>OX375812.1:3946254-5261672 GCA_947359405.1 Antitype chi
ATAACATTTTTATTTTACATAACGTTATAGTAAACGTCTTATTAAGTTTTGTAAAAAAGAAATGGAGTGGATATATCGATGCAATTTGAAGATAGCGTTTATTAAAACTGGTCACAAGTCACAAAATACTACGGCCTTATTCATAAAAAGTTATCGAACATCTAAACAGTTGCTAAAGTCTGGTTTCTGTTTGAAAACCAGAATTTAGCAACTTTTTAGATGTTTTAATATTCTGTTTAAGCACCCTAAGCTTTCGCGGATCCCTTAATACAGATTCTATACAGTTTCAGCTGTTTAATAACTCATAAATTACTCATACAAAGACAAAATAATTTTTTGACACTCTTGTACATCACTAAAAGACCTCTAAGTTCTAAATAGGCTAGTAAATTGATGTTGAAAACGCTTGTGTCCTGCTTGGGAATGCAATAGCTTTGTTAATATTTGAATATCGCGTTAAGAGTCCTGTTACAGTTTTTACGCAAATTCATGATTTTTGACGCTGTAATTTTCAGCAACAGTAAGATATTTTAATTATTTGATTATGAATAACGGTAGTGCTATTCTCTTTCTTGTAAGTTGGAGTAACACATTTTCATTTTTCTTTTCGTGTAATTTACTATAAATATTTTACGAATTCAGTTTGCAAGAAAAACCGTCGGTGATAGAACTTTGACGCTCAAATTCACATTGTTACATTCAATTCTTATAAAAGCTAAAATTACTAAAAGATAAGTTGAATGTTTTACTTGTTTATTGGAGTTTTAGAATTTCTTTAAATTCCTTGAGTTTTCTCAGAAAAAATCGTAAAGAAAGCCTAATTTAAGCCATAAATGTCTTGATTCAGAGTCCATTATGTTCCAAATAAACACAATTTTACCAAATAAAAAAATACGATATAAAACTTCAATCTACAATGAATACTTTTCATTCGTTTTCGTTTATCAATATAATAAGACAAAATTACAATAAATAAAATTAAAGTACTATATATTCTGCGTCAATTCAGCGCGCTCCTCAGTCTTGCGCAAAGACTACAATTATATACTGGCAATAGACAGGCAGCTCGCAACTTTTTTTTAATATTAGGAAGTGTCAAACGTAGCGCCATCTAGTTTTTCGTTAACGGAACTAATGAATATAAATATGTATGTATAGATAGGTAAGTCGCTGTGTAATATAGCTACTGTACTGTACGTTGCATATTAGGTACGTACGTACTTATATGTCATGTGGCGCTTATGGGAAGAATTTTAAAGGAATTCTAAAACACAATACATAGTTGTATAAAATTATATTTATTATTACAAAAAATACACATTTAGTACACGATTTTGTGTTCTCCTTTTTCTCCCTTTATGCTTTAGGTAGTGTCGATTAACTGTTTCTCCTAACCACAGCACATTCAGGTACACACACTATTCTAGTCTTTGGGTACACAGCAAGAATTTTGTGATATGGTTGAAATTCACTGTTCACTATTCGCAATAATTACAAGTCCAAACTCTAAAGAGTGCATACGCGTAGAGTCCACAGTAACTTCACAAATTCTGGATATTGTTTACAATACGGTGTTCACAACACGAGCGAACGAATGATTTGTAACGTGGCACAGCAACACGGACGAACGGTAGCTGACCTCAACGTGGATAGCAGATGTATAAGTTGCAAAACAACAAGAACTTTATTGCATTTGCAAAAGGAAAATAAATGCGCACGACCACGACACTCACACGCAGCCAGCCATTTGCAATTTAAGTGTGCCCATACAAAAACAAAATTTAACACGTTTTATATAACAAAACATAACTTCTGTATTATTGTGCTGCTAATAAAAACCTCTATAGGGTCGAATTTATATATTCTGTTATTTCTCAAGATTAACTACAAGAATAACATGTGATCACAATTTTATTTCTTGATTTATATTGTTTCATTGGAAAGGAAACTCCCAGCATAGGAAAGATATATTTAGCCATAGCAACACCGCAATCTTTGAATATTTTTTTCCCTTAACGTTATGATAGATGGCGCTGTTTTCAATAAAAAAACGGAATTCTGATTTTACTCCTAGTTGCCATAGCATGGTCTTGCGCGAGCGCTTAACGAGGTAGGACCTGTACACGAAATTTTCCCGCGCAATCGTCCGGAGATCGCTATTATTATCGACTCGTGTACGCCGATCGAAATAACTTGATCCAGTAAGTAATTTTTTACATCATATTAAATGTATTATTTTTAGTATGAGTGCTTCATAAAGGTAATCAATATTAGTACCTACATATTAGACTATAATTTTTATCTTTTAATTATAGGTAGGTATGGGTCGAAAAACACCATGGTACGCCTGCATGAAAAAAAGGAAGAGACACGATTATGCCCGCTTACAGACAGCATTACAAGTTAAAATGTCACTTAAAAGGTGAACGCAGACACGATGTTATTAATTTAAACCGTATTATAGAAGACTTATCTCTTAAGTTCCTACCTAAAATATACATTTTATATTAATAGTACTAAAATAAACATAAATAAGTATTTTGTTTTCCAGGACGCGTAACCATAAAAATTCTGAAAAATCTACAGAAAGTAAAAATATGGTAGTAGAACCAACAGTGGAAGAATCGTCTACTGTAGATCAGGTAAAGTAGGTTCCTAGCTACCCGTCTATTACCTGGCCGGGCCCACTGTATGCTCAAGGTCAAAAAGATCGTAATTTATTTTCGTAATAATAGAGAAGATTTTCGTAAAAAAAGGTTTTGTTTTAATGATCATTGTAATTATTTAGTAACGTTATAAAAAATTACAAAAGAAGTATTATAACAAATGCCTACTTTTTTACGTTCTGATTGTGAACATTTGTGTAGGTATATTTTTCTTTTTACACGCTCTATATTAGCATCACTTGTATGTTTGTTTGTTTGTATGTTTGTAACCGGCTCCTTAGGGCGCGATTTCGACCCACTTTAAACGGTCAGGTTTCATTTAAACTTTGTAAACTTATCGAGGACCCAGATGGAGTGTTTGAAGATGGTCTGGTAGAAATAAAGTGCCCCCTCTACGCATTTGGATTAGTTCCCGAAGAAGCAAATCTAAAAAAGAAGTTGAAATGCTTCAAATTGAATGATCGCTCCGAAGTTATTTTAGATCGCAATCACGACTGGCACTATCAAGTTCAAGGCCAGCTCCATATTTCTAATAAAAATCTCTGTTTGTTCGCAGTGTGGACTGAGGATGATTACCCGATGAAAGTCGTTAAAGTTTGTAAAGATGATGTATTTTGGCGTGAAAAAATGTTACCGAAGTTGAAGACATTTTACTATAACTGTATACTTCCCGAGTTAATTGATCCTCGTAAAGCACGATCAATGCCATTACGAGAGACCTCTTTGTAAAAAAAAAACCTCAATGTTTATAATATATTTTTAATTTGTGGACTCTTTTTGAGTGTTTTGATTTAAATATACCCCTAATTACCTGCCTAATAGTGTTCAGACTCTGGATTAAAAAACAGTGACACTCCGGGAGTGCTGACAGAAGTGAAAACTTGAACAATTACGTGTGTATTTTTTTAATCGTCAATACAAGATTTCATATTGGGTCCTTGGGTCCTGATTGCTCTCGGTAAAAAAGGATAAACGACCGATCGACATCAGCCGCTAAAGGTAACACAGATTCACCTAAAAAGTACACATATATACACAGTATACATATAGCTCATGTAAAGCGTTCGGTGTCGATGACGCAAGTTCTATGAGTTTTGTTAATAGAAATAATATTTATTTGCATAAAACATGGTATATAAAGTTGTTTTAAGGTACATTATAGAGCATACATGTTTAGCTTATATCATAGCATGCAAATATTGTTGGTTGCATTTAAAAATGTTTCCCGTCACTAAATTCTTTAGTGCTGTAAAAGTTATTCGTTTTTAACCATTCATATAGTTTTTTTTTTGAACAATCTAAGATCTAAAGTTTTTAAGTCATTTTATTGTACACCCGAACACACATGGCTAAACAGTTTTTATTGTATTTAGCCAGTCTCGGTAAGTCACTTAATATAAGCCTGTGAGGATCTCGCTGGTTTCGAGGATAAACATCCTCTGCCTTTTTAAATAGGTCTTTATGCTTTTTAACAAACATGCTTACTTCATAAATATAGAGTGAGGGTAGTGGTAACAAACCAAGTTCTTTAAATATTGGCTTGCAAGATTCATCAGGGTGAAACCCATATATTGCACGAATACACTTTTTTTGCGCAACAAATACCCTATTTCTATCGGTACTATTACCCCACATGACGAATCCATATTGTATTAAAGATTCGACATAAGCATGGTAGGTAGTAATAGCAGTTTTAATGTTTGTTATATTTTTTACCGCAACGCATAAAGAAGTTTTCACTTTAAAAAAAAACTATCATCCTATTCAGACTAGTATCTAAATTGTTTCGCGGACTATAGTTGTACTCGCAACGCACACCAACGTAACTTAGTGTATTGCAAACGAACACTACCGCGCGGGCGCGCTAAGCGAGCGTTTACGATTCGTAATAGGACTCTCGCGTCGAACCGTTCTGCAGGAGCCTTTATGAAACACGGTTACATTTCTAGACCACAATTGGATAATTTGCTTTATTTTGAGTCGGCATCAAACAAACTTGTATGAATAAAGTTTTCTGGCATAAAAAACACAATATAATCCGGTTCACAAGTTCACACAATAAAAATCATATAAAATATAAAAAAATATCTGTAATCGAGTGGAACACAGAACCTAAGTATGTAAAATACCGCGTCCGACAGTTACAATGTTGAACCAGAGTGGCAGTGGGGCTTCTCGACGTTGCACAATGCGATCAGAAAATTTTATTCTGACCGAAAATGTAAAAGATGTCCAAAATTGTACCATTATTAACCGAATACCATCTTAACACCAATAATGCAGATTTTCGAAGAATAGTACTGCAGGACATCGGATCAGAGCAAGGCAAACATAGTTTGTCACTTCATGACCTAGTACCGTAAAATCGGTATGTACCAATTTGGAGGAGTAAAAAGGACACTATCTTTCCTTAGACACTGTCAAAATTACATGGTAACAAAATGCGACCTACTCCATCCAGATAGGCAGGAAAGAAAATTATTAATTTTGTAGGCGCCATTTTGACCAAAATGACATAACTCCAAGAGTCTTCAAAATAGAGTCAGTTTATGTTAGAACATAACCAACAATTCGAAGCCATGTGACATCTACCAAGTACCAACCCGCACTGGGCCCACGTGATAGATGCCACATGCCCTAGCTGATTTCCCTAGGACATCAAAAGGCTATCTAAGTTCACATTATGTAAGTACAATTTGGCACGGGCTGCGCCGCAACGTCACATCCGGCCCGATGACCGCTTCGTTGCGCAAACACACCAACATGGGCATTGTATGCAAAACGTCCGCGCACCATTCGCCAAATACCGAATGTTAACGGCACTTTACTAATAGGGATTTAGGGTGTCGGGAAATTGTGCAGATTCTAGAACAAGAATAGATTAAGTTGGTAGCATAGGAGATTTTGCCAAGATTTCCAAGTGCATTCCTCAATCTTGAATAAAAACAGAAATCTACAGTATTAAAAACTGATGCAAGCTTATTTTACTTTTCTTTTAGTTCCGTTCTTGTGTACTCTTTCGTTTCCCGGCCCATTGTTAGACTTCGCTGTTTATGGTTTCCCGGGAAAACAGTATATTATTGTCTGACTAACCGATATTGTATGCTGCCACATAAAAGATGAATCAAAGAACATAACACACCGACAAAAGGTACCTATTATACAAATTTATAAACTTAACCCTAGAAGCCTTGGGCACGCCACGATAGCGGCGGTAAGTCCCCTCTTTGAGGAGTGGCTTGAGAGGCGGCATGGCGTCCTCGCCTTCCGCCTGACGCAGGTCCTCACCGGACACGGTTGTTTCGGGAGGTTCCTGTTTCGCATAAGGCGGGAGGAAACGCCCGGGTGTTTCCACTGAGAAAATCGCCCTGAGGACACGGTGGAGCATACGGTGGAGGTGTGTCGACGGCGCGTTGTGTTCCACGCGCGCCTCAAAGAGATGTCAGCATCAACTAGTGGGGTCCGCAAGGGCCGATGCCTGCCAGGGGTGCGGGTTGTTCGAAAGAGATACCGCGGCCCCTGGCACACAGGCAACTGAGAGAAAACGGGTGGGTTTTAGTCAGTAAAAGTCTGACACGACCTCCTGCTCCACCCAGAGCGGGAGAAGTTATTTGATGATTTCCCACCCCAAAAAAAAAACCCCTAGAAGCCTAGTATAATCTACACCTGCGAGGCGTACACGCATTCGAAAAATCTTTGTCTCTTTGTAACGGTTGAAGCTGGCGCCGCGCGCCGGGACGGGAACTAGTGGACGGTGCTTGTGTCGCTAAGGTAAGTCCCGCCATTTTTGACTTATTGAGGTACTGCACGCCTGCGAGACGTATGTTTAGTCTTTGTATAAATAAGTTTGTACTATGTTTTGCGATTTAACTTTTGTTAATTTTTCGTGTTTTATATCTATCTTTGTCGGTTTAAAACTTAGACAGTGACGATATTTTGCAAATTTTAAACGGAGACGAGCCTCGGATGGAAAAGAGACTTGATGCACCGACTTTGAAACGATCTTTACGAGAAAATATAAGCCGAATTCTCATAAAACCTACAGATTAAAGTAATGAACACCAAGCAGAATAACCAGAGCCAAAAAACGTAAATATTGCGCATTTTGTTCGTAGGTACAATTTTTTTTTTACAAAATTAGTGTGTCGTAAGAAAAAAGTCAGTATGTGGCGAGCATAAAGTTGAAAAAGTGGTTGTGTCTGCAGACTGCATTTAAATTATCAGTAGTCCCTTAAAGTCTGATTATGTTTAATGTTAGTCCTAAAAAGAAGATAAAAAAACTGAATAGTTTATAAAAAATACGTTGTAGTTGATTTTTCGGACTTTCTTTTTTTTCTTTGAGAATTTAAGAATAATATTAAGTTTCTTTATAATAAACAGCTGTGATCGTATTCAAATTAATATCAATATGTTTTATTCTTAGTTTATTTCCTAACATTACATTTCCTTCAAACAATAAACCTACAATAGATATTTAAGTTTGCCTACAGACTGTCATTTATATATGTGTACGTCTCTGAGACGTATGTTAAGGCTTTGTGTATCTTTAATATAGATATGCTTCTAGGGTTAATCGGCTACTGTCGCTATGATACATGTCCACATCGATTTTTGTATTCCAACGTTGGCAAACTTCCGGATATGCATACATAATGAGATTAAATCGTTGCCCAGCACCAAATGTACAGTAAAAAACACAAAAGGCTGAAATCACACACCCGTTCTACGAATGCTGTTTACCCAAGCTTCGTCGGACAAACACACTGGCCCTTTGAAATGCGCGTACGCCGCTTATCCGCCATATCAAAAGGACCGGAAGGATTTTGAGCTTCTTTCCTCCGCTTCCTACGCTAACTAATGTTAATTTTTTAAGCAAACAACCTTTATGGTTTTCCTTTCAGCATTAGATTAAAACTTCAAAAGATATTTTTTGACAGCAGGTAATAAATTGATGCCGAATCTTTAGCAAACAAAATATTATGTTTACGATAAAGCAGTTCTTGCGTATATTCCGGGCCAATATTCAGTTTTAGAGGTATTTTTAAGGAAATCATATATTTTAGTTTTACGTGACACATTTTCCGCTTTCTCTAGGAAAAACAGCTTCGTCCCTCTACTC
Source organism: Antitype chi (assembly GCA_947359405.1). Classification (NCBI taxonomy): domain Eukaryota; kingdom Metazoa; phylum Arthropoda; class Insecta; order Lepidoptera; family Noctuidae; genus Antitype; species Antitype chi. The sequence goes on from OX375812.1 coordinate 3,954,040, forward strand.
TTTCAGATTGATTTTATGTCAGTGCACTTATAAGTAAGTAATTAATCATCAAAACAAAATTAGTGTAGCGTTATTTGTTACCGTATAAGTGGCTTACGATGCAATCGAAGGACCTTCTTGATTAGATTTACAAAAAATATATTCACAAAATAAGAAAATAGGTAACCGTTCCCTTTGTCTTCATCTTGACGAAGCCACAGAGAAGCAACGTTCATGTGAAACAAATCCTGACCGGCACCGGACATCCGTCTTTGTCGATATTCCCGTACTACATCAAAGGGAACCACTCAATTTTAAACACAAACAAGTTTGAACCTTAAAATTGTGAATAAAGAGCCCACACTAGCACTTTTGATAACAGCCACCATGAAACTGCTCTAATACATCTTGTCACTCGAAGAGATGATTAAATTGCAGTGGACAACGTTACAATAGCGGATGCGGAAATAAGTCGTAGTGTTACAAATTGTGATGCACTCGACGCCCAGAGAGAGTACGGTCACAATATCCAGTTGTATTATTAAGATATATCCTACTTTGTATTCACTGACATTGACATATTAGAGTTCAATTGATTACAGTTGACACGTGTTTAACATTGTAATAAACACGAGGGGTCCGAGTAAATAAGGATAAAATACGAGCCATTAATATCCACGTATTACCATGTTATGTAATTGATTGATGAAGAGCTTGACCTTCAGCGGATCGTGACGATGACTGCGGAGCGCTTACCTGGAACAAACGAGCAGAAAATAAATGTTAAAGAGCTGAGATGAGGAGTTACACAAATAGATAACGATATTAAATTTGTCACTTTGTGTTGAGAGTGGTCACTCGTGCACTCCGTAGGTGTCGCCCACGTCCAATCCATTTCCGTTGGGGACTTCAGAGACGAGACACGTTCTTCCCTTGAAATTCTTGCAAACGTTTTATTATTTTTGATCCTATCGAATCTACATGACGGTATGTTCGCTATTGGATACTTGCTGAAGCATTTTAAGCACCTACATCTGATTGCAACTAACTTAATTATAGTTCCGATAAATGCACCGCTTGATTGGTTATAAGAACCGTCGACCTTGTCGGAGGACTCGCTCAGCGGACGTGGATGGTCGTAAAATAAAAACGGCTCTCGCAGTCGCACAGACAAACAGACAGACGACTATAATATAATATGGCGAGACGCTCACACGATTGACGGCCGATAGCTCCTCCGACAGAACGCCGGCATCCGGCATTCAAGGTGACACGGCCCATCCTTGCAGATCCGGTCCCGACCAAAGTAGTACATATTATCAAAGAAACAATAGTCAGCGATTAATTATCATGAGAAAAACATAGAAAGCTATTTCCCATTATCATAAATCAATAGACGGATAATCTTGACAGTACATTTAGAGTATAAATACTTGCAGTTAATAGTGTAGTCTCCATAAATCCTAAGAAATATGAAACCTTTAACATTAAACGCCACTTACTGAATGCTTTAATGTCCAACATTATTATGGTAAGCATTCAGCATTAAGCGTTAAATCATAATGATGGTCGATAGAACACTGAACCATTACTCAACATGAGATTTGAAATTAAAGTCCGTAATATAATCCGCTGGACAATCACCAGGGCCAAGGTAACACTCATGTAGAGATAGTTGAGTAATACAACTAATGGATGGGTGGCATCGAGGCGGAATTTTAGCCTAGTGCGCAATGGATTGTCGTTAAATTGAATTAGAGCGCACCACCGGCTTGCGCCCGCGCAGTTCGACGACCGATCGCCCACCACATTCACCAAACTTACTGATCCCATTCAGTCGATCCTTTTTGATTGATCAACCTTGATGTGGGAGTGACAGCGTTCCAAACGTGTGACAGAATTTATGATTTTTGCTTGTAAAGAGATTATTATTATTGATGCAACGCCCTCGTGACGACAATACGTTGCATAAGTAGTAAATAAGTATTTCTAAAGATTCTTTATGTATCCGTGGGCAGGAGGAAAGTATATAGAAATACGAAGGCGGGCGTGGGTGTAAGTCGGGGGCGGCGACATTTCTCCCTCCAGCGACAGCCTAGTTAGTGCTCAAATGAGCTGACTCTTATTAACGTGTGATAGTGACGCGTAACACAGCCTTGCATAATACAATGCAACTAGAATAATAGCAGACGGGAAGTGAACAATCACAGTATGTTATGCAAACGCGGAATACCGCATATAATACTTGTTTTTACGTAAACTATGCAGGGGACAGGCTTATGATTGGCAATATTTACACGAGATCGACTGTCGACCACAGAATTACAACAAATTCTCTTACGTGCCCTGTGTTTAAGAACGCCGTTTGTGATACATATATTTGTTTACCAGCACAACCTTATGTACATACGTACTGTATACGTGAGGTAATTTTAAATGGTCATACTACTTTTTGCGTGCAGGTAAATGATGATTGAAAGACACCTTGGAAATGACAGGGTAAAGATTTGCTCTTGGACAACACAATTTTACCATTTACTATTTTAACCAATGACACAGAAGGACGATGTTTTGATTTTCTAAAAACTCCTTGGATTTTCTTTTAAGCTGTGTCCGATGAGATTTTCCATCGGGAAAAAAAAATACTTCCATACAAACTTTCTACCCCTATTTAATCTGTTTAGGAAATGTTAGTGCTCACCTTCTTTAATAAAAAGAACTCTTGCGCAAAATTTTATTCTTCTATACTCATCGATAAAGGCTATTGTCTGTCAGTGTATTCATAAATGATTGAATTAATTTACTAGGTTTAAATAAGTTTTTTACTAAGTGGGCTAGTCATGTGCCAGGTGGGATTTCCCATCGGCAAAAAAGCCGAACTTCCGAACCGAATTTTAAAAAATCTTCCCTTCGTCATAAAAAAAGACTCTTGTGCCAGCTTCTGGTCTCAGCGGCTTAGGGTCAGTTCACACCGAGACGCAACGCGACGCTACGCTGCGCGCACTTTTAAGATCACGATACAAAATAGATTTTATTTACTTCACAATAAGGTATACTGGCTTCACAACACGGTGCATCTCAGCGTTGTTCGACACGCTTTCGCGCTCGTAGTGAAATTATACCTTTTCGTGCTGTAAATAAGTTAGATATTCTGTTGCTATCTTAAAAAGTGCGCCTCGCGTCGCGTCTCGGTGAGACTGAGAATTGACCCTTAGGCTGTGCGTTGTCTATCAGTAAATGAATGCTTTCAAGATTTTTATCAAGTAGATCTATACATTCTGATGATTATTTAGCCCAAAAAACCGGTTGCGATGAAACAGTAGCGAATGAAAAACAATTTCTACTATACATATACTCGGTAACGGACGCCATGTTATTGATATTCATAAGATAGAAAATAAGCAACAGCACAAATTGTTACTTTCACCATACCATGTTATAGTTACGGGATGTGTAATAAGTACTTACCCACTATAGCTTAGGTTAGTTCATCTTAATTAATTAGCTAGCTATCACTTACTCAGACCCAAACTTTTCTAATTTTACAGAATTAATCTGGATTTGACTGCCTCGTTGCTCTAGTGCTAGCAGACCCTACTGTTGAGCACGAGGTCTTAGGTTTGATTCACAGGTCGGGCTAAGTGTTATTGAGTTTTCCATCAGGAATTTCTTAAGAGCAGCCTTGGGTCTGGATTTGTGCCCGGTTGATGGTAATGAGCTCGCCCCTTATTACATGGGGCTTAAACTTAACTGGCTAAACGTGGTTGTACTTACTTTAGGCACACCTCTGACTAATCTTTCGGGGACTACAGGCGTGATGTTATGTTATCAAATATGGATACTCCTGATATAGTTATAAAATCCTAATAAATATAATTGAGTAATACAATGCTTTATAATTTTTAAAGTGAAAAATGTAAGGGAAATATTTCTCTATTAAATTCCTATACGCGGTATAAGAAACCGCAAACCACATAACTCTATAGCTTTCTTACTCGTTCATTCTATACACTGACTTGACTGGATGTTATATTTTTAACAGAGATTCATAAATAGGAAATTAATATAACTGGCCGGTCAGTTTAGTTGAACTTGTTTTCTGCCGGCAGACCCTTGGTGGTAAGGCTAGCGGGGTAACAGGTTGCTTTTCAAAATCAAAACATTACACCAAAAAAAAGAGAAATGACTTGTCAATAGAATTATTAATTCACTAGCTGACCCGTGCCCACTTCGTTGGGCGGTAAATATTTTTATATCACTCAATAGATTACGACACGGTCGCGGTTCCATACCTATGTCGTATTATCTCTTTAACCATTCGTCCAAATTAGATGCAGTTAAAAGGGAAAAGTCTTTTGTTTTAAACACTTGAGACGATAAATCTACTTATTTTGACAATAATTCATAATTGTGCATAATATGACCAATAAACATGACCTAACGATTTAAATGATTTTTTTAACATAAAAAACTACTTTTTGTGACTTAAACATAAAAGTTAGACATATGCTGTCTGTGACTTATTGTGGGCATTATCAAGCTCTACAACTTTTCTCTAAAAGTCAATCATATATCTCTCATCGTTAAGGCAGCGTTCGTAAAAAACGTTTTTGTTCGACCGACTTAGTTTGCAAATCCGACTACCACGAAAACGTCTTTTAATTTTTCGGGTTAATATATAGCATATGACACTCACAAATAACGTGGCTTTCTATTGGTAAAATAATTTTCAAAATCGGTCCAGTAGATAAAGAGATTATCTCCTACCACCCCACATCACAAACTCACAAACTTTACCTCTTAATAATATTAGTATAGATTTATGAAAGGAGCTTACCAAACGACTTCACCAGTAAACGTCAAGAATGATGAATGACTGACCAAATATACATAAAACGATTTCCATAAAAATTCTTGATGCGATTTTGGCAGCCATTAAGTCCAGCCCTAAGAGGGTGCGACTGTGCGAGTGAACTGGCTAATCCGTCTGCCGTGTGTATGGGCACGTGCCTCGGAGAACTCACGACCTTCCAAGATATTTGTGAAGATTAGCCGAACACCGTATGTCATCAACGAATTTATTAAACAAAAGCGCTATAGGCACGCCGCTATGGTGACGCCGCTGAAAGTGTGTTTATAGCATCCGCCTTCCTGCTGTGGACCGACGAAAATACCGTTACGCCCGCACAACCAAACTCCATTGATTTACATACGCAAATCATGACGAATTGCCCACAATGCGCAGCCGAAATACGCCGATGTTCATCCACAACACAGAGCAAAATGATTCATGGCCCACTTCCACCCACCGAGGGACCATATTCGTATGAATGAAGATGTTATCCTTAGACCTTTTCGGAAATTAGATGAAGTTACGCTTTGCCTAAGGTCGTTTGTGAACTCATTAATATTTCATTCCAAGGGCACTGTCTGGAATGCAGTGGTTATAAAAAACACTTGCAATTACCAGAAGCACTGTTCATGAGACTGTTGGACTATCCATTGCAAATGTCAACGACGTGCTTTGTATTCCTTTGTCTAGAAAACAGCACATTTATATTCAGATTCAGTTAAAACCTCATCTCCTGTTTATTAAAGTCTATTCAACAACTAAACCAGTAGGAAACTGCATACAAGATGTCGCACAGCAACGTATAGATACATTCTATTGCATCCTTACGTGAACGGAATGTCCGACGAGGAGACAGTTTAATCTGTTGTGGATTCTTTTAATAGAAACTAATAAGCTCTAATGGTTACCGCATACTATATGTACCGGTTGAGTTATGGATTAAGTCATGGCGGAAACGGCCTTCAACAAAAACAAACTAAGCTGCACGGTGAGGTTTAAAAAATGTAACACTCGTTAGAGCATCCGGTGAATTACGATTGCGCGTGGTGTCTTTTTGCTCAGAGTTCGATAAAAAAAAATAAACCAATCAATCGGCCAGCATAGCACACGGCGAGGGAGAATATCCTGTCGCCGCGGGAGAGTGGGGAGGAGGTTGCGCGCAGGCATCCATGAATGGCCCTAACGAACTCGCTGGCCTTGGCAGGACGGCCCTGCGGCGGCCCTCCAGTGCCGCGGCTAGCTACGTATACAAACTTACCATCTAACACTATAAAACCATTAATACTTCGTGATACATTGCTTTCCTCTGAATTGCTTTCATAAATTCTTTTGTAAGTGTGAGTTATTGCATTAGCACATTCAACAGCACCTAATCTGCTGTCAGAGATTTGCATAAAAGCCAAAATAATGTATTTTCGACTGAAGAAGCAGGAAAATCGTAAAGCTTGTTTAATAAAGAAATATGATTATGTTTCAATAGGGTGATGCGTACCTATGATGTAGGTATTAAATTATAAAACAGGAAACGCTTCAAGTCTTGCACACATACGCGTGTATTATGAGCGCGGTAAACATCTCATTCAAGATCCTTTGATTGAGTTTGAATGAGTGACGTGCTCAGCGTTTACGATTCGCCTCGTAACAGGAAGCGAAACGAGTCCAACTATATCAAGGACGCTAATATTGGAACATGATTTGTTACTCCATTCACCAAGGCAACTATTTCAAACTTAATTTCTTTCATAACCTGTTTGATGATAACATCGGTACCTATTTGTTATTTCATAACAGTCTTGGAGCCAGTTTTATAGTTTAAGGATAGCAGTGTGTCTACTGATGATAAAGTTGTGCAGGTAAATGATTGCGACCTTGAACAGGCCAGGATCGACATGCTAACCCACTTAACGCTGCGTGCCTGCGCGTGCCGTCAAGGGATTACGGCTTGAGCTAATGACGCCACCATTTACAACATCTGGTGATTTGCTTTTATTTGTTCACGGCTATTTAGGTACATGAAACTAAATCTAACACATTGGTAAATAGGACTGTTTTCGATTTTAGCATACGACTTTAGACTGCGATTCAAATTCAATGCCATGTCCTTAGATCTTCATGAAGATTTATGTAAAGTTACTTGTAAACTTGCAAATGCAAATGTAGCATATCAAAGTTCAAACAAAAAGGCACCGAATATATTTTTGTTCTACTTTCTGATATGCCACTAGAGGTCAATAACACAAACAAAGCGGAAGTTCACAAAGTAAATGCAGTATTTGTTCGCCTCCCAAAGCTTTCGGAAGCCGTGGTGCTGCGGACGAATGGTCAGGTAAACATTAAGAAGTTCCGTCCCACTGGTGACGATGGTTCTCAGGCAAGCCGCGGAACGTGCGGAAGAAGGAACGTTACGCTATCATGTAGCCGACCAACCGTCTCTCCAAATGAACAAGAGCAATAGCTCTTATTGGCCCAATAATTATCAACCTTTACGTCACATGCAAACAAACGGAGCGACGCCTATAGGAGTTGCCAATAAAGACACGCCCTCGCATCATTGTTCATTGAATCACGTTGACTTTTTGAACGATCCTGATGAACAGCGTTCCCAAACTTCTACCTTTTCTGTGTGATTTACTAAAAAATGTATTAAAATTGGACAGCGTGTAACGGCAGAGGGTCAACTCGTGATCGATGATTGACCACGGTGTGTTTGTAATAAGCTCCTAACTCAAGCACGAGTTCTGATTCACGGTGCTTGCACTGCGAAGTAAATGCCAGATCCATTATCATTTGGTGTCAGTTAAAATTGCCGTTGCAGATCCGTGAAGGAACGTTGACCTGGATTTGTGAACGGCTTACCAGCATATGATACTGCACTCGCGTATTCAATGCACAAATGACCAGTTTAGCAATCGGTTCACAGCCCGGATCTGCGTCTTGAAAACAGAATAAGATGTGAACAATGCCTCATTATAGACCGGTGTTGTTACCACCACGGTCTGAACTAAGGAAGTCAATATCTATTAGCTCGTCACAATAGGTGAGCGACATCCGAAGCTCATTACTGGCATATGTTTCCGTTGGCGATTCGCAACACGCGAATAAATCGCGGCCTATGGAATATCAGCAGGCTTATTACGTTATAAATAAGTTGTGTACATACCGTTTCATTCTGTTTATGAGCAAAACAGAGATTGCTGTTTATTTTAGGCTATTTTTTTTGTTGCTCTTTTTTAATTACGAAAAACCATTTGCTTTGGAAACATGTGTCCACCATCACCGAGAAATCAATAGTATTTTCAGTATAGATAACATAACGCAACGTTCATCTGGAACATCTTAGAATTTAGACCTACCTTACCTTGTCTTGGATCACACTGAGTAAAAAGACGCTACAAATAAATCTAAATAAATAATATACGATGTCTAGCTAATATTGCCTTTTTTATAAACCTGTCGATGTATTCGTGTTATTAGAGTTAGTAGACTCGTAAACATACGCGGCCTTGGCGAGCGCTTGTTTACGGATACAAATGCGTTGGCAAATGAACTCGAATGTGAAGTTAATTTTGTAAAACGATGACACCTATGTTTTGCTGAAGACTTTTAATTCATGAAATCACCTGCAAACTAGAAAACAACGTAACATAACATCACGCCTTGTTTCCCCGAAGGATTGGGCAGAGGTGTATATGATGTTATAGTATTCCAACATTTCGGCAGTTACGGTTAAGTTTAAGTCCCATGTAATAGGGGGCGACCCTATTACATGGGAACCAACCGGCAACAACCGGGCACAAATCCCGCTGCTACTGAGAAATTCTAGATAGAAAAATCCAATAATACTTTTCCCGACCCGGGAATCTAACCCAGGACCTCCTGCTCAGTAGTAGCGCGAGGCAGTATACAAAAATACCAGCTAAAAGCAACAAATATACCTGACAATAAACAACTGCACATAATTAAGTTCTCCTGTATTGTTTGTTTATTTGTTGGCTCTGGCAAATCCTAACCTGTGCCGACAGTAAATGCATATCCATAAACCAATGCAAATAGAACGTGAGGACGCATAATATCCAAGTGCTAGTGATCCGTGCCAGCTATCCTCAGGACATAAAGTAAGCAAACATGATTTGTTTTGTTCAAACACCGTGTGTCATCTCTGCGGTTTACAGCCGTATTATCTGTGCGCACCACCGCACCACCTACAGTGAACATAGTAGTCACAAGAGACGTACGTGCTTTTTCTACTACACAAACATTTGTCATGTCAATATTTGTCGCATGCCCCCGCGAGTGTTGCAAGAGGCCGCCCTCAGCCTACCTCATCATACAGACTTGATGTGCACAAACAAACGCGGGGATCAAAAAGCGAGACCAGTCGTTAAACCAAATAAAAGCTAAAAAGGCAATTTAAAGTCGTCGAATGATCAACGTTCGATCACAAAGAAATAAACGTGAAATTGACGTCAAACAATGATCTTGCGAGAAGAAATCCGACGAGTAAACCCATGATCGCTGATTTAATGAATACATTTTACAGGGCAGCAGTACAACGAACAGCGGAAAGCGCATAATGACTTCCGTTCGACGGACAGCTAGAAACATCGAAAATAAAATGATACGCCGATATCAAGAGTCTTGGAATCACGAAGATTAGAAAATTCGATATAAACACATTGTCTAAAAGCAATTAAGTATTTCTATACAGGGTGTAACAGAAGCCCTATTGTTATCCTTAAGCACTAAAGATAACAGCTGGTATAGAATCACTATACAAAGTTTCAACTCAAAACAAAATATTCTAAGAATTGATACCAAATTTTCGGTTTCATAATATACATATATTATATGTATATTATGTTTCTTAAATTCAAATCATAACAAACGTGTCACCGCCCTGCGTAGGTCAATAACTTTCCACGTTACTTGCCAATATCACGATAAAACTCTTCCGAGTGATGTGTTTATTTCAATTTGATGATTTGGTTTTTGGTTTCAATGTAAGTATTAAAAATTCTCATAACTTCCGAACATGTAGAGATAGGATTAAAAAACCGCCGACCGGCGAACCGTTTGATATCATCCAAAGAAGCCGTGCCCTTGGTACCCTTTCCGTTACACGTTGTATACCTACTAACAAGTAAAGAGTGTGAAAACAGATTTAAGAGAGGCCATATTTTTTTTAGAATTACATAACTCCCCAAGTAATTGTTTAATAGACAACATTATTCAACAAATATTTTGACAGACGAAGCAACATAAACGCTAATTCAGGAAATCTATGTCCATTTTACGATATAAGGGACTTTGATAAACGGATATGGGAAGTGCGGTCGACATAGCGCAAGTGCCCCACCGTACATCGGCTCGCGATTCTAATTTTGATATATCCTGCGGGTTTCCTGCGCAAGCACCGACCGGAACCGGCCCACTCTCCACTGGTAATAAATAAACCATACGGGTTTCCAGCGTCGTCGCTCATGAGCTTATAAACAACTGGTAAGGATATATGATGAAACATGGTTCGTATATGTTTTCTACAACACCAGGGCCCCAATTCTGTATGGTTATAATGATTCCCCGCGAAATCTTAGTACGTTCAAACTACGTCAATATCATGTCTTTTAGAAACTAATGTAACGGTAAAGAATCGAAATATTATATTTTGTATGTTCCAAGACAATTTGTCGATATTATTACGATATTAGCAGATATCGTGTGTGATCTAAGGAATTGATGTGGTTTCGAAGTAAAGAATCGTTAAGTGATCATAGTAAATTAGGGCCCAGTAGGCATATGGACACTAATTGTAATGAGATTTCCGCATAAACACTAGAGCCAACACAATAAACCTATTACTAAGCTGGACTCGCACAATGAGGGACTAACACCATCAATCACCCATTCACAAGTCCGACGTTATTGTCTATTCGTGTGAGCTGTGAATGATAACAATACAGTCAACTAACAAAAACAAACCGCCTCATATCGCCACCGATACACACAGTATATTTACATACCATACACACTGTAAACACGCATACTGGCGGCTACTTCGTCAGTCGACAAACACATTCATCGCAAACTTTTGCTGTAAATTAATAACGTAAATTAAGATGTTTACAATAATTCTATTTGTGCTTACTTCGACGGTCTTAAACACATCAGAGAAGAAAATTGGTTCAAATTAGAGGCTAGTTTAGACAATGTGAACGATGAAATTCACAAAAGAAGTAGCGTTGTTTGTAGATTGAACTTGTGAGATAGGGCAAAATTTCACATTGAACTAGTCAGTAATCAGTTCACATCCTCTTTAGACGCGCGTACTAAATGTGCAAGTTAACACCTATTGTTTCCGTCGATGAGTACTCTTTCCATTCACTACACCTAACGAGCCCATTGACTGTTTCTAGGAACTACTTCGATTGTTTAGTTCTCAGGACGGCACCTTTGGCCACTGCAACTCGGAATATCTGCATCCAAGAGTTTCTTCGAAATAACACCATGGATTTTATTTACCGCCTGCAAAGTTAAGGAAAATTATAGGGGAAACAATAATAAAGACGCAACGCAAATGTCTGTGATTTCATGCAACAACTCATAAGCTACATGCAAGGATAAGCACAGACATAAATTATGGCATGAAGTCAGTCACAGTCCAGAAGCTCGTCATGGGAAAACGAGTCTAGATGTGAGTACAGACTGTAATGAAGATACGATTTATAATCAAGTTCTACTTGAACCGTTCGGCAGATGAATGGAGCTACATCCTCGTGGGAAAACTACAAAGTTCCCATATTAGTTAACTTTAAGCAATTCACTAAGTTTATACATACATTGATCTATTCAAATGCAATTGTTAAATAAGATGATCATTAATAATAACACTAAGCTTCAACAAGCTTGTAACAATCCTTTAATAACTTACACCTACACTATAAGACATCAATAGAACAAAAACGAAGATAATCATTGCAAAGATAATTGAAGTGAACCTGTTCATTAACTGAGAAAAAACGATAAAAAGCATTGACGTTCACGAACACGACACAAAAACATTCGGAGAACAAGTTAGCTGCTGTAAATGCGAACCATAGCACGACTGTCGCACGATAATGTTGAAGACCGCACTCATTAGCGATTTAGATTGTAACATATTAAAAAGCTAAAAACAATAACATCCGTGATATTGAACGGCGGAACATTAATTCATGACCATAATATAAAAGACAACTTATAAGGAGTCGTGACTGCAGACCGAAAGAAGACAAAACTCGGCAGGGGGTGATGCTGATATCCCGACGTTTAATTGGACAGGCGACCTTTTACGGCAGATTTTCTCCAAAGTAACAGAGACTCACGATCTCGGCTGTCGTCGCCTGATGTCGCGAGACAGGAAGCTGGGGCAAGGGGCGCGGAGGCACGCTACACGATATCCCTTTTACGCGGACCAATTAACGGACCCCGTCGGACCGGATGTGTGTATACACATGCATTAGCACCTCCACCCTTCACTAATCTTTTTATGAGAACTAAAAGAGTCTTGAGAAAATATACAGCACCGCGAAATCTTAGGTGTCAAGAATATTTTATTGTCAATAATATGGTCACATACGCAGCGGAGACGTGACTTTATTGACCGGATTTCACACCATAGGCAATCGTCCTTGGTTGAGCTACTTAACTCCTGAGCCACCTATGGTACAGGACAATAAAACTTGCTAAGCATACAATAAAATTACATCCATAAGTGGAGGACACGAGAGTAATTGTATTCAATGCGCGTTCCATATGGGCACAGTATGTCCAGACGGAACGTTTCTTCATGAGAGCTCCATTTATTTTTGAAATGTAACGCATTTCAGTTTCGCCAAATCTGTCCAACTATTTACAGCTGGAGTAAATCCACGTGTCGGAATTCTGACATTGTTGTGAGCCTAAAATAGATCAGCTCGTGGGAATCCACAAATACCAAAATATTGAAAACATTGACGCAATGAAATGAGTGAGCAGAGTTATTTTGGAGAAACGTAAATTCCCTACTCTCTGCTCAAGGACTTTACTCAATGAATTGAAACGACAGACGTTAATTTTTCACATAAATAATGAGGGGATAGTTTTTTGTTTCAAAAATAGCTTACGAATCTTACAATATCCTGAATGTCAAAGTAAAAATGTGTCGTTCCCAAAATAGTTTCAGGAACTGTTTTCGATGATATCAGAACATAATTATGAAGACTTTTTGTGTCCAATCGATTTCTAAATCAAAATAGTCAGGAACAACTTAGGCAGTTACAGTAACGTCACTGACTACTTTTCAGTAACACAACCTAACAAGAAATTAAGCTCGATAGCATCATCTTTCTGACTGTCCAACCCCTTGGTCATTCAATAGTACTTGTAATTGGATTATTTGAAATAAATGCTTTGAGTTTGAGAAATTTGTTTAGTTATTTTAGAGTCCAAGCTCCAGGATCGAGTAGGAATGGTTTAGAGAGCTTCGATAAGCTAGATGAAATCATAATAACAACTAAAGGAAACACTTTGTTCTATTATTAGTTATTCCTGAAAGAAGCCGGAAGTACGCCCGTGCCGCCAATTACAAAACCAAGGTATGGCAGACGTCTGTTACCTACTTCCGTTTTGGCGTGTACCGGTAACCACCCCTAGCGAGGGCTGGTCCGGAAGGGACACATATTAATAAGTTCTTAAAAGTCAACCGCACTTTTGTTCTGAATCCGTACACTTCCGGCTTTTTCAAATAGAGAAGCATACAATACTATTGTTTACTTAGAACAAATAGTTACGACATCCAAGACTAGTGACTATTTTTCCAGACCCATGCTTACAATTAACTATTTAATTCCGATTTGAATCGGTATTCTCATACGAATCGTAATATCTGAATATTATTCATAATAGCCACCGTCGAAAATGAACAATTCCTCTGAGAGGGTTTGTGTGATGCTGCGCGAGCGCTGCGATCGCGAGCTCATAGCCCATTACCGGCCGATCGTATAAACTTCGAACATAATTTATCGCTTCCTCTCTGTGTTTTTCACTCGGCAACAATGCTCGCCTCTCCAAGTGTGAAGTTAATGGCTTTACGACGTGTCGAGGTGTAATTTGCTTTAACGAGTTTGTGGATACAGTATGATAGCATTACACATTATCACTGCAGTGTTAGAATAGCTACGATCATTCCAATTGCAAACCGTAAAAACGTAACATCCTCCAACAGTTGTTGTAAAGCACCCCGCGGTTTTAAACACAAGGAAACAATGCCCAAAAAATAAATCTAATTAAAAGTCCAAGAGTCAAGCGAAACAGTGGGATCCCGAGTCGTTTCTTAGCGAAGTCGCCTCGTGAGAAACTGTCTCACAATTTCTTTCACTTGTCGCAACCACGGAGCAAATATCCGTGGTCGCAACACACCACTTGACTAATGGCAGTTAGCGTCTACGTCGAAACTCCGTGAGAATCATTTGACGGCCGCAGACACGGGCCGCAGATAATGAAGCCATCGTAAAGTTTAATGATATATTTTCAAGTAGCAACTTATTATCTGGCTGGAAACTGGGCAGTTGAATGTTCTATAAATGATTTACTTCCAGCAAAACAATTTATCTCGGAGTCTAGAGTTTAACGTACTTTCCGCTCTGAATTAAATTTTATTAGACATCATTTCCATCAAATACAATGGTGAGAAATATACCTGTAGGATGTGAATAATGAGACATGACTGGATAATTACTAGATGAAGGAAATGATTATTTACATCGAGTAGATGGCATTCATAAAACTGGATGTCGTAATAAGGAAAAGGGAGCAAATTGTAAGCATAATGGAACTGGTATAATGAATTACGGAAGTTGAGGGGTCCTAACACGGGCTCGGCCACAATCATCGGATTTGTTACATTCAGAAAAAAACTAGATGTTGTTCAGTGTATTGACAGAGCTCGTACTCGTTACTAATGGGATAGGATAGTGCAACGCCGCAGTGCTGGGAGAGAGGGTGTGTCCATTTAATTTCCGCTGACCATCACGCTGGGCTTTCAAAGCTCGATAATTTATATTGTAAGTTTACAGTGTCTGTCGAGCGAGTATGATTAAAATATTAATATAGACCTAAGCAATTCTGAAAGAACATAGTATAAGGAGAGGACTCTTTGAGATCGAAATCAACTTAGTAAGATGCTCTTAACTAGCGGTAGATACAAAAAGAAGAAAGACCGCTAGTTAATTATGCGACAACATGCTCTATAAAAATTCTCGTCAAAGATAAGACGCTTGATAATTACCTTAGATAAGGCGGTGCCGTCGATCAGCTTCCTGTTCAATTGAGACTTAATTACAGAGACGATCTCACTACACCATCATTTAAAATAAGATTATCTTCCTTCATATT
The DNA here is from genome assembly GCA_947359405.1 of Antitype chi. Classification (NCBI taxonomy): domain Eukaryota; kingdom Metazoa; phylum Arthropoda; class Insecta; order Lepidoptera; family Noctuidae; genus Antitype; species Antitype chi. Next base: position 3,969,281 of record OX375812.1, read on the forward strand.
TGTACTAGATATAATTTCCATAACAAACATTTCTTGCACTTATTTATCGTAACAAAAAGTGTTCGCCACAAGCGACCAGTTAGAAACGTATGTAGTAATATCATCATAATGGGATGAAATGAAGGAGTATTCCGAGCGAGGCGTGTCAATTTAATATCCGCTGGTGGGCTCATGATGGGTGGCTGTTTTATTAGCCCCCGGACGGAGTTTACGTGCTTACACGACACATCAATCGATATTATCAAGAAAGCCGCTAGTGTTCTAGCTTTCTTTCATTCAAAAGCTCACTTCGAAACACAAATTGGAGATTTATGGGATCAAAAAATCTTCAACCTCGATCGAAATGTTTAATTGACGCCCATAGAAGGGAAATCGCGAAACGGTGTCATACCGAAACCGATCGATATCACGCGCAAACAATAGGGGCTCATCAATTTGAAACCGACGTGAGTGGCGAAAAAAATTGGCGAGAATCAAGTCCAGGTAGAGTTTGCTTAGCGCCTTATTAAACGGTCTATTGTGTTGCAACGGCGCCTACTCTGACCATTTTTTGCAGACAATTTATAAACAAAAACGGAACGCATCTGTCTCGTTGGTACCCCGCTTTAGCCTACTATTTTAGGATCGATTGCTATAAAGAAGTGTAACTAAACAATATTAATTAAATTGAAAACTCTATACAGGATAAGTTTTTAACCAGTGCGCAAACTGTAACCATGAATTCAACATATCATTCTAGACCCCCCCAGCGCAGAAATTTGCTGTCAGTTTCATTAAAAACAATCAGCTGTTCCATACATTTTGACCGCGTACTTTTCTATGAAACAGCTGATATTTTTTTTGTATAACCTACGTAAATTTTCTGCGCTAGGGGTCTAGAATGATATGCTGAATTCATGGTTACAGTTTGCGCACTAAATAAAAACTTTTCCTGTATAGTATAATTTCCCTAGAGTCACAGAAGTATCTATTCCGGACGTATCTAAATGTTCATGATAAGTAAGTACTTAATTACAGGAAAGCTATTAGAGGCGAGTTCTAGTCGGTACACATAGATAAGCAATATGAATGAACACTATTTAAATATGAATATTCATTCAAACATGTATTTCTGATAAATTGCATTTAGAACTATTATTGCTCAAGCTAATTGTGCTAGATACAAGAAGACACGATGGCGTAGTACACCTACAAATATGAAAAGTACGTGGGCACCCCACCTACAAGCCGGCCCACAACCTTATTTTTCGTTCAATAATACTAAAGCCTACGTGTCACCTTTGCTAATGCTCGATGGCCTAGCATTAGTAGTGAATGAAAGAAAAATTCGTAACGACTTACCGTATATGTCAAACTATGTCTACCGTTGGCGGCTTTCCCGAAGGCTGGCTTTCTTATAATAATAGCGTCCAGTCTCACTGCGGAAAGTGCATCGCAACAGAAACAAACAGGAAAGCAATTTTCAGTTTTCACTTGAAAGTCAAAGAACTGTCAATCAAACTTTAACACAGACGAACACGTACGATTTGAAATTTGAAAACGTCAAAATGTTCGCACTCGCTTGCGCTCGCGTGTTGGCGCGTTCATCGAGGGCGCGCGGCGCGACTGAGCGTGAGCGGCGAGAGCGCGGCACGCGCCGGTGGGGGCTTCATTCACAAATCGAGTGGCGGGGACCGGAGCGCGGGGGCCTGACCCATAGGCTCATTCATGCGATTACCAAGTCGGTCGGTGTGGTGACCTGCGGCCTAGCGCTACGTGCATCGCCCGATCTACCACTCCGAACTTGTGAGTAACCATTTCAACAAACTCATTGTAATGCAAAGAAAACCATGCCAGCTTCCTGTTCTTGCTGAAACACCGGTTTGTGGAACTGCATAACATAAGTAGCAAATTGGAGAATTTTATTGCACACAACAATGAATATACAATAAGTCTTTGGCAATACGACCGGTCATACATACATGTGCACAATTGCGACAGCGACCTGACACAATTAATGCGACTACAGAACCGGCGAAAGTCAGGAGAAATTCGAGAGTCGTATTTGTATTATGGAGGACATCTGTGCATAATTCAGATAACGCTGAATTAAAGACATGCGTACCCGATGCCTCGCGATAGACTCCATAAAGATCGACATTGCGGGTATTCGCTTCATAATAAATGACGACAATTTTATCGTTGTATCACGATTAAAACCGCTACGTATAAAACGGTGACTTGAAATCAGATCCCGTTGCGCCACGGGCGGATTTACAGCAATAATGGCTTTGGAAGCAAGAAAATGACAAGCAAGAGTGCCGGTGAAAGGCTCTAAGTACAGGCACAAGCGGTTTATGTAACAAAGTGGCTGCATCGCACGTGCCCTGCGTTGCTTCACTTTATTGCGATGCTTATTGCTTTTTCATTTCGCTGAAGACAACATTAACATTCGCACGGCGTACGATGATCTCAGAAAATTCGGTGTAGAGCTTTAGTCAAAAATAACATTGTTACTTGTTCTTCGAGGCGCATAATTTTGCGCTGTCTTGCTTGCACGACGTGCACGACAGCAGCATAAGTTTTTATCGCATCCTACCAATGAATACGTGATCGTTTTATTTCAGCCTTGACCTTTCGTTTTTTCGCCACTCCCGGTTAATACAAATGTAAATAACGCCTCTAAAACCACGCGAGAGACTGCTCGGCGTCCTCGCAACTATTGCTACGTAAACTAGGGAATGACCTAAGGTGAGACACGTCATTTAATTCGTCATTTGAGTTTGAGGCGTGATGACGTGGCAGCAAAGAACTCAAACTGTGAGTAAGAAGAACTTATTCAAGATAATCCTATGGCCAATAGAAACACGCTGTGTGACTGCTACTAATCATCGTGGACTGGTAACGGAAACAGGATAAGAGAACCACATATACGATAACCTAGCCAGATCATGATCGCAAACTTTGAATAACAGCGTGGACATGCAGCTCAAGTGGTATTCCTGGTCAATTTTCCCATAAAAGGCTAAGCATCGAGTTTGAAAACTGGAAAAATAAAAATTCTAACACATACCAATACCAAGCTCACTAGTTAGCTAATTACATTTAAATAAACAGCAAACGGCATCAGGCTGCCACGCAATTTTATGGACTTGGCAATAACTGGTTGTACTAATGTCGCTTAATTAACGGGAGAGGTGTCTAGGTGTAGCTTTCATAGGAGGCCGCCCTTAAACGATCTTATCGCTTTCGAAATCGGTAACTAATAAAGTCTTCACAGTGATATATTGATCACAAGCTCTTATATATTCGTTTATTGATACTCACTGCAGCCATTTTGCGAGCTTCTAAGACTGCACTGCAGATCATTTTAATTACATTAAATTCAAAACCTGTTTGGAAATGCAAGAACGTTGATGACCAGAGAAAATTGAGAAATAATTATAATTGTAAGCTTGTATAATTACTTCGTTAAGCATGTCTTAATAACGATATCTCTTTTGAACGGGTTCCTTTAAAACAGCGTTGTTTGCTTGAGATATACTCTTCTATAAGTAATTTATTGAGCACTGGTGGCCTAGTGGTAATGGCTGCGACTTAGGTAGTAGTTTCGCACCGAGACACCAGACCCAGGCACTTTACTTTGCTTGTGTAAATTATTTCATCACTAACTACTGCTAAAGAAACCATCCTGAACAAACCGGTATGTCCTTCTTTCATTACTCCGTGGGTATGTCCCAGAAATTCGAAAACATGTGACATCTAACATCCTGCACTGGGCCTGCGTGGTAGATTACGACCCCTCACAGAGCGGAGCCCTGTGTCCCAGCAGTGGGAACATTATAGGGTGATTATGATAAGTCATTTATTGAATGAGAGAGTTTTCACAAGAACTGAACAAACACAGAAAAATAAAAAAACTAGCAAAGCCACAGCAAGTTATTCCGAACGTACATCAGTTTGAGTGCTAATACAAGACTCCGCCACAATGATTGATTGAATGTGTTTCCTCAAAGCCACACAACAATAGTAATGAAAGTTTCATGAAATTGGTTATCTCGGCTACGAAAAGTGCAGCTTCGTGTGGACAGTGAAAGAGGGAAGAGAGCCAGACACTTAAGGCAAAACATTAATATCACCACGGTGTGATCATCAATCCGGATTTTAGGATTATTATGGCCCCAGGATAGCTCCTAGGGGCAGACCTCTCACAAAATCAACAGGGGAGCGTTCTGAAACACGCAAACAATGATCCCAGTATTTTCATTGACACTTCAAATTGCAATACAACAACTTTATCACTTTCTAAGTATTTTACTTAATAAAATTGGGTTTGTTTTCTTCCGACCAGGCAAAAAGAATGGACTTTGTCCAATATCGTATTGTTATGAAATTAACTGGTGTTACAAAAAAAAACCAATATGCATGTTTTTGGAGTGCTAAATTATTCTTAGTAAGTACCCACAGAATAACAGAATATCAAAGAATCTATCAATGGATGACGAATTGATGACTGCTAAGAGTTGTAAATTTGTAATCTTTATGAGAATTGTAAACCATTAAGAGTTTTGATTGGAACTATAATATGGAATTGTAAAGGATACGATTAGAAGAACTAAGAGCACCGCTAGTAAACAAGAACGTTTTAACTCTATTTTGTTTTAATCTATATAGACCATGGAATCAAACTACACCAAATTGTAGCCTAATTATAAGGAAGCGACAAAGCCTAACAGCTCGAAAGCTATGGCTGACAATCGAAAGGTCTTAGAGTCAATTGATATCTGTTTAACTAACTCTGGTGAAGCTGATCGCAGGCCGATCTCAATCCGATACAAATATAACAGATCAAAATTCGATGCTGGAAAATAACGGGAGTAAGTATGTAACCCACAACAGATTGGCAGCATTTATTGGTTTGCCGGAAAACACCAATGGCTACATCTCCCCTACATCTCAATTGTACGTCTCACATTTTCCCTTTTCAGGGTGGGTAGGTTGATTTACTCACGTCGCTTCCTGTTGTCAATTAATGCAATTGACCGGTACCGCAGCGCTTGTATACAGTTATAACACCAATCGTCGCCGTGCAGGGAGTCATATAACACTGTCTCTACATGCTGGCTAACGACAACCAATTACGTAGAAGTGCATTCATGGGTATTATATGCGCAAAACCTAGGTACACTAACTTGATTCCGTTAGCAAGTGACAATTCAAAAGGGCCTATAATTGGTTTATTTGAAATACAAGTTAAGTTGAGTCAAGTATGTCAGAAAAGTTTGGGTCAAATTTTGCTGTAAGGTTCAGAGAGATCTCGGTTTGAAAAGCAATAGAACTCACAGTTTTCTGGCCCGTAGTATGGGACAAAAACATTCATGTGGTCGTGCTAACTAAACTATGTTACTACAAAGCATAAGAAGGTTTAGTCAAAGTTTCGAAGGACATTTAATCAATTTTGATAAATCTCTTGATTAAAGAAAGACTTAGATAATAAACATCATTGTCCAATTAGATGTTTGGTGGTTGGCCACCAATAGTAGAGGATGAGCGGGCTTGCGAACGGCGAGTAATGGGTAGCTCGCTGTCCGGTAAGGACCAAGCCCGGGTAGACGGCGTGTTGTGTTCCACGCGCGCCTCAAAGAGATGTCAGCACCAAATGGTAGGGTCCGCAAGGGCCGATGCCTGCCAGGGGTGCGAGTTGTTCGAAAGAGATACCACGGCCCCTGGCACACAGGCAACTGAGGGAACACGGGTGGGTTTTAGTCAGTAAAAGTTTGACACGCCCTCCCGCTCCACCCAGAGCGGGAGAAGTTATTTGATGATTTGCCAACCAAAAAAAAAAAAAAAAATGGATAGAGGATGTACTGAGAAAATCAGAACGATGTAAGGACTGGATATACGCTCACTGGAGATTCCTCGCGTACCTACATCGGAAATCAAAATAGACCACTCCAAAATGTCCCGTTATACTAAGAGCAAGATGGGAAAAAAATATTTTTCGGAAAGGGTGAATAATCTGCCAGACAAACTGCATCTACTTATTTTGTGCACCTGTGAAGGTGCACAAAATAAGTAGATGCAGTTTTTCTGCACCTGCAATATGAAACTGATTTTGGATTTTAGGCATTGGTTAGTAATTTTGTTCGAAAGATACGAAGTGATGATAGAAAAGAAGTAACTATAAAACTACCATACCCAGAAGACAAACCACATAAACAAAGCTGCGAAAATTAATTTACTAAGTAGTTTCATAGGGCAAAAACAACGTAGGTACATCATATCTACCTAACCCACCCAATTAGCGAAATGTATCACTTTCAAATTAGCGAGAATTATGAACAGGAGAACCCATGACTCACTTCATTGAACTCAGCGGGAACCAGAACCGCTGGATATGAATGAATTCGGTTGAATGAATGATATCAAGGCTCCAGAGAGTGAATTCAAACATTAATTGAAAAGATTTCTATGACATTTCAAAGCGAAATTTCAAGTACCAGATGGTTTCCATGTCCACAAAAGAAAATTGCGCAAAATGCAATAACGGCCGTTTCTTTTTAACTGATTTCAAAAAAGGAGGAGGTTTTTTATGTGTAGTTACCGATTTCTCCGCCATTTGTGGACCGATTAAAATTTAAAAACAAAAGTTTTATTTAAAATAGTATACTCCTGAGGTGGTCCCATTGGCACCAAGTCAGGATCTGATGATGGAATCCTAGGGAAATCGAGGGCAACCCTCAAAAGGTATTAACAATGTTTTTTCATATATTTTCTAAAGCTATTGAGACATTTGCGTATAGTCATCATCATCTCATGACGCTGAGCTGATGAAGGAAGGTACAACCTTATTTTTTTATGTATGTTCGGGCATAACTCCGTCATTATACATATGTAGGTATAGACCGGATTTGCAAAATTCTTTTTTGTTCGAAAGGGGTTTATTCCGAAATGGTCCCATTTAAATTTCATATAGATCTGCGATGATGCGTTTCGGAGACAGGCAAGGGAACTCTTCAAAAAATGACAGCAAATCAACGGCGATTGCTGCTATCGCATAAATGTGCATTATTTTGACCCCAAGGATGATGAAATTTGGAATTGATGTGGGGTAAGTACTATCACAAAAAAATTAAAGATATAAACTTTTTCCAAAAAAAAACAACCGACTTCCGGAAAAACATTACAAAGTGAAAAATAACTTTAATTTCGGAAGGCGGTGACAAAAAATTAAAATACATATCCAAAGTCACCGATTTTTCACTTTGTGGTGTTTTTCCGGAAGTCGGTTGTTTTTTTTTTTGGGAAAAGTTTTTTCTGTTGACATTTTTTTTGTTTTCAGAAAAAACACCTAATTACGTTACGTAATTACGTTACCAAAGAAGGCATAAAACAAGGCAATGCGACCATTAAGTAACTTAGATGGAATTAAATGCAGCTTACACCCACGCGAATTGTACAATCTTTCTTTCAATATTCTAGCATTAAGTGATCCATTTGCCTATGAAATGTCGATCGCTGAATATTACCATCGTGGCGCCTTTCGATTTAACATTCAAATTGCTACCGTTTCTTCGGACTCGCCCCTGTTTACTCGGAACTCGAGAGCTAGTAGAACTAGCATTTTAATATATCCTGCAGTCCGGACACTCTTATTGAATATTTGAGCCGTCGCGCGGCGTCGTCGGTTCTTTGAGGCAATCGGCAATAACCTACGTGATTTTGAAATCGTCCCCTCTGAAATCGCATGTCTGACGCTCATAGCCCTTTAATTTACGGACCATGCTTTTGACATTGAAAAGTTCGAGCACTAAGTTTACCCTAGCAATAGTGGCCAATATTTCTAAAAGTAAGGGAAGCTCGACGAGAAATTTTAAAGAGATAAAATTTGATAAGTGTTTTGTACCGAAATATAAAGTAGCCTTAAATGTAGGTATCTTACCTGTGGAACATAGCGCTATGTAGTCGTTCGCCGTCGCAGCTCCATGCGGCAGGCTCCATGCTATCTTGAACTGGTTTCCTTCCGCCGTCCAGCTCAGTATCGCTCTCTCATTGGCACCGTATAAGTCCTGCTTCTCATCCACCTCGCTACTCAATGTCTCTTTGTCTATGGCATCTATGGCACTGTCTTCTTTGGATGTGTTGGCACTTGGTTCTTCGGTATCTACTGTCATCGGACATTCTTCGGCATTTTCGACAGCAGGTTCGTCATTTTCGAACACTACTTCGCCGTTTTCGAACACTACTTCGCCGTTTTCGACCACAGATTTTTCATTTTCGAACACTTTTTCGTCGTTTTCGTCAGTCTGTTGTTCATCTTCCATGGGACAATCCACGTCATGTTCCTCAGACATGACTTCTCTCAAGCACACGATTTAGTTACACATTGTTTCCGTTCATTTGACTGAAGTTTTGTTATTCGGAAAAATAAGACTCCAATATGTTAGGATTGAAAAATAACTAAGAAATGTGCGGAAGTACCCTACAATTCGTGCACAATGAGCTCACTTATTACAATACGAAGCAATAAATAAAATTCACGAAACAGGAAAGAAAAATCGCGAGAGTAGCCAAACAAAGTTTACAAAGTTACGAGATGCAGGAGCAAGAATGTAAGGGTAGTTAGTGAGAAGGCACACTGAGACTGACACGCAGGGGGTGTGAGGGGGTAGCGAGACGAGCGCGGGGCGGGGTGAGCGGCGACGTCGCGACGCCAGCCCGGCCGGCGCCGCCACCGCCGTCGACCTACTGCTCACTAATACGTCCTATTCAAGTCTCAGCAAATCACTACAAGTGTTATGATTACTGATACTGTTATCATAAGGATTCTCAGACAGATTTTCCAATTATTCCAGTTGCAAGAGACGAATTTGCTTATGACACTAATATCGTATTTTTTGAGGGGAATGTGTGTGAAACGGTAATTGTAGAAAATTACATAATATCAGGTATATTATGGCCAGTAGTGAGTAGGCAGAAGAAACGATTTAAAAAAAATGGAAATAATAGGCTGTCTGCTTTAATATTTATTTTAATGATCCTATGAATTAAGGTCTTCCGTAACATAACATAGACCACATATTTATTTTAATTAGTTGTTTCGATCTAAGGGTTGACTGAATGTAAGCAACCAAGTCGATTATATTGAAAACTAGCTGACCTGCCAGACGTTGTCCTGTCTTAACTATGAATCTTTTTTTATTTGTTTCTTTCATAAGAATCTTCTCTTGAGAATACCAAACACAACAAAAAAAAGAATTAGCAAAATTGGTCCAGCCGTTCACGTGTGATGCTGTGACCAAGGAATAAGGGATTCATTATTATATATAAAGATATGATTCCAAGATAAAAAGCCCATACTACTTACATATATCTTAGCGCAAGCAGATACAAGAATAGAAATTAGATAAAATGAAGAAAAACAGAGTTCATGACATACATTTGCAAACCAAGATTTTACATAAACGCAAAGGGGTTTCTATTGTTACATTTATAGGGGGTTATTAAGTTCTTATTCAAGTGAATTTTAATTTTGAATCAAATCAATGAAATCAATTTGCTATAACAGTTGTAACCAATCTTTATGCAACTTAATTTATACCAGCTTTCATTATAAACTGGGTACTGACACACGACTATAGTGAGGAACTGGGAACAACAACAATCAATTTGTTGGTTCCGGGTTGGTACCAAGAGAACTGCTGAAAGAACTTTCAAGTTGGGCACAATAAAGCTCAAATGCCTAACAAATAATGGCTCGTCCTGCAATAGATTGAAATAAATTAAAGTAGGTAATGCAAGGTTTAAAGCTAATAAATAAACATAATAATGCAACCAAGATAAATAGGAATAAATTTAGCTTAATAGTTGTTGTTATTAAACTTATCACTTTTAAACGTATTCATTGTGCAAAATTTGTGAATTATTTTGTTATTTTCTGAATCTCTATTTCTTTACTTTTTTTCTATAAATCAATAACTATGCAATAAAAACAATATCCGCCACACAGATACCACGAGACGCGAGAGAAGGAAAACGATAAATCACCACTACATACGCTTTTCGCGAAAATATATTGAGTTTTTCACACAAAATTCACCGTCGGTAAATTTTTCTACGAGTTTTTCGAAAAAAATTGGCTTTTCTCCAATGCAGGCGATTCTTTCCGCAGCGGATGACATTGACATTTGATTTGTTTAGGAATTGAACACGGATCTTACATTTGTTTTATTTTTATATTAAGGCTTTCGAGAATTTTATGCAATAAATTATAATATGACTCATGAAATAAAGTTCATTTTTCATTCGTTTATGTTATGTTACCGAAAATATTTGATTTTCACTTTGTGTGTCAATTAACGAAGTTACAAAATGTTTAGTGGTGCAGATGGATTACTAAACGAACAACTGGCTGTCAGATGAAACGTTTAAAAACCAGACTTCTGTTATTTTACAATTTTTAGCATGAAAATTGTCAGACTGTTTATTATACGCATATGAAACAGAGGTAAAAAATAATCACAACTTAAAAGCTCTAATTTATCTTGAAAAGCGAACGCTGCATCATTTCACAGTTTTATTAAATTCTGTGGTCTACAGCAATCTATTACTATACTCAGAAGGGTCTACACTTTCAGTATATTACAAAGTACTCTGTGGTAGACCACCATTATAAACCAATAAAAATATACTCTGTGCTATTACTATACTCTATGGTGGTCTATTTGAATTTCAAACTGTGCTCTGCCTGTTTGTATTTTAGAATTTATAATTGGATTATGGCATCAAATGCACCTTCGGATTCAGAATCAAACTTCAGCGGTTTCTATCGTTATAGTAATAAAGATGTAAAGTATTTGTACACTTCCATGATAGAGGTAAAATATTATGTACTTACTACTAGATTTATTTATACTTTCCCTGATGACATAGGTTTCAGTTAAGTGAATATTTTTGTAATGATATATTTATTTACAGAACATGGAATTAATAAACCAGGACATATTACAAGTGGAAAATAATCTTAAGAACTTGATACAAGTAGCCGGTCCCTTGGAGGGTCAACTGTCTGTGCTGTTACAATCATTGCCAAAACCTAGCGTTATCCTTCCCATGGAAACTGATTGAAAATGACACCATTAAAGTAGAAATACTTATAATACAGGATAAGCGGAATAATTAGTAAGAAGACTCCAACCAACATCTGTTCTAAAACTAAGATTGTTTTTTTTTGTATAATTGTATACACACTAGGGCTAAGCTGCTTGAAACTTGAAAAGTAACTTAATCAATAAATTTATTAATTATTAAGCTAATCTGCATGCTTAACTACATAATTGAGAATACATTTAGGTAGAGATATTCTGTTGGCTGAGCTTGCTTTCAATGAAAATAGAACATCATTGTAACACAGTGGTTTAATCAAGTAATTTACATTTTATGAATATAAAATTAAACTCATCTGAAAATATAAGATGACAGAACAGAAACATAACAGTTGCTAGGCAACAACCTAAGAAGACTCTACTCCTAGAACATAGTGCATTATAACCTTCATGGTTCAACACCCCCACTTAATCCACTATGTTTTGTGCAGAACACATGTTTCTGCTTACCAACTCCCTTAGTCATCATATCAGCAGGCATAAGGGTAGTCTCACAATATTCAACACAAATAACCCTTTGCTCTGCTAACTCTCTAACGAAATGATATCTTATGTTTATATGTTTAGAACGTTTTCCAATAGCAGGAGTATAAACTAGCTTACTGGCACTTTGACTATCACTAAAAATAGTAACAGTAGTGTTACAGCCAGTCAGTTCAGAATATAATCCATTAACTGATATCACTTCCTTAGCGACCTCACAAATTGCGATGTACTCAGCTTCAGCAGTACTTAACGCAACACAACGCTGTTTTAAGGACTGCCAAGACACCGCAGCACCACCGAAAATAAGGGTATATCCAGAGAAAGATTTCCCATCAGGCCCATTTCCCCAATCTGCATCTGCATAGGCAACCAAAGGCTTATTACATTTCTTGTAACACAGCGTTAGTTCCGCTGTCCCCTTTAAATACCTAAGCACACGTTTCAGTGCCGCCATGTGAGTAGAATCGTTGCAGTTATTAAATTGACTCAGCATCGTAACTGCATACGATATATCAGGTCTTGTACAACATGCCAGGTACATTAGTGAACCGATAATTTCCTGATATCGGGTATTGTCATTCTTTTCACCAGATTTCAGGCGAAGGTTCACTTCAACTGGCGTACTAACTTGTTTGCAGTCCGACATTCCATATTTAGCTAAGATTTTTGAAATGTATTTCTTTTGAGACAAGTGTATTTCACTAGCACTCTTCCACTCAATCCGGACTCCAAGACATTCTCTTGCCTCACCCAAATCCTTTATTTTGAAGGATCTGCCAATCTGAAGTTTCACCGGCCTGGCTTCTTCAGCTCTATTTGTAAATATATAAAAATCATCCACGTACAGAGCTATTACAGTGAAAATTTCATTATGAATCTTTGTGTAGACACACTGGTCATATTTAGACCTAGAGAAACCCATCTTTATTATATGGTCATGAATCTTTTGGTTCCAACACCTGGCAGCTTGCTTCAAGCCATATATGGCTTTCTTCAATTTGCAAACCTTGCCTTCACTCCCCTCTTGAACAAAAGATTGCGGCTGTTCCATATAAATTTCTTCACGCAGATCTCCATTTAGAAAAGCGGTGGTAACATCAATATGATGAACACTCAGGTTCTTCTCAACTGCCAGTGCTAGTAAAAGGCGAATTGACGACATCTTGACTACCGGTGCAAATGTTTCAAAATAGTCTTCACCAGGTTTTTGCGAATAACCCTTAGCTACCAGCCTGGCCTTATGGCGCTGGGTGCTGCCATCCGCTCCAACCTTTAACTTGAAGACCCATTTTGTTTTAATAACATTAGCGTCTAATGGTCGATCAACTAATTCCCAGGTACCATTCACCTTCAAGGAATTGAACTCGTCCTTCATCGCTTTCACCCAAAACTTCTTATCCGAACGCTCCATAGCATCCTTAACAGAAATAGGATCAGGATCTTCTGACACATGGACATTATATACCATGTCTTTCTCCCGCTTTGGAACCCTATTTCGAGCAGGGTAACGTCTCGAACTTTGCAAATCTTCTGCCACAGGACGCTCTAAGTCGACAGAAGCTGAACTTTGCAAATCCTCTGTCATAGAATTATCTACGTCAACGGAGTCGTAAAAATTCTCTCCAGAATCCGATCTTGTCGGTGAACTGGCCCTCGCTATACTAGATGCACTTCCAGATTCTTCTTCATTCGAACTAGCCACCGGAACCCCCACTGCAACAGGACCAGCAATCCTTGGCACCTCTGGTTGAGTAGTGGAACGACTAACTCCTGGAATGTCATACTGTAAATCTATGACCACAGCATCCTTCTTAGAAACTGGAACAGCAGTTTCTTGTTTTTCTTTAATAACCATGGGAACATTTTCCATAAAAGTAGCATCTCGAGCGATGACAATCCTCGTTGGATCATCCTTCAAATTTATAAATCGGTACGCCTTCGAATTGGTCGAATACCCAGTCATTATCATTTGAATCGTTTTTGGATCAAACTTCTTGCGACTATGATCCTTTACCAGAACCTGAGCTCTACATCCGAATATTTTCAGATTCGATAGATCGACTCTCTCTCCTGTAAAAACCTCCTCTGGAACTTTATCCTTGAGTGCCATTGTTGGAGATCGGTTCTTCAGGTACACGGCACAACCAACAGCTTCGCCCCAGAATCTCTTGTCCAAACCAGCCTCATGCACCATACATCTAGCCTTCTCAGTTATTGTGCGGATTGTTCGTTCCGCCACTCCATTCTGTTGAGGAGTATAAGCTACTGATCTCTGGTGTTGGATTCCATGTTTCTTCAGGAAACCTTGAAATTCTCCGTTGGTATATTCAGTGCCATTATCGCTACGAAATTTCTTTATTTTCTTTCCCGTCTGATTTTCAACTAGTGCCTTGAATTCCATGAATTTAGCGAAAACTTCGGTCTTGGATTTCAACAAATAGCCAAATGTTTTTCGGCTGAAGTCATCCACAAAAATCAGGTAGTACCTGTTACCGCCCCAGGATTCCACCTCCATAGGGCCCGCTAAATCCGAATGCACGAGTTCAAGAAAGTCTTTTGCTCTCTTACTTTTACCTTTCGGAAACATTTTGACGCACTCCTTCCCTTTACAGCAACCTTCACAAGGTTCCGTGCTCACCTCTTTAAAAGTCAGACCATCTGCCAAACTTTTCAACTTCACCATCAGAGCTCCACTCAGGTGACCTAGTCTTCTGTGCCACAAATCAAAACTAGCACGAGAAGATTCTTCTGGAGGACACGTCAGAACCATTGCTGCTTCTTTACCTAAAACATATAACCCCTGTTTCAGTGGTGCTGTCAATACTGGCTTTCCAATTACTTTTACCTTGTAATCCTTTTGGTAAACCTTACAACAAGTCTCATCGAAAACAACAGTGCAACCCTTAGCACACATTTTACTAACCGACAGCAAGTTTGTCGTCAAACCTGGAAGCATAAGTACATCCTCGAACCTCACAGAGCGCCCCATGACATACACATCCCCTTGTTCACTAGATATAATTTTATTATTGTTCGCGGTCGTCACTAGCTTAGAACTAGTGGACTGTCTATCTTCTAGAATATGCACATCAGACGTCATGTGTGATGTAGCTCCGGAATCTACGACCCAATGGCCCTCACCAACCGTCATAGATAGAGCGGCCATTAGACCCGAGGTCTCCTTACTGTCTTTCTTCTTAGTGAAATATGTGTCTTTGTTGTCTTCAGACTTGTCTCCTGTTTTACGACGTTGACACTGCCATTTATAATGCCCTTTCTTCTTACACAAATGGCATATAACACCCTTTTTGGACTTTGACATCAGTGCCGTTGCCGTGTCATCTTCAGCTGTGTTCATTAAGCTGCTTTTCCTCAAGCTTTCTTTGAGCAACGCTGCCTGCACAGACTCTGTTGTAATCTTCATGCTTGAATGCTCCAATGTCATCACCAGAGGATTGTATGCATCGGTTAAACCGGCCAACATAATGATCCCAACAAATTCATCATCCAGACCTGCCTTTATGCTAAGTAATGACTGGCTGGTTGACAGGATGTCATTGAGATATTCCTCCATTGACGAAAACATTGTCAATTTGGCGTTGAATAATTTTCGCAACAGATATAGCCGTCGCAGTAACCCGCCGTCAGCATAAGATTTTTGCAACGCTTGCCAAGTATCTCTCGCTGTCTTGAGATGCATGATCATAGGATAAATGTTTTCCTTGCACATGAGGCAGATCTTACTCCGAGCTTTGGCATCCTTTCTTTTAGCCTCTGCAGAGTCTGCCACAAAATCATCTTTCACACACTCCCATAGATCGAGGTCGGTCAGGAACATTTCCATGGCAAAAGCCCACGTACCATAATTGGCTTGGCCTGCCAATCTCTCAATACTTTTTACAACAGCTTGTTCCATATTCGAAATTGAGATCAGATACTTTTATTTTGCTCAGATATTACACCAGATCACGTCTGGGCCCATAACCTGTTGGCTGAGCTTGCTTTCAATGAAAATAGAACATCATTGTAACACAGTGGTTTAATCAAGTAATTTACATTTTATGAATATAAAATTAAACTCATCTGAAAATATAAGATGACAGAACAGAAACATAACAGTTGCTAGGCAACAACCTAAGAAGACTCTACTCCTAGAACATAGTGCATTATAACCTTCATGGTTCAACATATTCACTCTAAAAATGAACACCCCTCCACCCCTGCTTGTTGCATACATATAATATTTCAAATGTTTGTATAGAAAATTTAGTGGAGTGGCATTCATTTTTAGAATGGTTTATCTCTACCTACTTACTGTATTTTTAAATAAAAATTGCAATCTAATTTATTGTGATTTCATACTTATTACCTTATTTCTATTGCGTTCTTATTGATTTTGCACTTCATTCTTTCACGTTCCACAGAATTGCTTGGTGAATGAGGAGTCGAGTAATCCAGTTTCTATATGCAGGACTACCTCATCTGCAGATGAGGTATTCCTAACCTAGGTATAATATTTAGTAATATAAAGAGAAAAGTGAATGCTTTCTCTCTCAGTAACTTCCTCGCAAGAATGGAGGTGCAATAAAGTTTTTGTATCTAAACTTTTTGGACTAAGTAAAATCTCTTTCCATACCAGCAAAATCTGTGCATGCTGCCTTTAAAAAATAAACTGTCAATAAGACATTTTGATCAAGTTTCATGAAAAACCTCTCAAAAATTAGCATTTGTAAATTTAGTTAACTTGGCTGACCTATAGTAAAAATGCCAGACGAGATCACAGTGAACACGAGGGCGAAGTCACCGAGTCGCACTGAGGCCATTACCAAAGCTCTAGTCAACCGCCCTATATATAGCAATGGTGTTCTTATAGGCTAGTATCACACAATTTATTATATTGATCATCCTGTTCCAATAGCCATTTTAACTTACCCATAATTGTTTACAGGGGAAGTAAAAAGGATCAGCTGCCATAAAGGAGCATTTGAAATAACGCTCAGTTCTAATCTAATCTAAATAGCCTGTATTGTTCCACTGCATGGCAAAGCCCTACCTCTCTCTTATCTAATTCATTATTTTGCTAGTGCTGGCCAGTCCTTTTGGTAGCTGGAGTCAAGCTCGTCCCGCCATCTTATCAGTTGTCCTACTTCCTAGCTACCATAAATACTTATAATCCTTCCTACTACTTAATATTATAAATGTGAAAGTTTGTGAAGATATTTGGATGTTTGTTACTCAATCACGCAAAAATGGCTATACGGATTTGGATGAAATTTGGCACACAGATAGTTGAGAACCTGGATTAACCCATAGGATAGTTTTCATGCCGGTAGCACATTCCGGTGGGATAATTTTCAACGTCCACGCGGGCGAAGCCGCGGGCAACAGCTACTAAAATTATATTAAAAACTGCCCCTATCTAGGCATTCTGGAAAATCCTAATATTTCTCCGCCGAACTGCAACCACCAGCCTTGTAACGTGTCCGTTTCGATGGCGCGGCCGCGACGATATTTCAAAAAAAATCTACCAACATTTTGTAAAAGTAGCTCCTGAAATATAAACCTAGGATTTTTCGTTGTATTTTTACTAATTTTGACAAATTCAAATCTGGGTTTTACAAAAAACTTCAGACGTCGGCCCCTAATATTACTTTACTCTTTGGCTGCGCCATTGAAATGGACACCTTGTAACGGCGCACCATAAATATCTCTCTGGAATTCTCGACTTATCCACCTTATACAGGGTGGAAAAAAAGAAAGTGCTTGGAGAGAAAGTACCTTATATTGGTGATACGTCTTTTGCTGTTACTTCCGCAGACACAATGTTTGCTACAATTTTGAGGGATTTGACAAAAAAATAGAATACAGGGTTGTTTTGTCGCATTTGTTTCGGTTTGATTCCCGTTTCAAACAAGCGACAGGATTATTATTTTTTTGTAAAATTTACTAACTATATCTACATAATTTAAATACATAACATATAGGAGTATTTTGTTTCCTTTTGAATAAAAGCTATCAGGTACTTTCCCTCCGGCTTTCTTTTCCACCCTGAATACCTAAATAATTTAGCAATCACTCTCTTCCTTTAGCCAACTGGGTGGAAGACAGGATAGAATGTGTAAAAGACGGAAACCTGTATTTCCCTCCAAAAGAAGAAATTGACTATAAAAAAATGACACCAGAATCCAGGCAGCCAGACTTTAGACAAAATAAATTAAATAATACACAGGTAAGGTACCAACAATATTTATGCCTATAATGCTATTATATGTTCCTCATCTTCACATAATCATTCTTATTATTTACCTACCTCTAAGTAGTTGATTGACTCCAATATTAATTTTATTGAGATCGTTTTACAGAGTAATTTCTCATCAATAATACGACACGATAGCCACGACAAGTGTGATAATTATGCGACGACAAACGACCTGGTGTACCACCACCTGCCTAAGCCTCTGTGTGGTCCCAATCGGCGTTATTATAAAAGAGCACAGCATCAGTTCTATCCTCAACCTGACCTCATGAAATGTTTTGTAAGTACTCTCCTATTTACAATTGAACATAGGTAACGTGCCCATCTCCTCCTATGGCTCGTTTGTAACTCCCAATAGTTGAGTACCACTAGGGCCCGATCTAGCTATTTAGACGCTCCGGGCAAAAATAATATTTGCCGCCATTTACACTAACACCATATACCTAAGTCACGAGCTTGCTATTCCAAAGATGGGATGATATTATATGTGATACAAGCTGACCCGACAGACGTTGTCCTGTCTTAAGAGCGTTTAGTCTGAAAGTTGGTAACGTCGCAAATAGCTGGCAAATATTTACCTGTTTTTATTAATTTGTTAATAATACTTTATGGAAGTATGAAATACCGCTAACTAGTGACCTACCGCTCGGCACCCACAATTATGCCGCTCTGGGCATTTGCCCGGCTTGCCCCCTCTTAGATCGGGCCCTGAGTACCACACCACCTATTACCACGTTGCGACCACTACAGCCTCTACCTACCTACTTACTAGACTCACGTGACTTAGTCGACGTTCACACGAAAATGAAAGTATGGCAACGGGAATTTCAGCTATCGGTGATGAACCGAGCATTAAGAATCCAGATTGCGTCTGTACTGCAGAGAGTAGGTACTGCTTAGCGCCGAGAGTTGTCACTCCAACAGTATGTTTTTTGACGCGCTGTGGGATGCTCTATTAGATTCTCAATTTGAACTCGCTCGCAAATGTGACTTACGTGACCGTGTGATATTTGCGAAATGTGCGTGTACGATAGGTACGGTACCTACACCTTTGCCCAACCCTTCGGGGAAACAAGGCGTGATATTATGTTAAATTAGGATCTTCAGTGATACGAATAATACAGATGTCATGTTAAGTTATCCCAAGATTTCTGGCAAATGGCAGATTGCTGCTGCGTCCGATTTGGCTCCACCAACCTGTTTCAGTACCCTCGCAACTACCTACTTAACTTCCCTCATTTTTAAGGGCAATGTGACAGAGTGGGGGTTGAGAAAGCAGTTAGAATACGAGTGGAAGTGCACAGATGTGTCCGACTACATATCGACCCTGTATGAAGACACGTTTGTGCCCCCACGTCCTCACCAGTACCTACAACGAAACGAGAGGAAAGCGCGTAACTCGTAAGTAGTATTACTGCTTTTTATTCCGTCTGTTCAAAAATCGCCTTACTTATCACTTAATAGAAGAATCAAACGACATAATACAGTTTTACGTTTTTTATTGCAGGAGTTTCACAAAAAGTTTCCGTTTTAAGATGACAAAATCAAAATAATGATAACATCAAGAATCATTTTTCCACTTTTTGCAAAATATTATTTAGTCTTTACAATATCACATTTTGTTCAAGAATAGGACAGTGACGTCCATATAAAATTGTTAACAATACAATAATTCTTAATGCTTTCATATCGCCAACACCTGGCACCAACACGAGATCAGCAAATACGTCTTATAAACTAAGTTTAGTCTCAAACGTTACAACTAACAATCGCTTACAACTAACATGATATAACTTAACAAAATGTTCTTAACATAATGGCAGTTCACGGAACTTTCATAAAAATGTATAAAATAAAGAGGTAAGAGCAAGACAAAAATACATACGAATTTAAAGAAAACAACATGTAAGAAATGTCAAGGCAGTTGACTTATCGACTAGTTGTCAAGCGTCAGCGAGATGAGAAGGAATCCACTTTCGGCAGCTTTATAAGGCCAGACCCGCCAGGAGTCTTGAACATGTTGCTTTGTACGTAATGCTGATGTTGAGCAAACGAGTTCGCAGACATCATGTTTTGTTGAGCAAATTGAGCCTGAGGTATGTGGACGTGACCATTATACTGCATTTGTGGAAAAACTGGCGAGCTTATTCGGCTAAAGTTTTGCGGCGATTGAAAACCATTAAAATGGTGACTCATGGCTGGAAAGCGGTCTAACACCATTGGTTCCCCGCAGACTGACTCTTCGCGGGACGGAGGCTGCGAGAACACATTGCGTTGATTCAAGCTAGACGTCTGCGATTCGAAACCAGAACTTTGGCTCGAAGAACGACTCCCGTCTACATTGAAAATCTGGCGGTCACCTTCGGAGCCCCAATAGCCACCTGCCACCCAAGAAGTACTGTGACCCAGCTTGCTCGGCGATATTAGAGGCCTAGAACGTGC
This sequence comes from Antitype chi, assembly GCA_947359405.1. NCBI lineage: Eukaryota > Metazoa > Arthropoda > Insecta > Lepidoptera > Noctuidae > Antitype > Antitype chi. The sequence continues at coordinate 3,989,609 of OX375812.1, forward strand.
CATAGGCGTCGGAGCAACAAAACTGGGAGTAGCAGTAAATTTTCTTAAAGAGAAGATTGAATTCGTTTTCTTTTTAGTCTTTGTAGGACTACTTATACATAAGGAACTAATGCTTTCATCTAATTCAGAGTCTGAGTCATCTTTTATGAGTTTTCGATATTTATTGAAAGAAGGTTTAACAAAGACAGTGTCAGATACAGAACTTGGACTATTGCTTATCATAGAATTGACACAAAATGTTGAATTTAGTTTAGGTTTTGTCCACATACTATCAGCTCTTGGTGTAAAGGTTCTGCCATTCATCATGCTGGCATTCAACAGACCGAGATTTTCGTTTGAGGACTCAGAAAAGTTGTGTAATCCAAATTTACTCAAAGATACATCGTCATCACTGTCTAAATGAATAGGTTCGTCGTCGTCATCAATAAGCGTACTTGCTGAGGAATTCGCCAGGTTCTTCATTCGTTTTGGTGAAGTAGGGGGGGACCGCGTTTCTACTCTTCTGGTTTCTGTCTTGATTGATTTGTACACCAATATTACTATAAAGGTACATAATGTCTGCAACAAAAGATTTTACAATTATACTTATTTGTATAAATGTTAGCTAGTTTTTAGACTGGCAAGAATATTCATTTTAGAATAAAATTGATGAGTATTACTATATTGTTTTATTGCTTTGCAGAATTGAATGACCAATTATGACGATATTTGATATTTAGTTTAGACAATTTGTTTCTGAAATTGACTAGTGTCTTTATAAGACTTTTAAAAGGATCAGATGATACCAACCTTAATGAAGCTCAAATAAATAGGTTCCACAGCCACATAGCGATGTCCTATCGTAGCAATAACAAATATCAGCCATTGCAAGTCAATTAAAATAGTATTCTTCAAGCTGTTCACATTCCAGATGAGTCCAATTATTTGTAAAAAGCATACAAAACTTCCTAAAGTTTCCTGTGTCGTCATATTAAATTGGTCTAAATGTATCTGTCTAAAATTAAAACTTTTTGGCATCATGTTCACAATATTTATGTCATAGATATAATAATTCTCTAATGCTGGGAATGTCATAGTTGTCTTCATCTCAATGATAGAGTATATTCTTTGTAAAAGACCTAGTACTATATCCTTTATATTAGTTATTGTACTAAGTAAATTCTTGTATCTTAACGTTAGGTTTGTGTAAAGTTCAAAAGAAACCAGTATAAAAAGTATAACTGCTATAAGCATTGAGGTATTGTTTATAAGTTTTCTCAGCAGTTTATTTTGTTTCAACTGCTTTTGATTTATCTTTTCTGAAGTCCTTGTTTCTAATAATTTGGACCCCAGTAGGGTTTCTTTCTCTTTGTGCAGTTTCATTTGGAGAACTTTTCGGCAAGGACTGCACAGCTTGTATGCCTTCTCTAACTGCATCCTGAAAATTAGAAAAACTTCATGAGTTACAACATTACACGCAGAAAGACGAATAATCCCTGAATATAAAAATACACAAGTGTATTGTTTATTTAATCAAATAAGATGGTAATTAAATCGATTATAGGCATGTTTACCAATTCCGGATAGAAGCAGCCATTTAACACACAACAAATTATGATAATTTACAAGTAAAGCAAAACCTTGTGGTTCAAAAGAACTACAGATTATAACTGCTACGCAAAATTTTCTAGCATAGCGAGGATTAATATCAAACTGGATCAGTAAACATGACTGATAACATTAATTAAGAAAATTAGCAGCAACTGAGATAAGTAAAATGTGCTAAATTATACGGCCTCTAATGTGAGGCCATGAAAATAAAGAGTGTTTGCACTTCAAATAATATAGCACTTAAATGATGTCTTTTTAGAATATATTTACATGTTAGAGTGGTAGTTATGATTTTAGTGAATAACCGTTTTATACCCTGAACAAAATTAAAGGTTTCGAGTACTGAATGAAGTCCTTAAAGTGTTAAATCTTTTAGAATACTATTAGGTACTTTTGGTAGACACTGTGACCTTGAAAAAGAATATAATGTTGGTTCATAGTTTAAAATATAGTTACCTGTATGACTCTATTTCATCATCAAATTTCCTCTCATTCATAGGAACAAAATTGGCTAGTTGTGTCACTTTCAACTGTTGATTAATATTACACATCTTGCAGAGACCATTTCTAGGTGGGCTATGCCTGAACACCTTAGGTGTTTGGTGACCCTGGTCATTGAATGCCGTAATTGGCTTATTGTAGTCACCATCCTAGAATTATGAAAATACACAATTATGAGTACAGCTGAGAAAATTGTGCCTCAGTCTTGTCAGAAGTTAATATCCTATCCAAATATCGTTTTCACACAGGGATTTGATCTGGTACAAGTGAAATTAACCAAACATGAATTTAGTCAATAGATGTTTAGCAAGCACATGGAGGGATATCTAGGAACAAGCAAATAAACTGCCAGTTTTTCAGCTTTTTTTATAACATATCAAATGACCTACAAAGCTGAAACATTGCCAATTTCTACCAAAAAGATTAGGTAAGAAAATTGTAAAAAGTTATTCCAAAATCAGTTTACTCTAAGAGTTTTTAAAGAGATTTAGATTAAATTAAAGAATGTATATTATGTAACACTTAATTGTAATAGTATTATCATTCATAATCAGTAATAACCTTACCTTGGTGAACCCATTGTACTGCTCACATTTTAGACAAGTCCAGCTGTTGCGAACTGGATATTTTACCCAAAAATTATTATTGCAGAACCAACAGTTTACGCGCCACGGCAAAGCAGACCTGTAAAAACAATAAAAACGATTTTTTACTTTCTGTCGGGCGGGAAAGCATTAGCTATAACCTCACAAACTCACCGTAGTTTATAAAGTAATTTCACGAGTAACACTGTACACAAAACTACAGCTATACTTATCAGCACTGACTCCATTTTATAAATATATTTCATTTTTGTCAAGCTTTATTTTCTAAATATTCTTAAATTCCCTAACCTAAAAGTACACCCATTTTGTTTGCCACAGACAACTTTTTTTTTCATTCAAATCCAAAGGCTTACGCTAGGGCGCTAGGTATACAGTAAGGAAGTAAGAGTAAGCCGGTACCACACACTTGGCACTTGCAGCAAACTACAAGTCTACACAAACCCAAATCGATAGGCTAAGCGCAAACTCCGTTTGAAATATTTTGAATTGTGCAGAAGCATTTTGTTTAAAATTTGTAAATGTGAGTACAATGCATCCGTATAATAATTATGTTGTTATGATGTACGTTGACTTGAAAAAGCGTGGCAGTTGAGAGTATGTCATGCTCACTTAAATGTCTTGCTGATGGTGGCGTGTGTGTTGGATCATTCGGTTCCCTACAAAATGGTTGAGCTGGATGGTGCTGATCCACGCGTCAAGTTCGTGAACGGGCGCCGTCGGTTGAGACTGGTCATCTCCTAACTTCCATGGCTAATTTTAAATCTTATATTTAGAATTGTTTTTTTTTTTACATTGTTCTCACATATAGAAGCAACAAGAATAATGTTCCCAAGTTTTTGTAAAACTTAACATGATTAAAAAGAGTGTCCATGGAGTTTCTTGCCCGTTCTTCTCCATAGAGATCTACGTTTTGGAATGGGCAACTAGCTTCAACTTTCTGACAATTCAAAAGTGCCTGAAAATGGTTTAATTGAAATAAATGCTTTGAGTTTGAGTTTGCACAAAACAGAAACTGACACTCGATAATTACGTTAAGGTGGAAGTTCCAGGGTAGTTCACGAAACTTTTTCTTACCCGTTTTGCCATTTGCAGGTCAGTGCAAGATTGTATGTACATACATACCAACATAATTATGTTGATTAAAAATATGATTCGCGACCGTAAAGACCGTATAATTATATTCATTTAACTCGATCTAAGAACTTTTTCATGTGATAGTTATTCAATTTCGCAGGCTACCCTGGAGCTTTAAAGCTAGCTTTTATTTAGCTAGAAATTAATAAATAAGTACGAGGAACGGACCTGTTCTATGTGCCATGCATACTTGATGCTGGGTCGGAATGAAATTATTATCGATTCAGAGTTATTGATTGCCACAGCCACAGCTGGATTCCAACGCTGGAATGAGCCAATGAATGAGGAACTGAACTTTACATACCCTAGACTGCTACATATGAGTAATCTGTGCCCTAGACACTAGAATTTTGAAAATGACGGACCAAATGAAAATGACATTCATTTGACATTTTGAGGTTATTATGTCAAAAACACGAGATAAACATTGCCCGCTTGTGGTATTTATGTTCCTTGAACATTGTTGAAGACGGCTGAAAAACTCTTCCTATTTCCTAAATAATAATTATAAAACATTGTTTTGCAAAGAACGTATCATATATTAAATAAGTATACTACAATGACACCGGAATCAATTTTACTTTTATGCAACTATGACGACCACCTGAACACAGGTAAGGTTACTAAGTTATTATTATATTATTAGTTAGTAATTATCAATGTTAAATTTTATTAACTTGTAAATTCACCTTTCCATCTAAATAACCTCTACTTTCAGATAATGAAACTATAAAAAAGCTTTGGTCGGATAAATGGTCAGTCAGAGACACAGAGATATGTAAGGAACTATTATCAACAGGTCTTGAAACAGATGCTTTGAAGACTGTATTAAAAAAGTATCAAAACGATAACAATGTTATGGAAAATATTCTTTTTGTATCAATAAGTTCATTTCTAACGTTTTGTGATCGCAATTGGAACCCACACCCAGAAACACTGAGTATAGAAGAATTCTTTGGTATAGAATGGCCTAAAGATGTTGATGCAAGTTTGATGCTGCAGAGGGACTCAGAACCATTATATGTAAATATTCTCCATCCAGAACTGTTATACTTTTCCACACAAGTTTTCAATGTGCTATGTAATGCAGATCAAAGTTTGGTGAGTTTATTTACTTAAGAATACATTTTATTATTATGAATCATACAGAATGACATCACATTTTGATGTTTGAAGTAAAATAGTCTAATCATTTTACTGAATGTGGATATCTTATCAATTGGTGAATGAATTTGCAAAAAATGTTTGTGATGGTACCAAAAATCAAGTGGCTTTACTTAGCAGTTTATGGCATAACATTATCACTGGTTCTAAGAGCCCCTTCACACTAGCGTTTGTCTAGCGTAGGCGTTTGATGGTTGTCTCCACAGCGCAGACGCCGCTACACCGCGACGCGTGCGAGGCGTTGCCTCTGCAGATACTTGATCACTGCGCTAGTGCGGCGCAGACGTAATACAATTTCGTTGTCGTTTCAGTAGGTATTATCATTAACAAAATGGATTGTACATGACACCGCAGTAACGCGGCGCATGAGTTGCGCACCCGCGACGCTAGCGCAGCGTACTCGTGAGCCCAAGCACAGACGCCGCGACATCTGCGCTGCTCATACGTTCATCGAACGCCTACGCTGGACAAAAGCTAGTTTGAAGGGGCTCTAAATGAAGTCAGGATTTTTCAGAGAAACACTTGTCATTTTCAACTCAAAAAATATATGAATGGATTTGGTAAACATGTTTATGACGCTACAGCTGTTCAAGTTGCGTTACTTAACAGTTTATGGCGTAATATTATCAATTGGTTCTAACTCTAAAACGGACAAAAGACTTGTCATCTTTAACCCAACCATTCTTTTTAGTAAGAGTTTCTGACAATTCATAAATGTACTATGTTAAATATTAAACTTAAAACATTTTAAAAGAGTATCGGTGGAGTTTCTTGCCCATTCTTCTCCATACGAAACTACATTTTAAAAGGGGCGAAGGGGGGAATCAATTCTATTTTAATGTAAATGTTGACGTTCAAAAGTGCCTTTTAAGTGCCTATTTGAAATAAGTGTTTTGACTTTGACATAGCAACTGTCTAAGCACCATAAATGACAGCCGGGCCTAACGGCTAACGTGCTTATGGTCACCTATCCACGGACCAACCGCGGCAAGCATAGCTTAACCTTATCGAGCAACCTGTGCGGCTGTTATTACTTAGCCATAAACTTAATTAAAATCACAACAATAACATGATGAACTAAACCTCCATTTACAACTTTAATGTTCCAGCTACACTTGTGGTGGTACTTCAGAAGCAAAGCAGTCCATCAGAGAGTCCTTGAAGATACCAGTGCCACTTTATACTCTGATCTTGAGATCATAATAGCCAAACTGACGAACCTCCTACATGTCATACAAGATAAGCCAAGGCTTCAGATCCTGCTGTGTTTGGAGATTGGGCAGGCCTATATCATGTATGGTAGGGTGCAGAGGACCGAAGAGTATCTGAAGAGGGCCACAGATCTTGCAGGACTGAAGCTTGAGTTAAAAGGTACTGGAAAAGTGTTTACTGTTGTAATAATATGTGAATTGGTGATTTGAAAGAAGGTTTTGGTTTCTTTACTATGGCAACACACAATTTGGTAGTTTTTCAAAAATTGCACAACAGAACTATGAGAACTACAATAGGAGAATGTGACAAAATGACTGGACAAGTTAAAGGTCTTGTACCTTTAACTTGTAACTTTCAACTGAAAGACTTCTTCAGTTACTTTGCCTTTTACAAATAGGCAAATAAATGAAAAGCAAATTACACAGCACCTTAAAAAATTTCAGGTATCCTTGGAAAAAGAACAAAGTTTCAGCAAACAATAATACCCCAGCTTGCTTTATCCAGTGAGCTTGACTCCAACATAGTAAGACCATCGGCTGAGGACAGTCATGGCGGTTCTCAGTTACCTCCTGACCTAGAACTACATGATGATGTTAGATTGAACAAGATAGCGTATACTGAGACCATCAGCCAAGCTGAACTGCCAAGTTTAGAGCAGATTCTTTGCTTGCTGACTGTGTGAGTATTATAATACATATATATCAATCTAATGAATGTATAATAATAATAATTTAATTTAATATCTATTTCAAATTTTATTTTATTTTTTAATACTATGGGTGTATGTGTAAAAACTTGCCTGAAATAAATGTTGATTTTTTTTTTTTTTTTTTGCGGGTAAAATATTTTTATTTCAATTGAACTAACTACAGCGAATAAACTAAAACAAAGCGTCAAAAAACTCATCCGCATCGCTGTCGACTGGTAATGTACCCAAGAGACTGGCGGCATTACCACGTTGTATAGCAATTCTCAGCCTCTGGCCAAGGTAAAAACCAGCCCTTGGGTCACGGGAAGTGTCAACCAGCCGTTTGGAGATTTCCTTGTAGAGAGCATGAGCACTCGGACCCCACGGCCCGAGGGTTTCAACCCCAATTATTTGTTTGATGTTAATGTGAGTTTTACATTAACATCAAACCGATGCGACATAGCAATACAAAAATCAGCGACGTCAATCATTCTTTCATTTTTTTACTTGTTTGAGTGTTTACTCAAAAACTGCATAGTCAATGCACATTAAACGAAAATGGCTCTTGTTTACTTTTCAGCCAATATTTAATGAAGGCTCAGCCAAAAGACGAGTTGATGAACGAAGAGCTCGCCCCGTACATTGAGGCTGTCCTAACACAGAAGAAAGGCGCATGGCCTACCAGGGTAGCTGCCCTGCTTATTAGGTGCAAACTGGAGGCCAACCATAAGAGAACTGTGGAGCGAGCCATGCTGCAGTGCGAGACAATTGTTAATGATAAGACAGGAGCCAGTTCTACTACCAGGTAAGTCTTTAAACAAACTTTAAGTATGATGTTGCTAAGTCGTGAGTGAGTGAGTGTGAGATGTGTGTGAGAGTAAATATCTGGACAATCATTGTGGCAGCGTCCTACAAGCATCTCAATACTTCAATATAGCGCCAGTCAAAATCAAAATATTTTATTTCACATAAGCCTGCATGGGCACTTATGAAACGTCAGAAGTCAGAGTCAATCGGCTTCGTAGCAAAGAGGCCAGAACTGCTCATATTTCGATGGAGTGGAAGGCTTTCGCGTGGTCCACAAATGCCATACATAGTTACTGGTTGTAATCTTCGGTCTTCTGTACAATTTGCCGAATACTTTGAATGTGGTCTACAGTACTGAAGTATTTTCGAAAACTGGCTTGTTCTGGTGCCTGGAACTCGTCAAATCTGGCGAAACGGTTCGTGATGACTCTCGAAAACAGCTTGTATACAGCAGAAGTTTTTATGCTCAATTCATGGTTCCAGTTTGCGCACTGAATAAAAACTTTTCCCGTACACACGGCGACACATCAAGCTATACATTTCTAGTTTACGCTAATCTCGCACTGTACGGAAATCCTATTCAATGCGAGATCAGCTTATACTGGAAGTGTATAACTTGTTGTGTAGCCGTGTGTACGTAACTCAGAAGTGAGATGTGTCTAATTTACTTGGGTAAAATTTTGTCACCTTTTTGGGTTAACCTACCCTCAAAAGGTAGAAAAGGAACCCTTATGAGATCACTCTCTTGTCCGTCTGTCTGTCCGTGTGTCACCACCGATTTTCTCAGGAATGGGTGCACCTAGCAAGTTGAAATTTATACCAGATACTGAGGTATAAATAGTCCCTATTAGGTGTATAAAAATCAAGGTCCTGAGTCAACACTATAAAAGATATGGGCAAATATAGATTTTCGCGAAAACTTGTAAGTATCAAAATTTACCTTAATTTCCAACTTTTTTATTTTTCGGAATTTTCCCTTTACTTATGCTATAAGACCTTACTTTTTACCAAAATTGACAATTCTAGGTCAACCGGACGTACTCTATAGGTTTTGGGTCGCAATTAAACCTATTATGGTAGTACCCGTTGACCTAGTATCACGAAATTTGCCAAAAAGCAAGGTCTATAGCACAAATAAAGGAAAAATTAAAAAAAAAAAAATATATGAAAATTAGGGTAAACAGTTATTATAAGTTTTCGCGAAAATCTAAATTTGCCCATATCTTTTTTATTATGGCGGTATAATGGGTAGGTACGGAACCCTAGGCACACGAGTTCGAATCGCACTTGACCGGTTTTTTTTTTAAGAACAGAACAACCGCATCTCTGCTCCACACCTCGGGCGTTATACCCTCTTGGATTACGAAGTTAAAGAGACTCGCTAGCTATTTCAGGACTGGAGCCCCGTCCGCTTTGAGGAGTTCTTTCGTTATACCGTCATCCCCACGCCCCTTGCTGTTCTTTAGTTGCTCGAGAGCCGCCCTAATCTCGCACTGGCTGACATCCGGGAGGTCCTCCTTTTAGTGGCGCGTTAATTCGGCTCGGTGGTCATCAGACTGCCCTATGTTCCGCTGGTTTCACCGCCAGCGTTGAGTTAAGGTGCTCTTTAAAATCGTCAACTTCTTCGAGTATTTCGAACTTCGAAGTCACGATTCTGCCAGATGTTTTGTCAATGAGATATTATTGTTTTTTTTCTCCAGATTGTCATACCTGTGGGCAACTGGCTTACAACCTGCATGGATGTGGAGGCAGCAGCTAGCAGACCTGTACCTCAACTTGGGACTTGTGAAAGCTGCCCTGGAAGAATACCTCAAGTTACAGTTATGGGAAGACGTTATTTTATGCTATACTTCACTGCAGTTGAGACATAAGGTATATTATTGGTTTTTTGGTGGTATTAGTTGCTGCAGAATATAATAATATATGTAGAATAAAATATTTATGATTTTCTTAGCTCTACCAAACTAGCTCTTGGGCGTTATAGCAATTGTTACGTAAATCCACTACGGTTAAAAACTTTTTTGTGTTCCATTCCAACCTTTTTGACAAATTGTCCTCATATTTTTTGAACACATTTTAAACTTCGAATCTGAAAAAATATCGCGGATTTTTTTTTTCTGATATCCCGCACTGCAGATTTGGAAGCCATCCATGGTCATGGTGGTACGAATTTCTTGTTTCACCCAGTTTTCACCTTTTTATATTTTTATATCTTTGGTGTTTTTTTATAACATAACAAAATTAAAACATATTATGTAGCAAAGATGTGGTATCTTCGATCTACACGCTACACAATGTAATGTGAATGAGATTTTTTCTTTTCTTTAATATCGTAAGTAGGTATTTACAGTTTGGTGCTAAAACTTTTGCAGTCTTTCAATAAGTTTTATCTATTTTTCAGGCGGCTGAAGTGATACAACAGCAAATTGATTTGAATCCAACAGTAAAATTATACTGCCTGTTAGGTGATGCAACAGGTTAGTGATTTTATAATTTAATTTCATAGAATGTGGCGTAATGTTGTAATAATACAACCTACTTACATGTAATACCTAGTTATTTTCAGTGTCAAAAGTTCTTTTTTGCCTTTCTATAAAAAAAATTGTTGTCAATGATATTAGAGTTGCTTACATGGGATATAAGAATTCTACTATTTTCAATCATATTGCTATATAACTCTTTATATTATTTCCAGATGATGTCAAATGGTTTGAGAAAGCGTGGGAGTTTTCAAACCACAAGAGCAGTAGAGCCCAGAGACATTGGGGCAACTTCTTGTTCGACCACAAAGAGTATGAACAATGCATTCCACATTTCGAGAAATCAGTCGAAATTAACTCAATACAGGAGAGAGTTTGGCTTAGATTAGGGTGAGTTTTAAATGCGTTAGATAGTTTAAATTGAGTTGATACAGATAGATCCACCATGAGAATAAATCTTGTTAAAAAAACGATCCCCCTTTGTTAAATAACTCTTTTTTTTTGGCAATCTTTACAGCAATATGATCAATGTATTGGAATTCAAGGAGTGTACATTTTTGTACCAATGGCATGCTACTATATAGCTGGCTTTGCTAACATGATAATCAATATTGATTTCAGTTTCGCAGCCCTTATGGTGGAGAATTGGGAGGTATCAGCGAAGGCGTATCGTCGCTATACATATTTGCAGCCGAACACGTTTGAAGCGTGGAACAATCTCGCTAAAGTATACGTAAAGCAGGGAGACAAAAATAGGGCTTACAGGGCTTTGATTGAGGCACTCAGGTTCAATTATGATAACTGGAAGGTTAGTTTTTGTTAATTAAAAAAATAACAAATTTCCTATAACCTAACTTAACTAAAACAAAGCGTCGAAAAACTCATCCGCATCGCTGTCGACTGGTAATGTACCCAAGAGACTGGCGGCATTACCACGTTGTATAGCAATGCTCAGCCTCTGGCCAAAGTAAAAACCAGCCCTTGGGTCACGGGAAGTGTCAACCAGCCGTTTGGAGATTTCCTTGTAGAGAGCATGAGCACTCAGACCCCACGGCCCGAGGGTTTCAACCCCACACAGCTCGAAAATATAATTACCAATAGGTTGTTATACTTTCGCCGCTTGAGGTTTTCCGCAGCCGCAGCGGCAGCGCCAGCACAGCACACCGAGCCAGGAAGATGGGATGGCGCGAGAGTATCGACACACGTTGCATCTCACACTAAAGGCCTATCCATCTTCCATGGAAATAAAGACATGCCGTCCGGTCTCTCTTTTTTTAATGTTTTTGTTATGAACTATCTTGTTAAAGGCCTCTAAAAATGTGCATAATAATGTGATATCATGCAGCTATCCCAAAGGCAAGTGTTTAGCACAACCACATTTCGCCAGTTGTCGCCTCGTGGGTCTAGTGGTCGCAGCTACTGCTGAGCGTGAGGTCCTGGATTCGATTCCCAGGTCGGATTTTTTTTTATTGGGTCTTTCTATCTGGAATTTCTCCGTAGCAGTCTGGATTTCTGCCCGGTTAATGGCAATAGACTCGCTTCTATTACATGGGACTTCCTTCGGGCAAACAAGCCGTGATGTTGTTTGCCAGTTATGTCGAAGTCTTATTCATTACGGGGCGAGCTTAGTTACTCCGGGCGAGATAATAAATAGTACAGATTAATTTCATTCTGTTAATTTCTTCGGAATATATTTGTTACAGCTCTGGGAGAACGTTATAATTGTGAGCATGGACACGGGGCACTTCGAAGACGTGATTCGTGGTTGCCATCGTATGCTCGACTTGCAGCAGAAGTTTGAAGATGTGGAAGTGTTAGGACTGCTTGTCCGAGCTGTTATTCAGGACAGTCCAGATGCTGATGGAAACAGTGCGGCTAGGTGAGATTTTGATGAATGAAGTATGTGATGAATGGCTTTGCTCCTCCTTTGCTGACAAATCCTAATCTTATGATTAGGATTTTAACATATGTTGTTTGTAAATGTTTTTATACGCAGTCTGGTCATTTATTAATAATATCTTACGTTTATTCCAGGTTGCGAAAACGGGTTTTGGAGTTGTTCGGAAGGATAACGTCTGTTCATCAAAATAACCCCGAAATATGGCAGTTGTACTCAGATTTAAGTCCAACATATTTGTTAAAAGCGCAACGCTTACTAAAAGCGTACAAAGGTTTTACACAGGTAAAGATATACTCTAATAGCAGTCAAGTAAGCATCGAAAAAAAAGTTGGTATTCTGAATCAATATGAAACGTTTTTTTTTTTTTCAGAGTGGCAACTGGGCTAACAATCCAGATACGTGTAAAAAGGTCGTAGAAATGGCTCAGGCCCTTCTCGAACTAAGTAAAAAAGCTAGGGAAGAGTCTGAAGAAAAGGATATTCTTCAAGCAAATCAACAACTGTCTTCTGCAAGACTAACTGGTCAGGCAGTCATCAGGGCAGCTGAAAAACAAGACTGGCCAGATACTAAAAGTGGCTTGGAAGATTTAAAAACGTTATTTTCGTATGTTACAGAATATATGAAATCAGTCATGTAAATGGTGTTGTTTTATTTATCTTTCGTCGCTATTACGAAGGGTTGTGGGTGCAAATATGTATGCTAGGCATATGCTAACACAAAGCCCTGTCTTGCAGTTTTTATTATGTGCATGTGGATTGAGTGATCATTTCTTCAATCTTAACAAAAATCGAGGAAGATTTAGTAAAAAATTGTTAAAACATGGCGAAGTAAAAAATTTGGGAAACCTGAGATGAAAATTATATGGTCAATAAACTGGATTATTCAAACTGCGCGCATTATGAAAACTTAATAATGTATATTGCAGACTAATAACCTTTGCACTTCTTATTTAAATATTGGAAAAATGTTAAAAATAGTGTGTGCACCTGGATTCCTTTATTCCCAGTAGTTCCATGCTTTTATTCCCAGTAGTTCCATGTAACCATGCACATGTTCCACATGGAACTATTGCAACCTAAAAAATTAGTTCCATGTAATTTTAAACTAGTTTTACAGCCGACATTTCTTTCGTATGGAACTGCTGCCACTATTTAGTTCCATATGATTACAGTTGAGTTCCATATTGTACTATTGAAAACTTAAAATGTGAAGAATATTTTGTGCCATTAGATCCATAAAAACCACCAGTTTTACTAAATCAACTTCATTTAGTTTTACAATGACGAATCAATGTCACATCGCCACAAAGATTTACCCAACCTGTATGTGGTATGGTAGTAATATTCATAGCCTCCACAACATAACACAAAACCACGGCCTCGCGTAATGATCGAAATATAATCATCAGTGGAACTATTTGTAGTATTCATTATATCATTCATTTTCTATAAGCACTTTATAAACTAATTGTATGAACATTGAATGACAAGCGATTCATAAGCAAGGAACATATATACCACATGGTTCATAGGTGACACATTTTTTTTCTCTCTTGTTATCAGTAAATGAGATCAAGCAAGGTTTCATGAAAAGTGTATATTCACATTTTTCCTTCACGGGAACTACTGGGAATAAAGACTAAAAAGTTTGTAATACTCGTACTAGTTCCATGCACGGAACTAGTGAGTTGCATTAGTTCCATGTGGAACTAGCTACATGGAACTACTAGGAATAAAGGCAAAATATTTTTTAGGTTGTAATCGTTCCATGTGGAACTAGCTACATGGAATGATGGAACTACTGGGAATAAAGGCTATGTGCGACTGTTGAATTGCAAAAAACGTAAGAAAATTGAATTTCGTGGTCTAGTTCCTAAAATACTTCATTCCGTTTTATGTGGGCGACACTATTCAATCAAATTGACGTATCAACGTTTCGTTCCTCAATTCCTCAACGATGAGTATAAAACGCGTGTTTTATTTAATTGGTTTTCTTAAAATATTTCCCTGGGTTTTCATGATTTTAACTTAATCTATACTTTGTATTATTTATGTTTTAAAGATAAAGCAAATCTACCTTAGTTGCACAGAAGTTTTGGAAAACAAATTTCAAGTCAACTAGTGAGACACAAAAACTAAACGCTGCTGTCATAATTTGTGCGAAGGTTGTGGGGGTGTTAGTTTTCTTTCTCCTAGAAATTATAATTAATTACCTTGCATCTATAATGGTGCATTAATTAAAACTCTCACCATGGCTACGGCTAACGACGACGAGATATTGGAGGGTTTTCTCTGTCCAATATGTAAAGCGGACTTGAAATCCGCCTCCCAATTGACGAGCCATTTCGAGAGTTTACACTCTGAAGAACAGGACGTACTTAGATCCTTGAAGGATATCTTTGGTAAAGCGAAGAAGATAATATTGAACAATGACGATTCAGATTTGAAAGAGACGTTTGATCGTGCGTTAAAGTTTAGTTATCAGGAGCACCGTTACTTGGATGAGGAGCAAGGTTTAGGTGTGTCGCGTAGTTCCACGGACTATTTAAAGGGAGTGCGGTCTGCGCGGCTGGAGAGGTACGCTACCGAGACCAATAAGCTGTTGATACGACTGGACAAGCTCGTGTGTAACATGCCAAGTGAACCTAGTCAGAGGAAACTACATGAACAGGAAGTGAGTCAAGCTTTGGATGCTTATCCTTTAAATGTTTATTGCGAATGTGATAGTGCTATGTTTTTATCAAGCATTTGCTTTTTTTTTGCTTTGCTTTTGGTATTAGTTCTGCTCGAAAATAAGTTTACTAAAATTTAAAGTATCATAAACATAGGAAATTTATAACACATTCTGTTGCCTGATTTCTATTTCAGAAACAGATTGTATCACATAGTTAGAATTCTTTATGCTATCAATTACCGTAACTCATAATTATCAGAACTGTAGGATTAATGAAGTAGTGATAACAGCAAAAACACATTGAATTATTCTTATAAAGAAGACCTGTATGTTTTAATTCATTTAATCAGTTTGTCATACCATTTAACTTATCTCAAAAAACCTGGGTAATAATATAAATAACGAAAGATATGAGTGAGATGTACTGTACTGAGTTAAATCTTTGATTTATAATAGCAGTTCCTTCAATTTACTAATAATTGGTTACTTATGGTTGTATTCGTTTAAACCATCGAGCCTGTTTTTTAAATAAGAACTTTCAAGATACAGTACTTCTTATGAAACTGACAACTTAGTCCAGTGTTGTCTGTGTTGTATTAAGAACTTTACCCTAATAGAAATAAAGTTGGAAATGCAAAAACTGGCTCAGACCTTTGGGCTAGAACTAAAGTTACATCACATTTTGTAATAAGACGGTTGGAATTCTCTACAGCATGTATCCGAAATGCATGGGATCCAACAAACTGAACAACTTTCTTCATGGACTCCCATGAAGAAAGTTGTTCAGTTTGATGCAATATAATGAATGTAACTATAGAATCGGGAAAAATTGTCAAATGTCTCATTCAAAACTTTAATACCTACTCAACCCAAATGTATGGGATGTGATTAGCGATTACGATGTTGTTCCCATATACAGTATACATAGATAAACTATGAATAACAAATTATTTGAGGAAAGTTAGTAATAAGGTGTGTTCTTACATGTATTACTATCCTTATAATAATTCTTGTTCATACTATAGATTTCTATTTATCCTCTTCATGTTAGAATATTCTTTTTATTCATTTTCTTATCCCTGGTAGACCCTGTATGTTATAGAGATCATTTTGATCTACTTAATTTGTAAACCAACACTAAAGAAATATTATATTTTCTTCATTATATTTGAAAACTCTGTAAATTTGATGACCTATGGTTTGTCAAATTAATAGATATTGAGAGTTTATCGGAAAACCGAATTAATATATATTTTGGTTGGTGTACTTGCTGTATAGCGTTCCAGTACTACCAGTGTGAAGCTTTTTTAATTTTTTTTCTTCTTCAGATAAAAGCTGCGATCGGCTTTGTAGCCATAATCAGATGGGGTCTTCGTGTGAGATTAGTTTCATGGTGTTCCATTGAATACTCACGTTATGTGGTTCAGTACTAAATAAACTTTAAGTTTTCACTGTCTCTGTCAAGTTCAGGATGTGCCATCTCTTTAGGCGGATTATATCCTCTGGTCTGTTTAGAAGGTTTTTGGCTAAGACATTGCTATGCTTACTCAGTCTCTGCTTATATGATTTGCATTTTTCGCATAGTTCTTCTTTCACTGTAGGCATATTTAGGTGGTCGTGTATTCCTGTGTTTCTGACAAACCAGGGTGCACTTGATATTGTACTTAGGGCTACATTTTGGAACCTTTGTAAAATTTATATAATGGAGTTGCTAGCCGATCCCCAGAGTTCTATTCCAAAGTCCAGATTGGTTTTACTATCACTTTGTAAACAAGTATTTTGTTACTAAGAGATAAGTTTGATTGTCTTCCTAGGAGCCAGCATAAACTTTGCATCGCAATGGTGGCTGCCTTTTTCTTGGCTTTAATGTGGTTGGCCCAGGTAAGTCTTTTGTCTAGATGTAGCCCAAGGTAATTTACTGTGTGACTGTTCGGGAGTGGTTTACTTTCCATGTATACTGGGGCACAATCGTCCTTCCAAAGAGTGAAAGTCACTTGTACCAATTTAGTTAAACTAGAATGAATTCTCCAATTTTTCAGCCAAAGATCAATTTTATCCAACTGGACTTGTAATTTCAGAGCCTGATTTGGATCTTTGTCACTCACAAGGCATGCAGTGTCATCTGTATAGGTCGCCGTTACCACGTCATCAGTGTTAGGCAGGTCTGCAGTAAAAATCGAGTACAGCACAGGCCCAAGCACAGAGCCTTGTGGGACTGAGGCCTTACTTTCATAAAGATTAGACAGTTCATCCTCGTATTTAACTTGAAATTTTCTTTAGTCTAAGTAAGATTTTAATATCATATAAAAAGAGTTAGGTAGAAGAGATTTAATTTTATACAACAGTCCCTTGTGCCAGACCCTGTCGAATGCTTGTTGGATATCCAGGAACACTGCAGAACAGTATTATTTATTTTCCAACGACTGTCTGATTTTATGGACCACTCTAATGCACTTGTTCTACAGTTGCGGAATCCAAATTGATGGTCTGGTATTATCTTATTCTCGTCAAGGACTGGTTTTAATCTACTTAGAAATATTTTCTCAAAAACCTTCGATATGATCGGAAGGAGGCTTATGGGTCTGTATGAGCTTGGTTTGGTTGGTGGTTTTCCCGGCTTCGCTATCATGCATATCTGTGATATCTTCCACAATTTTGGGTAGTATTGTAGTCGAAATACAGCATTAAACAGCATTGCTAGAAAGACGATAACTTTTCTAGGTAGGTGCTTGAGTATTTCAGCTGTGATGAGATCGTAACCAGGGCCTTTATTGTTCTCCAGATATTTTATTGTCTTAGTCATTTCATTTGGCGTGACCAGTTTGAGTAGAGGTCGTATTTGTTGATCGCTATTAAGATAATTATCGACTTCCTCTTCAAAATCGGTCATCGACGACTCATTTGGGGTGAAAACCGCAGAAAGGTGTTGTGCAAAAAGCTCCGCCTTTTCACATGCTTTTCTGGTCCAAGATCCATTAGGTTGCCTAAGCGGGGATCCAAAGTTTTGTGGTCCTTTGAAATTTTTGGTAGTGTGAAGATAAAGAAATAAATTAATCGAAACAAATTGGTATGACCGACATAGACAATTTATGACATATGAACTAGTCTGACTAGGTAATATGCTTGATAAATAAAATAGACAGAACAGATCATTCACTATATCAATGCTTACGATTAGATAATATAGTGATAAAACACAACCCTTGTATTTGTAAAAAACTAGACAACCTGACGCAACATATTAGTCCTGTTTTCAATAAATACAAATATCCCATAGAAACCATCAATTTCAGTTTTTCCCCAATTTTCCACTTTTCCATGTAATTTTTTTATTATTTCTTTGCCTAAAACCATTATTTGGACAAATACAAACACAAGAAAGGCAAAACAATCTAGTGTTGTGCTCACCAACAAACACCATATTTTGCTTTTTGCAATGTCCATCTTAGTTTATAAATTGTGTACGGTTTCCAGGTAGTTCCTTGGTTGGACGGCTCCTCAGTGAAGCTGTGTCCCAACTGTGCGAAGACCTTCAACCTGACGCGGCGGAAGCATCACTGTCGACTGTGTGGCTCCATACTCTGCCATGACTGCTCACTGTTCCTAGATATTAATGTAGCCAGTAAGTATTTGCTAATCACTTTTAGAAATTTAACTCCAGCAAATGTATAATTGACTGTAGCCATTCTAGAGCAGTGGTGGACCAGTAGGTTACCAAATCCTATTAATATTATAAACGCGAAAGTTTGTAAGTATGGATGGATGCATGGATGTGCAAAAACGACTGAATGGAATTGGATGAAATTTGGCACACAGATAGATTATAACCTAGATTAACACAAGATACTTTTTATCCCGGTAGAACGTTCCCGCGGGATAATTTCCGACTTTCATGCGGGCGAAGCCGCGGGCGGAAGCTAGTATTACATATATTATGGTTATAAAACCCTGACTAAGGAGATGTAGGTAGTCGGAAACTAGGCTTCATCTTTCTAACTCACCGACCTTGACAATTCAAAAGTGCCTGTAATTGGTTTATTTGTAATAAATGCTTCACTTAGCGCAATCAATTATGTCACAGCTCTAAGAGCAGTCAAGGAAAACATCGTTAGGAAACTGGCATGGCTTAGAACCAAAAATTCAATCATCTCATCTGCTCAGCCTTTTTCCCAACCATGTTGGGGTTGGCTTCCAGTCTAACCGGATGCAGCTGAATAGTAGTTTTCTACATGGAGCGCATGCCTATCTGACCACAACCCAGTTAATGGATAATACAATACCCTTTGGTAAGAATGGTTGTCAGACTTTCATGCTTCTGCCGACCCGTAACAAATTGTCAAAGATCCACAAATGACAGCTGAGACCAACGCCTTCACATGCTTTTCGAGGCACGGAGGGTTCTTGGTATGTACAGATGGCACGGGTTGCATTGGGCCCGCATAATTGATTATAGCCTGCTTGTGGGGCACCCAGAGAGGACATGAGTCCAAACAGTGAGAATTACAGGCAGGTTTTTTTTATGTTACAGGGGCGATAGTAGACCCATCAGTACCACAGACATCAAGCCAGCCGGACCACGAGATAACAGAGAAGAATGGCCTCCGTCTATGTGAGCACTGCTACAATCTCATAGAGTTACGAAAGCAGGTGCAGGAGAGTCGGAACGCTAAGACTGTGCTGGTGACCGCCTATGAACAGATGAGGAGCTTGATGGATAAGGCTCGACCGGATGTCGCTATGTATGAGAAGGTAAATGGTTTGTTACAGTTTTTTTTTCCTTTGGGGGCGTCCATTAATTACGTGAGGCGTTTAGGGGTGGGAGGGGGTCGAGACGAATCTCACCCAATCTCACGTGGGGGAGAGGGGGGGTCTTGGTAAATATCACGTAATTTATATTTTTTCCCGCAAAGAAACAATGTAACGTTACGAGATAAGCGGGTTAAATTATGTGAAACATGTTTTTCCACCCAGATGGCAAAATCCTACAAAATAATATTTATCGCAGTTATGCGAACGCCACAAAGTAGCACAGTAGCCCCTCGATGGTTTAGCCACCACCAGCCAGCCAAGCCAGCCAAATGCAACGCATAAATCCAACGCAAATAAGCACAGATTAACGTTTTTACACTAAAACCACGTATTTGAAATATCTCACGTGAGATTATGGGGAGGGGGGGGAGGATCGAGCCAAATCTCACGACATCTCACAAGGGCGGGGGTGGGGGTCGACAAATCGGTAAAATCTACTCACGTAATTAATGGACGCCCCCTTTTTGGCAATAAGGTATTTTCCAATTTACTAAAAACTATTTTAATTTGAAGATTGGGACGAAATGTTTACAGGAAAAATAAAAATATTTTTATCCATTTTCTCAATTAAAAGCGATTAAAATAAATTTATTTTTCGTTGTTTTGAATTTACCGCCAAAACGCTCCTTACCGGCCCGGTATGTCTTAGAACCATAAATTCAAAGACCAGCCTGAGCCAGCGAGGTGGATTACGGTCCACTTCCTCTCACAGAAGGGGGCCTCCCTTATACGGGGAACGTTATAGGCTGATTATTTTTATTATTATGTGAATAGTTTTTCTGATTATTGGGTTTCGTAAGATAGCTGTGCCGTCGTATAACGTCCGTTATAACACCGATACTGGCATTTCAACGATTCCAATTTACACGTCTTTTTTATGTCTTTATTTCATAGCGTAAATAGACATCGGAAAAAGGACATAGCGACACAAACTTTTACTATGAATTCAATAAGTACATGATTGTAGACGACGACCTTTTAAAACAGCTGTTCCATACAGAAGTACAATACCTACAAAATCGTTATTCTTTAGCCCTGCGAAAAATGTATGTCGCGATGTCCTCTCCACCTTCTACACCGTGAAATTTAAATGGTTGTTTTCCTGCGGAAGAAAAACTTGCCATAAGGAGTACTTTCGAAGCATTGAGTAAAAGCAAAAAAATTAAGTTTTTTTTTTTTTTTTCATGAACTCGAAACCATGGGAATCAACAGTAACACTAGAGGTAACTTGTAGGTACTACTCGAATCACACGCGGCGCCGACAAAGGAAACAGCGATCCATAAATGTTCAAACCAAAATAAACTCTCGCACGTGGTGTTTTTTCACAATTGTTAATCTGCCATTTTTTGGTTTTAATATTTTATTTGTTTATAAAACGATTGTATTACCAAGACAAAACCATTTCGCTGCGGGAAAACAACCACTAAAATTTCTCAGTGTATATAGAAAGAAAGAAAGAAAAAACGTTTATTTGCCATAAACATGACGCATAAAGAAAAGGAACACAAAAAAAATAAGAAAACAAAAAAATTATAAGAAAAAAAAATGGTTATCATATCGTTGTAAGTTGGTAGTTTGACCAAGAATAAATGATTTCCTCAGATGTGTCAAAGCCTATTTGACGGTGAGACGACGTACAACCTGACTGACGTGAACAAGATGCGCGGACGCATCGGCAAGCTGGCAGAGGGCATCGACCTGCTGAGCAAGCAGATAGTGACCTTCCCGGCCGAGCCCGGCACCCGGCAGGCCAGGCTACAGACTGCCATCAGACAGGCTGCTGCGCACTATATAAAGGTAATATAACATAACACGACGTACGTCTGCATCCCTTAAAAGTTGGGCAGAGGTGTTAGTAACACCCACAGTTCCCCGGTAAGGTTTAGTCTCATGTAAGAGGGAACGAGCCAATGCCATCACCTGGGTACAAGTCCGAATGTGATTACGGGTCGTAAATAATAATAATACCAGCCTATTATTATTTCCCTACAATATTTTTATCTCCCGAAGCGACGCGCGCTTTATTTGCGGTATCCATATGTACAAACGCGCTGTGAATGTGTATGTCAGCGCAGGAGCTCTCGGGTACCGTCCAAGACACGGGCGAAGTAGGCAGCGTGTGTGTATTGTGTTATGTGCTGACGCAACTCGTCGTCAAGGACACATTCACAGTGTGTTTGTACACTTGGCTACCACAAGTAAAGCGCGCGTCGCTTCGTTTTGGACTTTTCTATGAAAACGCAGTTACTGTTTTTGAAAACCGCATATTTTTTTTTGTGCTGAATTCATGGTTACTGTATCCGTATCGATGTCCCTGTATAGTTTTTACCCTATTCCATCTTCTTTGAATGGCAACCTAATTTTAAACATTTCTCAATTCAGGAAGACCTCCTATCATTACGGAAATTGCCAACTGAAGCTCAAATAGAAGAAGTACGCAGACAACGATATGAGCGAGCGGAAAGACAGATCCAGATGGAAAGAGAGAGGATGGAGCGACAGAGAGGGAAAATGGAGGCGATGGCAGGACCCAGCGCGACCAGGGTCGAGAGCAATCAGGATGACGATGATAACCCGCTGCTGGAGCAGATGAATATCATCAGGGAGTACATTAAGGAGGCGCGGAGGGAACTCAAGTTTGAAGAGGTTAGTCTCTGTTATTGGATAGCCAATAGTGTCGAAAGCACTATATAACACGATTACTACCGGCTTCCCTTCGGAGATTCGCATCGGCAACTCTATTGCTATAAAAAATGGGACGTCAATAGTGGCTACTATTGTCAAACATACAGTTACACTACGGGTATTTAATTCAACATAACATTCAAACAACAAAAACGGTTATTTTTAGCTTAGTATAACTGCAAAAAAAATGTTCTAATATACCCGGCGCCAAAACGTCATAATCGGGAACTAAAAATTCGTACAACAGCGATCCCGTAATGATGTCACTTTAGGTCACGTGGCACCGTTTGCTATTGACGCGAGCAAGTCGCTGTACAACGGGTTATGACAGAGACAGATACCTATATAAAATGCGTCAGCGAGAACGAGATGGACGAATATTGCACATTTTATTTGGTTTTCAGCTGTTCAATCTTATTGTATTTAATTGTTTACATTACTATATTATTTTTAAAATTATAGTTAGTATTCTTTATTGATAAGTCAGTAAGTTAAAGAGGACTTCGCTTCAGCTTCTCTTTTAGAAAAATTCACACCTCGCCGCTGATAGCCAAAACAATCCGATAGCCTAATTTTAAGGTGAAAGCGCGAGGATAGCCTGCAAAAATATTTTTTTTAAACGTTTTTTGCAATTTTGTCCATGCAATTTGGAATACGGTAATAGGGTATTTTCCATACATAACAATGTTGCCGAAAGCATTTATTTAAGCATTTGTGCGTTACCATGTTAATGCAATTAAAAAAAGATTTGCAATTTTTGTTTCTTCATTTTTTGATTTCGCGAGGGTATTAGTGAGAAGAGTGAGCTCGCACATCCCGCTTGGAACGATAGATATGATTTTCTACGATAGACAATACTATTCAAATGCCAATGAAACGTGACAATCTTTTGACGCTGTCGGGCGAATCTAACGATTTTAATCTTTGTAGGAATTAGTTATAATATTATGTTTTGTATCTTTTTCACAGGTTGGAATCTTAGAGAAGAACTTGAAAGAACTGAAAAGGGAATATCAACTGCAGAAACTCTCCAACAAGTCCTAGTCATTCCAAATGTATAGATTTATGTATAACCTATGTATAACACTTTTTGTAATATAATTTATTTATCTCGTCAAGATACACTCTGTTGTTATATTTTGTACTTTATGACACATAAGAATAAAGTTCATAATTTATAGGAGAGCTTTTTATTGAAACCTATGATTAAAAAGACAAAAGACTTCCAAAAAAGCTGTGTCTGGGTTTGTATTATAGTTTTGTGCCACAGACTTCCGAAATTAGTTATTTTTGACTTCGTTTATTTTCATTTTTAAATCTGGTGTTTTGTAATAACGTTTTTTTTTTTTTACTTTTTAGTTGTGGCCAACTAAAAAGTAAAAAAAAAACGTTATTACAAAACACCAGATACCTACATAATACCTATTTCGTCACTAGGTAAGTAAATAAAAGTGACAGAAAGTTATTATTAATAATAGAACATCTTCAATGTACACATGTTATTGAAGCTAACTCATAAACCTTATTATTAAGAATTTTTTAAATCGGTTTACAAACGACGGAGTTCCTTATGGTAGGTAACAAACATCAAAACAACAGCCGAATTGGGAACCTGCGCTTTTTTTTAAGTCGGTTAAAATGACATGCCAATGGGTGCATGAGAGCTTCACCACACCAATGAGCTGCACAGATTAGTGCTCCATCAGAAGGTTCCATCGGTAGGGAAGCCACATCTTGCGAAATGGAGAATTTCTTATCATAAACTGGTATAATGATGTGAGCAGTGGGACGATATAGGTTGAATAAGAACAATGTTATAGACTAATCCAAAGAGTATTATAACTATAAAAGAGGATAAGTCTAATTTTAAATGCGCGTTTGTCCACCACTACACATTTGATTTGCATTTACAATTTAGTGGAGAAACTAGCTATTAAAAATTAAACCTCAATGTACCGAGCTATCAGTAGTAAAAAAAAATGCAATAGCCTTCACCATGAAGGTGGATCTAATATTCAAACCTTTGCGTCATACTCATAGTAATAGATTGGTCATACTTTAAGTCAATGGTTCCCATTATTATTATTATACTCTTTGGTCAATGGCACAGAGTTCTTTTTTTATGTAAATGGTCATACTGTACGTCAATTTCAAAGATTTGATTTTTTGTAAAATTACAAAAAATATTTCTTGACGTTATCTACGTACTGACAAGAATTATTTTTCGTTTTCTCATTACTTTTTGTAGTAACATACTGAAAAAATGGTTGATTACGAAAGTACAGTGGACATTGAGAGCAATGATTCTGAAAATATAGAACCGTCAGAATATACTATCACCGACTCTCAGCCGAAGAAAGAAGTGAAGCTCCCCACTGTGGACAAGCGGGTGGTGTACAAAGTTATATTCAACAATGTTGACGTCACTCCGGACCCCATTAACAACCCGAAGTATGTAACTATGGATGAAACGCAACCACACGCCGCTTTTGATGCTAAAGTTCGAGCCAGAAGCGAAGCAGCTATTAAACTGTCGAGATCTAAGTCCAAGACGGGTGGGTTGGTACCGGACGGCACGAAAGTATACGCTACCACTATCAACCTTGACGACATACAAATCGATCACACACTCAACACCGAGGAGGGCATAGAGTCCACCGACGGCGATCTCTCCATAGCGCCGTCCGCATTCTATTTACCAAAAATGAACCCGGTTACATCCTATCCACCAGAAATATCCATCACACTTAAAGAAACTGAAACAGTTTTTTTATATTCGTTACCAAGTTTAACTTACGATAAAGGATCGCCTGAAGGCAATGTAGTTGAAGAAAAAAATGCATACTATGAGTACATCACCGTCGGAAAAGGGAGAAATCGAAAAATGGTTGGTCAAGAAACTCAAACCAGAGAAACTATAAGACAGTCGAGACATACACTTGCTACGAGGCCTCAGAAGAAGAACGCGATATCATTTGCATCGATGTGGGACATGCACGATACCTACTCACGCATAGCCAAAGAGGAGGCCGTGGAGGAGGAAGATGAAATGGTCATGTATCAATCTGCAGCGCGAAATTTGTTACGGAAGAAGAAGAAACACCAAGAAACAGGCCGAGGTAAAACTTTTGAAGAAATAGCCGTCACGCCGCAATATTTGGATGCGGTGCTTTTGACAGAACGTGTGCTCGCATCATTAGAATATGACGCCGCCCAGAAGATGTTCCGAGGACTCGTAACTATGGATCCTCTATCATTGGACTTGGTATATATTTACACATTAAAGCCTTTGTGGACTTATGAATGTGAGGAGTCCCTGAACAAACCAATCGCGTGTATATCTTTTAATCCAACATGCCCGAATATATGCGCAATAGCTCATGGAAAATTCGGGTACGCTGATTATTGTACAGGTGTTGTCTGTATTTGGTGTACCAAAAATCCTCGTGAACCAGAAAGGGTTTATCGCTTTGAGAATTCTGTCACGTCTGTGTGTTTCTCTGACAAGCACCCGAACTGGTTGGCATGTGGCTTCTGTAATGGTGATGTGATAATATTAGATATTACTTCGTACACTGTTAAGACACTAGCCAGAAGTAAACGTGATACAAATCCTTGCTTCGAGCCAATTTGGGTAATTACTTGGCGCACTATAGATAGGGACGAATACGTAATAACAACTTGTCAAGACGGAAGGATCCGCAGGTTGCAAAGTACCAAGACGCACGATTTTATTAGTGCACCCTTGATGCGCATATCTACTGTCGAGGGAAAGTTAAAGGGCCTGGAAATAGCCAAAACGTGTTTGAAAGTGGACGTTCCTATTATAAGGTACCCAGCTGTGTTGTGCATGATATGGCATTCTACTATTGACCACTGTTACTTGGTGGGCACTGACGAGGGCTGTATACACAGGTGCTCCACACACTACCTCAACCAACACATGGACGTATACCGCGCCCACGCTGGCCCCGTTACGGACATGTGCGTGTCACCTTTTATTAAGTATTTGCTGGCATCTTGCGGCTCTGATCACGCTATTCGACTCTGGATAGACGGCTTGGACGACGTCATCATGACATTAACTTGCCCTGGTGCAGTGAGCGGGATCGCTTTCTGTCCAATAAATGCGACTATTCTACTTTCTACGAGTGGGAACACGCTATCAGTTTGGGATCTTCGTCGAAAAATTCACATGCCATGTGCAGAATACAATTTCCCCTCTAATGTGACATTGACATATGTAAGGTTTGAGGAATCGGGGCACAACGTCTTTGTGGGGGACACATTAGGTAGACTGCATACGTTCCATTTAGAGGACACACCGATACCTCCGTACGACCAGAAGAAAATGTTGGATGATGCTATAAAACAAGCTCTTTGCACTAGACCGGATTTGCTGAAGCAACTTGATAAACTTTTAAAGTTTAAGCAAGAAACGAAGGTAAAGGCTGATGATTGATGGCTTTTTAGGGTTCCGTAGCCAAAAACCCAGAAATCCCACCATTGTTTTTTCTGTGAGCACCTTTTTGGAGGCTGTTTTTAGAGCTTCTTACCTAAAGGATGCCAACGGGACCCAACTTTTAAGGTACCCGTCAGCACCGTCGTGTCTGTACCAAAGCTCAGATCTTTTTAAACACAGGTCGGTACCTAACTAGTTACGTAACATTTTCACAGAATAGTAAACGTGTACTATGTGTGAAAAAGAAAGAATACCAGGTATTATAGTTTTAATGGTTCCTACGGATTCTTTAAGGGGGAACCGCCAGGGTTACCCGTGAACTTAAGATTTCTTAAGTTTCTTTTTGCAATTTACAGGACAATGTCAAGTTGTATATTGAACAAAATATGTTTCGCGACCGTAGTATAAGTATTTACAGAGTTAGGTATTAATAATTAGAATCATCATTAAATAGACTGTTGTACTGATGATTGGCTTGCGAATTGCAAAAAACGACTATCTTGGCGTTCCCCTTTACATAAGTGCACGAGTACGAATCCCTTAATTTCATTTAAAGTTCACTAAACGAACTACTTTATGTTTAAATTGAATAATACATTAATATAACTAATTACGACTTATTGTTGAATATATACCTAGAGTGTTAATAAAAACGCTTGAGATCAGATATCGAAGTTTATTCACCACCTTTTAAGATCGCCCAACAGACGCAAAACCTGCAACTGTACCTAATTATAATCATCAGATTAGCTTTGTGCTAAAATACCTTGAACCCCGGCTAGTAGGTACCTTAGACATAAATGATAGTTTTGCTACCCAAAGTGTCTACGTGCGACTTATTTCACTTAGGGCTGATTTTTCAATAGTCAGATAAATTTTATCAGAAGAATAATCTAAGTCAATTTGACATACTATCTATACAAAAGAATAATCTAAGTCAATTTGACATACTATCTATACAAAAGAATAATCTAAGTCAATTTGACATACTATCTATACAAAAGAATAATCTAAGTCAATTTGACATACTATCTATACAAAAGAATAATCTAAGTCAATTTGACATACTATCTATACAAAAGAATAATCTAAGTCAATTTGACATACTATCTATACAAAAGAATAATCTAAGTCAATTTGACATACTATCTATACAAAAGAATAATCTAAGTCAATTTGACATACTATCTATACAAAAGCTGTGTAACCGCAATATTTACTCCTCAGATAAAAGTTATCTGACTATTTATTTACATTTTTGTTCTTTGTGCTCGAGTTAAGTTTTAATTTTATTTGTTGGTATATTGGCATGGCTTTTTTTTAAAATCATCAAATAACTTCTCCCGCTCTGGGTGGAGCAGGAGGGCGTGTCAGACTTTTACTGACTAAAACCCACCCGTGTTCCCTCAGTTGCCTGTGTGCCAGGGGCGACGGTATCTCTTTCGAACAATCCGCACCCCTGGCAGTCATCGGCCCTTGCGGACCCCACCAGTCCGGCGCACCAGGACACATGGCACGTCGTGACCACCCCAGGAATCAAGTAGCACAAGGGCCCCAGACTACCCTGGCCAGCCTGGTCAGCGCAGTGGCCCCGCCGCCTACCAATTCTCGGCCGCAGGGGATAGGGAGAGCGGCCAACGCTATACCGACACTCCTCTTCCCCTGCGGCCCCACCGCGTCCGCCATCAAACGGTGGCGGCCCCGTCCAGGCCACGGAAGGGAAGAGCGCTACTCAGAAGTACCGGCACTCCTCCTCCACCGCAACCTGTAACCCTCAGCCGCGATGCCTCCCATTCGACATCGCGGCCCGCCTCAGTTGCGGTGCACCTCACCGCAACCTACTTTTTGGCCGCTAAGTCGTAGGCTTGGAGACAAAAGCCCTGACGAGCGGCCCCACCTTGGGGTTCCTCTTCGCTTCACCGTGGGAGCGGACCACGGCTACTGAGCCCTCCCGCAACGACAATGCGGGAACCCACTGGGGGCATATTGGCATGGCTGGCTGACATAAGTATGACTAATTATAAAATTAATGTTCTGTGTCTCGTAAAGTTTATATTACTTTGTCTATGTATGTATAGAATCAAGTCTATCCGACTAAACAGATAGCTGTGCTGCTGGGGAGTTTGTTCCGCTACTTCTTCCCAGCTAAAGCACTAGGAAGTGGTGACGGGTGGGCGTTTAGGGGGACTGTCTTATGTATTTTGACGTTCGAAAAGTGCTGATTCTCAGCCTAATTTGAGTAAATGACTTTTGATTTGATTTGATTGAGAAATCTGCCCTTAAGGTGGAAGCACCAAGGTACCCTACGAAATTGAAATGTTCTTACGTTTTTGCAATTTGCAGGTCAATGTCAGGATAGAATTATTATCAGCATTAAAATCATCAATATTCAACCTATAATTAATCACATTGAATGAATTTTACACGAAATAATCATTCAATGTAATGTAAAGCCCAGTGGCGAAAGCACCATATTTAACACGATTCCCACCGGCTTCTCTTCGGTGATTCACATCTCTACCGGTTTTGAAAAATGGCACGTCAATATAGTGTCTACTATTGCCAGAAAATATAGTTAGGCTACGGGTATTTAATCCGCCATAACATTCAAACAACAGAAACGTTTAACAACAAAAAATGTTCCAAATTAACCCGGCGCCAAGACGTCATAATCGCGAACTAAAAATTCATACAACAGCGACCCCGTAATGATGTCACTTTAGGTCACGTGGCACCGCTTGATATTGGATGAGAGCAAGCCGCTGTACAACGGGTTACGATAGACTGATATAGAAAAACTGCGTCAGCTAGTACGAGATGGAGGAATATTGCATTAATATTGATTTCAGCTGTTCAGTTTTACTGTATTTAATTCTTTATATTAATTTTAGAATGATAGTAAGTATTTTTTTTTAAGTCAGTCAGTTAAAGCCGGCTTCGCGCCGGCTTCTCGCTTAGAAAAATTGACACCTCGTAGCTGGTCTTTACCAGCTACTTATGGGTATTCGCTAGGGTCGTGATTGTCGCGAATCACATTTTGTTGACTGACCTGCAAATTGCATAAGCACGTAAGAAAATTTGAATTTTGCGGGTTATCTACCCTAGCGCGGTGCTTTCTCAGGCACGGTAGGGTCTCGATATGTAATGGATGATCTCCCATACACAGACTGTGGCAAGTAAACTTAACCCTCGATCGAACCGTTAGGCTGTTTATGATTTAGCTACAAGCTGCTCACAGTTTCCACTCGAATTGTTGCACATAAAAGGTACAGTCACCCGCATGTCAGTGGTAACATGGTTATGCCTATCCATTAAAAAAGAGAGAATTTTTGAAATCGTCAATTCCCGGAGATATCGCAATACATTCACACAAAAAAACCCTCCCACCTCCTTCTTTTGAAGTCGGTTAAAAAGGAAACAATCAGTGCTGTTGCTGTTGTGTTACCGATACCTACGTATACACCTCTTTCACTATGGCACTCACTCACATATGGCTTTCACTCACTTTTACTATGGGAGCAAGACTGAAATCGCGAAAAAAAAATCAGCTGTTCCCTACATTTTGACGAGTTATGCGAATACAAGTGTAGGGAACAGCTGATTTTTTTTCGTGATTTCAGGTTTGATCTCATAGTAAAAGTTGTTGATAAATCAGTACAGTAACCCCTTAATAGATTGTGCGTTATTTAAGTTACACCTTGTACATACTCGTATGTGTAAGATATGGGTTCCGCAGAGCATATCGCACGCCGGCGCCGCGCCGTTCGCCCGCGTTGTGCTTTGCCGAGCGTGATTCCGCTTATGGGCCTCTCCCCACCGTACTTGTATGTGGTCTTAATCACTCGCCTTGGGTTACAGTTTTGTTATTATGTGCCATTACTTTAATTGCAACAACTGTTACTTATAAGCAGGCATTATGGGCTGGAGCGATAATTGGGATGCTGAGGAAAAATGTTTTGAGCTGATTTTGTTTTACAATAAGTTAGTAATTGATCTGGGATGAGCAGCACCCTAATTGCGTAACACATGATTAATCATAATCTGTTTCATTTTGACAGTTCAACAATATTCATTGCGTTTTTACGTTGTTGAGCAGACACATTTTTTGAAAATATGACACAATGGATTGGCACTCTGTTTCAGAATGTGAAGTAACGACTGCGAGTTACGAGTTGTAGGTTGCAGAGTTCGAACGGCGCATTACTTTGTGTTAATTATTTAATCACCACTGCCCTTAAGGCCCATAGTATCCTCATCTCCCGTTTGTATGCTAAAGCACGACTGCCGCCCGCGCCCGCGCAGGGCACCTCTGAGCCTTATCTCAAAATGGGGATGTTCCTTTGATTAATTTACAATTGTGCTTCGGTGATTCTGTGGTACCTCTATCTATTTTTCAGTGTATTTTTTTTTCCAAATAACGAAGTCGTTTAGTAGGAGTATGGAATAGAAGCCAAAATATTGCGTGTTGGAAAATATTTTTTTACAGCAAAAGTATTAACCATACAAAAAAAGTACTTCGGGCAAAATGATCTATATGAATCTATAGCAAAATCATATATTTTTCAAATCTTCAAGACAAGCCTTAATGAATTCTTAATGAGCAGTAGGGTTCATAAAGTGACCGTGTTACGCTACCAAATGGGACGTAGACCCTTAAAACGGTGAAAGAAAACATCGCGACGAAACCGGTGGATTTCCTTAAAACAAACAAATACAAAGACATGACAAGTACCAACCCGCACTAGGCCCGCGTGGTGGACCGTGGATTACACAATACACTCCCTCTCACCGAGAGGTCACGATTCCCAGCAGTGGGGACATTATAGGCCAATTGTGATGAGTAATTGATCTTATTTAGATGTAATGTAGCAGTAGGTATTTACCTACTTATACTTTCAGGGTCCGCTATCATACTGCAATCATTGATTCGGTCGAACATTTTCAGTTTTCATTTTATGGTTGACGATCTTGCAGCTAGTTAGGAGGCTACAATCTTACGTACTCAATTTAAGAAGGAAACAGCCAATAATCTTATTCCAGACATGTAAGAATCTCATCATCATCATCTGGCTAGCTAGACTTCCAGTCTAACCGGATGTAGCTGAATGTCAGTATTTTACATAGAGTGACTGCCTATCTGACCTCCACACCACCGATACCCGTTGGTAAGACTGGTTGTGACTTATAAAGCCCTAAGGTATAAAAATGACAATCACATTTGCGTCTCCCAAACCGCTAAACCAAAAACAAAGGGCACAAAGACCGAATCAAAAACAAAGCTTAGTCATTCGCAAATTATACGATCACACCGTATCAGGAGGCCCTACATTCAGATGTAAAGTTTATCCACCCCGCGACGCTACCGGCGCAGGCGCAGCCATGCGTGACGGTGGCCAGCTCGGCACAGACAGCATTAGTGTCGCGGGCGCGTGCGCGGGAACACCTGGCTAAAGAGTCCCCTATTTCGAAACACACCTGCCAAAGTTTCACTTACAAACGGAAAGGGTTGAGCACGCCAGCCTGTTCACCATGAAAAGGATCTTCAACAAATTCAGAGAGAGTAAGTTGAACAGTAACTTGCGTAATGTCAGTTATTTAACATAAGTAACGATATAATTGTTACATGTGAGCTAATTGATGCTGGTCAAGTAGGTGAGCGACTGAGTCTGTTCCGGTGAATCATTGAGGTAGATTTGTTGTTGTTTCTTTGTTTTATCATGATTATGCACGTACTCATTTGAAGCTAATATACGTTCACTTTCAAGATCCTACCAGCACCAATCATTATAAATGTCCGGCTCCATTTTTATTCTGCAAAAATACCGCGAATGTACGCATATTTTCATCTCGTTGCACATAACATGAGTGGTCGTCGTGTAGTGTAGCGCGTAAATTAATCGTCTTCATGGCTAGTTCCCGTCGCTCCCAACGTCCAAAACAAAACCACCGCAAACCTAAAGAGCAACATGGTATGCTATCAGATACTAGAGTCAGGTTAATTTCTACCCGCGCCGCCTACATTTCGTCGGCGCGCTCTGCCGATGAGAGCATGCGTGCGCGTGCATCCATCCATCGATACACGCTGTATCGGTAATTGCATCTCCTTTTAAGAATGTAAGTAATAATAAAACTGACCAGGCGACCCGTGGCATATGAGTATTTGGAGCATGAATATTGTAGAAATCATGAGTTATCTTTTTTTGTTACCTAATTGATTTTAATGGCAATGTTGTTCTTCATTGTCCATCTTATTATTTTTGCAAACGTGTAATTGGGTAATTACACGTTTTCAAAAATAATAAGACTTTTATAACGACTATAGCCTTACATATAACTTTAAAGTTAAAACCTTTTTGGATAAAGTTCACAAGTAATTTTAATGTCTCGCACACGAAAAATGAAAAAATGTTGAACATATTTCACGAAAGTAGGTGAGATCGTGCTGCAGAGCGAAGAGGGAATGCAATTTCGAGATTGTTTCTCTGGGCCGCCCGCGTCACCGTGACAGGACGAGTGTCCACAGGCGGCGCGGCTGCGCGGGCGCAGACCGAGGGTCGAGAGGTCGTGCGCGCAGACGCGCTCCGCCCCCCTAATTGCCGCGCCCC
This sequence comes from Antitype chi, assembly GCA_947359405.1. Taxonomy (NCBI): domain Eukaryota; kingdom Metazoa; phylum Arthropoda; class Insecta; order Lepidoptera; family Noctuidae; genus Antitype; species Antitype chi. The sequence continues at coordinate 4,022,925 of OX375812.1, forward strand.
ACGCAAATAAATAATTTTTATCCACTGCGTCGAGATCACGCTCCTTCTTGACCTTAAATTATTGTACGTAAAGCTTTTTTTCTGAATTTTAATCGGTTTCCCGAATGCCAGTGTAGCAGGAATTCCATGTCGATGCCGAAAAGCAGCCGAGCGATGATCGGGCTTTTATGATACCATCGCTACGTCGAATTGTTAATGATACGTTTGGATCTGGCCATAGATGTAATAATTAAACGTTTTGCGATGTAAGCCGTAAGCGTCGTGTAATCTACGGTGAAGTCTCGATTCCCTGCAATAACTTGAGCTTAAGACAAATACGAGGCTGTGTTTAGGCGCTGTAAAACAAATGATATCATAAACGAATCATAGATCACTGTCCGAGCTGCGTCGTCCACTTAACGTCAGTCTAAACAAATTGCATTCCCTGTTAAGATAAATTATGCGAGATTTTGTAATCCGAGAAGAATACGAATGTGGTCAGTGAGCTAGATTCAATTGGAAGAGACAGGCCCTTCCTTGACCATGTCACGTCAGTGCGTATACCTTTGACACGACATAATGTGACGGAACTGCGTCGGCTCTGTTTACCCGTTCACCCGTTTACTAGTAAACAAGACCTACGGTAAACATTGTGTCCTTGATTTTTCAGTATTTGCCAACTTTCAGTTATTACTTTTTTTCCTTAGCACTGCCTAAGTGCTCATTTCTTGTAGTAGGAACTAAGGATTCAGGTAGTTTCTTCCAAATCTCTTTGAGCCTGAAGTCCACCGTCGTTATCATCGTCCGTTCTCTTCTCTCCTCCATCTTTACCTGGATTTGTACAACGTCTTCATCATCCTCCTATAAATAAAATAATTGAGTCTACCTAGCTGTGCGCTTCCAGTCTCGCTTGCGCTGTGTGAGTTGCAGTTCTATTGTAATGAATGACCTCACAAACACTGTTGCATAATAAAAGTGTTCAGATTAACTTAATCATCCTCTCTATTGTGGCATACTTTTATTTATTAGTAGTATTGTTATTTTTCCTATCAAGTCGTATTTTATCAAAAAAGTAGAATGTACAATAGCTATTGTTGGCTCACTTTCGATGTACAGATACATTTTGATTGATAACGTAGTATACATGGTAATTTTATGGATCAATCAATCTGCTTAGCCTTTTCTCAATTTTACATGGAGCGACAGCATATCCTATCTCCACAACCCAGTTACTGGGTTACTGGTTGTTAGAGTTTTGGGCTTCCGACTACCCGTAACGACTGTCAAAGATCTGACGAAGACGCAGTTTATTTAAGCCGTTGGTCCCGGCTCACAGACGCGGGACCAACGGCTACGGAAGATAGATCCTACTATAATTTAATTTAATTATAAATAGGAGTACAGAAATAATGGGCGCCAAATGGGACAAGTGTTGACGGATATTAAAAATGTATTTACAAAGGCAACTCGATAACAAAATTCAATAGCCACATTAGTGAATAAGTATAATAGCGATTCCTTTCGTAGCTAAAATAGGGGTTGCATTTTGTCCTCGCATGCTCTTTTCTACTGTTTGAATTTCCTGTGCGTGTCCGAAATAAGATATTATTTCTATAGGTATTTCTTTCTTTCACAGTAACCACAACACAATTCGGCTTCAGCAGCCAAATCAATTTTAAAAGATTTCCAAACCCTACCGTAGATACTTCTAAGTTCTAACATCTTAGTCACCATATCCGCCAAAGACAGGCTAGAATGTTCCCGGCATTTTGCGTAACACGCAAATCACCATCAATTGTAATGTACTTTACTTTACTTGGGCCAGAGGTGGTAATGCACGTAATAAAGGATTTAAACATAATTGCGTGTCCATTTTGTAAAGATGTCAACACCCATCGTCAGTGGTCGCGACGGGTGGGCGGCACGAATCGCGCAGCCCGTACTTATGATTACCTATTCGCCACAGTCATACTATGTTTTGTGACATTAGGAAAGCGTTCCACTAACCTCTACGGATTTCACTTTCTATGGTCAGTAAATTCAACATTATTTGGATTGGACGTCGAATCCTAATATTGGCAGACAAAAAAATGCCACTTTCTTTAGCAAAAACCAGTTTTCACGCGACTTGACGAGACTATAATAGATAAATAAGAGATTAGTTGGTCTACCGGATTGAGTTTGAGATAATTTATGGATAACTTAAGTAGGTATGTGCATAACGGCTAAAATCAAAGTCCTGTTCAAAGTGAATCGATGTTCCGCAGTAGGTATTCACATGATCGCAACTACATTTTTGCGTCTGCGTAGGTATATGGAGGAATATCTAGGAATACATGCAGTCATTACGGGATGCACTGTGATGTACACAATGCATGATTCGTGCAGGTGTGCGTCGCATGCGCAGGGCAGCGGGAAGCCACCACAAATGGCCCTACAGAAAACGTATTCCTTACAAAATTCGGCTGATGGCGAAGGCTTGGAACCTGGGAATAAAAAAATATATTTTATGTTAGCTGAAGTCGTTGTATTTAAAATGTTACGTTTGACTTACCTACTACGTTTTTGTAAATTTCTCATAAAAATATTCAGTACCGAAAGGACCTTCTGTAATTGCTTGACAAGTGGTAAGGCGCGCTCGGGACGCAGAATGCGCCCGCGCTGCAATTTTGCCTTTTCGCCGATTGTGGCGTGCAATGCGATGTAGGAGGTGCATAGGGGAAGTAGAGTTCGCAAAGCCACCTTACACTAAAAGCAACGAAAAAGTATGATTATTCGTTTCAAGCTTTTCGAGTTCAAAGTTTATTTATTTTATAATGCGCTACGTTATATTTGCAATTTGCAAGTCAGTGTCAGATTGTATGTTGATTTAAATATGATTCGTGAACGTAACACGTATGTACCCATACAGAATTATAATAAATCAATACAACCCTCTAAGCTAAGAAGTTCACCTGCAAAAACCGTAACAAAATTTGAATTTGATTAAGAGGGAAGCGTCACGCTTCCGTCTTAATCCAGAATTTTTATTAATTATACAAAACTATGTCAATGTCATACTCATAACATATCTGAACGATTAAGTTTTTTTTTTTACTTTTCTTTTGGAGCGAACGGTGATGACTGTGATGAATGAATCATGCGTTGATACTTTGATAGACATATCGAAGTATCTTTAAAAATCTAAAATTAGCAGATTTACTCTCTCAATCAGTTACATAAAATCGCATAATCACGGATCGAATAATAAATAATACGAATCGGTGCCAACAAATTGCGAGACGCAGATACTGTTACGTCTTCTTCCGTCTAATTAACAAAACAGATAAATATTAAGTTTATTACACAACGATATATAAATCCTAATAATACATTTATTATTTTACTTTCACTGTTAACAGAATTGAGAGTGTCGATGTAGTTTCTTGCCCGTTCTTCTCCATAGGAATAGGAACCTACCACGGTTTTGAATGGACAACTATTTATGAAGCTATAACTTCATATTGCTGAATGACCGACTCCACGACAATTCAAAAGTGCCTGTAGATGGTTTATGGTTTAGAAATAAATGCTTTGAGTTTGAGATTAATTTTCAGATTGGCAATACTTTTGTGCTATCGGCGCAGGCGGGCGCTGCGCGGGCGCGGCAAGGAGCGTTCCCACGCCGCAATTATCGGTTGCCTACACTTACCCTTAATTCCCTGCTGCCCTCCTACCAGCTCCACCAATGATGCTTCTCTGACGCGTTCACGAATTTGAGTCACGGATGCACATCATGTGTGCGAATCTAAACGAGAAATTATTAAAGACTTAAGTGCAAGAAGTTTTAAATCGATGAGTGACTGTTGGATTTTTTTTTAAGCGAGATAGTTTGTTTTTAAGGTGGAGGGGTATCATTGTAGCCCGCGAAATTCAAATTTTGTTACGTTATCTGTAATTTGCAGGATAGTGCCAGGTTATTATTATCCTTACATAGTAACAACTTGTTTGTACGGATTTTACAACGGATTTTAATGCGGTTTTCATCAATCTAATCAGCTTATAATGCTCCCACTGCTGCGACACAGGACACAGGCCTCCTCTCTGTGAGAGGGAGTGGGCTGTAATCCACCACGCGGGCCCAGTGCGGGTTGGTAGATGTCACATGTATTCGAATTTTTGGTTCTAGAACATGCCGGTTTCCTCACGATCTTTTCCTTCGCCGTTTTGAGCGCAGTGGTGATGAAGTAATTACTTAACACAAAGTAAAGCGCCTGTCTGGGTTCGTTTTCATTAATAGACAGAGTGATTCAAGAGGAAGGTTATATGTATAATACACCGACCTACACGCGAGCGAAGCCACTGGCAAAAGCTAGTGTTGAATAAAATGTGATTCGCGACTGTACACAAATGTGGTTTTACAGAGTTATACTTAATCATTTAAGTTAATTTAATCCCATTTTTTAAAAATAAAAATGGTTTTTGCACCTTAAAAAAATATTGAATTACTATTTCATGAAAAAATCATCCACCTACAAATTGCAAAAAACGGAAGTTGAACTTCGCCGGTTACCCTAGAGCTTCCCCCTTAAATAGCGTGCTCAGGAATTTGATAGAATCGTCACAATTATTTATGAACACATCATTTTAATGTCTACAGGGCTCTTTTAGTCGTAAAATTAATGTTATAATAGATACTTAATTATATTCACAGCCTCGTACCTTTGATCGTTATGACGAACAAAGTCAACAATAACTCAAGTTTTACTACGAAAACACAAACCATTATACTCAAGTGTCAACCAGTTAGTTATCCAAATGACCAATTAGAATTCTTTATAATTAACCATCACAAATTACCTCAAAGTTATTAGCGGAGACATCACAGAGTCATCCAAGCACGCTTTAAGTTAGAAAAACAGAATAAATTATCAGAACTTGGCACCTTTTAATATAAACTTTTGGTAGATTTTGGCGAGATAAAGTTAATGTTATTAAGTTTGTATCTAAGAGAAACGTAGGCGTTTCTAAAAAATATTTCGTGGATGGATGAACATACATAATGACTTACCGATAATGATCGACATAATGATACGTTCCAACTAATGGCTAGTTTATATTGTAGTTTATATGGTGAATTTTAAATGTTATTATCGAACATCTATAATTTTTTTAGAATAAGTAGGTAACTCATATATAAATGAGCCAACGATACCTATGAAGTGGCCAAGTGCGAGTTGAACTCGCACACGTAGCGTTCCGTAAATCCGATCCACCGATCACACTGAAAAAAGGACCCCGTTTAATTTATAGGTAACTTGATTTGATTCTTATTATTTATTTGTTGTTATAGCAGTCAGCCACTCTGCGAAAATTTCAAATGTAGTTTAAACGAAACAGCCCTGTGACAGATGACAGACCGACGGATGGGCAGCGTATCCCGTCAGCACACTTTGGGTACGGAACCCTAAAAAGCCATAAATATTAAAATCATTAATGTTGGCGTAACTTAATTACGACAAAAAAAAAAACGCTATAATGTCACAGTACCATAAATAATATCAGATACTTACAACTTAATGTTTGTAATAAATTCGTATGTCATTAAAGTTGATTTAGTTTATATTGGAAATCCATACAAACGAACGTTTATGACAAAAATATAAAATCACGCTCAAAAGTGTGAATGCGTAGTTAAAATACTGAATACTAATTCGCTGAAAGCTTTTGAAATATAAAATATTTCATGCAGATTTCATGTCACAATTACAGTTCCGCAATAATTCCAATTTACCGAACATGTGTGCGATATTGCCCATGATATTATAACGGATGCGCAATAATACCCATATAACGGTAACGTCACGCGCCGTACTGCACATCATTATGTCTCATTTTGAGTCACTGCCTTTAAATTACAAAGACAACAATCAACAACAATAACAAACTCATTGTCTCATAGACTGTTTAGTTGTACCTATCCGGTATTTCCCGTGATTTTTTTATAATAATGCGATAACTATAAGGCAGTTCATCATCTTTATAATTATTGCAGGACCGCCTAGAATCTAGCCCAACTCGAACTGCCAACCATTTAATTTAGTCAAGTGGAACGATTATGTAATTTATTATTTATCAGTAATTCATTATACATATTATGAAGCACTATAGCTTCTGCCCTCGGCTCGGTCCGTGTCAAACTGACTCCCCCGTCGCATCGGATCGCCTGCCCATGCGAGTACGGCGTATCCGTGACATTTTTTCGTTTTTCTCGGCTCTTATTGGTCGTAGCGTGATGTTATATAGCCTTATAGCCTTCCTCGATAATTTGGCTATCCAACAATAAAAAATATTTTCCATTCGAACCAATAGTTCCTGAGATTAACGCGTTCAATCAAACAAACTCTTCAGCTTTATATCTAAAAATAACTAACTAGCTGTTGCCCGCGACTTCGTGCGTGTGAATATAAGTTATAGCGGTTAAAAAGGTTATATTGAGTTAATTTTAAAAGATAGACATACTTATGCCATGATTTTTGCGTAACTTAAGCCGTTTACGCAGCGCACGCAACGGAAGCGCTCAATATGGATTTTTTTCCCGTTTTTGCAACATTATCCATTGATGCTTCGCTCCTATTGCTACGCGCCTAACGCTTTCCTCGATAAATGAACTATCCATCACAAAAATATTTTTTCAATTCAAACCAGTACTTCCTGAGATTAGCGCGTTCAATCAAACAAACAAACAAACTCTTCAGCTTTATAATATCACAAGTATATAGATATATATTACTAGCTGACCCGTGCCCACTTCGTTGGGCGGTAAAAAGTGGCTTTCTACTGGTAAAAGAATTTTCAAAATCGGTTAAGTAGATCCAGAGATTACCCCCTACAACCTCACAACCTCTACCTTTTTATAATATTACTTCACCTCTTTATAATATTAGGTACTAGCTGACCCGACAGACGTTGTCTTGTCTTAACTATGAATATTAAATTCGCATTATATGTATATATTTTACGCGCCACTTTCTTAATTTATTCGTTGAAAAGAACCTTCAACTGAAAATAACAAAGACAGCAAAAAAAATTATAAAAATTCACGTTCACGTGTGATGCCGTGACCAAGGGAAATAGGGATTCATTTATTTATACAGGAAAAGTTTTTATCCAGTGCGCAAACTTTAACCATGAATTTAGCATACCATTCTAGACCCCCCAGCGAAGAAATTTTTCGTCGGTTTTACAAAAAATATCACCTGTTTCATTGAAATCGCACTGGATAAAAACTAATCCTGTATTATCCTACTAATATTATAAATGTGAAAGTTTGTATGTTTGGATATTTAGATTTTTAGATATACCTAGGTAAATATGTTACTCAGTCACGCCACAACGGCTGAACGGATTTCGATGAAATTTGGCACACATATAGGTTATTGCGTTCCCGTGGTTCCTTTATGTGATATTGTTTTAATTGTATAATATTCACATACGTTAGTCTACTACGGCTTCTGAACAAGTAGGTATACAAAAAATCAGGAGAGTATGTTTGGAAGTATATAATGTAGGTATAGATATACTAGGTACTTATATACAATATGTAAGACATACCTACATACAGGGTGATTTTTAGTCATCGTTAAAAAAATTCAGGGTGAAAATATATGCTGAAAAAATATGCTGAATTCATGGTTACAGGTTGCGCACTGGATACAATCTTTTCCTGTAAATAGATATAGTATACTCGTACATAGTATAGATTATAGATTAACCTTAGTATCAGTAGGTACAATATTATCAAGAACGTGAACCAAACTCATCGCTATTTATCAAATATGCATGATTAAAAAAATTACTAGTCATTCTCCTGTCCTTATCACAATTTATTAGTGGTCGGCGCAACATGTGTCTTTATTCCAGATTTTCTCCATGTGTTCATCTCGGTAGCCACTGCCTTCCTCGCCATATTATCATCTATCACACAGTCCATCCCTCATTTAAAAATTAACTTGTATTTAAAAATCCATAATTTGTTTTATGAGGTGCGTTGCTTGCTAGCGCGACGGGATACCCGGCGGGATGCGTGTGCGCACGTTTTCGGCAGTTGTCGTGATCTGCGCGGCATTCCTCCTCATTGTGGGGACACATTCTCCACATAGCGATATGCTCGTGATTTGGGCTTAAGGAAGAAAGAAAAAGTATTTATTACACGCATTGTCTTCCGTTTTCACGCTTCTTAAGCCACGAAAAGAATACGGAAAAAAATCGATGAAATATTTTTGGAATACTTGTCAATAGATTGAATTGAATTGTTGTGTCCTTGCTCAGTTTATGTTCTACAATAAAACAACCAACTTCCAAAAAAACACTACAAAGTGAAAAATAACTTTAATTTCGGAAGTCGGTTACTTTGGATATGTATTTTTTAATTTTCATGTCACCAGTCACCGACTTCCAAAATTAAAGTTATTTTTCACATTGTAGTGTTATTTGGAAGTAGGTTTTTTCTAGTTTTGGAAAAAGTTTTATTTTTACTTTTTAGTTACAGTACCTATTCGAAATGTCATCATCTTTGGGGTAAAAACAATGCATATTTATGCGATAGCAGCAATCGCGGTTGTTTTGCTGTAATTTTTTGAAGAGTTCCGTTGTCTGTCTCCGAAACGCATCATCAGATCTATATAAATGGGACCACACGGAAAGCACCAGCTTTGAAATAAAAAAAGAATCATCAAAATCGGTTCACCCAGTCGAAAGTTCTGAGCCAACAAAAATAAAAACAAAAAAACAGTCGAATTGAGAACCTCCTCCTTTTTTTGATGTCGGTTAAAAAGACTTTATGTGCAAGGAATCCATTTTTAACAGTTTTACAATCCATCTGCCTAGCATTTTCCTAACTATGCTGGGTTCGGCTTCCAGTCAAACCAGGGGGCCGATTCTACTAATTTGCAACGTTACACGTTAAACTGTGTTTCCACAACAGTTCGATTTCGATCGCCGTTCGATAGTTACATAAAAAGTCATTCTACTATTTTATAAGCAAAATGGAAACTAAACTTAAAACGAACTGTAGCGGGAACACAGCGGGTAACCCGCGTTACCAACATGCCAAAATAATATGTTTTATTAATACCAAAAAGAAAAAGTTGAATCTAAAAATGTTACTAAACACGAATATGTGGCACTAAAAGTATTTTCTATAATTAAAAGACATAATGATCATAATTTTATCATTAACTTTGTCCTATAGTAAACGTCACGCTCATGTTCGATTTTGTTAGTAGAATAGGTTTTGACATTGTTTCAATCGATCGTTGGCGTAACTAAAACGTAACCGCAGCTGGACCGTTGTTCATTTTAGTAGAATGCGAAAACGCTTAAAAGTGGTGATTCGGTTGCGGTTCTATTGCGTTTTTTTAACAAATTTGTTAGTAGAATCGGCCCCCAGATGCAGCTGAATACCAGTATTCTACATGGCGCGACTCACCTCCACAACCCAGTTACTGGATAATACGATTCCCCTTGTAAGACTGGTTGTCGGACTTTTGGGTTTTATGCCTATAAACTTAGTTAGTTGGAGCTCTTTACTCCTTTTAACATAATTATGTCAGATTACTTAAATACAATTAGGTAGGTAATTTAAATAAAGATGTGTAAATTAGATTTTTTATGGCAGATAGGTAGACGCTGTCAACCTTCGGCTATGACCTGAACAAAATCCTAGGAGAACCTGACACACACAAAAGGCACCACAATTTGAAGTCTATCGAGAGATCGAAGATTCTAAGACCAAGAGTGATTTTATTTACAAGCTATAAAGCAATGTATCTCGAACTAAAATAACAATTTAGATAATAACTAATAATATCCCCGACGTGGGTGGCCCGCGAAGGCGTCTAATGAAAGTAATTAATTTTGTCTACTAAACAATAATAAAAGCAGACATAAATACGTTTTCTCGCGGAACCATACCGTCTGTTGTGTCTTGTGTGGCCAGTGAGGCTATATTTTGTAACGAATTGAACTTATAATTACGTGCGTATTTCAAGTATGTAATAACAATTATTATGTGAGAGCGGTAGAGTAACATTGGACGAAATAAAACCGTGAAATTGGCGTCGGAGTAACGTACGCTGTACGCGACACAGCCTCAACAAACTGTCTCACTTTCCAATTTCGTGGAATTTAAAAGACGTAAATGTTATGGCTGTCGCATTTATTTTATGGTGTCCGTAAATAAAGAAAGTAATAAAATTGTCACCATCTGAGGTAAACAAAAATCGCCAACGACGCGGCGTAGGCTGTGGACCCTGTATTTTTAAGGACGTGTGAATGACCTGTACCCAATAAGTAGAAACTAAAATTATCCTAGAATATCAAGATCAAGCTACCCTGGTCACAGAGTAAAAAAAATCAACCATTTTCACTACGGATGCAGGAAATGCGAAACACAAATCTGTTAAATACTTCGGTTATTTTTTTCATGCACCCCAAAAAATCTACACAGACTTTTCCAATCACAACACAGTGGAAAAGCGGAAACTATAATTATGTCTAAGAATTCGTCTAAAACCTGGATGGACAAAGGGAATTTCAGATTGTAGGTAGTTACGTTTTTTCACCCTATATAAGTAAACAGTTCAACAGACATAACTACATTGCCGAGGGTCAGATCGGAAATAAAAGTATCCGGAAAAGGATTGGAGTTACCGATAAAGCCTGCAGAGTAAGCAAGCTGACGTGGCAGTCATGTCTGTGACCGAGCAGAAGAGTCCTCGAGAGAATACAGGGTACCGGCAAGCGAACCGAAGCTAGACGAACTGAAATGCAGAATACAGATAACCGGGTCGTATAGCACACCTTGGATCCAGCAATGATTAGACATTGCCCAGAAAGGGAAATCGAAACATAATTACATAATATCCACCCTGGCTTAATGAGAGTGGATTTTCAAAAAATCATTTTCGTTAACCCACTTATTATGGGTGTTTTTTTAGGAGGAAAATCAGAATAACTGAATTAAAGTAAGAGCACGAACGAATTCACACAAACTATTAAAAACTTCATCATTCCTTTCTAAAACTCTCCAACCTAAAATTTGAAATTCTTTATCAACTTTTAGTGCACACACGTCCCGACTGATGAAAAACGTTCATATTATACGATAATGACAGATTCAGCCAGTAGAGAGAAAAAAGGAGAAAATAAATCGCAAAACATCTCCGTCGGTCGCCTAATGCGAAGAAAAGTATATTTGCATTCAACGCGGATTTACACATGCAAATGCATTGCGTGCATAGTTCATCACAGAAATCCGCGATGATATACAGGGTGATTGGAAGATGGGTGCAAAGCTTTAAGGTGAAGATAGTATAGACATTTTAGAACCATTTAAGCCATGGTTGTCTTAGACGAAGTCTTACCAATTTTTTTTTTTTTAATAATTTTTAAAAGACGTATTGTACAAATTTTTTATTTTTTCTGAGCCTTAAATGTCTGTAAAAAAAATGTCTAATGACACAGAAGCCTAAAACATGTTTTGCTTGATTGCTTACACATTACTTTAATTAAATAAATAAAAAATGAATTCATTTATCATTCAATTTGGCCATAATTATGCAGTTTACATTAAATTTTGAGAATTTCCGAAAAAAAACTTAAAAATTTGGTTAAAAATATTTGGTAAGACTTCGTCTAAGACAACCATGGCTTAAATGGTTCTAAATTGTCTGTACTATCTTCGCCTTAAAGCTTTGCACCCATCTTCCAATCACCCTGTATAACTTAGTATTTACCAGCACAATAGAGGCAAATAAGTTTGCATTATATTTTAACTACAGTATCTAAATGCACGCGGGAAAGCTTTAATTTATGATGTGTATTACGATTGTTACGTTACGGTAAGTTAAGCAACGCTCAATTGTAGGTACAGGAACCTCGTACCTATTAAGAAAAAAATACAAATCAAGCACGAGACAAGATAACGAAACACAAACACAGGTGTTTATTCTGTACGCTTCGAGAAGCGTGAGAAGTGTTAAAACGCTTGCATTTAGAACTTATTGTTTGACTCTTAGCACCTGACAATTAGTGGCTCGTGACTGCCGCATTTCTAAAATTTCACCCGATTTCATTAGATGCAGTTTGAGCTTAGATAGTGTATTGCCTTATGAAAATGAATGTTTGATGGATGACTCTACCTCTGACCGAATGTTTGCGGCGGCTGCAAATCGTGTCCCGAGGCTAATTCGACGTCATCCACTGCGCTCGCATGAGTGCGCCCACTTTGAACTGTGAGAATATGCCGAGATTTTTTTAGAGGAGGGCGATGTCGATAGTGTATCAGCCGGTGTACGGAGCCAGTGTTGGGCGCGAAGCCGCGGACGGTGGGCGGCGCGCGTATCTGGATTTATGCCGAGAGACAAGCGCGAGTCGAGTGCTGCGCCTGCGCACGGGAGCCGCCGGGTAGTCCGGGAGCGCGCATCCCCCCGGGAGGGCCATTGTTTCGCGCACTCGCCCACTTTCATTGTTATGACTGCAACTCGATTATTTATGCCCAATAATCCGCTCAGCTGACTATGGTATAAATCTCGTTATTAATAGTATCCGGTGAGGATTAAGCACGGCCGATTGTGATTTTTAATCGTTTATTATTTAACTTCCAGAAATCACGTTTAAAGAGTTACCGCCACCGTATAGTGAACGAGTGAATGATTTTGATGGTATTGAAAATCAAGGATTGAACGATACGGTATGTTTCTTTGAAACAAAACATGAACATTTTAATAACCGTGAATTGCTGTTACAGTTAGTGACTTGTAAATTCCAGAGTAACACACCTCCAGCATGCGAAGTCTTAGACTTGCTAGCGAACTGCAAGATATCGTCTCCAATAGATGACAATCCCGACACCAGTGTTGAGTACGCCGAAATCAGAGATATGGGTCTGTGGCACTCCACACCCTTAGCCCATCGTCATAAATCCAAGATATCGCTTACATGGGTTTTGAAAGAAAATTTAGAGAATGCGAAACTGACGGGTGATAAGTTTCAAACTGAAGACAGAATAAAAAATACAATAATCAAAAGCGAAGTGGATAAGAATCACAATCAGAAGCCAAATGAAATCGAACGTTACAGAAAGTGCAAGCCCAGAGATGTGAAAGATAGGGTCGTGGGACGTAACGAATATTACCATAATCTTAGGTTTAGAAATGCGTGTGAAGAGTTTGCTAACGTGCAGGACACATACTCAGACACTAGTGTTGGGACAGAGGACTACGTGAGGAAGAAACACAGGCATCGACACAGAAGAAAGAAGAGGAGCCAAAGTGGAAAATTCGGATACGATATCCGAGATTTGGACAGCTTCCTTACCCAGGTGAGAAATTGTTTGATTATTGATTTACAGTTAAAGCCAAGGCAATCACTTAAAAGCTCGTAACGAACGATAAGAACCCTTTTAAACAAAATAATGTATCACGTAACCCAATTTGATTTGTAAAAAGTCATTCATCATTTTTGGCATTCGTTATTGCGATATTAACGGATCTTTTTTACAAAAGAATTTAAATGCACCTGTAAATCTCGATCATTATTCATTTCTTGGGGTTATTATGACGTTACGATGTACATATGGTTTTTGTGCGTTACCTCGGAGCATAAAACTGATTGTACAACGTAAGCCGCGAAATTGGCGCAAAATTGGACAAAGCATAAATTGCAAGTCATTTAAAAATTTCGATACCCTTTCCGAAGTTTTTCATATAAATTCGGGCGAGCAGTTTTGGACTGGCAGATTATTGATGCAATTTTATTTCTGCGGTATATGCTCAGGATAATGGGCCTTAAGTGATTGGTTTTAGGGTTATTGTAATGTGGGGTTACAAGATAATCTCGAGAGGCGGGGCCATTCATCAATGCGGTTTATTTAAAACAAGAATATATCTTTAAGTACCTAGGGGTTAAACGTTACGGTGTTAATTGCGCCAGTTCGACGGGACGGCAATACAATACATCACGAGAGACTTTTAAAAATCGACTTGCGAGTTCACTATAATTTGTAATTGACCTTTGTTGAACATAGGATTAAAAGCTCTTTAGAAAATTATTACCTGGAGCGGGTGCGGGCAACATATTATTATCTAATTAATTGTTAGGCTTTTGTCCAGTATTACAATGTTTGTCACGATTTAACTAGTCTTACATTGGTCTAATCTATCGGGTAATGATGCTAATACACGGAATAAATATAAAGTGCTAATAACAAACAAACTTATAAATAATAACTGTATGAAAAAAAAACAACCGACTTCCGGAAAAAAACTACAAAGTGAAAAATAACTTTAATTTCGGAAGTCGGCGACTTTGGTTTGGATATGTATTTTAATTTTTGTCACCGCCTTCCACCGTAACCATGAATTCAGCATATCATTCTAGACCCCCCAGCGCAGAAATTTTTCGTCGGATAAACAAAAACAAATCAGCTGTTTCATAGAAAAATGCAATACCTACGCGGTCAAAATGTATTTGCCTTAATGATTGTTTTTACAAAGTAGAGCTTTTGTAAATTGGTATTCTGAACGAAGTACCAGGTTGCCATAACTTGGTAGGAGCTCACCTGACATTCACATAGGTAGTTGTGTCAGCTAGAAAACGCTTTATGCCTTCGAAGTACCAACACCCTAATTGCGTAACACGCGATTAATCATAATAGGTTTCATTTTGACAGTTCAACAATATTCATTGCGTTATTTAAGTTGTTGAGCAGACACATTTTTCGAACACATGAAGCAATGGTTTAGCCATCTGTTTCAAAACTAAACAAATTATGATTGATCGTGAGTTACGCAATTAGGGTACAGGTTGGCATAAATCTGTAGGAGCACACTTAACATAATTGTGTCAGCCAAAAAACGCTTTATGCCTTCGAAGTATTCCCGCGGGATAATTTCCGACCTCCGCGCGGGCGTAACCGCTGGTAAAAGCTAGTATATTATATATTACTTAGGTAAGTAGGTACTTGTAAGTCTTTATTTTTTGTTTCTATAAGTAATATAATATATACTTATAGATAGATAATAACTAGAATAAGATTCTTTCATAATCTAAAATTTTATCGGAATCGTTAAGTTCGAAAAATCGTTTGTGGCTTTTCCATAATTGATTTGATTTGATTTTTTTCAAAACGTTGCCCCACACTAGGAATTTCTCCTGTATTGTGGGTGCGTTTACAAACATTTAAACTCACGTACACAAACAGCCAGACCCGGAACAATTACTTGTAGGTCATACAAATATTTGTTCCGTGCGGGAATTGAACCCACGACGCGCAGCGCAGCAGTCCGTCGCTTAACCACTGCGCCAACCGAATTATTTATAGGTTATTCATACCAATTTTTAAGCTAATCAAAACACGCAGTAACATCCTCCCGTGTGGTTAAATTAACTACCACTTTTCACCCGGTTACAGGCAATTTTAGAAAAAACTTACAAGTTCGGCGAAGTAATGGCGTAAAATACTATCAGTAGCAGTCGCTTTGAGTTCGACAGTTCAACCACATCATTGTGTTATTTACGTACCTATGCAGACAAATTTTTCACAAAATGGATTAATAGCAGTAGCGTAACTATGGTGGGGCAGGCAGGGCTCTTGCCCTGGGTGCCTATCGAAAGGGGCCGCAAAAAGTCACCAATTATAAAAAAAAAATCAATAAACCATTTCATACTGTTACCTATATCTAAGAAATCTGAAGAGCTACTTGAATATACTGTGCAGTACGGGGATGAAAGCGTATTTCCAAATCTGCCTATTTCTATGCGATTTTTTTGCAAGTTGATATTAATACCCTCGTTATTCAAGGCTACAATTGGTCAAGGTTATGCGACCTAGCTGGGCTCAGTGTAGACCGAGAAGATAATATAAAAAGTTATTTTTATTTGCCAATATATTTCATTTAACTACAGTTAAATGATAAGCTAGCCGGCAATTATAAAATCCTTCGCAATGACTGTGAGTGCAAAGTTTAATTTTATGTGTTTAGTATTATATTATATTATTGATTGTATTTTGTGTGTGTTTTTTTAACAGTAAACGGAAACAGGACTACATGTCGATTACTTATGTTTTATACCCCAGGGGCAAACGAACAGTTTTGTCGATGAATCGTTCGCTGGTGAAAGGTTCTATCGATGAAAAAATGAAAAGTGAATCGTTCTGTCGACGAATCGCTCGTCATTGAAACGTTCTATCGGTGAAAAAATTAATAGTGAATCGTTCTGTCGGCGAACCGTTAAACGGCAAAACGATTGTCGGAGAAATGTTTCAGAATCAATTTATGAAGGGGCGCAAATGTGATGCGTGCCCTAGGTGCCATTTTCTATTGATGCGCCCCTGATTAGCAGTATTCTTCAAAATTATTAAGATTGTTACCGATAGCGTGTTACGCAATTAGGGTGCTAGTTTTTCTTTATTTTCGGTTTAATTCGAATTTGGAATACATCGGGCCACGCGTCAAAATTCTTCCTTGGAAACTTTGGCACCCCCAATTTCCCATTAGACCCCCAAACCAAAAATGACAAACTTTATTAAGTACTTACCTACTTACTTCCAGTATTCGTGCCAAGCGCCAAGACAGCAGTGGCGATGGCGGCCCAGTGAAATCGGCCGCAACTTACGAGTTGTAGGTTTGAAGTTGAACCTTGACAGGCGCTTTACTTTGTTGTGTAAATTATTTCATCACCACTGCTGAAAACGGTGATGAAAAACATCTTGACGAAACCGGCATGTCCTAGAACCAAAAATACGAAGACAAATAGAATATAAAATAAACTTTATTTCCAAATTTCCAATTTACACAAAGGCGTTATGTTAGTACCTACTATGTTTTTTTTTTAAATTGCATAAATCACTGATTATTACCTCCGGCACACAAGATAAGATTCAATTTGTGTTATGGGTGCCAGAGGACTCTCTCTATTAATAAAATTATCAAATTTATACAAATTAGTACGGATTTGCGCTGAGTAAATGAAAATCCCTACTAATGCCTACTAAAATTATAAATGCGAAACTAACTCTGTCTATCTGTTACACGTTCACGCCTAAACCGCTGAACCGATCGTCATGAAATTTGGCAGAGATATAGCCTGGGATATAGAGAAGGACATAGGCTACTTTTTTACGCGATAACCGACTTCCACGCGGGTGTAGCCACGGGCAAAAGCTAGTTCTTTTTTGTATAAAATTCAGTTACCTACGTTGGTAGCAAAGAATGTCTTTGATGGCGTAATGTATTGCAGTTCCCGATGTTCAGCTGCTTGTTTCTTCATCAGGCTCAAACCATTCACATAACATGACAACACGCCTGAACTCCCCGAATGGATAGACAGAGGTGTAGATTGTAGGTATAGCAGGTACACAAACACATACATTTCGCCTTCACTTGTCATACAAGTCCCATGTAATAGGGCGGATCTATTGCCGTAACAACAAGCCCCGCCTACATGATGTTACAACTTTTATTTTTGGAACGCACCTGACGGTAGAAGTAAAATTGTAGAATTCGTAACTTAACGAAAAAGCGTTTTGCTCCTCTATGTGACTTTATTATTTATGTACCTAATAAAAGAAAGAGCCAGAGAGAGAGAGCGAGATAGTTTTCATGGTTTTCGAGGGTGATGAAGCCAATAGTGATGTCAAAATGAAAATCGAATATGGTGGCTGTGAAAATGTTCAGATGTTTCGTACGGGTGCCGTTTTCATGGTTTTCGAGGTTGTTGAAGCCGATAATAAAGTCAAAATATAGTTCAAGTATTTTAAAGATAGAGTTAACGACTTACATTTGCAGTTGCAGGAAAAAGCATAACGAACTCCGTTCCTGACGAGGGGTCCCCCAGAACCCACGTTTTTCTATTTAAAAGTAGTCTTCTCAGACTTTATTGATAGGTCTATAATTATAAATTGTCCCTATTCTGCTTTTGAACCTTCCTTTTTGTCCTTCCAGGCTACAATAGACCGTCCCGGCAACATTCCCGTAGTCATCGCGTACCCGAGTACCCTATACCAAACGCAGAAGGACATCCAGCAAGAGCTGCCGTTACCGCTTGGTACAGTCGTGAACGCAGTGTTTAAGAATGAACAGTGGCTCTATGCGCAGACGCCGCACGGCGACGAGGGATACGTGCTGTATAGCGCGTGCTTGCCGCTAGGAATACTGCCCAATAGGTAAGCTTGTGACTGCCTTCTTCTTCTTAGCGTGTCGATCGCAAAAATAACACGAAAAAATAAACAATATGTAATAAAAACCCTGTTGTTCCTTTTAGGGACGTATACTATACACTTACCTACAAGCACAACATTGATGAAGTTATAATTTAAAAAAAAATAGCATTGGCTGGTCGAGAGTTCAATATCAAATAACTATTAAAGTCGACTTGCTTTATTACGTATGTATACCGATTCTGAAAACGTGGGTAGAAGGAACAACAGGGTTTTTGTTACATGTTGTATAAGTACCTACAGTTTTCAAAACTCAGCAACGCGATGCTGTTCGCTGACTTGTCTCCACAAACCTTAGTACCAAAGAATATTCCTAATTTTCGTTGTATGAAATTAGGGTTCTGGTTTCTATCGAGTGCTGTGAAGAGTGCGAGTGCCGCTGCGGTTCGAACCCAGACAGTTACTTTAGCCTAAATTACTGCTTCACCACTGCTCTCAAAACGGTGAAGTAAAACATCGTGAGGAAACCGACATGTCCTAGAACCAATAAGTCAAAGACATGTGACATCAACCAACATACACTGGCCCGCTTCGGGGATTACGGCACACCAATATAGGCTGATTATATAAGCTGTACCTATAGATAGATAAAATAAAACAGTTACATTTGCGAGCAATCACACGTTACACAACGGTTGTATTGTTATAGGTACGTCTTTTCTTCGAGCTCAGCTAGATGCTGATGCTGTCTGGTTTCCATCGAGTGTTGTGAAAATGATAAATTTATTCCACGACCTTACTAAAAATATTTCCCCAAATTTCCAGAACATCACCACAAAAGAAGACGCCATGTTGGGAGAGCAGCACGGACATCTACCCGCGTCCATGTGGGAACCTCACGGACAACGAGAAGGAACAGCTTCGCGGACGCACGCGCTCCGAGTGCCGCTACCCCTCCAAAACCACACGACGCAAGTCCAAGAACTCTTGCGCAGAAAAAGACTTTGACTCCCTATATTTAAAGACCAAATCCGTTTGCTCTAATATTGATAAGATACATGAAAAAGAAAATAAGGACTTCAAACAAGTGAAGAGACAGACTCTATTAGTAGTGAACAGTGATTATACAGGTAGTGTTTTAAATAAAACTTTGACAGTGCAGAAAGGGGATGTGGTTGTGTTAGCGCAAGGTGGGGGCGTGGAAACTGACGTGGATGCGGAGTGGTTCTATGTCAAGAAGAGGGATGGCAGCCAAGGGTTCATCCCGGCTGTAGTGGCTGGACATGGCTATATTTAACCTTTTTATACAGCAAAGGAACGCCCAGTTCCAATAGTTGACATTTATAAAACTGTGTTTTGGACGAGAGGAAATAGAAATTTAAAGGGGAAGCGTCAGGTAATCAGCGCAATTCAAACTTTATTAAGTTTTTTGCGATTTGCAGCTCAATGTCAGGCTGTGTCGAACAGGCTGCAGGAGAACCAAGGTAACCGACATAGCCCGAAGAATTGCCAAAACAGTGGCAGTGGGCAGGGCATATTGCTCGCAGGCCGATGGGGCCGAAAGGTTCTGGAGTGGCGACCGCGTACTGGAAGACGTAGTGTTGGAAGGCCTCCCACAAGATGGACCGATGACCTGGTGCAGGCCGCAGAAATTCGCTGGATGCGAAGCACAAAACCGGTCGAAATGGCGGTGCTTGGGGGAGGCTTATGTCCAGCAGTGGACGTCCTTCGGCTGAAATGATGATGATGATGATGAACAAAATATGATTAGCTACCGTAAGAAGTATGTATTTTTCAATGGGATTTTATGAATTGAGAGGATTTTAATGAAAATATTTCTATAAGGTTTCTTACGGTCGCGAATCGTATTCTTTTAATCAACATGTTTGCAGCTTGACAATGACCCGTAAATTAGGAAAAAAATTGAATTTTACGGGCTCCTTTAACGCATTCCTCTTAAGTGCTGGTCAACAAAGCTCAAACTAGTTTTTGAAGCTAATGCATCCCTGATTGTGTTATGCTGTATTGCTACAGCCATTTGCTACACATTTTTCTACTGGCAACACATCAAGACGGAGTATTGCTATACTCAGTCTTGATGTGTTGCCAGTAGAAAAAAGTAATTAAAACTGATTTCTGATCTTACACGCTTAATAGTTTGTAAATAATAAAGTTTTGTTAAATCATTCATTTATTGTTTGATAATAAAAAGAACTTAATGATAACAGAAAAAAACTTTAACTTATCTATCGGAAGTGTAGGACCTGATCTCTATAATTGAAGGTAGTACAGAGGTCTATTTCTGGGCTAGAGCCGGCGATGGCCAGGACTTTGTTGGGGGTTGTTTTTAAGACCGCGGAGTACACTGTGGTTGCTGAGACAGGTAGTTCAACCTTTACTTCTCCGGAGTAGTTCAGTTGGTACAGGTGTTTGGCTTCTCCCCCCGCGAAGACGCAGTCATCGTGGAAGAAGGACACGTGGATACCGTGGTCAGGGAGGTCGAAGACAGTTGCAGCATCGAGGAAACGAAGGTGCCAGAGAGCCAGGCGAGGACCGCCGCCGCAAACCTGACGGATAACATTGATTAGAATTAGAAAAATAATTATTTAAATAATATTTTTTTATCTCCGACGTTTCAAGAGGGGTGGGTGCTATAAGTTTGAGCAAAATCAAAATGTTTTCGGCGGCTTCGGCCGCATGGAGGGCGGAAATTATCCCCCGGGAACGTTATATCCTATATGTGAGCCAAATTTCATCGAAATCCGTTCAGCCGTTGTGGCGTGATTGAGTAACATAAATCTAAACATCCAAACATACAAACTTTCATAATAATAATTTTAGTAGAATAATATTGTTACGAGCTTTGAGGTTCGTGAAAATTAAAAACTGCTAATATAAATGACCAAAAATTACACTTTAATTAAACAACCCAATAACAACTCAAACGCACTAATTGCTAAACACAATTGCACTACTGGTCACTCTGGTAAGATTCCGAGCTCCGCTGCACGCAGCAGTGCTGCCGCAGCACTACTGGTCCCCATACATTCTCTATAAGTTTATATGAGATTACATTCCGAGGAAGTATCCCGCATTAATGATAAACTCGTTGTGATAGTATACAAATCTTTATATAGACACAATGGGTCTGGAGTACCTCAAGGAAGCATCCTTGGGCCTCTTCTCTTCCTTTTGTACATTAACGACTTACCAAATATAACAAATCATAAGTGCGTACTATTTGCAGATGATGTGTCACTAATAATACCGGAAAATAACAAAACATTACATGAACTAGAAGTAAATCAAACTATCAACGACATAATAAATTGGCTAAATGAAAACCACTTAAAAATTAATTTATCTAAAACAAAATTCATTCAATTTGCAAACTACAAACAAAATCCCCCAAAAATTACTTTAATCTCCAATAATGAAATAATTAATAAAGTAAATGCGCGATGCAACAGGGTAGGTCGGGTGAACAAGGAATTTCACACAGACGAAGTAGTGAGCAGATGTTGGTAATAAACATAAAAAAGGTAAAGCAATACAAGTTATTAGTGGTAAAATGGTTCAAAATTTGATATTTAAATAGAACATCACTGTCGGCGCACCACATATGCGAGTGATCGACGGCGGAAAGGCGCGGGGTGCCGGGGTACCGAACACGGACGCGACGGCCGCTGCGCGCGCTCCACACCAATCAGCTCACAGACGCGCTCCACTACGGGCATTTCATTGTTCTTCCTTTCCACACGTTAATATTGTAAATTATGGTACACCTATTTTAATACTGTCCACTCTTCTTTTATTATCAAGCCGGATTGAACCCATTCAATGATCCTTCGAGCCGGATCCGCCTTTAATAAGGTCATCATAATGATGTCCTCCTAGGGTCCCAGGGTGCCCCTTCGCAGCGTTTCCACTCACATCTTCCTTGTAATTACCTTTTGTTGGCCACCTTATTCATTCATCCTCTCAGCATGACCAAACCATCTATAAACAAACTCTACCACTGCCCCGTATTATAGTGTAAGTACAGACGCCAGCACATCAAGTTATCCTAAACTGTAATTTTTCCCAATTCTACATGAACCTTATACTTTTGTAATAAAGTTGAAAATCTATCAAATAAATTTGACAGATTGGGGTAGCTTGATGTGCTGGCCTCTGTACATAGTCTCAATCTATACTCACAATCCAGTCATCTCCTAAAGCAGCGGATCCCATCCACTTGCCAACATCTGGCCGGCTCACTTTGCTGTTGGTATGGGGCTCCACTTTATTATGACTTTTGCAAGTACGGGTGTCCCACAGCCTCACTGAGCCATCCTCACTGGCTGTGATGAGTTGCTGGTTGCTGGAATTTTAATGAAAAGGACAATTTACAGTCTGCAATTAAGGATGCATGTCGATGTCATTCATGGATCTTTGACAGTCATTACGGGTTGTCAGAAGCCCGAAAGTTTAACAACCAGTAGTACCAAGGGGTATCGTATTACCCAGTAATTGGGTTGTGGAGGTCAGATTGGCTGTCTCTCCATGTAATGTATTCTGGTGCATCCAGTTAAGACTGGAACCTGACCCCTACATCGTTGGGAAAAGGCTAGGCAGATGAAATAAGGATGCATCTAAAACCTTTCCTATGTTGTATATCTAGCCCATTCCTTACTTGGGTATTTAAGGTCCTTCCAACAGATAGAAGGCCTGTGTCCCAGCAATGGAAACATTATAGGCTGAATATGCGAAGGTCTAGAATTATTTAATAGATTAATTTAAGGAAGGAGAAGGAAAACCTAAAGAAAACAAAATCCATAAATAACAATGAAATTAGGACTTGTTGCGTCCTCAATGCTAAGCTTTTACTACCAAATTACACTCATTTACATGGCAAGAGATCATTAAAGTATGTAATATCTAGTTTAATAAATCAACTACCAATATCATTGAGGGACAAAATAACTCAGGGTAACATAAAATTCAAACTAAAACAATTTTTTTTACAAAATTTAAGTACCTAAGTTAATAAACTTTCATCACTTAATAAAACTATACTTAACAATAATTATCATAACATTCATAACACAAATTAAAATAATAGGAGCAGCCTGTAGCAATTTTAAAACATTCCACCACCACTTATGTTCTGACGATGGACGGTCAGATTGGTCACCGATGTACAATGTCTCGCATTATGTAGATATTATTTCTATTATACCCGAACTAACTCTATTTGTTGTTTGGTTTGTAAGCTAACTACCTAGTGGTTTTAACCAATATTATGTAGTTGATGACCTTGGTACACGGTAAATCTCTGAGTTTATGTTGGCACCAAATTGAATGTTTATTGATGTATGTGTAAAAACAAAAAAAGGATTCATTTCTTAGTAACTTATCTTACAAGGAAAATGATAATCTTTCATGTAGGCAATACAAATCTAGTGACTTGCAGGCCTAGCACGAGAACCGTAGACAAGCGTTTTGTTGTTGGAAGAGTAGATAAAATTACGTTTCCGTATAGACAGTTGACAGTTTTGTACAGAGAAATGTAGACAAGCGATTTCTATTCTACTGAAGAGTAGAAATATAAAGCGTCCTGCTAAGCCTGCAGCTTTAGAATAGTTATTCCACAGTGATTGTGTGTAACATCTTATAAAAAAATACTCACTTTCCATGAACAGAGTGTATGAAATCTTTGTGTCCTTTCAAAGTAGACACCAGTGTGCCATCCTCCAAGTTAAAAACATAAACTTTATTGTCACCACATCCTGCATACAGTTTTGCTTCATCTTCAGACAACCATAGACTATTCACATCAGTCTGTTCAAAGGATGATGGTTGTGAAGGTATCCTGATGGTCCATGAAGGTTTACTTAGCTTTGAACTGACCGCATTCTTCCAATTCCATCCTAAGATTTCATTAACTGTACCTGCTATTAAAAACTTATCTGTGCTGACCAAGCTACAGACTTGGCTACCTGATTCGAGAGTGTGGGTGTATTTTGGCTTATTGTAATCTGAGGTGAGCAGCTCCGCGACAGGATTAAGGATTCTATCCAGACTGGAAATTAAAGATAAGTAAGGAGATATATGACTTATGAGACAGAGATCGAATGTTCTATATCATTAGATAATATTACACAGAAGAAAATACTCACTCAAAAACAGCAATCTGACTATAAATATTACCGGCAACCAAATATTTTCCACAGGGTGAAATTGTTTGCGAGAGAACAGTGTTATACAGAATTTTATCCAGCATGATTAATGTTTCTGATTACACTAAATCTAATTTCAATTTATGAATAATCGATATTAGAAGATTTGGTTTAGTTTGGTTTGGTCAATTTGGTGTGTAAACAAAACATAACCTCACAACACTACACTGCTGCAACTTCAAACGTCAAATGGTTTTTTTTAGGAGTGAGGCGTATTTATCGTAACAGATATAAATAACAGATATTTAAAAATAACATATAACAACTGTTCCAACCAATATAACTTATCTGTTACTTAAAATAACAGACCCTCGAAGACTGTTACATCGGTTGTTACTGTTATTTCAATATATCAGTCTCCACACAGTAACATACTGTTACCACGGCTGTTACTTTCATACACACTCACGCACACAAAGGAAGGAAAATATCCAGGGCTCTCTCTTCCTCATTAAAGAATGACCCTTGCTGAAAAGAGACACACCTATTATTTTTATTTACTTCGAAATATGTTTAATTCTCACTCTTACTAAAGCGGTTAAACTACGCTAAAAAGAGAAGCACTTAGTATTTATAATCCGTAAAATACAGTAGGTGGTCTGATAAGAACCAACATTTTCTAAAAAGTGACTCCTAAATTTGGTCGTGTTACTTATCTGTTACCTCCAGTGACCATTATAAAAAAAAAACATAAAATGTATTATATTTTTCTTTATGGCAATTTGTCCGAATGCCTATATTATCTTTGGTTTGACGGAATTCATCGCAAAATATTCCAAGTTTATACGATTTTCTTGATAGCCCAACAAAGATGAAATCAATTTAATTGAGAGTAATTAGTCAGGTTTGAAATAAAACAATTATTTAATTCCATAATCTTTTGGAAAAAGATGCAACCAAGAAAAAATACAGTGATCGTAGACAGAGAAACTACAGTGATCGTGTACGGACGCCTTTTATCTACAATGTCTTTGGTTTGACGTTTGACGGGATTGGTCGCAAAATGTTCCATGTATGTACGACTTTATCTTTAAAGTTATAAAGATGATATTCAATTGAAAGTAATTTGGCTGATTTGTTAGTAATTTTTTAAAATTTTGAATTTTTGAAATTTTTATTCTGCTTTCGAAAGAAAGCACCTTTTGTCAGAAATTACGAAAGGTGAACTGATGAATTGTAATTGTAATTTTTTCGAAAATGTTTGTCAGTGTTAACGGCGTTTTAGTGTTTATATTCGATGTATGGGTTAGTATAGTTTTTAGTTTAGGTTATTCGTTTTATAATTATTTAGTTAGTTAGTTTAGTATACGTTGTAGGTTGTAGCAGTAATTTTTTTTTTTAAATTTGGTAGTTAGTTTGTGAATGATTACATCAAAAAACGTTTGATGTAAATAGAAGAGTTAGTGTTGTGTGGGACCCTTTCGTGAACATAGGTGATCACTATGCCACCTGCAATATATGTAAAGCGAATTTGTCAATCAAAAACAATCAATCTGCCTAGCCTTGCTATATTGGGGTCGCCTTCCAGACTAACCAGATGTCTAATTTGTCTAAAAAAATATTAATAAACGTGATTCTATAATTTCTCATTACCCCGTCATTCTTTCCTAGTCAATACTTTGGAAACGATTTTCGACTTACAACGAAACGAAATAAAGAAGATTTTCAATTGAGATTTTAATACGTATTTATCGACTGTATCTACAAAAATAACAGGCTGTTATTTAATAACAGATATTTGGATCTGTTATTTATGAGTAACAGTAACAGTGATAACAGATATCGTTTTTAACCTGTTACGACCCATCTCTAGTTTTTTTTATACATTTCTAAGAAAAGTCTTAAATCGATACCAAATCATTTAAGTTCCAGTATTTTCTTCAACTTAAATGGTATATTGAAATTTGAAAACGGTTTCCGAATAGCTTGCTTTTCTATATAATCGTCTAATAAATTAGTTCTAAATAAAAAAAATCCTTGCTTTGCTAGCTTTTTCTCGAAATGGTAACTCTGTCACAAAGTCAACCATAGAAAAAATCAGAATCAGCCAAGATGGACGTGTGTCTTAGGAATAAAAATTAAAATAACGAGGTGCTTGTAAATGGTGAGATATTTGTGTAGGTAACTGACCTAAATAACTTTGCAAGTGTGTCTATAATATCGTAGTGAAGTTATTTTACTGTTGACACCTTTATTGTGATTGTCCGGTGCAGCCATACCCCTCGCACAGCATGCCCTAAGATTGATTTATGATTTTTAGGTAAATAAACCGGCAAAATGTATAATGGTATTGGTTTAACGACGCCTCGGGGCTCCGGTACGAATGGATATGTTCAAAGAAACTGGGCGGGAGTGCGGAAGACCAAAGACTCGGTGAATTATCGCACCGAAGAAGAAATAGCCAAGTTGGACTCTGCGTCAAATAAACAACCAAACCGGGAGATTCTCGACCATGAGAGGAAGAGGAAGATTGAGGTGAAGTGTGCGGAACTTGAGGACAGTCTTGAGGAGCAGGGGTGAGTAATTCACATGTAATTTTAACTTATAAACCTACGTTGTTTTTAAATATCTAACCTTACGTGACGTAATATCTGAATTTTGAAGTAACCAGAAACATTATTAGTGTTCAGTATCTCTTTTCATGCACTTTTCATCGTCCACGTCATTCTGAGTTAATAATAATATTACCCATAACCATCTTGAAACTAAACCCAACACAAAATTCTGTAAATGAGTTCAATGCAATTAGCATAATTATTCTAATGTTGAAACTATCAAATTAAGATGCTTTGCTTGGTTTTAATATTGCATCTAATAAAATGTTTTTCTCTGATTACATCAAAGGAAGTAATCAGATAACTTCGCTTACACAAAACATTATATTCATAATTATCGTCATTCTTTTTCCCTTATTCCATTTTATTTAGGGTCGGTGCAACATGTCTGTATCTTCCATACTTCTCTATTAGTCATCATCTCGGTAATCCAATATTATTGTCTCAGATATGCTGTCTTTGATGATACAGCCTGTCATGCTGATGCAACTTCTCTCTCTGCACAATCCTGAGACAAACAGACAAGTCATAGGTCTCTATGCCAACTTTTGGGTACAGAAACCAAAGAAAAACTAAGATAAACTCATTTTGTTGAATCAATTCATGTTGGAACTCTGGAATCAATCATTAACCTGTCAAATTTAGATCTATTCATATTCCACAACAGACAGTGCTTTATGTACGCGGTGTGGCTCGGTATACGAAAGCCTAAAGTAAAGCAGCAAGTTGTTAGGTGAAGGAAGTGAGTAAAACATTACTTTATCACTTTCAAACTTGCCTTCTCTTATCAAAGGCAGGAAACAATTATTGACTTCTTTTAACTTCACTCTTGTTATAAATTACATTGATTGGCTCGGCAATATTTTTGGCAAAAATTAAATATATAAGGAAATTTGTGAATTTGTCTGTACTTACTACTGTAATTAAGTACCTATATAGTCTGACCACCAGTCTTACCAAAGGGTAGCAAGAACTGGGTTGGGGAGATAAATAGGCTGTCGCTCCATGTAAAATACCGGGTTTCTGTTACAACCAGTTAGACAGGAAGCCGACTATTGTTTGATTGGTTGATAGTACTTAATTCTGGAAGCAAGGGATCACACTCCTCCAATAATAATAATATTTTATTGTTTCATTGAGGTTTGTTTTCCATGACTAGTACTACAGGTTACACAGTAAGCAGGTTCATAGGTTAACATCAAGTTCAGAAGACAGGCTTTAGCTGTTCAGGCTATAGCTGGGTTTCCATATATGATTTACCAGTGAGCCCCATCTTGTATCAAAACGCAATCTAACTTTAGTCTAGCCTTAAACTCTGAGCTAGTTTTTGCATTTAGAACTTTATTTCGATAAGGGTACAGTTCTTAATATAAAAATGACAACCAAGCACTGCACTAAGTTGTCAATTTTGTAAAAAGAACTGCATTATTGGGTTCTTAATTCATAAACTGGCTTGGTGGTATAAACCTGATATAAATAAAAAAACAATGGCACTCCGGGAGTGCCGACAGAAGTGAAAACTTGAACAATTACGTGTGTATTTTTTAAATCGTCAATACAGGATCTCACATTGGGTCCTTGGGTCCTGATTGCTCTCGGTAAAAAATTATAAAAGAGCGATCGACTTCAGCCATTAAAGGTAGCAGCACAGATTTTTACGATAAAAATACAAAGGGTAAGAAAGGGATAAAAGAATTAGAATTTTCTAATGAAAGAAAGGGTCTTTTCCAAAAGACATCAACGCGCGACTCATCCGTGTGCTCGTTCACCCAACCACCATTTGAAATAGACCCCTGCGGTGGCTCATAATCTGATATGACGCGAGTTTCACGCTTTTTGTTCACCCAAAAAGTACACATATATACACAGTATACATATAGCTCATGGAAAGCGTTCGGTGACGATGACGCGAGTTCCATGATTTTTGTTCACCCAAAAAGTTCTCAATGCACCTAAAGAAAGTTTCACTTCAAAAACCTAGTTTTGCAATAAGGATTAGTCTGTGTCTTGGGGCTCGGGGTACGAATTCCAGAGATGAGACTAGAGAGTTGACTATGGGTGGAAACTTTGTTAATCAAGATTTAGTGCCAATAATGATTAGCCTATAGATTGGCATGCCCATAATGTCCTGAATAAAATGTGACTATTACAATAATTCAGTAAAAACATTGAATACTTTTTTGGAGCCAAGCCAATGATAAAGCACTGGCCCATAAAGCCAGTGCTTTATCATTGAACTAGCTTTTGCCAGGGGCTTCGCCCGCGTGGATGAGTATGACGGTGTATTATACATAATATCTGGTATTACCGAGCTTTGTTCGATTTTGGTTTGTCGTTTTCTAAAAATGAAACCTAGCTAGATCGATTTATCGCCCCAGAAACCTAGGGCATACTAAATTTCATGAACATCGTTGGAGCCGTTTCCGAGATTCAGATTATATAGGTATATATACAAGAATTGCTCATTTAAAGATATTAGATAATTCTTAAACCTTCCTCTTGAATCATTTTGTCTATTGATAAAAACCGCATTAAAATCCGTTGTGGAGTTTAAAAGATCTAAGCGTACAAACACGAAAAGCGACTTTGTTTTATGCTACGTAAAGATGTAAGAATATCATGAATAAATATCATGGAAGAATTTTTTCCATGGTTTTTTACCAGTTCAACAATAAAAGTGCTTAAAGTTACCATTACAAATTGGATATTCAGATAGTCCTTAACTACACCACAACTATACATGATATTGGGGTATCTTCGTCACAGTATTTTTAGATACTATCCTCGTAAGATTTAGTAGGTAAATTCACAATTCCTAAACAAACGAGTGTCATAAAATAACACTCATAATAAAAATATAAACATAAGTCTAACGTCGCGTCGTGTGAACTTCGACTTACCCCGCGTACTAATCTGGGGGCCTACTCTCTAACTCCGTCAACGAATATACGGGTCCGTCCGAAAGTAGTTCGAAACTTCTTAGTGAATCCTACAGCCAATAACTTTTTGGACGGGCAAAAACATATTGGGAGTAGGGATAGCTGTCAAATCGTGTTGTCATTCATTTTTAGTTCGGGCTCCAAACTAATCTTCTGTCCGTAAGTGATACGGAGCTGGAAACGCCCGTTACTTCGACCAAAACGACGGACTTCGTGCTTAGGGAGTAGGCCCCCTGGAGCGATCGTACACACGGCTACACATCAAGCTATACATTGCCAGTTTACGCTCTCAGATTATAAAACAAAGGCAGATAGACCGCGCGGAACACTAAGAGTGAAGCCAAAAAACCAAATACTAAAGCTTCGCATTGTATGTAACATACAATGCGACGCTTTAGTATTTGGTTTTGGCCCGTTACTTCGACCGAAACGACGGACTTCGTGCTTAGGGAGTAGGCCCCCTGGAGCGATCGTACACACGGCTACACATCAAGCTATACATTTCCAGTTTACGCTCTCAGATTATAAAACAAGGGCAGATAGACCACTAGTACGACGCTAGTAGACGGTTTAGTATTTGGTTTTTTGACCTCACTTTGGTGTTCCGCGCGGTCTATGTGCCTTTGTTTTATAATCTGAGTTTACGCTGGTCTCGCACTGTACGGAAATCCTATACAATGCGAGATCAGCTTACACTGGCATAGCACAATATACAAATGTATAGCTTGATGTGTAGCCGTGCGTACCATGTGACTACTGTAACGGCACCAATAGTAAATACGTGCAAAGTAATTGTAAATATCGTATTAGAAAAACCGAGAAATTAAAAAAAAAATTCAAAGTAATAAAAAAACACTAGTGAATGAAATCTTTGGCTATCAGTTATACCTACATGGGAACTGTCGATAAGCTAAACTAATATACTGTATAGTGTTAACAATACTATCGCTTACGCCGACAAAATTAATTGCACAGATGTCGCAGAAGTCTACATGTTTTAAATTAGCCCAATCCAAACCAGCATTGAGGCTTACAAATTCTCACGTAAATTAACACTCCATTTTTAATCATAATAATCTATTTATAAGAAAAGATTAACCTGCCATCCCTTACAACAACCTCACCGCGTTGCGCCAGAGTTAATAAATAATTCAGCGCAGTGAGACAAACCTTTAATAGATACAAGTCAAACAGGGTTTACCCCTTTGCGCGGGTTTTCCATTCCTTGGTCCTGTGCTATAATAATTAATGAACATAATAGTGAACACGCTAACTCTTGGCGCCAGCAAACGTGACTTGTCCTTTACTTTCTCGAAACCTTGTCCTTTGTTGAAATAATTTTTATTTTTGGGGCTGCGCGGCGCCGGCGCTGGTGAATTTAGAGCTTTTGAAGTACGCGCTCTTTGTACAGGGGCATTGCATTTTTTTACGCGCCGTCTCTGTGCGTGTCATCCGATCTATATAAAACAGGCTACAAATGTAACTAGTGCTGCTTTTCCAAGTTTAACGAGGCAGATAACGCGCATGGCGCAAATCCCACTAAAGCGGAGAAATCGAAGATGTGCGCAGTGGAGAGGAGATGCTTAACAGCTAGGGTGGATCTACCGAATTTGTGTGGAGTTGCGAAATGGCTAGATCGACGCAGAGATGTGTACTGGCTGGCTGGACGCTGACTCACTGTCTGTACTAGGCGAGAGTTCGAGATCGAGAGGCGTGGGCGCGGCGGGCGGGTTGTGCGAGGCGGCGGATCTAGCGGTGCCTCTCGCCGCTCGCTCACATGATCAAACTCTATCGATCTCCACTCTTCTCGTCTCCGCTGCGCACCGTCGCTAGCTTGCGAGGCACAGCTTACATCTGTTTTTTTCGCGCTAAGCAACCTCTCGTCTCTGGGCAACCGTATCCGCTGAAGCTCAGCGCCTAAAAATCCTTATTGTGAAGTATCTAAGCACAGTCACACAACTAGGTACGCCCCACGTCGTAGAACCCTATATTATTCACAAAGAAGTGTCTGACCTCATCTTAAAATCATCGACATAAAACTGTTTCACATAAATGCCTTTTTTTTTTTTTTTTTTTTTGGGTGGGAAATCATCAAATAACTTCTCCCGCTCTGGGTGGAGCGGGAGGGCGTGTCAGACTTTTACTGACTAAAACCCACCCGTGTTCCCTCAGTTGCCTGTGTGCCAGGGGCCGCGGTATCTCTTTCGAACAACCCGCACCCCTGGCAGGCATCGGTCCTTGCGAACCCCACCTATTGGTGCTGACATCTCTTTGAGGCGCGCGTGGAACACAACGCGCCGTCGACCCGGGCTTGGTCCTTACCGGACAGCGAGCTACCCATTACTCGCCGTCCGCAAGCCCGCGCCTACGGTGGCCGGGAATCAGCCTGGGATTCCCGACGCCCAGGGCTTCTCCCGCGGCGACTATGGCCGTGAGGGCGCATATACTGCCTCTCCCTCACGTGCGCCGCCTCCCTCTTTGCGAGCATACATAAATGCCTTTGCCATTCTTCCTGTCCTACCTATATCCCCCGTTATTTGATGTTTCTCTCACATTAATCAAAAGCGTATTCAGTCAAACTGCGGGCTTTTTCAGTCCAGTTAGAATTTATTAGAATATGCGCTCGAAACTTTGTTAAATCCAATAGATAAGACTTAAGGCGGATTTCACCAGTGAAACTGAACACGATCAGCACATCTAAACCGCGCTCAAGAGTGTCAGTGTCATCATTGTTATGGAATACGAGCTTATGCCCGCGGCTCCACCCGCGTGGATGTCGGTTATCGCGTAAAAAAGTAGCTTATGTCCTTCTCAATATCCCAGGCTGCATCTCTGCCAAATTTTATGACCATCAGCTCAGCAGTTTAGCCGTGAAAGCGTAACAAACAGACAGACAGTTACTTTCGCATTTATAATGTTAGTAGGGAAGTAGGGATTGACACTGACAGCTCTTGAACGCAGTTGATGTGCTGATCACGTTCACTGTCGTTAGTGAAATTGTTACTAATTGATCTCTTATCTAATAAGAATTGCCGAAGCCATCTAATCTAAAGTATCAATGGCAACAACATTCGTTAAAGCCTTTTCTTGGAGTAGCTTAAAAGCCTCGAAACCATCCTTACACCGGAATTGCAAACCGAGGAAATTTAGAGTACCGTTTCCCTTACTAAGTGCCAATTTCACCGATGAAACTGAACGCGATCACCACATCTAAACTACGTTCAAGAGCTGACAGCCTGCTCTTTAACGTAGTTTAAACGTGCTGTTCTCGTTCAGTTTCATTGGGTTAAAAAAAATAATCTCGACCTATTCATAATCTCATCTAATCAGCAGTGATGAAGAAACAACAGTCAAAACACAATTTCGAATTTGTAAAATTTGTCGGCATTTGTAACTCGAGTTTTAGCAGGTTCTCTATTAGCTTTACATGCACTTGCACATGTTCACTTAGGTCACGTTGCCTTATCGATTTATTACTCAATAAAAATCCCTTGTTTTATTTTGCCGAATAGAAAGTATCCCCTCTAAGGCCATACGTATAGATCGCACCCTTGTTTAGGAGCGATGGCCGCTGCGCCGGAGTCCGATCAATAATTCAACAGTGCGAGACTGGGCCTCGCACGGGCCACCCTTCGCGTTATATTATTCAATAAGCTGTACCCGTCCGCATTCAGTTTATAGTCGCGCAACGAGAACGTCTTATCGGATTTTATTGTTTTCGGAAAGTAATTCTACGCCGTTATAGCGGCTCGGCGTATCATGCACTGGTAGGTATTACACTGAGAAATTTATTATAAGATTTTCATCCACGCTTGTCGGTACGCGGTCGCTCAGTGAGACATACGTGAATCCATTGGCTGCAAGTAAAACATTCACACGCGTTCGGCGGCGCACGCGTCTTTGTTATTTCTTCGTTTGTATTGTAATATTTAGTTCGTGAATAATGAGTGTGTCACTGGTATGGTTGCGTAGGTTGCCGAAGGAAGAGATCGCGGCGCGCGTGGCTGCCTTCCGAGCGAAGCTGTGCACCACCGGCGCTGGAGACAAGGACGTGCCCAAGGACGAGTTCGGGAGAGTTGTGTGAGTCATCTTTTATTTATCAACTCGAATTTGGGACTGCTCCAAGTGGAATTTTTTTTATTTACAGCTAAAAGAAAAAACTTCAAGAAAATTTTAAAGGAGTACTTATTCTTTTTTTAAAGAAAATTTGAATATTTTTTAAAAGAGGTGATAGTAACTTAAAATAAGTATTTATTGTACGAAGTAATCCATGCTTTAATTTGTACTAATGGTCACGCTAACATTATAATTTACTGCTAAACATAAATCTAGACGTGCAAAAACCGGCGTGCATCCACACTATTAAGATCACTTGCGCACGCGCATATTGTGGTGTTGAAATTATCAAGTATTTTTATTACAGTTATTATAAATTTGCAAGGAGAAAAAATACATAATGTGCGATTATCGAGCATTCAATTTAACGCATTACGTTTACCTTTATCGGTTTTATTAAAGCAAAAAACGTGATTAATTTTCTAGTTGAAATGGGTTGTTAATAAGCTCGACGAAAATAAATATGAAAATGTAGCTAAGTATATTACTAATGCGGACATTAGTGTGCCATTTATAATTTTAGTACGTCTGTCACCGCTCACCGGTCACACGTAGGTATGCTTTCAAACTTGTTATAAAGAAGCTGTTACATGGCAATTGGAGATCTTTAAGATCTACGCTTTCAATTTGACAATTGGTGTGTCAATAAAACAAATTCTCGCTTCGTACGGCTATGACATGAGAACCGGAAAACGTATTCTGGTTTCGGAGTTTAAACGAACTGTGTGGGTTCCCATGAGTGTGTACATTTTAGGTACAGATTTTTAGTTTAGTCTATCCTTCCTCTATGGTTATTTTTTTTGGTAGAGCCAAAAGTCATAATCCTGCCTAAACTTTTCCCGACTTGGGTTCGGCTTCTAGTTCTACCGGATGCAGCTGAATGCCAGTATTTTACATGGAGCGACTGCCTATGTGACCTCCACAACCCAGTTACTGGGTACGATCTAAATGTATCTGAAAATAATGCCATTTACATCATGAAACATTTTTACGAACGCTCAGCATTGCCAGGTAATCCCAATTAGTCATAATCCGATGCATGAAATTAACGAATTTCAGTTTCATTTCAGCTTTAAGAGGCCGTATACGAAATTTTGTCGATTTCCCTTAGTTACTCGATTTTAAAGACGTACTTTTCCAGTTAAAATACTGCATTCTATAAGTTTTAATACACACCATTTATTTATTTATCACAAACACTGCTATTATTACAGGAAATTCCTAATGCGGTAGCGTGGTCCTTAATTAAACTATCTTAAATAACACATACAATATTATTTTTGTGAATTAATTCAGAGAACACGTAAACAAATCGATCCTGTCAGCCGTGTCATTCAGTGCGTGCGAGGCACACGTCAGTGGCGCTTTGCTGAGCAAGTTGGTTCGTGCGTGTGGCACTGCTAGTAACCATGGCTTCCGACTTCCGACGCCGCGAAACGCAATTGTCAGGCACATTCAGACAAATCTCTTCCAAAACACCGGAATTCTTTAATTCCGGTGTTTTGGAAGAGATTTGTCTGAAAGCCCTTTGGCTTACCACGTAATAGTTTGAATACATATGATGTAATAGCTAAGTCCCTCTTTGTCTCGAGTTTGTCGTACCCGACCATACCGATAACGAGTAAGGTTAGGGAAAATCAACGGATAGAAGGGATGGACACCATATAGTTTCCATCATCATCCATCAGATTGCTGCCAGCTTTTCAAATAATATGTTATTATCAACCAAATCGAAAGCCTTTTTGAAGTCAAAGTAGGCAGCGTCGAATTGTACTCCAGCATCAACATTTGGAACCACGTACGACATAAAGTTCAGTAAATTGCTGTTTGTGCTACATACAGGCCGGTCGAAATCCGTGCTGAGCGTCAGATAGCAAACTGGACACTTGCTCTAATATGCACCTTTGTATGGTTGACTCGAAAACTTTTGCTGGAGTTGACAGAATTGCCACTGTCCTATAGCCCACTCACGTCTGACTCCATCCCTTCCTTAAGTATTGGAATCACGCGCGTGATTTTCCAACACTCAGGAAAATATGAGGACTCTATGCACAGATTATACAGGTGTAAGAGTGGCTTCGCATACAGCGCGGCAATCCCTAATAATAAAAGCGGGAATTCCGTCCGGCCCCGCTGACCATTTTGGTTTAAGTCGAGTAAGTGCATCCGTAACTTGACTGAATGCCAGAAACAATGAAATGACATGAAAGATCGTTTCAATAATTATCGAATGAACGAGCTCCTTTTTTTATTTTTGTCGAGTATCAAAATGCGAGATTGAGGTTGTTCTGAAAGATTATTTACTGCCAATCATTTAATTTTTTTAGATTTATAACTCAAATTCAAATAGTAAAAAAGTACCTCATTCATTTGATATTGAATTAAATGATCTTTCATGAGGTGCATTAAAACTTATAGAAATACAGTACTTTAGCTGTAAAATCACGGAAATCAGCGATATCGGAAACATTTCGTGTACGGCCTCTTAATATGTGGGTGAAACTCCAGCACTGCTTAGATGTGGGCGAAATAATCGCGGTTTTAATTAATTTGATTGGCAATTTACCACCGTTAAATTAATTTTCACCGCCTATTACTTGTTTAATTAGATATCTGTGGGCACTGGTAACACTTTTGAGGCGTAGGTATTCCCAGGCGCTCCATGATTTTGTTCCCGTTGGCTCCAAATAAAAAACAATATAATAATATGAAATAAAATCTTTCCGCTATGAACTAACATTTTTGGAGCTCTTGGGAATCAATCTATGGATTGTTTAGAGATCAATGGATTTGGAGCTCCTGGGAATAAGCCACTTTTGATGTGCTTAAATAGCAATGCCTACTTGAGAGAAATTTCATTAATTCCTATGTGAACTCTATTTCTAATTTCAACCATTTTATTTGCTTAGATCAAGTAGGGGCGTTGTTAACTTCATAATAATTATGTAGATTCGAGGGGTTTATGGCTAAGTAATAATAGCCGCACGGGTCGATCGACCAGGTAAAGCTCTTGCCGCGGTGGGTTCGTGGATGGGTGACCATTTAAACACGCCACGATCCCTGCGTGCGTCAGAAAGCACGTTAAGCCATTGGTCCCGGCTGTCATTTGTGAATCTTTGACAGTCGTTACGGGTCGTCAGAAGCTCGAAAGTTAACAACCAGTCTTATCAACGGGTATTGTATTACCCAGTAACTGGGTTGCGTGGAGGTCAGATAGGCAGTCGCCCCATGTGAACTACTGGTATTCATTAGCCTCGATGCCGATCCCAACACAGTTGGGGAAAAAGCGAGGCAGATGATCTAGATTCTACGTGATAAGCAGAGAAAAAAATTGTAACTAACACATCTTAGATTAAAGACAATCTTCACATTTAGACATTATCCAGCCTTCGTCAGTGGGCGTCCGATCAATACATTCAAGCTTACACAAGAAAACACATGAAAAATAAGTAGATCACGCAAACGTCAACAATCATACCAGGTAAAATGTCTTCTATGCGTCCAACACTTACATGCACTGATCGGTGTTGCATTTCCATCTTACATTATACATTTGCCTATTTCAGCCTTTATTTTTCCCACTGCTGGTCTTCTGTCTTAGTGGGAATGGGCCATTGCTTGTAACCCACCACGTATGTCAAGGCGGTTTGGTGGAAGGAAAATCAAAGATAAAATTCGAAGACGAGTGACATAAATAAGACTATACTTTAAAAAGTATTTTTTTTACTTGCACGCGCTCTTTCTAAACAGTGAACGAAATTGGAAGACTTAGTCCCTAAGCACGAAATCCGTTGTTTCGCCCGGAGGTACGGGCGATTCCTACTCCGTAAAAGTCCGTATCAACTACGGACATAAGATTAGTTGGGGCTGACCTAAGAATAAATTACAACAGGATTTGACAATTGTCTCTACTCCCGATGTGTTTTCACTTGTCTGAAATAGTTAATCAATCAGGTGTAGAGTCCACTCCTAGTTTTAAACTACTTTCGGACGGGCACGTATCTTCGTTGACGGACTTGAGGACGTTCCCCCTGAACCGTCACGCTCGAGTCGGTGACGCTGAAGCCTTTTCACTGCTATCGTGCTTCTCATGTGTCTAAATTCGCTTTTTCCATGTATTTACCTCAGTTTTTGCACTGGTACCTTAGGACCTAAGGTAACAGTGCAAAAACTGAGATAAATACATAAACTGTACCTCAATACATCATATAAAAACGAAGACAATCTATTTACGTTAGTTCGCCGATCTATTTCAGTTGCCCCACATCGATAACATAAATTAGGTGTAACCAGTAGCGTATTGTCTCGTAAATGTCAGGTAAACTAATAACTTGAATTTACTGACGGGAAACATTTTAAAATGTAACCAACAATATTTGCATGCTATGATATAAGCTAAACATGTATGCTCTATAATGTACCTTAAAACAACTTTATATACCATGTTTTATGCAAATAAATATTATTTCTATTTCTAAACCTTTGTCTCATATAACCGATGGATCGGCAGCATTGTTACGTGTTATGATCTGAGTATAATGGTCATACTTGTCATATAAATGGATTTACTAGTCAGTTCGCACGAATTTATCCCACGAAACGAACGAATCGTCATTTTTTTTAATAATGTAATATTTCCTATAGGCGACTCGCACGAAGTTTATGTATTAGTGGGCGAATAGACAATTCCAGAAATACGTATATATTAGGAAATTGGCGTTTTTTAACCGACGAAAAATTGGAGGAGGTTCTCAAGTCGACGCGTATTTTTTTTATGTATGACCACGCATAACTTTTTACAGAGTAGTCCGATTATGATAATTATTCTTTTTATTTGAAAGAATAAATTATAAATTAGGAAAAAAATCCAAAGTTAAGGGTAGGAAAACAGGGGATGATTGATTGTTCACTCACAGATTTTAATGCCGAGTTGTGTATTACAAAAAGTAATCAAAAATTAAGAATGTAGTAATTAGTAGATTATAGCCACAAAAAATTAACAAAAAAATTAAACCGCCGAAAAAACTGTAAAGCAAAAAATTATAAACCTTTTTTGTTTAACCTTAATACCTAACTATGTTCGGAAGGCGATGACTTTGGTTATGTATTTTAATTTTATTTCACCGCCTTCCGAACTTAGTTATTATGGTTAAACAAAAAAGGTTTATTAAAAAGTTTTTAGTTTA
Organism: Antitype chi; assembly: GCA_947359405.1. Classification (NCBI taxonomy): domain Eukaryota; kingdom Metazoa; phylum Arthropoda; class Insecta; order Lepidoptera; family Noctuidae; genus Antitype; species Antitype chi. The sequence goes on from OX375812.1 coordinate 4,062,123, forward strand.
TGTAATAAAGTTAGTCTAGGTTTTTCTTACCTTTCCGTTGTTACCGTTGTAACGTTTTATTCAAAACGTGCCAGTTGCTTAATACATATACCTGGAATTGTTGATTCGCTCACAAATAAACTACCTTCGTGTGAGTTGCCTATTCAAAATATTATATTATTTCATAGTGACTATTCACCCGATTCAGGCAATTAAATTTCTACCAATCGACTAATAAGCTTATTAATGAGGTTTTGATGTCTTTGACTAAATTATTTTATTTCGGGAAAGATTTGTCGAAAATCTATTACTTAGGAAAATTTCTTCCGGTTGTCAAAGTCCCTTGTTATCAAAAAAGGTTTGACGGAAACCTTACAATTGAACACTTTTATTACATGTTAATGGATTACTAACGTTTTAAATAGATTACACACAAAACTCGCGATGAAAGTTCAAATGAGTCCCTCAAGGCCCATTTACAGTAGTTTTAAAAATGTTTTCTGTTTTGATGTTATTTTAAGTAGCACTTGACTGCTGGTCAACCCTCCAGAGAACCCCTAAAGAGCCAACCAAAGGCTCATTTTACCGCTCAACAGAAGTAATTGAGTAAGCCAATTACCTCTGTTCTCTCATAAAATCGTGCCCAGAATTATTCTTCATTAGATTTTATTACATTTTCTTCGTTACCAACTCGTTAAATTGGCAACACTGTTATCAACAGGTAAGCTTATTGATTGAATATTTCATATCAGAAAAAGTCTAATCCTACGAGGATAACCTATACCAAACTGATCTACTCGTTCACATGATAATGGGCTTGAATATTTTGAAAACAAAAATTATAACAGATCTCTGCAGGCTTAGCACGAGAACTGTAGAGAAGCGTTTTGTCGACTGAATAGTAGACAAAAATGACGTTTTACGTTGACGTAGACAAGCGATTTCTATTCTACGGTAGAGTAGAAATAGAAAGCGTCGTGGTAAGCCTGCTGCACTTGATGGTCGATAAAGAGAAAATATTATAAAGTGTCGGAAACATTTTGTGCACAACCTGAATCCCAAAATGATTGACGAAAAATTGCAAGGCCACTCCCAGAATCATATCTTCAATATTTTGAAACCTTATCCACTGAATCCTCTATCGAAAATCCGCTGAGCGGGCTGAAGTAAAACAAAAACAAAAGTTGCCACTCCCAGATTATAGCTTCAATGTTTTAAAACCTGTCCTATGTATTCGCCTATCTAACCTCGTGGACGTAGGCGTCCTCGACGTGTCGACGTCCCACGTAGCCGATATTCTAGGATCCTTGCATATCGATCGCGGATGACGTCTGCCCCCTCGACCCACTCCACGCCCCGGTAAGGGGTGACAGGTCACAGGACTTTTAAGGTGAATCTAGTCGAAAATGTTTCCATACAAACTTCGGGAGTGTATTTCTCCACTGTTCGACAATGTGCATCGTAAATTTAACATAGTATGAATTTGGTCTGTACGGAAACAGAATACTAAAATAAAAAGCCATTAAAAAGTTAGAAGCCAATAAAGTTTAGTTTTTCTTGCTAATTTAACCTAACTTTGGGCGTGTTTAAGTAATAATAAAAGAAGTGTAAAATCTCTAAAACCAATTCGGTACCGACAAAGCTCAAATATCGAAAATTTCACTTGACTTTATTGGTCATTGATTTATGTAGTGGTTTTTTATAAAACCCGATCTTCCAAAGGACTTTTCTTAATTTTTTACGCGCCGGTTTTACTATAAATGATCCTGTATCTCACTCAATAACGTTGTGCGTTATTCTTGTGTAGTTCGTGAACGATGAACGAATAGGAACCGTTTCTTAGCACTGTACTAAAAGAAACGTTTCCGAATGTTGACTTGTAATCGGTCTATTATTTCTAATAGCTCCTCGTACATTTACAAAGAGCCGTATAGTGGTTTTTTATAAAACCCGTTCTTCCAAAGGACTTTTCTTAATTTTTTACGCGCCGGTTTTACTATAAATGATCCTGTATCTCACTCAATAACGTTGTGCGTTATTCTTGTGTAGTTCGTGAACGATAAACGAATAGGAACCGTTTCTTAGCACTGTACTAAAAGAAACGTTTCCGAATGTTGACTTGTAATCGGTCTATTATTTCTAATAGCTCCTCGTACATTTACAAAGAGCCGTATCGTAATGTCCGAACGAGAATGACATCGACTGATTTGAATTAGGAGATTTTTTTGCTATGTGATCTATGGAGGTACTGACTAAGAGCGAATAGAGCTAATAGAATGAACTAGTTCACTGACCGAAATGAACTAGTAAGGAGCGATCTTAAAAATGACCGAGCAGGCACAAGACTATTGTGCGTGTAGACTAGCGTCAAACTGCTCATCATTGATACTTCTGTCTGACACGATGCATGGTGAGACAACGTGCTTTTTAGCCAGGCCCAGCGGTGAGTTCGAGCCTGCGACTAGATTCCTCTTAATGTCGAAGTCGCACCCCGCTGTGCCCCGCTCTCGTAATAACTAAGCTCAGAACTAAAGGTAATACAACCTGTATTACATTTAACTTCTTTGGTGCTCTTTTAGGTCTTTGGGGTCGAATTAGTCTTGAATTTGTTTTCACAATTTTTGCAAAGGGACTGACACTGAAATATAACGGGTAGGTATAAAATACGTTTAACGAAGCCGAGAGTCACTTATCATCCCCGTCATTGTGATCATTTTTTAAATGATAAACGATTGATTTTCTGAAAGTAAGTGTGTACACTGACACTTTTACAAGTCAATCATGTTTTTAAAAACTAGATGAGGCCGGCGTTGCTTAGTGTAGTCAGATAGACTACACTAAGAAGAAAATCTGAAACAAGCTGAGTCTCGGTCTCTTTTAAAGTTCAGACATAATCTTGGTTAGTTCATGTGCAGACCATGTGGATTGGTGTCTGAACTGGTCGTTTGAGGAAAGAACCACAGATTGAGTGAACCTGTCCAGGGCCTCAAGTCTGCTATTACAATAGTGTCAGAATGGTCTATCATTGATTTCATAATTGTTGATTTTGACAAGTTTGGTAATCTACTAATATAATGGCATCATTATGACTTTCCAATGGTCAGCCACTGACACTCCATTGAAAGAAATAGCATTTATTGGTAATCTCGTACATAATGACAAATGAATGACTAGGCGGTGATCTGTTAAAATTTTGACAGTTTCTTTGATCAGTGCCCTACAATTAGAACGTCATTGTGCAGTCATTGCTTTTAATTCGTTACGATTATACGATACTCAAAGATAATGCCATTACAACACAATTCTATTACGACACCATTGACCGACCAATGATCGACCATTATGAATTTAGCAGATTACGAACTTTTAGCAAAATGACAATGGGATCGTGTTGGAATGACGAATTTATAAAAATAGCAGACTTGGGCCCCAGTTAGTTAACGCAATGATTAGCAATCATGCAGCTCAACTCAAAACTGCATGAACTAAACGATTCGATTTTTGTCTTGGATCATACCAGATGGTACCCATCCTTCTGGTTCTCGGATCTTCAATCTTAGATTTTCAATTTCTAGAAATTGAAACCCCAAGATTTTTATACCCTATTAAACATAATATTGGCTCTTTCATACAAAAATTCAATACCTAATGAAAAAGTGTTTACCCTGTCTTTTGCTTTGGACCATACATTCTGGTTACGGATATATTGAAACTCTAATTCTTAACACGCTGTATAAAAATATCTGCCCTTTTATACAAAAATTCAATACCTAATGAAAAAGTAAATAGGTGCTGTTTTTGTCGCTGTTTCACGAGTTGTCCCAAAAGTAAAAGTCGGTCATACCATATTCATGAGTACTTTCACCCTCTGAATTACTAAAGAATTCAAAGTCAGCCACAGCCAGTATACTACAGTAATAGGAGTAAAACATGCCAATAACATCGCACTGAAATCGTGTAACAGACAGAAAATAAACCCTCCAAATAAATTAACAATTTGGATTCAATTTAAACGTACTCGTGGCACGGATAGGCACCGCACTTGAGATCCAATTTTCTACCTCGCCTAACCTTACTTGTTACGTTTTAGATTTAAGCTCTCTTGACCTAACATAAGAGCTCAGAATAGTACAGTTGTGTTTTCATTTCGGTATTTTTTTCGGTCTGGAAAATGTCTATTGCTTTAGGATTTCTTATAGTATTTTCTTTTTACGTAGTAAATTAAAATCGAAAGTCATTTATTCAAATTAGGCTGAGAATCAGCACTTTTCGAACCGCAAAATACATAAGACAGTCCCCCCGACGAAAACGCCCACCCGTCACCACTTCCTAGTGCTTTAGCTGGGAAGAAGTAGCGGAACAAGTAGATTTACATTACATAATCAACCTATAATGTTCCCACTGCTGGGACTCAGGCTTCTCTCTTTTGAGAGGGAGCAGCCCACAATCCTCCAAACGGGCCCAGTGTGGGTTTGTAGATGTCACGCCTTCGAGCATGCCGGTTTCCTCACGATGGTTTCCTTCACCGTTTTAAGAGCAGTGGTCATGAAATAAATTACAGTAAGTAAGGCCTGACTGGATTTGAACCCACGACGTCCAACTCGTAAGTCGGTGCCGTTACTGAGCCATCGCTGCTTCCACCAGTCCACCCACTGCTCTAAATCAAAATCAAAAGTTATTTATTCAAACTAGGCTGAGAGTCAGCACTTTTTGAACGTCAAAATTACATAAGACAGTCCCCCCCAAAACGCCCGCCCTTCACCACTTCCTAGTGCTTTAGCTGGGAAGAAGAAGTGGCGCAACAAACTCCTCAGCAGCACAGCTGTCTATTAAGTTGATTCTGTGAGAGAACTTGATTCTGTGCAATAATAGGTAAGTAATTGACATACTAAACACAAAACATTAAATTAAATTATTTGCCATATCGTCCACAAGCGCCCAATACCTCCTATCTGTCAGCTAGCACACGTCAATATACCAACACAACATAGTAACTAAACTCAAGCAGTTATAAATAATAAAAAAATAAACAAAACAATAAACGAAGACACAACAAGTAGTAGACTTAACCCATAATATAGATAGATGAGCAAGATTGTCTCTCTAGGCAGTTGTATCATCTTCTTAGCGTGACGATGTCAAAAATAATACTTTTATGCTTTTCAAATTTGTCTACCCCAAAATTCAATACCGTTTGCCGACGCAGCCATTAGGCCCTCACGTGTGCAAGCTGTATAATTATTTATTACCTTATATTTCACGACAGTTGCTTGCGATTTTACAGCGGTATTATTAAAAACTATTAAATAAATAATATCACTGTTTCGTGCTGCACTAGAAATATATGGCTTGAGTTGGTGTCATAATCTGTGTATAATTGAGTCGGTTTTATGAACAGCAACGTCCCATAGTGCTCCAGTTATTTAGGCCATGGAGAACTTGATTTCAGAAAGTGAGGCTTAACCAATAGACTAATTGTTTTTGTTTTAGTTTGCTCTAAATAATGTACCTACTGTTTTGATTTAGTTTATATCCGAAACATTAAAAGATGCATCTCGCATTATAAACATAGCACTGAAAAATAAGCTCGCGAATACAACTTGCATAGAAACCTTCTACGTATATAAACATTCCAAATTTAAAAGGCCATGGAAATCTTGATTTCAGAAGGTGGGGCGGGCATACTACCAGGCTAATTAATTATGGTTTTCATTTTAGTTTGCCCCAAATAATGTACTGTTTTGATTTTATTTATATTCGAAACATTATGATGCATCGCGCAATATAAACACTGTTAGTCCTTGTACGTATATTTATGGGTGATTTTTTTATCGCTTACTGGATTTTGAACGCTCTGCTTAGCGGCGAGAGTTTAAAATGCAACTTTTTATAAGACATGAAAATCCAGTGTTTGATACAAAAATCGCCCTTACAAAAATCGCCCGTACAAAATCGCCTGAGCTTACAGAAAGCTCGCGTCCAGGAACATAAAATCACACTAATAAACATTCCAAATCATAACGTGCGCGCTATAAAATCCGAGCACGTACAAAAATTTGACACATTTATTTATTAGTCACGCGATCGCGAAACAAATGAACTTTGAGACGGATAGACGTGTAATCGTAATTAACGGGAGCGGCCGGGGGATAGGCATAGTGCGTGCCAGAACCCGCGCCTCCGTGCTCATGTAGGTATAACTAAAGATAATCATACCCGTGATACATGGGTATTTGGCACGAGATGAGACCCGACTGCCAGGATCAACACTACGATTGGCATTCTGGCACTGAGCGATCAGGCACAGGTGCGCATTGTGTGGTAACGATAATAATTCTCATTTTAGGATGCTTGCGCTCGACTGTGACAATTATTATTTGTCAATAAAAATCTTGACCCGTTTTATCTCCCGTTTCGTTTTGGAAATAAACAAAAAAGTGTGTTATTATCTTATTATGATGTGTCACTTTCATAAAAGTTCTAATTTATTTTCGGAGACTTCCTGTTACCTTCTGTGCTGAAAAATTATTAATAGTAGTAGTGTGTTTAGCTTTGATAAAAGGGTTTATTTTTTCCATAAAAAACTGAAACAAAATACATTACTGACCTATCTTGATCGCGTGCGTAAAAAGCTTTGCTTCAATTAAAATATTTTATGTTTCAGGTTGCCACCCAAAGCTAGCACATAAATAATAATTATTTCAATCACACCACGGTATAAACCTTTTCCTAATAATCCAATTATTGGTCTTTGTGGGAAAGTTAATTGTTTGCCCCCATTCACGGCAGAGAATAGAGCCCTCTTAAAGACCACTAGACCGGCTTCAGGGAGCTCTGTTTCCCTGCCTAATTGCCGTGGTGGATCCATTGTTTTATACACCAAAGCGGTATACAAAAAAAGCTAAGTTAGCTATCTGTCTGGAAAAATATTTTCTTTCGTCTAGTCAACCGCGTAGGCAGTGTAGACGCAGTGTGTACGTTTTCAGTACACGCGATACTAATTCCGCGTAGACACTGCAAACGCGATGCTAATGTCGCGTAGACACTGCAAACGGGATGCAAATTCCGCGTAGACACTGTAAACGCAATACTAACGCCTTGTAGTCGCGCAAACGTGACGCTATCGTCAGGTAGACTGTGCAGACGCGATGCCAATGCCGCGTAGACACTGCAAACGGGATGCTATTTCCGCGTAGACACTGCAAACGGGATGATAATTCCGCTTAGACACTGCAAACGCGATGCTAATACCGTGAAGACACTGCAAACGAAATACAATCGTCGCGTGGTCATGCAAACGTGACGCTATCGCCGCATAGAATGTGCAACCATGATGTTAATGCCGCGTAATCACCGTGCAAACGCAATACGTACGTCGCGTCACCGCAACGCTAGCGAAACGTATTATTAGTAAGTGTAGTCAACGTGGTCTCAACGCTGAAATATGAACGAGTAGGTTATACATATTCGAAAAAAAAACGGCTTCAGCAAGGTTAACAACAAATTGGGTCAGCGTTTACTGTAAAACATTTTACTATTTTCGTTATCGCAACACGGAAAATAAACTAAACTATAACATGTGTTTTATTGTACAAACTAGGTTTTGTTGATTTGGTTCACGTTTTTCTCAAATCTCTTGATTTCTAAATTGGGTACTTCAAGCTTGGAACACAAACTTTATGTAATGAATTTGACTTCATACTTGGCCTATAGTCGTTCTTAAAATAATAGCAATACAACTCGTTTCAAATAAATTAATTTGACAGCATGACTGACTTAATTAACCCATGCAATTAAATGTATGAAGTGGTACTAGCTCGTATGAAAATTAAATTCATTCTTTGCATACGCACAATTCAAAACATGTGCACTAGCAAGATTGATTTACTATTATCATTTGAATAAGCGTGCCGACGTGTTGTGTTACAACGACACTCATCAATTACAGCTAATTACTAATTAATGACTCCTAGGAAACTACTCTAACGAACCACTGAAGAGAAAGAATTTTACAATGTAAAAATAGTACTATCGTTCCAAAAATATTCTTATACATGTTAGTTTATTCAATAGCGTGTGCATACGTACTGTTCAAGAATAGAACTAAAGACGCCACTATAATATGTATATTTTTATGTCGTCAGTAAACAGGCGCGACCGCGGATAATCCAATTTGATACATCACTATTATTAAGATGACTTTTATAGGAACATGTAGACGAGAAGATTGTAATGGATGGGATGCCTATTAAACTATCGTTGTGAAACAACTTAAATGTCTGCGCAAGTTCAACTAACCAGGTTCCCTGTTATTGATTACACAAAACCAATTTCATTTTCTTAAGAACTGTAGAAGAATTGAAAATATTTTAGCAAATGAGAATAAATGACCTGAGGGTTGCACAAAAGGGTGTGGGGAGAGCCCTTTGTGTGGCAGTCGCGACAGGGCTCGTATCCGATGTTTGCGCAGGCTGCGCGCGTCGGCGTGTTTCCTGTTATGGCGCCCGACGCCCCGCAGTAGCGCCGCCGGCCCGCTGCCGGCCGCTCAGAATGTAGCCTCTACGCTCCTCTGCTCAAACAAGTCTTCCAAGGCCCAGCCGCCATGCATTAGTCTAAGAAAAAATATTATTAGGATTAAGAAAACAAGTCTTCCATTAGTTAAGTAAGTAGATTAAGATGCAAAGGGGCAGGGCTCCGCGACGCGATACTTCGCAGAATAATAGGGTCGTGTTTGAACGGCTGTGGCGCGGCACATTCCAAGCTGTGCTGGCGGGCGGGCGCCGCGGCCGCGCCTCCTCGCTCGAGCCCAGCACGGATGCGGCGCTAGCCAGCATGGCGCCACCGCCCCGCGCGCCTCCGCCCCTTGCGCTTGAGCCCGCGCTTCGCACCATCCTCGAAGGCCTGCGCAACTCGTGCTGCTGCCACTGTAACTGTGCTGCGACAGATCGAAACAACTTTAACGACAATTTGCAGGTCTGTCTCTCCAACGATGAGGAGAGGAAGTCCATGCGATCCGTCATAAGGTGTGCACAGAGTTATATCGATTACCTTATAGGTCATTGTACTTATTTGTGGGTCAGCACCCAACGAGCGATATGCATTCTATTTCACATTTAATTAAAACTTTTAAGTTACATATTTGCAGTAAAAACAGGTATTAATTGAAATATACACGATTTCACACGTTTTAGATATACTATGCGTAGATCATTGATTGTATGCAATGTCAAATGTCAAGATTTATTTTTAATAAAAATATTTGTTTCGTCGAGATTGTCATGCTAAAATTATACTGTTTCCCTATTTTTAGCGCACTTAGGTGCTGTGCAGGTAAATATGTGTTGTGTTAGAAGGATTTTATTTGATTCTTACTTACTTAAAATTTAATAATATACCTACCTAGTAGAATTAATGTTTTGGTACCTACCTATTCAGATATTCCCAGGCTCATGGATGCAGTGGAGTATATAGTATTGTTGTTTGTCAGTGTTCGCGAGACACACGCGGTCGCAGAGGCGCAGCAGGAGAAGAACGCTCGTCTGCGGGACGCCTTCGGCATCTCGCCGCGTTTCGTCGAGGGCTCGAGCTTAGACCCCGAGAGGCGCGCGCGCGACCACGCGGCTCGGTACCCGCTGGTCAGGACGCCCAGCCATGAGCGCGACGACCACCCGCCCAAGAGGAAGAAAAAGAGGAGGTAGGAACAGTTGCCTTTTTGTAGCATAACGTCTCATAATCAAAACGACCAAAGTACCCTTTAGCATAATCATATCCTTCAGCAAAACGTTCTACTATATAGACTGAAAACATAGGTAAGATGGGAAATAGTGCAGCCACAACGCCCACAACACAAACAATTATAAATACTGGGTGGCAGAGACAACGACGCGCACAAAAAAAAATTGCACACATTAACATAGTTAACATTTTTTTTTTATAACCAACGAATTTCAACGCAGGAGGGTCCAGAATCATGTACGGAACCCATGGTAACAAGTTGCGCGTCGATGTCCGTGCCACCCTGAATAATATTTAGTTTCGTAATGTTTCATGATTAAATGCAAATAAAAATATGAGTAATGAATAAAAAGAATAATAATAAATATTATGTCTGCCTTTCGCAATGGATATAGGAATAAATCTCGCGGTGCTACGGAGCTGCTTCTCATTGTCATGGTCATACACCAACAGGCCCATCGATCTGAGAAGAGTCTGTCTTTTAGTATAGATTATAAGAAGGCCTTTGACTCGGTGATACATACGACTTTCGGATCATGAGGGTGCTAGAGTTAAATAAAACTGGTACACCTTCCCAGTGTTGTAAGTGTACAAATGGAATACAGTCCTTCCCTATCCAGAAAGTCGGCAAATTCAGGGGAACGGTGAGTCTTTTAGGACTGAGCGAGGAATGCCCCAAGGAGGCAGTTTGGGCCCACTTTTGTTTTATTAAGCCTTGAACCCGCTTACTTCGTCCTGTGGATTCGGAGCTTGGTTAGTTTTGATATTAGATCCGGCAATATCGTACCTGCTTATACGGACCGAAACTGTTCATCAGCGTTCCCGAAACGCAAGCGTTCTCGGATGCGCAGAAGGCGAAGAATGCTCGGATGCGGGATGCTTTCGGCATTTCGCCGAGCTACGACCGGCGCACACAGCGGCCCTCTCCCTCCAGATCGCCGAGCCCTGACCGCGGCAATCACTCGCCTGCACGGGAGAAAAAGAGAAGGTATGAGTCACACGGTACCTTCTTTTTTTCTTCCTCTCCTTCATGCATTGTAAAAAGCAGATATATAGACATTTCTATTTAATTTATTATTTTATTGTTGTTGTTGTTGTTGTTTGGCTATTTGTTACTGGATGACGCTTTAAGAAATAAATTATTGTATTTTCATTCTTTACGGCTGAACGGATTTAGATGTTTGGTACACAGGTAGGTAGACTATGACGTGGAATAAAGTACAGGATGCTTTTTGCCTCGGGTGTAAGCTGCAGGCAAAATTAGATCTAGTACATACGTATTAAAATTTTCTACGTTTCGAAAATAAAACTTATTTTTCCTTTTTTGTGTCTTATGAGTTGTAACTTATGATTTTATGGTTATGACTGTACTATTTCTATTCTTTTATTTTTTTAACTATTGACATCATGGGTACTTTTTTACTGCTAGAAAAAACCTAACAATTACTTTGCGCTATTAGATAGATTTTGTTATGGGACCTTATTATATTATAACGATGGACGGAGGACACAATTTACATACAGAACAAGTCCCCAACCGAAATAATCTCGGTCCTGTTCTAAGTTAAAGTCTAGTTAAGTCAATCCAATATCTGAACCAATGTCCCATATTGGATCACCCAGGATCGATGGAGCAAATTATATTTGGTAACTAACTTCAATCTGTGAAGTAATTCTTTGTTTGTGGTCTATTTATTTATTATCCTTTTAAATAAAACGGCCATCGGACAATTACATTATTTCACTATTATTCTCAATAATCTAGAACACACACCTTTTATTTATATTCTATAATTCAATTTATATTTCAGTGCGTCACCCGAAGCCAAGAAGCTAAAGAAGAAGAAGTCGAAAAAGAATAAAAAGGAGAAGTAAGTTTCAGTCCTAAACAATGTAAATACGAAATATTTGTTTATTTATCTCTTTTTTTGTATAATTTTTGTAAATGTTGGCGTAAATTTCATAGATTACATTTGAACCCAGACAGGTGACGCTTCGGTTGTCAACGAGGCAAGTATCAAAACTTTTTTTGCCTTTATTCTTTTGATATATTATGAATTCAAGTATCAAATATCTGTGGTCATCATTTCAGTGAAAGAAAAATGTTATGGAACTTCATGAATAGGTATGGTATGGAGTTAAATATAAACTTTTATTATTATATTGACCAACGTTATTTTTTATGTCCCAAGTGGATAAAAAGATTTTATTTTATTGCTCTGTTTCAGCGAATAGTGCAAGATAAAACTTTGCTATAGCTTTGAAATGGGTCTTTTTACCTTTAAAACTGCAAAGATAATACGTGAATCTCAAAACGATTCTTTTATTATAACAATATCCAGTATAAAACATGTTTTAATTAGCCTATAACGAGTATATGCCTCCTTTAATGAGTTAAGGTCACATAGATTTCCACATTATGAAACAAGTGTTACAACAACCTTATTTAATCAACCTCATAATACTTACCTTATTACCACAGCTGTTTTCAATACGAAGGTTGTATCACCACATGTTCACGTATCTATGGTATGTTTATTTGTCATAGACAAGAGTCCGGTAAGAAAAAAAAGAAGCGTTCCAAGTCGCCTGACACCGAGAGTTCGAGCAGCTCTGATGGACAGCTAGACAGTGAAACTGGCAGCTCGGAGGATGAACGCCCGAAAAAGAAAAAGAAGGTAATTAACACATTTACTTACTCCGTGTTGTAATGTCGATGCCATACCTTAGCTATTCAGATAGGAGTGCCGCAGTTCAAAGATTATGTTTGGCTCGCTTTAAAGAAACCTCTATACTTCAATACATGTTTACAGATTCATTTGGAACTAAATTCTTAGCTTGGATATTTTACTTTTGATTTTAAACTTTGAAGTGTTGCCATTTGAAGTTAACATTTTATAGTAAACAGCAACACTGGTTGCTCTAAAGTACTTGATTGATCTTGGAGAATATGTAAAACATAATCTTTGATTCTTGAGATCTAACGTTACTACTCCGTGTGGGGGGTTTGGTTCTACCGACTAGTCAGTATAATGCCACACGATGCCAGGTTTAGATTAACTCGGGTTTCTTCCGCGTGCCTCCAGCCTCTCGACTCCACTGCCTCTCAGTCAATGTTCCATCCTTCAGTAAACTAGTATAATGTTATAGTGACTTCGCAGCAACCGATTAGCTCGAGTAGCACATTGCTTTCATTACTTTTATGTTAATGTGTAACAAACACATTGCCCTGATACAATGATTATGACATTCTCGGCACCTCCTTTGCATAAAATATTGGCTTCACGAATTTTGGTTTGTGTATAATTTCCTCACACGGCCCTGTCTCCATCCCTCGACTTGCATCGTTCAAATGTCGAACTAACTGTAGCAGCCTCAGAGTTAACATTTCCTTGTAGTTTCCGAGCTTCCGATGTGCATAGCTGGTCGTACCGCGGGCCTTTATAAACGCTCCTCTAGCGGTCCGTGTGGGGCACACGAAATGTATTGTTTAATTGTTATTGTCTTCTTACCTCGATTTTTATTTTATTTTCTGTAAATACAAGAAATAGCCAGTAAAAATTATCTGTTTAACTGTGCATCATTTCATAGGATAGCCATCTTTATCTGAAGAAATAACGTATACTGTAAGTATATCACAAAGCCATAACACTCAGTAAGACACTATGTTAGGTGATACTAAAATTATGTACTCCGTGATAATTTTGGTAATGCATTGTTAACTAGCGCATTTGTGACTAACACAGAGATCTTGAGATTACATCCATGTGCGATCGTGGGTCCAAGTGTGCACAGTTACCTTATGCATGGTGTGTAGTTCTTACAAACAGATGGTGGTTTAAACTTGTTCGTGTTACGCGACTGTGCGTGCTACAAAAACGTGCTCTATTTAAGAACGAAACACCTATAAAAACAAGACCGCTATCCCATTGTTATAAAACGATTGCGATTGTATTTATTTGCATACACAACGTTTTGTGTCAAAGTGAAAACGCGACTAGACAAATAGTTTTGTATTCAGCTAGTGAGCATGTTTTTGTACCACGCTCTAGTTTATTAATATCCAGACTGTCTGATTATTAAAATGTAACTAATCCATAACATTCTCCCTCTTCTCATTTACCCAAAACTAATTAAGGATGCTCCACATGTTTAAATGGTATACAATACCACCACCGTTTGTTAAATAAGGTACGTTATCGAAGTGTTATATTTACATTTGATTTTTGTGTATTACATGTATTTATGAATAATTATGTTGAACCGTAATGTGTTACTAACATCATTATATAATAAGCGAGTAACGCACCGGTGCCAACCAATCAATATGTTCTCTTGTGTTCCCTTCTATCTATCTGTTTATTTAATTTTAATTTATTTACTTTGAGTTCACACTTCGAGAATGTTATGGATACGCCATTATATAACATTCTATGAGATCCTCCAGAATAATACACTTCCAAACAAAATACATGTTTATTTAAACTTGCTTCCATCAATAGCTTTAAGTATAATTTTATTTTCTACTATTACCTTTTGTTTGATGCCTCTATTTATTACTATTCCTTATTAGAATGCATGTGTACAAGTGATATATTTTTATTGTTTCTTTTTTGAAATTCTTCATCTGGTTCATTTGATACCCCTGAAGAATTTCTCGTGTAACTTTTAGTGTAATATGTTTATTTGCCATTACCACTATAGTCTATTGTATTGGCACTGGTGTTGTATGCCCGTCTATTGGAACCATGATCTTTACGCTTGTTGTCGAATTTTTGAACAGAAAAAGTTGAGCAGCCGGCGACGCGGCAGCAGCGAACCATCGAGCCGTGACAGGTGAGACGAATCCCAATACCGTGATAATGTTTGTTTTAAGTTTCAGCATCGCACCACTAATTCTTGTATTTTAGTTCCCCAGTGAAATACACGAAAGAGAAGCAAAGGGATCGCTCCGTCGAAGAGAGAAACAATGATGTCCAATACAGAAAAGCAGATAGGGAGCGTGAAGAGAGAAACAAAAAGTACGACAAGCGCGATGACACGCCCGCGCGGGACTCGCGACACATCGACCGCAGGCGCGAGCGCAGCCCCTCGCGCTGTCTGCGCGACCACTCACCCGAGTACCGCCAGCGGTCCTACATCACCAAGATAGAGAACAAGAAACGTGACCCTTCTGTGGAGTCCGATCGACGCAAGTCTTCCAAGCGATCCAAACGCGACCGCCAGTGCTCCTCCCCCGAGTCAGAATCAGAACCCGCTCCCAAAACCAGGCAAGACAAAAGAAATAAGAAAAATTACACCCGAGAGCCTAGTTCCTCCCCACCGCCAGAAAAGAGGCGACGGAAGAGTCCCTCTCCAGAGTACAGGAGGCGGGAAGACACCTACTATAACAGGAAAGAATCAATCAGAGAAAATAGTAAAAATCATAGAGAAGACAGAGATGAACGAAGAGCTTACAGGAGAAGTGAATCTCCGAGTCCTAGACATAGCCGGCGTGAGGGGTCACATCCTAAGAAAGATAAAGATGCCAAATATGAAAAAAATAATAGAAATAATCATGATCGTTATGAAGAACCGCCAACGAAGCGAAAAGATAGGGAAACTAATGATGAGAAACCGCGAAGTAAAAAGGATAGGAGTATTTCTAGAGAAAAAAGGGATACGTCTCCAGAATATAAGGAACGGTCACCTGTCGGCAAGAGTCACAAAAATAGAGAATCTCGGAAGGACACTGAAAAATCGCATAAAAGTTCTCGATCAGAAAGAAAGTATTCATCGTCCGAATCAGAGTCCGAACCACCACCTAAACAGAATTCTGACAAAAATTCAAAAAATAAGGCTCGCTATTACAAGGAGACAAGTAAGTCTCCGCCACAGAAGGAACGTCGGAAACGAAGTCCGTCTCCTGAACCAAAGAGGAAAGAATCCCCTCCGCCAAAAAATAAAGCAGAAAAATACTTGAAATCAAATCGAAAATCAGCAGAAAGCAAACGTGAGAGCATAAAACCTAGAAGGAAGTCTCCTTCACCAGAAGAAAGACCACGACGTAAAGCGCCGCCCAGCCGGTCCAAATCTCCAACACCACGAAAAAGCTCAAAAAAGGAGAAGCGGAAGAGCGTGACGCCAGTCAAGAAGAGCAAAAAGTCTGAGTGTCGCACCGCAGAGCGTCGTACCTCAGAGCGTCGCACTTCAGAGCGTCGCACTTCAGAGCATCGCACCTTAGAGCGTCACACGTCGCCGGCGAGAGGAGAGCACAGACGGCAGCACGAGCGCGCGGACACGCCGCACGAGCGCAGGGACGCGCACCGCGCGCGCTCGCGGTCGCGCTCCTCGCGCAAGAGTCGCAGCACGTCCAGCCTGAGCTACTCGCCGGCGCGCCGTAGTCCGGACCGGTACCGCGACATCATAGAAAAACTACCAGAGAAAGACAAACTGAAATACATCAAGTCGCCGTCCGATCTACAACCCAAGAAGAAGAAAAGTAAAGATTTGGCCGAGAACTACAAACCTAAAGCTGTGTGCATGCGTAGCTCGTCCAGCGAACCCGACGACTCGGAGGTCGATTTCCTAAGGCTAGACGATAGAGACCGACAGGAGGACATAGAAAACAGAGAGATCGATAAACTGAAACAAAAACTGGCTATACTCGCTAAAGCGACCATGGAGAAGAGAAGGCTAGAGGACGAAGCCGCTGCCTCCACGTCGCGCGCCTCGTTGGCGTCGTCGTCACACGTCACGTCTGCGTCGGCGACACACGCCGCGTCGGCGTCGATGTCGCACGCCGCGTTGGCGTCTACGTCACACGCCAAGTTGGCCTTGACGTCGCTCGCCAAGTCGGCATCGACATCACACGCTGCGTCGGCGTCAACGTCACACACTGCTTCGGCGTCGACATCACACGCTGCATCGGCGTCGACGTCGCACGCCACGATGGCGTCTTCGTCACACGCCAAGTCGGCGTCGACGTCGCACGCCCCGCGTAGTAATTCCAAGCCGGAGGAAAACGAAATAGTTACTGTCGAGAAACCCAAAAGAAAAAGTGTTAGTCCCGTAATAGTAGAAACAGAGAAAGAGAAATCTCCAACGCCACCACCTGCAGAAGTTAAGAAGAGTCCGGAGCGTGTTAAAGAGACTTGTAAAGAGAGAAGTCTGCCGGTGAACGTAGAATCTTCGCCGGAAGTGAAGAAGGTTGAAGAGAAGGGAGCTGCGGCAGTGCCCGCGCCGCGACGTCGCTGGTCGCGCTCGTCGTCGCGCCGGTCGCGCTCGCGGTCGCGGTCCCACAACAAGTCGTCTCGCTCGCGGTCGCGCAACAAGTCATCGCGTTCTCGCTCACGGTCTCGCTCTCGCTCGCGATCTTCGAGGTCCAGGTCGCGCTCATATTCTTCATCAAGGTACAGTTTTGTTTTTATTATTTTTTCATTTTGTTTATGTAGACATTTTCAGTGAATTTATAAGGCGCAATAGGCCAGAATAAAAAAATGATGACGTTGCAGAAAACTTTTTTATTCCTTATATTGTATAGGTATGCTGCGCTAACCGCTATACGGGCAGTTTTATTCATAATAAATGTTGACAACCTGTCATAGAAAAAAAAAAGAATCTTGCCTATCTACCGTACTTTGTGTACAAATGAATTGTTCCAAATGTATTAAAATCGCGCTATTATCGCTAATGCTGTGAAACTGTTTGGTTTCCAGACGTAGAAAAAAAAACTAAACTTTTGTTTTTGGTGCAATATAGGGTTGTGCAACTTAGTTTACCATGATGAATATGGCCTTAATATATTTTCTTCCTTTTGTGTCGTAATTTTTTTTCTCAGGCTTTGAACACCGTTGCTTATATAAAATCCGTTATGTTTGTTGCAGGCGGTCCCGCTCAAGTCGCTCATCGTCGTACAGCAGTCGGAGCTCTTCCCGCTCATCTCGCAGCTCGTCCCGCTCCACCCGCTCATCTAGGTAAACACCATTTTTGAGTTCTCCAATATATTATACTTAACTATTATTTTAGTAGGTGCTAAATAAGGCCGCAATACCGGTCATTGACCCACCCACGTTCATTTGAAGAATAGAATTCGGATTTCCCTTCAGCTATAATAACGAACATTCCATACAAAGTCTTATTCCCTAAGCAAGCCCTTTAGGGGACGAACTTAATTTAGCTATTTTCGCTATGAGTTGTTTGTCAGTGATTAAATGCAGGCAGTTTAGATTTTTACTAAGCACATTCTACCATTTTTTTTTTTTTCATAAACATAGTCTATCGATACCTATCGTTGTCTTCAACGGTTTTCACAAATAACATCGAAAGGGTTAAAGAGCGTTATTGCTACCTTATTTTGCATTGTTGCAAATCACGAGCTCGCGACATGTGTCTTTATGCCATTGACATTCGGTATAAATTGCAATGATTAACATTCGTGAGATGCAGCAATTACTCGTGAGTACATACACCAACAATAAAGTTACGTATGATTTATTACTTTTACTCTTTCGTGATTTCAACATTTATTGTAAAATTTATTACTTTTACTCTTTCGTGATTTCAACATTTATTGTAAAATTAATAAAAAATGTGTTACATCACCTGAAAATTATAGAGTTAACTGTGTTTCATTTGTTTTGTTTCTTGAATCAAATCATTACAGTAACTCGTGATATGGTTTTTATTTGTGACCTCGTATTGGGTTCTTGTTCCAATAACATTAAATACAGTGTTATTTATATATGGCAATCTGTACCAAAATATGGGTTTGGTACATAAAAGTCATGTTTTTTATTAGACTACAAACTTTATTGTTGGATATGAATTATTAACGTGTAATAGAAATAACGCTGAACCTTGAGACAGGCACTATCAATAATCAAAATGTTTCCAACGGATTCTGGGGGTTTACTCTCTAGGCGCGTCAAGTAGTTGGTCCGTCAAAACAAGTATCAAATTCATTGGACGGGCAGAATGACGTCTGAAGTAGGGACAACTGTCAAAACATGTTGTCATTCATTATTACTCCGGGCCTCGAACTAATCTGATGTCCGTAAGTGATAGTCCGTAGTGTTCGTTTTTAGAGATCTTCTAGCTGCGAATTCGGAAACCGTCGGTTTTTATAACAGCTAGAATCCATGGCATGCCTATGCGTGAAGAAGTGTCAAAATTAATAATAATAAATGAAGTACTGTTTTTATGATAATATTTAACAACTGCACAGACATAACTGTGGTTGTGTTTGTTTAAATACAGTTTATATTACTGCGGTATTTAACTACATATTTGATATTTTTACATCATTATTCGAAATGCAAGAAATGAGTTGTTTCCAAAATAGTCTTGAAATAAAGTATTTTGGAGAAATAAACAACCATTAATCTTTTAAATCAAACGAAAACAAAATGAAACTGCTCGTTTCTCTAAAAAAACAGCAAAAATATTAACATACAATTTCTCTTTCCGCTAAATCAACTCGGAATACAATCAATGCATGCGATTGGTATCGATCAGAACAATGACCGGCGTATACGCGGATTACCGTAGATCGACCGAGTCGCGTGCGCGCACGCGCTCTCGCTCACTCTCCATACCGCGCCGGGCTGGCTCGCCCAGCTTCTTGGATAGGCGACGAATCACGAGGTATCACAAATAACAAGAACAGTGCTTTTAAAATAAAACAGCATCATGCGATGCTCACATTTGGCCTACATTTTTACACCCACGGTCACAAATATATGACAAATCAAACTGAGCCCTACCTAACTCGGCCTGCAACTACTGGCAGGCCTCCTCCCTGGCACAGAGACCACTCGAGGCCAGTGGCTAGTTGTACCCACACCCCCATGGACATATAATGTGTAATAACCAAAGATCGTGATACTGGTTTGTCATATTATTGTGACGGTGGCGGTCTAAAATTTAAAAGCCAAAAAACATGTACAGTTATGGTGTTAGCTAAAAGCACTGTGTTCTTGCCAAATAGGGATTTTGTAAGTGCAATCAATGATGACATTTTATTTGATAAACAATATCTTTTTGGATCCTGTATAGTTTTGTTGGAAGCTTGTCAAACAAATGTCGCGTTTACTGCACAGTGTGTTTTAACTTTTTTCCGTGTGTCGCTTTTTATCCTGATTTGTAGGTGTGCTTGTTATTTTATTTTGCGTTTGTTGTGTCATATCATGGTAGCTACGTAATTCATTTTAATACTATACTATTTATGTTTGATTTGATGTTTAGAGGTGCTCCCTGGTCGATGTTACGAATTGAATTTTATATGTTTAAATACATGTTGGCAGTTTCTAAATTCTCAATATTTGTGACCATTGCCTAAGCTGGGAAACAGTAAGTTTACTAATATTGGAAAACATCTGTTGGAGGATAACCTTAAGGGGGAAGCGCCAGGGTTACCCGTGAAATTCAAAATTCAAATTAAAACGTTTTTTTGCAATTTGCGGGTAGTGTTAGGTTGTGTCAAGTTGACTTTTTAATGAAATAGTTATTCAATGGGATTAAATGAACTGAGAGGGTAGGTTGTATTGATGATTATCATTGTAAAGCCATATTTGTTATGGTCGCGATCGCGAATCTTATTTTGATCAACACACAACCTGACCCTGACCTGCAAATTGCAAATAAACGTTAGAAAATTTTAATTTCGCGGGTACTTTACCGCATCCTTATTACCTACTAACACACGTATGTGGGTCCAAGGCACTAGTAACACCATGATATGGCATTCTATTCATTTTTTTTTTCTTTATATCTATTTTGTTTTTGTTTTCTTTATAGAAAAAAGGCACGAAAGTATAGCACGAGTTCTGAAGACACGAGTAGTAGCTCCGAGTAGTGAAGTGATTGTGCTAGTGTGAATTAGTTTAAGTAATATTATGTATTGTATTAAAAATATTAAGCCCTTATTTCACTTAATATATCGCTAAAGCCTTTATTATCTTTCTTATTATAATCTGGGTGTACATATCTGTATAGAGGCTGACTAGTTTAAAAATTATGTGTTTGAAATATTCCCATTGGCTGTGAAAAATATTTTAATACTCACTCATTGGTCAGTCTCTTTGCATCATAATATAACTTTAGATGTGTGCGTTCTTCTAACACTGATCATGCTAACAGGGTGTGCTACTAGTTTTAAGTATTTTTAATACTATAATATAATGTTTTACAATCAAATTCTAACTTTAATACAAATCACTAGATAATTTCTTTTGACGTTGGACTTTTAGAAAATCGAATCTTTGTGATATAATAAGCGAGAGACTGTAACTTGAATGGGAACATAATTAATAGTTGTTTTTCCTCCGTAGCGCACCCATAATAGATCTTTCATACCCGCCAAACAAATTCAAGTGTAGAAGAAGATAACGCTCCAATGAGATATTCACGTAACAGGAGTTTACAGAGATGCCCGCCAGGTGTAGACAGTGTGCTACTTATATAGAACATGCTACAAGTGTGTTTTCTGTTTCAAGATTATCATTTTGTTTTATCACATTAAAATTTATTGCGAAATTTTTGTTGTTTTTTTTATTTTTTATTGCTGCATGGTAGAGAAGCTAGAAGTTTTGAACTGTAGAAGAAGCTTTCAATTATGGATGTTTTTTAAACTTATTAATTACTTTAGAAAGGTAAGTTGTTATTTTTAAATTGCATCATTCATGATCATGATTTAACAGTGTTGTGTAGAAAAAAGTTTTTGATAACATTTTCTGAATTGTTAACATTTTCAAAAATAAATACAAAGTAACTTTATTAACCGTTTGAATTGAAAAAAAAACTTATATTTTTTCTTAAACGCTTTCAAATGTTGCATGTCCATCTAACTATACTAACGCCCACGCCTCCTACTAACACATTAACCGTGACAGCGCGCGCAAGCGCCCCATCCCGTACCGGAGGCCCACGCCGTCGACGCCCACCTCCACAGTCAGCAGCCGCTCGTCGCAGCACAGCTGGTCGCGCTCCCCGCGCCCTGACAACAGAGAATAGCCACCACTACGCTCTCGAGCCCACATCACGACTCTGAACACACGCTTATAATATACTACGTCGAACCTATATGCTACGGCTACATTGTCGCGATAACAAAAACTACCATTCGCGCGCTCTCTGTTTCACAGCGAGACATCGACCGGTGTGTGAAGAGGCTGCGTGAAGTGTAGTTCGCTTTATCGCGACAATGTGGCCTCAGCATTAAAACTCAAGCCCAACGACTATTATGCACTTATTTTTACTACAATAGTTTCTCAGCCCATATTCACACTCCAAAAACATGGTTTATGAGGTATGAATGTTTGGTCGAAATTGTAAATACATACCGCATGTATGGTAGTTAATAAGCCAAATTACATGACTTTTTGATTGATGTTTTATCAAAAAATAGATTAAGATAACGTTTATCTAGTCACATGTGCTCTATCAATTCCTTATTGGATATGATTACTTGATCTCTAAAATACTTATTTTGTTTTCTTTTTCATTGTTGGTAATTTTATTTAATTTATTCTCTAATTTATTTTGTTAAGTAACGAAAATACTCTAGTCAAAAAACCAAGTAGGTACTTTATTATAATAAAGTGCAATATATTTTATTGCTATCTGATATTTACACTAACTTATTTTTATTAATTTAATTCTACTAGTCATTTTATAATCAATTATTTTTTATTTATTGAAATTCTAATAGAATAGGTGATAACTAAATTATTCTAGCCACGTAAGTTATTGTATTGTAAACAATTGAAACTGTCTACTTGTTTCGAATAACCTAAGCAATAAATATGACGATATATTCAATAATAATACTCAAGTGTAACAGTAAAAACAGTTTAATACGAATATCAAAATATAACTTAAACATAGTTGGTTTGTATAGAGAAACAACATCATAATTAAATGCACTGCGTAAGAATTGATTTTGCAGATTTGAATTTAGTGACATAGTGTTAGGTAATTCCACAAAACCATGTATAATCAAGTAAAACTTACAGGTACATAGATACATACTGGATAGATTGCTTTTTCAAATAAAGTTCTCCAATACAATAATATTATTTTTCATTAACTAACGTGTTACTTCAATCCATAACCCATATCCGATACTGAAAAATTAAAAAATATAAACATGCCTACCTCACGCATACTTATTAAGTAATAAAAATTATCATTATAAGATTAGATAATGGTCCTCGCACCTTACTAATTCAATGTTACATAACTAGAAATTACTACTAATTCAAGAATGTTGTATAAAATGCTAATTCAACTTACAAGAATTTAAATAATATGTAATTGACAATTTTATCTTATGTTTTAACTTCACTCCTTTGTGATCAGCATGGGGCCTTTTAGAAAATGGTGTAATTATAAATGCCTAATATAACTTTTGTCAGGGCAGTGTCAAGGAGTATTAAACATGTGCCAAATAGATTTTGCTTATCAGTACAATAACACTCCTATACACACAAGTAACAACAAAACGAAACTAAACAGACATGTTGACATCACTAGAGAGGTCATCCATTGCCCCCATGAACCCTTGATCGCACATTTCACGACTGGCACTAACATTTTGAATATTAATAAATGATTTACTTATAAAGAATGTTCAACGTTCATCACAGAATAATATTAACATCCACCACCTGTGTTGAGTCTAAGTTCATTTCTTCAGTTCTTTTTCTGGCTCTGTTGACGTCTCTTAGTGGCCAGGAACATCGCCCAGCCAAATCCCACTAGATTCATGAATAGAACTCGCAACTGAAACAGTAATTTTCTTATTTTAATACAAGACATAGATTTAAAAAAAAACATCACCAATATAAAGAATTGTACAAGATATAAAGGAAATACAAAGAATAAAGGCTTGTGGAACAATTTCTATCAAAACTTCATGGAAATTGTTTTACGAGATACAGAGTGAATCTATGTTGGGGTACTAAGGCCCTCGCATACAGATCATTGGATTATCATCCTTAAGATTCTTTTTTAACACATTGAGAGTATTTACTTTTATTAATTGCGTTAACATAAATAAAAAAATTAAACTATTCTTAATCATCGTAATGAGGTAAACTTTGTGTATGCAGGGGGTAATCTTCAGCACTACTGATCCAATACTGAAAATTATTTCATGAATGGGAAGCTACAGTTTTGCTGGGGGCGTTTAGGATGTATGTAGGATATATTTTATGTTATTAGTCACAGACAGAAGCTACTTTAAAATAAATTTAAATGAGTGTCACTTACCATAGGAGGCACAAATGTTAGGTTGATAACTTGAAACAAGGTGAGCCATTTCCAGTTAGCTTCTAAAATAGGCAAATACAGAGCTAGGAGCTGCTTCAGTGCAGCTTTGTGGTTCTTGCCCTCAAACCTAGCCAATGTGTACAGTGAAAATGCTTGCATGATAGGTGCAAATATTAATCGTTCAAATAAAAGCTTCTTGGCCAGTGGGAATGCAACAACTTCTTCAGCGAAAAACCTCTCAATGAATTCATAAAAGTAATGTGGGATGGTGCCACCAAACAATAATCTGAAATATAAAATGGCATAAATTAATAAGTACTTCTGATTATCTTAATGAACTGCTGTTGGAAGTTCTTAGGTCATGAACACTTAACACATTTATTGTTATGTAGCACTTGGGTAGCACGCTTTGATATAGTACAAAACATCTTGCTTTTGTGATAGTTTCTGAGTAACAAATTTAAAAAATCTGATACTTACCCATATAGGCCAAAGGCTAAGATTGGGTCTATCCTGATATTGTCACCGGCTACCAGCTGAGACGCAATGCTGCCGGCTGTACCCACCACGCAGCTGAAATTAATTATTCACAAAATTAGCAATATTCATGGTCACAGGTCAAACAAAAAATGCAAAGCAAAACAAGGTGGACTTTGGAACCAAACTTTGTACAACTACGTAATCTGGACTAAGGATAAGTTAATGTCTTCTAATTCATAAATTATACAGATATCTTACCTTGTAATCGCTTTAGTTTTAATGGGATGTATGTACAAGTTTTGTAAATACGATGCAAGCAAATTCATAATTGGTTTTGATAAGGCCATTTTTTTCTTAAGTTCAATGAGACAATATTACTTTGAAGTATCACAGTAAGCTCTCCTAAGATCTAGTTCGATTATTCTGCATGTAATTACAGAATAAACTGATAATGAAAGTTTGTTATCGCTTATCAACAAACGTAGCACTTTTCCAAAGAGAATACAGAAGAATCGTACGACTTTTGGTTTGACATAATTATGTCTATCAGCCGCCACAGATGAAAGAAATGTCGTTTTTGTCATAGACACAGAGTTAGGGACACATCAAATAGAAAGTATCGATGCTGTACTCATGAGTAGTATCGATCGAAATCACAGATGTCTGTGATCGAAATAAACAATAGTTTAAAAAACTAAAAAAACACGCTTTAAAAACCAAACTAAAAAAGGAGAAAATAATTTAATTCAATTAAAAAGCGTGGGGTGATTATAAAAATACCTCAAAAAATACCTAAACTATTATTTATTTTCTATTTTTTAGTTCTGCTAACTACAAAAACGTGATTTTTTTTAATGTTTTTCATTTTTCAATTTTTTTTTGTTAAATTATTGAATTGTAATCGGTCCTCGATAAGTTTACAAAGTTTCAATGAAATCTGACCGTTTAAAGTGGGTCAAAATCGCGCTCTAAGTCGGTTACATTGGGCACGCCACGATAGCGGCGGTAAGTGTCTTTGAGGAGTGGCTTGAGAGGTGGCATGGCGTCCTCACCTTCCGCCTGACGCAGGTCCTCACCGGACACGGTTGTTTCGGGAGGTTCCTGTTTCGTATAAGGCGGGAGGAAACGCCCGGGTGCTTCCATTGCGAAGATCGCCCTGAGGACACGGTGGAGCATACGGTGGCGGTCTGCCCGGCTTGGGCGGAGCACCGCCGTGTCCTCGTGGAGGCGATTGGCGGCGGCGATCTCTCGCGTCCGGCCCTGGTGCAGGCCATGGTACGGAGCGAGAGTGAATGGTTAGCCGTCACCTCCTTCTGCGGAGCAGTAATGCTCGCAAAGAGGGAGGCGGCGCACGTGAGGGAGAGGCAGTATATGCGCCCTCACGGCCGTAGTCGCCGCGGGAGAAGCCCTGGGCGTCGGGAATCCCAGGCTGATTCCCGGCCACCGTAGGCGCGGGCTTGCGGACGGCGAGTAATGGGTAGCTCGCTGTCCGGTAAGGACCAAGCCCGGGTCGACGGCGCGTTGTGTTCCACGCGCGCCTCAAAGAGTTGTCAGCACCAATAGGTGGGGTTCGCAAGGACCGATGCCTGCCAGGGGTGCGGGTTGTTCGAAAGAGATACCGCGGCCCCTGGCACACAGGCAACTGAGAGAACACGGGTGGGTTTTAGTCAGTTAAAGTCTGACACGCCCTCCCGCTCCACCCAGAGCGGGAGAAGTTATTTGATGATTTCCCACCCAAAAAAAAAAAAAAGGAGTCGGTTACATACAAACAAACAAACATACAAGTGAAGCTAATATAAAGCGTGTAAAAAAGTGTCGTACTCAAAAAAGTATCGATACTTCTAAGTATCGAATACTTTTCTTAGGGCATAATGCGCATAGGGCATAGGTTAATATCAGTCAGTAAATAACGTCAGTACCTAAGTAGAACAGGACATGAAAAAACAAATGGTATTGGTACAGACGCCAGCACATCAAGCTACCCCAAACTTTCAAATTTTCCCAATTATTATTGAACATGAACCTTATGCTTATGTAATAAAGTTAAAAATCTATTAAAGAAATTTGACAGATTGGGGTAGGTTGATGTGCTGGCGTCTGTACACGAATATATTACAATAATAGAAAAAGACAACTGTAACTTCAAAAATGATATTAAAAAAATGGCAGAAAAACAAAAGGCGAAACGAACACGATAAATAACAACGGTGAACGAGTGAGTGATCGATTAGTGTAGCAAATGAATGAAGGAAAGGTTAGGAACTTAACTGTGAACGGAAGAAACGATTTCGAGTAATGATCGATGTACTGTTTTAGAAGGTTCAGAACGAGTGAAATAGATGGCGTTGCCATAACCATAAACATGAGCCGTACGGTCGCAAGTTTTAAATGGGTAATTTCTCAGATTACCCATTTAAAACTTTATTTCTTATTCGGTACGATACCTGTCAAAAAGTACTCATAGTGAAAAGTATCGAATGCAAAGTATCGAGTACAAAAGTATCGGTATCGAAAGGGAACTCTACCTCTAAGTATCTATACTTTTTTCGTGTCCTACACAGAGTACTTTCTTATAATACATATGACTAGCTTTTGACAGCGGCTTCGCCCGCGCGGACCTTTCATCCCCTATTTAACTCCCATAAGGGTTGAATTTCGAAAAATCCTTCCTTATTTCTTGTCTACATTTATAAAGGGAACCTCTGTGCAAAATTTCAGCTTTTTAGGTCCAAGGGTTTGGGCTGGGCGTTGATGAGTCAGTCAATCAGGACTTTCCTTTAAGTAAGTATATTCATTTAAATAGATCATAGACTAAAAGTCTGATTCTTTCCACGAAGATCCTAAACAGCTGTATGACTTGCGAGATATTGTCGTTTTAAGCCCACGCGGCCGCTATGCGCAGGCGCACCCAAAAGTGGCTGACATTTAGCGCGCAATTTGACAATTTTGACAGTTGTTCTAGACCACAGAACACATATACTCCTAATGGAGTTCTAGACTGACGAAGGGATAATAGGATTCATATTTTTCTGAGAAATATTCATTGATCTCACGTTTCTCTCATCAATGCTCAATCATCTATTGCTCTCTACAATGTGTACTTATGTGGTAACTCAAAAATTACATGAGATGCATATGAACCCTACGGGCACGGTAAAATAGAAGATAGGACTAATTTTATTGATTCTTGACTAGCGATGGGCCGAGTCGACTTTTTGGTATCTCGAGTAACTCGAGTTGACCCGCTTACCAACTCGGGTTGCAACTCGAGTTGACTCGATTCAGTCTGCCTTAAGGTCCGACGTCCGTCGCGTCGCCGCGTCGTCCGTCCGAGTCAGTAAATGCTCAACTCGGTGCATCGTTCCGCGGGTTACTAGTTTGCTACGTTCACGGTTCGCCGGGTTGGGTCCGGCGGCGGGCTGCGTGGCGCCGAGTCAATGGTAGTCAAATAAAGTTGAGCCCGTTCAAAAATCAGATGTTTATTATTATTAAAAGTGTTTACAAACATCAAATCACAAAACGAATACTACTACGCTACGCTAAAGTGTTTACAAACATCAAATCACAAAACGAATACTACTACGCTACGCTACTTTATTATAGCGCAAAAGAATGGTAACATTTTTACCTAGAAAATAATAAGAAACTAAAATAAATGTAATGGTACTTTATTCCTTAAATTAAACATCGTACCATTTGGTATTTGGTCATGTATCTATCAACTAACACCTATAAAAAAAGCTAATCAACATCTAAGTAATAACACAAATTTTTGAATGAATACCAGTCTTAAGCTTCTATGTCAAAACTCTCTCATCAGTTCTGTCTGAATAACCGTCTGATAAGAAACCAACAACGAGAACTATCTCTTTCACTCGCGGCTCGGATATTCGGTCGTTGGGCTGATTCGGGCTCGCTCGGAGTCGTTCGGGCCTCGCGACTTGTGGGCTAGGTAGGCGGCTAGCCGCGGGCCGCCAACCCACCGCACCGCCCGCCGCGCGCGCTCTCCGGTTCAACTCGGTTTGCAGATATTTTGACTCGGGTTGACTCGCTTACGGTCTGACCCGAGTTACTCGAGTTAGATAACTCGAGTCGCCCATCGCTATTCTTGACAATAGTTCATTGGTTTCATCAGGGGCAGCAACTGTCATGGCTTCTAGCGCACTTTTTAACCTGCCGAAACGATGTTCGTAGGTCTTATGAGGCTTTTAATTTGCTGATTGCTGACGCTGCAGCAGCAGAGCCTACGCCATATATAAAAAGTACTCTGTGGCCTACGCTCACGTTATTACAAGGATGACGTGGTGCAGGATCAAGCGGTTTAATTTTCTTTGTGCAAGATGAACGTATGATCTTCTAAAATCTCCGAGTTCAGAAAATGATTTAAATCTTACGTTGATGATTTACATTCTATTGCCACTGACTCAACTGATGCACATGGTCAACTTTAACGTTGTGTAGTTTTTTTTTTTTTGTTTCACCGTATTTGCGATATGCAGTCATTATTCCTCATCTTTAGAGAGCTTGGTAATATTTTAATTGAGGCCATACAATAAGTTTATAAACAAGTAAACCATAATTCTATAATTACCTATATACTCTTTATTTTATACACAAAAATGCAAATTAATAAGACATCAATAACTTAAACAAACTTACAGCAAACAATATTCCATAGTTAAGTACAGAGACGCCAGCACACCAAGCTACATCTGTTAAATTTCTTTGATTGATTTTCATCTTTATAACATAGAGAGGTTCAAGTTCTATTGGGAAAATTTTACAATTTAGGGTAGCTTGATGAGCTGGTGTCCTGTATGTACAGGACACCAGCATAAGTATGTACTTAAAATCTTTATAATGTACACGAAAATTACATTTTGAAAATTATAATAATTATTATAGTCAACTCTGGCATCTTTACTTTTTAAAATATCTCTCGATGACTAAAAATTTGCTACAAATAGTAGATTATTCTACTTCTTTATCGCTTCCATAATAAATAGCGTCAACAGATTTTTAATTATCGATAGAAATTTCAGTACAGTACTCATGGATAAAGTTGCTATGGAAAGTAAAGATGCCACATTTGACCGTAATTAGATTTTAAATGTACAGACGCCAGCTGAGCACATCAAGCCACCCCACCAATTCTATGCCCCAAACAGTCAAATTTTCCCAATTGAACATGAACCTGTAATAAAGTTGAAAATTTATCAAAGAAATTTGACAGATTGGGGTAGCTTAATGTGCTGGCGTCTGTACTACTTGAAATAAAACATTTTCATCACAACACAAATTTTCAATCACGAATTTTATTAGCATGTTTTAGAAAATGGGTGTTAGTAAATAATAAATTAAAATAAAATTGTGTGACAATTACATAGTAGCCAACCTGTGCAACCAGCATTTGTTCTAAATTTACAACAAGGCAATTTATAAGTTGTTAGTTATATTAAAATTTTATCTATAATAACAATATTATTGCTTTCTTTACAATCTTATTCTATAAATCATTTAATTATTTTCGATATTTTCTAAAGAATTTCTAATTTTCATCATAAAGTTTATCAAGCTGCTTTTGTAAATTATGTGATGTTACTGCTGGTGTATCTGGCACACGAAACTCTCGTTGAGCAACAGGTGTGCTTAGAAAGTTCATGTGTTCTTTCATTTTCATGTACATGCTTAGAGCTTTGTTACCCATGTCAGCTTTCACTGGCGTAATTGGATTGTTCGAAACATTTGGCATTGATTTGCAAAAGACTTTTTTCCTCAAACACGAACTCTTTTTTGGTATTTTGTAAGATGGAGACTTTGAACAGGACTTTATCACTGAACATGGTTTACTTACTACAGCTTTTCGTTCTGGGCTAAATTTCTCTGTCTTTATAACTTTGGGAGTGTCTTTGGTATCAGTTAAAGTTTTGTCCCCACTCTCACAAGGCTTCTTATCATTAATTAATTTTCTAACATACTGCAGAGAAGTCAACTGCGACTGTTTAATTTTATTCAATGAAGCAATGTTGTTGTCTATCATTTTCAAGTTATGTTCAGTCCGTTTTTCAATCTGTAATAAATCCTCCAGTTCTGTGCTCAATTTCCCTGAGTCTGCAACAGACGCTTTGTTGAGTAGATCACATAATGAGACAATGACGCTTTCTTCTCTCTTGGTGTTCTCTTTAGTATCAGCAGGTTTCTCAAAGCTCATGATGGTGTTATCATGGTAGACGGCAGAATTTTCCAATTCACTGGAGTGGTTGAAATATTCTTGAACATTTCTGTACTCCTTGAATGGAGTGGACACGGGTGGTGTGACTGCAGCTATGTTCTCTAATGTTGGTTTCTCTGTTATGACTTTAGTGTTTTCTTCTGCTTCATTAATCTCTTTTTCATTTTGTAAGAAGCTAGCATCACAGCTGGACATCCAAGATTCATTGGACATAGGAGTGTCAGGTATAACAGGGATCAGTTTTTTCTTTATCAAGGGCTTTGGGGGAGGAAGCTTTTTGATACTAGTGTGATTGGAGACATTCTCTTTATTAGCTAGTGTCATCCGTGTTTTTATGGGCTTATTCACAACTGGTGTCTCAGCTAAGTTGTTAACGCCACTTATTCTCACATTGGTACAAGCTGAAATAAAATGGTATATTATTAGCGATAGACAGAAAATGTTTTGAAAACAGTATGTTATTCAAAAAATAAAAACAACTTAACACCAGCCCTTATTACCTATAATAAAGGCTGGTGTCTGCAAATCCACATCAATGCGCGTATTTTGCATGCAGGTGGGAAAATCAAATAATCGTGCTACCCCAGCAGTTCAAAGAAGACCAGTAACGCCTTGGTCATAGTGAAAATCTCTTAAAAACAACAACTTTTGATTACCTTGTAATATATATAGAGACTTCTTGGGTCTAAATTCAGGCCTTGTGAACTTTGGTGATGCAGGAGCCACTGTTCTGACGTTGGATACAGGCTGTAATCAAGTTAATAAAAGATTATAGTGGTTAATTTTATTTAATGGTTATAAGAAGAAGAATGGTTAATTCTTTGAAAATACATTGTTTTGATTAAAACCACCAACTGTAACTGTAAAACCTATGAGAAGGGCCCAATTAATATAACTATATACATAGCGATATCAACTGAGCTACTGTTTAAACTTACTTTAGGCTTGGGTGGTTGAAAATTAAGCACTTTTCTGAC
Organism: Antitype chi; assembly: GCA_947359405.1. Classification (NCBI taxonomy): domain Eukaryota; kingdom Metazoa; phylum Arthropoda; class Insecta; order Lepidoptera; family Noctuidae; genus Antitype; species Antitype chi. The sequence goes on from OX375812.1 coordinate 4,093,776, forward strand.
AGGATTGTATTTCATTTTCCCATTGGCTGTATGGCTGACTGTTTTGTCAACTTTAACTGAAGAGTTCCAATTCTTCTTCTTAGAGTTTGTGGCTCCTTGGGGGAGTCTCCTGGGAGACTGTACTCTTAGGGCTGAAAAAGACATTGAGTAGGAGAAATGAATGTTATTAAAATAACTTGGTAGGTACCCTTTTATATCAAATAAACATTCATAGTAAAGCTAGCGCCTTTGGTCTGAGTGTTTGCATTGATGTTTACTTACATAAGATGTCAGCTCTCATTTCCGCCATAGTTAAAGGCTTTATAATCTTCTCAGCGGTGTGAGTGTTTACAATTGTTTGGCGAGGCTGCTTCTTTGTAGTCAGACTCTGTATACACTCTTTGGACAGAATACCTATGAAATAAACAAAAAATACTTGTACCTACATTGCGTCTGTCACAATAAGCCAAAATTCTTACCAAGCTTCACACAGGACAAGAAATATGTCTAGATAATATTTCATAAAACAGATAAAATGTTACTTGTTGTTCTACTACACATAACTTTGGGGAACAATCTTTGACTTACCGCTAAGCCCGGGCAGCAATTCAGCCATTGACTTAGGTTTCATACTGGTCGTTGTATCCATTGTGATAGATATTATCACTCAGGCGAATTATATTTCAAAAAAAATCAACATGAAAACTTTCAAATATTTTATTTTGTCAACCGTATAATCTGTCAAATTCATTTTGATTTGGCTTGAATTTTGAGTTCTGTTCTACGTAGAATCTTGATCGTAACTCACGATTAATCATAATCTGTTTCGTTTTGAAACAGAGTGCTAAACCATTGCTTCATATATGTCTATCTTACAACGTTAACATCGCAATGAATATTGTTGAACTGTCAAAATGAAACAGATTTTAATCGTATGTTACGGAATTAGTGTGTCGTTCTAAACACTATTATTTTACCACATTTCAGGAAAGTCCATCTTTCTACTTAAAACAGAACGCATTTGGTTATTGACAATGACAGTCCTATTCTATTTTTCTTTAGTGCATTATGTGCCGATTATTAGTAATAGGGACTATGGCAGCACTTTCATTTTGTAGAGTTTAGAATTTTGCAAAGATTTCAATCCGTTTCAATCAATCAATCATTTATTTTGTTAAACAATAAGTTTACAACTTTACAGATAGTATTGTCTAAAATATGTGCACTATGTTCTGCCAATTTATGGCGAACAAAATTAACACAAACAAGCAATTATAATTCGAAGATGGCATGCCAATACATTACAAAATATAAATAATAGTTTAAAAAACTAAAAAACACGCTTTAAAAACCAAACTAAAAAAGGAGAAAATAATTTAATTCAATTAAAAAGCGTGGGGTGCTTTTTGAGGTATTTATATAATCACTTACTGTCAAGCACCCCACGCTTTTTAATTGAATTAAATTATTTTCTCCTTTTTTAGTTTAGTTTTTAAAGCGTATTTTTTAGTTTTTTAAACTATTATTTATTTTCTATTTTTTAGTTCTACTAACTACAAAAACGTGTTTTTTTCTCATTTTTTTTATTATTATTGAATTGTCATCGGTCCTCGACAAGTTTACAAAGTTTCAATGAAATCTGACCGTTTAAAGTGGGTCAAAATCGCGCTCAAAGGAGTCGGTTACATACAAACATATAAACAAACAAACATACAAGTGAAGCTAATATAAAGCGTGTAAAAATAAAAATAAAAACAATTTAAACTATGTCAGGTTGGTAAACAGGATTAAAATTTTAGATAAATAAACACATTCATACTTATTCAGTAAATATAAATCATAAGAGTTTAATTAGCAAGTCGGAATCGTCATACCTCTGTTTATCAGTAGTAAACTCAATGATGGAGTAGTACCTAACATATATCTAGAACTCTAGAAGGAATTTAAACAAGGACCTTTTTAAGGATCCCCCCAGACACTCTTTATTTCTAATTACTGCTGGTATACGCTTACCTATATATTTTTGGGGCTATTCCTAGGCTACTTTTGCCGAAAAATACGGTTATATGTGAGGTAACACTAATGATATTCTGATAACGGCGAAAGCGCAGTATCCAAATACATGCAGGTTACAGCGAACAAACACTCTCATTTCATAAATGTACATAGACGGTAGAGTGAGTAAACTAAGTGAGTAAATAATGGTTTACAATTACAACTATCAATCGTTTGTAATTTGGTAAACGATCGCAAGCATTTCTTCTGAGCTTTAAAGGCAATGTCTCTGTCAGTGGAGTTGCCCCAGAAAATGATTTCATAAAAAGGATTCATTTAATTATTGGTTGAAAATAAAAGAGAAAAATGCTGAACAGAAACCAGAAAAATCGGCGAAGTGCGTGTTGGAATGTTTATGTCAGCAAATAAGTTTATACTATTTTCTTAGGATTTCTCGAAAAATTAAGAACAACAAGTTTTAACTCAAATTCAAACTCAAAGCATTTATTTCAAATAAACCAATTTATAGGCACTTTTGAATTGTCAAAGAGTCGGAAAGATGAAGCTAGTTGCCCATTCCAAAGCGTAGGTACCTATGGAGAAGAACGGGCAAGAAACTCCATGGACACTCTTTTTAAATCATGATAATTATTGTTATTAACAATTTGCTACAGAAAGTAGGTTACATCATTTATGTTCAAATTATCACAGACATTTAAAAAAGCAATGTGAGAATGATGTAAAAAGACGTGCACATTAAAAGCGTCCGTAATTAAAAACAAAAATCAAATGACAATTCAGCAATTAAAATAGGCCGTGGCAGCTAAGAGATGACCAGTCCCTACTGGCGGCTCCCGTTCACGAACATGACGTAGCTGTAGGGATCAGTACCATTCAGCTCAACCATTTTGAAGGGAACTTAATGATCCAACACAAACGCCACCAACAGGAGTGAGCATGACAAACTCTCAGTTGCCAGGGCACATTCAAGTCAATTAAAGACGTACCCAGTTATGTTAGCTTTATAGTTTGAACATAGGGTGTAACCGTAAACATCCATAATAAATAGCGCAAAATTCTAAATTCCACTAAACTATTTTGAAGCGGTACACCTTCTTTACAATTTTCATCGATACTGCAAACAGTCTGCGTGTACATGGCTGTCTTATCTGCAGATGAATAAACAGCCAGACAGACCGATATGACGAAGTTTTTGAGGATTTTTTTTTTAAAGGGTACGTTTATCAAAAAAACGCAACGCAAAGCGCTTGCTAATTCCATGCTTTACGCCGCTAATCAAAATTGTCAAAGTCATTGTAAAGCTGTCACTTAGCAGTCAATTTGATCAACTAAGGCTGCGTTCCGAGTTGCGATAATATGGATTTGAGCGTGCCCACGAACATATTACATTCCGTGGGGTGAGCGCGATAACGACGTCCCGAAAATCGTCATAGATAATGTCATGATATGCGCCATCTTGCGATAACGCTGACCATCGTACAGACGCCAGCACATCAAGCTACCCCAAACTGTCAAATTTTCCCAATTGAACATCAACCTTAGGCTTATGTTATAAAGTTGATAATATATCAAATAAATTTGACAAATTGGGGTAGCTTGATGTGCTGGCGTCTGTACTAATAACACCGTGAGCGCTGTCAAAAAGACAGTTGTGCCGTTTTGTTTTGAGTCGACTCGAAATCTTATCTTTAACTAAATTAGGCCAATTTCCAGCTTTCCGAATTAGAAAAATAGTGCTGCCGCCGTGAGCGCTCACATCAATAGAGTTGACATTTTTTTTTAACTTAGCTAGTTAGCTGTCATAATGGTGGTATCTATCTAATCTAACTCGGAACACAAATTGATGTGAGCGCTGGGAGCGATATGTATGTTTCTAACTCGGAAAGCGGCCTAAATTGATAATACTAGCGCTGTCATCATGCGTCACTCCTGTGCGTGTATTATTCATTGATAGTGCCGGCCTTATTGAACTTCTTTGTTTTGTATTGAAAATGGTGACTACGGTGGAGTTGCACGGGTATGAAGAGTTTGCGAAATTTGCTGACACTATAGATCCAAAAGGTCCTCCAGTACTTATGTACTTCACTGGTGAAAAACTGCCGTCTGGAGAAAGTTGGTGTATCGATTGTGTCGAAGGTACGTACAAAAGCCATACCATACCTACAAAGTCAGAATAATTTAATATTACACGATTTCTGGGGCCCTGTAAGCAGGTAACCTGGGAGATTGTAACCATTTGGTCGTCCAGTTTCTTATTAAACTACCTTGATCCTACGGGCAAGGCCCGATATTTTGTGTAATATAAAAATATAATAAGTAGTCGTTTAATTTTATGAATACACCGCCGAAAAACAGATGCGTTATAAATGTATTGATATTGTTTACGGTAAAAAGATGACTGACTTGTTTCTTGTCAGTAATAATGAAATCTTTAGCTTTTTTTTGCTGTAGTCTGTAGTAAAAAACTACAGCTAAAAGCTATACCTTCTTGTTTAGAAGGAGGTTGTATAATCGCCATAATGAAAACTCTTTTAACACACCAAGTACTTTATTATCTATTTTCTTGACACTTACTAATATAATGAGCATAAAAATGGAAGAACTTAAAAATTATGATAAATTTACTGAGTTCATTGATAAGTTACCAGTCAAAGGGCCTAAAGTTTATTTCTTTTTCACGGGTAAAAGAAAAGATAATGGCCGCAGTTGGTGTGTTTACTGCCAGCTGGGTAAGATGGCAGGCCAATCGCTTAACTGAGAAAATGCATGAGGTAGCTTCTCAGCGCAGTATAGGTATGGTGGCATGTCATGAGAGCTTCGTTTTTAGCCCGATGATAGGTGTCCATCCCCTCCATATTATGCAGTTACCTCAGGCACTGTCTCAGTTAAGTAGGCTTGGTAATAATGTAGTCCTTATTCTTCCTGATATCAGAAATTTTTGTTTACAGCTGAGCCTGTGGTGAAGGCATACCTGAGTGAACTAAACAAGGATATAATATTTGTTTATGTTGACGTTGGTGACAGAGAAACGTGAGTATTACATAAAGCTATGGTGCCAGTGATGTTATCTATTTAAAATGCCAGGACTTTTTGACTAGAAAAGCAGAATGAGATGTAAAAACATAAACCATTTTTAAGAGTCCCCCAAACAATCAATTGCAATTGTCAATACTACTAGTTTTACAATGGCAATTGAACAATTGCAATTGATAGTCTCGGGGGCCCGTTATGATAGACATTATTTGTGGGTCTTTACCAGCAACTGCCTCCATTTTAAATAATAAATTTGTCTGTTTTATGTATTTCTTATATGTACATAGTATTAATATCATTTTGTGTCTGTTAGCCTTTAAATCATTTAAATGATACTTTGATTAATATAATTTTTTATCAAAATTTATATTTTAAGTGCAGTAAACTTTCTCATATCTCTTATCCAATTTTGTTTTACCTTACAGTTGGAAGAACAAAGCTTGCTCTTTCCGAACAGACACCCGGTTGAAGCTTATGGTAATCCCCACAATCATCTGTTGGAAGGGCGTCCAGAGATTAGAAGGCTCCCAGTGTAACAAGAGAGAGCTGCTTCAAATGCTCTTTGAGGATGAGGAATGATGGTGGTTGCGGTCAACAATCTGGTGGAGTCATACGTAGCCTTGTAAATAACATGTATGTATTTTTAAGTGAGGTGGTGTCTATTGTGTATTAAATATTTTTACAAACTAATTTTTACAGCTTTCTCTATTCTTTTATTGTACTAGAAAACTTCAAACTTATTTTTAACCGACTTCAAAAAAAACTTTTTCCAAAAAAAAAACAACCGACTTCCAAAAAAACACTACAAAGTGAAAAATAACTTTAATTTCGGAAGTCGGTGTCTTTGGAGCTGTATTTGAATTTTTTGTCACCGCCTTCCGAAATTAAAGTTATTTTTCACTTTGTAGTGTTTTTTTGGAAGTCGGTTGTTTTTTTTTTGGAAAAAGTTTTTATTTTTCACTTTTTAGTGGTTCACATGTGCTTACACCTTCACAGCATACTGGCGTGATGTTACGTTATGAACTGGTGTAAGCAATAGACAGAGATGAGATTTCAGCAATCCCAGTCCATTTGCTATCATTTATTGAGGAGTTCCGTTGCATATCTCCGAAGTTCTTCATCAGATCTTCACCAAATTGAAATGGAACCACTCTGAGAAAGTACTCTTCCAAAAAATACCTAAATCGCTTTGTGTGCCTATAAAATTTGAAGAGTTCTCTCCATTTCTCCAAGATCCCATCATCAGATCCTGATTTGATGATCATGGGACCACCTGGGAAGTATACCCTTTCAAACAAAAAAAACAAAATTCAAATCGGTCCAGCCATCTTCGAGTAATCGGGGAACATACATAAAAAAAAAAAAAAAAAAAAAAAAAAAAAAAAAAAAAAAAAAAAAAAAGGTTCCGACGAATTGATAACCTCCTCCTTTTTGAAGTCGGTTAAAAAAGGAGGAGGTTCTCAATTCAACTGTATGTTTTTTTTTAATCTTTGTTGGCTCATAACTTTCGACTGGGTGAACCGATTTTGATGATTCTTTTTTTATTTGAAAGCTGATGCTTCCCGTGTGGTCCCATTTAAATTTAATATAGATTTGATGGTGCGTTTCCGAGACAGACAACGGAACTCTTCAAAAAATTACAGCAAATCAACCACGATTGCTGCTATCGCATTTTATATGCATTGTTTTTACCCCAACATTTCGAATTGGTGTGGGGTAGGTACTATAACTATAAAGCGAAAAATTAAAACTTTCCAAAAAAAAAAACAACCGACTTCCAAAAAAACAATACAAAGTGAAAAATAACTTTAATTTCGGAAGTCGGTGACTGGTGACATGAAAAATTAAATAAAACACATATCCAAAGTCACCGACTTCCGAAATTAAAGTAATTTTTCACTTTGTAGTGTTTTTTTGGAAGTCAGTTGTTTTTTTTGGAAAAAGTTTTTATAATGACTTGGTATTGATATACAGGACTGGAGAGACCTGAAATAGAGAGCCAAGGAACAGGGTGAATTAGTAGGGGTTTTTTTTTTTTTTTTTTTGATGGGAAATTATTAAATAACTTCTCCCGCTCTGGGTGGAGCAGGAGGGCGTGTCAGACTTTTACTGACTAAAACCCACCCGTGTTCCCTCAGTTGCCTGTGTGCCAGGGGCGACGGTATCTCTTTCGAACAACCCGCACCCCTGGCAGGAATTAGTAGGGGTTGGAGGAGGCCTTTGTCAAAAGGCTCGCAGAGCCTCCTCTGAAATAAGGATAAAAATAAATAATATTAGATTATTTCTGCAATTCACGTCAGCGCGATTTTGTGTGATATTTTTTTAATTATGAAAATCACCTTATTATCTTGTCCTAAATTATGCTTACGATATAGGAGGGAGACAGATAAAAAAAATGCTAATGTAATCAATATTTATTGCCATTACACTACTATACAATACTGATATCTAAATCATAGATTATTATAATAATTGAGCAATCATTATCTTGTAAGAAGGTAAAATTGTACACAGATAGGTAGCCAGAAATCGATATGAATAATCACTGGGCTTTGAATTTTTTTAAAGGCATGTTTGGTTGTAAAACAAAAAAAAATCACTGAATTAAAATGATAATATTTAGTATATTTACAGTAATACCTACTCTTTTACCACAAAACTAATTATTTTGTCAAATATTTCATTTGTAATCATTGTAATGATTATTCATGGAGCCGGGAAATCCCCAGATTGTCTAAAACAAAGGAAAACACTGGGGGTAAAATATTATTTTCCTACGATAAATGCTTAATAAGTCAAATGCATGTAACAGAATCATTATTTCGATAAACAATGGGGCAGCCAATAGCTGTATGGCCGATAAGGGGCGTTTCCATTCCTTATCTCAATACATTTGCTACCATTGTGCATGCATGTTTCAGATGACATGTTTACTCATATCATTTCATATACCTCTAGATTTATTCCATTCCATTCCACATCTCTTGATTAAAGGATATGTTTTGCTTCATTATTGGAAACTATCACAGAAATGCTTCCGTTTATAAAGATGTACGTAAATGCATCGCATTTGTTCTTAATTTCTTACGACTCCCCTTTATCAGCATATAAAAAAAAAACAATTTTTACTAAAACTTAGTTGGAAAATATAAAAATACATTTACCTATATAACTAATTAACTATCTATGTATAAAACCAATTATCTAAAAATCACCAAAATTATCAAATATTTGTAAAAAAAAGGAGTTCCACAATACTGTACCTATTACAAAAAACGATGATTTTATTTTACAAATATTTTGCTAGTCTTCATATAAACATACCTAGGTACTGTATATTTTTATGGAAAATCCAATTTGACTAAAATCAACGCTCAACGGTAAAACCTGCAGGCTTAGCACGAGAAACGTAGACAAGCGTTTTGTCGTCGGAAGAGTAGACAAACATGACGTTTACGTATAGACAGTTGACAGTTTTTCACTGAGAAATGTAGACAAGCGATTTCTATTCTACAGTAGAGTAGAAATAGAAAGCGTCATGCTAAGCCTGCAGTGGTGCGAAAATATGCGCCAGCGCAATAGTAATGAAGGAAATTGCTTGAATTCCTGTATTGACACAAATAGGACAATCCAATCTTGAAAGCCTTTTCTCTATTCTGTTACCAATACTCGTAAATTTTAAAACGTTTGCACATTCTCAGGCTGTTTGTCCAACGACAGGTCAACGGGACGTCAACAAGGACAAGGTGACGGCGCCGAAGTAGCGATATATACATTTCCTATGGCCGCATGTCCACCGCACACCGTCACCGGCAGGTCACGGTCAGTTCCAATAATCTTGTTGACGTGCCGTTGACGGTGGCGGGTCGACAAACTGTGTGATCTGTCGCTGAGAAGTAATTGAGAGGAGAAAATGCCTTCAGCTAACATGTATGGTTGAGACTTGAACCGTTCTAGAACCCGCGGGGTAATTGCATAACAAACTATCAGCCGCTTTTATTTTGACAATTCTACAACATTTACGTTGTTGAACAGTACATTTTTCAAACATGCGAAGCAATGGGTTAGCAATACCCTGCAAAATTATACAGGATAAATTTTTAACCAGTGCGCAAACTGTAACCATGAATTCAGCATATTATTCTAAACCCCCTTGCGTAGAAATTTTTCGTCGGTTATACAAAAAATATATCAGCTGTTATAACCGAGAACAATTTCTATGCTAGAGGGTCTAGAATGATATGCTGAATTCATGGTTACAGTTTCCACACTGATAAAAATTTACCCTGTATGATTGATAGTGTTACCTACGCAATAGGATGCCGTTATTATTGAAGATGATGATATCAATGACTACGACCGGCCAGTTACTGAATTTTGCGCCTTATTTTTTGGCTACTAGAAATTGTGTCGCTATGAGGCCGCAGTGTTGCTGCAGGCGGCTGCGGGCTGCAGCTCGTCCGAGGGCTCGTCGCTGATGTTGAGGTCCCTGGCCGGCACGGAGATCAGCACGTCGTAGTACACCTTCTTGTTGCGCAGGAACGCGCTCTTGTTGTCGAATATCACTGAATCTGTTGGAGATTACAAAATATTGATAAGTATTAAATTTAGTACTTGTGAGTACTTATTCACTGCTCTCAGTAAAATGAGATGTTATACGTATGTTCGTTGATAACTCTTTTAGTAATGAAGTCGAGGGGTAGGCAGGGGGTCCTTCACAAAATTCTCTTATATTATTTACAAGGAAACTTTAGTGGGTATTCTTCCATTTTTACAATAATATTAAAATTTACGTATGCGTGATCCTGCTGTATCTATTATAGCACACAGTCGTGCCTCGGAAAGCACGCTTCTTCGTACCGGCTGTCATTTTTGGATTTTTGACAAGCCTGTAAGTCTGACAACCAGACTTACCAAAGGGTGTCGTATTACCCTATAACTGGGTTGTGCGGTCAAATAGGCAGTCACTCCATGTAAAATACTGGTGTTCAGCTGCATCTGGTTAGATAGGAAGCTGACCCCAACATGGTTGAGAAAAGGCTATAGGCAGAGGATGATATGAACTGGGATCTATCGAGGAACAGTTATTCAACCTTTTGACCGCCACCGTCGGCTAATGCCGACAAGAAAACAACATTTTAGAGTCAAATTAAATAAAAGAATGATGTTACGAGAGTAATATTTTATTTAAAAAATAGGGGACGTAAAGCAACGATTAATTGGTTATCGATAAAATTTTGGAATCTTTATTCTTTTTTGTAGGTATTTGCGCCGAATTTGTGGCTTGGCGTGGGAGGGACGCCGATGCGTTTACGCTCTGGCGGTTAAAAGGTTAAAAGGTCAATTTCCAACTTACAAGTGGCGGGTCCAGTGACGGCCATGACGCCGACGTCGGTGGGCCCCTCCGCGACCTTCCGGGGCCCGTGCACGACGCTCTCGTTGCCGTCCTGGTCGCGGCGCTTGATCACGAACTTTATGTCGTGGTGGTCCACTCCGCACTCCCATCTGTTGTGGGAAGTTGATGTGGTTAGGTGGGAAGATGATGAACTAAATTTAATTCGAAAACATCCATCGGTGTCTTACTAAACATCAACTACACCCGACGACCCTGCAGAATATTTGTGTAAAACACTAATGGTAGGAATGGTTTTAATTTTGGCAGTTTCATCGCGTTATTTAAAAATAGTTGTTGAGCAGATCAATTTTTCGAACATAAGTATGGATCATTATCTGAAACATTTTGAAGGATATTGCTAATCCATTGCTTCATATGTTCGATAAAATTGACTGCTCAACAACGTAAATGACGTAGGTAATGAATTTTGTGGAACTGTCAAAATGAAAGCCGTTCTACTGCTAGTGTATTAGGCAATTACCCCGCTGGTATTAAGCTTTGGACCTGGTTTGTTTCCAGTCAAAGGTAAAATAGAGTACTCACTTCAAAACACTATCATTATCTGAACACAGCAGGTCGATGACGTGTTTCTCTCCAGTCTTGATGGTGACACGTTTGAACTCCTTCTCCGAGTCGAAGGTCTGGTTGCTGGAGTAGTAGCTTTTAGGAACTTTACCACCTGGCTTCACCTGCAAACAGACAAAAACATAAACTGTCGTCCCATTCCAATTCCAACTAAGTACTTAAATATGAACAACCCGCCAACTCTTCAAAAATCTTTTCGTAACTACCCGAATGAACCAGCATTGATCCTGCCTACCGAAACTTGAAACAACCCCTAATCCCGCGGTCGTACAGAGGCCAGCACATCAAGCTACTCCAATCTGTGAAATTTCTTTGATAGATTTTCAACTTTATTATAAACGAATAAGGTTCATGTTCAATTGGGAAAATTTGACAGTTTTGGGGTAGCTTAATTTGCTGGCGTCTGTACCTATTAGGTAATAAAATCGCGGTGGGATGTTTTTGCGCACTGAATCTTCAGCGCACTGCTGAACGCCAAGATTTGAAAATCGAACAGTAAAACACAGTGTTCGATTTTCGACGCGCTGACATCCATGCACTCCGTTGGATTCTCAATGCTCGGATTAATACTTAAAGTTGAAAATCCAGTGCGTAAAATATCCTACCGCGATTTTATTACGCCCCTGTGAACATCGACTTAATTTCAATTTCAACTTGATACCACGCGTTCCTGAGAAAAAGGGTCTTTACAGACAGTCAGACGGACAACGAAGTGACAATAAAGGTTCCGTAAAACATTACAGTGTATGACTAAACGCCGACAGACTGAACACCGACAAGACTTTACTTCGACGGGACTCTTCGCCGACAGGACACTTCGCCGACAGGGCTCGTCACGTAGGTTAGAATTGTGCGCGAGCCGAGCGAGCTAAGCGAGCGGTGTCGCGACAGCGGCCGGCGAGCGCTACTTCCATGTTAGTGGCAGTTACTTGACTATTTAGTAATAGCGCAAGGATAGTGTCTGTCGGCGTTTAGTCGTACACTCAAAACTTTAATATTGGTCCTTAGATTGTTTTTTTACACTACGCAGCGATTTTATCGTATCTTGCTAAACTGGCCATTTCTACGATGTACGAATCACTGCGCCATATAAGAATTATACAAATTCATATCTTTGCTGGTATTCCATAAACAGTAACAGTATTGATCCTGCCTACTGAAACTTGAAAAAATAAATGTGATGGATTGCCTCGTTAGACACTACCATTAATTCAAATTAAAGAACCATTAAAATGGAGTCTAATGTGGCTTTTTGTAACAAGGTAATGGAAAATTAGTACTTAATTATATCTTTTAAAGTTAGTTTTAGTTTCTGAGATTCCAGTTAACTTACAATAAGCGAACATCTCGGATCCCCATTCTCATCGACCATGGTTCCGCCGTAGTGTTGCGGCAGCTGCTCTTTATCGATCACAGTGAGCACCTGCGGCTGCCACTTCTTCGCGTCGGAGTTGAAGATCTTTATCTTGGAGATCGTGTACTCGTGCATGAACTTCTTGATCACCGAGAATGCTAGGGAGAATACTTTTGGCGCTGGAATAGGAAGAAGATGGAGTTACAAGAAGCATATACAGAAAGTCAGATGTTTATTGTGGATTCTTTTAGCAGACGGTACGGGCAGTTGAGTCCACAGCTAGATGGACCGGGGACGAGGAGATTGGATGCGGATGGCAGAGGATAGGATGTTGTGGCGCAGACTTGGAGAGGCCTACGTCCAGCAGTGCAGTGGACTGCGATAGGCTGAGTTGATTGATTCATAGGCAGTTGGTTGATCCAGATTATTTTAAGTTTCCTAACTTTCATCCCTCCAACCCGGAAAAAAACGCTTTTTTCCGGGTTGCATTCACATCATATCTAGGTCTATTGTGTCGATATAGCTAGCTATATGTACCGTTTATTGGTGCCTATCTATAGTGTTGTCAAATAATAGGTAATGTTTGCGTCCAATATCTACTGAGTGCTACGACTCGTGTTAAAGATTCAAAAATATCCAGGTTTTGAAGTCAAAGCAGCAGCGTGCTCGTCCTAATTGTTGCCCGCGATTTCGTCTGCATGTATTTTTAACCGACTTCAAAAAGAAGGAGGTTATTAATTCGACAGATTTTTATATATACCTATAATATATTTTTATGTATGTTCGGGCATAACTCCGTCATATACAACGAGTAACATAATTAACGCAAGACCTCGCCACCCCAATTAGAGTATTGAGTTAAAAGCATAATACGATGACCAAAACAATTTTTTTTTAAAGCTAACTGATGTTATTAAGGAAAACGTGTCGACCCTAGCATTACTTTATACATTTAAAATTGAGTCTTATTTCTTGTGATTTAAGATTGAATTTTCTTTGGCTCAATAAGAGGTAGGTATGGCAAAATACATAATAAAAAACAGACTTGTATTAAAAGTTACTGAATTCGATTCAGTAGTCAATTAGGAACAAACTACTTTCGAGTCTTGCGTCCATTCTGTTACACCTTGTATAAAAGGATTTGTAAAATTATTTTTTATTCGAAAGGGGTTCATTCCGAAATGGTCCCATATAATTTTCCTATAGATCTGATGATGAGTTTCGGAGACAGACAACGGAATTCTTCAAAAAATGACAGCAAATCAACCGCGATTGCTGCTATCGCATAAACATGCATTGTTTGACTCCAAGGACGATGAAATTTCCAATTGGTGTGTACTATAACTAAAAAGTGAAATCCAAAAACTTTTTTCAAAAAACAAAAAAGAAACAACCGACTTCCGGAAAACACTACAAAGTGAAAAATAACTTCAATTTCCGAAGGCGGTGACAAAAAATTTAAAAACATACTTATCCAAAGTCACCGACTTCCTTTACCTACCGACTGCCTTACCTTTTAGTGTTTTTTGTTAATACAAATATCCAGGATATAAAGTATTATGTCTTTCCTTCTCCGGGTCCCAGGCTACCTATCTGTTTAATTAATTTACTTTTTATACTAAAAGTATGGATAAACGTCAACATCATACTCCTGCCGTTGTACCAACATGTCTTTTTCTTCACACTTCCCTATCAGTCGTCATCTCCGTAGTCACACCCTTTCTAACCATATCATCATTCACACAGTCCATCCATCGTTTCTTTGGTCTCCCCCTACTCTTATAGCCATCGACAGTCGTACTCAAAACTTTCCTCACAAAATTTTCCTCAATTTTCTCTGTATCACATGGCCATACCATGACAGCCGATTTCCATAGAATTTTTCAGTTTCCGTTGGGGCTTCAGACTGTACACATTTTTTATTCTATCCATTCGTGTCACACGACACATCCCATTATCTACATAATTAGGTATGGAGACACGTACCATTAATAATGTAGCAGACTTTCAAGATCTCGGGGTAATTGGCTTCATACAGCTGCAACAGCGTGAACACCATCTCTGCAGCCGGCTTCCACGCGTACTGCTTGATGTTGAAGCCTTCCAGGTCAAAGACTACTGTCACCTGCAGATAATTCATAAGATGTTGTGTAAGAAATCTCTTGAAGTGATTCTATACGTCTAAAATAATGATCGGACACTGCCAGGGGTGCGGGTTGTTCGAAAGAGATACCGTCGCCCCTGGTACACAGGCAACTGAGGGAACACGGGTGGGTTTTATTCAGTAAAAGTCTGACAAGCCCTCCTGCTCCACCCAGAGCGGGAGAAGTTATTTGATTTCCCACCCTCAAAAAAGAAAAATATATCGGGTAGGCGACCGCTCCTAACTATAGTTTCCAGCATTCTTTTTTAACAGTCCGTTAAAATTAATATTTTACGCTGTAATTAAAATAATCCGTGCCTTCTGTCGACCGGGCTGAGTGAGCCGTGACGCGGCAAACCTCATCCTTACCGGGTGGCAGGAACAGGGACACCGACGCGCTAACTGTTGCCACGAATCCAGTACATGACTCTAGACCCTTCAGCTGCAAAACATCAGCTGTTTCAGAGAAAAGTGCGGTCAAAAAGTCCGGCACAGCAATTTTTTTATACTTAATAGATGACAAACAATTTCTACGCCGGTTCAGAATCATGTACTAAATCTATAGTTGCGCGTTGAAGTCGCTACCACCCTGTATTATTGCTATAGCTTCCACAGTTTGGTTTAATTCGAATAACAGCTATTTGTAACGTTAATCCCGCTTGGTACCTACTTAGTCTTCAAGTAGGTACAGGTTTCCTGAATAAACATAACATACGTAATACCTAAACTGGAAAATGCAGTAACTGCGTAGTTAGTAATTACAGGGGCCACTGTACGCCTTCTGTCTACTGTGGCATTTTCCTCAATAATGTATGATGTAACAAGGCGGATTAGTTGTAACTAACTACTATAAGTACTGTATAATGTATACCTACATAGGTATTTAAAATATACTATGTATGATATCTTCGCTGGAGAAAAAATAGCCAGGCTGAAGTTGGAGTGGGCCGAACATGTCGCGCGAATGCGAAAATCGTCACTCACTGGACGTCTGCGGGAGGACATCGCCGTCGAGGTAGACAAGCGCGAAGGTCTGATAAGGTTTGCAGGGCAAACATGGCCAGAGGTCGCACAATACTGGAAGGCTTGAAAGGAAAAAGGGGGCAAAAAAAGAAGATATTTGCTTCAGAAGTTCTGATTTAAGCTGTGACCGATTACAATGATATAACAAACCTTCAGCGCAGCCGGACCATGCTTCTCCGCCTGCTTCCTGCCGATCGCGAGGTAGTTCTCCAGGTGCCTGAGGATCATGCGGATGACGTCGGTCTTGGTCACGGAGTGCAGGAGACCCCACACGTCCAGCCCCACGAATGGGACGATGATTACTGAAACGAATAACTTTGATAGTGAGTTAAACATAGGTACCTACAATATGTCCAACTTGCTGGCCGAAAATCCAAGAATCTAGAAGCAAACTGGGCAACTCGCACTTGGCGCGGTTGTTATTTAGTAATGAAGATTACGATGAGCGGTATCGAACGGGTTTTCACGGGTAGAATTAGAACAATGTAGAGCACGCGGTGCGTGCGAGTCTACAATTTCCCTGCACCAAATCAAAGGCACGTTTATTCGAAACATGCGCTACATGTCGAACGGCACCCTAACTGCGTAACACACTACCGAACCTGAATCATTTTGAAGGATATTGCTAATACAAAATAATAATAATTTATTTGCCAAAATGTAGGTGTACAAAGTAGTTACATGATGTTATTATAAATGTGGCCCATTTACATTCTACCATTACATGTGGTGTGCAAATATTTAATTTCAGAATACATTAAATTATTAAAAACTAGCTTTTTCCCGCGGCTTCACCGGCGCGGAACTTTCATCCTTTTCTCCTAACCTTAGGGGTTGAATTTAGATAAATCCTTCCTCATTCCTTGTTAACATTATAAAGGGAACCTCTGTGCAAAATTTCAGCTTTGTAGGTCCAAGGGTTTGGGCTGGGCGATGATGAGTCAGTCAGTCAGTCAGGACTTTTATTTTTATTTATATAGATAGATGTCATAATATTCCTGCTTATTGCTAATATTGCTTCATATGTTCGAAAAAATCTGCTCAACAACGTAAATAACGCAATGAATGTTGTTATACCATTCCTACTGATAGAAGTAGATACTAGGCGATAAGGTCGTTACTCTTTCCGTCCGACGAAAATAGATAGTTTATTCTATTCTTAGCTGACCTTACGAAGTATTTTAATCATGTTATATATTCATCTTATTTCCTAACCTAACCACTTAGGTATGTACTTAAATGGTGTCGTGAGTAGTCAGGGCCAAGGTTTGATTGTGAAGAAATCGAGGGGAAGTTCATGTCGCGTAACTCCGCTGCGTGCGAGTGACAGTGACAATGACCCAATTGTTTCGCAACGGATCAAAATGTGAGGGGCCGGTCTACGTGAGACAAACATTGGAAGGTAGATAGACTCCCGAATTGAATAAACGTTATTTTAGGTATTTGATAATAGCGTATAGCGGAAACAAATAAGGTTCAAAATACCGATGGGTTTGATGTTAGTTGAATCTAATGACCAAAATAGAAGTAATACTTATTGTAGTTTTTAATAAATAAAAAAGAAACACACTGCTCAGTGGAATAATTTTAATTATTTCTATAGTTTTTTGTATTCCCTTTTTTATATACTTAACACAAAAAGTTTTCAAAGAGGAAAAAATTGTATCTACGGCGCTAGGCAATGTATAATGCATAAAAACTGGACCGGTTTAGTCAAAATACGCGTAATTTTTTTTTTTTAGGATGTCGGTTTAACAATATAACTTAATGTGATGCTCTTTGACCACGAAGTTGATTGAATATACGAGGTCACTGTAGTATTCAACAGCATTTTAGGAATATAAATCAGAGGCGGTCAATTCCTGACTTTACATAAGCAATGGCCGCTAGCTTAGTTTGACATCGTATGAACATATTCAGTCTATAGGGTTTCTACTGCCGGGACATAAGCCTCCTTTCTGTTAAGAGGGACTTGGTTATAATCCACCACGCAGGACCAGTGTGGGCTGGTGGTTGACACTTGTCTTCGATTTTTTTTTGGTTCTAAAACATGCCGGTTTCTTAACGATGTTTTCCGTCACCGTTTTGAAAGCAGCAGTAATTAAATAAATTATGGAAAGTAAATCGTCTACCTGGTCCAAAGACTCTGGCCTCTAACCCACGTAGGTCGGAGCCGATGCCACTGGGCCACCAATGCATAACACACGGATTAAATAAAGAGCGGAAAAAAAACTTACTTGGTGATCCTTCTTTATCGAAGCCGGTGCTTCCGCTAGGGAAGTGTTTCTGTAGAACCTCAGGGGCCTGCCATGTCTGAAGAGTTGTGTCGATGCCCCATTTCTCTCGCCACTTTGCCGACTGAAAATTTCAGAGAAATACTTAGTAAGGACATTTAATAAGACCTCTCTTTCAGTTTTGTTCATAGTAGGTACCTATAGGTCAGTCGCCGTAGACACAAAAATCGCGGTAGGTCTAAAAAAATGCAGTAAGTAACTAATGATTTTTGGGAAAGGTCTTCTGTTACGGGTATTTCCTTAATAAAAGAAGGCTTTATAAAGTAGATAATTATATAAGTCTTCTGTAATCCATAGTCCTTAACTAGACTAGAACTCTCCCAATTCTCTCGTTGCCTTTCTATACTAATATTATAAAGAGGTAAAGTTTGTGAGTTTGTGAGGTTGTAGGGGGTAATATCTGGATCTACTGAACCGATTTTCAAAATTATTTTACCACTAGAAAGCCACGTTATTTGTGAGTCATAGGCTATATATTAACCCGAAAACTTTTAAGACTTTTTCGTGGTAGTCTGATTTGCAAAGTAAGTCGGAGAAAAGACGGTCGAACGAAAACGTTTTTTTCGAACGCTGCCTTAACGATGAGAGATATATGATTGAGTTCTAGAGAAAAGTTGTAGAGCTTCATAATGCATACAAAAAAGTCAGGGACGGCATATGTCTAACCTTTGTATTTAAGTCACAAAAAGTAGTTTTTATATATAAAAATTCTTAATTCGTTAGGTCATGTTTATTGGTCATATTATCAACAATTATGAATTCTTATCAAAATGTAAATTTATCGTCTCAAATGTTTAAAAATGAGATACTGAAACCTCGCGTGAGTTTGTTTTAATGGATTAATTTATTGTGGAGGCAGTAGCATCAGCACTCTAATTGAGGAACACACTACCAATCACAACAATCTTAATCATTTTGAAGGAAATTGCTAAGCCATTGCTTGGTATGTTCGAAAAATTAGTCTGTTCAACAACTTAAATAACGCAATAAATGTTGTTGAACTGTCAAAATGAAAGTGATTCCTACTGGAAGTGTTTTACGCAATTACCCCTTCAGCAGGCTTAGCATGACGCTTTCTATTTCTACTCTACTGTAGAATATAAATCGCTCGTCTACATTTCTCGGTGAAAAACTGTCAACTGTTTATACGTAAACGTCATTTTTGTCTACTCTTCCGACGACAGACTATTGACTAATTTGCTAGACTAAAATGACAGCCTTTACCTACCGTGAAAAACAATAATAAAGCCATTCATGTGTAAATAGGACTGTTTACGAAATATTTGTCTACGTTTGATTCCGGTAGTGCCACACGTCAAACTACACACACTGGCAAAATTAGAGGAACACAAAAAATAGGTGATTTTTTTTAAAACTTGAAGGCTTTTCGTTAAGTGGTTCAGTTATTTGAATGATTACCCTTTTTTCATACAAAATTAAGGGGATCTTTGATCCAGCTCAGGTGGCAGGTGTTTCTGAGCCTAAGAAAATTGCAGATTTATTTAAAACCCACTTTCTAGTGGAACCTTTGTTGAAACAGGTACCAGTGACTGATATGTTTGATGCTGAGGACGGTCGGGCCCCGGAAGATCTTATCAGGGTCTCTGCCAAGGAAGTGAGAAATATTATTCAGTGTATGAGTAGGGGTAAATCCCCGGGTCATGACAGCCTCAGCGTCGAGCACCTCAGGCATGCAGGTGCGCATCTACCCCGGGTCTTGTCTATGTTTTATTCCCTGTGTATTTCGCATTCATACCTACCGCCAGATTTATTGAAAACAATTGTCATGCCAGTAATAAAAAACAAAACGGGTGACTTAACTGACAAGAGCAATTACAGACCGATATCTTTGGCAACAATCATGGCAAAAGTCCTGGATAGGCTGATTGATAACCACTTAGCTAAGTATGTAAAACTGCATGATGGGCAGTTCGGGTTTAGACCTGGTCTGTCCACCGATACTGCGATACTTTGCCTTAAGCACACAGTGAGATATTATGTGGATAGAAAGACGCCGGTCTATGCCTGTTTCTTAGACCTGAGTAGGGCTTTTGACATGGTTTGTTATGATGTCCTGTGGAAGAAGTTACGTGATGCCAATGTACCTAAGGAGTTATGTTCTGTTCTGGAGTTTTGGTACAATAGGCAGACTAACCATGTAAAATGGAACGGGGCTCTTTCAGACCCATACACTTTGAGCTGCGGGGTGAGACAGGGGGGTATATCCTCCCCACTTCTTTTCAACCTGTACATAAATAGTTTGATAGATGGACTCAGCAGGAGGCCTGTCGGATGCCATGTTGATGGAGTTTGTATAAATAACATCAGCTATGCTGATGACATGGTTCTGCTGGCTCCATCTATCAGGGCTCTCAGAGAACTGCTGCAAATCTGTGAGACGTATGCTGCCAGCCAAGGCTTGCAGTATAACGTGAAAAAGAGCGAGTTCTTGGTTTTTGCTCCTAGATGCAGGAGATCGGATGTAGTTCCACCTGTCATGCTTTGTAAGACTGAACTTCGAAGAGTCAGTGTATTCAAATATCTGGGGCATATAGTCACCGATAATTTGACCGACGAATGTGATATGGATAGGGAACGCAGAGCGTTGACGGTCAGAGCTAATATGTTGGCCCGCAGGTTTGCCCG
This sequence comes from Antitype chi, assembly GCA_947359405.1. Classification (NCBI taxonomy): domain Eukaryota; kingdom Metazoa; phylum Arthropoda; class Insecta; order Lepidoptera; family Noctuidae; genus Antitype; species Antitype chi. Next base: position 4,114,244 of record OX375812.1, read on the forward strand.
CTGCACTAGAGAGGTAAAGATTTCGTTGTTTAAATCTTATTGTCAGTCGCTTTACTCTAGCAGCCTGTGGACAGCATATACGCAAAGGGCTGTCAATGCTCTGCGGGTCCAATACAATAACGCATTCAGGGTGCTGCTGAGACTCCCTCCGTTTTGCAGTGCGTCCGCCATGTTCATGGAGGCACGCACAGATAGTTTCGCGGCAATTCTACGCAAAAAGGCGGCATCTTTGCTGCAAAGAGTGCGTCGGAGTAGCAACAGCATATTGAGTGTGATTGCGGATAGGTATGACTGTCCCTTTTTTCAAAATTGTATGCGTTTATGTGTGAACTAACATAGTTTTAAGCACTATTTTACTAAAAAAATGGATCATGTTGTCTGAAATAAATAAATTATTATTATTATTTGTCAGTTTTCAACCATCTAACATAAATTATACCCTCTTAAGCGTTTGTTTACAATTTACGCTTCTGAGTGTTTTTGATAAAAACATTGGCAGTCAATGGTGGCCCTAGCTCATTTTGTTTGTTTTGTTTGGAGAGTTAACATTGTATTGCATACAGAATGAGTGATTTGCCAGTAACTGAAGTCATCAGGGCTGTAACAATGATTGAGGTAAGTCACACCTACCGTTCCGTAGTCTAACGTTGAGTTTATCAGTATCCGTGATCCACCGTAATGTACAACGATACAGACAGACAAGATCTTACGTGCGGAGGCGAGGCCAAGGCAGAAATCGTGCGTAGACGACCGTTTTATAAGGGTGCAAACTTTGAGAAAGCCTCGCCAAATGGCTGTTCAGACCCGAAATCTTTTGGAAGAAGTGCGTAACGTACGTGTTAGTAAACGAAAAGTAAAGAGAAGGTTAAATGAACTTGGATTGAAGACCTACGTGCCAGCAAAAGCTCCTAAACTTGAGGTGAACCATCGAGTAGAAAGATTAGCGTTCGCTCGTCAGCATCAAAATTGGTCTAATGAGTAGAGTCGAGTTTTATTCTGTGATGAAACCCGTTTTTGTGTAAATTTAATCGACAGGAGGGAGGTACTGAAGATCTGAAGGTACCGAGACGTTACCATCAAGCAATTTTTTCCGAAACAACGTCTTACGGTGGAGGGTCTGTTATGGTGTGGGGTGGTATAAGTTCGACGGCACGCACTGTTTTGGTCATCATTGATGGCGGTTTTCTGACTGCACACTGAGATCCTACTTATTTGCTTACCAAACTCGTTTAAACAATCATTGTAAGAAAATAAACAACAAATAATAATCTGAGCTATATTACACCTATTTTTTTACCTAGGATCAACTCAAGAGTTCAAGACATACATAAATATTAAGTTTCCAATTTGCATAACAATTACGTGTTAATTATTAAGTTAGATGCAGTTGAAGAATGTCAATCAATCTTCAATCCTTTTCATATAGCGACAAATATTATTCTACCTTGGTTGCGTTGATAACCACTTATCAACTTCGTTTGGTCTTACCTAAGTTCCTTGCCATTAAAATAGGTTATGGTTGATTATTAAAATATTAACGCAGCCTACGTTTATTTTACCTAGTCGTAAATCTGTATTCTCCTAGTCAGGTAATAGCTTTTTTGTGGGTTATAGTCATAACATGGGTATTACCTACGTTTTATTACATAACACTAGACTTGACTAGAGTCAATTCATATTCGACTTGATTTGCGTTTCGGCCAAAAAACGAAATATAAACGAAATATAAGGATATTCTTTGGAAAAAGTGAAAGCCATGTTCTGTCAATCTTTTCAATTTAATAATAGGTCTTTACCTATGAAATTGCCGTTTTGTATGAAAAAATTTAAACGAATTTTTTTCATGTATTTTTTATTTGTATTAATCGAAGTAATCACCCATGCAATCAATGCATCTTTGCCATCGCAGTGGCAGTTTATTGATGCCCTTCTTAAAGAAATCAGCTGGACGGGAGGCAACAAATTCTTCAAAGGCATTTTGTACTGCCTCTCGGGTATTGAATTTTTTTCCCGCCAAGAAGTTATCCAAATTCTGGAAAAAGTAGTAGTCTGTAGGCGCAAGGTCTGGTGAGTAGGGCGGATGACGGAGAGCTTCCAACCCCAGTTCTTGCAACTTGGAGACCGTCTGCTGTGCAGTATGAGGTCGCGCGTTGTCGTGCAGGAGCAGCGGAGACGAGCGATTGACCAATGCTGGTTGGAGATGTGCCAGCTTCTCCACCATTGTGTTCAGTTCTTCACAGTACACATCTGCAGTAATGCTCACCCCGTTTGGTAAGAATCTGTGATGAATCACACCGGCGCTAGACCACCAAACAGTGACCATCACTTTTCTAGGGGTAAGTTTTCGTTTAGGGCATTGTTTAGGTGCTGAACCAGGATCCAACCAACTTGCTGAGCGCTTGCGGTTATCAAACAGAATCCATTTTTCATCGCAGGTAACAATGCGGTTCAAAATTCCTTCATTTGTGTGTCTGTTGAGCAGTGCAAGGCACGTCTCGACGCGTACTTCGCGCTGACGATCATTGAGTTCGTGGGGCACCCATTTGTCAAGCTTTTATACCTTGCCAATTTGACGCAAATGGACCAATATTGTTTTGACGCTAACGTCGAAAGCTGCTGCTAATTCAGCCGTAGATTGTGTATCATCAGCTTCCACAATCGCCTTTAATTCGTCATTGTCGACCAAAGTCTTCGGACGACCGCGAGGTTCATTTTTCAGGTCGAAATTTCCAGAACGGAAGCGAGCAAACCAATAACAGGTGGTGCGTTGGTTTGTAGTGTTAGCTCCGTAAACGTCGTTGATGTTGCGTGCCGCTTGTGCCGCGTTGCTGCCACGACGGTACTCATATTCCATAATTACTCGAATTTTTAACGTATCCATGATGACGAAAAAGATTGAAATGCGATGAAAATGTAACACTAATCAATAAACAAATGACTACTTTTGGAAAAAAAAATCCATGTTTTTAAAATAAAATTAATTTGAAATTAGAATTCTTACCCAAACAAAAATTATTTTGATTTGAAATGGCCAGTACTGCAAAACGGCAATTTCATAGGTAAAGACCTAATATTTAACCGATTCAATTAAATCACATGAAACTTTGTAACTTATTAATAATTTATTAATAATCAAATATTCTGATATTAAAATGCAAGAAAATGCATTTCTTTCAGATTTTTGTCAACCATTGTACTTTTAGTTGTTGTACCATATTATGTTCTTATATTTTCTAAATATGTAACTACTTATATGTATCAAGGATTCAAGGTATGAATTGAATGAAAGGATTGATTTGCCGGCATTTAATAATAGGTCTTTACCTATGAAATTGCCGTTTTGTATGAAAAAATTTAAACGAATTTTTTTCATGTATTTTTTATTTGTATTAATCGAAGTAATCACCCATGCAATCAATGCATCTTTGCCATCGCAGTGGCAGTTTATTGATGCCCTTCTTAAAGAAATCAGCTGGACGGGAGGCAACAAATTCTTCAAAGGCATTTTGTACTGCCTCTCGGGTATTGAATTTTTTTCCCGCCAAGAAGTTATCCAAATTCTGGAAAAAGTAGTAGTCTGTAGGCGCAAGGTCTGGTGAGTAGGGCGGATGACGGAGAGCTTCCAACCCTAGTTCTTGCAACTTGGAGACCGTCTGCTGTGCAGTATGAGGTCGCGCGTTGTCGTGCAGGAGCAGCGGAGACGAGCGATTGACCAATGCTGGTTGGAGATGTGCCAGCTTCTCCATCATTGTGTTCAGTTCTTCACAGTACACATCTGCAGTAATGCTCACCCCGTTTGGTAAGAAGCTGTGATGAATCACACCGGCGCTAGACCACCAAACAGTGACCATCACTTTTCTAGGGGTAAGTTTTCGTTTAGGGCATTGTTTAGGTGCTGAACCAGGATCCAACCAACTTGCTGAGCGCTTGCGGTTATCAAACAGAATCCATTTTTCATCGCAGGTAACAATGCGGTTCAAAATTCCTTCATTTGTGTGTCTGTTGAGCAGTGCAAGGCACGTCTCGACGCGTACTTCGCGCTGACGATCATTGAGTTCGTGGGGCACCCATTTGTCAAGCTTTTTTACCTTGCCAATTTGACGCAAATGGACCAATATTGTTTTGACGCTAACGTCGAAAGCTGCTGCTAATTCAGCCGTAGATTGTGTATCATCAGCTTCCACAATCGCCTTTAATTCGTCATTGTCGACCAAAGTCTTCGGACGACCGCGAGGTTCATTTTTCAGGTCGAAATTTCCAGAACGGAAGCGAGCAAACCAATAACAGGTGGTGCGTTGGTTTGTAGTGTTAGCTCCGTAAACGTCGTTGATGTTGCGTGCCGCTTGTGCCGCGTTGCTGCCACGACGGTACTCATATTCCATAATTACTCGAATTTTTAACGTATCCATGATGACGAAAAAGATTGAAATGCGATGAAAATGTAACACTAATCAATAAACAAATGACTACTTTTGGAAAAAAAAATCCATGTTTTTAAAATAAAATTAATTTGAAATTAGAATTCTTACCCAAACAAAAATTATTTTGATTTGAAATGGCCAGTAGGTACTGCAAAACGGCAATTTCATAGGTAAAGACCTAATATTTTTCGGCCAAGGCCGAAAGTAATTGTACTTTGTCGGTCTATAACGAAAATGGACGAAAAGTTAAAATGAAATACGACCCGATTCTATATACCACCTAGGTTGGGAACCAGAAACCCTTATGTTTTAAGACACGCGAAGTATCGCTCAAAGATGTGACTACAATTTTATTTATTTAATACTTCACGCACAGAAATGTACAGAGGCGGACTTAATGCCAAAGGCATTTCCTACCAGTCGACCTTTGGGTGATGCAGAGACAAACAGTGGCAGGTGCAATTACTCGTGTTTTGAACAATTTTAAAGACATTAGGGTTATTTTGAGATCTTTTTTTAAACGGAATAAAACTATTCTTTTGGAAATCATCACCATCGCAAATTATTAACATTTTTGTTTGACATCAACATCGGTTTGGTAGTTTAGCCGGGAAACCTTCATTTCCCTTTTAAAAATAAAAGTAAGGATAAACTGTATATTTTTAACCGACTTCAAAAAGGAGGAGGTTATCAATTCGTCGGAACCTTTTTTTTATTTTTTTTTATGTATGTTCCCCGATTACTCGAAGATGGCTGGACCGATTTGGATTTAGTTTTTTTTGTTTGAAAGGGTATACTTCCCAGGTGGTCCCATGATCACCAAGTCAGGATCTGATGATGGGATCCTGGAGAAATAGAGAGAACTCTTAAAATTTTATAGACACACAAAGCGATTTAGGTATTTTTTGGAAGAATACTTTCTCGTAGTGGTCTCATTTCAATTTGGTGAAGATTTGATGAAGAACTTTGGAGATAGGCAACGGAACTCCTCAATAAATGATAGCAATAAATGGACTGGGATTGCTGAAATCTCATCTCTGTCTATTGCTTACACCAGTTCATAACATAACATCACGCCGGTATGCTGTGAAGGGGTAAGCACATGTGAACCACTAAAAAGTGAAAAATAAAAACTTTTTCCAAAAAAAAAACAACCGAATTCCAAAAAAAACACTACAAAGTGAAAAATAACTTTAATTTCGGAAGGCGGTGACAAAAAATTCAAATACAGCTCCAAAGACACCGACTTCCGAAATTAAAGTTATTTTTCCACTTTGTAGTGTTTTTTTTGGAAGTCGGTTGTTTTTTTTTTGGAAAAAGTTTTTCGGATAGTCTACTTCTACAAATCCTACAAGTCTACATGCATCCGATATGAGAAAAATAGAAAGAGCCTAGATTTTGTAACTATTAGTTAAAAATTATTAATGATTTTAATTCTGTTCATAAGTTTGTACAAACACTTTTACACGTCAATCATATTTTGAAAACTAGATGAGGTTAGCATTTCCTATCCGACTCCTCTGACAAGAATGGTCGAAACAAACACTGAGGTCCTCTGACCTCAGTGTCTTTTATATAATCCAGATATAAACTTAAGTGGCGAAATGTGGGTGTCGGTACTTAAAGGTATAACTCTGTCCAACCAATTGGGGAAACAAGGCGTGATGTTATGTCATGTAGGTATTTATAACATGGGGATGGATTAACCTACTGTACCTTGTCAGTCCTTTTAGGTAGTGTTATTCGCGCTTAGTAAATTCGTCGTCTGCCTAGCCCCTTCCAAGCTATGTTGGGGCCGGCTTCCAGTCTAACCGTATGCAGTGGAATACCAGTATTTTACATGGAGCTGACTGCCTATCTGACTCCCACAACCCAACAACTGGCAGTTACCAACAACCTGGGTAATATAATATGATACCCCTTGGTAAGACTGGTTGTCAGACTTGCAGGCTTCTGATGACCCGTAACGACTATCAAAGATCCAATGTAATCACAGCCGAGACCAACAACTTAACGTGCTTTCCGAGGCACGGAGAGGTCGTGTTATGTAAGGATGGTTACCCATCGACGGACAAACCGCGGCAAGCGTAACCTAACCTGATCGATCGACGCGTGCGACTGTTGTCACATAGCCACAAGCCTCTCGTTTAATAAATTACCATGATTATTTAAATTAAGGGGAATCTAGTCGCGGGTTCGAACTCACTGGTGAGCTTGGCTAAAAAGCACGCTGTCTCACCAGGCATCGTGTCCGAAAGAGGTAGTATCAGTGATGAACGGTTAGATGCTAGTCTACACGCACAACGTTATTGAGTGAGATGCAGAATCATTTATAGTAAAACAGGTGCGTATTTTTTTACAAAAGTCCTTCGGAAGATCGGATTTTATGAAAACACCACTGCATACATCAATTACCAATAAAGTTTTTTAGACTGTTCAATATTTGAACTTTGTCGATACCGACCTGGTTTTGGAGATTTTACACTTCTTTTATTACCCTAAACACCACAAAAGTTAGGGCTAATTAGCAAGAAAAACGAATATTTGTTGGCTGCTAACTTTTTAATGGCTTTTTATACTATTCTGTTTCTGCACGGACAATGTTAATAACGAGACAAAACCATGACATGTTTAATTTTTGATGTGCTTTGTCGAACAATGGAGTAATACACTCCCGAAGTGTGTATGGAAAAAATGTTGATTAGATTCACCTTCATATATAAAAATAGATTTTTTGTAACAAAAATTTCTTCATTAAAACTATTAATAGTATCGTATTTTGTTTGATTGCCACAAACAGCCGGAAAGTGTTACTTAACTATAGCCTTGAGTTGTTCGTTTATGAAGCACGTATTATAATTCGTGTTACGTAGTGCGCAGGTCAGTCTTCAAGAGGAAGATGATTAACCTTGAGCAGATCATCATCATCAGCCTAGCCTGTGCCTAACTATATTGGGGTCGGCTTCCAGTCAGTATTTTATATGGAGCGACTGCCTATCTGACCTCCACAACCCAGTTACTGGGTAACACGATACCCCTTGCTACGAATGGTTGTCAGAATTTCGGGCTTCTGACGACCCGTAACGACTGCCAAAGATCCACGAATGACAGCAGTGACCAACGGCTTAACCTTGAGCAGATCTTGGCAGATTTTCAGATATTATGTGGAATGCAAGTTAAATTTTATACACTTTCACATATGTTTCCTTCAGTCTAATTGCGTAGCCATTTTATTTTAGACACTACACCTAATAAACTAGGTTCTGCCCGTGACTTCATTCGCGTATCTCTCCCAAGCCACTCCGTCGCATCGCATCCACCCCGTTGAATCGCATCCAACCCGTTGAATCGCATCGCTTTCCGGAACTATTACTTCGTTTTCGCTTAGCGTTCTTTCAGACATTTTGCTCGATTCCTAAGAGTCCTAGCGTGATGTCGAATAACCTATAAGAAGCCTTCGTCAAGAATTGGCCCATCAAATAAAATTTGTAAAACAAATCCGACTGGTAGCTCCAGAGATTAGCGCGTTCATACAAACAGAAAACAAACGCTCTCTTTAGCTTTATTATTAGTAGGTATAGATATAGGTACAACGTGTAACTTAATTAAATTAACACAAGACCTCATACACCACAATTACAGTATTGAGTTAAAAGCATAATACAATGACCAAAACTAGTTCCAGGTCTTGCGTTTTAAATCCTTGCGTAAACATCGCAGACCGTAGTAAAGACTTGAAATTTCAATTATTTCAATACGGTTTTCTACAAGTTATTTAAGTAGTACTTACATCTCTGAGCATTTTTTCTGCTGCCTCTGGATCCCATTGTCTCGCTGAAAATATAAAAATTTAAGTATAAATAAATTTGCGAAGCGAATTAACAACCTACCTATCCATTTATTTCTTTGTTTGAAGACCAAGACATACGTGTGTCCAGAGTGTCCCAACACTCTGAAAGTTTTGCGGAAATAAAACAAAATGTTCTATAGGTATTTTTTTTAAATTAAATCTTTTCAAAGTAATCTCCCCTAGCCTCTATACAAAGTCTCATGCGTCTGAACCAGTTTTCGAAACACTTTTTACAGTCCGCCGCAGACACCTCGTTTACAGCCTGCTCGAACGCTGACAGCGTATTTTCCGGCGACGAAAATTGTATCCCTTTGAGCTGATTTTTTTTTCGGGAATAAATGAAGTCACACGGTGCTAGGTCAGGGCTATAGGGAGGGTGACCAAGGAGTTTGGCCGGCGTGCTGTCCAGGAAGTCCCTCGTTTTGAGCGCGGTATGCGGAGTCACATTGTCGTGGTGGAGCAGTAGCCCGCGGAGCCCTGTGTTTGATCGCTTGTTGCTCACAACAGAGAAAACTTCTGCCAAGCATTTGGTAGTATACCATTCAGCGTTGAAGCTTCTTTATTTCCGTAAAGGAATTTACACCAAGTAGCCAGTAAAATTAAAAAAGCTCGCGATCAAAATCTTCCCCCCGCTTCTAGATTGCTTCACTTTGGTAAGCGTTGATTTGTTTTGATACAACCAAACCGTCGACTGGCGCTTCGTTTCTGGATCGTATTGATAAATCCAAGACTCATCACCTGTAATGATGTCGTAAACACGCCGAGACAAGCCTGCTTCAAATTTGTTTATCATATGACGGCACATTCCACCCGGGCCTGCTTCTGAACATCGGTGAGGTTGTGCGGCACCCAGCGTGAAACTATCCTCCTCACGCGAAGATGCACGTGTAGAATTTCGTGAAGGCTTCCCGATCCAACCTGCAGTATTTTTCGTTTGTATGAAACTGACGGGTGTCAAGAACGCATTCGCTTGTCGGCAGGACTGTAGGCTATATCAGCACGTTTTGAACGTCAAAATTACATAAGACAGTCCCCCAAAATCGGTATTTTGGGGGACTAGGAAGTGGTGAAGGGCCGGCGCGCCCTTCACCACTTCCTAGTGATTTAGCTGGGAAGAAGTGCCGCAACAAACTCGCCATCAAGAATACGAAAATCAAGGTAGACACGTGTCATTTTTGTTTAATTAATTATTAATGCGTAAACAGGTATTCAGTCAGTTTACTTTCAAGGTGAAATAGCTCTAGTTAAAAAAAAAAAACATTTAAATTGAAAGGTAAAATTACTGGTCAAGACTAAAATTGCGTAGCGTAGGCATGCTACGCAATCCGCGTAGCGCGCGCGTAGTTCCGTAGTGCAGGCGCTACGCAAATTCGCGCGCCGTAGTGCAGCAGTCCGAAAGCGTTTCTCCAAAGACGGCGAATACCTAACCGTGTTCTATTTATATTGGCTAGAATCACATAACCACAGATTGTGGCTGATCTATGTTTTGGGCAAAGAATCAGCATTGCCATAAAACTTTTTTTGATACCCTATGTATGATTCTTTTCCTTTTTTATACACTTGTAAATATTATTATTTTACGACTTATTTTTTAAATTAAGTAAATATTTTACCACAAACTATTACGACCATTTTAAAGATATATTTCTAAACGTTTTTTAATGTTAAGTTATGATTAGCGACTGCTCAACCATACATTTTTTGACGTTTAAGCTTGTCTTAACTTATACCAACGTTTATATGTAAGGGGGAAAGTGTTCAATTAAATAATGTTTGAAATACATGGTATTCTCACACTGCGAATATCCTTTCTATTTGATTCGTATTCCCGAGTATCAGGACCATATTCCGCGTTTTCGCGCGCGATTTGCAAATAAACAAAACATTAATACGTCTTTAGGTACTTCCTACTTACTGACTACAAAAGAACTAAAATCAATCGACTACATGAACGCATTTTATTTATTGTTTTAAACTTCATAAAAAAACAATGAACCCCCTTTCTTTTTTTTTTTTGAGTATGGGAAATCATCAAATAACTTCTCCCGCTCTGGGTGGAGCAGGAGGGCGTGTCAGCCTTTTACTGACTAAAACCCACCCGTGTTCCCTCAGTTGCCTGTGTGCCAGGGGCGACGGTATCTCTTTCGAACAACCCGCACCCCTGGCAGGCATCGGCCCTTGCGGACCCCACCCTTTGGTGCTGACATCTCTTTGAGGCGCGCGTGGAACACAACGCGCCGTCGACCCGGGCTTGGTCCTTACCGGACAGCGAGCTACCCATTACTCGCCGTCCGCAAGGCCGCGCCTACGGTGGCCGGGAATCAGCCTGGGATTCCCGACGCCCAGGGCTTCTCCCGCGGCGACTACGGCCGTGAGGGCGCATATACTGCCTCTCCCTCACGTGCGCCGCCTCCCTCTTCGCGAGCATTACTGCTTCGCAGAAGGAGGTGACGGCTAACCATTCACTCTTAACCCCCTTTACACCATAAATGTGTTTATAAAAAAAAACCTCCTTATGAGACATCATTCGTTAGGTCTTTTTCGTTTCATTAACTTTACAAAGACGGTTACAAAAGGAGGGATGAATTTTAAGACAAACATTTTCAAAACTAGCTTAAAATATCCTAAAATACCTCACTGCACTATTGCCTTATCACATCATTCCTGAGCCTATCAATCATAGTCACACCACACATGCTTCTCAAGGAACACATTTCCACAGAAAAATTTATGTAATTACTTTATTATAATAGTCCTATTAAACATGCTAGTAATTAAGTTTTGTATCATAGAACAACCCGCGATAAAATGGTTCTAAACTAATTAATTAAAATTAACTTAATCCCACGGAAACGTTCTAAACAGATGCACGTAAACGTAACCTACAGATGGAAGTAATAAATCAATTTAATTCTAGCAAACTAGAAGACCTTAAAATTTAGATAATTAAGATTGTCAAGGTCAACTATTGAGATCATTACAACTTCAAAATAGATACCGTCAGTTGTAATATGAATTAATTTAACCGCTAAAATGACGAAATTGATTTAAATATGCATACAGTTCGACTGCAAATTTTTCGCTCTCTCGATTAGTGTCAATATCTTGAGAAAAAAATAATAGTTTAAAAAACTAAAAAACACGCTTTAAAAACCAAACTAAAAAAGGAGAAAATAATTTAATTCAATTAAAAAGCGCGGGGTGCTTTTTGAGGCATTTTTATAATCAATTAATGTCAAGCACCCCACGCTTTTTAATTGAATTAAATTATTTTCTCCTTTTTTAGTTTGGTTTTTAAAGCGTGTTTTTTAGTTTTTTAAACTATTATTTATTTTCTATTTTTTAGTTCTGCTAACTACAAAAACGTGTTTTTTTTTTCTCAATTTTTTTTCTAAATTATTGAATTGTCATCGGTCCTCGACAAGTTTCAATGAAATCTGACCGTATAAAGTGGGTTAAAATCGCGCTCAAAGGAGTCGTTTACATACAAACAAACAAACAGACAAACCAACAAACAAACATACAAGTGAAGCTAATATAAAGCGTATAAAAAGGCGATTACGTTACCAAAATCAGACAATTTTATTTTTTTAAACTTATTTTGTGATATAGTCCTATATGATAATAAGCAATGTATGGGTTAATGTAACGACATACTTGAATGTATTGAATTTGACCCAATGTGAAACAAAATCAATAATTACTTAATTATTGATTTTGTTTATTTTTTTCACGATATACGTTAAATTAGGTTGTATATTCTGTGAGTTACATTATAGCTGTTATTAGTTTTTTCAAAATATCTAAATGTAACACGATATTTTAAAAAAAACTTAAATGTCACCTTCGAAACATCAGTGGGCTTCTTTTCATTATTTCTTTCTTACTTGCAAATTCCTAAGTTATATCAGGTTTTGTTTATTTGAATGTTGGTCTAGCTATGGTTTCTTGAACGATAACAATCAGTTAAGCATGTTTTTATCTGAAAACTATAATATCAGGATTGTTACAGTCAACTTACCTCTGAGCCATCGCAATAGATAATGATCATTGTGTTCCGGCTTGAGAACATCTTTCACGCTCCTTCGGAACTGGAACAATGGACAATGAGCAATATTAGTTTCACACCACCTAATCGCTAAAATCTAATTATAAGTATGTCATGCAAACCTCACCTAAAGCAAGTTAAGTCGTAAATAATCTATTATTATCTATAGGGCTGGCACTGGCACATAAAATCACAAAATAGGCTTTTCCTCGCTTTGCTTAAATAGGAACGAAACGTTGCTAAGCAACCATATTGACGATACACAAGCTTGTCAACACTAGGCAAAAGTATCAAACGAAATATTTTTTTTAAACTCATTTATTTTCGTATTAATCAATTTGAATTTAAAGTTATGGGAGAAATCGATAATGCATCGATGTTTAGTGCCGAGGGCGGACAGGACACCGTCGGGCTGCCCCGCATTGTGATGGTGACTGAAGGCTCCGACACATCCATCTCGTCGCCGTCGTCTACTTCTCCAGAAGAAGACAACTGGGCAGATCTCATCAAGTCATCAGATATACCTCCTGAATACTGGCATATACAGAAACTCGTCAAATACATGAAGGCTGGAAACCAGACTGCAACTATGGTAGCGTTGTCGTGTTTAAAAGACCACGACCTAACAAAAGAGGTAAATCAAAGAGCGATACAAGAGATCGGAGGCCTTGAACTTCTCGTCAATTTACTGGAGACCAGAGACTTGTGCTGTATTTTGGGAGGTTTGGCTGTCCTTAAAGATATTACTCCAAATATCGAAATAAGAAAAAAAGTAACGGACTTAGGGGCAATCCCGTTATTGGTGGGACTATTATCGGATCCAGCAAGAGACGTCAAGATTCTCGCAGCAGAAACAATCGCTAATTTGGGGAGAATAAGAAAGAGCAGGAAGTTTTGCAGAAAATTTGGTGGCATCCCAAAGTTAATTGATCTACTCGATATTAAAGATAAGTAAGTTTACAAAACCCGGTAAGTATAAAAAGTATTAGTGTTTCGATTTAACAGTATTTGGTATTATTTTCAGGGCTTTGCTAACACCTCGTCAAGAGCTAAATCTAAATGAGCTTCAGTTTTTGGACATCGCAAGAGCAGGAGCGAAAGCGCTTTGGTCGATGTCCTCTTCCCAAAGAAACCGTGAAGCTATGAGGAAGTATGGCATGATACCGCTGATAGCCAAGATGTTGAAAACTATCCATCTTGATGTTGCCATCCCCGCTGCGGGTTTGTTGCAAATGTGCGCGAACGAAACATCCTTCCAACTCGCTATTCAGACTGAAAAGATGGTTGACGACTTGATCAAACATCTAGCGAACGAGGACAAAGATCTGAAGGTATGCAAAGATTGATTAAGGTTAGATTTTAAAATCCATCAGAGTATTCGCAAAGTTTTTTATTATTTTTGCTCGTAAATAAAGTATTTAGTCCGCTTCGATCGCTCCTACACGTTTGTGAGCCCAAAACTTAAATAAATATTGAAATGTGTGCAATATTTTTAGACGTACTGCAGCCTAGCGATCTACAAGTGCGCAAGCGATGCATCGACGAGGAACATGATCCGTGAAGCTGGGGGGCTGGAGTTGTTGGTGCAAGCTGTGTCAGACCCCACCAACAGGCCAAACAAGCCGCTAATGGCCGCTGCAACTGGTGCTATATGGAAATGTGCTAGCAGTGACGCTAGCGTCCATAAACTAGACAGCCTCGGAACAGTTCCCATACTGGTTAAATTGTTAGATGACGAGAATGATGGAGTATTGACGAATGTAGCTGGTGCACTAGCAGAATGCGCCAAGTTCCCTCCAAATAGGGATAAAATTAGAACTGCTGGTGGAATTCCGATGCTTAGTAAGTTTAAATTACCTGTTGTTAACGAAGAAGTTTAGATGTTTGCATCCACCAAGTGTGATTTTTAAATAACTACTTGTATATGTTGCCTGAAATATTCGCTAGTAGCATAAGAGTAATGGGAGTATGAGGCTATAACTTATGTTTTTATTGCAGTTCACCACCTCAACAACACTCACAAGCCGCTGTTGGAAAACGTTCCCCTAGTTCTAATGGAGTGCGCTAAGTCGCAGAACTGCATGCATGAAATCGACGAGCTGGACGGCGTGAGACTGATTTGGTCTCTGCTGAAGAACGACTCTAAGAAGGTTCAAACGAACGCGGCTCTAGCATTGAGCCCCTGCGTGCAAAACGCAGCAGATTCTGGTGAAATGGTCAGATCCTTTGTAGGGGCTTTGGAACTTACGGTAGACTTATTGGATTCTGACGATCATAATGTTCTGTCTGCCATCTGTGCCGCCATTGCGACTATAGCAAAAGATCAGGAAAATCTGGCGGTCATCTCCGATCATGGTGTTGTGGGTAAACTATCGAAACTTGGTGAGTACCGGTCTTTTTAACTCAATGGACGTAGTTTTGAACATTTTCATGGAGTTTTTGAAACGCTAAAGTATGCATGATCAGCGTATAATGAGCCCACTGCTGGGAGACGGGCCTCCTCTCTGTGAGAGAGAGTGGACCATAAACCACTACGGGGGCCCAGTGCGGATTGGCGGAAGTCAAATGTGTTCGAATTATTGGTTTCTAAGACATGCCGGTTTCCTCACGATGCTTTCCTTTTTCGTTCGAACCCACGACCTGCAACTCGTAAGTTGCGGCTGTTACTACTGATCCACCACTGCTCTTAAACTGGGCCACTGCTCAACGTTAAAGTAATTCTTCTGAATTTCCTTCACAGTGAATACGACAGATGACCATCTGCGAGCGAACCTTGGAGTTGCGATAGCGTACTGCTGCGAATGGGCGCAGAACCGCCAAGAGTTCGGCAAGCGCGGCGCCATCACGCCCCTGGTGAACTACCTGACGTCACGGGACCCCAACGTGCACCGATCCACTGCGCTCGCGCTGTATCACCTCTCCTTCTACTCACTCAACTGCGTCACTATGCATGCCGTAAGTAAAACTGCTGGATACCCTCAAAAATTAACGTAAAGCAACTTAACATTCTTAATGCGCTCTTTTAGTTAAATTAGCGCATTGTTGTACATACAGTTCACTACACGTCTTCCGGAGACGTTATAATCTTGATTTATAGCATAGAACTCGTAGGTAAAGGTACTTTTAGATCTACCTGAGGGATCACAGAGGCTCTCTATACCGGGTCGAGTAACGCAACACCTTTGTGGTAGTCTCTAAATGGATATTTCTGACTTCCACAACCCAGTTACTGGGTAATACGATACCCCTTGGTAAGACCGGTTGTCCGACTTTCGGGCTTCTGACGACCCGTAACGACTGTCAAAGATCCGCAAATGACAGCCGGGTCCGACGGTTCAACCTGCTCTCCGGGGCACGGACTGGTTTTCACAGTACTGTGTCTTTTAGCTTTTATTTTTACAAAAACAAGGTTATAATTTCTTCGTTCATGTTTTAAAACAGGTTCTTAATTTATTTGCGACGTTAAATTAAATAATAACAAGGTTTATTCATATTGAGGTGGTTTTACAAGGTCATCGTCTCTTATAACCTCTTATTTTATGCTGCGCCTCGCGGTTTCACCCGCATAAGTCTCGATACGGCGGAAATTTCGGGATAAAGAGTATCCTATGTCATAGTCCAAATCCGTTCAACCATTTTAGTGTGAAAGCTTAAAGCTCTTTTCTTTATAATATTAGTTTAGATCATCTTTTGATCACCAATAATTGCCGAAGACTAGGGCAGACTCACAACACATCTTCATGTAGTATTTAATTGAAAAAAAATCCGCAAAACTTGACTTGATTTTAAACGAGGTCTAACAAGGATCGACTGAGGAAGGTTGAGCAAATCAGGAAATCGATGGCATCAATTCAAATGACGCTACAGTGGTCGGTTATGTCTTGGGAGATGGCGTAAGCTGTTTTCTATGAGTTTCCATTATCAGGGAGGATGACAAAAAAATTTACAGGTTTAAAATCTGATGTAATACCTTTAAACGAGCAATTCTTGTATATAGGTATATTCTGAATCTCGGAAACGGGTTTCGGGGGCGATAAATCGATCTAGCTAGGTTTCATTTTTAGAAAACCAAAAAATAAAAGGTCATCCAGATATTATGAATTAACACGACAAGTTTTAGTACCGTCTAAATGTGAGAAGATGCGCTCACGAGTGACCTCCATAATTTTTAAGTACCTACATATGTTGTAAAAGATAATTAACGGATAAACCCTGGTTCTCAATGTAAACACAACACTATGAGTCATCACTCATCATCATTCGTCATCACATCAATCAATTAGGTTTTTACAGGGTGTAAAAAGACCCATCACATAGCCGTTTTTTATAAATTCTGTAAATTAAACTAAGCAACATAGAGAAAAAAATATTGATAGCGTACGACTTTTATTTATTAAAACTTGGTGTGCGCAATGTAACGCACGCAAAACAGACAGTCCAATGATGTGGCACTGGATGACCACTCATCGTGCGTCATTTTCTTATATAAAATAAGTGTTATTGTGTATGTGTGTATCTTTTTGTGCGTCGCTTTTTGTTTTGTGTATTTTTTTTTTAATATGGATTTTCTAAAGTCTGAAATAAATATTATATTATTATAATTATTAAAACATTGTGCTTGTGGAGTTGTGGGTACATACAACTGCTGTACACTACTGGTAGTTCCAGAGATTAACGCGTTCAAACAAAAAACAAAAAAACTCTTTATCTTATTAGTTTTTTAGGATTTATAACTTGTTTTCCGAAAAATATGTTTAATATTTTGACCTTTAATATCTCCGAAGCCAGAATGTCAGTTCAGTCAAACAAAAAGATCACGATGACGAGCAAGGTGACTCTCGGTTTCGTTCAGCGTTTTTTTCTACTTTTAGATACCTAGTCTCAATAAGATATGAAGGCTTAAAAATAATAGTTTAAAAAACTAAAAAACACGCTTTAAAAACCAAACTAAAAAAGGGGAAAATAATTTAATTCAATTAAAAAGCGTGGGGTGCTTTTTGAGGTATTTTTATAATCAATTAATGTCAAGCACCCCACGCTATTATTTATTTTCTACTTTTTAGTTCTGCTAAATAAAAAAACGTGTTTTTTTTTCTCTCAATTTTTTTTCTTTTAATTATTGAACCCACCTATTATTGTATAGAATCAAGTTCTTCTAACTTAACAGACAGCTGTGCTGCTGGGGAGTTTGTTCCGCTACTTCTTCTTCCCAGCTAAAGCACTAGGAAGTGGTGAAGGGCGGGCGTTTTTGGGGGGACTGTCTTATGTAATTTTATTTTGACGTTCAAAAAGAGCTGACTCTCAGCCTAGTTTGAATAAATGACTTTTGATTTTGATTTTGAATTGTCATCGGTCCTCGATAAGTTTACAAAGTTTCAATGAAATCTGACCGTTTAAAGTGGGTCAAAATCGCGCTCTAAGGAGTCGGTTACATACAAACGAACAAACAAACAGACAAGTGAAGCTGTGAAGCGTGTAAAAATAAGACTGTTGTTATGAAAGTTTTTAAATAATACCATCCTATTATTGTCCCATGGCAAATGCACGGAGCATTAATCACCACGCATGCTCAAAATGATTCTTATGTTGTTGTAAAGATAGCAAGCATCAGCAACGTCTTTGCCAAGAACGTATTCTTGGGAGAAAATGACAGAAAACATTTGATAAATTACGTAATTTTATGATAATGGTTAAACCCACTTTAGAACAATTTCATCATTTCAGCCGAAAAACGTCCACTACTGGATATAGGCCTTGCCAAGCACCGCCACTTCGACCAGTTCTGTGCTTCTCGCATCCAGCGGATTCCTGCGGTCGTTACCAGGTCATCGGTCTGCCGTTAGGTCTACCACGCTACATCTTCCAGTATGCGGTCGCTACTCTTGAACCCTTTGCCCCCATTGGCTATCTGTTCTGCGAGCGATGTGCCCTGCCCACTGCCACTTAAGTTCGGCAATTCTTCGGGCTATGTCGGTTACCTTGGTTCTCCTCCTTCATTTAGGATCCGATCGCGTAGGTAAGTGCCAGCTCCAAGTATAGCCCTCTCCGTTAACCTTTGCGTGACTTTGAGCCTTCTAATGGCCCATTGGCCCAAGAACAATTTGGCAGTTGTTATTGTAAGTTTACTCAATAAAAATTCTTATGGATATAATAATGCATGAAGGTAAACTTAAAATAGACTCTACGGTTATGCTCTGTTTGTTCTAAAAGTAAGAGATTCTGCTTTTGAGATGATTTAGTATTGATGTACAGACTCCTGCATAAATTGAGATGATTTAGTATTGATGTACAGACTCCTGCATAAATTGAGATGATTTAGTATTGATGTACAGACTCCTGCATAAATTGAGATGATTTAGTATTGATGTACAGACTCCTGCATAAATTGAGATGATTTAGTATTGATGTACAGACTCCTGCATAAATTGGTTACCGCACTTTTCTAAACTAATATTAATGTTATCATCATTTTTCTAGCCTTTCCCGAACTATATTGGGTCGGCTTCCTGTCTCACCGAATGTAGCTGAATACCAGTATTTTACATGGAGCGACTGGCCTATCTGACCGCCACAAATTACTGGGTAATTCAATACTCCTTGGTAAGACTGCTTTCAGACTTTCGGGCTTCTGAGAACCCGTAACGACTGTCAAAGAAGATCCACGAATGACAGCCTAGACCAATGGCTTAACGTGTCTTCGTGTGGTTTTGGTATGTAAAGATGGTCACCCATCCATGGACCAACCTTAGTAAGCGTAGCTTAACAGGATCGATCGACCCGTGCGATTGTTATTACAAGCCCCTCTAAACTAAACGAATATTATAAAGAGGTAAAACTGTTTGTTTGTAAGTAAGAGGGAGTCTGATCCCATTTCCATTTTCATTGAACGACTTCCTATTTCATGAAAAAGTCATTCAATGGAATGAAATGAACTAACAAGGTTTATTGATAATTTGAATGATTAAAGTTATGTAAACCAGCAGAGGGCCAGCGAACTATGGAGCGCAGGGTCCTAGGGGTTCGACTCTCAGATCGTATAGGGAACACAACACTGCGCGCCAAAACCAAGGTCACGGACGTTGCCTAGAAAGCTGTGGGACTGGGCCGGACATGTCTGCCGCATGTCAGACGACAAATGGGCTAAAAGAACCACCGATTGGGCCCCACTAAACGCACGACGCCATCGCGGCATGATGAGACGAAGATGGCGGGACGGACTTGACTCCTTCCGAAAGGACTGGTCAGCACTAGCAAAAGACAAGTTATATGGAAAAGGGAGAGAGAGGTCGTTTGGCCTGCAGAGGGACAATACAGGCTAGTTAGATTAGATTAGAAAGCCATATTTGTTACGGCTTTTTTGAGGGTGGGTAAATAATAGGTCTTTACCTATGAAATTGCCGTTTTGTATGAAAAAATTTAAACGAATTTTTTTCATGTATTTTTTATTTGTATTAATCGAAGTAATCACCCATGCAATCAATGCATCTTTGCCATCGCAGTGGCAGTTTATTGATGCCCTTCTTAAAGAAATCAGCTGGACGGGAGGCAACAAATTCTTCAAAGGCATTTTGTACTGCCTCTCGGGTATTGAATTTTTTTCCCGCCAAGAAGTTATCCAAATTCTGGAAAAAGTAGTAGTCTGTAGGCGCAAGGTCTGGTGAGTAGGGCGGATGACGGAGAGCTTCCAACCCCAGTTCTTGCAACTTGGAGACCGTCTGCTGTGCAGTATGAGGTCGCGCGTTGTCGTGCAGGAGCAGCGGAGACGAGCGATTGACCAATGCTGGTTGGAGATGTGCCAGCTTCTCCATCATTGTGTTCAGTTCTTCACAGTACACATCTGCAGTAATGCTCACCCCGTTTGGTAAGAAGCTGTGATGAATCACACCGGCGCTAGACCACCAAACAGTGACCATCACTTTTCTAGGGGTAAATTTTCGTTTAGGGCATTGTTTAGGTGCTGAACCAGGATCCAACCAACTTGCTGAGCGCTTGCGGTTATCAAACAGAATCCATTTTTCATCGCAGGTAACAATGCGGTTCAAAATTCCTTCATTTGTGTGTCTGTTGAGCAGTGCAAGGCACGTCTCGACGCGTACTTCGCGCTGACGATCATTGAGTTCGTGGGGCACCCATTTGTCAAGCTTTTTTACCTTGCCAATTTGACGCAAATGGACCAATATTGTTTTGACGCTAACGTCGAAAGCTGCTGCTAATTCAGCCGTAGATTGTGTATCATCAGCTTCCACAATCGCCTTTAATTCGTCATTGTCGACCAAAGTCTTCGGACGACCGCGAGGTTCATTTTTCAGGTCGAAATTTCCAGAACGGAAGCGAGCAAACCAATAACAGGTGGTGCGTTGGTTTGTAGTGTTAGCTCCGTAAACGTCGTTGATGTTGCGTGCCGCTTGTGCCGCGTTGCTGCCACGACGGTACTCATATTCCATAATTACTCGAATTTTTAACGTATCCATGATGACGAAAAAGATTGAAATGCGATGAAAATGTAACACTAATCAATAAACAAATGACTACTTTTGGAAAAAAAAATCCATGTTTTTAAAATAAAATTAATTTGAAATTAGAATTCTTACCCAAACAAAAATTATTTTGATTTGAAATGGCCAGTACTGCAAAACGGCAATTTCATATGTAAAGACCTAATATCAAATAACTTCTCCGGTTCCCCCGCTCTGGGTGGAGCAGGAGGGCCGTGTCAGACTTTTACTGACTAAAACCCACCCGCGTTCCCTCAATTGCCTGTGTGCCAGGGGCCACAGTAGCTCTTTCAAACAACCCGCACCCCTGGCAGATACATTTTACAGTTGCAAATTATATTTGAATCGATATACAACCTGTCACTGATCTGAAGAAAATTAGAATTTGGAGGGCTACTGGAATCTTCACTACTAACCGATTCCTCCTACCAACGGGTAATTTATGCAAAATAAACTTGCGACGGCTGCTACACAACTTACATTAAGTAGGTAGGTTAATTACTTGAAAACATGACGATATTTTTAATTTGATATGTTAAGCTTTTGTAATAAATACTTTTCATCGTTTAATGATTCTGACCTGGTTTGCCAATATAGACCTTGTTTAAATGCCCTACATTACAAAAATCTGAGCCAAAACAAAAGATCAACGTGTCGTGCATATTTGCTTAAAAACGTCCTTATTCCTTACCTTATAAGGGATAACTTTAAACATTAAGTTTTGCCATACAGAGCAAGTAACTTAATATACTTAAGTAAATGTTTAAACTTGATCTTTTGTTAGCACAGGCTCTGGTTAAACATCCTTAATTACAGTGAAGCAAAAACATAAATACAAACCTCAAGTCAAACCTTTTCCGACTTGTGTTGGGGTCGGCTTCCAGTCTACCCGGACGCACTGAATACCAGTATTTTACATGGAGCGACACCCTATCTGACCTCCATAACCCAGTAACTGGGTAATACGATACCCCTTGGTTAGACTGTTGGTGAGACTTTCGGGCTTCTGACGACCCGTAATGATTATCAAAGTTAGGTCCTACAATTAACCACATGAAGCAAAAACCTCGTTCAATAAACTGATTTAAAATAACACGTTTAAATGACATTGGAGTTCGGTAGCGTATTTTTTCAACGCAATCAACCATGACTTTTAAACTGTCAGTGAACTTTTGGTATAATTGATTTGAATTTGATTTTATTACAATATTGTGTCATGACGAACTAGGCTAGCTTAAGGGTCCCACAGACAGGCGTGACTCGACTAGAACCATTTCTATGAAAACTTCTACTAACTAACTAGAGTCGCGTCGCGCTGTCGAGTCGCGCCGTCCGGTCTGCAATATTTCAAATCGTGAGGAATTATAATAGGTACCTACCCGGGAAAGAGCTAAAATTACACATATTATTTCTAAGTTCTGGCTGGTAAAACACCTTCCAGAAATATCTAGGTCACTCCGTTTTGTTATTAGTATTGGCCTCATGTGCCCGCTGAAATCTTCGCGCGTCTTTTGTGTGTACCACGGTTGTATGGGACTACGCGAAATGCTACGAATGATTGTCCTACTCATGCATGTAGAACTATCTATAAGTTATAGGTCGACGTAAACGGGTTATAGAGTTATAGACTATAACCCGTTTTGTCACCGTTCCTACAGCATAAAGGCTTCTACAAGCAGGCGGGACACGACATTTGTAAAACAATGTCCATGAAGTTTTCGTAAAAATTGTTCTACGAGTGTCGCTTGGCGCTGTCGGATCGTGCTTGTTTGAAGAAGCCTTAAGCCCACATTCGCATCGGTGCTTTTCCGAACGCGAAGTTAACATTTTCAACGTAGAACCGAGCGTTGACAATCCAGCAGAGTGCATTGTCTAGCGCGTTGAAAAAGTGCACAGTTGGATTATCAACTCACGCCAGTTAGCCGAGCGTTGAAAATCCAGTACCTACTTATGCGGCAAGAAACGTCGCGCATTCAACGTCGTTGAATAAATATTACGAGACAGAACATTTATTAAATAATTAGACATATGTCAGCTAGCCATGCCAATATACCAACAAATAAAATGAAAACTTAACTCAAGCACAAAGAGTAAAGATTAAAAAATGTCAATAAAGCATAATACCAAAATAAAAGCCTCCTGGTATAAAGGGCGTGATGAAACGATGGATAGACCGTGTGGACGATGATATGGTTTGAAAGGGGATATGACTGACTACCGACATGACGACTAATACTACTAATAGTGAAGTACCTATTGATAAAAAAGACATTTTGCGACGACACCAAATAAATTGGGGCAGAAAAATGATGATTTTGTAATGTAATTTTATCTGCTTCCAGGCTGGCGTAGTCCAATTTCTCCTGGAGACAATAGGATCCAAGGACCCGATACTCCAAGAGGCATCGGCTGGCTGTCTCTGCAACATAAGGAAACTAGCACTGGCCACCGAGAAGGTCAAATTAAAACAGTAGACGTTTATTTATGTGCTTTTTAGAGGACATATCTAGTTATTAAATTAAATGACGAGATTAATTTTTTTTTTGTTTTATTTAGGTTTCATAAAGTTATTGGGTCTTTTTTACGGAATGTTACTGAAGATTTTTTATTTTTTATAATAGGACGGCACTGGGCTTATGGCTAGAAGTAATATTAGCTGCATGGGCCGATCGATCAGGTTAAGCTACGCTTGCCGCGGTTGGTCCGTGGTTGGGTGCCCATCTTTACATACCAAGACCCCTCTCCTATGGAGAAGAGCCGGCAAGAAACTCCACGGTTACTCTTTTAAAAATAATTGGCTTTTACAATGTTTTCAAATTACAGTGATAATAGGTATGGAGGACAGTGCAGGTCTTTCAATAAGTACCAGGTACTTAGAGGAATGAAAATACAGAATAGAAAACCGTCTACAAATCTAGTCTGTAAGGCTAACGTTCTCTCATTCACAATAACCACGGAGGATATTTATACTCGTTACATAACATAATATCACGCCTTATTTCTCCGATGAGTTGGGCAGAGGTGTAGGTACCTATGGTAGACCCACATTTCGCTAGTTATGTTTAAGTCCCATGTAATAGGGGGCGCGCCTATTTCCATCAATAGGGCACAAATCTAGTCTTCTGGCTGCTACTAAGAAATTCCGAATAGAACAACCCAATAAAACTTTACCCGACCTGGGATTCGAACCCACAGAACCTCACCTCATGCTTAGCAGTAGCGCTTGCGAACAACGAGGCAGACTAATTACTTCTAATTACTCTTTACTGACTAGTTTATAGTCGGACACATTGTATACTTGTTTAATAATTAAAAAAATCGGTGAGTCATTATGGTCATAAAAATTATATAGCTTGAAATAAAAACTCAAGTATTCAACTATTGTAATTAGGTAAGTATAATAATGAACAAAGTTCAAGTTTAAGTCGATTCTAAATTTAGAAAAATACACATCATGGTCACCTACATTGGATTTGGTCGTTTATGCTTACCGTTATTTCTTAATTTTACTTTTTGCCCGGCTCCTAAGAGTCCCAGCGTGATATTAAAAAGCCTTTCTCAATAATTGGGCAATCAAAACCAAAAATATTTTTTTTTTAATCAGTGTGGTAGGTACTTGCAGAGATTGGCCCTGGTAACTTTAAATATTGTCATTATGAGCAATAATAGTTCTTATTGCAATCTGATACGGGTTAAAATCTGTTGTAATAAATTCGAATAATAAATGAGCAAGCATTGTCGTAAAAATACAAATAAAATCATATAAAATTAGATATTAACTATATAATAATAAATAATCCATCACTGGGTGCAGTTTGGAATTTGAAATAATATGGTATATTTTTAATTATAATTATTATAATTTTTATTGAGGGGTATACTGGTTTTAAAGATAATTAAAGAGGTGACTTTGATGATTTTTTGATGCATTATAGTATGTTTAATTATGTTTTGAGTTCCATCACGTTATGCAAAAAAGACTTGAAAATATCGTATATATTTTTGCTTTCAAAATTATTTACGGTTAAAGAGATACACTGGTTTAAAAAACCACCTTTTTGAGTGTTTTCAAGAAATCACCGCCTTAAACAAATAAAAAAACTTTTCAGCTTTATTATTAATATATAATATAGATAGATATACATAGGTAGATAGATAGCTTATCGTTTATGTAATTTTGATATATCATTTCATTATCCATAATTCAAGGCGTTCACACATCATCAAACACATCAATCATGGTTTAAAATTTTAAAACCATGATTAGGTAATCAACAATTAGTTTATTTTTATATTTAAAGAACGAATTGTTGATTATCTAATCAATAATAATCGAATAAGTACCTTAGTATGGAAAATTGGGGATGCCAAATGCTTTATCACGAACCAAGAACGAACTGACGTCACGTTTAATTGTTTTAATACTAGCTTTCTCCTGCGGCTTCGCTCGCGTTAAATTAGAATTTTACAAATAATTCGGGTTGCACTCTGCTTGTAATAATATAATTCAATCATGATTTGAAAGACACGTGGCGCCATGTAATTACTTTTTTTCGGGATTAAAGGGTACACTATGGCCGTTTCTGAACACCTGACTACGTATTTGAAAAAAATCAGCTTACTTTCGCATTTATAATATTAGTTAGGATTTTTGAAGATAATTCAGTTCTATAAATACGCCAAATCGCTTCAGACGTAGATACTTAAAATTCATACCAAAAACTGTGTAACATTGTATAGAAATAAATGTGGAAACCTCACACTGTGATCACGAAGTTTGATCTTTGACATTGAGTTGTACAAATTACAATTGCTGGCTGTACCTACATAATGATTGTTTCAACAAAGTATAAGTACGGTCACCGTAAGAGATTTCCAGGGTCATCGGATATAATTGGGAGTTAAATAATACACCGATGGAAGTTTTCGAATAAAAGAACATCACTCAGGATTGGTTTCCAGAAAAAAAACGTTTTTCTTCTTCTTGTGGGAAATAACACACTCAACATTTTTTTTTATCATTACAGCTGATTATACAATTAACCCTTCCACCGCTATTTATAAGTGAATTTTCACTTTCGGGGAACGGCTAATGAAAACGCCAAACAGACGATGCCCAGCAATAATGAATGAAACTATGCTGTTGTAGAAAGGATAACATTTTCATTAGCCGTCCCCCGACGTGACAATGCTTTGATCAAAATATTTCCTAGAACTTAAAAGGCCAATAAATTAAATATGTATATATTTTTTACTTTTTAGAGGTTTTTGCTTGGATGCAATTATAATTTAATAATATTATTATGCCCATAACTTTATGCGACTTCACACGAATGTCCAAAATATTGGTCGCATATATATGTTTGTTGGTACTTTCAAACTCAAATAGCAGTAGCAGCCCGGGGGTTAATTGTAGATTTTAGTACGGTTGTGATTTGTGATAAATGTATTAAAAAATGTTCAAAATGTCATTTTCCATAAAAAAACAGCATTTTTGGATACGAAATGAATGATGTCCGTTAATTGAATTAAAAGACAACATGAATTTATAAAATTAAATTTCATTCGAAAACATTCATCGGTTTCTTACTAAACTTCAAAAACTACATCCGACGAACCAGGGGGCCTACTCCCTAAGCACGAAGTCCATCGTTTCGGTCGAAGTATCGGGCGTTTCCAGCTCCGTATCACTTACGGACAGAAGATTAGTTTGGAGCCCGAACTTAGAATGAATGACAACACGATTTGACAGCTATCCCTCTTACTCCCGATATGTTTTTACCCGTCCAATAAAGTTAGTTAATTGGCTGTAGGATTCACTAAGAAGTTTCGAACTACTTTCGGACGGGTCCGTATCTTAGTTGACGGGGTTAGAGAGTAGGCCCCCTAATTGCGTAACACACTATCAATCAGAATCTGAATAATTTTGAAGGAAATTGCTAATCCTTTGCTTCATATGTTCGAAAAAATTGTCTGCTCAAGAAAGTAAATGAAACAAAAAAATCATCAACTAATGTAAATTACATTGTTTTTGGAGTCACCTTTTAAGCAAATATTTGCTTGTATTAGGTGGTTCCGCTCTTCCAGTATACATTAACTATACATAAAAATAACGCAATGAATTTTGTTGAACTGTCAATGAAAGCCATTTCTACTGCTAGTGTGTTATGCAACAACGCCGCTGGTTACGTATTTCTTTTGGTGACTGTACCATACGTAAGTTTGTGGTCATACGTAAACCAACGAAACTGAAGTTACTTCACAGTGACAAGTATTATTTGAAATGCCCTTTTCACCTTACTGATTGAGCTGAACTTTAAACTTAAAGGTTCAGACATATTGTTATGACACAGCTTTGATAATAGGTATCGATGCTTTCTCTGCCATAACTTATTGATTCAAAAATGAGAAAGAAAACAAACCATGATATGTGTAGTGTATAATAAAACAAATAAATAAAATTGAAGTGTCAATGTCAAATAAATAAAATTGAAGTGTCAATTGAAGTGTCAAAAGAGGAGATTCTATGTTCGAGTGTATGTATTTTTTTTGTTGAACTGTCAAAATCAAAGTTATTCCGACTGTCGCAATTACCCCGCAGTTTAGTGGTAAAATGAACTTAAGGTGACATTTTTTGCATATAAACTTCGGGAGTGTTTTACTCCACTGTCTGATATGGCACATCCAAAGTAAAATATGATATCGTTTTGTCTCATTATTAATATTGTCTGTATGGAAACAGAATACTAAAATAAAATCCCATTAAAAAGTTAAGAGCCAACAAAGATTCGTTTTTCTTGCTCATTTTACTTAACTTTGGGCGTGTTTAGTAATAAAAGAAGTGTAAAATCTCCAAAATCAAGTCGGTACCGACAAAGTTCAATTAACGAAAAGTTCAATAAACTTTATTGGTCATTGATTTATGCATTGGCTTTTTCATAAAACCCGATCTTCCAAAGGACTTTTCTAAATTTTTTAGTATAAATGATCCTGCATCTCACTCAATAACGTTGTGCGTGTAGACTAGCGTCTAACTGCTCATCACTTAAACTATCTCTGTTGGACACGAAGCCTGGTAAGACAGCGTGATTTTTAGCCAGGCCCACCAGTGAGTTTGAGCCCGCGACTAGGTTCCCCTTAAAGACTTATTCAAATAGGCGCGTCGCGACACTTGTAGAACAATTTCCATGAAGTTTTCATACGTGAGTCGCGTCGCGCCTGGAGCCTTAATACGGGATCAACAGGATTCTACATTAAATACCTAGTTTTGCGACCATAACGTGAATGCTAAGTTTAACAAAGTAATTTACATAAATTGCAGTGACGGAGATTATTTGCTTATTATTACAATTAATTTTCAATTGCATATTTTGCTCACCTTTTAAGGCGCGGTAGTAAGCAATTTTTTTTCATTTGACCATATAGCGCATCGCGGCCACAAATGAGGTTCAAAATATAAATGCATTTGATGTTTAGTTGAATCGAAAGGCCACCAAAATATAAGGAATTTTACAGTTTTAATTAAATTAAAAAATAAATGCACGACTGTGAAATAATTTCTAGGTAAGGTATTTCTTTAGTTGATTGAATTTCCTTTATGAACATTATATAAATTAGGTTATGTAGTTTACGCTCGAAATTTTGAGATTTATGCGACGATAAATCTTTTTTTAATCTCTGTTTTACGATTGTTTTATCATGATATTCATTTATTTTTATTAAAAAAGAAAGTTTGTCACGGACACGAAGGTATTTTTATTGAAGTTAAGTAATCTACTTAAGCAACTTAAAGTAACTTTGTGAGCTAACTTAATATTTAATATTTGTTCGTGAGAGATCCTTAAACTCATTATGCACTTGCAGAATATTGCTTCAACATTTAATTTATGTATCTGTTACTGTTAACTTTTAATTTTGAAAAAGAACTGTGTCCATTGCATTTTGTAATGACTTTACAGTTACTTGCACTGTTGTGGAATATTTATTGGTGGGAAGGTGCTTACTTACTTAATTAACGATCACATTAAATTAATTTACTTTTCCAGTTTATTACCTGCATTTATGATTGAAAAATAATTCGATACGATTATTAAAATTAAACCATGTACCTAACGGATTGACTATGTAAAGAAAGTAGGTATACATTTTATGTAAGTAGTATGTAAGAGCATTTAATGGCCAATGGCCGAATACCACCGACACGAAAAGAACAAGAGTATTAAAAAAAAATTCGCGCGTGATATTTTCGCTACTGTACTCTTTAACTCAGTGCCGAGATTTGAAAATCAAATATTGTATTTTTCAACGCTCTGGGATGCACTCTGCTCTGTTGGATTCTCAACCGTCAGTTCAACGACGAGAGTTAAAAATCCAGTGCGCGTATAATCCTGCCGCTATATTTTTTATGTCTGTGAGAAGGTTAGGTACATGTAGAGACCTAGATTTTTCCATGTCTACCCAAATGTTCTAAGCCTTGAGAGGAGACCTTTCTAGAAAGCTTACCACAGCCACTCTACAGAAATCACGAAAAGAAAAAAAGAATCTACTGAATAGATTCATTTTATATAGGTAGATTCTTTTACATATTGTGAATGAGAAAACGTTGTAGGCCTTAGAGACTAGATTTGTAGACGTTTTTCTATTCTGTATTTTCATTCCTCTAAGTACCTGGTACTTATTGACTGGCCTGCACTGTCCTCCCATACCTATTATCACTGTAATTTGAAAACATTGTAAAAGCCAATTATTTTTAAAAGAGTAACCGTGGAGTTTCTTGCCGGCTCTTCTCCATAGGAAACGACAAATTGGAACCGTGCACCTAGCTTCTGACGTTTCATAAGTGCCCATGCAGGCTTATGTGAAATAAAATATTTTGATTTTGATATTATGTCTACAGAAGTGACTTTACGCTCCCATATCCCTTGTCAGTTGCACAATTAACTCTTTCAACAAAATAATTCTTGTAGTGAGAAATGCTGTAGATATGTATAGCAGTTTTAAATGGTAGCACTTCAGATTATTACTTCATTTAGTTTCCAATGGGAAGGTAAATGAAAGGAAGGTTGCAATGAGTGCAGTGCCAACACCTCGGTAGCGTTTGAAACACAAGTAAGTTTGCAAGGACATCGGTTTAGTAATAGTTACATCACTGTCATGCAGTCTAGTACACAGTAGGGTGTACCTCGGGCTTAATTAACTGTGAGATGAATTTTGCTAAAGATGGACCACAGCAGGGATTAATTTTTTTACATTTAAAGATATATAAAAATCAGCCAAATAAAGGATAATGTCCCAATTGATCTGCAGTCTATTACTCAGTACGCCGTCCTAGGAACACGAAAGTGTTTTTTTTAATTAACATTTTAATAATACTGGCAATCGATCTGCAGTCCAATGATCATGCACATTTTACTTTTCAATAATAATTAAAGCACTTCGTTCGTGTAAGTAAGGTCGTTTATTACTCTTTTCATTTGTATGCAAACTAAACAAAAGCGTTGCGCAAAACAACGCAAAAACAACTGCAATCCATCCAGCGACTTATGAAATTTGCAGTGCATCGCTGGCAACTGCTGGAGATGAATACTTTTTAGAATTGTCCTCGAACAAGGCAACGTTGTAATTTCTTCTATTTTCGTGGATGCATTTAATATATATATTTTTTTATTGAATTGAATAAAGCACAGACATTTAGAATCGTTATACACTAAATAAGAAGAGAACAACTTTATTCATATAAATAATTAGGTAGTTATAATCAAATCATCTGCTTAGCCTTTTCCCAACTATGTTGGGTTCGGCTTCCAGTCTAACCGGATGCAGCTGAATACCAGTATTTTACACGTCGCTACTGCCTATCTGACCGCCACAACCCAGTTATTGGGTAATACGCTACCCCTTGTAAGAATGGTTGTCAGAATTTCAATATTCTGACGACCCGTAATAACGACTGTCATAGATTCATGAATGACAGTCGGGAGGACCAAGATTCTAAATATATTTTTCATCCCCCCATCTCGGAAAGAGTATTTTTGCTCTTCGATATCTGAGTGCAAAAGCCGTTTTTATCCGCTAGAGGATAAAGTAAATTGAATTTAGAACATCGTGTGCACTAAGCTTGTGAATTCAAAACTTCATTAAACCTAATTTACTTCTCCCTCAATGGTGCCGAATTTATCATACAAGTCTAAAATATGTAAAGGCATCGTAGGAGCCATTACTCTGAAAGAGCCTCAGTCAGATCCTTGGACTGGCACTTCTACATTAAAAATGAGCCGTTACGAAACACCTAACCATCGCCTCTCTCGCCAACATTTACGCCAAGGGAATCCGATGAATCGGTACAACTATTAAGACAGATAAGGTCACTAACACCGACATTACAGTACCTCACAAAAACATTACACTCAACTTAAGTAACTGTAGCAACGTTACTTTCAATTTTTCTTAATTATGCCTAAGTATTATTTGTTATAATTTAAAGATTATTCTGTAATATTTACCTATCATAATGTAGTAGTTAATAGGTACATAAACTGAAATAAAAATATCTTGTGATTGTAAATGTTTTTTTTTTTGCATTTCCTCGCTGAGGTGGGATGAGAAGTTACGTGTTGCACTGGAGTGCAAAGATTTTTCACCTCGTGCTCTTTTAATTCCCTCGCTAACGCTCAGGATTCTAATTTATGAATTTATCAATTTTAGAATCCTTCGCTTGCTCGGTCATCAAAATTGAGCACGCGGTTAAAAAGCAACTTTGCACTGTTGTATATGGTAACAAATAAATGTCTTTGAGTATAATAAATGCTGTTGCCTTTTCTTAGCTATCCATAAAAAAATCATAATAACCTACTCTTGTAACTATTAAGGATACGGAACCATAATTTATGCACGGTCGGATTCACACTTTGCGGGTTATTAATTAACATTAAGACGCTAATGTTCGCAAATATTTAGTTTTTTACGCTAACTAACCATTTTATTTGGCAATTCAAGTAATGGTTTGCAAGATTGCTTAATTAAGACGAATTGATAATTATTTTGATGCGAAAATTATTCAAACTACGAGTATGTCCGGTCTTCCGAAAAGCTTGGCTTTAAGTCTTGCATAAAATTGTTTACTTACTTTGTTACTTTGTTTTTTACGTAATGATGAAATGCTGACTTAATTTAGATTAGATAAGGGAATTGCAGTGTAATTACTGATGAACATGCCAAGATAAGTGTTAATTGCAAATCTAACCTTTACGATGTCAGATTACTTTGCAAAGAAGCTTAGGTAATACACAAGCCCTGAGACGTGCTAAAAAGAAAGAGTGATCAGCACAGCACTCAGCACATGACCTGGAATTTTATAGTGTGTTCCATTATAGAATTCAGAAACAATCCTCAATGATCCAGTCACTTCGTGATCTTGGTGTAGCATCGAATTATATAGGATCTCATCTCAGCAGAATATCATGGAAGATATCTATCCCATTAGAGACTGTTAGTGTACTTAAACAACACAATCTAACTACTTAGGTACTGTTTTAAATTCGCATTGTTATGTAAAATGACCTTGATTTAACGCGAACTTTTTTAATGTCAATATTCATACACGGTGCATAGATTAGTCATCTTTGCTTCGTCGAATCATGTTCGAAAAGCAAATACGTTGGCCAACGATTATCGCTAACTTTTCATGGTCTCGTCCAACGGGTATTATTAGATACTATTAGGCTTTTTTGAACTACATCCTAACACACATTGTACTAAGTATATTATTTTAGTCTTAATGAGTTCTTATACTGAATTGTAGTTGGTGGAAATTCGTACCGGTGATGATAAAAAAAGATAGGCTAATGAAGTAGGTACAATTTATCGATTGAACAAATTATGCAAACATCAGACGCAATAACCGTTATCAACAAATTGTTAATACCAACTGCTATCATTCACGATAAATTATAATTGATTATATGAAGAGAAAGAATTTCTAATTTTCTATACCTTATGAAGGACACAGTCACCACCGTATTAGGACACCCTTCTGTTGGACTATTGTAGGCGCCAATTAACATTCAATGTGGCAGGAAAACCATCCGTTGTTGAGCGTTTGAACAAATATTGTCATGCGTTGTTTACAATTAATGTTGGAGCAAAATACAGACGACAAATATTTGACGAAATATTAGTTTTGTAAAAGTCGTGACAATTGACCTTAACCGATTTACACCTGTCGGTAGAATATTGACAGTTTATTAAGCTGATAGGCCTTGGAATGAGTCGTGAGTTGGACGTGGCTTCCGAGTTCCGCACCCTTTGGCTTTAACATTTTAGTAGACAGAAAAGTTATATCATGGAAGTCACTTTCGATTTTCGAATTCCAGTAAAAGTTTAAATTTTTTGACACACACAACTACAGAAATGAATTTGACAGCGAGTTTTGTCAAGTTGCAGAATGACACGGTTTACAAAAAAAAATGTAAACTGATCATAGTTGTTTTTCCATGCCGAATCGTAGACTTCTCCTACAGCACCCCATTTCCAATGTAAGCTCGCTGTCTGAGCCTGAGATCAACAAACCTTTAAATTTTTGCTTTCTTTACCACAATTTACTAGGTAGGTACTTACCTATTGTTCAATATTCTACAGTCAAGTGCATCAATTAACTTTAATGTCAATGGCCTTAGCTAAACCATAGTTGGAATTGCAGCATTCTCTTCGATTGATCGAGGCGATCAACGGTAGGTATGGCACGACAAAAAAATCGGATGCTATAAATTGAAAAAAAAACCAAATGTTTTTAGTATTTCACATAAACCCAAGGAACTCCAAAAATGAAAAAGTGTGCATTATTAAGTTAAATTTGTGAAGTACCTAGATACACTTTCTTGCGCAAGAGATTGAGATTGTATGCAAGTAGCGTGTGGTAGCATTTTCTGACCTTCGCCAATGAGGTTTTGCAACTTGGGTCAGCCACTGCGAACCGTTGTAAACAGTGACACTGTGACAATGGCTTAGCACTGACACACTGAATGACGTGACGTCGCAGTATATAATTAATGGATACCTTACCTACATCAATTAGCCCTTGGGTCAACTGAAGCTAAGTAGGTACTTATTGTTGACATAATGACACTACCTTGCAATTATTTTATGTAGATATCCATCTTGGATTATAAATAAAGACAGATCTAGAAATGTTAAAGGTTTCTGGCACAACCTTAGCCACGAGTTTTAATAATAGCTTAAATAAATAAATAAGTACAATCCACGTGCCTACATTTTTAACCGGCGAATAAAAAGGAGGAGGATATCAAGTCGACACGTACATTTATTTTTATGTATGATCAGTGACCACGCATAACTTTTCACTGAGTACGAGTAGTCCTATTTTAATAAGTATCCACCCCAAATGCAGAAAAAATAAACGAAACTTTTTATCAAAAAATTCAACCGACGCACGCGACGAAAATAGAAACTGAAAAGCAAAAATAAAACTTTTAGTCTAAATAAGCTCCTAAATTAATGTCAATTTTGAGTCTGCACCAAACAAACAAAAATGTATTCATATTTTTTTTCAGCAAAAACGGTTTAACTCCTTCCTGAAAGTTATTTGCATGAGTCAGTGATCATTAAGCGTAGTATTACGTATCACAGAACCGGGCAGAACAAATTAGGACGGAGATTGCACATTTGCACATGCAATATATTACAATGTAGCTCGGTAGCTTCTAATATAAATATAACAGACTTCCTGCATTGCATACTGCTGCAATAATAACAAAGAAATCAACTATCGGCAATGGCTGTTACGTTCTCTATTTATAATCGAATTTTACCGCGTTTGAGAGCTGACAGTGTCAAAATTCCACAACAATAGTGACATTGACAGCTCTTGAACACGGTTGAGATGGATTTTTTTTTAGTACGCGTTCAGTTTAAGTCGTGAAATTCACTCTTAATTATACACAGCATAGTAAACAGATAGGGTCTTGAAAAAGTGTCAAAAAAAGCCCACCTTCCTCCGGCAAGACAAGTGACAGTTTTCTAAAAATTTGGATTAAAAATAAACATAAAAGGTACCTAAACTAATTACTATATACCTAGGACTCGCCCTCGACAGCCGGTGGGACTTCGCGGAGCGTTCCCGACGTTTGGCTCCCATACTGGAGTGGGCCAAGGCTGCCTTGAAGCGGCTCCAGCCCACTCTAGGGGGGCCAAACGCGGCTCTACGCGGGGGTCGTGCGGTCCATGGCCCTATACGGGGCACCGGTGTGGGCGCCCACATTGAGGCGCCAACCAGCCCGCCATTTGAAGGCGTCCCATAGGGTCATGGCCATCCGGATGGTCCGGGGATACCGCACGATCTCCGGTCAGGCAGCGGGCCTCCTTGCTGGATTGCCGCCATGGGATCTGGAGGCAAAACTCTTCGCGCACACTTGGGAGTGGCGCGAGGAGGCCAATCGCCAGGGCGTAACTCCGCTGCCGCGAGAAATCGCGGCACAGCGGACATAGCTCCGGTGGGATCTCATGGCGACATGGAGAGTGCGATTGTCGCAACCCAGTGCTGGGCACGCCACGATTGCGACGGTAAGTCCCCTCTTTGAAGAGTGGCTAGAGAGGCGGCATGGCGTCCTCACCTTCCGCCTGACGCAGGTCCTCACCGGACACGGTTGTTTCGGGAGGGTCCTGTTTCGGATAAGGCGGGAGGAAACGCCCGGGTGTTTCCACTGCGTAGATCGCCCTGAGGACACAGTGGAGCATGCGGTGGAAGGCTGCCCGGCTTGGGCGGAGCGCCGACGTGTCTTTGTGGAGGCGATCGGCGGTGGCGATCTCTCGCGTCATGCCATGGTACGGAGGGAGAGTGCATGGGTAGCCGTTACCTCCTTCTGCGAAGCAGTAATGCTCGCAAAGAGGGAGGCGGCGCATGTGAGGGAGAGGCAGTATATGCGCCCTCACGGCCTTAGTCGCCGCAAGAGACGCCCTGAGCGTCGAGAATCCCAGGCTGATTCCCGGCCACCGTAGGCGCGGGCTTGCGGACGGCGAGTAATGGGTAGCTCGCTCTCCGGTATGGACCAAGCCCGGGTCGAAGGCGCGTTGTGTTCCACGTGCGCCTCAAAAAGATGTTAGCACCAACTGGTGGGGTCTGCAAGGGCCGTTGCCTGCTAGGAGTGCGGGTTGTTCAAAAGAGATACCGCGGCCCCTGGCACACAGGCAACTGAGGGAACACGGGTGGGTTTTAGTCAGTAAAAGTCTGACACGCCATCCTGCTCTACCCAGAGCGGGAGAAGTTATTTGATGCTTTCCCACCCAAAAAAAAAGCTAATTACTGTGCGCCATTTCAAATGACAGATTCGACTAGTTGTCAAATAATAAATGCTCATCGATGTAGAAACGATTAATTTATGCAACATGATTGACGTTATAGTTATGCAGAATTGCAGACTCACTATATGTATTCTCGTTTTATTCCTGTTTTGTCTGTGTTCTTTGTCGTTTTAACCTTATCTAATCTAATATGGTC
The DNA here is from genome assembly GCA_947359405.1 of Antitype chi. Taxonomy (NCBI): domain Eukaryota; kingdom Metazoa; phylum Arthropoda; class Insecta; order Lepidoptera; family Noctuidae; genus Antitype; species Antitype chi. The sequence continues at coordinate 4,150,569 of OX375812.1, forward strand.
TATTCACCCAAAAGAATCTCTTCCTGTTCGATTACTTCGATTAGAAAAAAGACAGCCTCATTGGATTTAAATCAGCCTCTCGAAATCATTATTTTTTCTTTGTTTTTGTAAATCCAATGGATGGATCTATTAGTAAATATTTAGATTAGCGTCAAAGAAAAATTCTTCGATTAACTGGATCCAGTACAGAAAGTGTTTTTTTTTTCAATCCAAGTTTGATCCTTTGGCTTTTAAGATGCTTCAACAAAATAAAATTTTCTTTGCAGCCGTTTTTTTTTCGGGTTTTTTCTTCGCACGGTTTGTGCATTTAGCCAGTGTCAAGTAATTTTTCTTTTCGATCAAGTAAATGGCCCGATATCGGACACAAAGTTACAAAACAGTCATAGTCGTCTTTATAGTCAGTCAAGTCAAAGTTATTGTAAAGCGGTAGCAACTTTACAACAACCTAATATGAGTTTTTGGGGGGGAACACGAAAAGTCCACGTTCACTTATTTTCACCTTCACTACACTTGTGCACTCACATGTAATTAAATTGACTCACTACCAAAATTATACAATTTAATTCGCTAATTCACTAAATCTCATGGAAATGAAAATTCGTGCGACATGTTTCAACCCGATCCCGCCAAAACCTCCTTTGCAGCTAGGGTTGCCAGGCGTCCGGATAAAACCGGACACAGTCAGGCTTTTTGGTTGCGTGTATGGCCAAATTACATGGTGTCCGGCCTGTCCGGCTTTTGTTAGGCTTTTTAAATTTCACATTTGCCATTTCACATTTGCCATGTGTTGGTTTCCGCTCCACCCGCCTAACCTTGTATCGCTAGCGCAAGCGAGCGGAGTAGCACTGTCCATAATGAACAAGACTGATTCATTCAATTTTGTTGTTGTTTCATTCGAATATAAGAAGGTTTCATGGTAAATGATAAAAAAGCCTTGTTTTACTTTTTTTTATTGTAGTGTTATACTAAGACTAAAAAATTAAGGGTGTCCGGCCTTTTTACCCAAATGTCCGGCTAAACAGACTGGTCTGTCCGGCTTTTCGGTTTTAAGACCTGGCAACCCTATTTGCAGCCGTTAATTTGTTTGATTAGCCAATTTGTTAGTTTCTCGATAAAGGAAGAGTCAGTGTCATTGAACGGATAATTCATGCAGTCATCCATAAAATAAATTATAGTTAGGTACAGATTACTGTTAATGCTCATTCCTGACACATCATTACGTTGAAGAACTGATTGACATCCTAGATTGCAGTTGTGGTCGACGGAAATAATTTACTTATTTATATAAGTGAGAATGAGATAATCTCAGACTAGACATACCTAAGTAACACCTTTTTATCACGAGTATATAAACTTACGTCATATAAAGTGCAAGCGATGTATTCTGAGGTATGATGAGACACTGGTCAAGTTATGCTTGGCTTAAGTTAATCATACATTGTGATAAATAGTGGTAATTCAGTTAAATAACAACGTTACTTCAGTTATTTCTACTAAGAAATATGTCAACCTATATTTTTTTTATTAATTTTAATATGTGACACGACCAGCGGGGTAGTTGCGTAACACACTAACAGTAGGAATGGCTTTCGTTTTGACAGTTCAACAACATTCATTGCGTTATTTACGTTGTTGAACAGACAAATTTTTCGAACATATGAAGCAATGGATTAGCAATAACCTACCAAACGATTCAGATTCTGATTAATAGTGCCAGACAAAAATACTATTAATGCCATTTTTAAATTTAATTCAATTAGTTCCAAAATTAACACCAACTACCTGATTAAAATGTAATTTGAATGTCTACTAGACTAATCCAGAAAGGTAATTCAATTCTTCTATCCGTTTAGTTCTATGTAGGTAAAGCATTTGGTAGTTGATTTCTTGAAAACGCTCAAAAAGGTGGTTTTTTAAACAAGTGTATCTCTTTAACCGTAAATAATTTTGAAAGCAAAAAAATATATGATATTTTCAAGTCTTTTTTGCATAAAGTGATGGAACTTAAAACATACTTCAATGCATCAAAAACATCATCAAAGTCACCTCTAAATTATCTTTAAAACAAGTTTATCTCTTCAATAACAATTATAATTTTAATTAAAAATATACAATAAAATTCGAAATGCCAAACTGCATCCAGTGATCGATTATTTATGATTAAATACTATGATCTAATTTTATACGATTTTATTTGCATTTTTACGACAATGCTTGCTCATTTATTATTCGAATTTATTACAACAGATTTTAACCCGTATCGGATTGCAATAAGAACTATTATCGCTCATAACGACAATATCTAAAGTTACCGCAGTATTCTGCAAAAAGTAGCAATCGATGTCACTTCTGTGGCGCGTACGGATACAGAAGTGACTTCGGTATTTGACGCACTTGTTGTTTAAAAAACCCGGCTGCTACATAGCATCCGTGCATTACCGTCGAATGACGTCACTGAAACGTTATTAATGAAAGTAAGCTGGTGTATTTTCCTAGGGAACTTTTTGCCACGGTAAAGTCAAGCCCGCTTTCATCACTTTCATGACAGTTGTTAGGTAGGTACTGCGGCTGTTAAATGGCGGCCATCGCTCTTCTATGAAATCGCAGCTAAAGTAATTCAAATACACGTGTATTTATTTAACCATGTTACGCGGCTTATTTCAATACATATGATTATTATTATCGTCCTAGAACGCTTTTCCTTAGTTTCCACTCCCGATTTATTTACACGTCACAACTATTTTTGTTACCAAATCTTTGTAATACTAACGTGATCGTTTAGAAGGCTCTCCGTAGAAAAAAATCCATGAAGTTTCCATACAAGTTGCTCCAACAGGGTCGAGTTGCCCGTCTGCGGGGACCTTAATTAGGTTCCCCGTCACATGATTGGAATTTTGGTTTGCAGGTAAGTTAATTTTAATTTACAAAGTTAATAAAAAAACCGTCTTTATAATTTGCGACATACAATGGTGTCATGCCGAATATTAAGCTAGCATTAGATAGGTACTTTACATACTTTGCAATTTTATTGTGAGAATTTTTGTATATAATTTATCTTATATTTATTTTTAAATCGTTTAAAAATAGATTTAGAATAGGTACTTTTAAAATGTCTACATTAAACTCTGTTCTTAAATTGTATAAAATTCTAAAATGACGTCACTTTTTCCGTTTTTTTATCTTCTTTTTTTGAAATGTGACATCACCTAGATCGCTTTTTAATACATCCAACGTCAATCGGGTGTCGTTACATGATTTACCTGTGCAATGCAGGTGCAGTAGGTAATTACCGGGCTTGTGGCTTCTTCAGTTTATGCAATAATGTAAGACATAGTAATAATCGACTGTTGCTTCTCAGCATTGCTAAGTATATAATGGTAGAACTCGCGTGATTTGTTCAAGGATGTTTTAGAAAATATTTTACATACAAAATGCCTTTAAAGTTAAACAGCCCTGGCCCTAATGATATGCAGGTCTTGATACCTATGCATTTTGGTATTGGCAAAATTCAAATACATATTTAATGGGATGTAAGTAGAACAATTGACTACCTTAAGGGGGAAGCGTCAGGGTAAGGTGGATGGTTAGGAGAGTAGGGGAAGACCAAAGAAATGTGAAAGATGATACGTCTAGAAAGGGTGTGACTTGTGTGATTACCGAGATGACGACTAATCCTACTATCCTACTAAATGTGAAAGTTTGTGAAGATGTTTGGATGTTTGTTACTCAATCACGCAAAAACGGCTGAACGGATTTAGATGAAATTCGGCACACAGATAGATTATAACCTAGATTATCACATAGGATACTTTTTATCCCGGTAGTACGTTCCCGTGGAATAATTTCCGACCTCCACGGGGGTGAAGCCGCAGGCGGAAGCCAGTAGAGAAAGAAGAAAGAAAAACAGACATGTTGGATAAAGTCAGATAAGGCAGGAGAATGATTTTTACTGCCAATTACTTACACTTGATTATACCTAGTTTGATGAAATGATGATCATCATCATCATCTGCCTATCTGCCTTTTCCCAACTACGTTGGGGTCAGCTTCCAGTCAAACCGGATGCAGCTGAATACCAGTATTTTACATGGAGCGCCTGATTATACCTAAAATTTTAGGTCAAAAATTCAAATACATGTAACTCCATACACTCCAAATTTTGCCTGTTTAGGGTAAGGGCTAACGACTGAGCAAGACCAACCACTTACATAATGTCTCATTTATTTCGTATATTTTATTATTTATTATCCAAACATAGATTGCTTGAAGCCGATGGTAAGAAAACAAGAACCACTCGAAAATGGCACTCAAATAGCTCTTTGAAAGACGCAATTATGCTGAGTAAAGCACTTTCAATGAGACGGCACATGCTATTCACAATTTCCATTGTGAATTATTGTCATTAGATAATCCATAAACGATGGTGCTACGATGGAGTAGAAAGTTATGAAAGTGGCTGCGATAGTGCACACTCATGTAGGTATCGTCTCTTTATAAGTTACCTACATTGAAGCTTAGATAACAGTTTAGGATCATGCTTGGCATAAATAAAACCCCGTATTAGCATTTTTACTTTTGACAGGAATTCACATCTTTAAATTACTACACAGGATAAGTTTTTAACCAGTGCGCAAACTGTAACCATGAATTTAGCATATCATTCTGGACCCCCCCCCCCCAGCGCAGATATTTTTCGACGGTTAAACAAAAAAAAACTGCTGTTTCATAGAAAAGTGCAATGCCTACGCGGTCAAATATATGGAACAGCTGATTCTTTTTTGTATAACCCACGAAAAATTTCTGCGCTGGGGGGTCTAGAATGATATGCTGAATTCATGGTTACAGTTTGCGCACTGGCTAAAAACTTATCCTGTATGATGAAGCTACGTAACTGTAAGGACATACCTACATCGACAAATAGACCTTAGGGCCTAGACAAAATGGCATTCTATGAGTGATAACGACCTATACTCGTAGGACTAATTTAAGGAAGAGGCGCTAAGGTAACCCGCGAAAATGAATTGAATTGAATAACTATTTCATGTGAAATAGTCATAGAATTGAATAACTATTTCATATGAAATAGTCATTCAATGGGATTATATGAACTTAGAGGCCCTGTATTTTTTTTGTAATTAAATTCTGTAAATTGGTACTTACTCGTTAATGCCGCAAATCATATTTTAATCAACATACAACCTGAGACGCCTTGGGCGTAAGGAATCCCAGGCTGATTCCCGCCCACCGTAGGCGCGGGCTTGCGGACGGCGAGTAATGGGTAGCTCGCTGTCCGGTAAGGACCAAGCCCGAGTCGACGGCGCGTTGTGTTCCACGCGCGACTCAAAGAGATGTCAGCACCAACTGGTAGGGTCCGCAAGTGCCGATACCTGCCAGGGGTGCGGGTTGTTCGAATGAGATACCGTGGCCCCTGGCACACAGGCAACTGAAGGAACACGGGTGGGTTTTAGTCAGTAAAAGTCTGACAGTGACACGCCCTCGATCCCGCTCCACCCAGAGCGGGAGAACTTATTTGATGATTTCCCACCCAAAAAAAATAATTAATGACTTGCAAATTGAAAAAAACTAAAAAAAAAATGAATTTCGCGGGCTACGATATCGCATACCCCTTAACGCTTTAATTACAGTGAATGCAACTTTACTTAAAAGTGCTTTGAATGCACTGCAATCAGATAAATTACAAAATAATTAAAGCTTAATAGTTAAAATAAAGACTTTAAATAATTCGTTTTATTGTTGTCTCCAGACAGACGTAGTTGCACAAAAGACCTAAAGTACTTCTTACTTGTGTTGTAAATATAACTGTTACCTATAAACTGAAAATTGCCTCATTTAATAAAGCTTAGGTACCTTACTATGTGGAGACAAAGACTGGACTTTTTAGAGCCATATTAAAATGTCTTCATCTGTATTTTCAAATATGTTGTAAAGTTGCAATTAATCACACAATTATTAGGTAACATCATTTCATTTTTTTTTTTAAACGATGTCCCACACTAGGAATTTCTCCTGTATTGTGGGTGCGTTTACAAACATTTAAACTCACATACACAAACAGCCAGACCCAGAACAACTACTTGTAGGTCATACAAATATTTGTTCCGTGCGGGGATCGAACCCGCGACACGCAGCGCAGCAGTCAATCGCTTAACCACTGTGCCAACATTGTTAGTAAATATTTTGTTATATTTGTCATACACACATATTAATCATCACCTAGACCTAGTATTTATTCTTTGACGTAGACTTAACAAATAAATACCATACACCCAGACAAACCAACCAAAATAAGAGAAGGTACGGTTAGCAAAAAAGTCAGTTATTACTTTTACATTCAAATGTAATTTTATATAATACTATTCGATAGTAGATAGGTATTTCAAGTTACCAAGAATTTGATTTAAACTGTCTAAATCCTCTTACCAGTCCGAATGTGATATGGCCAGCTTATAGGTATAACGTAAGGTCTTTTGCAGGCAACCTCTACAGTACCTACTCACATTAAATACGTAATTTGAAAGTTTTAAGAGGATTGCCCTTCTAAGTACGCGCACAATATTTACAATCACAGTCTCGCCGTCAATAAAAACGTAAATACGTAACTAAAAATTAAAAAAATAAAACATTTCTTAACCGCATACAAAAGTGAAGGTGAAAAAAGAACTTAAGTGTCGATGTCACCGTGATCGATAGTTGTCTGTTGACACAACGATCACTGCTACACGATCGCAATGCGCTTGCGTTCGCGCAGATTATGACTCAATCACTGCATGATACGAAAATTGACGTGTAATTCTGTACCTAGATAGAGCACGGCTGTAGAGATGTGACGAAAATCACAGCAGATGAAATTCTTAAATCACTAACCACTGCGAATTATGTAGGCTTTGAGAAACGGTGTGACTACGGAGGTGACGACTAATAGAGAAGTGTGGAAGAAAAAGACATGTTGCACCGACCACAAATAAATTGAGATGAGGGTAGGAGAAAGATGATGAGAAATTACTTTAACGAACTTTGGTAGGCAAGGCACATTACTCGCAGAACAGATGGCCAATGGTGCTGAAAGGTTCTACAGTGGCAACTGTTTACTGGACGACGACGCGGACGTAGCGTTTGAAGGCTGCCTCTCACAAGGTGTACCGATGTCCTAGTGAAATCCGCTGGAGGCGGGAAGCACAGAATCGGTCGAAGTAGCGGGTGCTTGGGGGAGGCCCAAGAGCCCGTATGCCCAGCAGTACTCTGTCACTCTCTGGACATTAGACATCGGTACATTCTAGTGTCGTTCGACCTGATACAAGAGAAGAAATGGTGCGATTGCTGCGAATTAATTGCCCTAATAGGTACCTACCTATACAACATGTCCCGGAATTAACGCACTCCATCAAACACCCACGTTAGAATATTACGCTATAAATTTATAATCCTTTGACTTAGGTATACTGAATGTTCCTATAATGTATAAAACATTATTTTATTTTATTATTGAATTTGTTAAACTGATTTTGGGAGAAAATTGTGGTCACATTACATTATACGCACGCATACAGTCACACACGTATATGGGTCTAGCTAAGTTGGTACCTAATTCCAATATAAGTTGATCTCGCATTGTATAGGATTTCCGTTCAGTGCGAGATCAGCGCGGCAGCGTAAACTGGATATGGATAACTTGATGTATAGCCATGTGTACAATGGAAATGTGACTGTAATATACGTAGTTAATAAGTATAATTATTTTTTGGTATTAAAAATGACAGAAATCGTTTCAGTAAGCGATTCAGAACAAACTACTTACTTTCATAAAGTGCATTATTTCAGTTACAGACATTGTATATTTCATAATTATGATCATGACGTCATTGTAGGCATCCTTGGCGTGCAATATTATAGATTTTACCTACTTATCGTTAATATTTTATGGGTTTATGACGTGTCTATGGTTAACGCGTGTGCATGTTGACCACCTCTGCTCGCCAGTTAGTGCGAAATGCAAACATTTTGTGATAGTCACTTGCATTACGTCATCTGTCTGTAACTACCGGAGCCGTGTAACAAGTTGAGAAAACGTACTTAGATTTATACTTACTTAAAATGTGCTTAAAATCACTTGGTACAATTATTATTTTTATTGAGAATTACCTATTGCGCAAGTGAAGGGCGCGAAGTTATTCAAGTGGTTATTCCATTATATTAGGTCTTTACCTATGAAATTGCCGTTTTGCAGTACTGGCCATTTCAAATCAAAATAATTTTTGTTTGGGTAAGAATTCTAATTTCAAATTAATTTTATTTTAAAAACATGGTTTTTTTTTTCCAAAAGTAGTCATTTGTTTATTGATTAGTGTTACATTTTCATCACATTTCAATCTTTTTCGTCATCATGGATACGTTAAAAATTCGAGTAATTATGGAATATGAGTACCGTCGTGGCAGCAACGCGGCACAAGCGGCACGCAACATCAACGACGTTTACGGAGCTAACACTACAAACCAACGCACCACCTGTTATTGGTTTGCTCGCTTCCGTTCTGGAAATTTCGACCTGAAAAATGAACCTCGCGGTCGTCCGAAGACTTTGGTCGACAATGACGAATTAAAGGCGATTGTGGAAGCTGATGATACACAATCTACGGCTGAATTAGCAGCAGCTTTCGACGTTAGCGTCAAAACAATATTGGTCCATTTGCGTCAAATTGGCAAGGTAAAAAAGCTTGACAAATGGGTGCCCCTCGAACTCAATGATCGTCAGCGCGAAGTACGTGTCGAGACGTGCCTTGCACTGCTCAACAGACACACAAATGAAGGAATTTTGAACCGCATTGTTACCTGCGATGAAAAATGGATTCTGTTTGATAACCGCAAGCGCTCAGCAAGTTGGTTGGATCCTGGTTCAGCACCTAAACAATGCCCTAAACGAAAACTTACCCCTAGAAAAGTGATGGTCACTGTTTGGTGGTCTAGCGCCGGTGTGATTCATCACAGCTTCTTACCAAACGGGGTGAGCATTACTGCAGATGTGTACTGTGAAGAACTGAACACAATGATGGAGAAGCTGGCACATCTCCAACCAGCATTGGTCAATCGCTCGTCTCCGCTGCTCCTGCACGACAACGCGCGACCTCATACTGCACAGCAGACGGTCTCCAAGTTGCAAGAACTGGGGTTGGAAGCTCTCCGTCATCCGCCCTACTCACCAGACCTTGCGCCTACAGACTACTACTTTTTCCAGAATTTGGATAACTTCTTGGCGGGAAAAAAATTCAATACCCGAGAGGCAGTACAAAATGCCTTTGAAGAATTTGTTGCCTCCCGTCCAGCTGATTTCTTTAAGAAGGGCATCAATAAACTGCCACTGCGATGGCAAAGATGCATTGATTGCATGGGTGATTACTTCGATTAATACAAATAAAAAATACATGAAAAAAATTCGTTTAAATTTTTTCATACAAAACGGCAATTTCATAGGTAAAGACCTATTATCAGTGTTCCATTCTAAGAATTTATTTATTAGTTGAGTTAGTTAGCATTCGTATACTAATTGCACTAAGTTTTATGACTATAAAACTTAGAAATATCGATGAAACGCAAAAATAACAGTCCATAAGTTTGAATGACAGTAAAAAAGTCTATCCATTCGTATTTCATTAGCAAACATTTTCAATGGACGATCACAAATTAAAGTACCAAATAGGTATAGCCTAATCGAATACGTCTGTATCTAGTATGTTTTTTTTTTACAAAAGGCAATTCGAAATTCAATGCAAGTCTATGATGTGACAGCCAAATTTCGAATTGCCTTTTTGCTGTGTAAGTAGGTATGTTTCGAAATTCTCGTTTTAAATGAACTAAGAAAAACGAATCGGCAGTTAGCCAGTTGGATAACTAAATTGTATCGTAAATACTTTTACGATTGATTGTTTTTCAATGTCGCACCGGTATTACGAATTTATAAATAGTTGTAAATTGTTTTTGTTCTAACTCTACTAACTCGATCAATACAATGAATTTAAAATCGGACATGTTTTGACAGCTTTAGCATCGAATGATTTCAAATTCCACAAAGAAAACAAACGATGGAAATTACAGTGAACCCTCAATCAAATTCAAAGTAAAAGTAACGGTTTTTCTGTTAAAAATGAGCTAACCCTTCGTCTGGAGGTACTGGTCAGTCGCCACAATAACAAATGATTAGGTAAGGGCGTCGCGTAATTTTAGACGAGGCGTTGTGAAATAGACGTTGCATTGTTTTTTTTTAAGAAAAGGAAAGATATGCAGGTAAATTAGTGGTAGGACATCAACGCGAAAACTGAAAACATGAATTCAGCACATGATTCTAGACTAGGCCTTCTAGTGTAGATCATATCTTTCGCCAATAATTAAAAAAACTGTTGTCATAGAAAAGTAATAGAACCTACGCGGTCAAAATGTAAAGAACAGCAAAATATAAGTATATTTTTTAACCGACTAAAAATTTCAACCCAGGGGCTTCAGAATCTTATAGGTACGTACTTACTGAATCCATGGTAACCGGTTGTGCGTTGATGTCTCCCTGCCACCCAGTACGTTCAGGTAAAGATTGGTTTTCCAACATAAGTAATAATAGCGTAATCTACATAAAGGTAAGATGGGTTTCAGTATGTAATAATCGTAAGGTGATTATAACTACTTACCTACCAAATTGCATTCCGGTTCCACAGTATCTAATCATGTTTGCGGAGCTGCTTAGAACGCATTCCTTTGTATTAATAAATAGAATGCATTATGCAAGTAGGTACATGCATTTTCAATTAAAACTAGTCTGGCTCGGATAATTATTATTAAAAGTGACTTTGAAAAAGTGGGGCAAGATCTTTGCACTCTAATGTAGACTGGTGTCGTATGGCTATTGATTATCAGGAAATGTTTAAACAAACATAGCCTTTGTTGTGGCCGATAACAAGACATATTATTCTGTGCGACATCATACAACATCACGCCTGTATAGGTAGACAAAAGGGGTAGTCATGATCATTCAGTATTGTTAATCATAATAATCATAGAAGGAATCCAGACACCAAAACTCGTATTGAGAAAAAAAAATAAGAAATTCTCAATGAAAAAAAACTGCCAGCCACTTTGTCAACCCCAAAACATCCTGCAGGCGCGCTAAGAGATCTAGTTTCGGCTTTAAAAAAATAAAAAAATAATGTATAGAAAATATTGTAAAACATTTTAAAAGAATAACGGTGGAGTTTCTTGCCCATTCTTCTTTATGCAAAACAACCGTTTGGAAGAGGCAACTAGAATAAATTCTATTTGTTGACGTTCAAAAGTGATGTGCTTATTTAAAATAAATGCTTTGACTTTTCTTCTTGAACATAATTAGGTAAAGTGTCCATCCTAGTAAAAGATAACGACGGGATGCTTGATGCCAATAATTTAAAGAAGTAAGGAGCCATCCATAAATTACGTCACACGTTAAGGGGGGGAGGGGTTCAACGAAATGTGACATTGTTTGACAAGGGCCAGGGGGGGGTCGAAAGCTTTGTGACGTCACAACACGTACTTACCGGAGTAGGTAAGTAGAATTTAGTTTTCTTCTAAATATAAAATGGAAAAATATGTGACGTCACACGAGTGTGACCACCTGTGATAAGGAGGGGGGGTCAATAAACGATAAAATTTGTGTGACGTAATTATGGATGGCCCCTAAAGGAAGATCACCTAGTGTAGTGGTCGAAAGCGTCAGCATGAGGGTCTGGGCCATGTATCGAATCGATCCCAGTCGAGAAACGGGTTGAGTTTTTCTATTAGGAATTTCTCAGTACAAGCCCGGAGTCTGGATTTGTTTGTGCCCGATTGGTAGCGATAAGCTCGCTCCCTATTACATGGGACTTAAATAGGAAAACATTTTTCAAAAAAAAAACAATCGACTTCCGGGAAAACACTACAAAATGAAAAATAACTTTAATTCCGGAAGTCAGTGACTTTGGATATGTATTTTAATTTTTTGTCACCGCCTTCCGAAATTAAAAAGTTATTTTTCACTTTGTAGTGTTTTCCCGGAAGTCGGTTGTTTTTTTCGTTGAAAAACGTTTTTATTTTACACTTTTTAGTTATAGTAAATACCGCCAATTGGAAATTTATTCACCCTTGATCAAAACAATGCATATGCATTGTTTTGATCAAGGGTGCGATACCAGCAATCGTGGTTGATTTGCTGTAATTTTTTGAAGAGTTCCGTTGTCTGTCTCCGAAACGCATCATCAGATCTATATGAAATTCGACTGGAACCATTTCGGAATAAACCCCTTTCGAACAAAAACAGAATTTTGCAAATACGTCTATATATGACGGAGTTATGCCCGAACATAAATTAAAAAAAAAAACGTCGAATTGTTAACCTCCTTCATGTTATATGTGAAGGAGGAAAACAAAGACAGGAGGAAAGCTTGACCATGAAAAATTAAATAACACTCTAATCAATCTACCTAACTGTTTCCCAGCTATAGTGTAACCGAATGCAGCTGAAAGGTTTTGCTCTTTCTTATGAAGCTGATATTTTAAGTATGGTCTACTTAGAATCATGTGCTGAAGTCAAGGTTACAGTTTGCGCATCGAAGTGGGTTTATTCCGTTTGACCACCCCATACAAATATTTTTTATATCTATGGGCCATAAATCAGCCACCCTGGGGTGGGATACACCGAATACCGAATTTCTGTCTCTTTTTTTCTTAAATGTCGTAGGTGCTGTTCATCATCTGCCTGTCCTTTTCGCAACAGCGTTGCCCGTTGGGGTTGGTTTTCAGTCTAACCGGTTGCAGCTGAATACCACAGAGCGACTGCCTATCTTGACCTCCACAAGCCAGTTATTGGATAACACGAATCACCATACCCCTTGGAATGACTGGTTGTCAGACTTTCGGGCTTCTGACCACCCGTAACGACTGTCAAAGATCCACGAATGACAGCCGGGATCAAAGGGGTCTTGTTGTGTAAAGATGGTCACCAATCCACGGACTAACCGCGGCAAGCGTAGCTTAACCTGATCGATAGAACCGTGCGAGTGTTATTAGTTTATAACTTAGCAACATAAGCCTTTCAGCATATACAGGGTATTTTTTTTACCAGTGCGCAAACTGTAACCATAAATTCAGCATATTTATAATTTTTCGTCGGTTTTACAAAAAAAAATAAGCTGTTTCATAGAAAAGTGCAATCCCTACGCGGTCAAACTGTATCCATGGAACAGCTGATTTTTTTAAAATATAACCGACGAAAAATTTCTACGCTAGGAGTTCTAGAATGATATGCTGAATTTATGGTTACTGTTTGCGCACTGGATAAAAATGTATCCTGTATGTTTGCATTATAATAACAGACTTGCGAAAACCTAACAAAGGCTGTTGTAATTGGGCACAATCTTCAAGTAGGTAGGTACCTTGCAAATTGCAAGCTGTTTTTGTGTACCATTGTTTAGCAGTTGATTTGATCATTTCAATGGCACCCCAAACTCGTTTGACTGGTCATCGTTGTTTATATTCATTCACGTTAAAAAAGTCCAGTTTCCGAGTCACTAAAATGTAGCTGCTTTAACATAATGTTGCCTTGCCTTACTTACCTTATAATATTAAGATTAATATGTTAATGAAGCATTCATAGCTAGTTTGTAGTTTAATTCATAAGCCTTTGTTACGTACCTGTATAATTAATGATAAGGTAACGTAAATTATACCTCTTCATGTTTATCTACAAAAAGATGTCGTATGTAAACAGCTGTAGCTATTAGAACAGTAACAGTCAAAATTTGTGTAAAAGTGGCGGTGCTTGGGGGAGGCCTATGTCCAGCAGTGGACGTTTTTCGGTTGAAATGATGATGATGTATCCATCTTTATCTTATTTTTAACCGACGAAAAAACAGAGGAGGTTCTCAAGTCGACGCGTACATTTTTTTATGTATAACCACGCATAACTTTTTACAGAGTAAGTAGTCCGATTTTGATAATTCTATTTCGATTTTGAAATTGGTCCCATTTAAATTTGGAAAAAGGAACCAACCCTAAGGGTAGGAAAACAGGGAATGATTGATTGTTCACTCACAGATTTAATGCTGAGTTGTAATAAAAAATTAAGCATGTAGTTAATTAGTAGAATATAGCCACATAAAATTATATTTAACCTTAATTACTAAGTTCGGAAGTCGGTGACTTTGATATGTATTTTAATTTTATGTCACCGCCTTATTTATCTTGTTCTTATTTTAACTTACTAAGAAGACACGGCATTGATCACCAGTCACCAGTTCACCACGTTTGCTCAAGACAGGTTGGCGACGTCAGACTTATATTAATTACGAGTTTTCAGGTTTCAAGATAAACTCAGGAAGTATAAATGCAAAAGTCACATTCGTTCTGGCCCGGATTTGAACCCACGCCCTCTTGCTTGAGAGGCGGGGTAACCATCACTGGGCCATCACGTTCAGCTACTTAATTTTATTCTAATACGTAATGTCTGATACCGTATACAATAGTAATTATGCAGTTAGAGAAAAACCAATCAGTAGATAACAATGTACCTACCATAAGTAGTTACGTGCAGTAAGTTAAATTAGAATAATACCCACAAGGAAAAAATACATATCGTTGCATCTACCTAATTATCGCTGATTATATACCTTGGTAAGTTGGTACCTACGTAATCAGGTATTTACCTATCTTCCTACTTAATTAAATACTTTGTTACCATAACAGTTTTATCTCCAAATCGGTTTTTGATAAAAGTATTTTTGTGAACAAAATTTGCTCACAAAAATCTTTATAAACTCTATCTACGTTTAAAATAACTGAGCTTTGCTTGGATTGTTTTTTTTTCGTTTTCTAAACAGAAGCCTAGCTAGATCATGAAAATCGATGCGAGCCGTTTCCGAGATTTAGATTTTATATATTTATACATTTAGAGTATTAGATTAGCTGCGATGCGTTGCGATTTCCCAAGTGCAGTCGTTACCTGTGGGTTCTGCGGCCGATCGTTATTGCAAGAGATCGATGAACCTTTGGAAGCTGCGCTTGCGCTTTCATCCACTTATAGACCTTCTAGAAACTAGTTTACTAACATGATTGTAGCAGGTAGGATGGGAGAGATTTATGTGTTTGTGCTTTTGCATGCATGCCCTTAACCCCAAACCTGAGCGTTATAAAAATTGCGCTGCATACCGACTTTGTTTTGTTTTATCTTAACGTGACCCGCAAAATACAAATTTTCTTAAGTTTTTTGTAATTTACAGGTCAGTGTCAGGTTGTACACACGGCTACACATCAAGCTATACTGCCGTCGTAAGAAAAAAGGGCACAACTAACATTTTGTAAAAAATTGAGTTATATACATATTTAGAATCAGAAAAAAAAGGCACATCTGCTCAATTTTTTGTAGAATTTTATCTTCAAGGAATTCGGAGATACAGTAGGCTCAAAAGGCACAAATGAGACTAATATTCATGTTTTATAGAATGAAAAGGCACATTTATTTACCATTATATTGAAAAGGCACACATACGTAGATGTGACTATTACTTCATACAGATTTTTACTAAAAACTACTTTGAAAAGGCACACCTACAACATAACATAAAGAAAAGGCTCAAATGCCAGATGTGCCCTGTCTACTTAATTAATGATCCATGCATGTCTCAATTAATTTACGTATAAAAGGCACAAATAACCAGTTGTGCCTTTTCTTTAAATTATTTACGATTAGGGGTGAGGAAAGGAAGGAAGGGTTTGATTGAAACGCGCCAGTTGTGCCTGCGACGTTGAAGTGCAGTAAGCAGAAGCAGCAATAAGGCACAGGAATTACGAAGAATGCAAAGAATATGAAGATCATCACACTAGGTACATTTCAGCGAGAAAAAAATATGAAGAGGATGTTGAAAGTCAAACGAAGCAAAAAAGTACTGAGACCATAATATTTGCAGTTGATTTAGAAAAGGTAATTATGTTACCTCGCATGGAAGAATTTAAAACGGTAATGTTTTGTCCAAGGCTTATCGTTTTCAATCAGAGTTTTGTTCCTGTAGGTGACAAAAGGTTACATGGAGTTGGCAAAACACTGGGAGTCTTGTGGCACGAAGCTATTGCAGGGAGGAAAAAGCAAGACATAGTGAGCTGCTTGCTTTCAAGCATTTTTCCTTGAAAACCGGGACTGCAAAAATTTGATTTTGTGGCTGGATAACTGCGCGGCCCAAAACAAAAATTGGTGCCTTTTTTCCTACTTAGTATATTTAGTCAATTCTAAAGGTGTAAATATTGAAAGCGTTGTGCTGCGTTATCTGGAAGTTGGTCATACTTTTATGGCTGCCGATGAATTTCACGATAGAGTGGAGCAATCACTTAAGAAGAACAAGCGAGTGTATGACTTTGAAGATTTTTGCAAAGCTGTTGCTGATACTGGTTCAAATACTGTGGTGAAAAAAATGACAGTCCAGGATTTTCACGATTTTGAAGACTGCTCTTCGTCGTATAAATTACAACATTCTGTGCCGCGAGCTTATTTAAGAAACATGACTGAAATCACTTTTCGGCGAGGGAGCAATTCGATGTTCGACAAGAACAGCCATAACACTGAAGAGCAAATACAATTGGATTTGGACTTGAGAGTTAAAAATCTTAAAATTGGCATTCCATTGCCTGAGCAGAAGCTTTCTCCACGAGGTATAACATCTGAGAGGAAATTAGCTATACTTTCCAAGCTTGGGCCAATCATGCCTGACAACAGAAGAGGTTTTTGGGAAACCCTACCCGTTAACGACAGTGCAGCTGATCTCACAGAAATTTATGAAGACTGAAACCAAAGACTATTTTTAAAATTAATATTTTAAGCAAAACTGATTATTTAATTTTCTTTAAACTTTTTTATAGTTTTTACCAATATATTGCGTTGTGATAATTCAACCAAGTGCCATGTTATGTTTGTTATAGTTTCATTTAATTTTTATAATAATATTTTTTTTTTATTAATCGTTTATTTCAGGCATTAGCACCCATAAAATTAAAATTGAAAACTTATTCTAAAACAAAAGATAAAATAAAGATAAAATAAACAAACGAACATAAATACAAACAGTAAAGAAAAGAAAAATAATAAAACTACCCACCATGTCACACCAAGGAAACCAAAACAAATATACCCCGTAACAATGCTGAGTACATTTATTTTGTCTCCCTCGTCAAATGCACAGTATGAAAAACAGCTTTGACAACAGTATTTTGACTTGCCACCACACGCAAAAAGAACGACGCCCTGAGCTTCCCCATGAGCGCAAAGATAATAATAGTATAATAATAATAGTATTTTTTTAAATATTAAACTACGAGTGCCTTTAATACGGGTGTAAGCTATTTCCTGTAAATGAACAATAAATAATTAGAATAAGCTATAATAGAGAAGCTTAATAAAGGTTCAAAACCAAAATTTATGCTCCTATTACTACCTCTATTAAGAATTAAGAATATTTTGATTTGTTTTTATATTGTGATTTAGAGTAACTACTTTTTTATAGATTTTTAAGTTAGGGGTCCAACCTATTAGTAAAAAGAATAAAAATATTTAATTTTTACTTTCCTTAAGTATCTAACTAACTAATAAGTGTAATTGAGTTTAAGTATTAGCACTTTTTGTTTCTAATTCATAAGTTCTATTTGTGAACCAAAATTGTAAGTAGATGCTTGTCCCTAATAATTTATAAATAACTATTGAATATTTAGAACGTTTTATGTTGGTGTCCTAGAAGAAGATTTGTTAAGTTTTGTTTCAGTTATTTGGATAAGCTAACCAGAAATGGCATAACAATAAATATTTTTTTTTATTAAACTTTCTTCACATGATTTTTTTTATAGAAAACATTAAGTCAATTTACATTAAAAAGGCGCAATTAGACAAATGTGCCCTTTCTTTTAGAATCAATGACCAATTTGCTTGAAATATTAAAAAGAAAAGTCACATTTGGTTAACTATGCCTTTTCTTTGTAGTAAAGTGGTATTTTTTAAATATTTTTTTTTAAGTTGAAAGGAATAATTTGAATTTATTTAATAATTAATTATATATAGAAAATAAACAGTAAAAAATATAATAGTGCTAACCTTCACGCATATATCATCAGTATTTTTTTTTCTTTTAAGCAATAGGTTTCCACACTACGAAGCAGAATAAGGTAAAAACTTTAATCCCAATTATCTCAGTTTGACCAAAATGATAGATATGCCCTTCTCTCGTACGACGGCAGTATACATTTCCAGTATAAGCTGATCTCGCATTGTTTAGGATTTCCGTACAGTGCGAGATCAGCGTAAACTGGAAATGTATAGCTCGATGTGGAGCCGTGTGTACCTATGTTGGTTAAAATATGATTAATATGGCTTTACAGAATTATATATAGAGATGGGCCGACTATGACTTTGGCCAAGCCGATCATTGCTTTCGGTTGAGTTCTGATGACATCGGTAATGTTCGTGACTGCGCTTTCGGCTCGTAGGTGCCCGGCGACCAGGCGGAATTGTTGTCAGGACGTGTTTTTATTTACTTTGCATTTTATTCTATTATTGTTTACGTGCGAGCCGGCGTTTCTTCCTATACCAATTTCCTATCTTATTCTGGATTGCACTGAAAGTAAACTGTAAAACTTATTCTATAATAAAAAATAATAACAGTAAAGATTTCAATTCCATTTGATTCACCGTCTTTTATTTTTTAAGCATATTAACCCCTCGCGCGTCTAATTAGCAGACACAATAGAAATTCAATTGTTATCGGAACACATGATGTGCACTTGACGTGCGATATAATATCTTTAACGGTCGCGAATTATATTTTTGTCAACATACAGAAATTCGCGGACTATTCTGGCGCTTCCACCTTAACATAGCTTGATAGTGTTACGAACTAGGTAGGTAATCTTCTTAATTAATATTAGACCTTGTTAAATCAATTCAATTAACCTAATATTAATGTCAAAGTTGGAGAATAATTTTTTGAATAGGTAAGCCAGTTTTGTAACCTACTGATACCGATTCCAGCTGCTGACAAAGAATTTAGAACACTAGAACATAAACAAAGCTGTTACCTACCAGCACTGTATCGCGATTTCTATAGCATTTAATCGCGTAAACAAATAAAATACATCACAGATTCTTTGATAAAACCAAAATCGTTTTCATAAAACCTACCTTCATCAGCGCGAATCGCTGATCATCGTCAATTCCAACAACAGCATTGGAAGAAGGTGCCATTTTCACAAACTGATGCGAGTTTACTATCAATAGTTTTCGATATAATTATCGCGATTGATAAAAAATATAGAGGTGCGTGCAACACTCGCGAGCGCGCGCGAACGAGTGAGTGAGTAGGTATGACTTATGTATGATGAGCGACCGTTTCGTTTCGTATCGTAGGCTTATCAAAATCTATCCGTGGTAGGGAGTCGTTTGAGCGTAGAAGAGGTTTCATACCTGTGTTTCATACCGCGTATATGTTTTGTCTATCAATAGAAATAAACAATTGAAGTGTTTGTTTGTAGTGTTAAAATAACAGTTAAAAAGTGTTGAGGTAGGAGTCCCTGGTAGTGTGTGAAGAGAAAGACGGTTGAGATTAGAATGAATATATTGCCAAACTACACCTAATAAATACAAAAATATTTACAATATTATTTAAGGCTACCTACATGCATATTATAATAAAATAAACAAATCATATGTCGGTAAGACGAAAATGTTCGCATTATGGCTCACATATAAAAGCTTGCGCCGGGCCTGGGTCGACAGTTCCGGATAAAAGCCAAGCAGTCCTCTTTACGAGACCGCGACGCATTAGACCTGAGCCCCCCCGTCCCATCTCTTTGTTCGGCAAGCCTATCCCTTGGGAGAAGCGAGCCAAATACCTTGGTGTGACCATGGATCAGCATCTCTCCTTCGCAGAGCACATAAAGAAGGCGCGCTCACGCGCCGCCTTCGCTCTCGGCAGGTTACATTCTGTTCTAAATGCACGTAGCAAGTTGTCACTAAAGTGCAAGTTGCGGATTTACACGGCGTGTATAAGGCCCATCATGACGTATGCGTGTGCAATCTTTGCGCACGCGAACCCCCGATTCATCCATAGGATGCAGACCCTACAGAACCGATTCCTCCGGCAAGCCACAGGCGCCCCTTGGTTCGTTCGGAACGAGATCCTCCATCTCGATCTGAAAATCCCCACGGTCAGTCAATTCATGAAACGCACCGCGAAGCGTTTCTTCGATAAAGCCGAAATTCACCGCAATCCCTTGATTGTGAAGGCCGCCACTTATGTCCCCAGTAGGATTAGCTCTGTCCGACGGCCGAGACATGTCCTCACCGACCCAGACGACCACATTACTCTCCTCCAGGAAAGCAATAGGGCCACCAGTACAGTTCGCACACACCGCACAAAATCGTCCTTCCGACCTCGCCGCCGAGGTCCTCGCGCCCCGCGAAGACCCCTAGTAGTATCGGCGCCTAACGTCGAGACCCCCGACCGACCCTTGCTCGTTGAAGCGCCAGCCCGCGCCGCAGCTGAGCCAGTAGCTTTAAATTCCCCACCTAATAATAATAATGCCAATTTTTCGATCCAGCCTGTCCCCAATAGAGATAGCTGTCCCCCTATCAGTGACGCCCTGAGCCGAGGTTCGTACCCCACAGGGGGTGCCCTCAGCGTGCAGTCGCTTAGTTTGTAAATTTTAGTTTGTAAGCCCTGGCTGGAGGCGTTAAGATTAACTTCTTAATGGCAGCCCCAGGAAAGCCCGGTTGAGCAGTCACGGCCTCTCAAGGCCAACTGCGAGATGCCCAAATTAAAAAAAAAAAAAAAAAAAAAAAAAAAATGGGTCGACAGTATTACACCAGCCACCGGCGCGCGCGCATGATGAATGGATGCATATATACATGACGTAGGTGCAGCTACAGGACTCCCCCTCAAGCGAAGCGTACGGGCATCTTCACGAGCCTTCCGGATCTGGTTCTCCGCTCATCATTCACTGATGTCTTAGGGTCTGTAGTCGAAGATGATGTTGAGCTTGAAGTTATGTTCGCGGTGCGATGTTCGCTGTCTGTGTTGATTGTGTACGCAGGTTTAAGGCGGTCAATGGAGACGTTTGCAGTTCTGCCGGGCATCTGTATCTTGAAGTACTTGTCGTTTCTTTCCAAGACAAGGTAAGGCCCTTCGTACGGTCGTTGCAGTGACTTGCGGATGGTGTCTATTCGTAGAAACACTGAGTTGCATGTTTGCAGATCTTTATGCACGAACATACTGCGCTTGTTGCTATGCGGCACATACGATGGCGTAAGTTGAGTGATAATTCGATGTAATTGTTCCGCACAGTCGTGACTCATTCTTGTGTTGCTCGTAGATGGTGATATGAAGTCGCCGGGTAGACGTAGTGCTTGTCCGTATGTTAGTTGAGCCGGGCTAGTATGGGTATCGGTCCGGGCTACAGCACGAAGTCCCATGAGCACTGTAGGTAGTTCATTCAGCCACTTGTTGTTGTCCGCGAGTCTTGCCATGAGTGCCGCTTTTAGTGATCGATGCCAACGTTCGACGATTCCATTACTCTGCGGGTGGTAGGCAGTAGTACGGGTTTTCTCAGCGCCCAATAGTTTTGCGAGTTCGTGAAACAGCTGACTCTCAAACTGTCGTCCTTGATCTGTCGTGATTGTGGTTGGACAACCGAAACGGCATATCCATGTTTCATAGACGTTATTTGCTATAGTTTCTGACGTCATGTCTTGCATTGGGATAGCTTCGGGCCAGCGTGTGGCGCGGTCGATGATTGTTAGCAGGTACCGGTGTCCGTGTGCTGACGTAGGTAGCGGACCAACGATGTCTATATGTATATGTTGGAATCTTTCGCAGATCGGGAACGTTTCGATGTCGCTGCGCGTGTGACGTTGTACTTTTGATTGTTGACACGCTGTACATTGTCTTACCCAGTTGCCAATGTCGACGTTCATTGATGGCCAGAAATACCGATCTTGAATCATTTTCCGCGTCGTTCTTATGCCGGGATGACTAGAGTTGTGCACGGCCTTGAAAGCGATGCAACGATAGTCATTTGGCAAATACGGTCGTAAGCTTCCTGTCGATGTTTCGCAGTATATTGGCTTGATTGTTCCGGGAACCGTGATTTTCTTTAGTTGAATGTTGGTTTGTTTGATAAGTGTTGGTATCGTGTCGTCTCGCTCTTGCGCTGTAGCTAGCTGTACGTAGTCGATTGGAGTTGGTACGTCGATTGTCTCAACTCGCGAAAGGGCATCCGCCACTACGTTTTCTGTTCCGCTAATATGCCGAATATCTGTTGTGAACTCGCTGATAAACAGTAGTTGCCGTGTTCGCCGCTGCGTGTCGCTAGCTGACGGTGGTTTGTGAATGGCGTATGTGAGCGGTTTATGATCGGTGTAGATTATGAGTTCACGTCCTTCGAATATGTTGCGAAAATATTTCACAGCCATATAGATTGCCAACAACTCTCTATCGAATGTGCTGTATCGCTGCTGCGTATCAGAAAACTTCTTTGAGAAGTAGCCGAGAGGAATCCAATTGTTGTTGACCCGTTGTTGTATAACAGCGCCAGCGCAGGTGTTCGATGCGTCGCACATTAGAGATAATGCGTTTTTCGTAGACGGTGATGGATGAGCAAGCATAGTGGCGTTCTGTATGCCCACTTTGCACGCTTCAAAGGCTTCTTCAGCTTGTTTTGTCCAGTTGATCTTGGTTTTGTCTCGTTTTTTCGAGTTGTGCAGGAATGCATTCAGTGGTGCTTGAATACCTGCAGCGTTGGGTAAACTGTCACGATAAAAGTTCAATATCCCAAGGAAACGTCGTAGTTCTTGAATGTTTTCAGGCTTGGGGTAGTCGGTAATAGCTTTGACTTTTTCTAGTGGTGGTTTGATTCCTTCTTCTGATACATCATAGCCGAGGAACTTGACAGTTTGCTTGCCAAAGACGCACTTCGACGGGTTTATGGTAATCCCGTAATCGTCTAATCTTTGTAGGACAGCACGTAGATCATCATAATGTTTGTCCTTGTTTTCAGAAGCAACGATGACGTCATCGATAAATTGAAAAGTGTTGTCGCATCCGCTGAGCACTTGATGGATGAACCGCTGAAATGTTTGTCCAGCGTTCATAAGTCCGGGACACATGCGAGGAAATTCATATAACCCGAACGGTGTTGTTATTGCTGTCTTCTCAATATCGGGTCCATACACGGGCAGTTGTTGATATGCACGGCAGAGGTCTAATGTGGTGAAGATCTTTTTGCCGTGGAGAAGATATGTAAAATCTTTAAGACGTGGAACTGGGTAGCGGTCGGGTTTCGTAACCGCGTTCAATCTTCTATAGTCTCCACATACACGTATGTCACCATTTTTCTTGGGAACTACATGTAGTGGGCTTGACCACGGGCTCTTGCTTGGTCGGCACAGACCCTGTTGCATCATGGTTTCGAATTCTTTCTTCACAGCCGGATAGAGGTGCGGTGCTAATGGTCGAGTCTTGCAATACAATGGCGGACCGGTGGTTTCGATGTGATGTTCGACCCGATGCTTTGGTGTTTCTTTCATTGATGATGGTCGAGCGATGTTGGGGAATTCTGCTAAAAGCTGGTGGTACGGATGTTCCATGTCTATGCTTCGTACCGTTGGCTCGTTGGAGTATGACATTGGTGCCCTTACGAATAAGTTCGTGACTTTATCGATGAGTCGTTCGCCAGCGATGTCGACTAATAAGCGATGGTGCCTCAGAAAATCAGCGCCGATGATTGGTTTGCTGACTGCTGCGATAACAAACTTCCAGCGATATGGTCTTCGTAGTTTGAGGTCCAATTCGAGTGTCTTCTCACCGTATGTGGAAATAGAAGTATTGTTGGCCGCATATAGGCAAAAACTTGTAGGTGTAGCCTTCATACCGGCTTTCTTCGGAATGACAGAGATGTTGGCGCCGGTGTCAATCAGGAACGACAGGCGTGAGTTCCTGTCGGTGATAAATAGGCGGTGTGAAAGTGTTCTCGCGCCGGTTGCCGCCTCAGCCAACGCAGGTTTTAGTTTTCCGAGGTCGTCTTTGGGTCTTCAAAATTGCAAGGACGTGTGCACCGTTGAGCTTGTTTTCCGAACTTTAGATGATAGTAACAGGTCCTATCATTTCGAAACGATGAATCACTGCGGTTGGAGCGGGGTCTAGATGGTGTTCGTGACCTGGAACGATATCTTCGAAATGGTCGTCTGTGCCGATACGATGATTGATTCGTTTTCAGTTCGGCGATCTCACGAGTTAGTAAGTCAATCTTCTCAGTAAGTTTCTCTGTAATGGTCATCTCGTGAGTTGTCGCTTGGCTTGTACAGGTGGAGACAGCAGCGATAGTTTGTGGATGTGAATGTTCCAGGATCTTATCAGCCATTTGCGCGAGATCGTCTATGTCTGACTTCTTCGCGATGTTGTCGCTGACTGCGAGGACAGCGCGGACTGACTGTGGTAGGTGGTTCGTCCACATGATACGTAGCGCCGAGTCAGATATGTTGTCACCAGCGAGGTTTTTCATGCGCCGCAATAATTGTGACGGCTTCATATCACCTAGTTCCATTTCAGACAACAATCGCTGGATTTGTCTTTGTTCGGATTCTTCGTAAACCTGCAGTAATCGTTTCTTCAACGTTTCGTATTTGTCGGTTTCTGGTGGTCGGAGGATTATGTCGGCTATTTCGTCGATATCCTGGCGTTCCAGCTGGCCAATGACGAGCTCGTACATTGCCTTGTCTCCCTTCTTGTGTGGAGAAACGATGGCTTCGAACTGCGCGAACCATAACCGCAGTCTGTCGCGCCAGATCGGTGGAATGCGAAGAGTAGCTGACACACCGGACACTTCTTGCTCGTCTTTCTTCAAATCTACGTTGGATGTCATTGTAGCTTTGTAATCACGTCGGGGTCACCACTGTTGAGGTAGGAGTCCCTGGTAGTGTGTGAAGAGAAAGACGGTTGAGATTAGAATGAATATATTGCCAAACTACACCTATTATATACAAAAATATTTACAATATTATTTAAGGCTACCTACATGCATATTATAATAAAATAAACAAATCATATGTCGGTAAGACGAAAATGTTCGCATTATGGCTCACATATAAAAGCTTGCGCCGGGCCTGGGTCGACAGTATTACACCAGCCACCGGCGCGCGCGCATGATGAATGGATGCATATATACATGACGTAGGTGCAGCTACAAAAAGCATAATGAAAGTTGATATGGTACTTCCAAAAAAAACAATTTCTAAAATTGTTGTACAGACTTCAGCACATCAAGCTACCCCAATCTGTCAAGTTTATTTGATAGATTTTAATCTTTATTAACCGATTTCAAAAAGAAGGAGGTTCTCAATTCGTCGGAACCTTTTTTTTTTAGTATATTACTCGAAGATGGCTAGACCGATTTGGATTTTTTTTTTTGTTTGAAAGGGTATACTTCCCAGGTGGTCCCAAGATCATCAAGTCAGGATCTGATGATGGGATCCTGGAGAAATAGAGAGAACTCTTCAAATTTTATAGGCACACTTGAAGCGATTTGGGTATTTTTTTGGAAGAGTACTTTCTCGGAGTGGTCCCATTTCAATTTGGTGAAGATCTGATGAAGAACTTCGGAGATAGGCAACGGAACTCCTCAATAAATGATAGCAAATGGACTGGGATTGCTGAAATCTCATGTCTGTCTATTGTTTACACCAGTTCATAACAAAACATCACGCCGGTACGCTGTGAAGGGGTAAGCACATGTGAACCACTAAGAAGTGAAAAATAAAAACTTTTTCCAAAAAAAAAAATAACCGACTTCCAAAAAAAAACACTACAAAGTGAAAAATAACTTTAATTTCGGAAGGCGGTGACAAAAATTAAAATATACTCCAAAGACACCGACTTCCGAAATTAAAGTTATTTTTCACTATGTAGTGTTTTTTTGGAAGTCGGTTGTTTTTCCATAAGCCTAATGTTCATGTTCAATTGGGAAAATTTTACAGTTTGGGGTAGCTCGATGTGCTGGCTCCAGTTAATCTCCCCTTTTGAACGCCATTGACCACTAAAGTTGCAAAACGGTCGAGGGCTGAGACGCCACCGACAACTAAAGTTGTGTTTACTGGTTTTTTAACAATATTTTTGTTTTGTATGAGACTCCATACTGACTGTTAATGGAGTTATAAATATTCATAAAATGTGAAAATTCAGTTTAGAATAAATTTTGCTAATAACATATTAAATGGTGTCTGAAATAAGCCAATGCTTATTTCAAATAAAAAAAGTTCAGTTATAAAAAAAGGGAAGAAATCAGTAGTTAGAATTCAATAATTCTAACTACCTACTGATTTCTTCCCTTTTTTTGGCGCCGAATGACAACTTTAGATGTCAGCTAGTGATGGGATAATATCGCTAAATAACAAAATATGTAATACTAAAAAATAACCAAGAGCGAGTCGAACTTGCATAAAAATAAAAACATTAAAAAAAGCTAAGTACCTACATTTTTTGTAAGGTCTGGTTCTTGTATTTTTCGTGTGCGAGTACGACTCAAAAATACGATGCTCGTGTGGTACTCACGTACTCACATAGATTAAATAAATCAAATGACGTTTTAATTAAATATAATTTTATAATTGAAAGAAATAAGCCCTTTTAACATAATTATTAAAAAAAACTTCAACTTTCTTCACTATTCTGGCGATGGGCAAATTGACTCTAGATTATGTTCTCCTCTAACTTTACGTAATAAGTTAATTATTTTGACGTAAACTAATGAGCAGTGATAGGAATAGGTAGTGCCTATTTGCCTAAACTTCGAAGAACAGAGACAAGACCAACGGAGACTTCCTTAGGACTAAATTTTTTCCGAGACATCTGTCCCGAAATTTCGAGACAACACATAAATACATTTTAAAAAAATGTTATTTGGAATAAGTAATTCGTCTATATTTACCTAAAGTTTGCGACTAGATATATCATAATAAAATAATAACATACACAGTCGTTACAACCATAAAATTTTCTGAATTTTTTTTTGGAGAACATTTTGTAAATGACTTGTTGATCGTAATACACAATGAATCACAATGTTTGAATAAGAAGCAGTACACGTTTCGAAGTAAATATCTTCTTTCTAGCTCACTCTAGGCTACGTTTAATGAGATTTCTAAAGTTCAAGTGTAAAAAAGTTCTAAAGTTCAAGTGTAAACTATCACATTTATAGACAAACTTTAGATAAATATAGACGAATTACTCATTCCAAATAACACATTTTTTTAAATGTATTTAAGTGTTGTCTCGAAATTTCGAGACAGATGTGCCGGAAATAATTTAGTCCTAAGGAAGTCTCCGTTTCTTGTCTCTGTTCTTCGAAGTTTAGGCTAATAGGCACTACCTATTCCTATCACTGCTAATGAGTGATCCTCTGGTTTTACCTTCTCCATTTCAAACGCTATTAAAGCAGCAAAATATTCATTCCGCGGATTACGAGGATGTGGATTGAAAAAGTGTGCATCTTCAATATTTATCATGACTGCACAGATGTTGTCCTCAGCCACTTTAATATACCTACATTCAGTCAAAAAAGTAATATTCACAGAATATTTAGTCATATAATCACTTAAAAAAATATAATTAAATTAAAATAAAACAAATATTTAAGGGAGGCTCCCATACAACAAACGTGATTTTTTTGCCGTTTTTATAGATAATGGTACGGAACCCTTCGTGCACGAGTCCAACTCGCACTTGGCACCCCACGCAAAAAGTGGGGTGTTACTTATAACACCCCACTTTTTGCGTGGGGTGCCAAGGATTGAGCGCTATGTTTGTCTGTCGGAAGCACCGTTACCGTAGCTCCGGGTGAACCGATTTGGGTGCGATAAAAAAAAATGAAGTCGTTTTTCTAGCGGTGATTCTTAGATACAATATAAATCCAATATAAGTGAACATCCCTAATGTGTGACGCCGCGCCCGCCGCGCCGGTAGGCAACTAAAGGTGTCATCTAGTGTTGTAAACTTTACTTTGTAATCACATAAAATTTCGAATGTCTTTTTCTTTTTTCTTGATGTCTTTTTTAGATTTCGAATAAAATCTGGTCAAAACTGCTATCAAGTAGTGTTTTTATTGTAGTTTACTTAGTAGTCATCATTGATAATTACCTCAAATTGCATTAACAAACTAGACATAATTGAAAATATCCATCACTAGCGAAAATGCCTACCACAACTTTTAGTCTTTTACTCTAAGTCGGGACTTCGGGAGTGAAGTAACGTTAACCCCCGCTTCATCCATAGGATCCAGTCCAGACCCTCCAGAACCGATTCCTCCGGCAAGCCACAGGCGCCCCATGGTTCGTTCGGAACGAGATCCTCCATCTCGATCTGAAAATCCCCATGGTCAGTCAGTTCTTGAAACGCAACACAAAGCGTTTCTTCGATAAAGCAGAGAAACACCGCAATCCCTTGATTGTGAAGGCCGCCACTTATGTCCCTAGTAGGATTAGCTGTCCGACGGCCGAGACATGTCCTCTCCGACCCAGACGACTCAATTACTCTCCTTCAGGAAAGCAATAGGGCCACCAGTACAGTTCGCACACACCGCACAAAACCGTCATTCCGACCTCGCCGTCGAGGCCCTCACGCCCCGCGAAGACCCCAAGTAACGGCGCCTAACGTCGAGACCCCCGACCGACCCTTGCTCGTTGAAGCGCCAGCCCGCGCCGCAGCTGAGCCAGTAGCCCGTTCCCCGAATAATAATAATATTAATGCCAATATTTTTATCCACTAGCTGTCCCCCTATCAGTGACGCCCTGTGCCGAGGTTCGTACCCCACAGGAGGGGCCCTCAGCGTACAGTCGCTTAGTATGTACCTAAGTTTTTAGTTTTTAAGCCCTGGCTGGAGGCGTTAAGTTAACTCTTAATGGCAGCCCAGGAAAGCCCGGTTAAGCAGTCACAGCCTCTCAAGGTCAACTGCGAGATGCCCGACAAAAAATAATAATTAAGTAATGTAAAAAGGCGCTGACGTGCAAAAGGTACGGGACTTTCACTGGCAGGTAGCTGATGTTATAGAGTAAAATGGGTTTTAAGCCCTGGCTGGAGGCGTTAAGTTAACTCTTAATGGCAGCCCAGGAAAGCCCGGTTAAGCAGTCACAGCCTCTCAAGGTCAACTGCGAGATGCCCGACAAAAAATAATAATTAAGTAATGTAAAAAGGCGCTGACGTGCAAAAGGTACGGGACTTTCACTGGCAGGTAGCTGATGTTATAGAGTAAAATGGGTTTTATGTCCTGGTAGCAGGGATCATTTCCGACATCCACATGGGACAGCCGCAGGCAGCAGCTAGTGATTCATAAAAAAAAGTTGACTTCTAGAACTCTAAAGCAAAGTATAATAATCTGGGTCTGGGTTTAATATCATACACACACACCTGCCTCTATATGAAAGGCGGGTTGGTAACTATAGCATGTGCCAACTGGAATATGGCTTTGTTAAGCTGGAAACTGTCACCATAAAAAGGTATAGATAAAATAAAAAAAGTTCTATGACCAAAATAATTTAATCTCTTCGTATAAATATTAGCCTTATTTAAAAAATTCCATACAATTTTTTTCCTTTGAGATGGATCTCAGACCCTTCAAGAATGGTCAAAAGATACAATCTTTGATTTGACTTTTCACAAGAATACAGTTCTATAAAAACATGGATGGAATCAATACTCAGTTTTTATGACGGTAATGAATGCTCCGTCCCGTTCAGGCTCTGTATCATGTACCTCATCATCACTACCAGGGTCTAATCCATCAGAGTCATCACTATCTTTCTCTCTATATTTTCCAAAATTACTTTTATCTGCTGCCAATTCAGCCATCTTGATTCCAGCACGAGCCAGTAACTTCTCAGCTGCATGATGTGCCTCTACTTCCTTCAAATGAGTGTTATATTCTTTTTGGAGTTTCAAAGATTCATCTATGGACAAAACTTTGGCAGCACCATAGACACTCGGAGGAGGTGTTGCAGAGGTCACCTCCCAATGTTTGTGCTTTTTCCTCAATATCTCTTTCTCTGGATTATGGGCGTTAGATGTTGTAGTCTGATATGGTTTGAAGTTCCTCGTAGAAATTGATTTAGGTTTTACCTCAGTTTTATCTACTATGTACTTCACATGGGGTAACTCACCAATTATTAACAAATCTTCAGTGGTTATAAGTGGCTTTTCAGGGGATAATACTTTTACTTGTTTCTCCGTATCTGTTGTTTGACTAAGGATGTGTAATACATCTTCTGGTTCACTGTCATCATCAGAGTCAAGATAGTAGTCAGTTTTACCTTCTATCTTGCCAACCCATTCTACTTGTTGCACAACATTTTTGTCTACACCACTAAGTTTTAAGTTATCCATCATACGACATGCCTGCTCCTCATTTTGCTTAGCCTTCAGTTCACTCACGATTTTATCATGTAGACCTTGGATCTTCGCACCCTTATCCGGTAGCTTGGATAAAAAAGATTTATTATTCAAAAGTTTCAGTTGCCTATCTCGTAATTCACAAAGTTCTGCAGTGCTCTTTGATGACAAATTAGTGATCTTCCCATCGACATCGTTTTTTGGCGGGGGCGGCAAAAAACCTGGGACTGGGATACTTTTATTTATTGCCTTCATAGTTTAGGAGAAGTAAACACAGATTGTCATACTTAATGTGTGTGTTATGTTTTTAAGTATTAATTCACCATTAATGCACGATATTATTTAGCTTGTTATTCTCCCGATGACAATAATAACTAATTATTTTGCTTCTATCAATCAAGTTCAAGGCTTCAAGCAAGTTCACACGTACGGTATCGACAAGTCACGGACTGTCAATTTTGTTTTTAAAATGCAATTTATCAATAGCTTTGATTGATCCAGTGTCTTTTTAGTAAACCGGTCAGGTGCGTGTCGTACCATGCCCTGTGAATCTGTGATGGGTTCCGCAGTTGGGATGAATATTTGAAGGGCGGGCGTTTTAGGGAACTGTCCTACGTAATTTTGACGTTCAAAAAGTGCTGACTCTCAGCCTACTTTGAATAAATGACTTTTGATTCGTTTTTCCACTTGTCCGTTGGCATTCGTTTTTCCACTTGTCCGGTGCGATTCGTTTTTCCACTTGTTGCACTTGTCCGTTGAAGTTTCACTTCTACTATGTGTCCCGGCACATTTCGTTTTGTTTTTCGCAGGTTTACTGCAAATTATGATTTGGTTAGGTTAGGTACATTTTAATGAATGCATTTATTATTTAAACATATTTTATTTTATGAAACCAAAAAACTGAAATCAATCCGGAACCAAAAAAATCTTCTATAGTCTACTCTAAAATTATACACATACATACGCTAGCAATGACTGATGTATAAAATCTATGATGTCCGCACGACATATTGTCTACCCCCTCCACGCGGCCGTAACGCTTTTTCGTGACAGAAAAATCGTACGTTTAAATTGAAGTTTCACTTAAGATCAAAATATAGTCAATGTCACTTGCATCCACTGCGTAAGGAGGGCTTAGGGAGCCGAAGCCGACCGCACGTATGAGCCGCGCCGCTTTTTTTTTGTTTTTTATGTCGGGCATCTCTCAGTTGGCCTTGAGAGGCCGTGACTGCTTAAACTACTATCGTGTATACTTTTCACAAATCCTAAAACAACTGTTTAGTTAGTAGATGGGGAAACAAACACGTGAATCTATAAAAAAGCCACTGTGAAATTTAATATTTCGGAAGCGGATCCCAGAATTCAAAAATCTTTTTTCGATTTATTGTTTCTTGGTTTACTACAGATCCCTAAACAGGGGGGAAACTCGGGAAATACTGAAATGGTGCCCTCTTCATTCGTTCACTAGCCTATGGCGTAAATGGCGTTGTCTATGACTAGCAATCGATAAAATCATTCATTCGCCCATCTGTCAAGTCAATTCGACTTTTCGACTTCGCGTTTTCTGTTAAAATCGCATTTCGATACAAATACTGAGTATTTTTTTCCTGATTCTGGTTTGCTGTTCAAATAATGGTTAATTTATGATGTTAAGATATCCTTCGTGTACATAATATAATATTAGATATATGTGTTGATTTCTGCGTTTTTGAGAATAACCATGGAGGACGCTACGGTATGTAGAATATTGTAGACATTTTTTTTATTAGAAAGCTATTCTTAGCTAATTCTCGTTTGTGTCTTACAAGCTAAACTTGATTTTATACCTGTTTAGTTATCTATTCAGTATACCAAAGGGACGTAATGTGTACCTATGCGTTGCTAAAATCGATCAATACTTGACCTGTTTTTCAGGTGCCTCTGCACTTGGAGCCTTTTCAGCATGGAGAAGTGTCCGACAAGAGGATCTGGATCGGGAATCTTGACACCAGAGTTAATGAGTATGGTTATTTTATCTTTTAAACCTAATATTCCTTTAAAATTTGCAAAAAGAATTGTATCAATGGCTTCTTTACCATGCATTTGTAGGTTTTCAGAATCATAAACTTTGGAGATGTTTCATACTAATTTTATATTTATCACTACATATTATAAAACAAAGTCCCTCGCCTTGTTGGTCTGTCTGTTCGCGATAAACTCAAAAACTACTGAATGGATTTTCACACGGTTTTTACCAAAACACAGTGTGATTCATGAGGAAGGTTTAGATTTGTGATTTTTCAAGGTTTTGTGTAAACTGGTTAATGCGGGCGAAGCCGCTGGCAAAAGCTAGTAGTATAAGTTAAAGTTAAGAGGTGTTTATATAACACAATATGTTTGGTTAAAGCACATATTATTCATTACTTATCTCCAAGCAACATTTATAAATATGGTTTCTTTGTACCAATAATAAACCTTCAAGAAAAATCACTTCTTCTGCAAGTTAAAATTAGAGTTTCTGAAATAACTTTACTGACATTGTTCCTAACAAATTTTGCCTTTTCTCATTACCGGTATCAACTACTGAAAATGGTCCGTGTGTATGGAAACATCGAGAAGTTTGACATGCTGTTTCATCGAAGTGGTCCCAACGCGGGACAGCCACGGGGCTTTGCCTTTGTTACATACAAGATGAGGCAGGATGCCATCAAAGCCATGAACTCTCTGAATGGCCAGATGCTCGGCACAAAAAGGATAAGCGTAAAATTCGCCAAGAACACTGTGAGTTGATGATGAATCATATTTTATTTATAAACTTAGGTCTTCGGAAAAGTTGGACTGTACTGACATCTTTAATTTTTAAAGACACCCTGCATCCTGGGCCCATATGTATAGTGGGTTAGGTCCACTCTCTCTCACAGAGATGTGGCTTGTGTTCCAGCAGTGGCAAGGTTATGAATGATCATGAATGGGCCATATTCCACCATGCGGGCCCAGTGCGGGTTGGTAGATGTCACATGTTTTCGATTTTCTTACTCTAGGGAACGTTTCAGGCTGATAAAAAAATAACCCTCCATCCTAACCAAACTGATTGCCTCGTTCATATGTCACTTTTTGTTTGGAAAACTGGAAGGTCACTCTCGCGTTAACGTTCATGTTCGCCGAACAAAATTAACGCGACGGTCGCGTATACTCGCGACGATCGCTTTGGTTAGGTTTGGATGTGGCTGAAGACAAATTGAAATCCCCTATGTTAGTGCTATTTTATCATTTACTTGAATCTTTCTGCTTACAGGATGAACAAGAGAAACCTAAACCAGAGCTAGGCATAGCAGTACTAGCAGGAGCCAAACCAGAACTGAAGCTCAGCAAAAAGACCGCTATCCAGTCCATCGAAGCTAAACTGAAAATGATGGAAAACATGAAAGCGGGAGATGACTTTGTCATCAATAAATTAGCTGCAAACGAGACTCCGGTCATTTCGCAGTATCAAACAAAGCAATATCAACCTCAGAACAAGTCTGTTTCGTCATTTAGAAGACGGCATCCATACCATAAGAAAAGATAGAATCGTATTACGGTAAGGTGGAAGCTCCAAAGTAGCCCGCTAATTTCAAGTTTTCTTACGTTGTTTTTTTGCAATTTGGAGGGCTGACTATTTCATGAAAAAACCATTCAAATGAATTAAATGAACTTAGGGTTATATTGGTGATTTAAAATTCTAAATGATTATAAATTATGTAAAGTCATATTTGTCACAGTCGCGAATAACGTTTTGTTCACCTTACAGCTTGACACCGACCTGCTAATTGCAATAAACGTAAGAACCTTAATGTTAAAATGCCTTAATTATTTGTTACTGAGCAAGCAGGCGCTACTGTGAATATTAGATGTAAGGTCACGGTAATCTCAAGCTCCCGCTTATGTCATGGTCTCATTTTAAAATTATTTTAATGTTTGCTAGTCTATTTTTTGTGTAATGGTGGGTACAATTTGAGCCTTTGCTAGGCTCTTATTGGCATAGTCGTTTTTCCAACAACTATGTTGTGGTTAACTTCCAGTCTTATCGTATACAGCTGTTAGAGCTGTTATAATAGAACAAATTTTGATATTACTTATCTTTAATATTGGATAGAATAAGCAAATCTAAAGTGTTTAAATATTTAATTAATGAATTTTTATTAAGGGTACTTAACTGTTCATCAATTCGCGAATTTACTAGTATTTAGTTGATCAATTAAAAAGGTACCTATTAAATTAGCTTATACATGATGTATGCTCACCAAAAGAGGCAAGTAACCAGGGTCGTCGGATGAAGAGTTTAGATGGACGTTTTCGAATAAATTTTTATTTAATTCAAAAACATTATCGGCTTCTTATTAAACTTCATCTATACCCGATGATCCTGGTTACTAAACTCTTTTGGTGACGGTACATATTATGTACGATAATTATCTTGTAACGGTGTAGTTCTTAATCAACTTCCAGCTAAATTGTATTGATAAAGAAATGCAAGTATCACAATTCACAGTAGCGTCAAATAATAATAGGATAGTGTTGTTTTTTTTGCCAATAATGCTAGTTTCAACGTTAACACGTTAAATGTGATTTATTTATAAGTATTACGATATTTGAATGTTAGTTTTTAAGTTATTAAGTGAAATGTTGTCATGTAATTTTCAAGAGATAGAAAATATCGATAACTTCTTGAGAATTTGTCAATCGGGTTAATATTAGAAAGGAATTATTGTATTTTTGTGATTTAAAAATTAGCTCTTGACATTGTTGTCTTGTATACAGATAGTTTTAAGCCTTGTACCATCGGTGTGTTCAAATATGTGTTTGTTAAACCTATAAAAGTAATCAACGAATCGCTTTTAAGTCCACGATATCAATTGGCTTGCAAACTTATTAATAATACTCATAGTTCAAAATATTTACGGTTACTTTATGTGATTTGTGTGCAGGTTGTTGAGAATAAATTTAGCTTTTAACACATTGAAATATTTTTTCTTCCTTCATCCCTCAAAACGGTTCAGGCTCAAAATGTCTTTCCCGAAATGCCCCCTTCCCAAAATGTCTTGCATGTAGCATGCAAGCAAGCATGCAGTATGCAAGTGAGCATGCAACAGGCATGGTTTCTGTCACGGCTTCGGTGCTGAGGGGCTCCGGCGGTCCCACACAAGCGTTACAACCACCTGCTCCTCAACTCGCGAGCCGCCTCGCTTCTCCGCGCCGACGCGATTCTAAATTACACTCTAGAGGTAAGGCAGCCAAGACTGCGTGGAGTCAGATTTACAGCGAATCGTTTCTGTCACTTAAACATTATTTTTAGCAAATGTTTTACTTAACACCTAGCTGTCGTAGGAAAGGGAGGGACATTTTGGGAAGGGGACATTTCGGGAGAGGGACGTTTTGAAACTAAGGGACATTTTGGGAAAGGAACATTCTGAGCCTGAGCCCCTATTCTGTAGTCCACGCAGACGAAATGTCGGCCCGAAAATAATCCTACTAATATGTTTGTGTTTGGAAATCTTTAGTATTTTATCTGACTCTAATCACAAAAAAACGGACGAACGGTTTTGAATGGAATTTGGCACATAGGTAATTATAACCTGGTTTAGCTCATAGGATACTTATCCCGGTTGTACTTTCTCGTGGAATAATTTCTGACACCACGCGGGCGCAGCCGCTGGGAAAGCAAGTGTTTAAATAAAATACACAAAATTCAATAAATAAATTTTATTTTATAGTAAGCTTATTAATGCATTGCAAAAAAATGTACATCAGTCGCTTAAACTATGTAATAATTTACATAACAATCAGACAAATTGTACTAGTTACCAAAATATAAAATCTATTAGTATTTGCTAGAGATTTTAATTAAATATAGTAATCTTTTATACAAAACAAGCTTTAAGGTAGAAACTGGTGTACGATGGGATGTTTAAATAGTCACTACTTATTAATTGGTTTAAAATGATTAAAAAGATTTGTGCACAAGTTCAATAACTCGCTCTCAAAGGATAATGAGTCATATACATAGCAAATAAAACACATTTTATAATGTTTTTGAAATATGTAAGCGATTTGTTACAAGCTATATGGGAAAAATAAAAAAAAGTAAAGGTATACTTTACAACCACTGCTAGTAATTAACTACGTTACAATTTTATCGACTACAAGTTGCAACTTAAAAATAAAATCAGAAATTCGTCACTAATGACTAGTAACTGGTAGGAGAGTAATATATTTTTCCTATTTACTAATAAAGGTTATATAAATATATTTTCACTGGTTCTAAAACCGGGGGAGATGCCATTTGACAGTGAGGTGGCCAGTCGTTGCGTGGGACTGGCCATCACTAAGTAATCGTCGTCTTCTTCTAATTTTCTCTTCATAGACGAGTACTGGGTTTCGTCATCGCCTTGCTTCTGCCAGTCTTTGTAGTCTATGCACAGTGGCCATATTATTTTACCGGATCTGTGAAAAAATTATGGAATATTAGAAAATTGTTGCAACAGCGTTTTTTTTGGAAAGCATTTCCATTTAGATGTCAGCAATTATCTGACATGAACGTGCTACCGAGACAAGTAGCCTATGTTACTCTCTGTAACATCAGCTATCTGCCAGTGAAAGTCCCGTCAAAATCAATATAGCCGTTTCGGAGACAGAGACAAAAAATTATGAGGGCCGTATATACTTTCAAATGCATTTAATAAAAAGCTGTTATTTTGACGTTACAATACAAACAGACACTCCTATTTTATTTATTTGTATTTTAAGTAGATGGTATCACTGATATAATTTTAGAACGTTGCAGTAATAGGTATTTCTCTTGTATCGTAGGGGTGCTTATGGTCATTTCTCATGCTCAAATTTGCTAGATCTGGATTAAGTATCTCTACGTGATAGAGACATTTCACAAGCAGTCGTATAATCTTAAGAATAAATGAAACGTTTGATATCGCTGTCCCTCATGACGAGAATCTCGTGAAAGCTGAGCAAGATAAGAAAATCAAGTATCTTGACTTAGCTCATGAGCTTGTCGACATGTGGGACGTGGAATCAGCAATCATTGTACCGATAATCGTTACAGTAAATGGCCTAATAGCGAAGAGCCTCGACCAACACCTCAGGAGGCTCTCATTGCGACACGACACGCATAGTCAGGAGATTCCTTTCTCTAGAGCCCTGACCACCGACATCTTGGACCCTGCTCCTGATGCGCCACTATTTTTTATATTTTTAAATGTTTTTTTATAATGATTTTTGTAAAAATATTTAAAAATATACTTAATATGTATGAATGAAAATAAACGAATGAAATGTAAAACAATCATTTTTCAATATTCCAGATTTGTAATTTTCCTTAGCACCCAGAAACAGCCAGAAACGACAGTGTTCCAACGATAAAAATCGTCACAAAACTAAGGGACAGTGTATAATCCTTAAAAAAAAAACAATATATTTTGAACACACTTACATAGGTAAATTATAGGGATCATAGGGGAACCACTCGTCGTATTGCTGCGCCGCTGTAGACTGCAGCGTATGCCTTGCGTTCTTCTCGATGATTCCTTGGCAGTAGACAACTTGGTGTGACCGCGTTATTGACGAGAATGCTCGCGTGACTTGCGGGGGGCAGGTCCGGAGAGGATTTAGTGCGCATGTCACTAGTCGAGGTAGGTTCAGGGATTCTACGAAGTTTACGTCTGAAAAAAAAAAGTTAAAAAGTATTAGAAAACATAACAAGAGACAGAGGAAAAGCGCGGACGAAGGATTCAAAAATAAGGTTTATATAGGTCCCAATTACGTTGGGGCCGGCTTCCAGTCTAACCAGATGCAGCTGAGTACCAGTATTTTACATGGAGTCTGCCTATCTGATTTCACAACCCAGTTACTGGGTAATACGGTACCCCTTGGTATGACTGGTTTCCAGACTTTCAGGCTTCTGATGACGCGTAACAACTGTCAAAGTTCCACAAATGACAGCCGTTTTATGTAGGTAAATCATATTGTTTGGAATTTGGTAAAAAAAATCTTGAAAGGTACAATACTCTACAATACTATTCTCAAAAAAATAACACTTTCTACCACTACATCAGCGGCGTCAAATGTAAATTTTATATGGTCAACAAAGATACAACGCTTTTTTTGATCTTTGTTGACAATATAAAATTACAAACACGGGCTACTAAAATAGACCTTATGCACAAAAAAACATTACTCACTTTCTTTATTCATGAACAGCAAATGATGCTTAAAAGCAACAAGGTAGAAAACGGCATGACAGATCGCATGAAACGCTCCATGGGCTTTCAAATTATCGCTCGCCGTCGTCGACTCTTGCGTCGCTGAGATATAGGAATGACACCACTCCGCCATGTTCTTTAAGTACTTTATTAACCTTGTGTTAGGTACTCGAACGCATCGGGCGAGGAGGCCTGCTAAGTGGCTGGCGGCTGTTCGTCGTGTGGTTAGGGCTCCAGGTCCTAAGCCTTGTAGGCCTGCCGCTACTATCCATAGGCTGTCGAGTACGCGGTCGGCGCACTGCTGATTTATTGATATCGTGTATAGGAGGAGGAATTGGACGTGCCTGTAAGACGGAGAGAGCAGGATTAATGACAAATATAGCCTTAATGTTATATTTTGTTAAGGATTTTGAACTGCGAATGCAAAAAAAAAATTGTTTTTCAAAGATTATGACATTATCACCCCCTGTTACATGAGACTTACATAACTGGTAAAATATGAATCTACTATAACTATAGTAGATTCATATTTTACCAGTTACGCCTAAATTGCTCGACGAATTACGCAGAAGTGTAACTACACTTCTGCGTAATTCGTCGAGCAATTTAGGCGTGATGATGTGTATTTTTTTAAAATTAGAAGCATTTATATGCTGAAAACGCCAAAAGTTATTTTACTTACCGAATTCCATAAGTAGGAAGTATAATCCTGTCAAACACATTGCAGAGTATGTTCATCGTGGGTTCCCTCTCATCCTCCAACCACTTCAGAACTTCCAGCATGCAATAGTCCAGGGTTTCTGAGACTTCGTCCCGGTCGTCCATTTCCATATCGAACATTGTGTCCGATTGTGGTTTATTCTTTTCACTTTCTACTATATTTACGTCCATAACAATCATTCTG
This sequence comes from Antitype chi, assembly GCA_947359405.1. NCBI lineage: Eukaryota > Metazoa > Arthropoda > Insecta > Lepidoptera > Noctuidae > Antitype > Antitype chi. Next base: position 4,190,174 of record OX375812.1, read on the forward strand.
GAAATGAGAAATAATTGTTGTAGGAATTGAATTAAGTATTTACTTTGTAAAAAAAGATAGCTGAATTTTCAGGAAGTATTTTATTTATTATTTACGACACTAACAGATAATTAGCTGATGCATAAGGATTTGATTTGATTCTTGAAGCAGTTCAGTGTGGGAACCATCACAACATTTTCCGGGAGCCTATTCCATGCTGTCATGTCTAGGTTAGACAAGATGCTTCAAATGCTTTTTCATTTACGAATTTTCCCATAACATAAGGGAATACAAATCATATCTGATTATTTGATTAATTATTTATTTACAGTTTGCAAATTGAAAAGTCAAAACCCTAAACTGTACTTGCTGTAAATGTTTACACAAGGAAACTGAACAAACTAAATAAAATCAGGTGACATTGAAGACACAAGATATTTCTTAGAACAGATTCTTAAGAAAAGATTTTTTTGTTTTGAATTTGAAAACCATACTTTTTTTTTTGGGAATTATATCTTGCAGGTCAACCTAGGAGGTTGTCGGCTTTTTAGCTAGATAAAACTTATGTTCACACTTACTTATTAATAACAGCCATCATGATTTGTTCTCGAAGGGACGGTATGTACTTGCTCATCCATATTAAATTGTATGTGTACGCCCTATTCACATAACATCCAGCTTTGTAGTACGGGAACTGTTCTAGCACTATGTGCATTAGAAGATCACTGGTCCTGTGAACAAGAAATACATAAGTAAATACGATCACCATTCCATGTAATACCTGTGGAAGTGTTGCAGTTGAATAGGTAAAACCGATTTGGATCTGGACTGTTGGCCAACCTTTACTGAAACTGTTGTTGTTGTGTGTTGATGTTAATCTCTGGAAAAACTAGTCAGATTCGATTTTTGTATTGCATTTGATAGCCATATTTTTGAGGAGCCCAATTTACCATCACACTACAACTTAGGAGCTGAGCAAAAAGATAAATATGTCTGAAATAACACGAAGAGAAAAAAATAATAACGATGCGATGGGACTTGGTGGGTCGCGGAACAAGAAATTTCACGACGACAAACTCGCCAGCAAAAGCTGGTGTGTAAAAATAATAGGGAATTACACCCAGTTTTGAAAAGTGTCATAATTAGATTCTAAAGTGCTAATAAACAAATAAAAGAAACACAACATTTTTATTTAAACGATTAGTGCCGTAAAAATGCATTTAAATTTTACATTTTCAAATTTCGCACGTAATTTGACGAAAACGCTGGACGCAGTGGACGCCATATTTCTCTGTGGGTATGACGTCAGTTTGCTATATAGACAAATGTGCTGATATTTTACATGATAATTCTTTATAATTAAAAAAAAATATATTATTCTACTTATCGTTGGTTTGCTGTTCCTGAATTCAAAATATTATTTAAATAAAAATTACTTCAGATTTTTTTTTTTTGGGTGGCTAATCATCAAATAACTTCTCCCGCTCAGGGTGGAGGGTGGAACAGGAGGGCGTGTCAGACTTTTACTGACTAAAACCCACCCGTGTTCCCTCAGTTGCCTGTGTGCCAGGGGCCGCGGTATCTCTTTCGAACAACCTGCACCCCTGGCAGGCATCGGCCCTTGCGGACCCCACCAGTTCGGCGCACCAGGACACATGGCACTAACATTTAAACTAAAACTAACATTTTCCGACTGCATTTTGCCTAAGCTATTTCAATAATATATTTTTAGTTTTTTTCTCATATAGAGTAAAATACCCTATTATGTGGTATGTGCTGCACAGACTCCAACCATCTTAATCCCAAGATGCACCTTTTCTCTACCTTATACCATGGATCCAAAGTATTGCTTATATACCTCATACACAGTCCTGGTAGGTATTGACCCAAATCTGATAGAACCTGTAGGTCTACAGGGGGCCAAGTATACTAATTTACAAATGTTATAATTATAAGAATGTCTCAATCGTCTCTCCATTGGGAGTTTTGATGATTGGATGGCGAGACCATTGCAACATTTGTAATTTAATAGACTTAAGGCCCCAGGTCATAAGGCAGATTTATGGGAGGTATCATTGCCACCTGCATCCAAACCACATTCTGTGCATGCCCGCTGATCCTCAACAAAATAGCAGCCCTTATCTTGCTATGCAAGCCTATAAAATTGCACATTTTATAACATCAATAACAAGTGATAATATTGTCCATTATCAACTTGAACTTAATGATATGTTATCTTTGTAGGTTATTTTATTTTGAGTATATCACACATACAGTAATGATTTTCCTTAAAGCACCATTTATCGGATGCAAGATTCTTGCCTGGTGGCCAAAACATAGAACATCCTGTTTTTGAAAAAAAAAATGACTTATCAAGCTGAAGCATATTTGTCCTTCATATCTGACTCACTTTCTATAAAAACGAATATAATTTTATTTGCAAAAGAAATCAATAAATAAAAAATAAATTGTATAAGGGTACAGTGCCCTGCCACCACTTTAAATCATATACATAACATGTAATATACATATTATCTTAAATAATGGCAATGTCTACAAGACTGGCAATATGCCAATGTCCCTCTGTCTGAAAAGACATCAAGTGTAAAAGTATCTCACATGTTCAAAAGAACTTATGAATAAAGAGAATTTGCCAAAGTAAATTCTCCAAAAATGCTTACAGGACTGAACCTGTATTATAGTTTAAATAACATTATTCATCCTCCACTAGACTCACTGAAGTTTATTGAAAAATGTTATTTAAAACTTACAGTACTTAAGATAACTATCAATCCTTACTTACTTTTTATGAACATCAAAGAAAAAAGGTAGGAACATTAAAAATGTTTCCTTTAATTTGTCTTTGGAAATAAACCATTCCAATTTTGAGTTTTATTTTCATCAGCTTTCTGATCGATCTATTATATGTTCATATAATTATGTACGAGTACATAATCAGTAAGTGTGCAAGTAGGTCAATTGACTCAATCAAAAGATATTGTCTAGTTGACTTCAGACTAGTATATCTGGGTATGCATTCAAAATTGAAAGAGTTTTAGGAAAATTATTTTTCCAATACTTGTACAAATTCCAATGTACAAAGCTTTCTTACCAATGCATTTGGTTTTTGTCAAATGCAACATTGTTTCAAGGTGCTGTGATTTCTTCAGAATGTTATGTTGTCTCATTTTCACTTGTAATTGCTTTCATCACACTGTCCAACCCACCCCCTAGAATTCAGAGAAGCTTAGTTTGAACAGGGAAAACATTCGAAGACATGTGACTTCCACCGACCCATACTTGGCCCATATGATGGATTAATGCCCGCTTCCTCTCATAGAGGCTCTTGTCTGTGAGAGGCTTCACTGCTGGTACCCAGGCATCTACCTGGGTCCCAGCAGTGGCAGCATTATAGGCGTATGCTTATGCTAGTCCTAAACTGAACATTACCATTTCTTTTATTAAGACAAAATGAATTTATGATTACAATACGAGTATAGTAATAACAAAGTATGTAAAGCCTTCACATTTGGTAAGTTTTTTTTTTACACTGAGCCACAAAATCTCCTAGCATGACCTGTGAGGGAAGGAATCAGTCTGCCATAACAATTGAATTCACATTATTAGGCATTGTTACACAATTTCCCATAAAGTTAATCAAGGTTAATTCAAGGTTTGCGGCTATTTCCTAGACGTTTGTAAATGTATGTTTCAATGTGAAAACTAACACATGTCATTTTTAATGGCACAGTAACAAGTTCAAACTGAATAAATATCAGGTAAGTAGACCAGCTCACATCCTACTAATATCATAAACGCGAAAGTTTGTAAGTATGGATGGATGTTTGTTACTCTTTCACGTAAAAAACGGCTAAACGGATTTGTATGAAATTTGGCACACAGATAGATTATTACCTAGATTAACACATAGGATACTTTTTATCCCGGTAGTACGTTCCCGCGGCATAATATCCGACTTCCACGCGTGCGAAGCCGCGGGCGGAAACTAGTTTTGCATAAATATATCTTGTGCAATTTACCTGTAGTAAATTTTTCACAATTTACCTGTAGTAAATTTTTCACAATTTACCTGTAGTGAATTTTTTTCTTATTACAAAACTAGCTTTTGCCAGCAGCTTCGCCCACATGGAGGAGTGTATTATACAAATAAACATTCATCTTGAATCACTCTGTCTATTTATGAAAACCGTATTAAAATCCGTGGCATAGTTTAAAAGATCTAAGCATAAAGACCTAAGCACGACTGTGTTTTATACTATGTAGAAATTGACTTGTAATTTCTGTGCATTTTACCTATAATTTTATTGGATCAAACCATAGCCATGAAAAATGTTTGATATCAATATGAAAATCTCAATGTTTCCTGTAAAAGTTGTATTTATATCAGTCAATTTCCCAGGCATCATTGATAACACAAAAACCCACCCAAGGCCATCAGTTAACTCTGCAAACCATATCTCTATGCCACCATGCTAAGTAGGTCAGGGACATGGTCCAAACACATGTCAACATTTGTAGATTTGCAACATGTTTGACAACATAGTTGATGTTTTGTAACACATCTAATGCCGTAAAATAGATATGTATTTAAATATCTAAATTACTGATTAAATGTTGATAAACATCAATATTGTATTGTTTATTCAGTTTTTTCTTGTTTATTACTCAGATTTGGCTTTGGAAGGCTGGTTCCTGATACTTAATATGAAGCTATTGTGAGAATAAGTAAATTCCTGTAATTGTATGCTGTTTCATTATTCAGATTACCCTTGAGTTTCTGGATTAGCTCTATAAGTTCCTGAAATTTTGGGCTGTTGTGAAATAATTAAACATTAAATACTTACATGGGCATTATCGCTACTATGTGTCCTATCATATCATGTATGTGAGACCATTTATTCAAAAGCTCCGGTGGTGGACTATCTTCCCAGTTTTCACCATCCCCTAAAAAAGATAACATTTCCTTTATGTCAAGTTATGTTACAAGTGATTGAAAAACATTGTGAAATAATGTTGTGGTAGTAAATTTCAGTTTCAGCAACATTGCATAATGTTTATCAACAAAGATAAAAAGTAATGTGGGTAGGTTATTAACTTATATTAACTTTTGGGTTGATTACTGATTTGGATTTTAATTAAATCACAGTCTGCTGTTGTCTGATATTAAAGGCTTGTTGTACAGACGCCAGCACATCAAGCTACTTCAAACTGTCAATTTTTCCAATTGAACATGAACCTTATGCTAATGTTATAAAGATGAAAATCTATCAAAGAAATTTGGCAAATTGGGGTAGCTTGATGTGCTGGCCTCTGTACACAAAAGCACAGGTCTATTTACATATGTGAACAGGCATTTTCTGGGCCTATTCGACCCATCATAGACCTCATCAATCGCTTTCCATCAGGCGTGATCGAGGTCAAGAGTGGGCCCACTTAGTAATAAAAAAATAAAAATAAAATATTTCACAGTGAAGTAGAGTTGACTTATATTGTGCAATATTTACAAATGCTCACCTTTGAACAGTGTGACGAGCCGCAACATGACCAGTGGGCAGTGGTATGTGTGTGCTGTCACCAGGTCCAGCACAAACCTGCGGTACAGATCAACCAGCTCCTCACTTCGGCTCAACCACTCAATATTGCACACTACATCCACAAAATGAGTCAGGTCCCGTCCTAACAAAACAACACATGATAGACTGTCATCAAACACTATTCTAAAGTTATCCTCGTTTAAAGGGTACTCTCGCAAAACCTTCACCAACTCGTGGTACGGTCCAGTGTTTTTATTACTGACGTAATTCAGAAGAATTTGCTCTACTTGGTTTTTCGTGAACCGCAGCCTCATCCGCGCAAGCGCCGCCTGCCGCTCAATGGTCTTCTGCATCAATGATGCAACGCTCTTCGGTGTTACTGCCATCTCTATTTCTTGAGGTCCGACGATATTGACTTTAGATATTCTACTATTTCCGGCTGCCGTAGCAGTTCGGCCTTCTTGTGGTTTAAAACTTCACGCAATATGTTGCTACTGTCTTCGAGTGTCGGCAAGCTTTGCGGTGGCTGTTCGTAGCTGGTACTCGGCTTGTTGTACCCGAGACTCGGGTCCGAGGCTTCAGAAGTCCTCTTGTCTTTGAGATAACTCTGCAATCTCTCTAATACCACTTTGTTATCACCTTCTTTCTTCTCCAAACTATAACCTTCTTTGGACATAGCTTTGCGTAAATATTACATCGTAAAGGTTATACTTTACGAGCGTAAACTGAAGCTTAGTGCACAAGTTGTATGTTCCTACGGTTCCACTGGTGCTATTTTTAATCAAAATGTATCTTTTTATGGTTAAAATTAGCTAGGAAACACGTGCACAACTACGCGGAACCAAAACTTGACAGCTGAAATATGTTGACGTTTGAACATTTTATTTGGCGCCTGAGAGAGAAAGATAAAGGCCACGTTCCGAGATACGATAATATCGATTTGAGCGTGCTCACACCCGTTCCGAATTGGCGTGAGCGCGATAAGGATGTCCCGTGAATCGACATAGATGACGTCATGACATGCGCCATCTTGCGATAACGCCGACCATGCTTTTTACTAATATCACCGTGAGCGCTGTCAAAAATGACAGTTGTGCTGTTTTGTTTTGAATCATATCATATCTATAACTAACTTAAATATAGTGCTTCTGGCTAGAGTGGCCACCTAACCAAATAAGAAGACGAAATTTGAGGTGTACACAAGTTTTATATGGTGTAAATTGGTTTTAACATTGAGTGAGCACTGTTAGCGCGTTCACGAGCGTTCCGTATTGTTAACAAAAATGACAGTTCTTAGCTGCCATAATCGTGATATCTATCTCGGAACGCAAATTATTGATGTGAGCGCTCACAGCGCTATTTTTCTTATTCGGAATGCGGCCAAAGTTGAGTCTTTTTTCATCGACTTACTTTGCCTCTTAGTATCTTTCAAAGTTTTAGTCGATTCCATTTACTACCAGGATTTCAGCGTCAAAACAGCTACCCAAGGTCTTTTCAAAGATAGATATATATATTTCTAAGATAGACTATACATCTCACAACACAGGGAATCCTAGTGTGAGGTCCAGAAATTCAAACCACTTGAAGAATATAAACTTAGCAAAATAAATATTATTCCTATTCTCGTTGTTATGGTCAATTTAGACAGAAATTGGAATATGGAGAATTTAGAAATCACAATCACGATCAAAATGGTAGTTTAAAAGCGTCAAGTACTCAATAAATAAAAATTGTTTGATATTTATGTTTATAAAAGGTTTTCCCATCCAGCTTCGAACTAAAACGGAATACGGGGTGATGAACTGAATTTTTAGAATTTAGTTGAAGTTTTACTCAAAATTATTTTGGTTACGTGGAACAGAGTGCAATATTGACAGCTAGTTTCTGTTTTGTTATCTGTGGTTTTTCATTTCTCAATGAGTTTGGGAGGGGTAGAATGCGTGTGTATTTCTGAATTCCGCATTTATGCTTTAATTTATTATGTATTGTCGTTAAATAGTGTGTACGTTGAGCTATTGCGAAAATGTGTGGTGAATGAACCTATAACTAAAGTGTAACATAGTTTGCTCAGTTTCTTTCTATTCTATGGGCGTTGATAATCATGCAAAATGGCCAACGATTTGTGGTCATGTACCTGTTGTACGGAGGCTCTTACGTGTTGGTTGCGCCTAAAACTGTCGCCGGAGGAAATAGAGCAGCGATACAGGAGCAAGGAAATAGATAGAATACTAGAGAAGGAGAAACAGACACTGCGACGACAGGTAAAACTATTGTTGCTCGGCGCGGGTGAAAGCGGAAAGTCAACATTCCTGAAACAGATGAGGATAATACACAAAGTGAAGTTTGAGCCGGAACTGGTGCGAGAGTACCAGCATGTGATATACCAGAACATAGTGAAGGGGATTCAGGTGTTGGTGGACGCGAGGGATAAGCTCGCCATACCGTGGGAGAACCCGAGGAATTTGGACATCGGGCAGCAAGCGCTGCACTTCAACAGTACGTCATCGCTGGACAGTCGGCTGTTCGTGCATTACGCGCCGCACATACACTCGCTGTGGTTAGACAGAGCCATAAAGAGGGCCTATGACAGGCGGAGAGAATTTCAATTGGTAAGTTACAATGTTAAATGTTTGCCAAGTAAACAATGGTACAAGAGGTGTCTTTGTGTGTCTTCTGGGGATTCCTATTGTGGTTTTAGCTCAATGTTTACATATCCCTAATGATTAATTCACAGGCTGTGTATTAATGTGATAGATTTAATCACCTTGTGTTAACCAAACATTAATAGGTAATTGTTTTATTAACATAGGACTGCAGTTGATAAAACAAACATGTTATTGTTTGTTAATTGGTGGTCAATTGTTTTTCCAATGATAATGTGGAATATGATCAACACTGATAATAATAAAGGTAGGTTTTGTGAATAATTGTGGAATTATTATTTTCCCTTAATCCGTATTTGACTAGATGCAAAGTCGGAGTTGAATCATACAGCCTTTGTTGTTTTTAAAACCATAGAGAGAACAGGATTGTTTTCTTTTATTAATTGCCAGTACTATTTTAACTCATTCTTAAAGTAGGTCTTATTGCAGGAAATCGTTACAAAAATTCTTAAGTGTTTTCCTTGTTTTTGTGATAAATCTTTTTGTGTCTTGCAAACTTTGTTTATGTTTGCTGCTGCCAATTTATTTCTTATCTGATTTCTTAGATTTCAATACAGGTTTTAGGTTTCTTAGCTTGGGCTTTTTTTGTTGTGGCAAGGATTCAAGTTTTTGTGTTTTTTTTTTACTAGCACAGGTATGTATATACATTTAGAAGGAATGACCACTAAAGACCGATATTATTCTTCAAAAGATGAAGATATATTGCTGCACTAATGGCTGATGCCTATAATTTATGGACAGTTTTAGGTTAAAATTTAAACTCTTGTATCTTCACCTAAAATTAAGCAAATACCTAATTCCTTTGTATAGTAGACCCCCCCTATTTAGAAGTAGCTATCACAGGTAATATTAGCTTCCAAAATTATTTATTTGCCAAGTTTGGAAATAATAAATGCTACCATTGGTAAGCAAAACAATCCGTTTTTGTTTATAGGAACCGAGCATAAGTAAATAAGGATTTGCATAAAATCCTGAAAAACATTCCTTCATACAAAATCAAAAGACATTTATTCAAATTAGGCTGAGAATCAGCACTTTTCGAACGTCAAAATACATAAGACAGTCCCCCTAAAAACGCCCACCCGTCACCACTTCCTAGTGCTTTAACTGGGAAGAAGAAGTAGCGGAACAGTCTCCTCAGCAGCACAGCTGTCTGTTTAGTCGGATAGACTTGATTGTAACATACATAGACAAAGTAATATAAATATTACGAGACACAGAACATTAATTAAATAATTAGTCATACATATTTAGGGGTCTCTCCGCTGTGCGTTGTAAACCCCTAAGTGAGTACTGCTCCGTCTGGTAGTAGAAGGTTGCGGGGCCACTAAAGTAAAGTCCTTTTATAGATTAGGGATGTCCACGTTTATTCGATAAAAGAAACCCGTAAAGACAACCTTCCATTCGGACCAGCGCGCAGTAACTGGCCGGCCGTTCATTCGTCTCACTTACGTATATTTTTGCTTGTCTAGCATTCTGCCTATCGTGCTTACATTGTGTCCCTACACATATGTCAGCCAGCCATCCCAATACACCAACATACAATACAAATCCTCAAATAAAAAGTGAAATGATGCACACTGCTTCAGTAATGAGTAAAGTTTGGCACCAATCAAGTAACACATTAGGAATATCAATTACTTTGGTATCATAATGTTTGCAATTTGTATGATGTTTATTCATTGGTTTACACCTGCATATGTAACATGCATGCATAATATGTTAATGTACCATTCTGTTTATCAGGAACTTGTTTTTTTCTTTAGTTTTTATATTTAAACTAATGAGAAGTAGGTTAAAGTATGGAATTGGCAAGTGGCTCAGTTGCCAAAAAAGAAAACAAATACAATTTTCTGATGAAGTCCTCTTTGTCAGAAAATTGTATTAGTTTTCTTTTTTTCTTCTTTGGCAACTGAGCTGGTGTTGACTATTCTGCCAGAGTAATATGGTGACGGCAGTGCAGCGAGGTGAGCTGTTGTACTTGGTACTTTGTGATAGATAAACATGTTAGTTAAAAGGACAAGACAATTTTTTGATAGTTAACATGTTTTTTTTAGTCTCATTTTACTACGGATTTACGGAATACTATTTCATGCCTTAGTAATATTTAATATCTTCGTAAAGTTTTACCAAATTATCTAGAAGTACGGCTATTAAATACTAAATGGCTCTTATGAGGTCATGTGTTAGGTGAATTACAGTAATAACTAGTTAGTAGTATCTGATAACACTTTATTTAATGTTTAATTTATGAATGCAGCTGCTTTATGTGTGCTAACTACACATTAATAAAATATTACGGTTAGGAATAGGCGGAAAGGCCTTTATTAAAGACTGGTTTCTCTCAAATATTTGCAGGTTTTCAATGATCTACTACAAAATTATTATAGCCAATAGCCAACTCTTCAACATTTCAATTTGGTCAAAAAAAGACTAAAAATGTCTTGGATAGTTGGCAGCATTTCCTTAGATAATAAATTTAAAAACTTCTGACACACTATTCAGGTATTTTCCTAACATAAAAATAATTTAAATAATGCGACTGATGGAGCTACTGAAGGTAACAGAAACCTTCAGTAGTGCCATTGGGATGGAAATTGGTGTGGACAAATGTACAGTCATGCATGTAAAGCGAGGAGGGATTATGGAATCCGTGGGAACCAAACATACAGATTCTATACACCTTAGATCCCTCTCCTCAACCGATACCTACAAGTATTTGGGTATAGCAGTACAACCTTGTGGAGTCTGAAGTACCATACTACAGGCATGTGCCCGACCCAGTTCTCGAGAATGGTCACGCCACATTGTTCTGGGATCGATCTATCATCACTGACAGGACTATTGTAGCCAATAAGCCTGATATTGTGGTGATAGATCGACGAGAGCGTCGCGCAATGATTGTTGATATCGCTGTCCCTCATGACGAGAATCTCGTGAAAGCTGAGCAAGATAAGAAAATCAAGTATCTTGACTTAGCTCACGACGTTGTCGACATGTGGGACGTGGACTCTGCAATCATTGTACCGATAATCGTTACAGTTAATGACCTAATAGAGAAGAGCCACGACAACACCTCAGGAGGCTCTCATTGCGCGGCTGGATCAAGGGCGGCGGACGTGAGGGAGAGACAGTAAATGCGTCCTCACGGCCGTAGCCGCCGCGGGAGACACCCGGGCGTCCATTATGACCGGAAAATATATTTTTTAAACTAGCTCAAACTAAATGATTAGAATATGAAAACTAAAATGCAATGTTGATAGACTGCTAGCCCCATTTACAACGTAGACTACAGATAAATGAATGAATTTGATCACTTAACTAATTTAAAACCTGTTTGCTGACACGTTTAGGTGACTGTAGGTAAATTCTTGCACCAGCGAACACTTTACTTGACGACTTTTTATTGTTATACCTCCTTTGATATAATTTACGTCTGAATCATCTTTATTGTTTTGTTTTTTTTTTTGTTGCCGACTTGGAAACTAGGATCAAGCAGTAAGCACATAATTTTTGGTTAGATAAAACTAGCTACTGCTCGCGGCTTCGCCCGCGTGGTGTTCGGAAATTTAATTATACAACTAAACATTCCTCATGAATCACTCTGTCTATTGATGAAAACCGCATGAAAATGCGTTCAGTATTTTTTTAGTTTATTGCGAACAGACAGGCAGACGCGGCGGGGGACTTATTTTATAATAATATAATTATGTAGTGATCATGTCTACGAAACGCTAGAGCAGCGTCTGCGCACCGGCCCCGTACCGTCATCAACCTTACGGGGACGGTGCGTAGACGCTGCGCTAGCGTTTCGCGGGCGAAGCCGCGGGTAGTAGCAAGTTTTATCTAAAATAACGTCGCGTTATTGCAGCGGATACGTTAGACGAACGTTTGTACTAGTATGCGAACGGTGCCTACTTAAGTTTATCATAAACTGATGATGAAATAAACAAACTGTTTTCTTACAAATAATACTATTGACATAAATAAAATGTATTTCGATCGTCATTTCGTCCACAAGGGTCGGTTCTCGTGAATTATGGAGATAACCTGTCACTCAATTAATGTAATTTAGTTGCGAAACCAGTTTGGGCTGTTCCATTTTTTGTCTTTCGGTATTCGCTCCGGAATCGATTTATGCCCTTAGCTATATTTAAAGTTTAAAGCAGGTTTTAGTCTTGGTATCATGAAAGTTGTGCGTGCTTAGAGGGTCAAATGAAATTGCGACTAATTAGGGTTTAGTTGGTAACATTTTAAGTTTATAAGAACGGCTCCGTGCCTCGGAAAGCACATTAAGCCGTTGGTCTCGGCTGTCTTTACATTGGATCTTTGATAGTCGGTACGGGTCGTCAGAAGCCCGAAAGTCTGACAACCAGTCTTACCAAGGGGTATCGTGTTACCCAGTAACTGGGTTGTAGAAGTCAGATAGGCAGTCGCTCCATGTAAAATACTGGTATTCAGCTGCATCCGGTTAGGCTGGAATCCGACCCCAACATAAAGTCAAAGCATTTATTTCAAACTAGCTTCCGCCCGCGGCTTCGCCCGCGTGGAAGTCTGAAATTATCCCGCGGGAACGTACTACCGAGGTAAAAAGTATCCTATGTGTTAATCTAGGTTATAATCTATCTGTGTGCCAAATTTCATCCAAATCCATTGTGTAGTTTTTGCGTGAAAGAGTAACAAACATACATACAAACTTTCGCGTTTATAATTATTAGTACCTAAGTAGTAAGGATAGGCACTTAAAAGGCAATTTTGAACGTCAACATTTACATTAAAATAGAATTGATTATTTTCGCCCCTTCCAAAATGTAGTTTCGTATGGAGAAGAATGGGCAAGAAACTCCACCGTAACTCTTGATGGAAAAAGGCTAGGCAGATGATGAAGAACGGCTCTAATTGTGAACAGTTTATTGGAAAAATAAAATCATATCCGTACTGTAATATTAACGTTACTAAATTAGAGAAAAAGACAAATAACTCCCCTAATGCATAACCTCCTCCTTATTTTGAAATCTAAAAAAAAATAGTTTCAAAAACTAAAATTCTAATTTTTTCATTTTTCTAAATTTTTTTTTTTAATTATTGAATTGTCATCGGTCCTCGATAAGTTTACAAAGTTTCAATGAAATCTGACCGTTTAAAGTGGGTCAAAATCGCGCTCTAAGGAGTCGGTTACATACAAACATACAAACAAACATACAAGTGAAGCATTAGCTTCACACGTTGCCTTGTGAAAATCGACTGTATTTTTACACGCTTTATATTAATAAAGCGTGAAAAAATACAGTCGATTTTCACAAGGCAACGTTAAATCAAGTTCATCAACATATCGTATAGCCATATAAAAAAAACACGCAACAAACTAAAGAGTAGAACCTCATAAAAAGATATAAAAGATTACATCCGTAGCAGTGTGTCTACCTGACCCTTTATCCGGAAGTATGGAATATCGGTGAATGCGCTCGCTTGAACTTCCGGCCGCCAGATATTTTCGCGAATCTTCAACAGCTTATCTCTCACCATAATGTCGCCTCCGCAAAGTTGAAGGGTCCTTCAACAATATTCTCTTTCATAAAACGGCAATAACTGGTGTCGTATCAATATTTGCACGCTTTTTGAACCGGCTTCCCTAATGAAAACTTTCACTCTTCGCAGCTCGATCGTGGTCATAAGCTAGATATAGGTGTTCTACAAAGTGCAGTCCATATTGTCCCTTAGTTCTCGGGTTATTGACCTCAGCAGACAGCATTTTCGCACCTGCCTTGCCCCTCACTCGCTTAGCTATTTAGATTGGTAATTTAACTTGTTCATTTAGTAATTTTACCCCGTCTTCTGTGGGCTATGCATGTCCTACTTTTGTTATGGTGACTTTAATTGAATGATTCATCTTTCAAAAAAACAACAACTGTTTTGACAAAAAAAAACGACTTCAAAAAACACTTCAAAGTGAAAAACAACTTTAATTTCGGAAATCGGTGTCTTTGGATCTGTATTTTAGTATTATGCCGCCGACTTCCGAAGCTAAAGTTATTTTTCACTCTGTAGTGTTCTTTTAGATGACGTTTTTTTGTAATTATGAATTTAATTTTTCACTTTTTAGTTTGGTACCTCCCCACGCCATTTCCTATACCACTATTTACTATGTCACATGAAGTATTAGAACATCATCAAGAAGATCCACAAAGTGGATTAAATATGTATTTACATCAAAGGTAACGTTTGCGTTACCCACGCAAAGTTAATAAATTTTATATGGGATCACCTCTAAGACTATGGGTATAAGGTATCCATTAAAAAAAGAAATTTCGAAATCTATGCACAATTGCCGGAGAAACCGCAGAATAAATATTTTTTTATACAGACGAATAAAATTGAGAACCACGTCCTTTTATAAATCGACAAAGAATTGATAACAATGATTACGTAATACATTTAGGTACTAAACAATAAAAACAACAGGACACTTCGCGCAGTTTTTATTTATAAGGGGTCAAAGATCATAATATAAAGTGTGTATGGCCACGACAACTAACTCTATGAACAAGTAAATACCTAATTATGCCATAAATATAATATTACTCGATATATATCATTCCAGTCTAGTTGACCATCTGAAGAACCAATTTATTCCTTTAAAGTCTTGGGTGGGGCATAAATAAAATTATTGTAATTGCATTCCTTATCTTATTAGATTAGTCACACTAGTGTTGCGTCATGCCTTCTGTGGCAACGCTTTAGGTGTTTTTCACATGCGTTTGAACTAATCTATAATGCGTTGATATTAATTGAAATTGTTTTTACTAGGAAGCCCTGTGACTTCGTTCGTTTGTGGATCACCTAAAGTCGTATCTCGAAATTTGTCATCGATTGCCAATAACACTAGGTCTGTTGAATTTATCAGTCATTATTTCTACTTAATTGCAATAATGAAGTACCTATGATGGTGACTACTACTCTACCTACTGTATATCAACAATTGTTATCGACCACATTTACAATGGTAACTAGAACTAGGTCCATTGAATGAATTCTAATATTTTACTAGTTTTCCTACCCACGATCAAAAGCGGCTTCCCTTTCCCAAAAAATATCGTATCAGTTATTTCCAGTCCATGGTTTCTATTTTAAAATGATGAAAATCCACACCCAATTCAGTTCACTAGTTCGAGGACAGCGTATTCACGAAATATTTTCCTTTCAAGCATAAAATGTACACCATTCTAGTACGTTGATCTAGAAAAAGTTCAAACAAGCGCTGTGGGACTAGATAATACTGAATATGATAGAAAATTGTAATTGAATTCGTCCTTAGTTCACAAGGGGCGTGACCTAATTCCTAACTGCTCATTATCATGCCAATTCTTGGAATCGATCGACGCAGTTATCGTTTGACTTTCCCTTTTTGAATGCGGATATTATGAATATCTTAGCGTCTTCAAGGTCCATTGGATTGAGGATAAATCTAAATGAAGGACTGTCAAGTTCATTTGAAAGACCTCTTTAAGAATTTGGACTCTCTCTCTCAATTGCTGCTGGTTTGTTCGTGCATTAAATCATATCAAATTGTTGTCTAAACGACATTTTACTATTCAGCTGTTTGAGAATCTATAACACGTTTAATTATCTGCTTGACATTAATTAACCTTAGAATCTATCAGGTTATTCTCATCACCAAATGCAGTCTTCTGTATTTACGATAATAGTTTTGTTTTATATTATTTTTGCCCAATAAGTGGCCACGTTGTCTGTGGCCTTGTTGAGGTGTTCAAAGTGCAGCTGCACGGGCACTTGAGGCATTGTTAATGAAAGAATGTGGAATAGTTACCATCGAGGTCGTAAAGTCCTTAATTGTTTTTCCTCAGAGAGTTGCCTTTTCTGGTATGGTCTTCAATTTTTAACAAAGACCAATAGCACCTTTCTAGATTCCAGAATACAGTGACTGGTGTAGTCTTCGGCTTATGACAATAGGTCACTTGTTATTATTACGGAGCTTTGCATCAGGAAGAGCTTCATTTTAACACCTACACTATAATGAAACCCGGCAGCAACTAAATAATAAATTTAACATTACAACTAAACCAATTACCATTGCCACTTTCATTCATTCGTCTCCCCTCTTTATTCAGAAATTCAGCGTGAATCCATGAATAAATAAATAAGAATAGTTAAACAATAATTAAGTAATCCCGACCATTACATCCTGGTTTGCTTTCCCTGTCATTGGCGTCATTTTCGCATTCACAGCGTAACCGACGCATCGCTTGTCGACCTACATACCAGTACACCTACCATCAACTGTTCGTGTCGCATATTGCGAAAACTTTGACTATCTATACAGATTTTCTTGGGTAAACACTTAGCAGCTGTTGTATTTGGTATGGTTGGGTTTAAAAAAAGTTCAGGTTGTTTAGGGCCTTCGACAATCGGTACTTAATTAACTGTGCAAAGATCTATATCTAATTCCCAAACGTGCACTAGAGAAGGTACAGGTTAATTAGTCGCTCACTCCGTCGCGGTAATCCGACTAGGGATTAAGTTTACATTTCCAGTAATTAGGGCAGGACTAGAAGCATTAAGTCGCTTAGCTAATTAATGTCCTATTATCTCACGGAGTTACGGCACAGCTACAATATAACCAGGTGGTCCTATCAAATCTGGAACGCCGAGTTCTTGCTTAGTCTTCAAGATTAAGTTTTTCCGGAACACAGCAAGGGTTTTGCTTGTCTTCCAAAATTTAAAACCGTGAAAAGTTCGTTTCCTAGTCTTAATACACGATGTTTCAGACTTCAGTTCGTCGGTCGTTTAACGATGATTGAAACTGACTTGTTAATGTGTCTGCTCGGGTATTTAGCTGCGTGATCGATGCAATTTTAAAGTGACCGCATATGGCCGCTTTTGGCAACTGCCGGCCATACAGCTGTTTCTAAATCATCACTGACTGGCGTCTACCAAGTAAACATACATATAATACTCGTGATTAATTGACCAAAGTAAGTAAGTAGAGATTTCAGTAGTTCTAATCCATATATTGAAGTTTTTCGGTTGGTAAAAGTACATCGAATCTTTTGATTAGCGCGAATAACAAGCATCTGATGTAATAATATTTTTTCTCACAACGTTGGAATTTATGTTGTAAATGTAGAGTTTATTGTTTTTTTTACTACGCCCACTCCGACCACCATGGGAAATTAAATTATAATAAGCTTCCAAGTGTACTTTGATAACCACAATCTTTATACTTCATCCATTTATGACTCTAAAAACTTCTAATCCAAGCTACCCGTATCCCATCGATGCTTTCCAAAAATGTTTTGGTCTAGACCAAAACATTTTGTAGGCTTATGTGAAAATATTCTCGTCAAATTGTTTGCCATGGAACCACCCTCTTCCACTGCAAGGTTGGCTATACCCAGCAATTTTGTCTTACCAGATCCTCAGGATTTCGGACCTGATCACTGAAAGCCAAATCGAGGACCCTAAACTATTATTGACTTGGTGCAATGTTCTAATTTTTATGGCTTTATTAAGTTCAACGATAATGTTCTATGTATAGTTTTCCACCCTAATCATATAGGATTACAATCAGCTGTACCTGGGCCTGGATTAAATGTTGGACGGTAGTTATCCAACAGTTTTTGTTCTTGGTCAAAATTACATTCGTGAAGTATTACTTACTATCTGCTCTGTCTAATTTGCACAGGGCCTTAAAATGTGATTCACAGAACATCTGTGATTGTAAAAAAGGCAATTGATGCTGACTCTGACACACGGAGCATAGCGCAGACGTCATTCTTTTTTATTTGTGTTTTTTTTTTCACAACACGCTATGAATCAGTATGCAAGGCGTAGTAAAACTATTTGCTAACACAACTGTTTTTATAATCAGTTGCGATAAATTGATTTCATTTACATGATAGCCTTTATCTTGATCGTAAGTTCAAACCCTTTACTTTGTGTAAATTATTTCATCACCACTGTTCACATAATGTTTGAAAGAAAACACCTTGAGGAATGTGGCATGTCCTAAAACACTGGGTCCACGTCGTGGATTACGGCACGTTCCCTCTTATTGAGAGGAAGCCGGTGTCCCAGCAATTGTATTATCTTGTTCAAACTGCCTTGGTATTTCCTTTTTGTTCTCTTTGGTGTGAAATAGTAAAACCTTTGTAGGTACAAAGGGTTTAATTATCGGTATTGGTTCACACCACGATAGCCTCGGACTAATAAACACTAAGTAAACTGTTCCCGTTTCATTAATGATATACTTTTTCTGCTGCGTGTATTGTAAGATACAAGAGCTTAGTTTGTATAATTATCTCTTGTGTAAAAGTCTTAAAATACTTGGCGAGAATTCATTAGATGATGATTTTGAAACTCACATGAATTTTGCAATAAGTGGTCACACTTGCTCACAACAATTTACAACTAAGTGCTTGAGTGACATCACCACTGACAGGCTAATATTACTTTCAGATAACTGTCAAGTTGTAATTTGATTGCAAGTAATTAATAATATAGAAAAATTTGGAAATTAAAGGCCATATTCTTGTTAGATTTGACCTTTGTTTTATAATATTTGAGTCACAAAAACATGGAAACGCGTCATTTGTAAATCCCATGTGATGTGGGCTATCGAAGCGCCGGCGCCGTCTGATTCATGTCTGATTAAAGAATGTTCTAGAATGTTATTATTACGTGCATCTACACCTAACTTTTAATAATCACAAGATTTTCCTCTAGTCCATTAATTCTCGAGTAAGAAATTTGTTTAATAAACAAGATCAGCTCAGCTCCGGAAGACTTCTGTGAAGGAGAGTGAATAATATATAACTTCACATATTTTTTCGCTCAGAATTATATTTTTATAATATCCTATCCCTTCATATCTGAAGAAGAATATTACAGTCTTTGTTACATAACGACATATTATGTCGTTGACCATAAACATACAATTTCATTCATGGCAGACTGACTCGGTACGCTTATCGTGAAATAAGTTTGCAACCATTTTGCAGCTAAGCGTTTCCAATTTTGCACCGTAGTCGTAGATTTGTGGTGTTTTGGGAGTGATGTATTGAGTATGCGTATGCGCCGCAGGTGAAATTAAACAGTTTTAGAACTAGATCGAGTTTGTATTCCTAGGTTATTATTCCCGCATGTAGAATTTTGGTGCACTGTTCTAATATTTATAGTTGTTCCTGTGCGAGATCTTAATTTTGGATTTGAATGTATAAACTGTCATCAGCCTTTTCACGGTGCTTTTTAGAGTGAATATGAGTTTCCTAGTTCTCTCTCTTTGCTTTAACAGCTATCTCAGGGGTCGGCCCTCTTCGTCATCGCTAGACGTGTATGTATGTGTCCTCAAGACATCTAGTTGTGCTGCCTCATGTCCTAGTTGACTACAATAATGATTGTTCAAAGCACTAAGCAATCAAAAGCTTCCAGTGCCCAAGAAACTAGCTAATCCATAATCTATTTTTTTCCTTACTCCAACTAATACTTAAGCAATGCTTTTGTTACCAATCGGGTCGATTGTCCATCAGAAGCCTCAGTAGGATTTGTCATTCTGAAGTTCATTGTAGATAACTCGTCGGATTTTCGGATGCATATTCACCTAAACATAATTTTTACACGCTTTATATTAGCTTCACTTGTATGTTTGTTTGTATGTAACCGACTCCTTTGAGCGCGATTTTGACCCTCTTTAAACGGTCAGATTTCATTGAAACTTTGTAAACTTGTCGAGGACCGACGACCAATTCAATAATTAAAAAAAAAAATTGAGAAAAAAAGAACACGTTTTTGTAGTTAGCAGAACTAAAAAATAGAAAATAAATAATAGTTTAAAAAACTAAAAAACACGCTTTAAAAACCAAACTAAAAAAGGAGAAAATAATTTAATTCAATTAAAAAGCGTGGGGTGCTTGACATTAATTGATTATAAAAATACCTCAAAAAGCACCCCACGCTTTTTAATTAAATTAAATTATTTTCTCCTTTTTTAGTTTGGTTTTTAAAGCGTGTTTTTTAGTTTTTTAAACTAATATTTTTTAGTTTGGTTTTTAAAGCGTGTTTTTTAGTTTTTTAAACTATTTTAGCTATGAAAGTATGGAAGCGGCTTTATAAATTATTTGTAATATGTGTTTATTAAAAACCTTTGAAAGCCTTTTAGTACTGAAAGTAATAGTAAACTTAAATATAATTTTAGTTCAAAATCAAATAACAAAGTGAAGCGTGTTATTGCATTTGTTATTGTGTGTCGAATTTGAAGTGGAAAATCAATGAAAATTGGATTGGCTGTGCTTTTAATAATTTTCTTTACATTCTATCTATATCTCTATTTTCACATCGAGACTATTTACGCCAAAAAGTACTTGGTTGAGTAACAACTAAATTTCTTCTGTCTAAAGTTTCCAGACAATTGGGCGTAGCCACCGTAGCCAGACATAACATTTCTTTTTAAAACTTAGTTACCGGACAAACATATCCAGTTTTCCCACATTTTGTGAGGCTTCTTGAACACTAACGCGTATTAATTACGTAGCAAGTAAGCTGATCTAAGTTGTTTAGAGTTTACATCGATTTTCCGGTTGGTCTGGCAACCTTTTTTTGCGAAACGTTCACATAAAATGTATTGAAGTGATGTGTACGGCACGCATTCTTGCGCCGCAATGCGGCCAGATGCGGCTATGATGGCTATGCTTTACAGAAATTTTATTAATGTACTAGTATGTAGCCACTGGGAGGCTTGAAGTAGGTCCCTACGTATTTCATATGACACTAATGCATCCGGCATATGACATACAAATATGAGAACAACATTATTCAATCGTTTTTGCGCCCGGCCACCCAGCACACAACCTAATCACAGACACACATATGTAATTCTGTGCAATTATGGGCTTAGCTTTTTATCCACTGCCTTACGTCATATTGCATTCTATGTACGACATAAATAGTTAGTTCCGGGATACTCCAAGTTTGAATAGAATATTGTACTTAATTTTTATATTGCATAATGCTATACCTATGTGCTCGTACGATCTCCTTTCTCTCACAAGTTATTACCGTGAAGGTGAATTCAATCGATAATGGATAAAACAATTATAATAAAAACGGAAAATCGCAATTCGTTTGTAGCGTGCGTGAATTTAATTTTTTTATTGTAGGTAATCTAGATTTTGACGATAACTTGCTTGAATGACGCCTTACTTTTGGTGTTATTGCAAAAAAAGTAAGCCGTTACCTATTTTTATACTCTTTGAACTGTATAAACTGTTGAGTCTATCGAGCAGTATTTTTTTTGTTGATTTCAGACTAGCATTAAAACCTAAATATTGAATCATGTCTGACTGTCACAGGTATTTTACTTGTTATACAGTTTATGTAATAGAATAAGACAAGGAACAAATATTTCTGAGCTGAAGTGGGACTGGACTGGCCGCGACAGCCGTATGCCCAATGAGCTGTGGGCCAAAACAATCACTACCCTGCCCTGACAGCCAGAAGGCGTCGCGGCAGACCCCGTAAAAGATAGACGAGCTGGAGAAATATTACCAGTATAGCCCTGGATCGACAGAGCTGGCAGTCATGGGGAGAGGCCTTTGCCCGGCAGATAATGCTGACTAACAGTAACGAATATTTCTGGCCTATCAACTGAAATTTGAGCAATTGATTTGTCATCAAGACTCATCACACTACAGAAGGATTGGCATCAGTATGCCCCATATGCCAGGCATGGGAACATTTAGCACAACAAATATTCTTACGTTGGTTCACTTGCAGAGTATTTTAAGGTGGATACGCTAAGGAAGCCCGTATAATACAAATTTTCTTACGATTTTTGCTATTTGCTCGTCAGTGCTAGGTTGTATATGAATTAAAATACAAAAACTTTTATTTCAAAAAAGGGAAAGGTGATGGTTGACACACAGTAATTTAACATAAAACAGGTAAGTTAGTACATCACAATTTTGGTTAAGCGTTGACCCCCAAACTAAGCAAGGCTTGTATTTTGGGGGACAGAGTGCGAATGAGCGAAATAATAAATAAATTTATTGAAACAAAAACTCAGTTTACACAAACTCTGCGTTCGATATCAATGAGTTTTTCATGAAACAGTAATTCAATGGGATTAAATGAACTTAGTACTTAGAACTTGTATTGATAATTTTAATGGTTACCCCTACTAATATCATAAATGCGACAGTAACTCGTGTCTGTCTGTTACGGTTTCATGCCTAAACCGCTGAACCGATCGTCATGAAATTTGGCAGAGATATAGCCTGGGATATGGAGCAGGACATAGGCTACTTTCTTACGCGATAGCCGACATCCACGCGGCCGGAGCCGCGGGCAAAAGCAATTAATTCTGTAAAGCCGTGTGTTTTATTGTCGCGAATATTGTTTTTAGTCAACATACAACATGAAACTACCTACAAATTACAAAAAAAAAGCTATCTTTAAGTAATCCATGGTCGATTAAGGCAACAAACATCTAAAATTCGCCAAAACACAGAATATGCAAAATTCTCAGAGCAACATCATGAATGTTGCCAGTTCTTTGACTCATTTCGAGACCTGCCCCTATTCACTACTTTGTTAATAAATAGTTTTGGTAAATTCCACAATAATCGTGTCACTTGTTCATTGTGTACGTTTATATTTAACGCAGATTGTCGGCGTGACGTACTCACTATGACCCACCTGTTCATAAATACCGTTATTATATGTATTTGTACTTATTTAGCTTACATTTTAAACGTATGTATGTAGCTATTGGCAAAGAGATTTATTTATTTTGTAACATGCCAGGCTTCCTGTGCCGGTCGAAAATAGGTCATCGTTTCTGATGTAGATGTTATAAGAGGCGACTATATTGTGTCAGATGAATGAGCAGCAATGTCCACAGTTCACCTGGACAAAGATAGTTATACTGGTTCTAGCTTTTGCCTGCGGTTTCGCCCGCTTCGAGGTCGAAAATCATTGCATTGGATCGTAGTACCGGGATTAAAAGTATGTGTATCTTGTATTCTAATTTTATCCCGGGTCATGGTTTAGTGCAGCCGTTAAGGCGTGAAAAGGTGACAGATAGACTGAGTTACTTTCGTATTTAAAATATTGGCTTTTGGCGAAATATTATTATAATATTGGCCTCTTTTGGTAGTAAAAAAGAGGCCAATATTTTGCTCTGGGTGTCGAAAAAGGTGGCGAACGGATCATTTCAAACAAGAAGATGGCCTCCTCTGTTGTTACTTTGTACATTCGATTATCCGTTCTTTATTACGTCCATTCATTGAAGTATAGTCAATTAAAACGAGCTTGCCCTCCAAATTTACAAATCAACGAAGCAGAGAATATTAAAATGGAGAGCTTCATTCCTACACATTCTGCGAAAACACGGAAAAATATCCCAAGAAAGCAAGTCATGAGGAAAAGATTACTTGAACCTCTAACTAATTATCGTGACTATGTGTTTACCGGATACATACCTACATATTAACGGAATTAGCAGTCTGGATTAGTGTCGGTTGATGGCATTGGGCTCGCCCCCTATTACATGGGACTTAAAATTACTGGTGAAATGTGGATGTACTATATAGGTACTCTTTTGCCTAACCCATCGGTGAATACACGGGTGATTTAATATTATACTAGCTTTTGTCAGTGGCTTCGTCCACGTATAGGTCGGAAATTATCGCGCGGGAACTTACTACCGGGATAAAAAGAACCCTATGTGTTAATCTAGGTTATGATCTATCTATGTGCCAAATTTCATCCAAATCTGTTCGGCTGTTTTTTCGTGATTCAAGTAACAAACATCCATTCTATCTCACAAAACTTTCACATTTATATTACCACTAGCTTCCGCTCGCGGCTTCGCCCGCGTGGAAATCGGAAATGATCCCGCGGGAACGTACTACCGGGATAAAAAGTATCCTATGTGTTAATCTAGGTTATAATCTATCTGTGCGCCAAATGTCAACCGAATCCATTCAGTAGTTTTTGCGTGAAAGATATGATACATACAAACTTTCGCGTTTATAATACAGGAAATGTGTGAAATAAAAACTTTTCCTGTATTATAAAATAAGGATATTGGTAGGATTCGTAGTATTAACGTAATTCTTTTCTCAATTCCAGAGCGATTCAGTGAGTTACTTCTTCGACGAGCTCGAACGCATCGCGAGACCTGACTACGTGCCCTCTCACCAAGACATCCTGCACTGCCGGAAGGCCACCAAAGGCATCACGGAATGCACCATCAACATCAACAATGTGCCATTTGTATTCGTGGACGTGGGAGGGCAGCGGACGCAGCGGCAGAAGTGGACACAGTGTTTCGACTCTGTCACGTCCATACTCTTCCTCGTCTCCTCTTCAGAGTTCGACCAGGTCTTGTCGGAAGACAGGTACGTTGAAAATAATTTACTTAGTGGTTATTGGCTAGCTTGAAGGGCTTGTGGCTAGAGTTACTAACAGCCGCATGGATCGATCGATCAGGTTAAGCTACGCTTGACGCGGTTGGCCCGTGGATGGGTGACCATTTTTACATACCAAGACACCTCCGTGCCTCGTTAAGCACTTTAAGTCGTTGGTCCCGGTTGTCATTCGTGGACCTTTGATAGTCGTTACGGGTCGTCAGAAGCCGGAAAGTCTGACAACTCGGTCTTACCAAAGGGTATCGTATTACTCAGTGACTGGGTTGTGGACGTCAGATCGGCACTCGCTCCATGTAAAATACTGGTATTCAGCTGCATCCGATTACACTGGAAGCCGACCCCTACAAAGTTAGGAAAAGGTTACACAGACCTAGAAGAAAGCCAAAAATGGCTTTTGTAGGTTCACAATTTTTGTTTAGTTTTTTCATGAATTACGAAGTTAACACGGGAAACAGTTGTCCGTTAAAAAACAAACAAGTATCGATGTTTTATTAACTCAGCCTGTCGCGTTTAATTACTGCAGTAGACATATTATGCTTCATCGTTACCCGCCTTCCGCATTCAATCTACTTTAATCTAATCATTACATAAATTCTAAAATGCATATTAATGTATTAAGTAATCAACTGATAAAATGCGAAAGGTAATTAGACTTACTGCAGTGTCGTCATAAAGAATTTAATATTCATATTGCGGTTTAAGCCTCGCCCTCGCCGCCATGCCGTTAAACAGTCATACAGCAAATTACGTACACTAGCACAGCTACGCTTGCCTCGGTTGGTCCGTGGATGGGTGGCCGGCTTTACATAACAAAACCCCTCCGTGCCTCGGAAAGCACGGTAAGCCCGCTTGGCATTTATGGATCTTTGACAGTCGTTACGGGTCGTCAGAAGCCCGAAAGTCTACTAACCAGTCTTACCAAGGGGTATCGTGTTACCCAGTAACTGGGTTGTGGAAGTCAGGCAGTTGCTCCATAAAAATATACATATTTTCAAGTCTTTTTTGCATACAGTTATGGAACTCAAAACATAATTAAACATACTTTAATGCATCACAAAATCATCAAAGTCACCTCTTAATTGTCTTTAAAAGCAGTTTATCCCTTCAATAATTATAATTAAAAATATACAATAAAATTCCAAATGCCAAACTGCATTCAGTGATGGATTATTTATTAATAAATAGTTAATATCTAATTATATACGATTTTATTTGCATTTTTACGACATACGCTTGCTCATTTATTACTCGAATTTATTACAACTGATTTTAACCCGTATCTGATTGCAATAATAACTATTATCGCTCATAACGACAATATTTAAAGTTAACATGGCCTTAAATGAAACACACTAAGGCCTCTGTTAGCTTCGCGATGCTTGGTTTTAACACCAAGAGTTGATGAAAATCCACTTCACGATAAAATTCCGCCACGATATTTTTACGTCTGTATGATCACATAATACCCGTAATACCTACATCGTTACGTAAATTCCGCCACGATATTTTTACGTCTGTATGATCTAATAATACCCGTAATACATTGTTTCGTAAATTCCGCCACGATATTTTTACGTCTGTATGATCTAATAATACCCGTAATACATTGTTTCGTAAATTCCGCCACGATATTTTTACGTCTGTATGATCTAATAATACTCGTAATAAATCGTTTCGTAATTTTCTTGCATATGAGGCAAAACGTTGTCTATCTACGAGTAAATATAAAATATAGTATTACGTCAGGATTGCAAGTTAATGACTCAGGCGTCATGATGGAGTCAGCGGGTGTTCGGTGTGACGAGAAAATCACATTTTATGACAGCACCCATGGGGCACGTAGGTATTATTAAGATATGTAGTCATTGACGGAGTAGTTCTTTGTTTAGTTATGTAATAATTAATGAATAATGTTACTAAAATTTAACTTGAATTTCAGAAAAAAAAAAACAACCGACCCCGGAAAAAACACTACAAAGTGAAAAATAACTTTAATTTCGGAAGTCGGTGTCTTTGTATGGATTTTAGATGTTTGTCACCGACTTCTGAAATTAAAGTGATATCTCACTTTGTACTGTTTATCGAAAGTCGAATGTTTTTTTTTTTTGGAAAACGTTTTTATTTTTCACTTTTTGGTTATTTTTTTTATTTTTTTATTTATTTATTCATTTACACATACAATTATTTTAACAGTTATGGTATCCACCCCACACCAATTCGTATACCACTATTTGTTATGTAAACAACAGTGTTAGGACGCAGCAGAATGTCATCGATATACATAAAACGGTTTAAAAACGTATTCTCGAAGCTAACGCAAAAACTACCGAAGCAAAGTTAGTAAAATTTACAAGGGACCACCTCTAAATCATACCCTATCCATAAAAGTTCAGAATCTTCGAAATCCATCCATAATTGACGGGGATATCGCGGAATAAACATTAAAAAAAAACAGACGAATTGAGAACCTCCTCTTTTTTGAAGTCGGTAAAAAAATTGCCAAGCAGTAAGCCATACTAAAAATTGTACTATGCCCGGAAAATTGTGGAAATATACAAAGCCACGGCTGCAACTAATGGGTTGTAGATCGTGAGTTCGATTACAAGCGGTCACTTTACTATGCGTAAATTATTTCATCACGACTGCTTACAAAACTGTGAATGAAAATACGTTAACAAACCAGCATATCCTAGGACCAAACATTCGAAGACTTGTGACATCCGCGAACCGGGCCCGCGTGGTCTGCCGTCCTTTAACTAGAAAGGCGTTAAGCCCTAAAAGTAGTTTCCGAGAAAATGGCAAAAAAACTCGCTAATCGATATTTCTTAAAAACTGTGATACTTACGTTACTGATTGTAGGTACACATCAATTGATATTTCTTTCTGTTTATCCTAAAGAATCCTTTCCAGTTAACGGCCTATGAACTTTTCATATCTTGGGAATTATTTGTATTGTAAAAATGTTTGTTAGACAGAAAGATAGAGAATTTTGAACTCTCTTAGATTATATTAAAAAGTAAATAAATACCAAGTGAGGGTAACGCCTTTCGAGTTAGAGGACGGCAGTGGTGGGTTATAGCCCACTCAGCCTGACAGAGATGATAGAGTGGGAACAGTATAGGCTGAGAATACATTCGGTTAAACTGGACGTCGAGCCCAATGTAGTTAAGAAATGACTAGGTACATGATGATGAATTTACAGCTCTGTCGCAGCCTTCGAGGATGACTCATTATTTATCATGATCAATTAAATGACTCAAAACGGGCAACCAACTAACAGGAAAAAAAAAATCTCGTTCGGGAAAGAATAACGTGTGATTGCAAATGTTGATACTGACTGTACCATCACCTGACCTGACTCGACATGCTACCAACGTAACTACAAATCAAATATCGTTTATTTGTCTATGACATCGAATCTCTTTTTACACGCTTTATATTAGCTTCACTTGTATGTTTGTTTGTGTGTTTGTATGTAACTGACTCCTTTGAGCGCGATTTTGACCCACTTTAAACGGTCAGATTTCATTGAAACTTTGTAAACTTGTCGAGGACCGATGACAATTGAATAATAAAAAAAATTGAGAAAAAAAAAACAAAATTGAGAAAAAAAAACACGTTTTTGTAGTTAGCAGAACTAAAAAATAGAAAATAAATAATAGTTAAAAAACCAAAAAACACGCTTTAAAAACCAAACTAAAAAACGAGAAAATAGTTTAATTCAATTAAAAAGCGTGGGGTGCTTGATATTACTTGATTATAAAAATACCTCAAAAAGCACCCCACGCTTTTTAATTGAATTAAATTATTTTCTCGTTTTTTAGTTTGGTTTTTAAAGCGTGTTTTTTAGTTTTTTAAACTATTATTTTAAAGAAAGAATAGAAAAGAATTAATCACATCGGGTCAGAAGAATTAGGCAAGTTAGGTTAATATTCAAGCCTCTGACTGCATGATAAGCATCACCATCGAGGACCAGTGGGGGCCCAGCGGCAACGGCCGCGGCTTACGAGTGGGTTTAAACCCAGAAAGTCCCTTAATTTTGTGTAAATTATTTCATCACCACTGCTCTCAAAACGGTGAAGGAAAAACATCGTGAGGAAACCGGGATGTCCTAGAACCAAAAATTCGAAGATGTGACATTTACCAACCCGCACTTGGCCCGCATTGGGAACGTCATAGATTGATTATGCTAAGCATCACCACCAAAATCATAAAAAGTCTCATCCAAGCGTAATGAACAGTTCACAAGAACAAAGTGATATTTGAATCTCATTTACATAACTATGTAGGTATGTTTGGTTACGTATTTTCCCACAAAAGATAAGAGCTAATCGTTATTAGGTGGTAACTTTTGTGTTATTGACGTGCCATATATGTCACGGGTCGAAGTTTTGAGATGGAAGGCGATGACAGGTCTTCAGGTCTCATTATACCATGCCTAATGCTGTGTCGTTGATGGGTAAGAAAAGGCCCGAGGGAGAATTACCACATAAAATAAAGTCAAGTAAGGCAATTTTTTAATCGTTAATGGGTCGGTCAGTCAGAAAGACGAAGCCAATTGTTCATTCTAAAGCGTAGTAGGTACGTATGGAGAAGAACAGGCAACTAACGCCAGGGACGCTCTTTGATATCAAAATATTATTTAAAAAAAATGGTAACTTGCCATGTCATGAATAATGCCTTGCACCTGCAAGCTAACCTAGTCAAAAAGTACCTCAAACAGACAGTCTGCCTAGGACAGTGAAAGTACGGTAGTTGAATAAAACGTTCGTTACTTAGTTACGGTGTTTAACCTCATGTCTCCAAAACAAGACATTTATAATTTATTGGTGACCCGGATCGGGTCGCGTGTTCACTGCAACCTACTTCGGTGTATCAGAAAGGGCACATCGGAATAATTTGCGTTTATTGATTAAGATTTGTTACTTTTGAAGTAGGTCCGCCCATTAATCTGGACGATCCATTAGGACGTTGTATATAAATTGCTATAGACACGCAAAGAAGAAGAGCGTTAACGAGCGATACAGGGTTAGTTTTTAGGATCCGGCCGAAATTATAAACTGCGAGTTTTTGCTTTTGTTTTTTTTTTTTTTGTGAGCTTTTCCTTAAAACATACGGCAATGGTGTAGCTTTCTACCTGTAGAAGATTTTTTGAAATATGATCAGTACTTCCTGAGATTATCTTCTGTATTCCAACGTACAAACATTACCTATTTATATTGTGTAGATGAAAAGCAGAAGCAGTAGCCAATGGGTCAAGAAAACTGAAAATTATTTTTTGGATAAAGTAGGTACTTATAAAATGAAATCAAATGCATAAATCGGCTTTTCATTACATGTCCCGTTAATTCAACATATTTATTTTCTGCGTTTTTTCCCTTGTGGGATTACAATTCACACTAATTTCTTTAATTACATACATACATACATAAATTCACGCCTTCTTTCCAAGAGAGCAACCAGAAACTACAGAAACTACGATCCTGACATACTCCTTTTGTTTCATTAATCCATCAAAAACATCAGTATGAAATTTCTGACGTTACATGAGTACTAAAAATACATTAATTTTATTTGTGTCGACTCCCCATTCGTGACGTTCACATCGTTAAACTGATGCCAATAAAATATATAATTATACAATTTTATACTAATATGTAAGGCGTAGCGTATAAAGATGTGCGTGATTTTGCGGTTTTTCGTGCGTGTGTGTTTATTTATTTACATGTACGAAAATCTTTAATAATATTAATCAGAAAAAATATGTTTGTTTGTTCAATCATTTTATTACTGTGGGATCATGTCATTGGGTATTTAGTTTTATCAGGATTATGCGTAAAAAGAAGGGATAACACAAAAGCTAAGGAAGAATGTTCTGATACTAGAACAACATACATCAATAAAATCAATAATCCTTTTTTTTGCTTAACAGGCTAAAAAAGAGGCTCATGTTTAATAGAAAATAATATTTTTTCACAATAATGTTACAATTGATGATGTTTCCCACAATTTCCTTCTCACATTAATTAGGTGGGTTGTCCTGGATGACCTGCGTAAAGTGTAAGATGCTCTTACGACCTTAAAGCCTGCCTGAGGTCATTGTTAAACTCCAGGAACATTTTCTACTCAGGCGCAATCTGCAGTGGCCTATATAGAAAGCTCTCAATCGATTGCGTATTCAAGTAGGCAGCTGCAGACACAATTTATCAAAATGGGGGATTACTGGCCCTTCCAACACCCAGTGCGAGTGCGGTGCTTGTGATCAGACCATGCCCCACTTGTTGGAGGGTCCTAAGTGCCCGTTCACCTGCGCCTCGGATGACCTAAATAATGCCACTGATGCCGCAATTGACGAGGCCAACTATTCGGCTCTAACTGTTAAAAAAAAGTGTACGAGTACCATCGACATGAAAAGAAGAAGACAGATTTTTTAACCGACTTCAAAAAGAAGGAGATTATCAAGTACGAGCATAACTCCGTCGGATTTGCAATATTCTTTTTTGTTCGAAAGGGGTTTATTCCCATTTAAATTTCATATAGATCTGATGCTGCGTTTCGGAGACAGACAACGGAACTCTTCAAAAAATTACAGCAAATCAACCGCGATTGCTGCTATCGCATAAATATGCATTGTTTTGACCCCAAGGATGATGAAATTTCGAATTGGTGTGGGTTAAGTGCTAAAAATAAAAAGTGAAAAATAAAAACGTTTTCCAAAAAAAAAAACTAACGACTTCCGGAAAAACAAAAATGTGAAAAATAACTTTAATTTCGGAAGGCGGTGACAATAAGTTAAAATACATATCCGAAGTCACCGACTGCAGAAATTAAAGTTATATTTATTTCGGGTTTTTGATAGAACATTTCGGTAAAGAAAAAAACGATACAGATTTCATTGTATCAAACTGGAAATCCAGTTTCCCCTTGCGAATCACGAACAATTCTTTCACATAACTGATACAATCATAGCCACAAAGTAATCTAACAAAAAGTTTAATTTAGAATTCTATTTCGAAATCAAAAGGTGCCCGAGGGATCACAAACTCAATTTCAACATTTCTGACACGAGAGAAACCGCAGCCTAAGGCTAGTTTTGTTAATAAACTTTTTATTGCAGCCCTAAAATATTTGCTTAACATATCTTTGGTTAGCCGAGATGTGTTCCTTTGATGTTGCTGGTTAGATTTTTGCGTTACTACGTAAACGTGTTTTGGGCTGGTATGCGTGTACGGCATAAAATATGTAGGTCGTTTTTGCTATCTACCGAATGTACTGAGTAATAAATTAAAACTTTTTTATAGGTAGGGAGAAACTCTTTTCGTATTCATTGTAACAGTTTTCCTAGAGATATTATTAGCCATTAAGAGCGTTCTCCCCACGCGGGCTGACAACGGCGCATTTATGGCGGTTTTTCGTGATTATTTCATTAAATACAAACAAAAGTAAACATTTTTTTCAGCCATGTACTAGATCGTTGGTATTTTCAAGTTTTTATGCAATTTTTTTTACAGTTATTTTGGTATTTACTTATAAAAATCGACATACCGTCAATTATTTTCTATTCGCATGACTCAGTACGAATAAATGTTTTTATTATAGAGTAAATGTTAAAAATAATTATAAATAAATCCAATCTAGTGCTTGGCTAAAAAAAAATACTTTTGTTTGTATTTAATGAAATAATCACGAAAAACTACTATAAATGCGTTGTTGCCAGCCCACGTGGAATGAACGCTGTTATTGTCCCACTGCTGGGCGAAGGCCTCCCTACTCTCATTCCACCTCTCTCTGTCCAGACCTGCAAGGGACCAATCTTTATTAAAGATGTCCAGCTCATCGAGCCATCTTTGTCTGGGCCTGCCGGGATGTCGTTTGCTATTGAGCGGGACCCACTGGGTCGTAAGTTTGGCCCATGATCGCCTGACATACGGCAGATGTGTCCGGCCCAATTCCATTTAAGCGTAACAGCTTTCCGAATGACATCGTAGATCAGATATTTTAATTTAATCATCTACTAGCTTCTGCAATAAACACCATTTCATTTCATACAAACTCACACCCTCTTACTAATAATAAACACGGAATAAAGTTATACTAGGAATAACAAAGAAATAAGCATACATTTTCAAAGGTTTAAAATTGGAATAACTTTATTCTGTGTTTATTATCAGAGGGGCAAAGGAAAGGAGACGGGCGAATCTGGGGCCTAAACGTTACAGGAATGAAATATTTCTCAATATTCTTTTTCGTTTCTTTTTTGGTAGTTAATCACGAAATATTACGCAGTTTTATCATGGCATAAGAAATTAAATATTAATTCAAATGAATACTGGCTTCCCATATTTTCACTTCGAAAATGTTGCAAGAAGAAATAAGTTAATCGATTAATTGAATTCTTATTATTATTTTTTTACCAATAGGATATTAAAACAAATACAAAAAATCAATTAAAAGTTTTTTCTTGTGTAAACTTACTTTTTATACTTTTTAAACAATGGTTACCCAGTGGCACAAGAACTAACCATCATTTTCCAAAAAGTCGTAAAAAGAAATTGATTATTAATCGATTTCACAATCAATCATCATTATTCGATAGGCAACAAAGTGGAATCATGGCAATGTCAGGTCCCGTCAAACTTTAAACAAACAACTCATTCGCTCCTTTGTTTGTATATGAGGTTGCGGCAGTGTATATTTTATTGTTTTCTTGTGCTATAATTGTTATTCGATTAGTATTATATAACGACTTTGGCTACGTATAAAAGATTTTGACGGATATTACTTTCCCGAACGACACAGGCATTTCTTACAACGGACTTAGTTATCTTGTCTACTTGACTTACCTCATCTACCCCGGATTACGAAGTAAGATACAACGTAGGGATTGTATTTTCAACGTCTACAATAAAATCTGATAATTCTTTTTAAAGTATAACGTGAGTTCTCGGTGCAAGAATAACTTATTATGAAGCAAGAACGTTGTTTTTGTACAAACCAATAACACCCTATATTTTATCTACCATTTTAGTTTTTTTTTAATGGTATTAATATCTAAATGGAATAATGCAGTAATCGTTACTGTAACGTCAGGCCCAACTTTCTATGAACTTTCGCCCGTCTCCTTCGCTTCTTTCAAATATTAGTATTATAAATCCTGAAAAAAAAAACAATCAAATTGAGCAACCGGCATTGACAGTAAATCCAAGCTTGCTCCTTTTCTGTTTGAGATGAGTCTCTTGATCTGCAGTAGGTTAGTTGCAGGCATTTGCAAGATGATATCTTATTAATAATTCCTATTATTATAAATGCGAACTAAACTGCTGAAGCGATCGTCATGAAATTTGGCAGAGATAAAGCATGGGATATGGAGAAGTAGATAGGCTACGTTTTTACGCGATAACCGACATCCACGCGGGGCGAGCCGCGGGCTCCAACTAGTAAATTATATTTCCGTTATCAGACAAAATGACATATTCATCCAACTGACAATGTCTTTGACTTTGCATCGACCACACCAAAAATGTCCCGTAAAGGGAAAACTGGGACTATATACGTACTTAAATAATCAAGCTGGTGAATTTATCATATGCGGCCGGCTGACATTATTATTAAAGGATAATCCTTTGACGGTGTGGTCAACTCAACAAATATTAATAGGAAAAATCAGAGTTTAAAATGCCAACTGATATTAGCTCATCATCCTCATTATCTGCCTAGCTATGTTGGGATTGGGATCGGCTTTTAGGCTCTGGATGCAGCTGAATACCAGTTCTACATGGAGCGACTGCCTATCTGACTTCCACAACCCCTTGGTAAGACTGGTTGTCAGACTTTCGGGCTTCTGACTACCCGTAACGACTGTCAAACATTCGCAAATGTCCAGCCAGGACCAACGGCTTAACGTGATTTCCGAGGGACGGAGAAGTCTTGGTGCGTAAAGATGGTTACCCAACCGCGGCAAGCGTAGCTTAACTTGATCGATCGCACCGTGGGGCTCTTATTACTGAGCCACAAGCCCCTGATATCAGCTACTAACACAAATGGCTGAGTGATAATAATCCGATTGATTTTCCGCAATGTTATGTGAACAACATCCGCCTGTTAAGATCAAGGTCGCGATTATGCAGTAGCATTATTATTGAGGACATGTAATTATATGCATTATTAGATATGTCGTAACGTCTATTAAATATTTATTAAATGCTGTGTTGGACTGATCACGGATGCGAGGTCTAAAAGTTATAAAAATATTGTCACATTGTGGCTAATTAATTACAACCGCACGGGTCGGTCGCTCATCCGTGGATGGACCGATATCGTGTTACCCAGTCACTGGGTTGTCGAGGTCAGATAAGCAGTCGCTTCATCTAAAATAGTGGTATTCACCTGCATCTGGTTAACCAGATACAGGTGAATCATCTGCCAACCCTTTTACCCCAACACGGTTGGGGAAAAAAAAGCTAGGCATATGTTGATGGTTGTGATATTGATTACTGTTATCAAGGTTGAGGAAGATACAACGGTTATTTTTATTAAAATCTGTGAAAAATTATATTAGTGAGTCAGATAAATATGATATTACCAGGAAATTGCCAAATCACATTTATAAACTGGTCCTATCTTTAATTTATGCTTGCGAATAAAACAATCACAGCGGAAGAATTGACGAAAAATTATAAACGACTAATTTTATCCTTCTCTGATTCCAGGAAAACGAACCGCCTAGAAGAGGCTCTAAATATCTTCGACACGATTGTGAACAACGTGAACTTCAAGGGTATCTCTATCATCTTGTTCCTCAACAAGT
Organism: Antitype chi; assembly: GCA_947359405.1. Classification (NCBI taxonomy): domain Eukaryota; kingdom Metazoa; phylum Arthropoda; class Insecta; order Lepidoptera; family Noctuidae; genus Antitype; species Antitype chi. Next base: position 4,225,623 of record OX375812.1, read on the forward strand.
CTGACCTGCTCGCGCGGAAGGTCGCCAGCAAGGAGACCGACATACGTTGGTTCTACCCTCAATTCGCCGGCGATCCTCACAACCTCAGAGACGTGCAGATGTACTTGCTCAACATGTTCGCGAATGTCCGCAGAGAGCCCAAGACCACGCTGTACCACCACTTCACCACCGCCATCGACACGCACAACATCGAAGTGGTCTTCAACTCTGTCAAAGACACAATACTCAATCGTAACCTGGAATCACTCATGCTGCAGTGACGGACCAAACATAACTGCACCTACGGAATTGTTAAAATTGTGATATCTGCTGGCAATATTCTCATTTCGTGATTCAACCTCGCGATTTTTCCATTATTGTGTTCTTCTATATCTTGCTAAACAGCATAATAGTGTAACACATTTGAAAAGACATAGAAATGTGATTTGTTGATGATGGCCTAACGGTCCGGAGAGTGGCTCTTGTATAAATGTAATATGACATGTATTTATTTACCAAATGTATGGGATTTGGTAAAACTATGTACCTTAGACTATGTAATTATAAAAATTTGTATATCAGTATATTTATGACCAAAAATGTAGATTTTGCACGTGATGGACATTATTATGATCACTGGGATATTAACCCGCGTTGTTTGTCCGTCAAGGATCGAACACGCTGTAGTGCTGTAACGAAACACGCATACAGTTAAGAGCGTAATATTTAAAACGTAGCGAATTAGACGAAGTATGGTATGCGGTATGCCAGGGGGATTTTATATACTTATGCCGTTTTTCTCAACGTTTTCTCAATGATTGTAGATTTCTTTTTGTATCGATAACACTCTTAATTCGCTTGCGATTATATTATTAGTGATGGGATTGACAATTTTTCTGGAGAGAAATGAAAACAAAAATGCCATGTAACCTTTATTTATGTTAGTCCTAGTAAGTACACGATTTTCTCAAAATTTCACGTGTAGTTTTATTACTGCTTGAAGCCACATGTATAAGTAAGGAATTAGAATAATTGGTATGTATTTAACTATAATATTTCCTCCAGTACAGTTGTCAGTCTCGTTCATATCGCGAATACTTGGTTCTCAAGGCCGTAGCGCTGGTGGTAGTGCCAACTGCCGCTATATCATATAGATGTAGTTACAATGAGATTGCTCTTATAGGGTGCCACGAAGCAAAGGAACACCTTTGCGTTGGGAAGACTTTATATAGATCCCTCCCGGGAGTAAAAATGTATATAAATAACCATTGTTAGAAAAATCGTTTATAATCTGTGATTAAAAGTGTAAAAAGTATTAGGCTGTAAACAGCAACGAAATGTGTCTCTTGCAAAAAAAAAAAATGCTTTTTGACGTTTGACACGGTTGACAAATGACGCTCAAATTTTTTGATTCATTGCGCTGCGATGTTGGTATCTTTTGAGTCGGGTGTTCTAATCTTAGGAGTATTCCGTCCCTTGGCACAATTTAATGCAAAGACGTGTAATCTCACATATAGCTTCTACCACGTATTTTTAATTATGAACTTTTGTACAATATACAACTTAATTATATTTTTAAAGGCGGGGCACAAAGGTGTACAACCTTTTTGATAATTTTAATGTGAATTTTATCTGCACTTGCTTTTGTACGTGAGAGGGAATGATCTGATTTTAATTATTATTTTAAGTACAACGCATAATTTTCGATCATAATAATTATACTCATTTAGCTTTAAGTCTTCATAAGATTTAGCATATTTATTTCGAGATCGTCTACAACTATTGTTTATTTACGTGAGGGTTTAGATAGAAGTTATCTATTTATTATGTGTACATTTTTATGGATGGTTTACTGAGGCTAAATGTGTAAATACCTCTTAATTTTACTCTGTATATCGTTTCTTTAGTATTTTAGTTTTAATTAATTTTGATTTATGTAATGTTCTGATCGGTTAGAAATGAATTACGGATTCTATTTCCAATATCAGTGATAAATTTGCATTTAGTAGTGCCATTGTGTGGTGCAAACAGTGTTGCCACTGGAAAAAAGAACATGCCTAACAATATAATGTCAACACTGCCGCGTAAAATTTGTTCCAATTTTTAAATACATTAAATTAATATTGGCTCAGAAATGACTAAAAATAATATTGTAAAATACAGTGCTATTTTATTAGAATCCATAGCTTTGGCGATTTTATGACAGTTTGAATAATTAGACTTATAATCAATTAACTTTTATTGATGCCAAAGGTTGACTAACATCTTGACGCGAAGATAAAACGATAATCTTTGTATACAATTGTTAGGTGCTCAGAATTGGTATCTGAAAATAAAGCATGCTATTCAAAGGCCTGGCTTCTGAGATAAATATCTGTGAATAGTTCCCATCCAATGTCTGTATGTGCCTCAATTTATTGATTACACACATTAATAAAACTATTTAGATTATATAGTGTCCATTATCAGTACTTTTTTTTTAATTTAGAAAATATTTTGATGTGTTAAAACTATGCTATAAAAATACATTCACACATTTTAGATTGACGCTTAAATCATTGAAAATTGAACCTTTTGAGCCTGTTATTTAAGTCCAATTTTGCGTCACCTTAAAATGCAACAATTATCCAACATATTATTGTAAGGTTTTTTAATATGTATTTCATATTTTTATAGGAAATACCTGATTCATCTTTGCAGATGAAAAAAAAAACTATTGCTAGTTTTTTAATATTTGACTCTTAAGAAGTCGGGCCTTTAATGATGGAACACTACAATCCTGATGACTGCTGTATCAATGTACAGACAGCTGCGTAAATTCATTACCACCTGTGAGTGATTCCCAATAAATGCAGCCGTCTGTACTAGCCACGTGCAAAAGGATGTATACGGTTACCGAAATTCAATAACAATTTACTCTTAAAATTACGATAGAAATGTTGGATATAATATTGAAAATTAATTAAGTATGTTGGTGATTATTCTGTTGTGCATCAACTAAGCTTAAGTTAGGCTATTGCTATGTTTTTCTTCTAATGAAACAAGAAAGAGTGAAATTTAGTTGAACCAAGATTTTCTTCGACGAAACTGCGACGAACTAAATTCATCATGCTTAAAATCACTCCTAATTCAAGGCAATCAAGACCTAATTTAGTTTGACAGTTCTAAAGCGTCACTTGTCTTTTTCTTTCGCGGTCTGCCAGTAAGAGATAGCAATACTCATAATTAGGTGATGAACAAAAGAATCGGCGCCGTTATACGAGCATGCTCAACACATCATATTTTCGCTGTTGAATTACACAAACTGTATACATATTATTGCACGCGACCACACGTTTGATATAATTCACAAAGATGAACTGATGTTTAAATGAAGTCGGCAAATGTATTAGTGAGGTGAATGTGGGTCTCAAATTGGTAGCGACTAAGTCGAGGTGTGATTTATACAATGCTTGTTGTAGGTACTGTTGCGTGGGACATTTTGTTTGTTGTTTATATTTATAAAGTTGCAATGGGAGAGTAAATTCGGTTTAAAAAATGTACGCAAATGATTTCAGTAGCGACGATAACCTTAAAAAAAATAATTACTAAAAGTGCAAACATATTCATTCATATCTCGTTACGATGTGAGATAATGCGACGCCAAAATTCTGTCCGAATATTATGTGGAAGTTTTTTCGGAGTCTGATTTATCTATAGGAACACCTCTGCCCAACTATTCGGGGAAACAAGGCGTGATGCTATGTATATACAAGATAAGATTTTTACCAGTGCGCAAACTGTAACCATGAATCCAGCGCAGATTTTTTTTGTCGATTATACAAAAAAAAAAACATCTGTTCCATACATTTTGACCGCGCTAGGGTGTCTAGAATGATATGCTGAATTCATGGTTATAGCTTGCGCACTGGTTAAAAATTTAACCAGTATGTAAAAAAAAATCGCAATGTGCTTGCAAGTCTTGCTGGATTTCACTAAAATTTACTCTAGATTAATTACAGTGCAAGCTATATCATGGATGAGGCATTGTAGATTTCAATCAATCAATCAGCTCAATTTTTCAATAGCTTGACTAGTCAATAGTAACAAATTCTTGCCGACTTTGATTACAGAAGCTCAATTTTTAAATAGTCTTTAAATCCATCACATAGTATTCATTCTGCTTTGGCAGCTTAAAACTGTTACCGACGTTTTTCGTCACGTTTTACTGTATAGAAACGTCTTGCCTTCAAAGCAAGAGTGAACCTGGGCACGCTCGTTCCATCATTGACCTCATCAGTCACTTTCCATCAGGAGTGATCGAGAACGAGAGCAGGCCCGTTCAGCAATAAAAACTGATTAGCCGTTAAGATCTGATATAATACGCGACAGTCTGTAGTAATTATCTGAACTTTTTATATAATAAACACTACAACGATTTGGAAAACAAGATAACAAGATCTGTGAACATTAGCTAACCGGCCACTTTCATTTATTTCGGCGGTCATTCGCACAAATACATAATTCGCGATTAATTGTATTCAGTTACTAATTATATAAAAGAAAGAAAATACGGTTTATTGGTCACAGAAACACGTGCACATTAAACACCGAGAAATTTTAATGGTTGTTTTCCCGCAGCGAAATGGTTTTGTCTTGGTAATATGTACAATCGTTTTGTAAACAAATAAAATATTAGAAACAAAAAAAATGGTAGATTAACAATTGTGAAAAAGTTTATGCCGTATCACCACGTGCGAGAATTTATTTTGCTTTGAACATTTATGAATCGCTGTTCTCTTTGTCGGCGGCGCGTGCGATTCGAGTAGTACCTACAAGTTACCTTAAGTGTTACTATTGATTCTCGCGTTTTCGAGTTGATGCATAATTATTTTTTAAATTATTTTAAAACAAAAACATCTCTATTTTTTTACTTTTAGTTTATGCTTCGAATGTACTCCTTATGGCAAGTTGTTCTGCCGCAGGAAAACAACCATTAAAATTTCTCGGTGAATATGATATGATAATGATAAGTGGGCGTCCACACGCACGTAATAAAATCGCGGCGAGATTTTACCGCGCACTGGATTTTAAACTCTCGGTGTTGAATCGAGCATTGAGAATCCAACAGAGTGCAACGCGAGTGAGTATCAGCGCATCGAAAAACACAGAGTTCGATTTTCAACTCTCTACGCTAAATAGTGTGTTGAAGATCCAGTACGCAAAAGAATTTCGCCGCGATTTTATTACGTCGGTGGGCTATATTTCGACTTTTAATTGTATTCAGTAACTTGACAGTTGAACTGTTACCAGATTTTGACAAAAAAAAAAACATAGTGAGGTGGTGTGAGAATGAACGAAATAATATAATAATATCATCTGTCAAGCCAGGCTAATGAGACACAATAAATTTTCTATTGTAATGGCCCCTATAGGGGGCCACGTCGGACTTAACCGGTATTATAATAATAATAATATCATCATTAAACAACATGTAATGTTCCACGCAACAGGGGTAGAAGTAAGCTGCTAAGGGTGCCAATAGTAATGCTCGAAATATCCGCGAATGTAAGTTGTAATCGTAGCATCATTAGGCCTATGGAATATTTCGGTAGACGGAGCCCTAAGCAAATGGTTGCTAAGTTAGTTGTATTTTATGAATTTTAAAACATATGTTAGGAGTCGTTTTACACTCATGTTAACATATGCTAGAGTGTTGACAATATCTTTTGGAATTCCTCTATATTTTGTATACAGCCCAATATTTATTGTACAGTGTAATAAAACACCATGCATGTATAGTTTTGTGGTTTTATTTTAATGGTTCAAGTTCATCATCATCATTTCAGCCGAAAGACATCCAATGCTAAACACAGGCCTCTCCAATTTCCGCCATTTCGACCGGTTTTGTGCTTCTCACATCCAGCGGAATCCCGCGGCCTTCACAAGGTCATCGGTCCACCTTGTGGGAGGTCTTCGCGGTCGCCACTCTAGAACCTTTCGGCCCCATCCGCCATCTGTTCTGCAAGCAATGTGCCCTGCCCACTCCCACTTAAGTTTGGCAATTCTTCGGGCTATGTCGGTTGCCTTGGTCCTCCTACGAATCTCTTCATTCCTGATTGGATCACGTAGAGAAACTCCAAGCATAGCCCTCTCCTATGCCCTTTGGGTGACTTTTAGCCCTAATAGCCTATTGGCCAAGTGAACACAATGGAATAGCTGTGACAGGAAATGTCTTGTCACCGCCTGCCTGACGTCTTTCGGTGGGAAATAATTGACAAGAGCTTCATCTTGTCTTAAGGCACTGGCATTAAGACAAGATACAGCTCTTTTCCATTATTTTGGTCGCTTAAAACAAGAATAAAAAATAAAAAGAACGAAAAACCCGACTGCAACTATGAAGTTTAAGGTGGCAGTTTATTTTAGTTCAATCTCAGATTTGTAGCCACCAATTGCATCAGACGCTTGCAAAGTGAGCTTGTTTTGACCTCGTTTTTTAGCTACAGCCTTTTAATTCGACAAGTATTATTCATCCAGCCGTTAGGATGCTTCGAGCATTCTTCTTCGAAACAACCCTGTCTTTGTTGTCGCGCAGTCGCGTAAAAAAAAGGGTGAATACGGAAACCAAACGACAGGAGGATGCTTGATGTCAAATGTTATCAGCCTGTCGAACCGCACTACCTACGTAGCTAGTAATAGACATAATTATGTTAGGACCACACATGGCCTACAAATTACCTTTGAGTAGGTACATAATTATTATTGTCGTTGGGTCCTCCGTTCGATTTCTCATTTCATTTCTCATTAGCAGCCTGGTGTCATGATTCAATGACAAGTGGCTCACCCCCTCTCGACATAGATTATCATAACCGCGAAATGTGGGTGTAATCAGTACCTACCATCTGCTATACATACAACACTGCCTCATACCTGTAGGTACTCGTTCGGGTGATGTTTTTTTATGTGAAGTAAAAACTGTTTTTTAACCGACTTAAAAAAGAAGGGGTTATGAATTCGACGTCTTTAAAAAAAAAATATTTTCGGGCATAACTCCGTCATATATGACACGGATTTGCAAAATTCTTTTTTGTTCGAAAGGGGTTTATTCCGAAATGGTCTCATATAAATTTCATATAGATCTGATGATGCGTTTCGGAGACAGACCACGGAACTCTTCAAAAAATGACAGCAAATCAACCGCGATTGCTGCTATCGCATAAATAAGTATGCATTTTTTTGACCCCAAGGATGATGAAATTTCGAATTGTGAGGGGTAGGTACTATAATTAAAAACACAACCGACTTCCAAAAAAACACTAGGCACAAAGGGAAAAATAACTTTAATTTCGGAAGGCGGTGACAATTTTTTAAAATACATATCCAAAGTCACCGACTTCCGAAATTAAAGTAATTTTTCACTTTTTAGGGTTTGTTTGGAAGTCGGTGGTTTTTTTTAAAGGTTTCTAAAGGATAAAATCAGAAAGGAAATTATCCGGAAAGGAACGACGCACCGACATAGCTTGTAGTAAGGAAGCTGAAATGGCAGTGCACCGATGCCAGTGTATCGAAGCGCCGATGGCCGATGATCTAGTTGAGGGGCGTTCCACATTACGCCTCGCCTGTCTGTCCCAACAACATTTTTAGGGTCCTAAGAGCTTATAAACGTGGTTGGGACAGACTGGATGTGGAAGCCGAAGGTGTGGGTGTTGTGGCGCAGCCTGGGAGAGGCCTATGTTCAGCAGTGGATTGCGATAGGCTGAGTTCATTGATGTATCTAAATACATAACTGCGACTGGCATCATGCAAGTGAAACTGGAACCCTCATAATAGTTTAAGGCTTTAGCTGCGAGCACAGTCGATAGCTGTGATATTGCCATAATTTATTTAATCGCCTGTGAACAGGCGGACTTGGCCTTAGGTATTCACGGCAACCAGTGGCACACGGATTAACGCAGCATGTTCTTATTGACATAGGGATGTTTCTGCCCATCCGGCATCCTCTCGTTAAGTAAGTATATCATCTCCATCAATAGGATGTATTTATACATGATAAGTTTTTATCCAGTGCGCAAATTTTAATCATATGAATTCAGCATATCATTCTAGACCCCCAGCACATACATTTTTCGTCGGTTATACAAACTAAAATTAGCTGTTCCATACATTTTGAGCGCGTAGGTATTGCACTTTTCTATGAAACAGCAATTTTTTTTTTGTATACCTAACCGACGAAAAATCTATGTACTGGGCGTCTAAAATGACATGCTGAATTCATGGTTACAGTTTGCGCACTGGATAAAACTTGAAAATACTTGAAAATATCATATACATATGTTTTTTGCTTTCAAAATTATTTACGGTTAAAGAGATACACTGGTTTAAAAACCACCTCTTTGAGCGTTTTCAAGAAATCACTGTTACTAACACTATGGACTCAAGTCTGAAATAAAGAACTTGAATTTGAAGCCGCGGCAAGAATCTAGTGTAGGTAATATAAAGAATAAGGCAATCATAGACTGCCCTAGATTAAGGTATTAATTATATCTTTCAATTAAAAATACTTAAGATGGTAAAATAGCGTCGTTTCCAGGCCCTATGAAAAGACTAATTCCTTTAAATAAATTTATTACAATTGTCGGATATTAATAACGGAGGATTTCGCTCCAGATGTTTCGTATTCATTAGAGAGGGTAATCTTAACAACCTTTTCACTTAGTGAGTAATAAATTAGTTCGCTATTATTCTACTGAAGTCGTTACACTTAATCACACTAGTGCTCTTTCTAGCCGTTCGTTGGGGTACTTAAGTTCCTATTAGAAGATGAAATTTAATCAATTACGAAGGATCTCGGATGCTCGTGAACGGGTGCTGCTTGTGGTGACTGGTCGTCTTGCTGACCATGATTTTGTTATTGTTAGATACTAATAATTACCTACCTGTTTATTTATTTTACTCGAGTTGTAACTCGGGTCGTAACAGCTATGTGAACATAATCCAGCATTACATATTAAATGTAAGCTATCACCCCTTTATACCGGGAGGCTTTTATTTGGTATTATGCTTTATTTACATTTTTTAATTTTTATTCTTTGTGCTTGAGTTAAGTTTTTTTTATTTGTTGGTATATTGGCATGGCTAGCTGACATATGACTCATTATTTAATTACATGTTCTGGGTCTCGTTATGTTTGTTGCTTTGCCTATGTATGCATAGAATCAAGTCTATCCGACTAAACAGACAGCTGTGCTGCTGGGGAATTTGTTGCGCCACTTCTTCTTCCCAGCTAAAGCATTAGGAAGTGGTGAAGGGTGGGCGTTTTGGGGGACTGTCTTATGTATTTTGACGTTCGAAAAGTGCTGATTCTCATCCTAAATTGAATACTTAAATAACTTTTGATTTTCATGAAATTCGTTTGAAGCTTTCTTTCTATCAACATTTTAGTGGTAGCTAGGAATTTATTTCACAATAGCAGCCAGAGTCTATATTTGTGCCCATACATACATAATTAGCCTATAATGTTCCCACTGTTGGGACACAGGCCTTCTCTCTGACAGAAGGCGTGGGCCATAATCCACCACGCGGGCCCAGTGCGGGTTGGTGGATGTTTCATGTCTTCCAATTTTTTGGTTCTAGGAAATGCCGGTTTCCTCAGGATGTTTTCCTTCACCGTTTTAAAGCAGACGTGATGAAATAATTTACACAAAGTAACGCGCCTGTCTGGGTTCGAACCTACGAATTACAACTCGTTAAGTCGAGGTTGATACCACTGGGCCACCACTGATCTCGGATTTGACTATACTCCATTTGAAATAAGATTAGACATTTAAACAAACCTTTTTACACGCTTTATATTAGCTTCACTTGTATGTTTGTTTGTTTGTATGTTTGATGTAACCGACTCCTTTGAGCGCGATTTTGACCCACTTTAAACGGTCAGATTTAATTGAAACTTTGTAAACTTGTCGAGGACCGATGACAATTAAATAATAATAAAAAAATTGAGAAAAATAAATCACGTTTTTGTAGTTAGAAGAACTAAAAAATAGAAAATAAATAATAGTTTAAAAAACTAAAAAACACGCTTTAAAAACCAAACTAAAAAGGGAGAAAATAATTTAATTCAATTAAAAAGCGTGGGGTGCTTGACATTAATTGATTATAAAAATACCTCAAAAAGCACCCCACGCTTTTTAATTGAATTAAATTATTTTCTACTTTTTTTAGTTTGGTTTTTAAAGCGTGTTTTTTAGTTTTTTAAACTATTATTTTTTACAGTCAGTTCAACCGATTCTGAAAAATTAAAAAATTAAAAGCAAAATAGTTGTTACAATACCAACTGTTTACTGTAGCTGCCATTTGTTATGCCACTAACGCAATAGAAGTCAAAATCGGTTGATTGGACTGTAAAAAAAGGTTTAATTAAATGTCTAATCTTATTGCAAATGGAGTATAGATACGCGCACCTACTACAAGTAGTAGGTGCGCCCCCTATTAGAGGGAACATTAAACATACTTATCTGGCGAAATGTGGGTGCAGTAAACTAGCTCTCTCTTCTTTCAGGGATGACAGACGTGATGATCTGATCACACACTCACACGTCACACGTCAGGTCCAGTTGAAAACCAGCGTCAGGCACTAGTTGTCTAGCATTTATGCTGAACTGGGCCTTTTTAGCGCAGCCGTGAGGCACACTTTGACGCACTTTACACTTTTTGTTGGTTTGTTTAATTTTATTATTTTGCTGTATATTGTGTGCCTTTTTTGGTCTGTGCTAAATAAATGTATTTTCTTTCTTTCTTCTTTCTTTATAGAATTTATACCACATAGGTTACACGAAGCCCGAAAGTCTGACAACCAGTCTTACCCAGGGGTATCGTAACGTGTTACCCAATTACTGGGTTGTGGAGGTCAGATAGGCAGTCGCTCCATGTAAAATAATGGTATTCAGCTGCATCAGGTTAGACTGGAAGCCGACCCCAACATAGTTCGGAAAAGGGTAGCCAGATGATAAATGATTTTATTTCTGTAAGTAGGTTTGTACAAACACTTTTACACGTCAATCATATTTTTTTAAACTAGATGAGGTCGGCGTTTCCTATCTGACTACTCTGAGAAGAAAGGCCGAAACAAACTCAAAGGTCACAGTCTCTTTTAAAGTCCAGACATAATCTTGGTCAGATCATGTGAAGACCATGTGGATTGGTGTCTGAAACGGTCTTTTGAGGAAAGAACCACACAGATTGAGTGGACCTGTCCAATCAATGCACGCACGTATCAGTAATCATACAGCTCAACTCAGAACTGGAGGAGCTCAAAGATTTGACGAACAATACCAAAGAAAGGACATTTGGGTAGGTCGTATAAATTACTCAAACTGCCAGATTAAATGAAACCACAAAAAAAAGAGCATGAGGTAACACGAAGTAGAAATACATAGGTACCTATAAGATCCTACTCATGAAATGTTACGCAGAAAACGTTTTCATTCCCCTTTTGCTTTTGTAACGTAGGTAATAGGTACAATAGCTGCCGAAAGCCGGGTTCCTTACCTACTTAAACACAACTAAGTAGAGCTTACCTATTTAAACAACAGGCTAAGTATTGGGGAACATATTTTAATACCTAGAAAAGCTCCGTAAAGTTCTCCTCGCGGGACATTCTGTCTGCAACACACTCATATTTATAAGGGGTATAATGAGTCTTAAGATGTAACTCGTTTGTTGTTAGGGGTCGTAAGTATTTAAAGGCTTGTTTGAGGTAGGTACAAAATACCTGAGCTTAGTATCTTTTTGGTATTCTTGTATGTACTATGGAATCTATGGTTTGTTTCGTAGGGAATTAGCAGAGGGGGGCTGGAGCTTATAGAAATTGCCTACCTAAGTTTGGTGTGAATAGGGATTAGGCGGAGAATCTCTTTTTGTAGGTAATACCCTTTTATACTTAAGTAAACCTGTCAGTTTTATTAATGTAAAATAGTCATAATGTTTACCTAAACTCTGATTTTTAATTAGCGGTAGCAAAAATACATCCGTTAGGTATTATAGCATAAAACTGTCATGTTAACAAAAGTCGGTCGACGGCAGCTGTCATTTTATTCCAAGTAATTAAATTCTGAGGTTAGGTTCTATCAATGTTTTTAAATTGTAGGTTTGTGGTATGACTGAAAAAGAAGAAATGTCGACTCGGAAATACCTAATATATATATAATAGGTCTTTACCTATGAAATTGCCGTTTTGTATGAAAAAATTTAAACGAATTTTTTTCATGTATTTTTTATTTGTATTAATCGAAGTAATCACCCATGCAATCAATGCATCTTTGCCATTGCAGTGGCAGTTTATTGATGCCCTTCTTAAAGAAATCAGCTGGACGGGAGCCAACAAATTCTTCAAAGGCATTTTGTACTGCCTCTCGGGTATTGAATTTTTTTCCCGCCAAGAAGTTATCCAAATTCTGGAAAAAGTAGTAGTCTGTAGGCGCAAGGTCTGGTGAGTAGGGCGGATGACGGAGAGCTTCCAACCCCAGTTCTTGCAACTTGGAGACCGTCTGCTGTGCAGTATGAGGTCGCGCGTTGTCGTGCAGGAGCAGCGGAGACGAGCGATTGACCAATGCTGGTTGGAGATGTGCCAGCTTCTCCATCATTGTGTTCAGTTCTTCACAGTACACATCTGCAGTAATGCTCACCCCGTTTGGTAAGAAGCTGTGATGAATCACACCGGCGCTAGACCACCAAACAGTGACCATCACTTTTCTAGGGGTAAGTTTTCGTTTAGGGCATTGTTTAGGTGCTGAACCAGGATCCAACCAACTTGCTGAGCGCTTGCGGTTATCAAACAGAATCCATTTTTCATCGCAGGTAACAATGCGGTTCAAAATTCCTTCATTTGTGTGTCTGTTGAGCAGTGCAAGGCACGTCTCGACGCGTACTTCGCGCTGACGATCATTGAGTTCGTGGGGCACCCATTTGTCAAGCTTTTTTACCTTGCCAATTTGACGCAAATGGACCAATATTGTTTTGACGCTAACGTCGAAAGCTGCTGCTAATTCAGCCGTAGATTGTGTATCATCAGCTTCCACAATCGCCTTTAATTCGTCATTGTCGACCAAAGTCTTCGGACGACCGCGAGGTTCATTTTTCAGGTCGAAATTTCCAGAACGGAAGCGAGCAAACCAATAACAGGTGGTGCGTTGGTTTGTAGTGTTAGCTCCGTAAACGTCGTTGATGTTGCGTGCCGCTTGTGCCGCGTTGCTGCCACGACGGTACTCATAATTATTCCATAATTACTCGAATTTTTAACGTATCCATGATGACGAAAAAGATTGAAATGCGATGAAAATGTAACACTAATCAATAAACAAATGACTACTTTTGGAAAAAAAATCCATGTTTTTAAAATAAAATTAATTTGAAATTAGAATTCTTACCCAAACAAAAATTATTTTGATTTGAAATGGCCAGTACTGCAAAACGGCAATTTCATAGGTAAAGACCTAATATATCTCATATTACCCAATAACATGGTTTGTAGGCATTATGAAGACGGCTGCAAAAAGTACTGCATGTAAACGTGAAAACAAACAAAGAAAAAAAAAATAGTAAAAAGGTTGACTCGTGAAGGATTTGAACCTCCGCCCTCCGATGGTCAAGAATTGAATTATATCGGTGCTCTAACCTACTGAGCTAACGAGTCTTATTTATCAGAGTCGAAAACAGCGTACACTATCAGCATTATTACGCCATGATTACTCATTCCAACGTCAAAAACAAAGCCGGGTACAAGTTACCGCGGCCTACTTGGAAAACATTAAACAGACTTCGTACCCAAGAAAGCCGTAGCAAGGACCTCCACAAGTGGTGTTCACGGACGGTACAGATCTTCGGTGTGTATGCCGCGTCTCTTCACAGACAATGACTCACCTCCTATCTTGCACCTCATGCGCTATCACTTGCACACGTGAGGACTTAATGGCTGCGTCAGTGAACGCGGCGGTATTCGCGTTGCTGAGTCTAAGGCGAAACCAATGTAAAAACTGTAGGATATATTTCTTCGTGTTATTTTGCTATCGACAGGCTTAGAAGAAGACGAAGAACAAACCTTTTGTTAAAATATTGCAGGTGATTGGGGACGCGTTTCTACCAAACCTCTACGTGCATGGCCCAATTTCAATACCAAATCAGAAACCGGTAAGGAGTTTCCGAGTTTCCATATAAGAAGACGATATTATCCTGCCTGCAGCGATGGCCGTCCTCCACTTTTTAAATGCATTGATATCAGATCGGAAAAAGTATACAAAATTACAACTTGAAACTCCAAGAAAACAACAGGATTAGGTACTGTGGTATGTCGAAAAAACAGGTTTAAAAAAAAAGAGTAAAAAAGGTTGACTCGTGAAGGATTTGAACCTCCGCCCTCCGATGGTCAAGATTTGAATTATATCGGTGCTCTAACCTACTGAGCTAACGAGTCTTATTTATCATAGTCGAAAACAGCGTACACTATCCGCATTATTACGCCATGATTACTCATCCCAACGTCGAAAACAAAGCCGGGTACAAGTTACCGCGGCCTACATGGAAAACCTTAAATAGACTTCGTACCCAAGTAGGCCGTAGCAAAGGACACCCACCACAACTGGGGTTACGGACGGCTCAGACCTCCAGTGTGTAATTGTATGCGGCGTCTCTTCACTGACAATGGCTGACCTCCAATCTTGCACCGCATGACCTGTCCGCAGGACCTAATTGTTGCGGCAGCGAATGTTATTCGCGTTGCCAAGTCTAGGGCCAAACAAATTATATTTCAGATTATATTAATGACTGCTTAGATTCTGGAAAACAAATTATAGCACTCTTCATTGACTATAAAAAAGCGTTTGACACTTTAGACCATGAGATCTTATTACAGATAATGGACGAATGCGGAATACGCAGTCCCACAAATAATTGGTTTAAAAACTACCTCACTTATAGGAAAATAAACACCGTTACCTCATGTGTGGCTGGGAAAGATGCGGATGTCGACTTGGGTGTGCCTACTGGATCGGTGTACTGCCCTGTAGTATATAATATATCCTACAGGGCTACACTGTTTAATTAGAGACACATCTATCTATATCATATATATAAAAATGAATCCCTATTTCCCTTGGTCACGGCATCACACGTGAACGGCTGGACCAGTTTTGCTAATTCTTTTTTTGTTGTGTTTGTTATTGTCAGGAGAACGTTCTTATGAAAGAAAAAATAAAGAAAGTTGCGAATTCAATATTCATAGTTAATACAGGACAACGTCTGTCGGGTCAGCTAGTTATAATACATATAATGCATGTGAACAGTGTGTCAAATGTCGTACCTACGTAAATGTGAGGTATTTATGTACACTAACGACAATTGTGTCTTGTTTATACCTCCAAAGATATAGCTGAGGTACAAAAGTGTATTCAAGGTGACTTTGAAAATATTAGCAAATGGGCACACGACAATGGAATATGTTAAATCTTACAAAAACTAAATGTAGGTATGCAAAATGCTAAATCTGTAAATATTGAATATCTCAGTGGTAGGACATACATACGAGTGTTTGCATAGAAATAAATGTAGGTACTTAATTGTAACTGTGCAAAATTGGATTTTGTAGATAAATTTCAGGGTCTAACAATTGATAAGAACTTTAATTGCAGATTACATGTAAATGGCATTTGTAATATTCTAAGATTGGTGCTAAGTAAGTTTTACCACTTAAAAAAATATATTGAACAAACAGACTTTAAGAATTGTGTATTTCGCACTTGCTGATTCGCTAATAGGCTATGGACTCCTTGTGTATGAGGGAACCTTTATAACATACTAGCTTCCGTCCGCGGCTTCGCCCGCGTGGAGGTCGGAAATTATCCCGCGGGAACGTACTACCGGGATAAAAAGTATTCTAAGTATTATTGTAGGCTATAATCTATCTGTGTGCCAAATTTCACTCAAATCCGTTCAGCCGTTTTTGCGTGAAAGAGTAACAAACATCCATCCATCCATCCATACTTACAAACTTTCGCGTTTATACTATTAGTAAGGATTTAAGAGATATTAAAGACATACAAGTAAGACTGATACAGTTTCTAGTTAGTAAAAATGTTATAGATAAGTGTAATAAAGACTACCTACGATAAGTTATTTCCCTTGTGTAAAATTATACCGATAGATAAAAAAGTGGATTATTTGGTAGGTCTGGAATATTATTAAAATGATGAATATAAAGTTAATGTTAAAAACAAGGACAACTCACGTAGGGTTAGAGAGAGCAGACTGGTACAACCCCAGATAACAAATTATTATGGTAAAAGAACATCGAAGTATGTATTTGGTACCTAAAGTGTTTAACAAAAAAAGAAAAAAATTGTAAAGGATCACTTAAAACAAAATTTAAAAACTTTGTACAGGATAGCAAACAGAAGTAAATACATTGTGTAAGATTAAACCGTAACAGTCTACTAAACTCGCGACCCGCTCTGATTAGCTTTGATTGTTTTTTCCATTTTTACTTGTTTGTGCTCCTATGATATGTTTGATTCTAATTAATATACACTTAACATTATTAAACGCGTTCCAATAATTTAATACCCAACACCTCTGAGAATTCCCCTACAAGTGGCGTATAGGTGAGTTATACATTTCCAGTTTACGCTGATCTCGCACTGTACGGAAATCCTATACAATGTGAGATCAGCTTAAACTGGAAAAGTATAGCTTGATGTGTAGCCGTGTGTACGTAAGGTGGTTCACTGTTATGAAAAAGTGAACTTTAATGAAAAAAGATGGAAACAAGAAACTTGTTTTAAAAGAATGACTAAGACTGAATACTATAAGCAATCTCATGCAATCGGATGCATTAAAGGTCTTTATTGTTAAATTTAAAAAGATGCCTCGCCCTGCCTGCCAAAAAACAAGTTTCTTGTTTCCATCTTTTTTAATTCAAGTTCACTTTTTAGGCAGTCGGGTTTTTTTATTTGGTAAATATTTTTTTTTATTTCACAGTTTTTAGCTAATATAATTATTTTTGACGTCAATGAGACCTATTTATGAAACCCTTTATTTTGATACCCCACACAATAGGTTTTGAGAAGATTAAAAAAAAAGACAATATGGCGCCAAAATCGGCTATTTTTTTTCAATTTTGATATACCCAGCGTCACTCTCACAACTAAGACGAATCTAACGGTACCTCTCAAGCTAAAATCGATCAAGCCGTTTAGGCTACAGAGCGTGCCAAAGAAATATACATACATATACATATGTATACATACTGTTACGAGCTTCGGGTTCGTGACAATTAAAAACTGCCAATAAAAATTACCAAAATCGACACTTTAATTAATCACACAAATTACAAGACACAATTTCACTATTGATCGCTTTAAATCGCACTGAATAGATCACTTCAATGTTTTCGCATGTATCGCTTGACCAATACTACCCGGTCCCGATCCGTTCCCGCCTTTTTATAGAGCCACAGAACATTCGGGAATCGAATCATCTAGAATCTTCGAGTACATACCGGCCCCGACTGAGCAGATGTTGATAATTCTAGAAGATTCTGTTATAGAACTTGCTAGATAGATCTTGACTTAATTAATTCTGCTACTCGATACTAGATGGCGCTAGTGGTAACGAATTACTTTAGGTTTAGCGCGTAACACTGCCCCCTCCTAAGACATGCTCGTCCCGAGCATTTTCGGCCCCATAGTAACGCGCCAGTCGATCCACATGGACGATCTTAGGAGTACATCTTGCACCTTTCTGTATCCGATACGTTACGTCATTGATCTTTGTCACAATCCGGTACGGTCCGTCCCATTTAGCTTGAAGCTTAGGAGATTTCCCTTTGCTTCGGACTGGATTGTGCAACCACACTAGTGAACCTTCGTCAAACCCTTTATTGTTCATTTTGCGGTCATAACGGGTTTTCATCTTTTCAGACATTTGCTGGCCTGATTGTCTGACATGCTCATAAATGTCGTTCATCTTGTTCCGCAAGTCGTTCGCATAATCGGTTATACTGCGTGGGGCATCAGGTGGTATTCCGGTGATCAGGTCTGCAGGCAGCCGTAATTCTCTTCCAAAGTTTGCGAAAGCTGGTGTCACCGATGTACTTTCGTGAACTGCGCTTCGATAGGACAGCAAAAATGGTTGTATGTGTTTGTCCCAATCCCGTTGCCGATTTTCCACAACTTTTGCTAGGTACCTCTCCAATGTCTGATTAAATCGTTCCACCATTCCATCCGATTGTGGGTGGTAAGATGTTGTTCTTGTTTTATGTGTACCCATAACTCGACAAGTTTCCTGGAATATTTGGGACTCAAAATTCCTTCCTTGATCACTGTGAATCTCTAAAGGTACTCCAAAACGACAGAAGACTTCATGAACTAATTTATCTGCAACTGTCGAAGCTTCTTGATTTGGAATGGCGAAGACTTCCGGCCACTTAGTGAAGTAATCCATCACAACCATGAAATACTTGTTACCACTTTCACTTTCCGGAAACGGCCCCGCAACGTCAAGGGCTATCCTCTCCCATGGTGCACCAACATTGTACAATTTCAATGCACCTCTACTACGAGTCTGAGGTCCCTTTACAGCTGCACAACTCGTACATTTGCGACACCAGTCCTTGACATCGTCCCGGCAGTGGATCCAGTAAAACCGTTCTCGTATCTTCAGTAGAGTTCGTTTTACTCCCAGGTGACCTCCTGAACAACCATTATGGTACAGCTGTAGAACATCCGGTACTTGAGCTTTTGGGACAACCATTTGCAAATGACAGCTGTTTCCCCGAGCATTTTCCCATTTACGGCACAGGACTCCATCCTGAATCACCAAGCTGTCCCATTGGGCCCAATAGCTCTTTGTAATTGAACTCATTGCTGAGACGTCGCTCCACCTGGGCTTAGGAGCTCTGGCCTTCATCCACTCCACAATCGGCTTGATGTCCGAATCTTCCTGCTGTGCACGTTGTAGGCTTTCCTTCCACTCGTTGCTGAGGTCTGTCCTGAGCATCCTCACAGGTACCACTTCCTTACCCTCTTGCCTAGTACAATGCTTGCAGTCTTCAGGACAAGGTCTTCTTGACAATGCATCTGCGTTGCCATGAGATTTCCCGCTGCGATGTTCGACCACAAAGTCGTATTCCTGCAGTAGCTCAATCCATCTCGCAACTTGTCCTTCTGGATTTTTGAACTGCAATAGCCATTTCAGTGCAGCATGGTCGGTTCGTAAGTGGAATTTCCGACCCAGAAGATATTTGCTAAAGTGCTGCAATGACTTTACCACAGCAAGCAATTCCCGTCTCGTGACACAATAGTTCCTTTCCGGCTTTGACAACGACTTGCTGAAGTACGCTATCACAACCTCTTGATCACCATTCCGTTGAGACAACACACCACCAAGTCCTATGTCACTTGCGTCTGTGTCAACTATGAATTCCTTGCCTGCATCAGGGTACCCCAAAATAGGTGTTTTGCACAGTCGGTCCTTTAACTCCTGGAATGCGATGTCGCAACTTTCATCCCAGCAGAAATATCGCTTCTCCTCGGTTAGCTTATGCAGGGGTTTGGCTATATCCGCAAAGTTTTTAACAAATCGCCGATAATAAGAGCACAACCCCAAAAATGCTCTGACCTGCGTCTTGTCTTTTGGAACTGGCCAATCCTTGACAGCGGCGATCTTTTCTGGATCCGTGCGGATACCTTCTTCCGACACTACATACCCCAAAAAGCTAACTTGCCGTTTGAATAGTGAACATTTCTTCGGACTTAACTTGAGGTTGGCACTCTGGATCTTAATGAGCACGCGTTCCAGGTTTTGAAGATGTTCTTCAAACGTACGGCCTACAATGATGATGTCATCCAAGTAGACCAAACAGGCATCGCCAATTAACTTGGTTAGTACAAGTTCCATCAGCCTTTCAAACGTTGCCGGAGCATTGCACAATCCAAACGGCATAACTTTAAATTGCCACAGACCCTTTCCTGTCGAGAATGCTGTTTTCTCCTTGTCCTTAGGGTCAATTTCAACCTGCCAGTAGCCACTTTTCAGGTCCAGCGTGCTAAACCACTTTACTCCAGTAAGCATGTCCAGCGTGTCATCGATTCTTGGCAAAGGGTAGCTGTCTTTCTTCGTAACGTCATTCAGACGACGATAGTCAACACAAAACCGCATGCTGCCGTCTTTCTTCCTTACCAGCACTACAGGTGAACACCATGGACTAGATGAAGGTTCAATAACACCATCCTTCACCATTCCCTCAATCATGGTTTCCACTTCATTTTCACGCGCTACCGGTAATCTCCTTGGCCGCTGACGGATAGGCAACTCCTCTCCTGTGTTTATTTTGTGTTGAACTAAGCCAGTTTTCCCAATGTCAGCATCGTTTGAAGAGAAAACTTCGGCGTACTTGAATAACATCTTCTTTGCCTTAGCCATTTCATTTTGCGACAGAGCGCTGCGAGAGTCTTCTAAAAGTGACGTCACTCTCGTTTGTGCATCCTTGCTTGGGGTCCCAGTCGATAGATATTGGCATCGACGCAACCAATCTACTTCCTCGCAAGTTCCAATCAGTGTGCCTTTTTCAATAATCTGTTCCTGATCACAAAGGTTCAGCACACGTACCCCTGAGATGTCGGTGGCTCTGACCAAAGTTCGTGCCACTTTCCATGGAAGGTCATTATCTACCCTTTCCACGAGTACACAACGATGACTTTGCCCAGAATTCCGAGGAAGACTAACCGGCACAATCGTTTCTGATCTCGGAGGAAGAACAATCTTCTTAAGGCTATACACATTCCCTGGTAAAGCCCCTTCCATAAAAAGTTCCTCTTGCCCACATTTCATAACTCCTTGCTTGACGTCAATCTCGCAACAATTCTTCCTCATAAAGTCAAGGCCCAGGATGCAATCGTCCGTTATATCAGCCACGATGACATTATGCAAGTAGATTCTGTTGCCTAGCTTCAACTCCATCTCTTTCTCTCCATGGACGGGTATGCGCTGACCGGTGGCTGTCACCAAATTAATGCGTCCTCGGTTGAATGCGGAGTCCCCAAGGAGCCGACATATAACTTGGGAACTGACGACCGTACGAGAAGCTCCAGTATCAATGGTTAGCTTACAGGGCGTTCCGTTGACCTCGCCCTTGATGATTAAGCTGTTCCCGTCATGGGTTTGTGTAATCGAAATCCTTGGGGCTCTTTGGACATCAGCCAGCACCCGCCCCGCAGTCCTGGCTATTACTCGTTTCCCTGCTGCTGCTGGGCAGTGCTGTTAACCGCACTACCCTCTGGAGACCGGCCATCTTCCCTTTCTGCAGTTCGCTTAGGGCAACTGGATCGAAGGTGGCCCCTTTCCCCACAGCCGTAGCACCTAGGGCCGTATCCTTTATTACGGTCGCGAACTGTAGCCGCTACAACCTCCCTGACACGATGGGAACGATGATCCTGCCGCACAGCTTCCACTTCCAGTGCATGGGCCAAGGCGTCTTTAAGCGTCCCGTGGTGACTGAGCCTCACAGCAGCTCGAACTTCAAGGTCGCGGATGCCGTCGATGAATGCCTGCACCAGGTTCCCATCAATAAGCGCAGGTACGGACTGGTACGCTTTACGAACCAGCTTCTCCACTTCAAGGGCCCACTGCTGCAGGTTTTCGTTACTGCGTTGCACACGATCCTTGAGCTGCGCACGAAACACGTGTTCCAGGTGAGCGTCGCCATATCTAGCCTCCAATGCCTCCAGGAGCTGCTCGTAAGTCACTTCCTTACCGAGAGCTTCCAGAACATTTAAAGCCTGGTCGCGCAGTCCTAGGGTGAGGGCAGTCATGGCCTGACTGTTATTCCACCCGTTCGCCTTCATGACAGCCGCGAACTGAATTTTGTAGGCCGACCAGGAAGAAGTCCCGTCGTACGGCGGCACTTTGAATCCACGTAGCGAAGGTGTTGTAGCTACAGGCGCTGAGATTCCTTCCCCAAGTTTAAGGTTACCCAATTCCTGCTTCACATCAGCAATGACGTCACTAAACTTGCTGATCCGAGTTTCAGCTTCTGACAAGCGGTTTTCATGCTGGGCAACCTTCTCCTTCACCTCCTTCATATCTTTCCTGAAGGCTGCGTGAAGGTCCTTCATGAGGAACATCTGCTCTTCCTGGCGGCGCGCCTGCTCCTCCTTATCCCGTTGGAGCTGTTCTTCCAACCGACGAGCCTGTTCCTCCTGTCGGCGGGTCTGTTCCTCCTTATCACGCTGGAGCTGTTCTTCCAGTCGACGAGCCTGTTCCTCCTGTCGGCGAGTCTGTTCCTCCTGTCGGCGGGCCTGCTCCTGCAGCATCATCATCAGAGCAGCAAAATCTGGCGCTGATGATGCCGGAGCACCTGTGGACGGGCCGGCCTCCGTGGTCGGTAGCTGACCCTCCGACGTCTGTGGCAGTGCTCCACCAAATCGCCTCTGATCCGTCTCCTGCTGGCGTTGACTCCGGGTACGGATACCCTCCGTGTCGTCTTTAGGTAAAATCGGCATGATTTTAATCCCACTTCTGACACCAATTGTTACGAGCTTCGGGTTCGTGACAATTAAAAACTGCCAATAAAAATTACCAAAATCGACACTTTAATTAATCACACAAATTACAAGACACAATTTCACTATTGATCGCTTTAAATCGCACTGAATAGATCACTTCAATGTTTTCGCATGTATCGCTTGACCAATACTACCCGGTCCCGATCCGTTCCCGCCTTTTTATAGAGCCACAGAACATTCGGGAATCGAATCATCTAGAATCTTCGAGTACATACCGGCCCCGACTGAGCAGATGTTGATAATTCTAGAAGATTCTGTTATAGAACTTGCTAGATAGATCTTGACTTAATTAATTCTGCTACTCGATACTAGATGGCGCTAGTGGTAACGAATTACTTTAGGTTTAGCGCGTAACAATACATACATACACTCGAAAAACATAACCCTCCTTCTGGCGCAGTCGGGTAAAAAGAGCGCTTCTCGCCATCAAACGTAAAAGTTTGGCGAGTAGCACCTCTGTATTATAGTTTCTTTAAATAAATAAATAAAAAAAATATGGGATATAGTTTTTCGTGTTATTTTTGCCATCGACAGGCTAAAAAGAGAATGTAACAGATGATTGACACAATTCCCTACCAAACCTCTAGGTCTACGTGCATACCCAATTTCAATACGATACCAGAACCGTCAAGGAGTCCTCATGTATGGACCCGATATTATCCTGGCTGCAGCGTCATGGCCGTCCTTCGCTTTATAAATCTCAGATCGGAACAAGTTTACAATATTTCAATTTGAAGTCCCAAGAAAACTACAGGAATATGCCCAAAAACAAGAGAAAAATAAATAAAACGTGTTCAAAAGGTTGACTCGTGAAGGATTTGAACCTCCGCCCTCCGATGGTCAAGATTTGAATTATATCGGTGCTCTAACCTACTGAGCTAACGAGTCTTATTAACCGTTGCCAAAAGCAGCGTTCCCTATCTGCATTATGACGCCATGATTACTCATCTACCTACATACGTTACAAAGATTATCGTTTCTAACAAACTTCTATATTCCTGCCCAATTTCAATGCAATACCAGAAACCGTTAAGGAGATCCCATGTACAGAGACGATGTTATCCTGGCTGTGATATGAGGCTATTCTCCTCTTTATAAATGCATTGCTATCGGAACGGTACATGTGCGTATAAAAACTTTTAAGTTGACAAAAACTCAAGAAATCAAAAAACGAAAATGTCAAGAAAAAAACGAAAAAAAACAAAAAAACCGTCCAAAAGGTTGACTCGTGAAGGATTTGAACCTCCGCCCTCCGATGGTCAAGATTTGAATTATATCGGTGCTCTAACCTACTGAGCTAACGAGTCTTGTTGCTTCATATCGAAAACAGCGTTCCATACCCTCAAAATGACGTCACGATTACTCACCCGTGCTCACATCGTTCAAGGACTACCAAGGTGAGTCACCTCGAACCGAATGAAAAAACATGGCGTAAGTAGATACAGCATTGCGAGTGAGATAGATTATAAATAGTGTTTTTGTGTACAGCGTGGGATGCTGTTGGAATTAGAATTGGATTATTTGTATTTTGATGCTACTTCTTGATATGCAATGGCTTCTGTAGCACCATGAAACATGAGGCCCCAGGGGCTAGTGAAAATCTTTGAGTTCATTCGATTAATCGAGTCTAGTCAAACCACACTGGGATAGGCGCATTTGACATTTTTGCCGCCTGTTTTTTTTTAACTCACGGTGTTCCAACGAGCATTGAGAATTCTAGAGTGCATCCTAGCGCGTCGAAAAACATACTGTTCGATTTTGAACTCTAATCGCAAAGCAGAACGTTGAAGACGCAGTGCGCGAAAAAATCCTGCCGCGATATTTTTACAGCCGTGCGAACTGCCTACACCAGCGCTACAAATATGCGTGATGTTATTGTTATGTTAGGTTTTTCCTAAATATTTATACGGAAGATTGTTTTTAAATAAACTAGTTTTTGCAAGCGGCTATGCCCGCGTGACGGTTGAAATCATCCCACGGAAACGTACTACAGAGATAAAAAGTCTGCTATGTGTTAATTCAGGTTATAAATTATCTGTGTGCCAAATTTCATCCAAATCCGTTCAGTAGTTTTTGCGTGAACGTGATCCATCCTCACAAACTTTCACATTTATAAAATTAGTAGGAAGTTTCTCCAGAAACAATAGGCGGATACAGTTGATGAAAATAATAATCACTACCTACATAATTATGTATTTAAAGGTACCTACTGATTATTAGTTTATCAACTGTATCTACATCAGACATATCTGTTTCTATTATGTTCATTATCATCAAGTACTTGTGGGTACCTATATATTTATCAGATAGGTACTTCACCTGGAGAATATACGTATCTAATTTATCTATTGGTATCTATATTTGGTAGATAATGTTGCTATCCCAAAACAAAGAAAGAAATGACACCTAATCATACAAGCAAATGATGTTGCCCGATATATTTAGCGGGCAACATCATTTAACCACACTTTGGGTTTGGAAGCGGAACTCTAAAAATTAATTTTGTTTTTAGGGTTCCGAACCCAATGGTTTTTTCTATCATACCTGCGGGATAATTACTTTTTATAATACCCACATTCAGGAGCTGGTGGATCTTTCAATGGCTGGAACCAAAAAATAAATAAAACAATCATCATCATCATCATCATCAGCCTACAGCAGTCCACTGCTGGACATAGGCCTCTCCAATTTCACGCCATTTAACTCGATTCTCGGCAACTCTCATCCAGTTACTACCAGTAACCCTGCGAAGATCGTCACTCCACCTAGCTTGACCTAGCTTGAATAAAACAATTGCAGTAAGAAATAATGTAATGTCTACAAAGTGCATTGCTAGCTGTGCTCATGTCTTCGTTCGCGTGGATGTCCGAAAACAAAAACGTGTCTCTTATCTAATTCTTTTTCTATAATAAAAAAAAATAGTTATTAAAGTTACTCCTAATAAATTCAGCTATCTGGCAGTGAAAGTCTCGTCAAAATCGGTCCAGTCGTTTCGGAGATTAGCCGAAACAAACAGACAGAAACAGACAGATATTTTTATTCTTTTATAAGTTTGTAGTAGGTAAGTAAAGTATGAATGTAAATTTTTTTATGTAAAAAAAATCATAACTTTGAGAGCAGTAGTGATGAATATTTAACGCAAAGTAAAAGGCTTGCCTGGGATCGAACCCGTGACTTACAATTCGTAAGTCGGAGCCATACCACAGGGCCATCACTGCACCAATATAACGTATTTTAATTACGAGTATAAAACTGCAGTTAAGTACAAATCAGCTACCGGAAATTATCTCTCAAAGCAAAACGATATCAAAAACCGAAAAGCTTGCCTCCGAAAATATTTTTCAAAATTGCAACAGTATTTGCTTCAAAAACTAATAAGGTTCCGGCATCCCCTAACTAGCATGGCAATATCCGGCACGTCATATCACGAGATAGCCACACCGTTAAACTTTAATAAAACTTTTCATCTAATTAAGTTTTCGTGGCATTTTATTGGCCACTATAAAATCTGGGACGGAAGACTTTATGTCATTATTAAAGTGTTCTTAAAAGTATTTTTAACCGACTTCAAAAAGGAGGAGGTTCTTAATTCGTCGGAATCATTTAATTTTTATGTATGTTCCCCGATTACTCGAAGACGCCTGAACTGACTTGAAAAATAATTTTTTTGTTTGAAAGGGTATACATCCCAGGTGGTCCCACGGTCATCAGGTCAGGATCTGATGATGGGACCCTGTAGAAATCGAGGGAACTCTTCATATTTTATAAGCACACTTGTTTAACAGTAAACAAGTGTGATGGTTGTGGGGTGGTGGGGGGTGTGTGTGGGTGTGTGAGTGTGGTGGGTGTGGTGTGTGTGTGGTGTGTGTGTGTGTGCAATTGGTGTGGGGTAAGTACAATGGTACTTTTTTTTGGAAACGATTGTTTATTTTTTTTCGGGATTTTTTTTAACTCTTTTTTGTCATTACTAAAAAGAGTAAAAAAAATATTTTCCCGAAAAAAAAACAATCATTTCCAAAAAAAGTTTTTTTTTAAATATTAGTCTGACCTGCACTGCTGGACAGCAGTTTGCACCTAATGTTGGAAGTAACAAGCTGGCTAACAAGCATCCAGGACTCCTAGCACAATAATCTAGCAAAATAGTCATAGCCCCTTTATCTGTCGCCATCGACGAATTTAGTACAGAAATTGAAACAACGCTATGCGAGTGTGTTATTGATATTGCGGCATTAAGTAAAGCCGCACTGGTCGATCGATCAGGTTAAAAATCAAAAAAATCTAAATCAAAAGTCATTTATTCAAATTAGGCTGAGAATCAGCCGCACTTTTTGAACGTCAAAATACATAAGACAGTCCCCCCAAAAACGCCCACTCGTCACCGATTCCTAGTGCTTTGAGCCACAGTCGTTAAGTTGTTGGTCCCGGGTGTCATTCGTGGATCTTTGACAATTGTTAGGGGTCGTCAGAAGCCCGAAAGTTTGACAGCCAATGCCACACTGCCTCAGTCGCTCTTCCTAAAATAATGGTATTCAGCTGGGTCCGATTAGATTGGAATTAGTGCAAGCTGACCCTAACATAGTTAGGGCCTAGGCAGATGATGGAACCGATAACTTGAAAACCTTTATTTTGATTCGGCATACAGTATGGCTAGGTTCCGTGTGGTGTCAGACGTAAAATAAATAGCACCATTCCATTTCTTCCCGTGGGTGTCGTAGAAGGCGACTAAGGGACTTACTAGAGAATGGGCAGCAGCGTTCTCTATGCATTTGACCACCATATATTGCCAACCCGCCTGTCAAGCGTGGCGGTTATGGCAAATGCCCCCCATTTGAGGGGAGGCTTATGTCCAGCAGTGGACGTCTTTCGGTTGATATGACACAGTTTTACGAAGTTCATCGTTCTATGGGCAAACGGCATAAACTTAGGTATACAAATACCTATTCGTAGGTAACTCGATATCATTATTTTATTACGTAAAATGCTAAAGGTAAATTAATGTTTTTAAGGTTACCAAGTTCGGAAATGTTATCTGTTGGTCTTTTCTTTATGGCTTCTTCCAGGAAACTCCTTGAGCATTTCCTGTTATTTATCGTGGTTTTAATGCCTATTAAAAGTCCAAAGTGGGGCCGGTATTGAATGCTTAGCAAAACCTGTACTTTTTCTTTTTCAGGGCCCTTATTTGGATTAACACACGGATATATCATTGAAAGATGATTGAACAGTTAGATAGTAAGCAACTGTAGGTATTTACCACTTAACGATTCCTTACTCGAAACCACGTCAATCACACACGACATCTGCTAATATCGTAGGTATTAATAATATCGACAAATTGTCTTGGAACATACAGAATATGACATTTCAATTCATTACCGTTACATTGGTTTCTAAAAAACACGATATTGATGTAGTTTGAACGTAGTAAGATTCCGCGAGGAATCATTATAAGCATACAGAGTTGGGTCCCTGAGATGGCAGCTATGGGAGGTGTTTGAAGAGCGGGACATACCCACGTAAATATTTAAATATTCCTATTCATGCAAGTTTCTAAATTAATCTTGATCCGATTCGACCTGCCGCAGAGGTCCACCACCCACAGGGGTTGCCGTTAGCGTGTTGTCGCTTAGTTTATAAGTTTTATACCCTGGCTAGGGGCCTTCATTTATTAAGGCACCCACAGGACAGACCGGGCAAGCAGCCGACAACCTTCTAGCTAGACTTGCCATTTAAAAAAAAAAAAACTAAAAATCACGCTTTAAAAACCAAACTAAAAAAGTAGAAAATAATTTAATTCTATTAAAAAGCGTGGGGTGCTTTTTGAGATATGTTTATAATCAATTAATTAATATCAAGCAACCCACTCTTTTAATAGAATTAATCATTTTCTACTTTTTTAGTTTGGTTTTTAAAGCGTGTTTTTTAAACTAAGTATTATTTATTTTCTATTTTTTAGTTCTGCTAACTACAAAAGCGTGAATTTTCAGTTTTTTTTTTAAACTTAACTGAAAACCTGACTCATGAATCTAGAGAAAAGATGTTTAGGAACTGGATGGATCCCAACATAAGAAGTTTTCTCCTTGATTATGTCACAGCTACATTACTTTTTATCTACTTTGCCTATAACACTTCTATCTGTTTTCATTCGGTCAATCAATCTGCCTAGCCTTCTTGCAACTATGTTTTTTTTTTGGGTGGGGAACCATCAAATAACTTCTCCCACTCTGGGTGGAGCAGGAGCGCGTGTCAGACTTTTATTGACTAAAACCCACCCGTGTTCCCTCAGTTGCCTGTTTGCCAGGGGCCGCGGTATCTCTTTCGAACAACCCGCACCCCTGGCAGGCATCGACCCTTACGGACCCCACTAGCTGGTGCTGACATCTCTTTGAGGTCCGCGTGGAACACAACGCACCGTCGACCCGGGCTTGGTCCTTACCGGACAGCGAACTAACCCGTACTCGCCGTCCGCAAGCCCGCGCCTACGGTGGCCGGGAATCAGCCTGTGATAACTTACACTGACTTGCAAATTGAAAAAATCGTATTTAAAAAAAAAATGCGTGCTACCCTGTTGCTCCTTTCCTAAGATATATCATTATGTTGAGTGACTGTTGAGATAGATAGCAAATGTTAATGGCGGTGTTATAAATTCAACTATGTTAGGGTCGGCTTCGAGTCTAACCGATACTGCAGAATTTCCAGTATTTTATATAGAGCAAATACCTGTCTGACCTCCACAAACCAGTTACTGGGTAAAATGATACCCCTTGGTAAGACTGGTTGTCAGAGTTTTGGGCTTCTGAGTTCTCGTAACGGCTGTTACTTTCATTATCATTCAATCACTTTTCATTCAGTCAGCCTTCATCAATTCATTCGTTCTAGTCATCGTTAGTTTTACAGACATTTATCGAAGCCAGCACTTAATATAAGACGCTAATGGTTGTTAAAGTAATTGTTAGGCTTTTATAACTATAATAATCGCATTAACATAGAAAGCGAACTTAAGTTAGCTCTCTTTAACGTCTCTAATAAGCGTAGTACTCAGTCTAAAGTTAAATTAGGCACTATTGCTAAGTAATTACTGAACAGCTTTAACTTTAACAAGAAGTACTTGAACCAAGTTTGTGATGAAAATCAATAGTGCGTACTTATGTTCAAGTATAAAGGGTTGACGCTAGTTACGAAAGTTTAGAAGCGATGAAGTTTTCATGAAGTTTTGATCACTGTTTTTTTATTAAAATCTAGCTGCTGCCCAGAACTTTGATCGCGTGACATTAATACCTTTTGATTTTCTTAATTTTTCTAAAATAATAGTAGCATTTGTTACCCCTACATCCATTACGAAACTTAGCAGCAGCTTATCATAGCGACCTTACTGCTCAGCTCACATCGATATCTCACAATTTAGTTTATATTTGAACCGCGCGTCGCTTTTTGAGGTAAAAATATTGTATTTAATAACTTATTTTATTGCAATACAAACCAATGACATAACAATATGACAAACAGGCACCTTTACCAAAAAATATATTTTGCAGTAAACAATTAAAAATACCTATAATTCATCCAAAAAAACGCCAGTAATAATTCAACAAATACCAACGTAAAACTCGTTACGTAGAACCTTCCGCAAATAATTTGCTGGCGGGCAGTGGCTCGCAAAATTACTGGCGTCGATACATTCGAATAAATGTTTGCACCAAAATTCAGTAATCCCATACCGGGTCGGGAGTAAATTAGTTTTCCTGTAAGTCACTAGATGGAGGCCTATTTGTGCAATCTTCGTGCTATTTCGCAATTTGCGGCCAATTTCGGACGCCGAGTGCGGTGCGATGCGGGCCAGTGCCATTGTGATTACTTCAATTGGATTAAAGAGACTAGGGGCACTGTGGAATTGTGGATGGTTTTGGAATTTCTGTTTTACACCCGGTTTTCGTAACTAACATGTTGAAAATGCGCGTTTCGGAGCGGAACAAACAGACAGACAAAAATTGTTGACACTTAAATTTTATTTATTTGTGTGTACTTATAATGAGCGTGTCAATCGTCTAGACTTTCCTCAAAGGTTATTTGTTTCAGAATTTTGTATTTGCTGAGGCGTTATAGATGAGACAACATACCACATTGTAATGAAAGTCACGAACAAAATTCTTATTCACTGTACACACATAAAACATATTGGCTTAGACATTACAGAAGTGTTGCAGAGTACTCTGTTGCTAGTTAACTTCATTATAGGGATCTATTTTTATGCCTTTGTGCCTAACCTAAAGCCGCAGATATTCCCCACACATGCTCTGTGAGTTACTTACATAATTTCCAGTGAAAACTTCGCCTTACGTTTGCAATATAAAACTTTTTAGAAGACTTTTATTTTTTATGACTCTAGTCCTATGACTATCTATCTATCTATACACTGGCAGTGTGTAATAAATAGAATAAAAAAGAAGAAGAAAAATGACAGTTACGTTTTTTCTTCTAATAGGTCTGCTAATGACAATTTTTGTTCTTTTTTGAGGTAAAGTGGCCAGTTTTCCATCAAAATTTAACCAAGGAGGTTTTTAAGTCAGTCGACACGATAACAGGAAACGGTGAAGGAATAACATCGTGCATGTCCAAGAACGAATTATTCGAAGACATGTGACATCTACAAAGGAGTGGGCCGAAATCCAAACGCGGGTCCAGTGCGGTTTGGGCCTGTGCGGTGGTTTACGGCCCACTCTTTTTTAACCGAGAGAAGGCCTGTGTCCCAACAGTGGGAACATTATAGACTGATTATGTTTGTTATGTATTCAAGAATCGGGATTTTTTCAGCGTTGTGTAAAATAAAAGGTATGATTGGTCTGTAAAGTGTAAACTTTCATGTCCGGCATTGCCAACTATTGTATCAAAAGGTTTTTTTAAATCAGGGATACTCATTTGCATTAAAATGAAAACCATGACCATAACAGCTATTTTATTAACAACAGTAGAACTCTATTAATTTGGTGATTGGATAACAAAACCGTAAATAAGAGCGCTGTAAATTAATTATGATACCTACTGATATTTTCATGTTCCGGGCCCACACTGGTTTTATATTCGGACAATTTATTTCAACGGTATACCACATTTATAAATCGCCCCCGGACGCATTAATCGGAAATTTTATCGTTTTATATTGTACTCAGTTTATTATGCGAAAACTGAAAATGTATATTTACGGAAATGGAATGTTTGCTGTACCTTTACAAAGTTATATTTAGTATTCATGAACCTCTGTATGTTACAATTTAAACCACCATGACATTTACCTATTGACCTACCATTGATATATAAAAAAATCTACTTAATGACTCGTAACCTACTTGTTTTTTGGCATATTTTCTGTACAAAAGCTGTGAAACCGACATATTTATTTTTCAGATAAAAGTTATCTGACTCTTGGATAATCAGCCCATATTCGTCATTAGTCTTTAGAAAAACTTGAATTGGAATTGTAGAAAAAAAATACTGCCTCATTGGTCTATTGGTCGCAAGCGCTACTGCTGAGTGTGGAGGTCCTGGGTTGGATTCCCATCAGGTCGAGCAAAGTGTAATTGGGATTTTTCTATAAGGAACTTTTCAGTAGCAACCCGAAGTCTGGGTTTGCGCCGAGTTAATGGCAATAATAAAATAAATAATAGATAAAAACATCTAAAAAACACGCTTTAAAAACCAAACTAAAAAAGCAGAAACTGTTTTCAAAAGAGCGTGGGGTGCTTTTCGAGGTATTTTTATAATCAATTAATGTCAAGCACCCCACGCTTTTTAATTGAATTAAATTATTTTCTCCTTTTTTAGTTTGGTTTTTAAAGCGTGTTTTGTAGTTTTTTAAACTATTATTTATTTTCTATTTTTCGGTCATCGGTCCTCGACAAGTTTACAAAGTTTCAATGAAATCTGACCGTTTAAAGTGGGTCAAAATCACGCTCAAAGGAGTCGGTTACATACAAACAAACAAACTAACAAACAAACAAACAAACATACAAGTGAAGCTAATATAAAGCGTGTAAAAAATCCCTTCATCAACCAGAAAAGAACTGATAATTACCAAACGGCTGAACCGATTTTGATGAGACATGTCTGAGAACACTTCCGACTAATTCACCTTTCAAAAACACAAAACAAAATCAAAATCGGTTCATCCATTCGGGAGCTACGATGCCACAGACACACACACACACACAGACACGTCAAACTTATAACACCCCGTCGTTTTTGCGTCGGGGTTAAACATGGCTCGCCCCCTGTTTATATGGTTCTTCAAAACATAACTAGCAAATTGTGGGTTTACTATGGCTACACCTCAGCCTAAGCCTTTGGGAATTACAGGCGTGATGATATGCTAATTAAATTACTGTTGAATGGCAGATTAGTCGTGTGTAAATAGTTGACGTTAAAGTGCCTCTTTCTTCTGACTTTGATATTCCTTTTAATCTAGTAGGTAGTAGGTAGGTTGTCCTTTCAAGCTAAGGCGTTTTAAAATGGAAGCCGGCCATATTGCTGTCATAACTGCCACCTGTATAGTGCAGCTAAATGACTGACACTTAATTACCATTGTTTATTTAGTAAAAGGCGAAAAAGGGAAGTGTAGATTTCAAATTTCAACAATGTGTTTGGATGCACGATCGTTTAAGATATCGTTTTGGTAATAGCTACTAGTGACACGACATAGGTAGGTATTAAAATAGAGATTGCATTGGTACTTACCTACTGCATTGATACAAAAGTTTTTTAAAAAGCAGTGATTGCCCAATGATAAAGGCGACTTACGAGTTGTAGTTTGTGAGTTCAAACCCAAGAAGGCACTGCTCTAAAAAACAGTGAACGAAAACATATCTGAGGAAACCGGCATGTCTTAGAAACAAATATTCGAAGACACGTGACACCTTCCAACCTGCACTGGGCCCGCATGGCAGATTATAAGCCCATTACCTCTCGGAGAGAGGAGGGCTGTGTCCCAGCTGTGGGCATGTTATAGGCTGATGATGCATTTAATAATATGCTTAAATCTATACGCTTTTAAGTCTGAATTTGCTGTGGATAAATCTCTCTGTTATTCTGGCACTAGTGATATTTTATGTCTAACGTGGAATAAATATTGCAGTTTGCATGCAACTATCTCTGATTATCCCACTTCCTTTCGAGGAGGCCTATGTCCCAGCAGTGGGAACGTTATAGGCCGGTTATGATTATTATGATGAAGAAAAAACAAAAGTTTCCATGCGTATCCTTCCAATTCTTTCACCACATCCAATTACCGCAACACTCAAATAAAAATGTAATTAAATATCGGTTGTCACAGCTCGCCGCATCGTCCATGAAACACTGTCTCGCTGTCGCCGGATATCGATGATATTCGAGTTGACGCATTGATTGCAGAAATAAATCATTCTTTGAACGAAACCTCGAAAATGGCTCGAATTAAACGTCGACGTAGAAATTGCTTTTTCGCGATTAATTCGGTGAAGGTATTCCGGTAATTATTGCGCGGTTTGTTGTGGTATTAAAACGATGTTGCTAACGAGAATGTGAGTGATACATTTCCCTGTGAGCGAGTGATTGGTGTTATAAAGCGTGAACGCGTAACGCTTTTTAATCACTGTTTTTTTCCAATATTTTAGTTATACCTAGATGTTTTGTCTGTCTTATAGGATTATATATAGAATTTCTCCAAGAAAAAGTGATTCTCTGATTTCTATAATTAACTTTTCTTTTAATTGTATACCTACGTCTGAAAATTAATAAAAAATATTCCTTGGCTGTTCTGGACAGAGATAGGTGGACAAGAGTAGAGAGGCATTTGTTCAGCAGTGGGACTCTAATGCCTAAAAATAATACGAAAACGTAGATTGGTTATACATACGAATCTATTTGTGGCATTATAATTAAACATTTTCGCGAATAACTACACAGTAGAATGCCGAAGTTACGTAGGTAGCGAGTCAATTGAGATAATTAGGTAGACACCGAAACCCCCGAGGCAATACCTTATCATTTATATTTTCCAGGAAATTCTAATAATAAACTCAACTTCGGCAGCAAAAAAACTTGGATCTTACAAATAACAACAAAAAAAAAAAATGGTCCAGATTAAATACAGATTCCAAAATGGCCACCATCCAGCTTGAATTTAATATTTTGCTGCTATTTGAGCTGAGCAAGCGCTCTTCAATTAGGCACGCGTTGAGTTTGAGACCATTAAAGCAAACTCCCGGCTTGATAACAGGATAGCTCGTTATATTCCAAAATCGCATCGGGACGCATTGCATCACTTCGTTTTTATTTTTGGAGGTGAAAGGAGGTGACACTTCGTTAGCAGAAAGGGTGAGAAATATGTGTAAATCCTTACTTACTTAATTATAAACGCGAATGTTTGTACGTATGGACGTATGTATAGATGTATGGATGTTTGTTACTCTTTCACGCAAAAACTGCTGAATGGATTTGGATGAAATTTGCCACACAGATAGATTATAACCTAGATTAACACATAGGATACATTTTATCCCGGTAGTACGTTCCCGCGGGATAATTTCTGACTTCTACGCGAAGTCGCGGGCAGCAGCTAGTATAATATGAGGATGTTACGTATTTACTGTACGATAAACATATTTTCTTTGATATCGTGTTAAGTATTCCGAAGGTAAAAATTTTAGATAATTTCGTGTGCAGACGTGACGCAACGCTTTAAAACAAAGCCAGCCAACAGAGCTATATTATATACTAGTTTTTGCCATCGGCTTCGCCCGCGTTGAAGTCAAAAATTATCCCGCGGGAACGTACTACCGGTATAAAAAGTATTCTATGTGTTATTCCAGGCTATCATTTATGTGTGTGCCATGTAAATCCGTTCACCCGTTTTTGCGTGATTGAGTAACAAACATCTAAACTTTCACTTTTATAATATTAGTAAGATTATTGTAGATTTTATTTATGGATTTATTCTGAAGGTTTCGTTGTGATTTTTGTACTTCGGGTTCACGGGAATTAATAGAAACAGAAAATAGGAAATATGAAAAAAAATGACGTGTGTGACGTATCAGTGTTGCCATATTATAAAGATATTATATCAGTAAGATAATTAGTAGAACTAGTTTTTATTTTACTCGTGGCTTTGCCCAAGTGGATGTTAGAACATAGCTCACGAGAACGTGCTACTGGGATAAAAAGTATCCTATATGTTAATCACGCCTGCCCAACGTATGCCCAATGAGCTGTGGGCCAAAATAACTACTACGTGGAGCCCCGACACAGCCAGAAGGCGTCGCGGCAGCCCCCGTAGAAGACAGCGGGACGAGCTAGAGAAAACAAACGTCCAGTGGTTCACTTTAGATCTGGGGCCCTAGTCTGTTATTTTTATAAATTCGTCATTCCAACACGATCCCATTGTCATTCATTTGTCATTTTACTAAAAGTTCATAATCTGCTAAATTCATAATGGTCGATCATTGGTCGGTCAATGGTCTCGTAATAGAATTGTGTCATAATGGCATTTTCGTATTGCCATTATTATAAAACTCGTTAGTAGAAATGTTTTTCGAAAAACTGCTACTAAATTTGAACATTTATTAGTGTTATAAGCAATCTAAAGTAGTAGGAAGTTCGTAAATTGAGTCAGTCATTCATTTGTCATGATGTACGAGATTACCAATAAATGCCATTTCTTTCAAGGAAGTGTCAGTGGCTGACCATTGGAAAGTCATAATGACGCCATTTTATTAGTAGATTACCAAACTTGTCAAAATCAACATTATGAAATCAATGATAGACCATCCTGACACTATTGTAATAGCAGACTTGAGGCCCAGGACCGAAAGAGCTGGAAGTCATGCCATTCTGCCCAGTTGTGGGATGATGCAGACTTGATATACTACTACATATAACTATATTTTTGTCATCAGATTCGTTCCCGCACCTTCTGGCGATTAATTTACTTCAAAAATATTAAATGTACAGTTTTGACTTCGTTACTATACGTATAGGTACGTATAGATAGATGTACCTATGGCGAACTCGAGTAGGTAATTTTTTGAATATAGGTACCTCGGTGGAGTTTCTTGCCCATTCTTCTCCATACGAAACTACATTTTGGAAGGGGCGACTAGAATCAATTCTATTTTAATGTAAATGTTGACGTTCAAAAGTGCCTTTTAAGTGCCTATTTGAAATAAATGCTTTGACTTTGACTTTGACTCCCATCTGGGGCGTACCAATAAAAAATGGCGCCTAGGGCACGCATCACCTTTGCGCCCCTTCGTAAATTATCTTCTCGGTCTACACCGAGCCAAGCTAGGTCGCATAACCTTTCTTGACCAACTATAGCCTTTAATAACGGGGGTAATCATTTCGACTTGCTAAAAATTCGCTTGCAATGCTGCAATTTTAAGAGAAGTTGAATAGAAATAGGCAGATTTGGAAATACGCTTTCATCCTCGTACTGCACAAGTCAAGTAGCTCTTCAGATTTCTTAGATATACGTAGGTATGAAATGGTTTATTGGAGTTTATTTTTTTAATTTCATATTGGGCGATTTTTTGCGCCCCCCTTCGATAGGCGCCCAGGGCTCTTCCCCTGCCTGCCCCACCCTAGTTACGCCACTGCCTCCCATATCTATTAGATATACTAAAAGCCATTTACCCAAGCACGGCTGTAAAACCACTAGACTAAAGTGAGAATTTACATACTTAATTTTAGCTTCGAATAATAGATTAATAGACATCATAACATCACGCCTTGTTTCACCAAAGGGTTGAGCAGATTCGAACCAATAGTACCTACACTCACATTTCACCAGTTATGTTTAAGACTAATAAGGGCGAGCCTTACCATAAACCGGGCAGAAATCCAGACTCCGGGCTTCTACTGAGAAATTACAGATGGATAAACCTATAGAGGTATGAGGAACAGGGTGTAAAGTTCGCTCATACTCTATTGGTAAAGGGAGGATCCTCCGACCAGACGGGTGTTGTGTCTGGTGGGCAACTGCCCGACGGTTAATGTCGGGATGTTGTATCTATGTCAGTTTCGTGGTAAACTCTGACTGCGCGATGTAGGATTTCTGTGACGTCCACACGCGTAGTTCGCATGTGACATTGTAGATGGCGCCACATCACTTTTTGTGTTTCAAGATATTTGTTACGAAGTATTTCTCTGTAGTGCCGCTACAAACCCAATAGCACTTTGCCCGACCTGGGAATCGGACCCAGGACATATTGCTGCGATTGCAACCACTGGACCACCGAGGCAGTCAAAACATATACCATCCTATTACATAACGCGATCATTCTTCTGTTCTAGCCTAAAACTCTGAGCCAGTTTTAGCATTTCCAACTTTATTTCGATTTGGGTAAAGTTCTTAATATAAAAATGACAACTTA
Source organism: Antitype chi (assembly GCA_947359405.1). Lineage (NCBI taxonomy): Eukaryota > Metazoa > Arthropoda > Insecta > Lepidoptera > Noctuidae > Antitype > Antitype chi. The sequence goes on from OX375812.1 coordinate 4,263,589, forward strand.
GCACTGGACTAAGTGGTCAGTTTTGTTAAAAGAACTGAACCTCGATCTCTGATAGGTTCTTATTTCAAAAACAGGCTCGACGGTTTAAACCATACCTAAAGAAAAACCTTTGTTCGTACCGTTCTCTTTCAGATAGGTATTACCTACCGCATTTAATCTTAGGAATTTTGGATTATTTTTCAACCTCCAACTAGTACGCAAGCATTTGTGTGGTAGAAAGGGTTTGATTTGATTAAGTTGCCAGCTTGCTTCTCGCCTATTCCGCCGGTCAATGAAGGGCGATTGTGGCGCCGCGTTGCCGCGTGTTTTTCACTTAAACTGATCGTACACGAACTAAACAATGTGGTCCGCGTGTTAAAACCTTTTGTCTCTTACGAGATGGTCCTTCTGTGATTTTGTGCTACACCCCCTTCAAAACACGAACAAGAACATTAACCAGCACCTATGGAAATAAATGTGCAGTGAAGTTTTAGCTGGATCTAGGACGACTGCTTACGATGCCTAGACCATAAGAGTGCGAGGCGAAGTGGCAGGAGTTTGCAAGTAAGTCTACAAATCCACACTCTTTTACTGCACAACCTTGTTTTGAAATGAGACCGATAAAGTTCCACCAAAATCATTTAAATCACATTATATCCTCTCATAATTCGTAATAATGCCGCGCGAGTACATCAATCAGGGTATATTGTGTGCCTTGCATGAATACATAATGAAAACGCAATGAAAATCAATTTTAAACTCGATTCCGATGCAATTGGTCTGGCCGAATAAGTTAAAACTCGATTGGGAAGCGATGTGATTTACAATGTTTGTCCGACTGAGTTTGAGTTTTTATTGTTAAGTTAGTGCGTGATAGGAGAATATTTTCCCCTATTTTCTACTAATAATATAAATGTGATAGTTTAATGTTAGTAGAAATAGGATAATAAAATAATAGTTTAAAAAACTAAAAAACACGCTTTAAAAACCAAACTAAAAAGGTAGAAAATAATTTAATTGAATTAAAAAGCGTGGGGCGCTTTTTGAGGTATTTTTATAGTCAATTAATGTCAAGCACCCTACGCTTTTTAATTGAATTAAATTATTTTATACTTTTTTAGTTTGTTTTTTAAAGCGTGTTTTTTAGTTTTTTTTTAACTATTATTTATTTTAAATTTTTTAATTCTGCTAACTACAAAGGCGTGTTATTTTTTCTATTTTTCTCTATTTTTTTAAAATTATTAAATTGTCATCGGTCCTCGATAAGTTTACAAAGTTTAAATGAAATCTGACCGTTTAAAGTGGGTCAAAATCGCGCCCTAAGGAGTCGGTTACAAACATACAAACAAACATACAAGTGAAGCTAATATTAGGTCTTTACCTATGAAATTGCCGTTTTGCAGTACTGGCCATTTCAAATCAAAATAATTTTTGTTTGGGTAAGAATTCTAATTTCAAATTAATTTTATTTTAAAAACATGGATTTTTTTTTCCAAAAGTAGTCATTTGTTTATTGATTAGTGTTACATTTTCATCGCATTTCAATCTTTTTCGTCATCATGGATACGTAAAAAATTCGAGTAATTATGGAATATGAGTACCGTCGTGGCAGCAACGCGGCACAAGCGGCATGCAACATCAACGACGTTTACGGAGCTAACACTACAAACCAACGCACCACCTGTTATTGGTTTGCTCGCTTCCGTTCTGGAAATTTCGACCTGAAAAATGAACCTCGCGGTCGTCCGAAGACTTTGGTCGACAATGACGAATTAAAGGCGATTGTGGAAGCTGATGATACACAATCTACGGCTGAATTAGCAGCAGCTTTCGACGTTAGCGTCAAAACAATATTGGTCCATTTGCGTCAAATTGGCAAGGTAAAAAAGCTTGACAAATGGGTGCCCCACGAACTCAATGATCGTCAGCGCGAAGTACGCGTCGAGACGTGCCTTGCACTGCTCAACAGACACACAAATGAAGGAATTTTGAACCGCATTGTTACCTGCGATGAAAAATGGATTCTGTTTGATAACCGCAAGCGCTCAGCAAGTTGGTTGGATCCTGGTTCAGCACCTAAACAATGCCCTAAACGAAAACTTACCCCTAGAAAAGTGATGGTCACTGTTTGGTGGTCTAGCGCCGGTGTGATTCATCACAGCTTCTTACCAAACGGGGTGAGCATTACTGCAGATGTGTACTGTGAAGAACTGAACACAATGATGGAGAAGCTGGCACATCTCCAACCAGCATTGGTCAATCGCTCGTCTCCGCTGCTCCTGCACGACAACGCGCGACCTCATACTGCACAGCAGACGGTCTCCAAGTTGCAAGAACTGGGGTTGGAAGCTCTCCGTCATCCGCCCTACTCACCAGACCTTGCGCCTACAGACTACTACTTTTTCCAGAATTTGGATAACTTCTTGGCGGGAAAAAAATTCAATACCCGAGAGGCAGTACAAAATGCCTTTGAAGAATTTGTTGCCTCCCGTCCAGCTAATTTCTTTAAGAAGGGCATCAATAAACTGCCACTGCGATGGCAAAGATGCATTGATTGCATGGGTGATTACTTCGATTAATACAAATAAAAAATACATGAAAAAAATTCGTTTAAATTTTTTCATACAAAACGGCAATTTCATAGGTAAAGACCTATTATAAAGCGTGTAAAAATGTGATAGTTTGTACACACGAAAGCGGCTGAACGGATTTGGATGAAATTTAACACACAGATAGCTTAAAACCTGGATAACACATAGGATAATTTTTATCCCGGGAGTATTTTCCCGTGGGATAGTTTCCGACCTCCACGCGGGTGTAGCCGCTGGCAAAAGCAACTTTTAAAGTAAATCTGTCTATGTTCAAAGAAAAAGAAAGAGTCTTACCATCTCTATCTCCCCCCCAGTGGGTTCCCGCATTGTCGTTGTGGGGGGGCTCAGTAGCCGTGGTCCGCTCCCACGGTGAAGCGAAGAGGAACACCAAGGTGGGGCCGCTCGTCAGGGCTTTGGTCTCCAAGCCGACGACGTAGCGGCCAAAAAGTAGGTTGCGGTGAGGTGCACCGCAACTGAGGCGGGCCGCGATGTCAAATGGGAGGCATCGCGGCTGAGCGTTACAGGCTGCGGCGGAGGAGGAGTGCTGGTACTTGTGAGTAGCGCTCTTCCCTTCCGTGGCCTGGACGGGGCCGTCGCCGTTTGATGGCGGACGCGGTGGGGCCGCAGGGGAAGAGGAGTGTCGGTATAGCGTTGGCCGCTCTCCCTATCCAGAGCGGCCGAGAAGTGGTAGGCGGCGGGGCCACTGCGCTGACCCATTGCAGGGGGACCAAGGGTGCCAGGGGTGCCAGGGTAGTCTGGGGCCCTTGTGCTACTTGGTTCCTGGGGTGGTCACGGCGTGCCATGTGTCCTGGTGCGCCGGACTGGTGGGGTCCGCAAGGGCCGATGCCTGCCAGGGGTGCGGGTTGTTCGAAAGAGATACCGGCGCTCCTGGCACACAGGCAACTGAGGGAACACGGGTGGGTTTTAGTTAGTAAAAGTCTGACACGCCCCCTCCTGCTCCTCCCAGAGCGGGAGAAGTTATTTGATGATTTCCCACCCCAAAAAAAAAAAACCATCTCTATCTATTTATTTACTTGTACTCGTATTTCTATATACTTTAAGACTTATTTATTGTACTCGTAATTACTGTGCTGCTCGGTAGTTTGTTTCGCCACTTCTTTCCAGCTATAGCAGTAGAAAGTGGTGAAAGGCGGGTGTTTTGGGGGACTGCCTTATGTAATTTTGACGTTCAAAAAGTGTAGATTCTCAGTCTAATTAAAAAAAAATACTTTTGATTATAATATGTTACCCAGCAAGGAGTTTTCGACCTAGTTATTTAGCATTTTCAAATAAATAAGGACGACATCGTTCGACATCCAAAAATATAACAAATTGAGTTTTATTTTGATGTTCTACATTGTCAGCCAACTGATCCATGCAATTCTGTAATACACAAGTGTTCTCATTAAAAAAATATTGCTCTCCCGGCATATTCCAGAGATTCGTGAAAAATTCATATTGCGAGACCGTGGAATCCTTTGATTGGTCGAGCAGTAAAATTATGCTCGTAAGTAACGGCTGAAATAAAGTCGCTACTTAAAAAATGTTACAAATGAAATTGCTTTGGAGTCAATGAAAATGGCGTTATTGAATTCTGTATTTTTTGTTGTTAAATAAAATATGAATTTTTGTTTTGTGTGTTATTGATGTATGACATTGTATCATGCGAATCAAAGAGATCGTAGACTTTGCAGTCGAAAGATAATTACATAGTTAATCTGAGTGTCTTGGGAAAAAGCGTTAAAACTTATAAAATTTGGAGACAATATGACACCAATAATCGGCCATTTTTTCCAGTTTTGGTATACCCAGTGTCACTTTCACAATTAAGCCGAATCTAACGGCACCTCTCAAGCTGAAATAGATCAAGCCGTTTAGGCTACAGACCGTAGCAAAGAAATATACATACATACATACATACGTACATACATACATACATAGACTCGAAAAACATAACCCTCCTTCTGGCGCAGTCGGGTAAAAAACCGGCCAAATGCGTGTCGGACTACGCACAATGCAGGGTTCCGTAGCTGGGCTGAATTTATCCTAAGAACAAACTTAACATTTTGATTGAAAAAAAAAATGTTTGAGACCCTCACAATAGGCCCTTTTCAATTGATATGTCTCAAGGTACACTTTTCAAAAATTTAAAAAAAAAATCGAATTTGCCTCTTCCATTTATTTACGTTACACGTCGGTGTTGGGTCTCAGAAATTAATATTTATGTACCAAATTTCAACATTTTCAAGTCAATCGGTCTATTCGATTTGGAGCAAAATAGCAATGACAGACAGCAGACACACTAGTGATCCTATCAGGGCTCTGTTATTTCAATACGACGTACGAAACCCGAAATTTGTAACACCTATCACCATCTACCCTACAATATCCTAATTGCTTTCACATACGCCTAACACCCAATCTACTAATCAAGCGAATTCGAGGGTAGTTTGCGACGCGCGACCACGCGTGAGTCTCAGTCGTCGTTGGCAGTTACTAATGATCAGACGTCCCACGATTAATGAATGTACTCAGCGCTATTAGTTATACCATTTGTGATATCGTCCTGTTTGCCCATTGGTCCCGAACTTGGGACCTGTTTGACCCCCGTCTTTTGTACTTCGAAACTAAGTTTTGGGGAATGTTTCACATAATAATGTTGGGTTGGGTTAGTTTAGTTTCGTTTGTTCGGGTACCTAGTCTATTTTGTAGGTATGATTTTTTGGACCGAAGTTCTATAACGCAGCTTGCACTACGAGTAAGCTTGTAGAAATTGTCACGTAACGAAAATTTTAGAAATCATCATGAAAAAAAAATTGTAGAAATCGTCACGTAGTGAAAAAGCTTCATAAGACGTAGAGAGAGAGGGAGATAGTTTTCATGGTTTTCCAGGGTGCTGAATGCAATAGTTAGGTCTAAATGAAAATCCAAGATGGCGGCTGCGAATATAAACAATCTAAATATATTCGGAGTATCTCGAATTACATTCGGAGTTATAAAATAATGAGATGAACTTTATTGCTGACGGGGGTTCCCCACCCCCACAGGTTTTGTTTATTTACTTTGTGGCTTAGTAAGAATAGAACCCTAATTAATATTGCTCTATTCTTAAATAATTCTGTGAAATAGTCACTTATGTCTAAATATTGAGTACTAGCATATTATTGTGGTACTTACTAGTTTTTCCCGTATACAATTTTTTTATCCAAATCCGTTCAGTCGTTTTTGCGCCAAACCGGAACATACATCCAGACAAATAGACACACGGACATAAATTCTTCGTTACTATTACCTGTATAAATAAGGTATTATTATTGTTCTTATCAAATATCTGTAGCCAAACACAAGCCCAACATAACTGCTACTTCGTCGTATCGATGAACAAATAAAATGTAAATTTTGTTTTAAATAAGCTTCGGCTAGTATTCGGCCACTTTGACAGCATTAATTATGATTGGCCTAGCATAGGTCTTCCGTAAAGCCATACGTATTATGGTATTGCACAGAGAGCACGACAATAGGTGGCGCATAGATTGCGACCTGACTAAGTTGTGTCTGCAGCGGCCAAAAACCAAGTTACCAAAACGCTTAGCAGTGCTGCTACGCGAACGTTTAGCTGGCGTAGCCTTCACATGATCACACCAGCTACGCCGTAGCACTACAAATTGACACAGTCATTTAATTCAGTGTCTATTATTAGATGGTTTGGCAAATGTGGCATAAGAACCTTGAGTTATGTAAATTTATTTGTTAAGCACAGAATGTAAGATCCATACTTTTAGTATAAGGTTGAGGGGCTTATGGATAAGTAATAACAAGCGCACGGTTCCATCGGTCAGGTTAAGCTACGTTCGCCGCGGTTGGTTCGTAGATGGGTGGCCGATTTAACATACCAAGACCCATCCGTGCTTCGGAGAGCACGTTAAGCTGTGGGTCCCAGCTGTCATTCGTGGATCTTTGACAGTCGTTATGGGTCGTAAGAAGCCCCCAAGTCTGACAGTCAGGATTAACTATAGTGTATTGTATTAAGGTCAGATAGGCAGTCGCTCCATGCAAAATGCTAATATTCAACTGCATCCGGTTAGACTGGAAACCGACCCCAACGTAGATGCGTCGGGAATCCCAGGCTGATTCCCGGCCACCGTAGGCGCGGGCTTGCGGACGGCGAGTAATGGGTAGCTCGCTGTCCGGTAAGGACCAAGCCCGGGTCGACGGCGCGTTGTGTTCCACGCGCGCCTCAAAGAGATGTCAGCACCAACTGGTAGGGTCCGCAAGGGTCGATGCCTGCCAGGGGTGAGGGTTCTTCGAAAGAGATACCGCGGCCCCAGGCATACAGGCAACTGAAGGAACACGGGTATGTTTTAGTCAGTTAAAGTCTGACACGCCCTCCTGCTCCACCCAGAGCGAGAGAAGTTATTTGATGATTTCCCACCAAAAAAAAAACCACAACATAGATTGGAAAAGGCTAGGCAGATGGTGACTTTCATTATTATAAATACGAAAAAGTAACTCTGTCTGTCAGTAACCTTTTCACGCCTTAATGAAACTAGGTTTGAATAAAATTTGGCACACAGATATACCATGACGTGGTTGCTAACTCAGGTTCTTACATAAGATACTTTTATTCCGGTAGTACGTTCCTATTCTCAGGATAATTTCGCGGGCGAAGCCGCTAGCAAAAGCTAGTTCTATCACTATCACCACATGTTATAAAACAAAGACCCCCTCCCCCTCTGTCTATCTGTCTGTTCGCGATAAACTCAAAAATTACTGAACAGATTTTCATGCCGATACCAATAGACAGAGTGATTCATGAGGAAGGGTTAGGAGTATTATTTGTTAAGGTTTTGTGTAAATTAGTTAACGCGGGCGAATCCGCTGGTAAAATCTAGTATTAAATAAACCGTAATCAAGCTATTCATACTGAGGCATGGTTGCTTCCGGAACCTTGATCAATCGAACCTTAAAAGATTTGTAGGAGCTATTTTCTTCTTCACCGGATGTTTGCTTCCTCTATAAGAAACAGAAAACTTCTAAATTAGTCTAGTTCCTACGAATTATTTTCTCTTTTATATTACTAACTAGACAAAATAACCTCATAAGTTAGATTTGTGACGATATAACTCGGAACACTTGTCCTTGTTATTGCTAGACAGTTCAATACCAACAGAAAACATGACAATACACATAACAAAAATTATAATAGTTCATTTAATTTGTGTAAAAACATCAATCCCAGCTTTTAAACCAATGTTTCAAACACTAGAAACAGCATGTAGGTATCTGGTTCTGCAAGTCTGCAATAAAATAATTAACAAAACGCGGGCAATTCCCGAACGTAACACGAACTTTCACGATCACATCGTCAAAACATCGACACTACCAGCTAATCGTGAACATGCAATATCCTTCTCCCATCAAAGGGCTATAATTGGCGCGAACGCGATCATTAAATACGTCACACAGCATTATTACGTCACAAATAAAATCCTGACGACGCCATCTTGTAAACCGGGACGGCCAGTTTGACGTGACCTGTCAATCGGAGTAAATGGCGCGAAACGATCAGCTGTCAGGGCTCTAGTTTAAGTGGTCACGTTGTAATGACACACTGGGATTGGTATCAAGGATGGATTGTGAGAGGTCTGGATAAGGAATGTAGTTTATATTTTCTTGATGCAGCAGAATTATGCTAGCGTTAAAAAGATTTTTATTTTGTTTACCTGTTTGAGGATCAGAAAATCGAATCAGGTAAAGGACGTTACCGATTGTAACGCGAGATTTAACGACAAATTAAATTGATTAGATTTCTATTATTCCACCCGTCCCGGTATGGTGTAAAATATGAATATATGAATATATTCATATATAAATATAAATATGAATATTAAGATAAATGAAAACCACGTTCCAGCTACGAGTTATCGTACTCGTTGCATACTACGCCAGCTATGAGTTGTCGTAGCATACTACGCCAGCTTCGAGTTGCCGTAGCTTATTACGCTAGCTACGAGTTGTCGTAGCAAACTACGCCAGCTACGAGTTGTCGTAGCATACTACGCCAGCTACGAATGATCGTAGCGCACCTCCAAGAAGAAAAATTTAAACTGTCCGAACCTTCAAGTTATGATTCTAGTGTATTGTTTTTATGTCTAGTTAGTTCACTGTTACTTATTCCTCGGTATCGCCTAGAAAATTCGTCTCGTTAATTGAATCTTCCATATCCAGTATTGTTTATTCCAGAAGTATGTTGAGTTGATGAGGGTGTAAAAGCTATTCAGCTGGAAAGCTGATAGCAAATATGGCAATAACATGACCATCTTGTATCTACGTATGTTTGGCTTATTTATCTCTATGTAACAAGTATTTACATTAGTATTACGCTCAGTATCTTACGTAATGTTGGGACTTAGTTGTAGGGTTTCTTTTATTTACTTAGTTTCTAGATGCTGGTACTATACTCAAACAATTTGGCACAATATAAACAGCTCGAAAGAAAAGATTTTTCTGTTGAAAATGCTTGAAGTCACGTACTATCGAATAATTCATTAGGAGCCCACATCTAGACCCGATTTGACTTCACTTAAATTATCCTTACCTATACTTAATTGTTATTACCCTTCTTTCATTTTTTTTTTCATAACACATGCGTTGTAATTTTTATGAACAGATTTTTTTTGTGATTGAGTCAGCGATATGAAAAATAATTAACTTGATTAAGGGAATATTTTTCGATAGTCAGATAACTTTTTTCTGAAGAATAAATATGACAGTTTGACACATTTTTCATAAAAAAGTCTGTATTCATTCAAAATCGGACCTAAAATGTCTCGAGAGCCAGAATAACAGATTATCCACAGCACATTCAGACCTAAAAGCGTATGGATTAAAGCATATTATTCAATGCACTCATCAGTAACTATCATTATCGCAGACACATTATTTGCCAACGTAAGCTGAACTTAATGACACTTCATAAACTCGTATACATAATGGATGGGTATTTCAGAGCTTTACAGTAAGCCCTTAAAACATGTTTATTTTAATCCTTTCGATTGGTATTAATCGCCTACCCTTTTACATTTCGAGGTGACTCGAATAAAAGTTAATTTTATTTGAAAAACACTGGTGTATGAGCATTGTTGTTTATTAAATTTAATTGAGAGAATATGTGAACCATTTGTTTATAATTTAGTATTGGGTGTTGGATCAGAGATAATGATGAAGCTTTAATGTTACAAAGTTCGTAGTCTAGTAGAACTCAAAGCATTAATTTCAAATAAAACAATTACAGGCACTTTTGAATTGTCAAGCTCGGTGAGTTAGAAAGATGAAGCTAGTTGCCCCATTCCAAAGCGTAGTAGGTACCTATGGAGAAGAACGGGCAAGAAACTCCATAGACACTCTTTTAAATCATAATATTGTTACCAAAAGTTGGTAACATCAATTGTGTTGAAAACGTGAGAACGATGTAAAAAGACGTATACTCTGTATTTTCAGTGTACGTCTATTCTGTATTTTAATTCCTCTAAGTACCTGGTACTTATTGACTGGCCTGCACTGTCCTCCCATACCTATTATCACTGTAATTTGAAAACATTGTAAAAGCCAATTATTTTGTAAAGAGTAACCGTGGAGTTTCTTGCCGGCTCTTCTCCATAGGAAACGACAAATTGGAACCGTGCACCTAGCTTCTGACGTTTCATAAGTGCCCATGCAGGCTTATGTGAAATAAAATATTTTGATTTTTTTTTGATTTTGAAAGACTTGCACATTAAAAGCGTCCGTAATTAAAACAAAATTACATAACAAATTCGAAGTTAAAATAAGCCGTGGGAGCTAAGAGATGACCAGTTCCTACTAGCGGCGCTCGTTCACGAACATGACGCATGAATCAGTGAAGACAGTTTCATCTTTTTGAATAGTAATAATACGAGTAGTACGAGTACTAGTGCTTTTTAGAGCAGTTTTGTCTGGGCAAAAAACTTATTTATTATAGGTACCTCCAATCAATGTCATTCTGAAAATAATGTATTAACGCACCCTAACTTTGTTCCTATTGTGAGGGTACGTATTTAGCCGCCTACTTCTGCGGGTAGAAATTTGTTTGATTTTTTTTCGGAATGTGAAATAATATAACTCGACTTTTTCTTCCGTTTGAAAAATTTACTTCACAGAATACTGCTACATACTAGGTTTAATTGACCTCTCTGAATTCTTTCATTCAAATGACACTATTTTCATCTTGTGTCAACAGTTTTTGTAAAAACTTATTATATTAATAGTAAGTAATAGTAAGTATTATTATATTAATACGTATTATGAAGCAAAATCTTCGTACCCCTTTTTACGAAAATTACAATGACGGAGCAGTATGAAAATTGGCACAATTAAAGTATATTTGGAAATGGAGTGCACAAAGCTAATTTTAATTGAATTATGGTAGAATTTCGAAAACTGCGCGTAAATTAGTAATATAAAAGATATTAAGAACTAGTACGCACAGTATGACTCAACTTTAACGTTATTGGTGGGGCCCACAAGGTCTGATGCCTGCCAGGGATGCGGGTTGTTCGAAAGAGATACCGTGGCCCCTGGCACACAGGCAACTGAGGGTGGGTTTTAGTCAGTAAAAGTCTGACACGCCCTCCTGCTCCAACCAGAGCGGGAGAAGTTATTTGATGATATCCCATCCTCAAAAACAAAAAGAAACCTTAAAGTTATTCAACCATACAACCTCAAAGCGTCGATAAAGAAACATGAAGACAAATATAACTCATACAAGCCATTCTACATGTAACCTACATTTCAGAGTACATCAGAAAAATAAAAAAATCCTAGCACGTCTATCCTCAATCGTTTCAAATGCGCACGTACACATTTTTAGCTCAAATAACCCGATCCAAAAACATTACGTTATCAATAGCGAAGTAGCTAACTCAACTGCTATTTGTGAAATAGAGGTAGAAGTACCCGTAGGTGTCAAGTTTTGAATAAGAAAAGGATACGTTCACGCGATGACTCGTTCTATCTGCTTGAATGAGTTCGGACGTGACCGACTTACAAAACCGATCCTTTTACCTCAATTTTCACGCTCTGATCTTTTTCAATATACATGCTCCATTGCGTTACGAGTTTAGCTGTTATCACAACCATGTGTCCTACAAACGGCAGTGTTGGTTTAACTGTTTAAAGTACGCCAATATTTTGCTATCGTTGCAAAGTGGATGCTTTTCATGTCAGTTTGTCAGACAATATTGTTTGTGCCAACAACAAAACTCTTTGTAACTGAAGTACACGATAAATAAATACAAAGTGGCTTTTCGTCAAATTAAATATTGATGCTATGCTGGAAATATGAAACAATTTTTTCGATGCTTTCCGTAAAATGTCGAGAGACGGGCTTATTTAACTTATAGCGGTATAAAGGGTACTTTGTCAGCGTAAAATCGTTGTCTCGCTAAGAAATGTCGTGGATGCCGCCCTTATTTTTGACTTAGAAAGAAGAATTTTGTGGAGGAAGACAGGTGTTTATACCTCGCGACGAAAACAGTTCATTTAAAGACACGTTGTACTGAAAGGTTAAGACAATATAATTTAGCGTTGAAGGAGCATTTGTGGATGATTAGAAACTAACTTCATTACGTTTTCAAAGAGAAGTCTAATGAGTGTTTGTAGACGAAGGCAAATGTTTGCGAAGTCTTCTGTACACTAGTTTTGAACTCTAGGACTACATGTCTTTGTAAATATAAATACTATTTGCATTTAAAATACTCAGCTATTAAAGTTTTATCAAAGACAGGGCACAGACATCGTTATTTACTGCTTCAAATATGTAAGGCAAAGTAAACTTTCAGTAAAAGCCGTGTTTATTCTGTAATGGCGCACTCAAATGCTGCCATCGTAATAATTTTTAAAAAGGTTTGATGTGGGGGATAATTTAATATTGCCTTTAAGTCTATATTTGAATTCCTGAGACGTTGTTTAATGAAAACATACAGATCTTTGATATGTACAACATGTAAAAAATGGTGTGTTTAAAATAAGGTAAGGTAAGTAGCCCTATCGTATCGCGACTCACGAGTTGTAGGTCATAGGTTCGACTCAGACTGGCACTTTAATTAGTGTTTTAAATAATTTCATCACTACTGCTCTCAAAATGGTGAAGGAAAACATCGTGAGGAAATCAGCATGGCCTAGACCAAAATTTCGAAGATATATGACATCTACCAACACGCAACGGACCCGCGTGGTGGATTACGGCCCACTCCCTCTCACAAAGAGGAGGCCTGTGTCCCAGCAGTGGGAACATATGATTTTGCATGCATTATGCCATGACATCTAGAGGTATTTTCATAAGCATTTATGTTATTTCTTTCATAAATACTTACTTTCTTTCTTAGTTGTCGAGAATCGAGCTGAATGGCTTGCAAATGGAGAGGCCCATTTCAAGCAGTGAACAGCCGTAGGTTGATGAAGATTTCTTAATTGCGTCGCTAAAAACTTAACCACAGACATATCATCACGCTTTGTTAGGCAGAATTGTACCCTATGGTCATCAATCGAGCACAAATCCAGAATCCGGGCGGCTACTGAGCAATTCCAGATAGAAAAACACTTTACCCGACGTGGGAATCGAACCCAGGAACATGCTAAGCAGTAGCGCTAGACCAACGAGGCAATCAAGTAAGTACAAAATCAGATCACAACTTTAATTTATTTAACATTTTATTGTTTACCAAACAATAGGGCTACAGTTAATACTGTCATAGCTATCGGCAATTTATAGCAATATTAATATCGCTTATCTCTCCAACTGTATCCACGTGATATAATTTAGTTGGAAAATCCAAGCGTTTTGTGCAACTGTAATATATATAAAATACAAAAGTACGATGCGACACCCCTGTCGATAAGCTGACATTTTAATCCATTCGCGTTCGTGATTTAGATGGCAAAGTGGATTGTTTGTTGTGAAAATCCTTTGTGTTTGCATATTTGTCTCGAGTCTGCAGGAGTATTCCGTTGGATTGGTTTTTTATGGAATTGAATATCTATTTATATATACATATTCGTGGTCGACTAGCGGTCAAAATTCGATAGTAATTGAAAAATATTAACTTTCCATATCAACTTTAACCGTGTCTTTCATACTGCTCCGTCCGTATGATTTTTGTAAAATGCGGTCTAAAGTTTTTGCTACACGCATTAAAGCGTGAGGCCCACAATACTAGTCTAAAGTTTTTTGTTTTTGTGTGAATATTGTGAGCCTTAATACTATAATATTACATATCTAGGCTAAACTATTTTAACGACGGTTTTAGGTACGAGTCCCGTACAGTTTATAGAATTACCCTTGAACGGTATAATTGTCTACAGAAAGCATGGTTCACCGTTGAACGGTAATACGAAAAAACTTTTATTCGATACCATTATTTAGCGACATCGACAGCACGCTTCGCCGAATAACGCTACAAAGAATGGACGTTTAGCCGATACCAAGATTTGCCGATGTCATGGTTCGCCGGAACACGCTTGAACTAAATAATCTTTTACCGATATAAATTTTCGCCGAAAGCACCTTTCTTTAAGCCGATCCAAAACAATTGTCTTCTGTTTCTTGCTCATAAAATTTTGACTAACGTCAATTAAATTGCATTAACCTTTCCATGCGTTTATCATAGTAATGCATTAACAATATATTAAGTGTAAAACTATGTAGTTTGTGTAACTACAGTAACAGTGTAGTTTAGGTAGACTGCAATGAAACAACATGAAACTAATAAATATGATTTATCGAGTACTATTGAGGTATTACACTAAAATCCAAAATCAAATCGTTTTTTTTTTTGTCATTTATCATTTATTTCACATCATGCTGGACAACCTATGTGCTAAAACAGTCACATTTATCAAGCTGCGAAGTACCTTATTGCTGTCCCAGATGGAGGATTTTTATCTGGATGCCCTGGATGGCATCCAGATGAAAAGAGGAAAGGGAGGTAGATGTTCACCCTGCCGACCATAGGCCAAATAATATCTAATGCCGCATTTACGCATTACGGTAGCCTAAATCGACAAGTTCGACGCAATAATCCTCTGTGTATCCCAGCTTTATTGTGTAGGTGGATCGCAGCACGGACGGGGATGTTTAATAAAGAGAATGTAATGCGCAATGACCGCTCGTGATGCCCTCTAGTGTCCATTGTCCAGTGCATCGCGTCCAGGCGTTTAATTAAAGTGTACAATTAAATAACGGGACGTTCTCGGGTATTGTTTAAGATGGCGGAATCTTAGGTGGGATACCGTGTGATTGTGGGCTAATGTTCCAGGATTCTAAAATTAATCTTTTGCCAAGTGTAACTGTTATTAACTTATTGATTCATTAGCTGAGAGAGAACACACAGCTTCAACGGCTGGGTCTAGAAGAATAAAATTTAGCACAACAGTTCCTTATACAACGAAGGCATAACGCATTAAAGAAGAATTAAAAAAAAGAAAGAAACCTCAGAAAGAAAACTGCAATAGAGGCTGCATAGAATTACTTTTTCAAAGGACAATTTAATTATAAAATTTAAAGGTTGTATTGATGATTTTGATGCTTATAGTCAAAATATTTTTGTCATTTTAATGAGACAAAAAACAAATCCATCCTTCAGAACCCAGCAGGGTTATTGCGTAACCAAAGGAAATGCCGTTAATTTTGGCAGGTCAACAACATTCATTGCGTTATTTACGTTGTTGATCAGACAATTTTTTTAAACATATGAAGCAATGGATTAGCAATATCTTTCAAAATCTTTCGGATAGTGCTTAAAGTCTGTTATACAATTAGGGTGCAGATCTGAAACGGCTGAAACATGTAATTGTTTATCATTGATTTTCAATTACAAAATTAATAACTTAAATGAAATACATCTATAAATCCCGAAATTTACTACAAGGTTTAAAATGAAACACTTACCATTTGTTAACATTTTCTAGTACCAGCAACCAAAAAACCTTACTTTATAAACCACACACAAATTGTGTCTACGAACTTTTCCGTGCTAACTTCTTTAAGTTTACGGGGACCCTCGGGTGTCCTTGGACACTTTAACTATATAATTAAGGAGTACATATATGTTGGTATATAACGTGATGTACGCAGAGCGGTAGTTAAGAAAACGACCGCTGTATTATCAACACCTAAAGTGTCATATTAGGAAACATTGTCTGACATAACAAACTGTATGTAGGTTAGGAGATAGATAGATAGTTTTTGACCGTTGTGACCTTTTTTTATAAAGCTACTGTTGTCTAAGAATGCGGTGGCTGTCACAAAGCGTTCGTAATTTACCGGTGAATGACGTCACTGAAAGGTTGTTTATGAAAGTAAGTTGATTTGTATCAACATCACAATATTTGTTTAATTAGTTTAGTTATTTATTTTTTGGTTTTAATTGTATAAGTACCTAGTAATAGTTTAGTAGAAACACATCTTACCCGCCTGTCTATTCGTATGATGCCGCAAAGTGGGGTCTGGTGGTGTAATACAGGTTTTTTTAAAACCTACGTCAGGCACCAGCTCTCGCAATGTAAATTATTATAGTCCAAAACTGTTAAATGCTACAAACTATTGTGAGAGAAATAAATAAACTTTTATTATTTATGTAAGTACATAGGTATTCGTTATATTATTTTTTTTATCTGACACAATTTTATTTTATTTTAGTATACATACGTCACGTTGCAGTATTAGTATAAAGCTGTTTTACATCCGTCACCTCACACTTCAGGTCCAGTTGAAAACCAGCGCCAGGCAGTGCCTTTTTGGAGCAACCGTCAGGCACACTTTAATGCTAGTTTCTGACATCGCACTTTACACTTTTTGTGTGCCTTTTAGTCTGTGCTAAATAAATACATTTTTTTCTTTCTTTCCCTAGAGAGCGTTTTGTGACACCGTAAAGTCAACCCCAGCTGCCCATGAGAGCTGTCACTGCCAGCGTTATGTGGTGGCCACCCTGGTCTTCTAGGAAACCGTAGCTTAAGGAGTTCTACTTTAACGTAATATTGTTTTAAGGTCGTGTTTATGACATGTTTTTCAACAAAGATTATTTTTGTTAAAAAACTTTGCTGTGGAGTCTTCAATATGCCTTTGGCGTTGAATATGCCCTGAAAACAAAATGTTAATCAATTTAAACTTTGAATGGAACAGAAGCCGAAAAATTTAATTATTTTAAATTCCGAGAATAGCCAGACGCGGCTAAATACCTATCCCAAATTCGTTTTAAAACGAGTAATAAAGAAATTCTTAAGAGTCAAACTTCAGGAAATTTGGGTACCTAGTCCCATCGGTTAGCAAACGGAAGAGTAGCTAAATCATACAAATAGACCTACATATGTATGTGTCATTAACCCACACTTGGTACCCGTGCTTGGTACACACAACATAACATGCAATTTACTTCCAAGATCCCTCACTCCAAAATCACATCTATCTCCTGGCCTAATATGGATGGCACAATTTGTAGCATAATGATGATAGCTGTGCGGATCCTTAGCAGGCTTTACTGCGGCGTTTGCCGTTCAAGATATGTGGTGGTATTATAATATTCATGTGTGTGCGCAGATGGGAGGCAGCCCTGTTCGCCGTGCATTAGTCTATTATTGCATGTTCGCGGGATTAGATTAGTTTACTGTGTTGTGACGTCACGGGATCGTCATGTTATTATTAATGCTCTTTGTGTTGTGGCGGTGAATGCTGCTGTGATATTTGAGTTTAGAATTGTGTTGGAGCTGCAATTCAGGTGTCAATAGATCAATAGTGGCTACTTGATATAGGCTTCTTTTATTTTCAAATATCGAAGCATAATGCAGACCTTTTTGGACTCGCATAGGGCTATTTCACTATGACCACTTAACGATCCCTTACATCGAAACCACGTCAATTTCTTAGATCACACACGATATCTGTTATTATCGTATTCTCTATGACACAATGAACGAAACCGCGCGAAATGAACGCGAAGTTAGCGTGGTTTGAAATGTCAAAATTGCACAGAATATGACAGTTCGACTCCTTGCCGTTACATTGGTTTATAAAAGACAAGCTATTGACGAGGTTTGATCGTGGTAAGATACCGCGGGGAATATTACTTATCATATAGGATAGGGGCCCAGGTTTTCTTTTTTTATTGTTTTATTTTTTTCTGTAGGACTTCCTGTGCGTGTGCCAAATGAAATATTTTTCTTTCTTATACAATGTAGTTGCTACTTTTATGATGATTGTGATGGCCGTGTGGTTAAAGACTCGCATGCTCGACTCGGATGCACGAGGTTTTGGGATCAAATCAGTGTGACTTTTTCTATTCAATTATGTACTTTGTAAATTTATTTGTGTTATCTACATATCTTTTTCCCACTGTCTATTTAATTATGTAAGTACTTTCTAAGTTGATTTGTGTTATCTATATTTTTCCTATCATGCATGTCACAGCCCAATAAATCCCGTACGTCAAAGCCACGTCTCATAGCTATTTCGTTTAAAAGAATGTGCTTAATTCTCTATTCCCCCGACATTTCGGCGCCATGATTAGTTTCAGTCGGAACGAGAACAGCTACGTGTTTTCATTAAGTTCAGGAGAGGGATTGCTATTCAATACATTTTCTATGCATTGGTTTTATAGTTCATCGTTCACTGTGATTTTACTGTGGGCAAGTTAAATAGTTCTTTGGGGCGAATTGATTTGTGTTATTCGGTGTGGCTTTTGTTAACTATACGACGCGTAATAGAAATTTGTTTCTCTTTGAAAGGCTCTTCATTTAGATTTGATAGCTTCGACTAACTGATCGACTTTTTGACATTTCAAAAGTGCCTGTAAATGGTTTAATTGAAGTAATGACGTTTGAGTTTTAGTTTGGCAATCTTAATCAGCATTTTAAAGAAAAACGGATATGTTTTTCCTAAACGTTTAAAACGGTTTCTTAGCAGTACTTTATTTATAGCTGATATGAGCAATGAGCTGTGGGCTAAAACTACCAATACGTGGAGCCCTGACACAGCCAGAAGGCGTCGCTGCAGACCCCGTAGAAAATGGCGGGACGAGCTGGAGAAGACACACGACCAGTGGTCCACTTTACCCTCGCATCGAAAGAGCTGGAAGTCATGTGGGCCAACAGTAACAGTATTTAGGTTATACTACATGTACAACGATTACTATATAGACCAATATTATTAGTACGCCTTACAAGGGAGCGCACAGTGATAAAATATTGATTATATAAGATCATGTACCACAATATTTTACCGTTGAATACGAAAAAAATATATATTAACCAACAAAAAATCAAGCACGTTCTTTATTTATTCAGCGTGGTAATTTATTTTATCAATTAGATATCTTTATTTATAGCACCTACGAAAACCACCAAATCAGTACAATGTTCGACCTACATTTAAAACATGTCAGCCCTCAGTTGTTACTCATTCCTGTAGTTCCAAGAATAGCCTACCATAAAATCTACAAAAAAAAACTTGTTACCAATCTATCTCATCTAATACCAAGATGGGTTTGTCAAGAAACTTGCCCGACACTTATGTCCTCAAGATTTCTGAGCGAGATCCAATCTAAGTAATGGGTTGATCGAACGAGGCATATGTCACACGCCAGATGCTGGCCGCGGCAAAATAGCGCTGTATATGCTCCCAAGTGACACTTCAATCAACTTTTATAGCTCTGTAATTGATTAAAAAGTTATATTTGAGTCGAAAGTGTGAAGGCTAAGTGATTGGATAATGTAGACACGTTTATTTTGGAATTGGAGAGCCATAGAGGTGTTTATGAGCAATATGTTAGGATACGAAGGTACATTTATTTTGATGGAAAGTGGTTGCCGCCTTCTGTGTAGGCCTTTAAAGTTAACGGTAAAATTAGGCTACAAGCTAAGACATACTATTTACAACACGCTAATCAAACCACATCTGAAATATCTGATCCAAGTATGGGGACAAGCTGCAAAAACAAATCAACAACACCTGCAACGGACACAAAATAAAATCATTAAAGTCCTCTTCAATTATAACTACTATACTCCTACAGAATTACTCTACAAAAAAGCTAAACTATTTAACCTACAACAATTGTATACGTACCATACATGCATGACTATACGAAAGATCCTTAAGACCAACATACACACAAATATTTCATTTACACAAAAGACTCGCAGATATAATACCCGTAATCAAGACGACCTAGAAGTACCAAGAATGAGAACCTTGTACGGCAGGAAAACTATACAATGGGAGGGGGTCCGGCTATACAATAAATTACCTAAAAGTACCAAGAGTGAGAACCTTGTACGGCAGGAAAACTATACAATGGGAGGGGGTCCGGCTATACAATAAATTACCTAAAAGTACCAAGAGTGAGAACCTTGTACGGCAGGAAAACTATACAATGGGAGGGGGTCCGGCTATACAATAAATTACCTAAAAGTACCAAGAGTGAGAACCTTGTACGGCAGGAAAACTATACAATGGGAGGGGGTCCGGCTATACAATAAATTACCTAAAAGTACCAAGAGTGAGAACCTTGTACGGCAGGAAAACTATACAATGGGAGGGGGTCCGGCTATACAATAAATTACCTAAAAGTACCAAGAGTGAGAACCTTGTACGGCAGGAAAACTATACAATGGGAGGGGGTCCGGCTATACAATAAATTACCTAAAAAACTCAGAGAGTGTACAAGCATACCAACATTTAAAAAAGGCCTTAGGAATTAAATTTTAGACATATAAGTTTAGTTTATATTTATTTGTATTTTTTTTTTGTATAGACATATAAGTTTAGCTTGTATGTTTTGAATTTTATTTACACTTAAGTGCAAAATTGCTTTATCTATATATTGTTTTTTTAATGATATTATAGTGTTCAGTCTCTTGAACGGCTTGAACGTCGTAACATAAAGTACAACCTATTGTTAATTTAGTTAAGTTTCTCTTTAAGTGAACTGTAATTTGTTCTTTGAGAAATAAAAATGTCTTTAAACCGAAATAATTTTAAAAAAGAAAGAAAAAATACATTTATTGGCATAGCAGCAAAACAAAAACACCATAAAACTATAGAAAACAATGATTATAATGTCAACAAGGCCTCAGCTCAACATAATGTCAGGTGAGAACACAAGGTATGCCACCGCGGTCACATTTAGGGGTTCTTTTTTGGCTGGGAAATCATCAAATAACTTCTCCCGCTCTGGCTGGAGCAGGAGGGCGTGTCAGACTTTTACTGACTAAAACCCACCCGTGTTCCCTCAGTTGCCTGTGTGCCAGGCGCCGCGGTATCTCTTTCGAACAACCCGCACCCCTGGCAGGTTATTTATAAACGATGCTTAAAGTTAAAAGACGTATACACGTCAAAAAATTATGCTTTAAGCAATCGCTAATTATTAACTTTAAGAAATGTTTATAAATAAAGGGGAAAATGTTTGAGTCTGAAAGGCTACAGTACAGTGATAACATTTTATTGGGAAAGATATTTCATTGCTGCGGTGGGTGTTTAGATTCAACGTCCGACAAAATATAGATCGCGACATATTAATAGAGAAATTTTTGTGTCATGGATCAGATGAGCTTATTTTGTGTCATGGATTAGATGAGCTTAGAAGTCAGTAACAAAAAAATGAGAAGTTTTTTTTTTACTAAAAGCCTTTTGTTGAATTTGCCTCAGGGGAACCACGGTTTTTGTAGAAACCACATTTTCAGACGAAAAAGCTTATTCCGTCTAGGATTATTAGTACACAAGAAAGTAGGGAAAACAAGTAACTTGTTATCTGGGATCTCGTTATTATACTTAAATAAAACAATTTCTAGTCTCGAGAAACGGCTCAGCCGCAGTAAATTGTTGCAAACTTAAAATTCTATGAAACCAATAGCGAAAAGCCACGTGAAGGAATATTAATATCCTAAGATGGCGAATTGAAAAGCGCGATGTATTTAAAAACAAAAAGAGGCCAAATGTTGTGTTCGGGAGTCGTATCACGTCCAGGCCCATGTGGACGCCAGCGGGTTCCGTCGCTTTAGAAAAATGTATACGACGAACGTGACACCCCTGCGATGGAAACGGTTCTATTTTTGAACGCAATCAAAATATCTTTTGCGTTGTTTATGGTTTTCTGAATTGTTTATGATTGGTGCGTTAGGTTTGATAACGAGATAAGGAAGAACGATGTTTTAAATATTAGAACAGTCCAGAGTCAAATGTGGCATCTTCGATCAATAATAGTACTATTATTGATCGAAGTGTGGCATAATAAAAAGTGAACGTCAAGCATATTAAGATGAAGGTCAGTTCAAATTATAATAAAAAAAACATATAAAAAGCTAGTTGCACGGTTCCAGTCGATTGTTTCCTATGTAGAAGGGCCGACAATAGACACCACGGTTACTCTTTTAAACTTTAACAACGTTTTCAAGTTGCAATGTTGTGTTGTAATAGGTATCGAAGGACAGTGTAGGCCTCTCAATAAGTACCAGGTAACTAACAAAATAGGGAATGGATAACAAATCGAAACATCTATGAGTCTAAGGCAGTTCTCACATTCACAAAATAGAAAATAATATAGGTACATAAAAGATAAACAAATCAAAATAAAGAAGATTAAACGAGAATGTCGCTAAATACTATAAAACAATGTCGCTTTTCGTGTCTGTACGCTTAGTTCTTAAATAATAGACATATAAATGCCAATTTAAATCAAGGTATATTCTTTTAGTCCTTTTTGTAATATTGTTATCCATAACACAATTAAGTATCGGTTAAAATATCACAATTAAGTGTCAAAAATATCTCGAAAACCCGGACTTTAATTAAAACCAAATTTTCTGGTTGCACCACGGTAAGTTACGTACGTGTATACATACATATCTTTCTTATTAACAATGTTGCTTTGCATACAAAGTGAACCGAGCTCATTTGGTACTAAACCAGTTTCCGTTACATTGACTATGGAATCTTAGAGGTAGCTTCCGAGGAAGACGATATTCCTAGCTCATAGGAGGTAAGATTGCGAAGAACATTGCTGCAATTCTGTTATACAGTAACTGTATGAGTATACGTAGTTATATATCTATTGAGTTTAGCGAAGATTTGTGTACAGATAAGCGAGTGTGTGCAGTGGTTTAATGATTTTGAAAGCAGCTTACGATTCTTGAGGACTTTAGCTTCGCGCACAAACTCAATATGTTTGTACATCAGAAGTACTGCACCATAATATGCTATGCTTACACTATGGACGAGGAGTGGTGCCCCAGTGGTAACAGCCGTGACTTACGAGTTGTAGGTCTAGGGTTCGAATCCAAGGAGGCACTTTAGTTTGTGTAAATTATTTCCCCACCATTGCTCTTCAAAATCTCTAAATCTCCTCTCTTTCTTCTCTACCTTCCTTCTACCTTCTCTCCATATCAACAAGTATGATATAATTATTATATCTACTAACCAATTGTCATAAGAACGCTCAATCCTGCCATGTTAATTTTCATTTTACTTTACTTAAATTTAATCATGTATTTTCATGTTTTATCCTATTTACACAATCGTTATTTAAATGCTCGCTCTTGACATGTTAATTTGTATATTTTTTTCCATTTTCCCTAATCTCATAATTTATTTTTCATCATTTATCATTGTTTTCTTCATGTTTATCGTGTTTAAACTTAGTTATATTATATGCATGCTGTGGTCTCCTGTAATTGAAGGTGCACACGTAAAATAACCTTGTTATTACTTTGATTTATAATGTATATGTGTATCCTTCGATTGAGATCCTAAATAAATAAATAAAGCGGCGAAGGAAAACATCGTGAGGAAACCGGCATGTCCTAGAACCAAAAAATTGGAACACATGCAACATCCACCAACGCGCACTGGGCCCGCGTGGTGGATTATGGCCCACTTCCTCTCACAGAGAGGAGGCACGTGTCCCAACAGTGGGAAAATTATAAGCTGATTATGTTGATATATGACTCTGTGGATTGAGCAAAATATATCCAAATTAGCTTTTGCCCGGGCTTCGCATGGGAATTTTCTAAATCAGGTTATATAGTCTACCCGTGTGCCTTTTATTCGAATCCGTCCAGCCGTTATAGCGTGATTTTCGACTTTTTCTTAAGCATGTACTGATTTACCGTAGAACGAATTGTGAGCAACAAAATTAAAGGCAAAACGTACATAAATAAGTATTGTAAAACGGTTCAATCGGCAAAGAAAATGACAATGAATGGAATTTTGCTGAACCACTCTATTGTGTCCCGGACTTTTTGTACCGCATACCAAATGCATTCGAACAATGTTCGAAGTATCTCCGATTGTTCAGATTGACACAAAAAGTTGTGAAAAATCCCTCGTATTTACATAAGGTCGTATGTGTAACAATGTGAGGAATCCCAGGGTGTCTCGGGGGGTGTGAACACAATACACACGTCACGGGTCCCGGAAAGAGGAGTGAAGTCCGCTACGGCTTGGAGAGATTCAGACGGCTTTTTTGTTTATTTTTATCTCTGATTTCTTTTTGTTGAAAATACGGTAGGTTTACTGCCTTGCTTCGCTGTTGTAGCGGGGTATGACCAATCCACTTTCAGGTTAACAAAGGAAAAACTGCTGGTAACTGAAGTGTAGTAAAATCAAGACTTTATTTGCACTTGCACTATAAATACCTACTTACAAACGTCACTAGCGGTCGGCGAAATCCTCTTAGTTTAGTTTACTACCGGGATAAAAAGTGTTATACAGGGTGTCCGGTAATTAATGGATAACCTTGAAATGGATCATGGTAGAACTAATGGCCATTCAGAAAAAAACATTTTTATTTGTAATTAATCGGTAAAAAAAAAAAAAAAATATCAACTGACTTCCGAAAGAACACTACAAAGTGAAAAATAACTTTAATTTCAGATGGCGGTGACAAAAAATTAAAATACATATCCATAGACACCGACTTCCTAAATTAAAGTTATTTTTCACTTTGTAGTGTTTTTTCGGAAGTCGGTTGTTTTTATTTTTACAGAAAATAGTAATAATAATAATAAATGTTTTTTTTCTGAATGGCCATTAGTTCTACCATGAACCATTTCAAGGTTATCCATTAAATACCGGACATCCTGTATGTGTTAATCCACGTTGTGAACTATCAGTGTGAAAATTTTTACACAAATCTGTTAATGCGTCATTGAGTAACAAACATCCAAAATCTAATTCAAACTTTCACATTTAGAATACTAGTGTTTGCCCGCAGCTTCGCCCGCGTGGAGGTCGCGGTCATCCCACGGGAGCGTACTACTGGGATAAAAAGTATCCTGTGAGTTAATTCTGGTTATAAACTACCTGTGTGTAAAATTTCATCCAAATCCGCACCCTAATTGCGTAACACGCGATTAATCATAATCGGTTTCATTTTGACAGTTCAACAATATTCATTGCGTTATTTACGTTGTTGAGCAGACACATTTTTCGAACATATGAAGCAATGGTTTAGCCATCTGTTTCAAAACGAAACAGATTATGATTAATCGTGAGTTACGCAATTAGGGCGCTGATCGTAGTTATTGCGTGAAAGAGTAACAAACATTCATCCATCCACGCTTTCCTCATAAACTATCACATTTATAATATTAGTGGATCGATCACCATTGAATGTATAAAAATGGCACAATTATTTTCGGCCACAATCTTCCTAAAATTGTTAGCCAATTAGCTAGGCTATTTGACCTACCGTTGACCACCGAGGTCCTATAAAATGTGTTCAACGAAAATACAATCTCTCAAAACCACACCCGACATTACCATTAACGAACAACATAATCTAAACTAAATCCAGCCATCTATTATGGCGTAGTTTGGCTTCGCCCGTTGGTGCAAAAGCCCGGTATTAGCACTCAACCCTATAATGGCGTCAGTGGTGCCATTAATCGGCCATCTAATTAGTGCCAACCTTTGGCAGTCTCGTCGCTTGTCAATACGGCTTATGAGTGAATTTCACACGAATTATGAAGCTCATAGACGATAGAAGTTATGAGGGTTTTGCGGTATTGCAATTCCGTATAGTGAAATACAGTCTTGAGCCTGAACATAACAAGTTGTTTTATAGTACGGGCGGTGTGAATAACTGCGATATATTAACAACAGCGGGAGCGGGCTCAGTAGGTTCGAACTCAGGCAGACACTATAGTTTGTGTAATTTAATAACTACTGCTCTTAAAACGCGCGCAATCTTTACCTATGTTCAAGAGACTCGTGAAGGAGCATTACTTGTTGTTGTGATTTTGATGTAGCTGTAATAATCTGTAGTTGTCATTTATTTTCTTTGCTTTTATATTTAGTATGTATGTATATAAGTATCTACTATACAGCATTTATATGTATGTATCTATTAAAGTAAGTTGTACCTATATTATGCACCAATTACAACCCCATTTTTATGTCCACGCAATCACTGTCCATTCTAAGGTTGCCTGGAAGAGATCGCAGAAAGCGAAAAGGCCGCCCATTGTATGTTTTAGTTTTTAAATGTTTTATTTTTGTTATGTATTTTCTGATGAACAATAAAGCTTATATAAATAAATATATAAACGGTGAAGGAAAATATCGTGAGGAAACAGGCATTTCCTAGAACTAAAAGTTCGCAGACATGTGACATCCACGAACCCGCACTGGGCCATTGATTACGGCCCACTCCCTCACACAGAGAGGCGGAACATTGTAGGATCATTATACCATTTATTTCAAGAACAAACATAACTTTAAAGTTGAAATAATTACTCCCAGACATCGATATACGTCACGGATTTTTAGTAATCACAAAAAAAAGTGATATAGCTACATATGAACAATTTTCGAACGCTTTTCTTTACCTGTGCTGAGAGACCTTGCTTCTTGTCAAATTTCTTGATTCTAGGTCAACGGAAAGTACCTACCCCAATTACCCTATACAAACTCGTAGGTCTTGATTTATTTCCGAGTATCAAAATATTTCGCACAAATGGCCGATTTTTATGTTTATTTAGAAGCTTGGTTTTTTTAGAGCTGCAAGGATTTAAACTTCCACGAGTTACTGAGTTAAAAGATCTTGATAGTCTGACAGACAAACAGAAAACGAAGTGATCCTATACGGGTTCTGTTATTACTTTTGTGGTCGGTCTACCGGCTATATTTTACTATTCATTACTTATTTTGGTCTCTAAATTAGTGGAAACTTTGATGCTTAAACCTTTTAGCAGTTAGAACGAAATCACGAGCCTTGGTTGATAAATCGAACATGGGGCTCTTTTTTACGGCGATCAATCTTGCTCTGACAATGACGATAAATTGAAAAGTTAACGTACAACAGACTTTATGGGTCATGTCATGCTCGAAAGCCTAATCGTTTTAGCTATTACATTTGCCATTTTAAAAAAAAGGTATGTTTTCAATAACGGCCTTTTACAATAGTGTTTCAGGGGCCGTTTTAGGAAGGAATGCAATTTTAATTTCACGAGAAAAACACTTTTGAGTTTGACGTAACTGTAACTTATTTCCTGCCAGGGGTGCGGGTTGTTCGAAAGAGATACTGTCGCCCCTGGCACACAGGCAACTGAGGGAACACGGGTGGGTTTTAGTCAGTAAAAGTCTGACACGCCCTCCTGCTCTACCCAGAGCGGGAGAAGTTATTTGATAATTTCCCATCCTCAAAAAAAAAAAAAAAAAACTGTAACTTATTTTTGCTCGAGACCGTACATAATGGGGGAGCTTGTGGTTAAGTAATAAATAGCCGCACGGATCGTTTGGTCCCTGGATGGGTGACCATCTTTACATACCATGACCCCTCCGTGCCTCGGAGATCCACAAATTACAGCCAGGACCAATGCGTTGGTATCATTGACAATCGTTACGGATTGTCAGAAGCCCGAAAGTCTGACAACCCGTCTTACGAAGGGGTATCCTATTACCCAGTAACTGGATGGTGGAGGTCAGATAGGCAGTCGCTCCATGTGTCATACTGATATTCAGCTGTATCTGGTTAGACTGGAAGCCGAACCCAATATAGTTGGGCAGAGGCTAGGCAGATGATGACTGTTCATAATAGGTATATGGGGAAAGTACTAATGGACTACAATAATTACTTTCTACTGGCTTTAATTAATACCTTTAATGTGATACTTCCAAATAGATTACGGAATCAAGGATAACGTAACTGGGCTTTTGATTCTTGCTTCAGTGTAATTTATGCTCGTGAATGTACTCCACTCCAGGCTATAATTACGATCGTAATGTTTCTAAGCAATGGATTATTGTCATTATGTTTAATTGGTTATTCATTAGGAAAGCGACAAGTGCGAAACATATTAAATTTTGTCGTAGGATAAGACTACGGAATGGTGCTAAAACAGTTTGTTGATTAAGGGTTTCTGCACAGTAGTGGAGTTACGCAATTCGAAAGTCGTAAAATTAAGCGACCTGCGATCGATTCGAAGCAAACTAGTCTGAATCGATAGCAGAAAATGTGTTACGCAATGTGTTATGTGTTGTGTGGAGTAAGTTATTATTTGAGTGAGGGGAATGCGTCAAGGAAAATCAAGTTATGTTTTTTTCAAATTATGCTCTCGAAATAAGATTTGGTAGAAATAAAACGAATTCGTGGAAACATTAAAACTTGCAGCACGTATAATTCAAGGGTTAAAGGGTTAATTTAATACATGTAAGTATTTTATCATAATTAACACGAATTGAATTTTGATCAAAATACAACATAAAACTGCGCTGAAATTGAAGGAATCACCATAATACAGCTTAAATACCAATGGTACCAAAATGAAATATTGACTTTTATTCCCAATTTTCCGGGGCAATTTTCATTACGGCAATTAGTTTATAATCTGACGCCACATAGCCTATAACGAGAGGATGACCAAGACTCTTCCAACGATACCTCATTTGTCAAATTATGTTAAGAAGTTATAAGGGAACAGTTGAACATAAATACATGCCCACATACATACCGGTCAAAATGATAACCCTTCGTTTTGCTCAGCCATAGTAGGGTAAATGTTGATGAAGTTACCCTTCCGCAATACGGGTTGGGTAACAGATTATAAAGGGCTAATGTCAACAGGGTAATCAGCAGCGCCCTTTAGTGATAACAGTAAAATATGATTATCAACCCCTCCGTCTAACGTTTCGGTCTACCATAACCATCACAATATATTGAAATAACTAGCTGTACCCTATGCTACCTAACGTCAGAAATATGTACTGTAGTAACGTGGCCGTACGGGGGTTTGTAGCTAAGCAATAGCCACACGGGTCGATCGATGGGTTTATTACTCGATTCAAAGTCAATTCGAATGAATTTAATTTGTTTGTGGGCAAATCGACAATTTCAGAAATCCCTACTTTATATTATAAATGCAAAAGTAACTCTGTCTGTTTGTATGTTACTCTTTCACGCCTAAACGGCTGAACCGATCGTCATGAAATTTGGCAGAGATATTGCGTGGGATATGAAGAAGGACATAGGCTACTTTTTTACGCGATAACCGACATACACGGGGTGGAGCCGCAGGCAAAAGCTAGTATAATATAATTTTTTAATAAAAACGTGCCTATTTTGAATTTTGAACCGACATGCAGGTTTCCTCACAATGTGTTCCTTCACCATTTTGAGAGCATTGGTGATGAAATTAAGTACACAAAATGATTTATCGTCTGAATACGTTTATTAATTAATAAATAAGAAATGCGAATACCAATTATGTGGTTTTCAATGACACTAACGGATAGACAGACATATTTTAGAATAAGATGTGAGAAAGATAAGGATGTCTTTTCTTTCTAAAGTAGTCCAACATACAAGACATGGCAGCCTCATTCCGAAATAGAAGCACATCGCCCCTGTCAGTTGCGAAGCATGTCTGAAACAAGAACGAGGTGCCTCGAACTGTCCCGAGCTGCTTCGCTGCAAGCTGTCCCGGTTACCGGCTACGTGATACAGCTTATTTTGTTTCAGAGGTGACGCTTTTCGGCTGGCTAGGCTAATAAGTTTTGCTGTCTTGGGTTGGTTCAGTTTTATACAAGCTTGAGAAAGTTTTGTTTGTTTTTTATTTTGATAATCTGTTTGAAAATAATACATGAAATTAAAAGGAAAGTAAGCGAGTGGAGATGCCGAACGAGAGATGATCGTTTACTGTATCTTTAAAATACTCAAACTTTATTTTGACCTCACTATTGGTTTAGGCATCCTCGAAAACTATGAAAACGACACACATGATTACAATTTTGAGAATTTTCGCATCCGCCATTTTGGATGTATATTTTGACCTCATATTGACTTCAGTACACTCGAAAATCAGGAAAACCATTCGACTCTCTCTGTCTCTATTCATTATAACAAGCTTTTGCCAGCGGTTTCGCCCGCGTACAGGTCGAAAATTATCCCGCGGGAACGTACTACCGGGATTAAAAGTACCCTATGTATTAATTCAGGTTATAAATTATCTGTGTGCTAAATTTCATCCAAATCCGTACAACCGTTGTTGAGAGATTGAATTTTTGAATTGAATTGAACTTTTTTGTTCCGTAACGCCTTTTTGTTACGTGACAATTTCTACAATTTGTCTCCTACTGCAAGCTGCGTTAAAGAACTTGGCTCCAAAAACGTTACCTATAATAGTCACGATCACCAGTAGGACGTTGATTCGACTCTGAGAGACGCTTTACTTTGCGTCAATTTCGTTCCTTCCATTTTCACCACTGTTCTCAAAACGGTGAAGGAAAACATTGTTAGGATAACGGCATATACTAGAACCAAAAATTCGAAGACGTGTGACAGCTGCCAACCCGATCGTATTTCGGCCCGCGTGGTGGATAACGTCCCGTTCCGTCGCACAGAGTCACAAAGAGGACGTCTATGTCCCAGCAGTGACAACAGAAAAGGCTGATTATACGCTTATTATGTAAACCTTACAAAAATAAATAAACATAGGTGATAGCTAGCTAGTTGCAAAAGTTACGGTCAGCATTAAGTTCGTCCATTTTCACCGACCCGGATTATGGACATTATTAACATCGACATCAAAGAAAGCTTTATAAAGACCATCATTTTTGTATTCCTCTCAAGTTTAGTATTAAAACCAGTCAAGGAAATCCCCCGAACAAGCAACCACAAAAGATAAAATAAAGATTTTTCCCGAAGTATTATTTAACAGTCTTCTAGTTGGTATCATAATTTATAAGAAAAATCCGTTTTACAATCCCATTTTACTGCTCAATTACATCACGTTACACTCTATTTTTACCGGGTTAGGGTTGATTATAAGTTTTGTGAGCTGAAGACGTAGGTTGTCGGGGCTAAAACCCTTGATTTTGCGGCTGACTGGGCAGACAAACTAAAAGTGGACAGCATAATGTTGTACGTTGCGGTCGCGGCGTCCCAATATTCATAAATCTCGACACAATTCTGAACTTCTACTTTACTTTGTATTATTGTGTTGCTAACTTGGGGCAAGTGGGCGAATATGTCGGAAAGTATTGATAAAAGAAGCGGTTTTGTTAAGATATCTATGACGATCGTTTTTAATGGTCATTTTTATTGAAATTGTGCGGATATAACGGTTGTATTTAGCTGAATAATTCCACGTTTCTCTCTCTAGTGATCATTTCGGTTGATTAAAAAAAAGAAACAAATAGGTGGGCTATTATAAGTACTTTAAAACTGGAGAAACAAATGAGTAAGCAGTATTAAAATTATTTATGAGTAGGTACATGAGAATCGACTAAGGGCTGATTTTTTCATAGACAAATAACTTTTATCTGAAAAATAAATCTGCCAGTTTCCCATAGGTGTTTTCTATATAAAAGCTGTTAAACCGACATATTTATTGCTCTAATAAAAGTTATCTGACTATTGAAAAATTAGCCCAAAGACATAAGAGCGTTCATCCCACACCGGCTGGCACCGGCGCATTTATAGCAGTTTTTCATGATTATTTAATTAAAAACAAACAAAAGTAAATATTTTTTACGGCCATACACTAGATCGTTGGTATTTTGAAGTTTATAAGCTATTTTTTACAGTTATTTTGGTATTTACTTATGAAAATCGACATACCATCAATTATTTTCTATTTGCATTACTTAACACTATTAAATATTTTTATTATAGAGTAAATGTAAAAAAATATTATAAATGCCAACGATCTAGTGCTTGGCTGAAAAAAAATTGTACTTTTGTTTGTATTTTATGAAATAATCACGAAAAACTACTATAAATGCGTTGTTGCCAGCCCGCGTGGAATGAATGCTCTTAAATGCACGAATGCAGCACACGAAGTAATTTTTTTGCTCCGTTGGTGTAATTGCTGTATGGCGTTCCAGTGTGAGGATAAATAAATAAAAGTACGACGAGCAAACAGATAAACAAAATGAATTTTACATTATTAGTGTTAGAAGTAACTTTCACGGGTATCAATTGTATTTCTGACTAACGGGTCAGTTGGTAAGAAATACAATTATATAAATAGACGTTGGCTAGTTCATAAAAAAGGACTTGCAGTATTCCCCGTTTTATAATTTTTTCTGAAAACTTTAGGTGCATTTTTATTTATAAACATTTATTTATAAACAAAAACGAGTCGTTTTGCTCACCACTGATAGCATTTTTTTGTGCCAATCTGGGCAAATAAATAGATTCGTAAGCTAATTTTACCTGTGATAGCTACTTCTATACAGGAGGGTCTATTGTGCAAAGCTATGAGGTCTTCGCTTCATTATTGGTGAAGATACAAGAGTCTAATGAATAATTTATTAAATTAACTCAAGAGTCTTAATTTTAATCAATAAAGGCCGTAAATTATAGGAATCGGCCATGGCGTCTGCTAGCTGACATATGGCAAATTTAATGTTTTTTTTTTGTTTTTCGTAATTTTAATTCCCTATTATTGTATAGAATCAAGTTCTTCTAACTTAACAGACAGCTGTGCTGCTGGGGAGTTTGTTGCGCTACTTCTTCTTCACAGCTAAAGCACTAGGAAGTGGTGAAGGGCGGGCGTTTTGGGGGGACTGTCTTATGTAATTTTGACGTTCAAAAAGAGCTGACTCTCAGCGTAGTTTGAATAAATGACTTTTGATTTTCATTAAAGAATATAGGAATAGGTAATAGGTTACGAGATTCCGGCGAAGTGAACGCATTTCATCAAAGGTACGTATTGTGGGATACATTTCATCAAAGGTACGTATTGTGGGATACATTTCATCAAAGGTACGTATTGTGGGATACATTTCATCAAAGGTACGTATTGTGGGATACATCATACAGCGAACCTACTTAGTGTGGCTAACGCCTTACAGTATACCATCATCTGCCAAACATGTTGGGGTCGGCTTCCAGTCTAACCGGGTGCAGCTGAATAGAGCGACTGCATATCTGACCTCCACAACCCAGTTACTGGGTAATACGATACCCCTTGGTAAGACTGGTGTCAGACTTTCGGGCTTCTGATGATCCGTAATGACTGTTAAAGAACTACAAATGACAGCCGGGACCAATGGCTTAACGTGTTTTCCGAGGCACGAGACTCCACGTCTTGGTATACATACCGATATGGCTGGGTGCCATTTTTACATGTAAAGATGGTCACCCATCCACGGACCAACCGCGGCAACCGTAGCTTAACCTGATCGATCGACCTGTGCGGCTGTTATTACTTAGCCACAAGCCCCACTAACAGTATAACCAAAGTAATTAAATTCCGAACCCAGAGCAAACTATTTAATTAGTCAAATGTATTGTGGACATGTTGTGAATACATCGTTAATTATTGGATTAATTGGAAATCATTACAATGCTATTGACAGCCCGTAGTTACAAAACTATTTGCATAGCTAATCGTGTTGGACAAAATAACGGAATTACTGGTGCAGGTTATTGTTTAAAAACAATTGTTTTAATTTTTAAACACCCTTTTTGAGTCGACATTTCAATATTATTGAAACTCGAAATAATAAATAAATGTTTACGGCAATATGGCCGCGGCTCGTGATCGTGGAAATGTGAAAAGTTTCAACTTACTAATGCATAATTGTTGGATTTATTGGGATAGTAGGCTTTTCCCGCGTGAAATTTCTTGTTTTTATATAAAATACATTTTATGAGTGAAAGCATTTTCAGAATCGGATCACCAGTTTCGAAGATTCCCTCCTTCATACACATACAAACTCTCAAATTGTATCTCTTTCTCTTTATAATGTAAGTAATAGTATAGATAAAACATACATACATACTTCACCTATAATGTGTTAAATAAGCGTAATAAAATCGAATTCATTTGTCAAAAATCCTCGCAATCCCGCTAAGTATTTCGGGCAATCTCGCAATACTATTATTATCTATAAATGCGAAAGTAACTCTGCCCGTTTGTAACGCTTTCACGCATAAACTGTTGAGCTGATCGTCATGAATATAGCCTGGGATATAGATAAGGACATAGGCTACTTTTTACATGATGACCGACATCCAGGCGGGCGGAGCTGCGGGAAAATGCTTGTCATTTATAAAAGTAATCCGTGATGATGACAGCTTCACTTGATAAATAAAGTCAAACTTTAAACAGTTTTATAATTAGCCTACAACGTGCTCGCTGCTGGGACGCAGGCCTCCCCACCAGGCGAGCCAAGAACGCTTTGGCTGAAGTCACATATCGTAGATTTTTTGTTTCCAGGACATGTTGATTTCCTCACGATTTTTGAGAGTAGTGTAGTAGTAACAGCGATGACATAATTAATACAAAGTAAAGCGCCTTCGCATTCCGTGTGGTGCCGGACGTAAAAGAATAGCACCATCCCATTTATTCCCGTAGGTATCGTAGAAGGCGACTAAGAGACTGACTAGAGAATGAGCAGCAGCGTTCTCTATATATTTTACCACAATACTGCGATCGCCAACCCGCCTGCCAAGCGTGGCGATTATGGCAAAACCCCCTTTTGGGGGAGGCCTATGTCCAGCAGTGGACGTCTTTCGGCTGAAATGATGATGAAAGTCCCCGTCAGAGTTCAAACCAACGATCTACGACTGGCCATCACTGCTCTGGGCCATCACCACCCTCATATAATTATATCGAGCACCTTTTACTATATAAATTCGTAATAGATTGAAGTTACATATAACATAACCTAACTGCGTGTAATATCGATCTAGAAATTTGGAACCGTCTGAAGCATACGCAAACAGTATTTAATCGTTTAAGGTGACTTAAGCCTCTAATACAAACCGGTATCGGTATCTAAGCCGCCTGAGGTATCTTGGATGTGAAATACAATAATGTGAATGTATAGAATATAAAGCAGGAATCTGTTTTTGGCGTTTTGCTCAGAATTCGTTTACGTTGGATGAATTTATGGAATAAATAATACAGGATTGTAGGGATATCAGCGCGGCTCCTGGTGTTACTATGGGTGCAGTACATGATTTTGAACGCTATGCGTTGGTTTTCGTGGGTTTTTTTTGAGGATGGCAAATCATCAAATGACTTCTCTCGCTCTGGGTGGAGCGGGAGGATGTGTCAGACTTTTACTTACTAAAACCCACCCGTGTTGCTTCAGTTGCCTGTGTGCCAGGGGCCACGGTATCTCTTCCGAACAACCCGCACCCATGGCAGGCATCGGCCTTTGCGGACCCTACCAGTTGGTGCTGATATCTCTTTAAGGCGCACGTGGAACACAACGCGTCGTCGACCCAGGCTTGGTCCTTACCTAACGGCGGGCTACCCATTACTGGTCGTCCGCAAGCCCGCGTGGAAACCGGGAATCAACCTGGGATTCCCGAGTTTACAAATTGTTTTGGCTCTAAAGAGTAGGTACGTAGTCCTTCCTATTATCCGACGACGAAAGACAGGATTATGTTTTTTAGATGGTGACCCTTCAAGATTCAGGCAGTATATGCGCTCTCACGGCCCTAGTCACCGCAAGAGACACCCTGGACGTTGGGAATCACAGGCTGATTCCCGGCCACCGTAGGCGCGAGCTTGCGGATGACGAGTAATGGGTAGCTCGCTGGCCGGTAAGGACCAAGCTCGGGTCGACGGCGCGTTGTGTTCCACGCGCGCCTCTAAGAGATGTCAGCATCAACTGGTGGGATCCGCAAGGGCCGATGCCTGCCAGGGGTGCGGGTTGTTCGAAAGAGATACCGTGGCCCCTGGCACACAGGCAACTGAAGGAACACGGGTGGGTTTTAGTCAGTAAAAGTCTGACACGCCCTCCCGCTCCACCCATAGCGGGAGAAGTTATTTGATGATTTCCCACCCAAAAAAACCCTTCAAGATGTTTTTTAATCGGCTTGTTTATTCGTAAAATGGTAAACTAAATAATTTATTAATTTATTCTGATCCCCAGATACAGGCAAACACCTAGTTGTTTATCTTCAATCTAGATTGAGGGTCACCGTCCTATCTGCTATTGTATACTGGACTTGGGCTTGAAATTAAAAAAAAAACAATCATTGCAAAATTAGGGAAAAGGAGCTTATTGACTGCAATGGCAAGCAGGCCTAGCACGAGCACCGGTTTGTCGACGGAAGAATAGACAAAAATGACGTTCCGTTTAGACAGTACGACGGCAGCAAAGTAGAAAGAGTAATTTGCACTTTTTACGAAATTCACTCTTTTACATATGTAATTCGACTCAGGATGCCTGGTTTTGGATAGGATATTTTTTTTCTGTTTATTTTTCAATTTTTACTGATATTAAGTTACGTATTTTGGAACGAAAAATATTACAATTATATTGGCTTTAACCATTTCCTTGGATGCCTTATTAACTAAATTATGTAAAATAGGAGAAGATAGCTTTGTTCTTCTATTAGTTATCACAGCTATGCGTTAAAAACGAATCATGATTTTGTAGATAACCGTATATACGCTGTGTCTGTCGCTCGAGTAGAAAGTTTGGTGTCAGTGTGATTTTGACAGTTTGGGAAGGAAAGAAACTCCACGGTTACTCTTTAAAAAATAGCTGGCTTTTACAATGTTTTCAAATGTTTTCAAATTACAGTGATAATAGGTATGGGAGGACAGTGCAGGCCTGTCAATAAATACCAGGTACTTATGAATATAAAGAATAGAAAATCGTCTACAAATCTAGTCTGTAAGGCTTACAACGTTCTCTCATTCAAATATGTAAAAGAATCTACATAGATAAAATGAACCACACACATGAAAAAAGTTTGTGATCACTAGCATAAGCCGATATAATTTTTTAAATTGAACTTTATCAAGAAAATTTCTTTGTTGTGTGTTTTCTTTAAATAGAAATACCCTGTTTGAAATTAAAAAATAAAACTATTTTTTATTAAAAAAAATATTGAGTAATTTATCATAATGTAATTGTAACAGAAATTTAATAAAAATAAAAAGACTGTTTAACCAAACTTAAACAACAATTTATTAATAAAAGGTCTATATTCAATATAGTATTCTCCTCCCCTGGCTCGAACACATGCGGTGATCCTCCTGGGCATTCTGAAAATCAAGTTATCCAGCAATTCTTGGGGTAACCTGTCCCATTCTTGAATATCAGCTTCCCTGAGCTCTGGCACTGTTTGAGAACGTGGCTGACGGTTCCAAACAGCTCGCTTAAGAGCATCCCACGCGTACTCTATTGGGTTTATGTCAGGCGAGCCGGCAGGCCAGTCTAATCTTGTGATGTCGTATACGTTCTCTCATTCAAATATGTAAAAGAATCTACATAGATAAAATGAACCACACACATGAAAAAAGTTTGTGATCACTAGCATAAGCCGATATAATTTTTTAAATTGAACTTTATCAAGAAAATTTCTTTGTTGTGTGTTTTCTTTAAATAGAAATACCCTGTTTGAAATTAAAAAATAAAACTATTTTTTATTAAAAAAAATATTGAGTAATTTATCATAATGTAATTGTAACAGAAATTTAATAAAAATAAAAAGACTGTTTAACCAAACTTAAACAACAATTTATTAATAAAAGGTCTATATTCAATATAGTATAACTCCTCCCCTGGCTCGAACACATGCGGTGATCCTCCTGGGCATTCTGAAAATCAAGTTATCCAGCAATTCTTGGGGTAACCTGTCCCATTCTTGAATATCAGCTTCCCTGAGCTCTGG
The DNA here is from genome assembly GCA_947359405.1 of Antitype chi. NCBI lineage: Eukaryota > Metazoa > Arthropoda > Insecta > Lepidoptera > Noctuidae > Antitype > Antitype chi. Next base: position 4,301,312 of record OX375812.1, read on the forward strand.
CACTGTTTGAGAACGTGGCTGACGGTTCCAAACAGCTCGCTTAAGAGCATCCCACGCGTACTCTATTGGGTTTATGTCAGGCGAGCCGGCAGGCCAGTCTAATCTTGTGATGTCGTATTCTCGGAGAGCAGCAAAGACACCGATTTCCCGCCTTTCTGAACTGTTCCAGTGCCAGTTCTTTGCCTTTCACGGTCTCCTGGTCTTCTCCAGATAAAAAAAAAAATCGAACTTTTTTTCACCAATGCGCCGACTAGACCATGCCGCGTGACTTGGGATCCAATCAGGGCCTGAATTCACTATGACCACTTGACGATTCCTTACTCATAACGACGTCAATCACACACGAATTCTGCTAATATCGTATTAATAATATCGACAAATTGTTTTGGAACATACTGAAATGGCATTTCGATTCCTTACCATTACATTGGTTTCTAAAAAAAACGATGTTGACGTAGTTTGAACGTAGTAAGATTCCGTGGGGAATCATTATAACTATACAGAATTGGGGCCCAGCTGGACCCACGCGTCGTATAAATGAATTGTGTGCCGGACGACATTTTTACTTCGGTAACGAACATTTTTAGCATTACATTCTATTTATTTATGCTTGAAATATATGGTATTATGATTGTATTTTTGTTTTCCTAGAATCATTTTTTAAGGGTATTGGATTGACGTAACTATTAAACAATATTTTGTTATGTTAAAATGAAATAAAAATGTACCTTTGGGACTATAATTAAAAAATAAATCGGCGCGGTTAATATTAACGTGTTACTACCTACCCCGGATGTACAATCACACGGTAGCTGGACTATCAAGCTTGAAGAAGAAGTGATAGCGCAAATGTGTAATGAACCGATAGCTTGACCGTAAGACATGCAGAATGATGCTAGAGATTTCTCGGTCGAAACCATAAGACCTCTGCCAATAGCTCTACCACGAGCTCAGCCTAGTCCGGATTTTCCCGAAAAGCATACCTTATAAGAAGAATAGAAGAGAAGAAGAATACTAAGGAGATGAAAAGATCATAACAAAAGGAACAACAAAAAAATAAAGGAGAGGGTACAAGGGAAAGAAGATAGAAAAATAAATAAAGACGAGAAAGATGAAAAAGTGAAGAAAAACATAATAAATGAAAGCAGTGACTCTGAAGAAGATGAATATTTTTGAATGTTTTGCCTATGATGAAGATACATCAGGTGACTGGGATCTAATGACCTACGTCATGGCTAAAAAAAATGGAAAATGGTTATTTATGTAGTGTCATGAAAATGACAGTCATGTTACAATTACTTTCTTAAGAAACTACTCATTAGGAAATTAAAAGTAATAAAATGTTGGCTCCCACCCATTAAAAGTATTACTTTATCGTCGCCACCGAAGCATACAACATAAGAAACTAAAATGTCTCCAATAAAGAGTTTCAACAATTTATTGTTATTGGAGAACTTCTTCGGAATATACAGGAATTATTGTATCCAGAAGAAGACTAAGAAATGTTTAATAGTCTTCCTGGTATTCGTACAGACTGTGTTGCACACTACAATCGTTATTAAAGAATTATATTTTTTGCTAGAAGAGCTCGATTTCAATCAAATCAATTTAATTTTTGCTGGTTTTTCAGCAACATCCTATTTATCTTCAGTGACGACAGCCATGGCTGGCATCTGTTACAGCCGCACTTTCATGTCATATTATGGAAACATCAGTCGTGTCTCTGAACGCTTTAAAGATGACAAGAAACTCATGAACTCTCTAAAGAAAACATACTGGTTCAGCATTAGCTTTATTTTATTTTGTATAGCGTTTGCTGTCTGTAGATCTGTGGACAGTTTTTTAACATTCTCACAGTTAAGTCCGTTAATTCTGGGCCCAATTTTGGCGTCACAAACAATTACAAGAATGACTATAGTATTACAGCACCTAATGTTGTAGGTATATTGTAGTTATGATAGTGGTTCATTTGTTGAAGTGCTTGACTTCGTTGATATCAGCTGTTCAGGAGAATTTAAAGAAATGCGATATTAGTTCGGATGACGAAAGGGATGTAACAAGGGAACAGATTCAAGAATGGGTTGAACTGTATCGAGATTTAGCTGATTGCTGTGACAAAGTGATGCTTTGCTTTGGACGCCAGGTATTTAGAACATGAAATTTTACCCAGAGGTGGCTGTTAAACATATACATACGTGTTTAGTCCTAATATTTGCACTATTTGATCTTTTGTTTCAGTTTTTGTTTTCCATAATATTGACGACACTGCACTACATTTTACTGTCCTACAATTTATTTTACAACAATATCTTAAAAGTAAGTACACACATACTTTAAATAATTATTTAACCTTTACAATCAATATTACTATGTCTTTATTCAGGCCTGACACATTTAGTTATTCTATTCGGACTTGTACAGGTAGTTGTACAAAGAGATAAAATAGTCTACAGCTAAGTATTGTCACCTATTGTGAAAAGGTTATGTTCTTTACAATAGGTGGAAATCATTTCTGTGGTGGCAATACTTTTCTCATCACGATTCTGTTCCACTTTGTTTGATAAAAATCGAAAGTAAATCAGTGTTCATTTGTCTAGCCTTTTACCATCTTTGTTGCCTTCGGTTTTCAATCTCGCCGGGTGTAGCCAAATTGCGTAACATGTTATCCATCACAATCTGAATCATTTTAAGGATATTACTAATGCATTACTTCATATTACGTTCGAAAAAATTGTATGCTTAACAACATAAACAACGTAATTAGGATAATTTTTGATTTTACAGATTGGGAACACCGAAGAGTATACGAGAATTTTAATTGTTTTATTTGGTTACGTATTAGTGATGATGCTGCCGTTCGTTGCTGGGCAGATGGCGAGTAACCAAGGAGCAAAGTTTCGACGGGTGTTAGTGAAACTTTACAATAGTATAACTATTGGTGAGACTATTTCTATTGTCGACTTTGTGGACAAAAACACACGAGTAAAACCATTGACCTTTTGTTACAGGTTCAGGTGAAGCTGAAGCGAAGTTGATAAAGGACTTTATACGTCTGATAAAGAAGAATCCAATAGAGATCAAGTTATTGTCCAACATTCCTTTTGGGATGTACATGCTGCCAGTTATACTCACGATGGCTGTCAACTATCTTATAGTTATGTTGCAATTTAACCATATCATTTAACCGTTATATGGTGGATTTCATAATATTAATTTTGAAGTGTAGATACATTCACAATATGTGTCATATTTATAGTATCATGAGAGTGTATTAAATTTAATTTTGGGTTGTTATATTTAATTAGATAATTATAACTTCGTACAGATTTCCATTGTTTACTGTCAGGTATTATTGTAAAAACCATATTAAAGCTCACACTCGGCTCAATTGGGGTTCCGTATCAGAATTTTATTGGAAGCTCTTAAACCAATTTAAATGATACCGAACCCTATGTAATGTTTACGCTCAGTTCAGTAACCGAAAAGTTTAACAATACATCCACATTGCCTTATGATGAGACTTAAGATAAATTACTAAAAGACTTGCTGATTACAATGTCCGAACGTGAATCTTGAACAAACGCTGTTTTTGGACTTCCGACTCCAACTACTTTTCATAGGGCTCATACGCCATCCCTTATGCCATTAGCCTCCTGGCACAGAACTTGTAAAGACATTTTTACTCATAAAGTCTCACTGTCGTTCATTTACTATTCTATACGCCAATATCGACAACACTTCATCCTTTATATTTCAGCTAGCTTTGGCCCGCGGCTTCGCCGCGTGGAAGTTGGAAAATATCCCACGGGAATATGTACGGTATTAAGCTACCGGGATTAAAAGTAACCTATGTGTTAATCCAGGTAAACAATGTCTCCTCACACTCCGTAGTATAATAATAATCTGTGGCCCGACTGTCAAGATGACGGTCAGATTTTTTTTTCTCCGTGCATTTTATCTAGTATTTTTTAACATAAATTACGAACATCACCATATGCGTATATCACCATAATTTCCATCATGATAAAAATATCATAATTTACATATTACTTCTAACAAGATGCAAGATTGACTAGAAATCGGTAAATAGTGCAATGCTGACGAGAAGTCGGGCAAGATTACATCAAAACACATACCCCAACATCTTCGGGTTCGTCGCTAAGCTCCGCCTCGCAGTTGCCGGAACCTGCTCCAGGCGTGAGTCCAGTGATACCGGCCGCTGCAGTTGCGACCACCGGCCTGCGCCGGCCTTACGCCTGCTTCGCCACGTGTAGCGGTGCAACTGCAAAATAGATCCAGTGATTCACCGTGACCCAACCGCGTTGGTGAAGAGGATGATGTCGGGGCTATATCCGTGAGTCCCCAGTGCAATGCAATATTGAGGAGCGGTTCGGAGGATGCTTTCCGGGAGAATCGCTCCACTCTACCTGAACTTAGACCACGTTTACCTCGTTTTCCCATGCACAAGAAAAACAAGGCTCTGGTGTGTGCTCTAGACTCACAGCTGTCAACGTATTTTAACAGTAGCAAAAATCTCGCCGATACACACTCGATCTTGTACTTTGCGGCTGTAGCGGCATGTCGTGTAGATCATGTAAAATTTCCCAACAGCGACAGAGCTCCACGACCAAAACCAGCCGTACCAGCTTGGCAGTGCAGGATTGAGCGTTGTATCGGTGAGGCTAGAGCACTCATCGGCAAGCTAATCTGCTTCGGGGAGGGAAATATGCGCTTTGTGAGGCGGGCTTTCTCCGGGACTGGCATTAGTTCTCGAGATTATATGACCCGCGTCACAGAGAGTATCGAAGCAGAAGACCCGTGCATGGGCAAACCGTATTCACCGGCACAGGCGGAGAGTGGAGCGGTACACTCAGAACCGCACATTCCGAAGCGATGAAAGGTGCGTTTACAGAACATAGGAGCAACCGGATCAAGGTGATGCTGACACGCGCCTGCCGGATGATAACGCCATGTGTTCGTTCTGGCGAAACATCTGGTTGGTGCCTGTCAATCACACCGAAGGTGATTGAACTAGGGAGATCGAGCGAGCGTGTAGTCAAATGCCAGAAATGGGGGCTCATACCATCAGCCCCCAAGATGTAGCTCGTGCAGTCCGTCCGTTGCCTAACTGGAAATCTCCAGGGCCGGACGGGCTGCAAAACTTTTGGATCAAATGGCTCCAACGGTCGCACGCTCGCTTGGGATCCCAGTTTCAATCAGTCTTAGAGTCAGGGTCGCTGCCCCAGTTCTTGACAACAGGAATAACCCACCTGCTACATAAATCAGGTAGTACTGCGGAACCCAAAAATTATAGACCGATCACTTGTCTACCGACGGTCTATAAAGTTCTGACATCCATTTTGAGAGCTAAAATTTACAATTATGTAGATACCAACTCAATCATGTCTACCTCTCAAAATGGATGTAAGAACGGATGCCGCGGTACTAAGGAGCTGCTCCTCATTGATATGGCCATTATCCAACAGGTTCGTCGCTCCCGAAGGAATCTGTCTACATGTTGGATAGACTATAAGAAGGCCTATGACTCGGTGCCACATATACGGCTCAGGAGGGTGCTGGAGTTGTACAAAGTAGATGCAATTCTGCGCACCTTCCTGATGTCGTGTATGGGGCAGTGGAGGACGGCCCTTCGCTATCCAGCATGTCGAAATATCCAGAGGAATAGTGAGCCGATAACGATCGAGCGAGGCGATTTTTGATCTGAGAAAATCCGCATGATGAGGCCTACCCTCCGATCTCCAGCCGCTCTAGGATCTGAAAATTTCCAACTCGAACTTCAAAATCAATTCGCCCTGCTGGAAACCACAAGCACTGTTGACGAGACAACCGACGAGGTAGTTAAGGCGCTATGCGGTAGTAAATCGGTAGGTAAAAAGTAAGGTGTCTAAACTTTCCCCGGAGACTATCGGACTTATGAGGGAAAAATTAGAGTGGCCATCAATGCAGCCACCTTCTAGTATACTCCACCGTGTCCTCAGGGCGATCTTCGCAATGGAAACACCCGGGCGTTTCCTCCCGCCTTATGTGAAACAGGAACCTACCGAAACAACCGTGTCCGGTGAGGACCTGCGTCAGGCGGAAGGTGAGGACGCCATGCCGCCTCTCAAGCCACTCCTCAAAGAGGGGACTTACCGCCGCTATCGTGGCGTGCCCAGGATCCGGTTGGGTTGGGCAGCGTTTGGCAAACCTCATCAAGTCTTCTCGTCGCTAATCCCGCTATGTTTGAAGACTAAGGTCTTCAACTAGTGCCTCCTACCCGTTATTACATACGATGCCGAAACGTGGACACTGATAGTTGGGCTGGTCCACGAATTTAAGGTCGTTCAGCGCACTTTGGAGCGGGCTATACTCGGACGAGTTTCTTTGAAGGATAAAATCAGAAACGAAGTTATCCGGAAAAGAACTGGAGTTACCGACGATTCGTGCAGACTAAGCATGTTTTGAAGTGGCAGTGAGTTAGCCATATTTGTCGAAGTATCGATGGCCGGTAGAAAAGACGAATCCTGGGGTGGAGACCGTGTATCGGCCAGCGGGGTGTGGGACGCCCCTCAGCTAGATGGACCGACGACCTCAAAAAGTTGGCTGGGATGGACTAAATGCGGAAGGCTGGAGACAGGGTGTTGTAGCTTAGCATAGGAGAGGCAGGTCCAGCAGTGGACTACGATAGGTTGAGTTGATTGATTGATAGTTTAGTGGTATTGATCGAAGACATATGTATTTGAACTAGCATCTTTTGTGTCGTGGTATCAAAATGATTGGAAGTCGATTACTTATTAATGAAATGCTTATTATCCACGAGTTATTTAAAATGATTCATGTTTAGTTGCTGTTCAGAACTATAATGCCATCATCGCCAAGGCACACAACATTAGAGACAGAAATGTCTCCAGTAAAGTTTTTCAACAATTTATTGTTAATGGAGAACTTCGTCGGAATATTCAGGAATTATTGTATGCAGAAGAAGACTAAGAAATGTTTTATAATCTTCTTGATACTCATCCAGACTGTGGTGCACACTATAATTATTATTAATGAATTTTATTTGTTGCTAGGAGAGCGCGATTACAATCAAATAAGTTTAATTTCAGCTTGTTTTTCAGCAACAGCCTATTTATCATCCGTGACGTCCGTCATGACTGGCATCTGTTACAGCCGCACTTTCATGTCATGTTATAGAAACATCAGTCGTGTGTCTGAACGCTTTAAAGATGACAAGAAACTTATAAACTTTCTAAAGAAAATAAACTGGTTCAGCATTAGCTTTATATTATTTTGTACTGCGTTTGCTGTCTTCAGATCTGTGTACATTTTTTTGACCTTCTCACAGATAAGTACGTTAAATTTGATCCCGATTTTGGCATCACAAACAATTACAAGAATGACTATAGTATTTCAGCACCTAATGTTCTATGCCGTTGTTACGATAGTGGTTCATTTGTTGAAATGCTTAACTTCGTTGATATCAGTAGTTCAGGAGAGTTTTGTGAAATATGATATTAGTTCGGATGAGCAATGTGTTGCAACAAGGGAACAGATTCAAGAATGGGTTGAACTGTATCGAGATTTAGCTGACTGCTGTGACAAAGTGATGCTTTGCTTTGGACGTCAGGTATTTAGAACATAAATCTATACCCAGAGGCACTAGATATGTTAAACATGTACGTATTTAGTCCTTATATTTGAATTATTTGTTACATAATGGTATTCTTCGTTTCAGTTTTTGTTTTCGATAATATTGTCGACGCTGCACTACATTTTGATCTCGTACTTATTGTTTTACAACTATGTCACAAAAGTAAGTAATGACATACTTCAAAAATGTCTGTAACTTTTACAATCAAAATCACAACGTCTTTATTCAAGCCTGCTACATTTTGGAAATCTTCGAGTCTACTAACAAAGCTATATGAGTCTGCAGCTTAGTATTGTCACCTATTTTGAAGAGTTTATGTTCTTTGAAGTAGGTGGCAAAATACACTCGAGAGCAATGAATCCGGGTCACTTAAAGAATCCTAAAAATCTCGGAAACTAAAAATGCTAGGTTAATGCAATAAATTGTATTTAATAGACAATGTAATACTCCTTAAATGTAGGTATTAAAACTTCATAGTTATTGTAAAGTTATATCATAAAAAAATCTTATTTGAAAAAGGGCCACTTTCGAAGATGGAACTACGAAATTACAGCATTTGGTTTTGCTTTTGTTTGTAATCTGTCATTTATGTGGGTACATAAACCGTGTTGATAGTGCTCTATATTCATTATTCAAGCTGAAATTATGTCGCTTACGCCTGAAGAATGCACCAGAATACTTACAATGCTGGAAACCGGCCGGAGTCAGCGCGATACAGCCAGGACTGTCGGTGTGTCGCTGTCAACAGTACAAAGAGTTCTCCGACGTTACGAAGAAACTGGTTCTAACCTACGCAGACCAGGAACGGGCAGAACCAGGTGTACCACAGCACGAGAAGACCGATACTTGGTGAACACCATGCTTCGAAATCGCTTTCTCACAGGAACTGAACTCACAAATCAGTTTCGACGCCTCGGAGGAAGTAACCCAAGTGCATGGACAGTAAGACGTCGGCTTGCTGAATCTAACTTAAAACCCCTTAGACCTGCAAACGGCCCTAAACTGGAGCGTGGGCATCGTATTTCAAGACTAAGATATGCCCAGAGCCACGTAAATTGGAGTATTGAAGATTGGTCAAAAGTTATGTTCTCCGACGAATCAAAATTTATGCTCTACAAGCACGATGGAAGACACAGAGTGTATCGAAGACCAGGGGAAAGATTCAAGCAAGCATGCATCGAAGAAAAAGTAGCCTACGGTGGTGGGTCTGTACTTGTGTGGGCCGGAATTTCTTCTGAAAGTCGCACAGAGCTGGTGATCATAGAAAACGGCTCTTTAACTAGCGTAAGATATGTGGAAGAAATCCTCAATGATCACGTTGGTCCATTTATGGTCAATTTAGGTGAGGATGCTATATTTATGCATGACAATGCCCGACCTCATACAGGTAGGATTGTGAATGACTACCTTCAAGAGATGAACATTACTCGTATGGAGTGGCCAGCGCGCAGCCCGGATATCAACCCGATCGAGCATGCTTGGGACGAGCTAGGCAGATGCGTAAAACAACGAAACCCTCCCCCAATCACGCTTCGTGAGCTCAAAATTGCTCTCACAGAGGAATGGGAGAATATTCCCCAAAATCGTATAAGGAACTTGGTGTACAGCATGCCAAACCGCGTAAACGCAGTAATGGAAGCACGAGGAGGCAATACGAAGTATTAAAATTCAAGAAAATCGTAATAAAGTTCAAAAATTTCATGTTTCCTATTTTTGTTTTAAGGAGAGATCAGCAGTTTTTTTCTTTATGTAATTTTGTGTTAATAAAATGTATGGTGACTCATATTTTTTTTACTTTCATTTAAGGAGTATTACATTGTCTATTAAATACAATTTATTGCATTAACCTATCATTTTTAGTTTCCGAGATTTTTAACATTCTTTAAGTGACCCGGATTCATTGCTCTCGAGTGTACTTTGCTCTTTACTATTATGCTCCACTTTACTTGAAAAAAATATAAAGTAATCCCGTTTGGATTTATCTAGCCTGTTCCCATTTTTGTTGGGGTCGGCTTACAGTTTATCTGGATGTAGCTGAATACCCCTGACCAGCACCCTAACTGTGTTACATACTTATCAATCAAATCTGAAACATTTATAGGGATATTGCTAATCCATTACTTCATATTAAGTTCGAAAAATGTAACTGCTCCACAACATAACGCAATGTATGTTGTTGAACTATTAAAATGAAAGCCATTCCTAATGTTAGTATGTTATGCACGCCTACCTGAGCTGCTCGCTCAGATCAGGTTGTCAGTCACGTGAGGATAGCATTTGATATTACAGATTGGAAACACCGAAGCGTATTCGTTATTTTTTTGTTATTTTTTTGTTAACGTATTTTTGATGATGCTGCCGTACGTTGCTGGGCAGATGGCGAGTAACCAAGGAGCGAAGTTTCGACGGGTGTTGGTGAAACTTTACAATAGTATAACTATTGGTAAGACTATTTCTATTGTCGACTTTATGGACAAAACATCACGAGTAAAACCATTGATCTTTTGTTACAGATTCAGGTGAAGCTGAAGCGAAGTTGATAAAGGACTTTATACGTCTGATAAAGAAGAATCCAATAGAGATCAAGTTATTGTCCAACATTCCTTTTGGGATGTACATGCTGCCAGTTATACTCACGATGGCTGTCAACTATCTTATAGTTATGTTGCAATTTAACCATATCATTTAACCGTTATATGGTGGATTTCTTAATATTAATTTTGAAGTGTAGATAAATATTCACAATATGTGTCATATTTATAGTATAATATGAGTGTATTAAATTTAATTTTGGGTTGTTATATTTAATTAGGTGTTGGCGCAACTACTAACGCCATCTATCGACGCACTGGGACATCACATTTTAATCTACGAATGAGGGCTCGCCAACGTCGGCTGCCAATCACAGCAAGCGTTTTGTTCTCATTCGATCCATTTTAAAAGGAATCTGTTGAAAATATTGGTATATAACCTGATACACTGCTTGTAAAACGACGAAAATAAAGTATAAAGAAATATAATACATCAATCATTGAAGAGCACCTGCCTCCCGTTCCTGTACATAAAGTGGTCCTACGAGCCGGATAAGGAGTTCAAGCTTGGAATCTCTGAAGATTCGTCGCATGAAAATACGAAGCGAAGAACTGCAACGTTAAGGCATCAACAGGAGTGGCAGGTCTGAACTTCCCGTCCGTTTCCCCATCTCACCCTTCGATTTGTGTTAATTTCGTGCTTTTATTCCATTTCCAGTGCTCAAGTGGCGGTACCTACCCACACGACGGCACCCACATTGGTTCGCGCGCATCTGCAATTGGCAATTGTAAGTACTCCTGATTTCTTTAATTCCCAAAATGAGTGAGGCAAAATTGTCAGATTTAATTAAGAAAAGAGGGGTTTTAAAAGGTAGATTAACTCTTTTTGAAAATTTCGTTAAAAGGTTCAGTTTACCCTTGAATGATCAACAATCATTAGAATTACATTTACGTGTTGAGAGTATTTCGAGTTTAATAGACATGTTTAGTGAAATACAGACTAAAGTTGAAGAAGAAGTAGGAGATCTTGATCTTGCAAAACAGCTGGAGGAGAGAGATCGTTTTGAAGATCAATTTTATCGTGTTCTAGCTTCTGCGAAACTTTTGTTGCAAAAGGAGGTAGCTGACAAGTCTAGTGTTTCAACATGTAAGCCGATAGGCATAAAATTACCCGATATTAAAATACCTTCCTTTGACGGTTCATACGATTGCTGGCTAGAGTTTAAAAATTCTTACGTTAGTATGATTCATGGTCGCGAAGATTTACATCCTGTTCAAAAGTTCCATTATTTAAAATCATCATTGTCCGGTAACGCGGCACACGTTATAGGTGCATTGGAATTTACGGCTAACAACTATACTCACGCATGGGAGCTATTAGAGAATAGATTTAATAATCCGCGGCTATTGGTTCATAATCATGTGAAAGCATTATTTAAAATTCCACCGTTAACTAAAGAATCCGCTACCCAGATTAGGAATTTAATAGATATTGTCTTGAGAAATTTGCGTGCCCTTAAAACGTTAGGTGAACCAACGGATTCATGGGACACTTTAATCATTTATATGGTCGTTTCCAAATTAGATCAGGCCACTGAACGCGAATGGGAAGATTTTAAAGGTACAGCTAGTTCGTTAATTGAGTCAAGGTCAGCCTTGAAACTAGATGACTTGCTTAAATTTCTCAAAGACAGGGCCGACGTGCTAGAAATGATAAAAGTCAATCATAACAAAACCTACGAGAACAAAGGATGCGAACAAACACACTCTAAGAAGCAATATTCACATACTCACGTTGCTACGCACGTTAGTAACAATAAGGGTAATACAATCACAAAAACAAAGCAAAGCCGCATGTGTGCGATGTGTAGTGGTAATCACGCGATTTATTCATGTTCAAGGTTTCTTAATTCGTCTATCCAAGACAGGAATAATATAGTTAAAACGCATAAGCTGTGTATCAATTGTTTACGCACAACCCACCCGCTTGATGAATGCAAGTATGGGCCGTGTAGGTTGTGTGACAAAAGGCACAATAGTTTGCTTCACGTTGATAGGCAGGTAGACGGCGCATCACAGGTGAGCGGGCCAAGTGCGTCAGCACAGCCGGTCACCGCTAACGTCCCCACTGTCTCGGCATCATTACACGTTACGGCTAATCATTCAGATTCGCAAACCAGTAAACGGGAATATTCGTTATTACCCAACGTTTTGCTGTCCACAGCGTTAGTGGACATAGCAGATTATAATAACGAATATCACACTGTGCGCGTACTTCTTGATAATGGTAGTCAACATTGTTTCATAAAGAAATCGTTATGTGAAATATTAAATGCACCGTTATTACAGTCCACTTATCACGTTGCTGGGGTAGGTCAAACAATTTCGCAGTCCACCCACATTTGTAAAATAAAATTACGTTCGAGGTTAAATCCGTATTGTATGAACATTGATTGTTTAGTGTTGCCGTGCATTACAAATCAGTTACCCACATTTAGTGTCGATGTAAGTAAGATGTGTATACCTGACAATATTCAACTCGCGGATCCGAACTTTCACTCACCGTCAGACATCGATATACTGATAGGCGCGGATAAGTTCTGGGAATTATTGTGTGATGGAAAAATTAAGTTGAATAAAGGACCTTATTTACAAAACACAAAGTTGGGTTGGATAGTGTCAGGACCTTTACATAATAACACGCTTCACGTTAAAAGTGTGCAATGTAATTTCTCCCAAACAATTGACACACAGTTGAAAATGTTTTGGGAACTCGAAGAGATAAACAATAACGTTAAAAATATCCTTAGTGCTGACGAACGTGCGTGCGAAGATATTTTTGTTAAAACGACAAACCGTATGGAAGATGGTAGGTTTTCCGTACGCATTCCTTTAAAGGAATCAGCTGAGGTACTCGGAGACAGTTACAGAGCGGCTGAAAACCGTTTGTTGTCGATAGAACGAAAATTCGCTCGTTTGCCACAATTTAGGGAAAAATACGTAGATTTTATGGAAGAATATGAAAGGCTCGGTCACATGAGTCGCGTTGAAACTTATGACTCACCTCACTATTTTTTGCCGCATCACGGCGTTATTAATGAAAATAGCAGTACGACAAAACTGCGTACTGTCTTCGATGCAAGCGCAGCGACGTCATCAGGTAAATCGTTGAACGATATTCAACATATTGGTCCACCACTTCAAAATGACATATTTAGCATATTACTACGCTTTAGGCAATATAAATACGTCGGTTGTGCAGACGTTGAGAAAATGTTTAGGAATTTTCTTGTACAACCAGACCAACGAGATTTACAATTGATATTATGGCGTAAACTTCCGTCGGACCCAATATGTGTATATCGCCTTAACACAGTGACGTATGGCACCGCGTCTGCGCCGTACCTTAGTATGAGATGTTTGCGTCAGCTCGCGTTGGAGTGTGAGGATGAGCAGGTTTCGAGAGTGATCCGGGAGGATTTTTTCGTTGATGACGTCATCCTCGGTGACAACGATTTAAATAGGTTACTAGATATCTGTGAAAAGTTAAGAAATACTTTAAACTCAGCTTGTTTACCTTTGCGTAAGTGGTTGTTCAACGTTGATATCAGTGCCCATGAAATATCTAAAGGATTAGCATTGGGCGAACATTGCCAAAGTAAGACTTTAGGATTGGGTTGGTATAATAAAAGTGATGAACTTCATTTCACCACACAAGTAGTTAGACCGACTATACTAAGTAAACGTACCATGTTGTCAATAATTGGACAAATATACGATCCTTTAGGTATTTTAACGCCAGCTGTCATAGTAGCTAAAATATTGATGCAGAAATTGTGGTTGTGCAAGATAAATTGGGACGATCCCGTTCCTAGTGATGTTGCGTCGTCCTGGGAAAAATTTGTTGACACACTTCAATATTTACATAAGTTACGTAAACCACGTCATGTTATGAGTGCATACACACAGTTCATAGAATTACACGTGTTCACGGACGCGTCACAGAGTGCGTATGGTGCATGCGCCTATGTTCGCACCTACTCTGATGACTCACCGGTAACTATTAGATTATTATGTGCAAAAAGTAAAGTTGCACCAATTAAACCCGTTAGTATACCCAGACTAGAGCTGTGTGGGGCGTTGATAGGCGCACGATTATATAGGAAAATTATCGAATCACTGCGGGTTAACTTTCACAAAATTTACTTTTGGACAGACTCAACTATTGTCCTTGGTTGGCTACGAATGTCACCACATTCGTTAAAGACATTCGTCCAAAATAGAATAGTTGAGATTACTGAACTAACAAGTAAAGCGTTATGGTTACATGTAGGCACCAAAAACAACCCAGCGGATTTGGTCTCGCGCGGTCTTAGCCTTGATGTACTCATTGACAGTAATATGTGGTGGAGCGGACCTGAGTTCTTAAAACACTCTGAGTCGTCATGGCCACAGCAATCTGCGACTACTCACTCCGACATTCCAGAACTGAAATCACAAACGACAACCGTTATGGTTTGTGATGTAACACAGAATAAGGTTATTAAGTTTGAAAGGTTTCGTTGTTATCAGCGTATAGTGCGAGCCGGCGCTTACCTGTGGCGATACATTCATAACTTACGCACACCAAAGCAAGATCGTACACGGGGGCCGTTATCAGTAGATGAATTGAATGACTCATTACAGTCGTTAGCGCGTCTCGCTCAACGCGAATCGTTTCCCAAGGAATATGATAATTTAAAACGTAAGTTACCATTAAAAACATCAGGTTCGATTTCTAGGCTAAATATATTTCTAGACGAAAGGGATATAATTAGAGTAGGTGGCCGTCTTAGTAACTCACCCGATTTTGATTACGAGAAGAAGCACCCGATACTTTTATCTAGTAAACATAACTTCACACAACTGTTGTTTCAACATCAACATAAAGAGCTTCTTCATGCTGGTCCCCAGCTGTTATTGGCTACTGTGCGTGAGAATTGGTGGCCGTTAGGGGGTAGAAACCTAGCCAGAAGGGTTGTCCACCAATGTATCCGCTGCACTCGAATGAAAGGTAAAACCCTGACGCCAATCATGGGCGACCTTCCGTCTGAACGAATAGAACCCGGTTTCCCATTCATCCGATGTGGAGTGGATTATGCTGGGCCCATAGCCGTACTAAATCGCAAAGGAAGGGGGGCCAAACTCGAAAAGGGCTATATTTGCATATTCGTCTGTTTTGTTACTCGGGCCATTCACCTAGAACCTGTCAGTACATTAGCTGCTCAAGAATATATATTAGCGCTTAAAAGGTTTATCTCACGACGAGGTAAACCAACTCAAATCTTTTCCGACAACGGTAGAACTTTCATTGGAGCCATGAAAGAAATTAATAAAATGTTAGAAGAAAATTCACAGCAAATAATTGATAAATTATCAACTGACAATATTGAATTTAAATTTATTCCCCCTTATGCTCCTCATTTTGGGGGATTATGGGAAGCAGGAGTAAAATCCTGCAAGTTCCACCTCAAGCGTGTCGTAGGTACTGCTAATTTGACGTACGAGGAGTTCAGCACTGTGTTGGCACAGATCGAGGCAGTCCTGAACTCCCGTCCTATGACTCCTATGTCCTCAGATCCACATGATCTTCGTCCACTAAGCCCAGCTCATTTCCTCATCGGCCGGCCACTCACTGCACCAGCCTGCAGAGACCTCACCGAAGCACGGACTCACAGCTTGACACGGTTTCAAAGAGTGGAACAAATAAAACAGCACTTTTGGAAACGTTGGTCACAAGAATATGTTGCCGAACTTCAGACAAGGACGAAGTGGAAGACGAATAGTCAAGACATAGCATTAAACACGCTTGTCGTCATTAAGGAGGATAACTTACCACCTCTAAAATGGCGTATGGGCAGAGTTACCCGTATTTTCCCAGGAAAGGATGGCGTGTCGCGTGTCGCCACCATCCAGACTGCTACGGGACCTGTACAACGGGCGTTCTCCAAAATCTGCCCTCTACCTGTATCATCAGCTGAGGACGACAACATGAATGCAGCCTGCGGCGTCTCCAATCAAGCGGCAACGTAGACGCATCATTTTATTGGAAGCTGGAGCTTCCAAGGCGGCCGGCATGTTGGCGCAACTACTAACGCCATCTATCGACGCACTGGGACATCACATTTTAATCTACGAATGAGGGCTCGCCAACGTCGGCTGCCAATCACAGCAAGCGTTTTGTTCTCATTCGATCCATTTTAAAAGGAATCTGTTGAAAATATTGGTATATAACCTGATACACTGCTTGTAAAACGACGAAAATAAAGTATAAAGAAATATAATACATCAATCATTGAAGAGCACCTGCCTCCCGTTCCTGTACATTAGGTAATTAAATCTTCAATAATTCTTTATTGGCTATGATTTCGTAAAAACCCAATTCTAGCCCGCCATTGGGTTGATCAGGTTTCCGTACCACAATTTTATTGCAAGTTCATAAAGCAGTTACATAACACCTATGCAATGTAACGCTCAGTTCAGTAACTGAAAAGTTTGACAATTCATCCACATTGTCCTATGATAAGACTAAAGATACATTTCTAAAAGACAAGCTGTTTACAATGAGACAGTAAAATAACGTGAATCTTGAACAAACGCTGTTTCCTTTTAGGTCGTGTTAGGACTTTCGACTCCACCTACTTTTCATAAGGCTCATACGTAATGCCGCCATAGGTATTGCAAGTGGACCCTCTAGCCGCCTGGCAGTGAACTCGTTAAGAAATTATTTTTATCAAGCCTCACTGGCGTTCATTTACAATTCCAAACAGAATGGACTATTAAGCTTTATGAAAAACACATTTTTATTTTAGTAATATGCCATCGTATTGATCGAAGAGATATGTATTTAAACGAGCATCTATAATAGTGTCGTGTTATCAAAATGATTGACAGTCCGTTACTTACGAAGCAAATGCTGATTATCTACTAGTTATTTAAATGACCCATGTTTAGCCGCTGTTCAGAACTATTATGATCCGTTCTAATTGTTCTGTGTCTGTTTTTGTCCATTTAATAACTCCGAATGAGTATGTTAAAATGGGGATGGCAAATTTATTTAAGGCCTTGATGAGATTCTTACTAGACAGTTGTGTTTTACATATGGCATTTAGTCTCTTTTCGTACTCTGCAGTAAGTGTTTCTTTAATCCTAGCATGATCTAGTCCCTTTCGTTGCGTGTACCCTTAATATTTATATACGTCGGTTGGGTCCATAGCTGTTATGGTGTCTGTGTTATTTACGACATAGTTGCCGGGTCGTATTTTGCCACACATGATATGAAGTGTTTTACGTTTTACATTTATACCAAAATGCATGTTTATATCCAAGCTAAACTCTGCTGTAGCTTCTACTAATTTTTTCATATCTTTTTCAGTTTGTGCGTATAGTTAAATATCGGAAGTCGGTGTCTTTGGAGCTGTATTTGAATTTTTTGTCACCGCCTTCCGAAATTAAAGTTATTTTTCACTTTGTAGTGTTTTTTTGGAAGTTGGTTGTTTTTCTTTTGGAAAAAGTTTTTATTTTTCACTTTTTAGTGGTTCACATATGCTTACCCCTTCACAGCGTACCGGCTCGATGTTATGTTATGAACTGGTGTAAACAATAGACAGACATGAGATTTCAGCAATCCCAGTCCATTTGCTATCATTTATTGAGGAGTTCCGTTGCCTATCTCCGAAGTTCTTCATCAGATCTTCACCAAATTGAAATGGGACCACTCCGAGAAGGTACTCTTGCAAAAAATACCCAAATCGCTTTAAGTGTGCCTATAAAATTTGAAGAGTTCTCTCTATTTCTCCAGGATCCCATCATCAGATCCTGACTTGATGCGACCACTGTGAGAAAATTAGAAGAAGCCAGAAGAAAATTAACAAGATATTTAATGAAGCCACAAATAACCAGACTATGCAGGCCATGTTTTACTTGTTATATCAATTAAATTCTCTGAAATAACACTACTGTAATTATCTAAACAGATTTTTTTTAACATCACGCCTGTGTACCACGAAGTGTTGGACGGAAGTGTGCCTTTATAGTACACCTACATTTTTTTCCAAAACTCATCGCATTCAAGGCGCCGAAGAAGTGTGTACGATTTATCTTCAAGCTACAATCAACTGACAGTTGCTTGCCATTTTTTTTTAAGTACCTATATATTTTGACCCTACTATGTTTGTATATTTATGAGACAGCAGTAATCATGAAAACCAACATAAATATCAATTTGAAATACTTAAGTCCGAACGTCGCAACAATGAGATTTGCGCTAATACACACAGCACAGTATTCTACACAAAATAGTGGCACCCAGATTGTACAATAAAATACCAAAGTTTATTAGAGACAAACGCCAGTTGAGTGATTAAAAAATATATTTAAGCAGCTTCTTAGCGCTGATGACGTACTATTCAATTAATAAATACAGGACCTAGAAGATAAATATGTGCAATAATAATTAAGATTTTTTTCGTTTATTTGTAAATAGTAGCAGTTATTTTATTATACATAGCCTAAATGTATGATAAAATGTAGATTTAACTATTACTTACTGTTACTATTCAAATGATATTTGTACGCCGTCAACGGCAAAACATAGTATACTTGTACATATTTTATACACAACACCTTTTTTTACCTATGTTTAAAAATAACAAGGTTAGCTTTGACTTTGAAAAAATCCCACTACGTTTGACCTAGCAATAAATCTCAAAAATCCTCTTATCTGACCGATTGGTCAGATAAGAGGATGGACATGAAGCCCGTAGCAATCAGTAACAGACCACTAGTTCGAACAAGGATTAAGTAATCCAATGTAATCGAATTCATAAAACCTGTGTTGGCCGACTCGTCACGTTTTATTGAATCGCCGTATTTTCAGGCACGTGGCGAATTGATTAGCTGCGCAAACATCCATATCCATACTAATATTATAAGCTAGCTATGCCCAATGGTTTTTCACGACACATGTTAACATCACGCTCCTAGGAGCATCACGCTACGACCCCTAGGGGTCGTAGCGTGATGTTAAAACGTATAACGTTCCATAAAAAATCGGTACCAAGTTGCAAAGATTAGCGCATTCAAACAAACAAACTCCTCAGCTTTATTGTCTGTAAATTGATATATGAATTAAAACTTTCTATCCCTTTTTATTACGAATATTTCTCGGAAGGAGGTCTATGAAATTTGGCACATTTTAAATAGAGATGGAATGCAGAAAGGTAATATTGGAATTGAATCATACATTAAATACATTAAGTTATAAATAAATTGTGGTCGAATTTCAACCACTGGGCGACTGGCACTGGGCTAGTGAGTGTGGTGGTATAAATGTATGTGTAACAAAATGAATGATCAGAAATGATGATATATAAAAGTTATGTTACGCAGACGAAATCGCTTCAGCTGTTTTACAGTTTTAAGATGTATATCGTTGTAACTACTTAGTAATCTGCTTATGTAAATCCACTCTAATTACACAAATGTTGGCCACCAACACTGGCTACGAATATCGTCCCCCATAATGTTTTAATTTGTATTACTACCCCGTTCTTTACACTTTAAGGGCTCTCTCAAAAGGAGGAAAACTGGATTAAATCGTTCTTTGAAACGAAAGTCATGTTTTTAAGCTTCATCGAACTTGAATTTTTCCCTTGATATTTATTTATAAGAGTTAATTATGCTTATAATACTCGTGGAAAATGTTAAGGAGAATTTTTACGGTTTCAAACAAAGTTTGTTTTGGGGCAGAGATGGTTTTGTATTAATATTTGAAATGTTTTGTCATGTATTTTAGCTGAAAAATGTATGAAATGTAGTCAAAAGTAAATAAATGTGAGGAAAGTTACATTGGGGTATAGAAGAATATATTTAGTTATGTTTGTGTACCTTACATAACTGCTCGACCGTCCACCGAATTTAATTAATTATACCTATAACAGATGACCCACCAGTTGAAATATTTGTACTGCTACGGCTCGTAGCCATGGTTCGTAGCACATAGGCACAGTGGCGTAGAGCGTTGAGTGGCGTAGCATGGCGTAGCAACCACACCCATGTTGTATTGAAAATAATATTATCGCTTTCACATTTTTGATAGAGTTTTGCTGAGTTTTGCGCGATTTGATGAGTGATTATGGGTTAGATATAGGCAAAAAATAAAAATAAAAATATGTCCGGGAAAATGTCATTATTTGTCTAGGGAGCGCTCTAATAAATTTTTCAATTTGTTTACATAAGTCAGTAAAAATCTTGTCTCGGCAAAGGATGTTTCGTAAAATGTTACTTTCGGGCATCTTTTGATGCTCTGTTACATGGAACATATAATAGTTTAGTAATTTATGAAATGTCTGTGGTAGGACTGTAGCTTGTTATTTGGAATGCTCAAATCAATTTTTTATGTTTCATACAATAATAACCCAAAAATAATTCCGTAAAACAGAGAATTAATGATCATTTTTCGTCTGAAATCATATTTTTTATCTATGTATGTTTAATCGAAATTCAAACAAAAAGTATTTAATAACTAAGGTTACTAAGTCAACTTGCTTGAAAAAAAGAAACAGTCTATTTAATAGTAAAATAATATTTTTAAGCAATTTTTTAATGCAACGCTATGAATCAGTAATATATCTCGGGACGCGCGGGCTTTAGCTATAAGTCCGCGCCGGTTTGTTCCTGGGCGTCCAAATCATAATGGTTAGCATATCTGAGTAGCATACTTCACTATACACGCACGCACGATCAGCTACCACGCGCCGTTAAATTTACCTAAAACTAAATACTTCAATTTGTAATAGCCCTCTTAAGTTCTTTTATAACAAATAGTGTCAACATGAAGAACCAACAAAAAAAATCTCTTTAAAACATTAATATGATTTAGAAGCCACGAAATTTTGCATTTTACATTACCTGAATTTTCTAAGATTACCTACATCCATATGCATATAAACTGACAGGGAATTCAGTGCCATCTCCAACCAGTGTTCGGTGTAATTCTTCATTGATGGTGGATATGTAGTTGGTTTTCAATCACACACAACACTTAACTCAAAGTATTTATTTCCATTAAAACATGTACAGGCACTTTTTAATTATCAATAGACAAGCAGTCGTTTAGTTTGACTTAGTAAGTGAAGCTAGTCGGTCATTCCAAGATGAAGTAGGTTCCTTATGGAGAGGAACGGCCAAGACACTCCATAAACACTCTTTTAAATCAAAACATTATGTCACAGGGGTTTCTTGTTCGATAGCAGTCCTCTTTGACATTATTAAATAATTTGATCCGGAGTGACATTATAAATCATTGTATTCATATTTTCATGCCATTGTGGCAAACGTGATGACCTGTTTTATCTTTGCTTTTTAACATCTTTTACATGCTGACAATTTGTGTTTGTATGTCTTGTATTAGCTTATCTTTATATACTGTCACTGTGATACCACCCACCATCATAAACGTGCCTATTTCCGAACTGGGCGGATGTACTGCGTATCCAAGTACAGAATCTTATTACTTAGTTAGTTGCTGACAATGACGAAATACTTTTTATCAGTTAATTATTTTATAATTAAAAAATACCAATATTCACGATTGCAAAGGATTTTTAAGATGAAAGTTTAATTAGTAAAGTCATTACTTTTACAACTCAAATATTACTATTTGAGGTGAACCTAGTCCACTTTTTTTGCATACAAACTTCGGGAGTGTTTTACTCCACTGTCTGACATGGCACATCCAAAGTACACTATGATATCGTTTTGTCTCATTATTAATATTCTCTGTACAGAAACAGAATACTAAAATAAAAACCCATTAAAAAATTAGGAACCTACAAAGATTAGTTTTTCTTGCTAATTTTACTTAACTTTGGGCGTGTTTAAGTAATAAAAGAAGTGTAAAATCTCCAAACCAAGTCGGTAACGACAAAGTTCAATTATCGAAAAATTCAATAAACTTTATTAATCATTGATTTATGCATTGGCTTTTTCATAAACCCGATCTTCCAACGGACTTTTTTTTTAATTTTTTCGCGATTTTTTTACTATAAATGATCCTGCATCTCACTCAATAACGTTGTGCGTGTAGACTAGCGTCTAACTACTCATCACTGATACTATCTCTATCGGACACGAAGTCTGGTGAGACAGGGTGATTTTTAGCCAGGCCCACCAGTGAGTTCGAGCCCGCGACTAGGTTCCCCTTAACAAGGGAATCGAATTCACTTATCTGTAGGTTTTGGAAAGGTTTTTATTCACATAATTGCCATTAAAAATAATACCTAGAACCGTCTAGTTACGGAGATATTTAAAGTGAAGGTCCATTTCTTTTTACGGACATAAGTTTTGATTGTAATAATAAAACTTTAAATATCCCTACGACCCTTGTACCGTGGCATGCACCCAAAAGCACAATGGTTTTGCGCGTTACCCTAAACGGCGATTTTCTGAAGCTTATAATTTTTGCTCGATGTTAAATAGTTTAAAGGGCTTGTGACTGAGTAATAACAGCTGCATGGATTGATCGATCAGGTTAAGCTACGCTTGTCGCGGTTGACCCGTGGATGAGTGACCATCTTTACATACCAAGACCCCTCCGTGCCTTGGAAAGCACGTTAAGCTGATGGGCTGTCATTTGTGTTTTTTATTTTTTTGTGGACCTTCGTTACGTGTCGTCTGAAACCCGAAAGTTGGACAAAACAGTCTTACCAAAGGGTATCGTATTACCCAGTAACTGGTAACTTAGTCCATGCAAAATATTAGTACTCAACTGCATCCGGTTAGACTGGAAGCTGACCCCAACATAGTTGGAAAATGGCTTGGCAGATTGGTAGATTGATGGTTACTTAGTTTGATGCACAGAATGTGTAGATAACAGCTTTATGATGGGACTTTTAGACCCTGTCTGCATGATAAACGAGTTTCTTAATCTAACGCAGTCTTTCTCAAAGTGGGCGATAGCGCCCCCTTGTGGGCACTGCAGGCATAGAGAGGGGCGGCATGGACCCAAGAAATATTAGGGGGTGTGAACTACTGTTTACGTCGCGTCAATTTGGAACATAGTTTTGTTGTCATTTTGTAGATTATTTTTAAAGGAGGTAAAAGTGTTTGCTTAAATTTAAAATAGTCTGTCTATGTTACTTACCGCGGTTAGTCTGTGGATGGGTGACCATTTTTACATACCAAGACCTCTCCGTGCCTCGGAAAGCACGTTAAGCCGTCCGACTGTCATTCGTAGATCTTTGACAGTCATTACGGGTCCTCTGAATCCCGAAGGACTGACAACCAGTCTTATCAAGGGGCATTGCGTTACCTAGTAACTGAATTGTAGAGGTCAGATAGGCAGTCACTCCGAGTAATTCCACTTTGCCCCACCAAGCCCGCCACCCTGGTGTGGCAAAGTGGACTGCCTAAAATTTTGCAGTGGAATATGCCCCACTATTCTGATTTGATGGGGCGGATAACACTAGCATAAACACTTTGTGGATTCTGCCCCACTAGGGTTGGCAGCTCAGGATTTACGAGACATTCACCGCCTCATCTAACCCAAATGATTCACCAAAAATAGAGGGGATATGGCGCTCGGCGGCCGCTGCCGCGGCACCGCTCGCTTCGCTCGCTCGCCGTCGCGCGTTAAGGGTCACTGTTCTAACCTAACCTAACCCAAATGATTCAAAAATACATGTTATCCTTCATACACAAATCCTGAGCTGCCAACCCTAGTGGGGCAGAATCCACAAAGTGTTTATGCTAGTGTTATCCGCCCCATCAAATCAGAATAGTGGGGCATATTCCACTGCAAAATTTTAGGCAGTCCACTTTGCCACACCAGGGTGGCGGGCTTGGTGGGGCACAGTGGAATTACCCAGTCACTCCATGTAAAATACTGCTGTATGCAGCTGCATCCGGTTAGATTGAAAGCTGACCCCAACATAGTTCGTGCTCTCACTGGTAAAAAGTCGCGTTTGGAATTTAAGTTTAAATTTCAGACCGGACTTATATAGCACACTATAATAAATTAAAGAAATGAATGTCATTTTGGTTTTTAAGATGTGATAAAGCAAAAAAAATATGGAGCGCTGAAATATAATTGACTTTCAATGTGGGCGGTAGATGGAATAAGTTTGAGAACCTCTGTAAAAACAAAGTCATTGACTACTATTATAGCTACTTAAATAAATAATGAACTACTTTCTACTAAATAAGTGAACTAAAATAAAAAATATTTTGCTTCCAAGTAATTACCCGATAACGTCGTCTACAAGACACACAACATTACCAGTCAAAATGTCTCCCTTCAAGTGGTTGAACAATTTACTGTTTATGGAGAACCTCATAGGCGTATACAGGAATTATTGTAATCAATCGAGGACTAGGAAATATTGTATTATTTTCCAAATACTTGTCCAGACTATGTTGCATATTATACTTGTTATATATGAAATGTATTTCGTGTTGGGAAGAGATGAGTACAGTCAAATAAAACTTATTTTCGCAGGTTTTGGAGCATTAGCTTGTGTAAACTCTGTGTTTTCTGTAATCACTGGTATCTGTTATAGCCGCGATTTCATGTCGTATTATAGAAGCTACAGTCGTGTTTCTGAATGTTTTAAAGACAGTAAGCAATTAGGAAATTCTCTAAAGAAAGTATTCTGCATCGGCATCACTTTCAACAGCATTTTTTGCGCCTTGGCTGTCGTCAGACCAGCTCAAACTTTAATAAAATTCTTACCGTCACATCCGAAAATATATTTGGTTCCACTTTTAGTATCACAAGTGGTTTTAAGATATACTATAGTATTTCAGCACTTAATGTTGTATGTTGTTATTATGATATTGGTTAATTTGTTGTCATGCTTGACATCGTTGATATCAGCTGTTCATGAGACAGTAAAAAGCTATGATATTAGTTCACATGAGCAATGTGATATCACAAAGGACCAAATTCGACGATGGGTTGAACTGTATCGGGATTTAGCAAACGGCTGTGACAAAGTCTCCCTTTGCTTTGGATGCCAGGTATTCTTCATTTTGGAAATTAAGTATGTAGAACAGAAGTGCCTTCTGTAGAATTCTTGGGGCTGTTTTTTTTTTTGTGAGAATGACTTAATATATTTATTTTATGTTTCAGTATTTATTTT
The DNA here is from genome assembly GCA_947359405.1 of Antitype chi. Classification (NCBI taxonomy): domain Eukaryota; kingdom Metazoa; phylum Arthropoda; class Insecta; order Lepidoptera; family Noctuidae; genus Antitype; species Antitype chi. The sequence goes on from OX375812.1 coordinate 4,326,676, forward strand.
CCCTAGTTCTGTCAGTATCACAGTACATTTGGCTGTCGTATCATATGGTGTACACGAACGTTTTTAAAGTAAGTACTAATTAATATTCTGACGATCTGTTTTTATTTAATTTTTTATTTTTAAAGTACGACTAAAATCTGACAAAGTGCTTTCTGCAAAGTAATAAACACGTGCACCAGTACAATGCTACGCTTAACTTAAAACTGCCAATACCATTATCATAAAAATGGCCAACCATTCTGGATGACCATTTTTATATAGGTACCAAGATCCCTCGACCTTTGACAGTCGTCACGGGTCCTCAGAAACCCGAAAGTCTAACAACCAGTCATACCAAGGTGTATCGCATTACCGAGTACAGATCGCGACACGTAAGTAGAAGTAAAATGGCGGATTTTATTTCAACTTGTTTGCCGCGACCTGTAATTTATTTCCAAACTTCGTTACATCAATGACTATGCTAGAAGTTGACCTCATTCTTTTTCCGTGCGAGGCAACGAGTTCCAACCTTCTTTTGTTTGTTCTCATTTTGGTTCAACTTACGTGCCGCAATATATAACTGGGTTGTCGAATTCAGATAGGCTGTCGCTCCATGTAAAATACTGGTGTTCAGCTTCATCTGTTGAGACTGGAAGCTGACCCTAACATAGTTGCGAAAGGACTAGGCGAGAACTGTCGATCAAAATAAGCAAATTGCAATTTTGTTCATAAAATGCCTTACAAAAATTAGTGCCGCCTTTTTTTTAATTGCAGTTTGGAGATAATTACGACTACATGAGAATTTTAGTTATCATATTCAGTTTGATCACAGTGATGATGATGCCATTATGTGCTGGACAGATGGCGAATAACCAAGGTTTGAAGCTCCACCGGGTGTTGGTCCGACTTTACAATACAATGATTATTGGTAAGACTATTTGTATTGATGGAAAATCATTACTTATGATAAATGATGAAAGATTTTCTGTGATAAGGCTTGTACAAAGACTTTCACACGTCAATCCTATTTTAAAAATTAGATGAGGTCAGCGCATCAAAATCAAAACCAAAATATTTTATTTCACATAAACCTGCATGGGCACTTATGAAACGTCAGACGCTAGGTGCACGGTTCCAATTTGTCGCTTCCTATGGAGAAGAGCCGGCAAGAAACTCCACGGTTACTCTTTTAAAAATAATTGGCTTTTACAATGTTTTCAAATTACAGTGATAATAGGTATGGGAGGACAGTGCAGGCCTGCCAATTAGTACCAGGTACTTAGAGGAATGAAAATACAGAATAGAAAATCGTCTACAAATCTAGTCTGTAAGGCCTACAACGTTCTCTCATTCACAAAATGTAAAAGAATCTACCTATATAAAATGAACCTAATTGAACCAAGTGACATGATTTCCATGACAATCACTAATAATAAATATTCGAAATTAAAATTCATGTATAATGTCAAATAATGACGAGAATATGTCACACATTGTAAAAAAATAAAAAGAATAACAGAAGAAAGGCCGAAACGAATTCAGGGATCGCCGTCTCTTTTAAAGTCCAGACATAATCTGGTCAGATCATTTGAAGACCACATAGACTGTTGTCTGAAATGGTCTTTGGAGAAAATAAGCACACAGATTAAGTGGACCAGTCCAGTTAGTGCACGTATTTATCAGCGATCATGCTGTTCAACGCAACGCAGAGTTTACGGAGCTCAAAATTCATCGAATAATTCTAAAGTCAGGACATTTGGGTAGGCCGCATAAATTACCCAAACTGCCAGACCATGATTAAAACTAAATGAGAAAAAAAGAAAAATATTGACCAACATAGTTTTCACATTCGCAATAATTAAAACATTTTTTTTTATTTGTTGGGCATCTCGCAGTTGGCCTTGAGAGGCCGTGACTGCTCAACCGGGCTTTCCTGGGGCTGCCATTAAGAAGTTAAACTTAATGCCTCCAGCCAGGGCTTACAAACTAAAATAAATTACAAACTAAGCGACTGCACGCTGAGGGCACCCCCTGTGGGGTACGGGCCTCGGCTCAGGGCGTCACTGATAGGGGGACAGCTATCATTGGGGACAGGCTGGATCAAAATATTGGCATTATTATTGATCGGGGAATTTAAAGCTACTGGCTCAGCTGCGGCGCGGGCTGGCGCTTCAACGAGCAAGGGTCGGTCGGGGTTAAAACAATATAAAATTAACCATAATTAATATGATAGTGAAATAGTCGTGTAGAAACCACAGGCATTTTGTTTTAGATTCCGGTGAAGGTGAAGCGAAACTGATCAAGGACTTCATACGTCTGGTAAAGGAGAATCCTATCAATATCAAGCTACTATCCAAGATTCCTGCTGGAATGTACATGCTGCCAGTTGTAGCTACTTTGGCTAGCAATTATCTTATTGTTATGCTACAGTTTAATCATGTTATTTAATTTCATACGTAATATTTCACATAACTTCGTTTGGTGTCGAATTTTCTAAAGAATATATTGCCCCTTATAAACTACTCAGCCTGTTTTTTAATGATTAACCTAATATACAGGAAAAGTTTTTATTCAGTACGCAAACTGTAACCATGAATTCAGCATAATAATATAATTCTAGACCACCCAGCACAGAAATTTTTCGTCGGTTATACTAAAAAAAATAGCTGTTCCATACATTTTGACCGCGTAGGTATTGCACTTTTCTATGAAACAGCTGATTTTTTTTTGTAAAACCGACGAAAAATTTCTTCGCTGGGGGATCTACAATGGTGTGCTGAATTCATGGTTAAAGTTTGCGCAATGAATTAAAACTTTTGTTGCATACATATCTACAGTTCTTTTCACAAAACTGACCATTAACGCCGTGTCCTACGTAGGCGATTCAACGTGAACGCGATCGTGAAGCGAAGCGCCACGATTGGAACAAACGATTGATACTCGACGCCGCACCGCACCCACGTGCGGTTGGTCACGTAGGACATCGAAATAGGGTATCAATTATTGTTTGTTCGCTTCGCGATCGCGTTCGCGTTGAATCGCCTACGTAGGACACCGCGTTAGTACGCTGCCAAGTTGTCATTTTTGAATTAAGAATTCGCCAAAAAAAACCCAAATCGAAATAAAGTTGGAAATGCAAAAACTCTGTAACGCAGAGCTTTAGGATAGAACTAAAGTTAGATTGCGTTTTGTAAATGACGGTTTGTGTTTAAACGACCCTCTAAATATGTATAACTCCGTTAGCCATGTTTGCTAGTCACATCATCTTCGAAGAATTGAGTGACGTTGACGACATTGACGGTTGCAGTTAGCAGTACACAGATGTTGTAAGCTGTCGAAATGGTTGAAAATTGTGGTCTTCTATGGCACTTGTAACAATTATTAAACTAAAACTCAACCCTACAACTATGGGAAAAAAGCTAGTTGATTCCATGGTCAAACTCAAACTCAAAGCATTTATTGCAAATAAACCAATTACAGGCACTTTTGAGTTATCAAGGTCGGTGAGGTAGAAAGATGAAGCTAGTTGCCCATTCCAAAGCATAGGTACCTATGGAGAAGAACGAGCAAGAAACTCCATGGACACTTTTTTTCAATCATGATATTGTTACAAAAAGTTGGTTGCATCATTATGTTGAAATTATCAATGTGAGAATGATGTAAAAAGACGTGCACATTAAAAGCGTCCGTAATTATCATAATCATCAATTATCATGGTGACAGTAAAACCACCTACGAACGATCAGGTTTAGGCATCCCAGCGTGGAAACTGTTTCGTGTAATATGACGTCGCTTTAATAACATCGATATTACTAAGCAAATTACATTTGACTGAAAGTACATAAATTACTTTATAGACTAATAACTTTCATCGTCAATTTTATTGACAAATTTAGTGAGTACTTACTATAAAATTAAAATAACACCTGTCGTTGTAGCTGAAACATAAACCACTAAAAACGAAATGTTTCCATTAAAGTGGTTGAATTATCTGCTGATTATGGAAAATTTCTTAGGCATACACAGAAGTTATTGCAGGCAGAAGAAGATCAAGAAATATTTTATAAAGTTCCAAATATTCATCCAAACTATGTTCTACAGTCTACTTGTCATTTATGAAGTTTATTTGGTGATAGGAACAGATTATAATCAAATGAAATTAATTTTTGTTAGCTTTGTTAGCTTTGCGTATATTAACTCTGTGCAATCCATTTTGACTGGCATATGTTACAGCCGCGCCTTCCAATCATATAAAAGAAGTATCATTCGTGTCTCTGAACGTTTTAAAGATGATCAAAATATTATAAATTCTCTAAAAAAAAAAATCTACTGCGGAATTTCTTTTATTTTATTTTCTTTTTTGTTTTCTGCCGTCAGATCGACGGAAGCTTTAATAGCAATTTTATCGTCAGATTCGTTAATAAGTTTGATTCCCATAATGCTATTACAAGTAATTATAAGAGTTACTGGAATATTTCAACATCTCATGTTGTTTTTTGTTATTATCATTGTTGTTCACTTAACCAAATGCCTGAGTTTGTTGGTATCGTCCGTTGAGCAGAAAGTAGCGAGGCGTGATATTGGGTCGGATGAGCATTGTGATATTACAAGGGAGCAGATTCAAGAATGGGTTGAACTGTATCGGGATTTAGTGAATTGTTGTGAAAAAGTATCGCTTTGCTTTGGACGCCAGGTATTTTTATTTATAAACTACTAACATCGAATATTTATTCATTAGTACTAATTTGTAAGAGTGACGTAATAATTTTACGTTTCAGTATTTCTTTTCGCTGGTCATGTCAGCATCACAATATACTTTGGCGGTGTACCAAATGTTTTATCACACGTATGTTTTAAAAGTAAGTAATGTATTTTATTACCCAACTGCGCCAGAAAGAGGGTTATGTTTTTCGAGTGTATGTTTGTATGTATGTATATTTCTTTGGCATGCTCTGTAGCCTAAACGGCTTGATCGATTTCAGTTTGAAAGGTGCCGTTAGATTAGTTTTAATTGTGAGAGTAACACTGGCTATATCAAAATTGAAAAAAAAATGGTCGATTTTTGGCGCTATATTATGGTAAAGTGGCAATACAGGTGTTTATTGCTAAATTTAAGAAGATGCCTCCGACTGCATGAGATTGCTTATAGTATTCAGTCTAATAGTCATCCTTTTAAAACAAGTTTCTTGTTTCCATCCTTTTTAAGAACGTGTAAAAGCGCCCTCCACAACATCCCACGGCTAAGTCCACCTTCGTAAAATATTGCATCGAGATTTTTTCGCGGACTGGATCTCAACACACTGCTCAACACTGAGAGTTGACAATCCAGAGAACGATAAGATACCGCCGCGATATCTTTACGTCTGTGTGTATTTGGTCTAAGCATAACGCACTTAACTTCACTTTGTATTCTATTGTAAGCGGGAAGGATCCAGCCTCCATTTTTTACGCACTTACGGTTACACTAGGTAGGTCACTTATTAAAATTAGGCTGAGAATCAGCACTTTTCGAACGTCAAAATTACATAAAATAGTACTCCAAAACGCCCACCCTTCAATCAATCATTTATTTTGTTCATCACTTCCTTGTGATTTAGCTGGGCAGAAGAAGTAGCGCAACAAAGTCATTGCGATGCGTTTGATACCTTCGCGGTTCATCTGCCTGGCAAATAACTGAACCACGCAGCTAACGTGACAATCTTCTCCGTGAACATCCTACGCAGCAGAAGACTGGTGCGTTTATTTGATGGAAAAAGCTGTGTTCTCATTTTTTTTAATTACAGGTGTGGTCCAGCCATGACGGTGTTAGAATTGCAATTATTTTATTTAGTTACCTCATAGTGTTGATAATGCCGTTAGTGGCCGGACAAATGATGAAAAACCAAGGAGTGAAGTTCCATCGGGTGTTGGTTAGACTTTACTGTGCTGTGATTATTGGTAATACATTTTTTATTTAAGATCCTGCCCGCAAATTGGTGCGGGAAAAATTTCTTGTTCCTCTAACCGTTCCGTTGCATTGCATCGCGTCGTCGCTATCGTTTAGTTAGTTTACGATTAGAATTCTTACGTACTTTTTTCCTAAAGTTCAGATTTACTCGTGTTAAAACCAGTGACATTTTGCTTCAGATTCAAGTGAAGCTGAGGCAAAACTAATAAAGGACTTCTTACGTCTGCTCAAGAAGAATCCACTAGAGATTAAGCTTTCGACCAAGATTTCTGCTGGGCTGTACATGCTGCCAGTTGTACTTACGTTGGCTGTCAACTATCTTATTGTATTGTTGCAGTTCAATCATGTTATTTAATTTATTGTACCTACTACTAATTTATTTTACGTTTTAAAATCACGTCACTCAATTTTAAACAAAGAAATGTCACACACAAAAAAACAAAGAAATGACAAATGTCATTAAAATTGAGTAAGTTTATCAAAGAAATGACAAAAGTCATTAAAATTGAGTAAGTTTTTTTTTTTTTTGTAATAACACACGTTTTTCCAATTCACTTAGACATTGGCAGAATAGTCGACATCGGCTTTGCTTGCCATATTAAACATAGAATAGAATAGAAGTTTATTTGGATGACTGTTCATTTCAAAACAAAATTATTCTTTTAACACCTTTTGAGCAACGAGAACCTACTTTAATACAATTCATGTTATTTATGACACACAGATTTTATCACCGATATTATTTATTTTAATTACATTCGTGTACAATAATAAAAAAAAATGTCATTATTAAATGGGGTATTTTAACACGGGGCAAGTTAATTATGAAAAGCTTTTATTACTGGGCTGATAATAATTTTATCATAAACATCTTTATTATTGTACTCTTTGAGTAATCAGGGCCACAGAAGCTTTTGATTTTCAGTTTAAATTTTCTCATTTTCCGTGGTACAGACGCCAGTACATCAAGCTACCCCAAACTATCAAATTTTCCCAATTGAACATCAACCTTAGGCTTATTATGACATAAAGTTGAAAATCTATCAAAGAAATTTGCTGGCGTCTGTACAATAAATAAAGAAGAATTTATGTAATGTAAACACAATTGGACAGACGTAATGTCCTGAATAACGGATGAACAAAAAGCTGTTTTATTAAATTGTTTTTTATTTCATATCCATTTAAATGCTGATACACAAGTTCGCTCTTTGTATTGCCAATCATTCTACACGAGTGGCTATGGGTAAGGCATACTAAGAGATCGCTGGATGCCCTGCGTATTCAATGTAATATCTGCTTCAGGATGCTGTTGGGATTGCCCTATTGTATTGCGTCCGGTATGTTCGCTTTTGCGCATACCGATTATTTTTACGCCATAATGCGCAAAAAAACAAATTCCATTTGTCAAGAGCGCGGTTTAGTTCTAACGGCATCCTAAGTATGTTCATAGAAAAGTATGACGCACCTTGGTTGTCGCACGTTGTGGAGGTGCTGGTCAGAACACCCCACAGCTAACCTCACAATTTCCTATTTGTTTTTGTTTCAGTGTTTGTTTACTGACAATAGTTTTTTAAGTACAATGTTACTAACAATTGAGCCTAGTTGTCATAAATAAACGAATATTTAATTTTGTTTAATTTAAATGCTTATTTGCACCAAACAAAACAACTAAATATTCACATTAGGTTCTAAATTTAATAACTAACTACGAATAAATACAGTAACAAAAGGACACTTAGGCGTCGAAATACTCGTCCGCATCGCTGTCATCCGGAAACGTGCCCAGAAAACTGGCAGTATTGTCGGATTGAATGGCTATGCAAATTCTTTGGCCAAAGAACGTGCAACGCTTCTGGTCACTTGAAGTGTCGACCAGTCGGCAAGAAATTTTCCAAAAAAAGAGACGCACACTCGGGCCACTTGACCCCAGCGCTTTGACCCCAAACCACTCAAAACTGTTTAAACGCTTGAAGGTAGGGCAGCATCACCAGCACAGCTAGCCGTGCTTATTACATTGGCAAGTACGATTTTTTTTTTTTTTTAATTTTCGTTCATTTAAACGGCTGATTTCTTAAATACAACAATATCAACATTCCTTAGGTCTCAAGCTGACTTTGTCACTTTTATATGTAGGTACTGTAGCGACTGAAAGACTAAAAAAAGGAGATTCGTTTTTTAATCCGCTAGGTTAGAGATAGAAGGCCCTAGAATGTTCCAAATCATGTACACATTTTTAACACTAAACAAGCCATTAGTAACGTAAAACGGATTGGTAATTAAATAAGAAAATACAACTAAATAGGTACAAGTTGTACCTAAAGGCATAAGCGCGTACCGGAGGAACGAACGATACGTCATTGCGAAATAATTGCGTTCGTTTGATCCCTTGATATGCTATGTTGTATATAGTTATGCAATAAACATATACGATATTTAAGGATACACTCTATTGGGCACGCCACAATTGCAGCGGTAAGTCCCCTTTTTGAGGAGTGGCGGGAGAGGCACTACGGCGTCCTGACCTTCCGCCTTACGCAGTTCCCCACCGGAGACGGCTGCTTCGGGAGGTTCCTGTTCCGGATAAGGTGGGAGGAAACGCCCGAGTGTCACCATTGTGTGGATCGCCTGGAGGATACGGTGGAGGTATGCCCTGCCTGGGCGGAGCACCGCCGTGTCCTCGCGGAGGCAATTGGCGGCGGCGATCTTTTGCCTCCGGCCCTAGTTCAGGCCATGGTACGGAGCGAGAGTGCATGGGAAGCCGTCACCTCCTTCTGCGAAACAGTAATGCTCGAGAAGGAGGAGGCAGAGAGCGTGAGGCAAGGATTGCGAACTCGCGCCCCTAGCCGCCGCAGGAGACACCCTGGGCATCGGGAGTTCATAGCGGACTCCCGGCCACCGTAGCCGTGGGTTTGTGGACGGCTAGGAATGGGTAGCTCACCGTGCGGTAATGGCCAGGCTCGGGTCGACGGTGCGTTGTGTTCGTGCGCCTCAAAGATATGTCAGCAACATTGGAAGGCGTCCGCTAGGGCATCGGCCTGCCAGCTTCACGGATTATTTCGAAAGAGTTACCGTGGCCCTAGCACAGGCAACTGAAGGAACACGGGTGGGATTTAGTCAGTCAAAGTCTGACACGCCCTCCTGCTCCACCCAGAGAGAAGTCATTTGATGATTTCCCATCCAAATAAAAAAAAAAGATTCATCGTACACCTTAGAAACACGAATACTTGTACATAGTTTTCTTTTTAGAAAAAAAAAAATCCAACGTTACCTCTAAAAAACAAAATAGGGTTTATTTTGTTTTTTTAGAGGTAAAGTTTGATATTTTTTTGCTTCACGGAAGGTCATCAGTTTTTTAATAATAATAAACCATGTAGGTTTGATTTTTTGTTCCATTTTCAAAATGTGTTTATGTTTTAATAATACGAAGGAAATACCTAAGTTAGCGCGCGAACCGCCAATTCTAGCTAGAACCACCCACGCTTCAATTAGCGCCTGAAGTTCGGTGGGCTCTTAATGATCGAGTTGTTTAGTTCCTCAAGATCTGAGTTGAGCTACATGATTACTGACTAAAACGTGCACTCAATGAACAGGTCCACCCAAGTGTATGTGGTTCTTTCCTTAAAAAACTATTTCAGACACTAATCTAAATTATGGTCATCTTATGATCTTAAAATGTCTTCTTGTGTCTATTTTTCTGCAATTATTTCTCAGGGGTAATCAGACAGGAAATATCGACTCCATCTTGTATATTTTCATTTTTTATTTGACGTGTATAAAAGATACGGAAATTCTATTTCCACAATGAACAATTCCATATTATTTCATTTTATAAAGCATTGTATCTTGATTCTGCTATGTATTATGCTATAAACTGATGCACTGTTAACTTTCACAAAACCAGAGATCCGCCATTTTATTTAAAAACATAATTAACTTTAATAAACGTAAGGTTTTAATTAAACCAGATCAAGATTTATGATCGTTCGTATTACGTAGTTAGTACAAAAATGTAATTTCTTCTGCGAAGTTATCCTTTTTAATTTTGTTTCATGTTAGGAAACGAGGCAACTAATTCGATTTAAGGCTCCCACAGACAGGCGCGACGCGAGTGTAGTAGAACCATTTCTATGAAAACTTAATGGAAATTGTTCTACCGGAATAGCAACGCACCGTCGCGCTTGTATACTGGAGTTTTTAGTGATATTACATGTATTACTTCTTAACTTTATTAAATAACGGTATATTTGCTGTTGCCACGGCTTCGTCGGTGTGTATTTTTTTTTTCTGAAGTGATTTGACTTTTATTTTTGCCTATCTGAACTGCACAAACTAGCTTACCTGTCATACGTACTAAAAACTACGACCAATCTGACTTGTAGGTTAACAAGTAGTTTAACGCAGATTTAACTGAAATTTTCCGATTATTTTGCAACCATAACAGCTAAAAATATATTTAATAAAATACGCCTATATTTTAATCCCAACCTCATCTTAATTTAACAAGTTCTCAAAGCATACAAGCCTTCTTAATCAGGTCTTGGAAGTCGTAACTCCGCCCAGAACGCTTCGTGAGAGAAATTTTGATTTAGTCTCATTTATCGGACCGAGCAACTTGCTACGGACCAAATTAATGTGTACGGGGACTTCATAAATTAAGGGGTTTTGATCAAAGGTCCTCTTATAAGGCTCTTAATTCTGTTGCTTTTGAATTTATTTGATTTTATTTCATGTTTGATTTTTATGTTGACTCTTAGGCGAAGCTTTATAATTAGGTTCTTGAGTTTGCGGAATATGAAATACAAAGTGGCAGAATTATTAAATTTTGGTACAGTGAAAAGCAATCAGGCCTCGTTCACATGGCAACTGCAAAAAGTTGGGGACATACTTCAACTTCAACTAAAAATACGGTTAAAAACAACAGTTGGTGTGAAATTGATATGTTATCTCAAGATTTTACAGTTAACAGGGTGACAGGGATATCGACACAACGTCTTACCTTGGATTCAGGAGATGATTCTAAAGCACCCTGCGTTGAAATGTTTAATCGGTTATCATAAAAAAAAATTGTTGTGTTCAGTACATTTTGACCGCGTAGATTGCACTTTTCTATGAAACAGTTCTCTAGACCATTAGGGGTCTAGAATCATCATCAGCCGAATTCATGGCTACAGTTTGCGCGTCAATGTTCCTACCACCCTGAATTTGGTAAGTAGTTGTGGTTTTAAGCAAGGCGACTGTTAGTGGATCTGCACAACCTTTATGGAAGCCAGATATTCCACCCACCACACCACAGTACACACACACACACACACACAATTGGCACAGTTGGTTTAATCAGTAGTCAGAATGACATCTTCAGCGCCTTTTGACAATACAGAGACTATATTGTTAAAACGTCCAATAAAGAGGAAGAAATGCTTAGTGCTACTCTTTAGCTTAACAACACCTAATCAGTTTCTTTAAGTCTGGTTAGTACACCTGAGCAACAATTTTTTCATTCAATGTATATTGTGCAAGATATGGCAAACTAAAAAACACTGTATAACGTTCAAATTAAGGTTTAAACATGCTGAAAAACTGTAACAAGCTTACAGTATCTCACATAGCAGTAGTTTTCAAAAGTTACAGCGTATTGGATTGGCAGGGCCGCGTGGTAGCTTAGTAAAGAGTAGGACTAAATATTTCTTAAGAAAAACTTATAAATAAACAAATATGAATAAAAACATGAAAAATTAAAACCTTTTAGTCATTCAGCAAAAATATCGAGCACACGACGGTTGAATAACGGGAATTTGAGACTGTTTACCCCGCAGGGTATACCCTAAGGAAAAGAATGAAATATGACTGCCTTCCTACTCAATCAAGGCACAATGGATCAATACCCATGTGTTGTAGGGCGGTGTTGCCAGCCCTAACAAACTAAAAAACAGCAAATCCTTACTAATACTATAAGCGCGAAAGTTTGAATGTATGGATGTTTGTTACTCTTTCACGCAAAAACGGCTAAACGGATTTGGATGAAATTTGGCACACATATAGATTATAACCTAGATTAACACATAGAATACTTTTATCCCGGTAGTAATTTCCGATTTCCACGCGGGCGAAGCCGCGAGCGGAAGCTAGTAAACCATAAAAAAGTAATTTTAGGAAAGGCATAACTTCAGATAAATTTCTGCCTCGTTGGTCTGGTGGTCGCAAGCGGTACTTCAGAGCTTGAGGTCCTGGGGTCGATTCCCAGGTCGGGCAAAGTGTTGTTGGGTTTTTTTATCTGGAATTTATCAGTAGCAGCCCGAAGTCTGGATTTCTGCCCGGTTGATGGCAATAGGCTCGCCCCCTATAACATGGGACTTGAACATAACTGGCGAAATGTGGGTGTACCCCCCGAAAGGGCCTTAGAACCTTTCAGGGCAAATAATACGTGTTGTTATGTGTGCACAAGCTCCAGCACTAACTTTTTATGTTTAATTTTAATTTTGGGTTAAGCTCCAGTGAATAGGCTCAGTTGGAATTAACCATAAAATAAATAGTAGCTTACACTGTATTAAAATAGGTGTATTACCATAACTATATGAACAACGGTCAATCGATCTGGTTAAGCTACGCTAGCCGCGGTTGGTCCGTGGATCAAAAAGCACGTTCAGCCGTTTCCGTTGGTCCCGGCTGTCATTTGTGGATTTTAGACAGTCGTTACGGGTCGTTAGAAGCCCGAAATTCTGACAACTAGTCTTACCAAGGGGTATCGTATTATCCAGTAACTGGGTTATGGAGGTCAGATAGGTAGTCGCTCCATGTAAAATACTGGTATTCAGCTGCATCTGGTTAGACTGGAAGCTGACCCCAACATAGTTCGGAACAGGCTAGGCAGATGATGATGATGATGAACGGATGTAGATAAATAGTGCAAAGAAATGCCCGTAGTGAGGCGCGTTTGTGAGCTGAGTGGTGTGCAGGGCGCGCGGCGGCCGTTGCGTATGGGTTCGGTACGCCGACACCCCCCACGCCTTGCGCATGTGGTGCGCCAACAACCAGCATCAGTAGACAGTAGACTTAGTTTAAACCCACACGAAACGCAAGAAAACAAGCATTTTGGATTACTTGCTTCAGATGGTGCCTGAAGTACAAAAGCAGTAGAAATATGGACTAAAAAAGCAACAGGGATGCCACTAAAACAAACTGTAGATCTACTGTTAAAACAGTAGGGTTGGCAACACTGCAGGAACAAAGCAAGTGGCTCGTTGAATGGCGAAGAGATTGATTGATATCGTTGAGCTCCCTAAGGTAGGGTTGAGCTGAGCCAATGATTATTGTATGCGTACCATATGTCCAGACTGGAATGACAGAATGGTCTTTTAAAAAGTGTATCTAAACACAACATCATGGCTGGTTTTCCAGAAGAGTTTTACAGAGGTGTACACATAGTAAACTCACATTTTGCCACTCATGTTTAAGTCCCATGTAATAAGAACAAACTACGTGTTCCTTTTCACCGGCTTCATAAGGTTCAAAACTCATTTGTTGGTATAACCTTTTATAATAAGCTTCCCTCTTCTTTACTAGATTTGCTAAAGTAAAATCCATCCTTTGTTCAAAGGCATACTATTCTATCAACGACTACTTAAACGATAAGAATTGTTGGTCGCTGTGATTAACTTAAGACAATGTTTATGTTCTTTCACCAGAATTAGCTTACCTACTGACAGGTTATATAATTATGTTATGTAGTTCATATTATTGTTTATTTTATTTGATTGTATAATTCAGTTTATTTTCATTTATTGTTGACTTAATCTACTAATTACAATGTTTTTTAATGAGTGGTTTTGCAATATGCTAGCGACCTCGACAATTATTATTGCCAGTGCAACCGGCAGCAAGTTCGTCGTGCTCCCTTAGATGTGACTGCCTGCGGTAGCGTCGGGGGTCGGATTGCCTCCGAGGGTAATGGCCGATCTTTGAGTTATACTCGTGAAAGGGTGTTGCTTGTGGTGACTGGTCGTCTTGCTGGCCATGGTTTTGTTATTGTTAATTGTATTAACTTTTTATTACTTTTATTCCAAAGATCCTAGTTTGAATTTTGTTACTTCAAGTTATAGCTATACTTACATAATGCAGAATTGCATATGAAAGCGGCGTCCTTTATGCCTTGAGGCTTTTATTTAAATTGTAAGTTCTGTTTACGTTTTTTTATTGTTTTATTTATTATTATTTATTTCTACATAAGTACCTATAGTTTTCAATTTTTGTTGGTATATTTGCGTGTGCTAGCTGAAATATGGCAATTTTATTTTTTTTGTGTTTCGTAATGTTAATTACCTACTATTGTATAGAATCAAGTTCTTCTAACTTAACAGACAGCCGTGCAGCTGGGGAGTTTGTTGCGCTACTTCTTCTTCCCAGTTAAAGCACTAGGAAGTAGTGAAGAGCAGGCGTTTTGGGGGACTGTTTTATGTAATTTAGACGTTCAAAAAGAGCTGGCTCTCAGCCTAGTTTGAACAAATGATTTTTTATTTTGATTTTGATTTAAGGAGCGAGCCTATTGCCTACAACCGGGCACAAATCCAAACTCCGGACTGCTACTGAAAAATTCCAAAAGAAACCCAATAAACCCTTTGATCGACCGGAGAATGAGGAAAAGCTAGATGTTGCATAAACATAACACCATAGGAATATTGTTACAATAACTGTTTAAATGAGCTGCCTTGTAGTTTATTGCCGTGTCTTCGCATTAAATGACGTACCAAAACATCTGAAGCCCAATTCTCGTAATTAAAAACGTACAAAATCTAGCTGCAGTCTCATCTCGGCGACAATCAAATGTCAAAAACTTGTCAAAAATCTAGGGAAACTAGAGGTATTTTTGACAGATTGAGACTGAGATCAGACTGTGAACGTTCTTAAAATTACGAGAATTGACCCTCTGTTGTCTGAATGTCTGCGCTGGGGTCCACAATATAAATATGAGCTATTTTGGTTTTACAATATAATCAACCTAAAATAAAAAATAAATTAAATATTTTCTCGTCTCACATACCGCAGTGTCTCAAGACGAAAGTCTTTGACTAGTGTGTGTTGCCAGTGATGACAAATATGGAACCAAAACGTGGTCGCTCACAATGGGCCTCATAAGAAGGCTTAAAGTCACCCAAAGGGCAATGGAGAGGGCTATGCTTAGAGTTTCCCTGCGTGATCAAATCAGGAATGAAGAGATCCGGAACAGAACCAAGGTAACCGACATCGCCCGAAGAATTGCCAAATTTAAGTGGCAGTGGGCAGGGCACATTGCTCGCAGAACAGATGGCCGATGGGTCCGAAAAGTTGTGGAGTGGCGACCGCGTACCGGAAGACGTAAAGTTGGAAGGTCTTCCAAAAGGTGAACCGATGATCTTATGTGGGCCACAGGAGTCCGCTGGATGCGGGAAGCACAGAACCGATCGAAGTGGCGGAGCTTAGGGGAGGCCTATGTCCAGCAGTGGACGTCTTTTGGCTGAAATGATGATGATGATGAATATAATCAACTCATTTGTCTAGTGATCCCAAGCGCTACTAAGGAGCATGAGTCCTTGGGTATATTTCCCAGGTCGGGCAAAGTGTTATTAGATTTTCCATCAGGAATTTGCTAGTAGCGGTTCAGAATCTGTATTCATGCCCGGTTGGCGATGGTCTAGCTATTACCCTTACATGGGCTGGCAAAAATGGGTGTACCAAGGCACATCTGTGCCTACCTCTTCAAGGATGACAGGGGTGATGTTTGTTGTAAATGTGAACTCTGTACATACTATACATTTCTGTGAACGTTTCTAACCTTGTTCTCAAAAGACTGTATTTCATCCCGTCGGTTTTGTATTAGTTTTTTTAATAGAAAAGTTTGAATCCTCGTAAATCTACGTTTCACTTGTTATACAAACTGCTTGTCGAAGGCAGAAGTCGTTGGTTGGATTGCTTTA
The DNA here is from genome assembly GCA_947359405.1 of Antitype chi. Lineage (NCBI taxonomy): Eukaryota > Metazoa > Arthropoda > Insecta > Lepidoptera > Noctuidae > Antitype > Antitype chi. The sequence continues at coordinate 4,342,549 of OX375812.1, forward strand.
CTTTTGTACTTTACCAACTTAAAACGTTCACTCAAATATTCATTTCACAACTCTTATTGCAAACGCGTAAGGTTCAAGATTCCTTACGTGTTTGTTTCAAGGTTTTCTTGAGTGTTCTGGTAGCTATTTCAATTTTATCACGTTTCTACGCGTCTCGTTTCCGACGTGACTAACTAGAACGTTTTAATGAAAACAACATGTAAATATCGTAGTTTTTTTCATCGTTTTTACATGGTGTTAGCTGTCATACAAAATAGTAGAAATTGTATAACATAATATTTTCATACTGCTTGTCGAGGAGGATTTAATAACAGAACTGATGTTATTTCATTTGGGATTTTACTTTGATAGGACATTAAAAGCATGAATTTGGGTAAAATATTTAAAGTTGGAGTATGTGCAAGAGATCCTTAGCCTAGAATGATTGCATTACATATATTATAATCAGCTTATAATGTTCCTTCTGCTGGGAACCACAGTCGCATAGGTCGTAGTCCAGCGCGGGTTGGTGGGTGTCACATGTCTTCGAATATTTGCTTCGAGGACATGCTGGTTTCCTCTAGATGTTTTCCTTCAACGTTTTAAGAGCAGTGGTGATGAATTTAAATACAGAAAGCAAAGTGCCTGTCTGGGCACGAACTCACAACGTACGGCTTGTAAGTCGCGGGTCGATACCACGGGGCCACCACTGCTCGTTTTCCAATGGGCTTCCTTTGTTCAATAAGTAAACAGAAGAAAATCTTAATTTTTTGAAGTGAAACTTCTTATGCGACTTCCAACAAGGTTGCGTTAAACGTTTAACGCTACCGAGGGAGGGAGAAAGAAAGATACACAAAATTAGAAAGTAGGAGAGAGAAAGAGAGTAAGTCGGTTTCAGTTCTTCCGCGCGGAGGGACTCCACGCACTTTTTGAAGTGAAACTTCTTATGCGACTTCCAACAAGGTTGCGTTAAACGTTTAACGTTACCAAGGGAGAGAGAAAGACAGATACACAAAAGTAGAAAGTAGGAGAGAGAAAGAGAGTGAGTCGGTTTCACTTCTTCCGCGCGGAGGGACTCCAGGCACTTTTTGAAGTGAAACTTCTTATGCGACTTCCAACAAGGTTGCGTTAAACGTTTAACGCTACCGAGGGAGAGAGAAAAAAAGATACACAAAAGTAGAAAGTAGGAGAGAGAAAGCGAGTGAGTCGGTTTCACTTTTTCCGCGCGGAGGGACTCCACGCACTTTTTTTTTTACCTCACAGGTGAAGCTGAGCAATGAACGTGCGTTAAATTTTCATCTGACTAGTCACACAGTATGCCATCGATCTTGTTTTACACATTGGTAAACTCTTACCCAATCCTTACTCCATATCCAAAAATGATAACAAACGTCGAACGTGCTGATCAAATTACACGCACATAAATTCCCCTTCCGATCCCAATTGAAACTCCTTCAACATAACTCAAGCTTCTTCAAAACATAATTTGTACGGAACTCAATTTTAAGCATATTCGAGTTACCAAGGTTTTAAACAAAATTTTCTCGATATACACGAGTGAAGTTTTGCGTCGTCAAGTTTAGGGGTATTAGCAACTTTGTAACTTGCTTTGTTTGCACTAAATAGCCTTGGTTCTAGGATTTGTGTGTAAGTATGATATAACTTAAGAAAATACTTATTAAGTTATTAAGTAGGCGCCTGCGTGAGTGATTTTGTTGCTAAATAGCTAGTTATGTAGTTGTTAGTGTTATTTTAGTTAAAGAAAAGTACAAGAGCACGTTAAATTGGAAATTAATAGGCGTGTATTACACTGGCTGGACCGATTTGGCTTCTTTTTATTTTATTTCAAATTGGTCGTTATAGGCTGAATTGGGTTTTCGTTCATAAAGAAAAATTGGAAAAGTTTTTTTTTAAATCTAATAACCGTCTTTTTGGGTGTATTGTTCATATTTTAACCGGGCGATGTCTTAAATAAAAAATAAAAAAAACTAAACTAATTAGAAATAAAAAGCCTCGATGAATGCTGATATCTGAATACATACGTCCATATTGGTGTCGCCACCATCTCGCTGTTTTTTTTTTAAAGGCTCCCATAGACAGGCATGACACGACGCAGACAGTGCAACGTGATTCTGGTAGAATAATTTCCTTGACGTTTTCGTAGAAATTGTTGTACTAGAGGCACGTCACGGCTTGAACAATTTTTGTGTTCGTGAACGTTTTTGTACACTTCTCATTTTAGCGGACGACGGAAGTTGGGTAATTTATATAAGGTACCTCTACCTACCTAAGGTAGTAGGCTTGAAACAAAATTTAATTTTGCTTTCAACCCAGCATCACATTGAAACATATAACCTATAAACTCATTTTACAAACCAACAGATCTTTGTTTTATATTGTAAAACTTTTTTAAGTATCAAAATTTTCGACAATACAGAGAAAAAGGGTGCTCTGAGTGTTTTCATACTCAGTAATGAAAAAAGTTTAGAAATATGAAACAGCTTTTCACGTGAAACAGTCTGGTCTGACAGAATATTTTGTTTTAGGTTATCTTCTTCGGTGAGCGTGACCTATTAAAAAATCAAACTGGTTGCTAATTGAATTGTAAGTATAATTAATTGGTGCGGGTTGTTCGAAAGAGATACCGTCGCCCCTAGCACACAGGCAACTGAGGGAACACGGGTGGGTTTTAGTCAGTAAAAGTCTGACACGCCCTCCTGCTCCACCCAGAGCGGGAGAAGTTATTTGATGATTTCCCATCCTCAAAAAAAAAAAAGTATAATTAATTATATTTATGACATTGATTTACACTCAGTGATTACTTTAACTCACACACTGACTTATTACTTGTTAATATTATAGGAAAATCGTATACTTACTTTTACAATGTTTATAAATGTGTGAGCACCATGTATCTATCACAGAATTAATTTATCTGTATTGCTTCAATTTGATTCTGTTTACCTATTTTGGTATGGTAATTTTATTCTGGGTGCATCGTTTTCACACATAATCATATAATGAATGTACTATATTAAATATTGTACTTGAAACATTTTAAAAGAGTAACGGTGGAGTTTCTTGCCCATTCTTCTCCATACGAAACTACATTTTGAAAGGGGCGACTAGAATCAATTCTATTTTTGTAAATGTTGACGTTCAAAAGTGCCTTTTAAGTGCCTATTTGAAATAAATGCTTTGACTTTGACTTTAAAATTTTTGTGATTTTTATCAAAATTGATACTATTTGCATAAAATGTGGTAGGTACAAAAGATGTTACATAAGAATTCAGTGCAAAGACAAAATTCGCCATGTAGGTAGTGATGGTAAGGAAATATTAGTCGAATATGAACGAAAAAAAAAGAAGAAACATACAGACAAGCAAAAATTATTTTGGGCAAGGTACTTTGCAAATAAGTGGAATTTAAATTAATTTCAAATCATTTAGTGTATATTTCTGGCACTTAGCAAATAGTTAATTTTTTAATCAAAGTTCGGGAAGATCCAGTCACTTTTTCTGGACTATTTAATACGGATTAGGTCATTTACATTAAGTTAAAGAATTCAATTTAAAGATACCAATCAATACTTCTTCGTCAGCCTACAGCAGTCCACTGCTGGATATAGGCCTCTCCTATTGCACGCCATTCAACAAAATTTTCGGCAACTGTCATTCAGCTGCTACCAGCTATCCTGCGAAACTCATTCCACCTAGCTCGAGGGCGTCCTTACGTTTGCTGATCGATCATCGGTTCTACGGCTAATATGGCCTACTCCTTGCCACTTCAGCTTGCTTATTCTGAGAGCTACGTCGTCAACATTGGTTCTCTTAATAAATTCCTAAGTTGATTGACTATTTCATTCAAGAAGTCATTCATTCAATTATTGAACTTGAGTGTTGTATGTTAATGATTATAATTCACTAGATACATACATACGTGTTATGGTCGCACAATTTTGTTAAACAGTGATTGATAAAAATTAAAAACTTTTTCCAAAAACAAACAACCGGCTTCCGGAAAAACACTACAAAGTGCAAAAAAAAATATTTTTCACGTTTTAGCCCAACCTACTCCACACCAATTCGATATTTCATCATCCTTGAGGTCAAAACAATGCATATTTATGCGATAGCAGCAATCGCGGTTGATTTGCTGTCATTTTTTGAAGAGTTCCATTGTCTGTCTCCAAAACGAATCATCAGATCTATATGAAACTTAAATGGGACCATTTCGGAAAAAACCTCTTTCGAACAAAAAAATATTTTGCAAATCCGTGTCATCTAAGACAGAGTTATGCCCGAACATACATAAAAAAAAACATGTCGAATTGATAACCCCATTCTTTTTGAAGTCGGTAAATAAAAAACGGGGGCTACTTTAGCGCTTTCCCTTTAAGAAACGATGACGTGACGACCTGTTCTTGAATATTTTCCTTTTATGTCAAAAAGAAATACTTTCAATAACTCACATAGTTATGGTACTTACATGATTGCACATCCCTGTCCATTATCCAAGCGATTTTTTCCATTAAATTAAAAACCCAACGGGTTTCTTATGGAATGTTCGGGAAGTCTGCCAGCTCCTGGCATTATTGGTTCCACTTCGAGAGTTTTACGACAATTTTGTGGAAGTTAAATCGGGACATAAATCAGGGAGATTTCTTTGCTGTAGTAATGCCGGTTATTGGCTTCAAGGCTGTCAGTAAATTTATTTACCATAACTTGTGATAACTGCATAGTGGTCGCAAGCAGTCTACTGCTGAGCACGCGGTCCTGGAATCGATTCCCGGGTAGGGCAAAGCGTTATTGGGATGTGTTACACCTGGAATTTCTACAGTAAATGCGTTATGTAATGTTATATTATTTACTATACATTAAAAGAGTTTGATGTTCCCACTCAGCAGTACATCCCAGCGGATGCGGGCCAGGCGGAGCAGGCCGTAATCCACCACGCGGGCCTAGTGCGGGTTGGTAGATGTCACATGTCTTCAAATTTGGTTCTAGGACATGCCGGTTTCCTCACGATGTTTTCCGTCATCGTTTTGAGAGCAGTCGTGGTGAAATGACTCACACAAAGTAAAGCAATTGTTAGTGTTTGAACCTATGACCTACGACTCGCAAGTCGCGGCTGTTTCCACTGGGTTACTACTGCTGTTATATTATTAACTACTAGCTTCCGCTCGCGGCTTCACCCGCGAGGAAGTCGGAAATTATCATTAAAAGTATCCTATGTGTTAATCTAGGTTATAATCTATCTGTGTGCCAAATGTCATCCAACATTCAGTAGTTTTTGCGTGTAGAGTTCGCTGTACCAGTACAGTTTCCTAATAATTGTTTGATGCACCGGGCGACGTCATTACGTCAGAGCCGGCTGTCGCTGAAAACCAGCGCTGGGGCTCTGCCTTGCATAGGGTCGCAGCATAATGCTGAGTGATAGCCGTTTTGCGTGGATGTGATGCATGTTTCCCTCAACCTTTTATTTTTTATTTTTTTGTGTTACTTTTTTTTGCGTCATGTTTACCGCAAATAAACGTTTTTTCTTTCTTTCTTTTCTTTTTTTATACACCCGCACAAACAAACTTTCGCGTAAGATGACATGAGCTAAAGTCGTATCGCTCGTGTCGATACAAGAGATTGAGACTAAAATGTCGAGAGTAAAGTGGGAGGACTGAATACGCAGAATAATATTTCGTTTGCACTTCATCCTTCCCTAAACTTTCTTGTTCCTATTACATCTGGCAAGATGAGGGCGCACTATAGGTAAACCTGTGCCTGACCCTTCAGGGAAAATACAGGGGGTTTTTTTGTTGGGTGGGAAATCATCAAATAAGTTCTCCTGCTAGGGGTGGAGCGGGAGAAGTGTCAGAATTTTACTGACTAAAACCCACCCGTGTTCCTTCAGTTGCTTGTGTGCCAGGGGCCACGGTATCTATTTCGAGCACCCCTCGCAGGCATCGGCCCTTGCGAACCCCACCAATTAGTGCTGACATCTCTTTGAGGCGCGCGTGGAACACAACGCGCCGTCGACCCAGGCTTGGTTCTTACCGGACAGCGAGCCATTACTCGCCGTCCGCAAGCCCCCGCCTGCGGTGGCCGGGAATCAGCCTGCGATTCCCAACGCCCAGGGCGTCTCCTGCGGTGACTAGAGCCGTGAGGGCGCATATACTGCCTGTCCCTCACATGCACCGCCTTCCTCTTCGCGAGCATCACTGCTTCGCAGAAGGAGGTGACGGCTACCCATGCACTTTCACTCCATACCATGGCCTGGACCAGGGTCGGATGCGAGATATCGCCGCCGCCGATCGCCTCCACGAGAACGCGGCGGTGCTCTGCCCAAGCCGGGCAGACCTTCAACGTATGCTCAACCGTGTCAGAATCAGAATCAGAAAGCTTTATTTGTAAACATAGGTTAAATTACAATAGTTTGCGAGATGTTACAGATAGGTAGATCCTCCATGTTTTGCCCAAAGGCGTACAAATATATTTAATTACACAAATACATTGTCGAATTTATATAAAAACAATATTAATAGGTAGGTACATGATTATCAATACAAATTGCAGAAAATAGAATAAATTTCATTACATGTCAAATAGAATAAAGTTACATGCTATAATAATGCTAATTAATGTCAAATAAAATTCTAAATCGTCAAAATAGGTGAGATTATATACAATTTTCTGAAGCAGTAACCATAGAATTGTCGTCCAAATATTCCTGGAGTGAGTAATAGCATTTATTTATTTTTTTGTTTTATATATTTATATTTTTTATCCTCAGGGCGATCTACGCAGTGGAAATACCCAGGCGTTTCCTCCCGCCTTATGCGAAACAGGAACCTCCCGAAACAACCGTGTCCGATGAGGACCTGCGTCAGGCGGAAGGTGAAGACGCCGTAGCGCCTTTCAATCCACTCCTCAAAGAGGGGACGTACCGCCGAAATCGTGGCGTCCCAAAAAATACAGGCGTGATGTTATGTTATGTAATGATGTAGTATTTCATTTTATTTACTACAGATTATTCAGAGTAAATAAGACTCAATACGCGATAAAAGTCATCGACGGTTGCTTTTCATCCATTTTCCAGCCACCAATAAAGAAAAATCCATACAAAATAAAATAAAAAATAAAGAACAAAATGCAAGTTTGAAAAGCTTCCGTAGCAACTAGAAAATATTTTCCAGAACAAAGCTGATATAAACAACCGATTGCCGGTTTCATATGTCTCGCCTAACGATGCATGTGCATAGGAAAAAAAAAGAAACAAACAAAAAAGGTTCTATCGCGTCGGGTGTCACGGACATATTCTAGATAGGAGGTTTAACGTATAAAAAAGTTTTACGTACCGAGAAGGTTTGAGCCGAATGTAGTGCCAAATTAAAAACGGCTAGCTGTAAAATAAACGCATGACCGACCACTGTTAATCTGTATTTTGACGGTTAGGCCGAAAAAAAACAAAAGGAATTGTGTGTTGACTTTTAAATCTGGAACCAGATAAAAACTGACGTTTGTTTGACATGGATTTTTAGGCGCGGATTCAAAAATGGCTTTGTTGATTTTTCTACTATTAGGAATGTTTTTTTTTTGTTGCGCTATGTTCAACTGCTCGGTGCGCAATACAAAACAGAACATTTTTTTTAAATTTTTCATTCAATAGGAGCATTCCTAAAAAAACATGCGGAAAAATACTTTTTCACCTCACAACCTCGGAAAGATTCTGTTTGTCATTCGAAATTTCGGTGCAAAAGTTCATTTTACCCGCTAGCGTTGAAAGAGTTTTTGAAATTCGAACCTTTCTATTCAATAATTTTCTTTATAGCCAGTCCACTGAAAGTGCATTAAATGCTTATTTCATATCAGTGCGCCAACCCCATTTTTAGAATAATCGCGCTGGCCAGAAGGACGACTGAATTAAAAAATAAAGAAACTTTAAAACCGTTTTTTGATAAAATCGTAAGATATCAAAAAATATGAGCGAGTCCCACAGCGATGAATATATAAATTTAACACCTACCGAGTTAGTGCAAGTGGTACTGGTACATAATGCTGAATTGAGTTATCTTCCGAAAAGTACATAAAAGCGTACAAAATGTTCATTGCATGGAGACATTCTAAAGGCGTGACAACGTTTTCGAAGACTCCAATGCAATGCTATCATACTTCATTGAACTAAGTACACTAATTTAATTTATTATTTAGGCTGTTTTTCTTGCCTAGCATTTTCCTCGCTGTAGTGAGGTGAAAATTGTGTATTTCGCTCTGCAGCAAAGGTATTCTGCGTCTCGTACCTTTGAAAGCCTCGCTACGCTAAGGATTCTATATTTGAACCACTCGCTTCGCTCATGGTTCAATCCTAGAATCCTTCGCTTGCTCAGCTTTCAATACAAGTACTCGCGCAAAAAACAACTTTGCAGCCTTGCATAACAAATAACTATTTCTTGTGACCCATGAAATTACCAGATGCTATATAAAGCAAATTGACACTTATCTGCAATCTTTCATGCCAAATGTGACATTATATAACGACGACAGTAATCTCGTCGTCGTTTGCCAAAATGTCACTCCATTACAACTTACATTTATTTTTCTAGTCCGAGCAAAGATAATACGCTTTTCATCCTGTGCAAATGTGGTGCGGCGAGTGCACTTACATGAATAACTTTAAAATGTGGACGAACACGACTCGACGGGAGAAAGAACTCAAAGACTTTTGTTCCATTTTTGAATATATTTTTTTTGTTTCGTTGAAATTTTGATGCGTTCATATTTTGGAATTGTTCGTCGTAATTATTGTCGAAGCTTTGTTCTGCTTAAAATATTTTATTTTTATTCGGGTTCAGGATTTTCGTAAAAGCCAGGTCAGAATAACAAAAACTTATTGAAAAGTGGCACAATAGCAAGCGTTTTTTATTCCGATATTTCGAGTGAAATCAGAAACTCATTTATCATGGTGAAGGATTTCATACGCACGAGCGTCTCTTCTAAGTAGGAACGCGGTTAGATCCCTATTCCCTGGAAGCCAGAAAAAGAAAGTATCTACTCAAACCTCACAAACACTAAATTCTCGTACTATTTAAATAAAAGTTCACGTTCCAAGAAAAACTTAACTCTAGGTATTACTTGATATAGACCCCATACCAAGTACCTATTATGTAGTACCGGCTTGAGGTGATGAAGATGTTCATGAATCGCAACTCCACGTAGGTAAATAAATCTTAAGCTTCACAGAAAAATCCTACAGTAAATAAAATACCTCTAACACAGCCAAATAGAAAAACCACGTAATCCAAGAGGGCGTCAATCATAATTTTAATAAAACGCCTGTTTTATGTATTTCCCTAAAGTAGCGATATTTATACGTGTTTTCTGTGAGCAAAGCCGGGCTCAACGAGATCTCAATTTGTAAAGACAAAGCCCCTATCCATCATCCGAAGGGAGCGAACTGAAAGAAAACCCGCCTCACCAATTTTTAGGGAAGGAAATAAGGTTGGGTTCCGTGTAGTTGAGTTTCAAACTAAAAGATTATTGGAGAAGGTAACACGATCCAGTGGTGACAGAGAACAATGGTTTTTACACGCTTTATATTAGCGTCACTTGTATGTTTGTAACCGACTTCTTAGGGCGCGATTTTGACCCACTCTAAACGGTCAGATTTCATTTAAACTTTGTAAACTCATCGAGGACCGATGACAATTCAATAATTAAAAAAAAAAAAATATAAAAAATAGAAAAACTCACGCTTTTGTGCGTGGGGTGGGTGACATTAATTGATTATAAAAATACCTCAAAAAGCACTCCACGCTTTTTAATTGAATTGAATTATATTCTCCTTTTTTAGTTTGGTTTTTAAAGCGTGTTTTTTAGTTTTTTAAACTATTATTTTTATTGTGATACGACATATTACGACAATATTGCAACTAAAAAACGCAACCGGCAAATTCGACGTCTTTGAGAAAACGTCTACCAATAATTATAATTTAGGGAAACCATTTTTACTTACCAACAGCGGACAGCGGTTTCGGAATTAAAAAAAAAACTGTTACATTTAGTGTCAAACTGACATCTGTCAATTTCCATTAAATTGATCATAGATATTTCTTTCATAGATAAAAGATAATTCACCCGGTTACTATCCGAAGGACCTTGTCCAAGATACTTAGATTTACGTGGGAATTTGTAAGCAATTACGAATATAAAGTATGTAAGTCCTGATATCCTCGTGAGTCGTGCCTCCAAGTTACAGTCGTGCCCTGAATAACTTATGCGACTCAGAGGACGTGGGTAACTGAATACGACTGCTCCTAACAATCAGTTAGCCATTTTGAAGAAGAATATTTATGTGTTCCTTAGAAACGTAGTGTTTTTTCTTAGTTATTAGTTTGACATTCAGGGCAAAATTCACCAATTAAACTGAACGCGACCAGCACATCTAAATTGCATTCAAGAGCTGTGTGTCAATTTTGTACAACAATGATGACACTTACAGCTCTTTTTTAATCTTTTTATTAGGGACTTTTATGACGGCAATGCGTATGACAGTCCCATCGTTTATTTTGCGCCATGAGCCTGAACAGACTCATCAGAGTTAGTTTTTTTCATTATGATCGCAAACTTATTACATGGAATGTGTCCAGATCTAAGTTTATGAGCTGTAACAACTACTTTTCTAGATATATTACTGTTGATATGACAGCTCTTGACCGCAGTTTAGAGGTGCTGATCGTGTCCAGTTCCATTGGTGAAAATCGCCCTAGTTGTTCTACTAAAAGGAGTACGTGTATACGGTACTGTAACTGACTAGCGGCCGAATATTAACGCCAGTCTATTTTAAGTCACCAGCCTCGTGCTGTCGTTGATACTTTTAGGTTTATTCAAAATCAAAATCAAGCCAAGGATATTAAAACAATATGTCGTGAACAATATGTCACGACATATTGTTTTCATATAATAAACACATTCAACCTAAAATGTACAACCTTTACTTTCAAATTCAAGACTAGTTTATTATATAACATAGAATTCCCAAATTAAAAAATAATCTAGTTAAATCCGCCTGCCAAATTCTGTTCAACACAAAATTATAAAAGCAACATTCACAAAAAAAAAAAACAAAAGTGGCAATTAAATATTCTAGGCGAGTTAAAGCCATTAATTACCACGGAACCCTAGAGAAAGAATAAAAGGTCGTGTTTCGGCCGAGCCGAAGATTATCACTGGATAAGTTTGATCAATACCTCGGCATTGGGGTACTGCCGAATATTGGACTAAGCCGAGGCCGAAACTAAGCTCTATTTTTTTTCAAGGATTATTTTTCTTTTGATTTTCGATTGCGTTTGTCAAGCTGTTGATTGATTAGTTAGAAGAGATGTTTTGTGTTTATTGGATCAAATAATAGATTATTTTGTGTTATACTTTTCTGTCTGAGCGGATATCTAGATAACCAGTTGTACGTCGAAATTTCTATATTTATGGATGTAATTCATTCGCACCCGCTTCTTACGCACGAGTTAAGTCACATTGGTACTTTCCTGGATTTAAACCCACTGTGGGTTTAAATTTACACGTAAAATCCAGGAAAGTACCAATGTGACGTTTCAATTTACGCGTAAGTACTTTTTAGGGGCTTGTATCTAAGTTAAAACAGCCGCACAGGTGAATCGATCAGGTTAAGCTACTCTTGCCTCTGCTGCTCCGTGGATGGGTGACCATTTCTACATACCAAGATCCTGCCTCGAAGAGCGCGGTAAGCCTTTGGCTATCATTCGTAGATCTTTGACAGTCGTTACGGGTCGTCAGTATTTCGAAAATCTGACAATTAGTCTTAGCGAGAAGTATCGTGTTACCCAGTAACTGCAGTGGCGGTCAGATAGGCAGTCGCTCCATGTAAATTACTGGTATTCGGTTGCATCCGGTTAGACTGGAAGCCAACCCCAACATAGTCGGGAAAAGGCTAGTCTGATGATGAGTTTCTGAGTTAATCTTGGACATCATTGACACCGGTGATGGAAAACTATCGTGAGGAAACGGGGACTTATAGTTAACATAAGTCTGAAATCGTCAAACCATCTTAAGCAAGCGTGGTAATCAATTCTCGTACCTTCTCTCTATGAAAAGAGGCCTTTGCCCAACAGTGGGGCAGTAATAGGCTGGTATTAGTATTAACTAGTGAGTTGAAATGTAGATCCACAGATACGGATCCGGATACGGATAATTGGCGTCAAGATCCACCGATACTTATAATTGGCGTCAAGATCCGCGGATACAGATACGGAACTCGACTTTCTTACTCAATCGGTGTCGGTGCGCGTGACCTTGAAACGATATTTGACGCCACTTGAACTACAAAGTAGTTTATTAATGCAATTCGGAATTATTAATAAGGTAAAAGATCCGTCAAAAATATAATTGATACGGATACGGATATCCGCAACATCACTAGTATTAACATTCACGCTAAAATGGAATTGGGCTAGACTGCACATTTGCCGCATGATGGCATTATGGCAAGCGACATCGCAGTAGGCCCAGACGGAGATGGCGGGATGAGCTGGGCTCCTTCAACAAGAACTGGTCCTTAGCTGCTTTAAACAGAGAGACGTGGAAAGAGGGTAGGGGCCTTTGCCTTGCAGTTGGACATCACAGGCTTTTAATAATCTTCTATTTAGTATGTCTATAAGCGAAAGATCACTCATTCATAAATTAATTCACACACTGATTAATCACGAAATCTCAAGAACTACTGGATCAACGAAGATGAAATTTGGCATAGACATAGATTATGAGTAGGAGACGCCAGCAAATAAAGGATTTCAGGAATCTCACCCCGTAAAGGGGTGAAATTGGTGGTGGAAGTTTGTATGAAAAATGTCATCCCGGGAGATGGGTTCCTTTAGGACAATTTTCAACATTAACACGGGTGGAGCCGCGGGAAACAGCTATTAACTAATACTTACTCTTCATTGAACGAAGATCTTGTTAGCCCTATATTATTTGTCAGCCCAAGGCTTAATTGGCGAATAATATGTTCCGAGAAACTGACTGACAATATCCTGTACGGGGGCCTTCAACGTACAAATAGGCAATAATTCCGTTTGAAGTTCAGCTTCAGCGCACAAATAGACGAGAATTATAAATAATTGAGTAAGGAGATACAAGGATTTACCCGCGGTTTCGCTCAGCTATGGGCTTCATCTCATAGAGAGCCGAGAATATTTTTTGACGTGAAACGTCTTTTCGTTTGGTGTACTGGTGGTTTTTTTTTTTTTTTTGGGTGGGAAATCATCAAATAAATTCTCCCGCTCTGGATGGAGCGGGAGGGCGTGTCAGACTTTTACTGACTAAAATCCACCCGTGTTCCCTCAGTTGCCTGTGTGCCAGTGGCCGCGGTATTTCTTTCGAACAACCCGCACCCCTGGCAGGCATCGGCCCTTGCGGACCCCCCCATTTGGTACTGGTGGTAAGTTCAATATTTCTGAAAGACACATGTAAGATTTCAACCACTAATAACTACGAGAGTTTTAGTGATAGAGGCTAGATTAATGGTTTCATTCAAAACGTAGGTCATATTCATAGCAATTTTTTTTCACTTCAGTGGTCTATCGCACGGGAACCGTGCTTTATTGCGGAATAGGGAGTATCCTATGTCACTTTAGACTAGTGTAGCTTTGCACCAGTTAAATATTTTTGTAATTGGATCAATATTTTCAATGATTGCCAAATAAACAAACACAGCTAAAAAATAAATGTTAATCATTGGGAATGTACAACAGTGGAGCTACGTCTGCCAACAAACTTCTATGCAGTTTGGCGGAGGTAAATGTAACCTTAAAAAATATTTTTCTGTGAATTATCCCTTTTTTTTCATAGTAGGTATTCGTTTAGAGAATGTTCTAGAGTAGACTGGGTCTGGACGAAGATCAGCTCTATGTTTGTTTGTGAAAGGAAATAGTGTATACTTAGTGTGTGTATATAGTATGTAGTATCTACTTACATAGTTGGTACAATAACATTAACAGTTCTTTACGAACGAATCATTTAATAAGTAGCTGAGATCAAAAAGATAATATCACAGCACTTAGCTATGGTTAAAACTTAACAGATTACTTATTGCTTCCCAATTTACATCATGCTTAAATAATGAGCTTATTTTTATTTAATATTTATTCTGAGACGGTTTTTTTTTGGGTGGGAAATCATCAAATAACTTCTCCCACTCTGGGTGGAGCAGGAGGGCGTGTCAGACTTTTACTGACTAAAAGCTACCCGTGTTCCCTCAGTTGTCTGTGTGCCAGGGGCCGCGGTATCTCTTTCGAACAACCCGCACCCCTGGCAGCAGTCTGGGATTCCCTACGCCCAGGACGTCTCATGCGGCGAATAAGGCCGTGAGGGCGCATATACTGCCTCTCCCTCACGTGCGCCATCTCCCTCTTCGCGAGCATTACTGCTTCGCAGAAGGAGGTAACGGCTACCCATGCACTTTCGCTCTGTACCATGGCCTGGACGCGAGAGATCGCTGCCGCCAATCGCCTCCACGAGGACACGGTGGTGCTCCGCCCAAGCCGGGCAGACCTCCAACGTATGTTCCACCGTGTCTTCAGGGCGATCTTCGCAGTGGAATCACCCGGGCGCTTCCTCCTGCCTTATACGAAACAGGAACCTCCCGAAACAACCGTATCCGGTGAAGACCTGCTTCAGGCGGAAGGTGAGGACGCCGTGCCGCCTCTCAAGCCACTCCTCAAACAGGGGACTTACAGCATTCTGAGACGGTTTTATAAGTTGTTACTCTATAACTTGATACATTTTATTATTATTCTGTTGCGTAATTTGTTTTATACTAAATGTGTTTTCCAAATTAATAACATACTTACTTAATACAACATTCAACTTAGTTATTCATATACTTACTTGACTTCGTTCTGAGACGTAAACCTAAGTACACGCTTTGAAAAAACAAACGGCCTCTTTGCAAAAGCCTCAGAACAAAGTACGTAAGTCCTGGAAATCGTTTAAGGTCACGAAAATAGGGACCTACGTGATGTGCGTTTAATGTACACTCGTTTTAGATGTTTGTAAATTAGGTAAATAGACTCGAAGAAAAGTAACTATGTGCTGTGCTCCGAAATGGAGGTTCAATATTCAATACTCCATCATTTAGTTAGTTACGTATTTAGTTGCGGTGTTTTTTAATTCCATTTTTTGGAAATGTACAATTAAGTTAGCAAAGACAAAGCATTAATTTCAAATAGGCACAGAAAAGGCACTTATGAACGTTAATATTTTCATTAAAATATAATTGTTTTAGGTCACCCCTTCCAAAAAGTAGTTTTTATGGAGAAGAATGGGTTAGAAACTGCACAATTACTCTTTTAAATGGTTTTAGAATATTTTATATATATAAATATTATGTGAAAACGATGCATCTTGAATAAAATGACTATACCACTAGAGTTAAAAAGAATTAAAAATGAAGTAATTACAGATACATTGTGGGGCTCACATATTATTTACAAACATTGTAAAAGTAAGTATCCGATTTTCCAAAAAAAATCACAAGTATTAAGTCATTGCGTGAGTTATAGTAATCACAGAATATAAAGTCAATGTCATAAAAATTATAAATTATACAATTAAATTGACTCCTGACATACAGGTAGGTACATCTAGTTCAGGAGTCAGAGGCTTCAAACAAGTTTCCGTAACCTATTAATTCAATAAAGAAGAATTGTGAAGAAAGAAAGAAGAAGAATTTTAATTAGCAACCGCTTTACTTACTAATTTACACAGCCACTAATCTGAAAACTCCTATGTGCATGTTACTACACCAGCCAATACCTTATAAACTGAAACACAGGATTATTATTTACTATAATGATTCTGAAATGTGACCTCTAATAAAGATGATCACAATCCTACTAACATTATGAATGTGAAACTTTATGTTCAGATGTTAGCTACTCAATCATGTAAAAACGGCCTAACGGATTTTGATGAGATTTCCCACACTGTTAAAACTATCAGTGTGGGAAATCTACGATAATCTACTTATATAAAATAAAGAGGTTATAAACATAACCTCTTTATTTTATATAAGTAGGATACTTTTTATCCCGATAGTAGGTACATACAGCGTCAGTATGTGCTAACCCCTCAAGTTTTAAAATGTTACACTGCTACAACATTGAATTCGTTACGAATAATCTAAAGAAAACTTTAAAAAGAGTTAATTGTTTCGACTTGGATTCGAACCATCGCATTACCGAACGTCGTCATAAGAGTACTCATACCGGCAGTTTGACGAACTAGCCAGTGAGCCCATATGAACTGCGATGAAATTGTGGTCGACTAGGTTTAGGTCTCTGTCTAATCGATAGACTATGTTATTTCAGGGTATCCATTATTTTAACTGTTTACGTTTTTTTTGATAAATATTAAGCCCTACCCTCAAGTTATATTTACAACGTTCACTTAAAACGTCTGCATGCAGAGATGACATGACAGATCACGTTACATTTTGATAGTTTATGTCAATCTAAAATATTTCTAGCGCTTCCTAATATATCGTCCGCGTTAATCACTTGTTTAGGGACCCTTTGTGTCAGTTGGGAAAATATGTATAATAAGTCATTTGTAAATAAAATTATCAAACCAAATTGTAAAATATAAATGTTTGTAGTAAAATAAGATCAAAGTTTTGTTAAATAATAGCAATAATAAGTTTTATGTAATGATTATTAAAGTACTTTTTTTGTCTTGTTTTTTTTTTAATTCTTTATAAATATTACTAGAACAAAATAGAAAAATACTTTATATTCAAAAAAAATATTGCATGACAAAAAGTACATTTCGTGCCTAGGAATTGAACCTCCAACCTTATGCACGGTAAGCGGTCTCAAATCCTCCGGCCTAGTTAAACGTTCTATGATTACTCGTAATTGTTAACCATATTCACTAAAACAATACAATAAATTATAATAAAATGGTTTTGCAAAATACAAAAAGTTACTTGGGCCTAGCACGGATTTGAACGCACATATGTCTTTTGGAGGGGTAACCACTTATTGGAGCTGTGTGTACGTCCCCGTGGCATAATTTCCGAATACCACACGGCCAAAGCCGCCGGCAAAACCTAGTAACTTAATAACTAAGTAAAAAAAACTTACTTACAGTCATCAGCTGTATGGATCCTGAGGAGAAGGCTGCAAATGACATTCCGCGCTCTAAAAGTGGAAAAAACTAAATAAGTGTAACACTAACTTATGCACACAGCTTCTCGAGACAGATGTTATTTTTTAATTCTATTGGAGCAGTGAAACTTAATTAAAGAACTGATTTATTTACTGAACGAGGCGAGGATTGCTAACGATAGTTTGTTTTGTTTTAAATCATTTTATTCTACAGTGTTTTATTTCACTATTTGCGAATGCAGATGTGGATGTCGAGTCCTGCAGTCATTCAAGTCAGGTTTTACATGACCGGTTTTTTGAAAATAATTACAAGAGCCATAGGTATGTTTATAACAAATGTATTTTAACTAACGTAGCCAAAGTCTGGGCTAATTGTATAAAGATTGCTATCACACGCGCAAGAAGAAAGAGCATCGACGCACAAACTGTAGTCATGTACATATTCAGCACGTGATTCTAGACACCCTTAGCGTGGAAATTTCTCATAGTTTATTTAAAAAAATCTGAAGTGCAATATCCGCACGGTCAAAATGTATGAATAGTGCTTTTTTTAAACAAAATAACTGATGAAAACTTTAAGCGCAGGTGAGTCTAGAATTATATACAGACTTAATTCATGGTAACAGTGTGCGCGTCGATCACACCCAGTATAAAATTCATCTTATTTTCAATTTCAAATCTCATAGCTTGAACACAACGTATGCTTCACCATTCGTAGTAAATTCTAAACAAAATGCAAAGCCTCTAAATGGTGATGGATTGCAGAATCTGTCACATAAAACACAAATTATATTAGCAGCCATAATATGAATACTAAATTGTGTTACACGCCAAAGATTTAAATCGTAAGATTCGCCCTACCGCGTTAACGGATTTTCACGTTACTGTTTTGACATCTCTGACACACAATGACTCGACTTGGTTGTTATGGAAACGCTACTCTTCACAGATGCACAAATTGATGCGTGACTAAGAGCGAATTGTACCAATGAAACTAAAGGCGATCAGCACATCAACCACGTTTGAGAGCCTTCAGTGTCAATTTTATGTGGAATATTGACACTGACGGCTCTTGAACGCAATATACAAGGTGTTACAGAATAAATGAAAGTCCTGAAAGTAGTTTGTTCATAATTGACTAATAATTGAATTCGAAAATGATGTATTTTGACATATTGCCGTTTTATTTTGCCGCCGATTAAGCCAAAGAAATTATATTTTATTTCAGGCCACTAAGACTCAATTTTAAATGCATAAAGTAATGCACGTGTTCACGATTTTCTTAATAATAACGGTTAACTTAAAAAAAAGTTTTGGTAATTGCATTATGCTTTTAAATCATTAATCTAATTGAGTTGTATGTGGTCTTGCGTTAATTATGTTACACATTGGATATTTGCTAATCACGTTCGTTTCATTCCACTTCATACGCTGAGGGCACACCTAGCGATTTCAATCTTTGTTATGTTCACCACAAAAATAATTTTAAAAGTGTTTACGAGATGAATACACGATGAGATCAATAAATTAGAACTCGCGAACCATGTATTAGATAAATTGTGTTCGTGCTTATGGAATTTATTGCAGGCTTTAAATGGATTAAATCCTGTTTTAAATATTTTTGTTACAGATATATTATTATTATTTTTTATTATTAAGCCTTTATTGCCAACACAATATACATTTAAAATGTCATAGTTAATTATATTAAACATGCAATTAAATAAATTATTGACAAATTAATAATTTAATAATTTAAATTATTACAGAAATATTAGTAGACAGTAAAGCAGCTAACGAAAAGAAGTTCTGCTGTTCGATACGTTTGTGTTCACATTTTATGGAACTGTTGTTTATTTTTCTTGGGGGATGTTATTTCGGTGTGGGCCTTAAGCAAAAGTTGTTCATTGATAATTTGGTACATTGATCTTTTTCAGGCAAAGGGTAACAAAAAATAAATAATAGTTTAAAAAACTAAAAAACACGCTTTAAAACCAAACTAAAAAAGGAGAAAATAATTTAATTCAATTAAAAAGCGTGGGGTGCTTGACATTAATTGATTATAAAAATACCTCAAAAAGCACCCCACGCTTTTTAATTGAATTAAATTATTTTCTCCTTTTTTAGTTTGGTTTTTAAAGCGTGTTTTTTAGTTTTTTAAACTATTATTTATTTTCTATTTTTTAGTTCTGATAACTACAAAAACGTGTTTTTTTTCTCTCAATTTTTTTTTTTAATTATTGAATTGTCATCGGTCCTCGACAAGTTTACAAAGTTTCAATGAAATCTGACCGTTTAAAGTGGGTCAAAATCGCGCTCAAAGGAGTCGGTTACATACAAACATACAAACTAACAAACAAACAAACATACAAGTGAAGCTAATATAAAGCGTATAATTACGGTTGTATTTTAGTATAATTTATGACCATAAAAATGACAATCGAGAAGTAGCGCATCATTATCTGCCTAGCTTTTTCTCTACTATGTTAGAGTTGGCTTCAGGTCTAACTAGATGCAGCCGAATACCAGAATTTTACATGGACCGACTGCCTATCTGACCTCCGCAACACAGTTACTGGGTAGCACGATTCCCGTTGATAAGACTAGTTGTCAGACTTTCGGGCTTCTGACGACTCGTAACGACTTTCAAAGATCCTCGAAAGACAGCGGCGACACCAGCGTCGGAGGTCACTCATAATAATTGAATCATCATCATTGCAACCGAAAGACGTCCACTGCTGGACATAAGCCTCCCCTAAAAGAGGGGTTTTGCCATAATCGCCACGCTTGGCAGGCGGGTTGGCCATCGCAGTATGGTGGTAAAATGCCTAGAGAACGCTGCTGCCCATTCTCTAGTAATAATTGAATAAATTATGTAAATATGAAGCGAAGATAATTCTGTTTCATACGAATAAACTTTTTTCTGTTCTGGGCCCTAATTCACTATGACCACTTAACGATTCCTTACTTTGAAACCATGCACACGCACCTGCGTACTTTGGGCTGATGATTTTTTTTTGTGTGGGAAATCATCAAATAACTTCTCCTGCTCTGGGTGGAGCGGGAGGGCGTGTCAGACTTTTACTGAGGTACCCGTGTTCCTTTAGTTGCCTGTGTGCCAGGGGCCACGGTATCTTTTTCGAACAACCCGCACCCCTGGGGCCTGACGATTGGTAGTTGTTTTTATAATTTTAATTGATTTTAATACGTTACTGATCCTCTTAAATTAATTTATTTTTTATCCGATTTAGATTTAATTTAATTTGATTTGGTTCTGATTTGATTTTAATTTAATTTTGACTTATTTCTGATTTAATTTAATTTAATTTCATTTTGATTTATTTTTTAATCTGATTTTATATGTTACGTGTACCTACTAACATAGTGTAAAATACCTATTCTATTTGCTAGCAAAACGTGAAGATCTTATATTTTTTCAATAAAAGGGGGAAATAATGTAGACCTCATTTATTCAAAAATATACTGAAATTTTCATTTATTTTGAAGTGCAAACATAATAAACAAACGTAAAAATTTCAACAAATATGTACACCGTTCAAATATTCTGAGCAAAAAAATACTTTAGACATAAAAAGGTCAATATGACCCAGTAACCTTTGAAATTGGCTGGCGGCGTCTTTTGTAACAATATCACATGTAGACATAAAAGACGCGTTATAATGGCACACGGCTACGTGAAAAGAATTTAGTCTTTTGATTGTTCCTTACTTATAGTTTTTAGAAAAGTAGGCGTAATATTATTAGGTAGGTACGTGTTTCAGGGCCGCTTCAGCCGCTCATGTTTTTTTGGGTCTAGCCTAAACCTTTGAGCCAGTATTTTTATTTCCAGCTCTATTTCGATTAAAGCAATTTTTTACTACTAAAATGACAACTTAGCACCTTAAACTCAAACTCAAAGCATTTATTTCAATTAAATCATTTACAGGCACTTTTGAATTGTCAAAAAGTCGACCAGTTGGAAAGTTGAAGCTAGTTGCCCATACCAAAACGTAGATCTCTATGGAGAAGAACGGGCAAGAAACTCCATGGACACTCTTTTTAATCATGTTAAGTATTACAATTTTTTAATGTTTGTTGTTGTTGTGTGTGTCCGTGTAGAATAAATGTTTTCTATTCTATTCTATTCTAAATGGTGATGATGATGATTATTATTTTTCATATTTGCTATTCTCGGGATGTTAGGGTCCCGGACCTTTGGAATATACAAGAGGCAAAAATCTTATTTTGCTATTCCTACTTTCCTACTATCCTATCCTATTATCTTACTAATATTATAAACGCGAAAGTTTGTAAGTATGGATGGATGTTTGTTACTCTTTCACTCAAAAACGGCTGAACGGATTTGGATGAAATTTAACACACAGATAGATTATAATCTGGATTAACACATAGGATACTTTTTATCCCGGTAATACGTTCCCGTAGGATAATTTTCGACCACTACGCGGGTGAAGCCGCTGGCAAGATTAACTAAACATTGCGACCGTTCTGAAAGAAAACCTCTTACTTCACAAATAGTAGGTGCCATACTTGTCATTTAAGAATATACAGAGCAATGGGGAATAAGCACAGGTGCTACGAATATTCAATTTAGATAAGAAAACAGTTTTTGAAAGTCTCCTTCGAAATACATTGAAGTGAATGGCTCATTGGCAACCTCCATGCTGCTCTGCTACTCTTTAATTCCGTTGTAAAATGCATGTTTGCGCTCGTGTTGCCTCGGCAAAGTTCGGAAATGGAACATTGTGCAGTTGATTACGTCACGTATAGTGTTTGTTTTTACTTTGTTTAATGTCGCTTGTTAGATTTTTTAAATTAAACTTTGTCTTACTCGTGTACGAGAATTTATCTTCCTTTCACATGTACCTAAGTACTTACTAACAATCTGGCCCGAAACAGTTTCTTGGATTAAATTAAAACCGGAATGAACTCTCTCTCTCTCAGTGAACTATTTAAAATAAACGCATGCACTTATTTATCGGCGGAAAATTAGTGCCAAGTGGTACAGCTATCATCTGACACTAAGTTGAGCTGAGGCCTTTTTTGCACAAAGTAAAGTGCAGGCGCCTGGGTTTCAAACCTATAACTCTTAAGGCCCTGGTAACTTTAAATATTGTCGTTATGAGCGATAATAGTTCTTATTGCAATACGATACGGGTTAAGATCTGTTGTAATAAATTCGAATTATAAATGAGCAAGCAGTGTCGTAAAAATGCAAATAAAATTGTACAAAATTAGATATTAACTATTTAATCCTAAATAATCAATCACTGGATGCAGTTTGGCATTTGAAATTTTACGGCATATTTTTAATTATAATTGTTATTGAAGGGATAAACTGGTTTTAAAGATAATTAAGAGGTGTCTTTGATGATTTTTTTGATGCATTAAAATATGTTTAATTATGTTTTGAGTTCAATCACTTTATGCAAAAAAGACTTGATAATATCATATATTTTTTTGCTTTCAAAATTATTTACGGTTAAAGAGATACACTGGTTTACAAAACCATCTTTTTGAGTGTTTTCAAGAAATCACCGCCTTAAGTCGCGGTCGTTTTTACTGGGCGACCACTGCTCACTACAAATACTAGGTAACTATGAAACAAAATATACTTACTACAAACACAAAACAAATTTTAAAAAGAACTTTATGGTTCGTAAATTTTGTTTTCAAGAGTATCTCCATTTCACAATGAGAATAATATCGGTCAACAAATGTTGTCGTAAAATCGTGCACTGCATTCAACCCTACGTGGCCATCCCCTTGAGAAATGGCCGCGATTTTCTAACAAAAGAGTCCGATATTATGTCATATGACTGTCCAAAGTTAGCTCCAAGCCTACACCTAATACCGTCCAGCTTACACTGACCCCTCAAATCTTTGTAATCCAATCAGAATGGGGAATATTTGAGAGTCTACCTAAACTGGTAACTTAACGACAGAATGACCATCGATATATGAAATGGTGATGAAGTAGGGACGGGTTTCTTATAAAAATATGGAGGACTTAGGTTTGAGAGGGTATTTTTTTTTTTTTTTTTTTGGGTGGGAAATCATCAAATAACTTCTCCCGCTCTGGGTGGAGCGGGAGGGCGTGTCAGACTTTTACTGACTAAAACCCACCCGTGTTCCCTCAGTTGCCTGTGTGCCAGGGGCCGCGGTATCTCTTTCGAACAACCCGCACCCCTGGCAGGAGGTTTGAGAGGGTATCAAGTCTAGGTTTTATTTAAGGACTGGATATTATGAGATACTATACGTTAAAGAACTGTGGTCGTAACATTTTGGAGTCTACCAAAACCATGTATTAAGAACCCGCTATTTTTGATAAAGATCTAAGCTAATGTTGCAAAGAATATTATGAATTTTCCAGTGGCTTGTTTACAGACAAAATACACCATGTTTTTTTTTCCCAGAAACAATTCAGAACGGAATAAAATGTTCAAAGTGAGTACATTTTTATTGGTACAGACATTTCTGTACCAATAAAAATGTACTCACAATTGAAGGAATATTATTTTCATTGAAACCCATTGGTTTCAATGAAAATAATATTCCTTCAATTTGGTAGATCAAAGGCTCAGGAAATTCGTAAAAAGGTAGTCATTGAACTCAGAAATATATGTATGTACACCCTTTCTTTCGATATTATTTTATTTCTCTTGTTAGTGCTTTTGTCCACCGCATCCGTCACGCCGGACGTCGCCGAATACAAGATGACGGCACTGAAGTACCGACGGATTCGTTTACCTACTATGGCCGCGTGACCCCGCACCGCCATTCTCTGCCAGTCTATTCTGTAAAAATTTCACAGTGAAGACTAAGGTGAAGTGAGCTGTCATTCCACCTGATGGGATT
Source organism: Antitype chi (assembly GCA_947359405.1). Taxonomy (NCBI): domain Eukaryota; kingdom Metazoa; phylum Arthropoda; class Insecta; order Lepidoptera; family Noctuidae; genus Antitype; species Antitype chi. The sequence continues at coordinate 4,366,592 of OX375812.1, forward strand.
AGAGTCTAATTTCCTAGGGTCTCATCTGGTGGGTCTAATCATTAGACCTAGCAGATGAGGTCCAAGGGAATTACTCTATTGACGGCTCACTTCACCTATATTTTCACCGTGAAATTTTTTCATAATACGTCAGCTGAATGCCGTCATCTCGGCTACCAAAGTTTTGAGTAGTTCGGCGTGACCGCTTCCGGCACTACAAAACATGTTTTAAACACAGGGTCGCGGCGTGCCGGTCGCCCGGCTGTTGTTTTGTGTATCATAACATAACATATATTACTGAGCCGCCGACTTCGGTCGCGGTGGACAAACGATCCCCGTCACTGGAAAACCACGTTCCGTTCGAATAATCTCGTTTCTCGGTGACGTCCTGGTGACGGCTGCGGTGGACAAACGCCCTTACTTTTTAATAATCCACAGTTTAAAGTTATGGTGAAATAAAGAGTCTCGTAATTTTATTCCATTTTGCTACTTACAATGGACTACCTACGGTTTATCATGTTTACAATTTGCCAAAGCAATTTTTTTATACATATTGTCTGTAGTCACGAGTCAAAATCAAAATCGAAAGTCATTTATTCAAATTAGGCTGAGAATCAGCACTTTTCGAACGTCAAAATACATAAGACAGTCCCCCCAAAAACGCCCACTCGTCACCAGTACCTAGTGCTTTAGCTGGGAAGAAGAAGTAGCGGAACAAACTTCCCAGCAGCACAGCTGTCTGTTTAGTTGGATAGACTTCATTCTATACACACATAGACAAAGTAATATAAACATGACGAGACATAGAACATTAATTAAATAATTAGTCATACATATGTCAGCCAGGCATGCCAATATACCAACAAATAAAATGAAAATTGAACTCGAGCACAAAGAACTTAAATGTAAATAAAGCATAATACCAAAATAAGCGCCTCCTGGTATTAAGGGCGCGATAGCTTACATATGCTATGCAATTTTCACTTAGCTGTTTACTACCCGAGTTACAACTCGAGGCCACAAATGATAACCTAGGACCATCGACGTAAAATAAATAAACTGGTAGGTAATTATTAGTAACAATAACAAAATAATGGTCAGCAAGATGACCAGTCACTTCAAGCAGCACCTGTTTACGAGCATAACGCAAAGATCAACCACTACCCCCCTCGCCATATTTGAGGGAAGGAGGTAACCCGACCCCCGACGCTACCGCAAGCAGTGAGTTTAACTTGAGTATTAACTTTTCAAATATTTTGCTAAATGCAGGTAAGATAGAAATAGGTCTGAAATGACGAAGTATTATTTAAATAATAGTATGAGTTTACTACTCTTCATGAGGTCAGGAGCAGCTCCTGAATCAGCATATTTATCAAAAGTGACAGCTAGATAGGGGGCTACGATATCTATTATATTACTTAAAAGTTTAACGGAAATGCCCCAGAAATCACCACTGTTTTTGGACTTAAGTGTATTGAAAACATTAACTACATCACGAGGCGTTACATGTTCGAAACTGAATAGGTCACTACATTTAGGCACATCACTATGCAAAAGGTTTTCAGCTTTAGACGGGGACAAATTTAAGGAGCGAGTCGTAGTTACAGGTATGTTGGCAAAATACTCATTAAATGCCTGTGCTACGTCAGCTTCTTTAATAATTAATTTGTCGTCGACCATAATCTCAAGTTGTTTGTCTTGTTTAACCGACTTACCCGTTTCAGTATACTGAAAGTTAGAGTATACTGAAATATAAGCATTTGGTTTTTTAAATGATGTCTCCGAGTCACTACATTGCACTGTATGTTTTTATGTATTTTTTAGTTTACTCGAAGCAGAGGGGTGTTTAACGTGTGGATCTGTGCCGGTCTGTGGCATCCTAGCTTCAAAAGTGCTGAACCAAATGTATTTTTAATTTAATATTTCTATCAGCACATTATCTTATCTTATAAATACCTTCCTAATTAATAATTATTTTAGCCCGGCCCAGTTTCCTAATGCTTAGTTATTTTAGGCTTAGATAACCCTTCTTACGTTCATAGACCGTGTATAATTTATACCCATTATAAACGCAGAGTCGTTGAGAACAAACACATTTTGTTCGTACCTGTGTTTGTTTAGGCACCTACTACCACAGAATAAGAAAGTATAGAAGCGACACTTTCATTTTGAAACCGTTCAATGCAGTGAGCATAGCATATTTTCCCCCAAATTGTTCTTTTTTAACACGCTTTTATTAGCTTGGTATGAATCTATGTATCTATATAACGAAATCTTTGAACGTGATTTTTACCCCCTTCAAAACTTCGGATGGATTTTAAACTTTGCACATTTATCAAGGACCGATGACAATTTAATAATTTCATTTTGTACCATAACGCTGGCCAAAAAAAAAGGGTAAAAATAAAACTGCAAAATCACGCTTTTTTAGTTAGCCGAACTAAAAAAAAATATAATAAATAATAGTTAAAAAAAAAAACTAGAAAACACGCTTTAAAACCCAAACTAAAAAAGTAGAAAATCATTTTTTTTAAAGCGTGGGGTACTTTTTGAGGTAAATTTGGTATTTTGGTATGGTTGGTGGTATTGAATTGAAAAAAAAAAATCGATGAACTTGGTTATCGCCGAAAGATCGTCCGAAGTAACATAATATCGCAGTAACAAGAAGTCGATTGAACAAGGCGTCGCAGTATATAGGGTGACTGGTAATTAGTGACCGATATTTAAACACATGATTGTACTCATCATCACAAACAACTTTCCCAAAGAAACGATTTTTTTTATCCATCTTATTGACCCCAATTTTATTAACCCAATAGAATATTGAGTATCTAACAAAGAATAATACACCATCAGCTGTAATTTAATTTAGTTACAGCTGTAATTTAATTATTACCACCGTACGAAGCTGATCAGCTATGAGTCGCTTGACCTCGGGGTCAAGCGCGCGCTTGCCATCCGTTGTTAAATGAATGAAAGAAAGAATAATGCAAGGTAAAAGTATTTTATTTTATTGGGGTAATAAAATTGGGGTCAATAAGATGGATAAAAAAAATCGTTTCTTTGGGAAAGTTGTTTATTATGATGAGTACAAGTATCGGTAACTAATTATCAGTCACCCTATAGAGATGTCGTTAAAAAGGAAACAAAATTCGATGATACGGCTTTCGCACTCAAGTAGGAATTCCCTTTAAAAGTTGTCTACAAAAGTTGACCTTATTTAATGCAGGTTTAGGCTGGCAATAAAGTTTCATTCGAACAGCCAAGCAGATTTAGAATGACCTTCAAAATTGGATTGAAAAAAACCTGTGAAAAAATAGGCGTGTTGATTTAAACACGAACACTTGGAATAAACGTCATAATTTTAATGTTCTTTTAATGGAATCATCCCGGAACTCTGAGAGCTCGTAAAGCTTGAGAGCTTTTCCAGAATCTAACTTAAGTGAAGAGACTATCGAGAGCTCACTGGGCGACGCGACGCCCGCATAGGGTGGAATGATAGCTCACTTCACCAATGTTTTGTGCGACTTTCATGGAATAGACCGACAGTTACGCTTAGTCATCCACAATATTACACAATACAACCCTACTTTGGCCTGCGTGAAAGTGCATGTCGCTTCTCTACGGTGTTATTGTTCTTTGACGTGCTGTTTGTTTTCTTCTCCAGACGAACCCACAAGAGCGGTGACATTGTTTAGAAATATGTAGTGTAGGGTACAAATTATGCAGTGTAGGGTATATTTTTAAACTGACGAGATGAGATGTGTAAACCTTTTTCAGTGTGTTTTAGGTGGCTTATTTTTTACTATATTATTTAATTACGAGTTGGGTAAACAAGTATTTAGATATAGGCACATAATTAAATGACAGGCGATCAAAATACCATCTGAGATTTTTAGGATTCCGTACCCAAAGGTGTCGACGGGATCCTATTACTAAAGCTCCGCTTTTCGTCTGTCCGTCAGTTTGTCATATGTTTGTATGTTTTGAACCGTAATAGGTAGATACAGTTTACTGAGTTACAGTATCCATTCAGAAATATATAGTAAGTAATACCTAGTAATCTTGAGAGAGAAATATATAGTATTTAGTCATATGAAGTAATCAAAATGTGAAAACTTGTGCTTGGCACCTTATCATAGCTTAGTTAGCAAATAAGTTATAGTAAATACGTGTATTCACGCATTTTAGTAGTTTTGCAGTTTGAACAGAAAGAAAAATAAGATCGCGAAGGAAATTTTATTTCAACGTTGTAAGTTTTTTTTGTTATATTTGTACGGTTGTACGGTACCTACCCTTTGTGTCCAACTCGCTTTTAATTATTAAAGTTGTTTTCATTTTTCTTACTAACAAATAGTTTTTCTAATCCCCGACAAACCGAACTGTAAATAACAAACAAATAATTCATTTAATAAAATTCCTCAAGGTTAGTACAATGTCAAGATTTCTCCCAACGCAGACCAAAAACAGGCACTTTCGAGAAGGAGGCCCTTAACGTGACCCCTTAGCACAGACTCTTAAATCATTCCTCCTTTTAATTAAAAATTTCCATCTCGTAGTTTTTCAATATTTTTTACTGTTACAAAAATATTCAAGTTTCGTCGGCACTTGGGTTCAAGTAGTCCCAGGATGAAAGTTAAATAGAAATAATGCCTTATTGTGAATTTGCTCCTGTCGTTTCGGCACGAATATAAGAGAATAATTCTGCTGATTTGCTCAATGATATTATGAGTAGAAAGAGGTACCCAGATAGGTTAGACGCGTTCTGAAAGTAAGCGGGTATAACATCGCCGCGAAACCATGACAGTAAAACCGTAATAGTTTATTTATTTATTTCATGAATTGAAAATCGACTATACCTATATGTCTCTATTGAGTTCGCTCGTCGAGTTCGTGGAACCGGTTCCTTGTTGAGGGTTCCGTATTTACGTAGCAAAACGAGTCACGCCAGTCGTCATGTCTGTCAACAGATAACTACTTAGATACCCTGAGAGTTGTAAGTATGATTTTAATGAATTTGGTTTGTTTACGATTGCGAATCATCTTTTGGCCCGTAAAAACCTGATACACAAAAAGGTACAAAGGCGGACTTAATGCCTTAGGCATTCTCTACCAGACAACCAAGGGTGGTGAAGAGATTAGATGGGCAAGTGCTTAGGTTGAGAGGAATAGTTCCGCAACGTCTACGATGAGACATCACACATTTAGGAATAATTTTATTCGATGTTAATGCGAGTAACAGGCTGCCGACAATAAATTCTGGAGTGTTTTGCGCTGATTTGATAACATCCCTCCGCACTCGCTTCGCGTTGAATGTTCCATTAGCTGACATGTTAATGAATGAATGAATGAACGAATGTTCGCGCCATATCTTTGGTTGCGTATCAGCTGCGTAATAAAAGGTATTGATTTAAAGTTTTTTTAATATTAAGAGAAAGGGTAGCCAGACCTTATCTGGTCGATAAAAAAGGTTAAAGGTATTTTTTTTTGGTATGATGGCAAAAGAAGAAATTAGGTAGGTACTTTTCAGTTACTAATCATAATCAATATGCTTAAGAACATAATCCTTCTTTGCATCGGGTGAAAATTATTTTCCGATTGATGACAACCGAAATATTTACTAAATTAAAATGTCTTCTATGGTCTTCAGGGGACGAGAGTTCACCTAAAATAACCTTTCAAAACAAATTGAAACAGAAACACAATTCTATTTAAAATCTTCATTCAAATAACGTATTCGTTAATATTACAAATGATAAATAAATTGGCACTCCAAGACAATACATTTAACATCCTTTATAAGGATTCCTCTTTGCTCTGAATAAGAGGATTTCTCTTTCACGCTAAAATTGAATATTTTTGGGAATAAAAGCGTGTTGATATTAGCAAACGTTGTGTATTCGAACAAAGGGCAGGCTGCGGCCTTTCATTCACACAGTTTCCCTAAAGTAATGGCGGACACATGGTTTGAATCTGTGGAAAGCTTATGTTTTTTCTACACCCTGTTCTCACTTATTTTACCTCTGATTTTGTGCAACTGTCCAAATCAAAGTGATCTTCGTGATTATGTTTATTTATTTTTATTACTTATCACTAATTTTTTTTCGGTTTCTGGTGTTACCCGGCTTATTTGCGCTGGGCTGTTTCAGTTTAGTTTAGTGTATTTATTTTCAAGGCAGCAAGATATGGTGATCAAACAATTACGACGTACATAACAATGTATGTTATGTAGGTACATTAGTCTTTTAGTTATAAAGATTATTTCTAGTATAAGTTCAATGTATGTGATGTGGTTCTGCTTTTTACACGCTTTATAGGTATTAGCTTCACTTGTATGTTTTTAACTGACTCCTTAGGGCGCGATTTTCACACACTTTAAACGGTCAGATTTCATTTAAACTTTGTAAACTTATCGAGGACCGATGACAATTCAATAATTAAAAAAAAAAATTGAAAAAAATTAAGGAAAAAAAACTGAAAACATCACGCTTTTGTTGTTAGCAGAACTAAAAAATAGAAAATAAATAATAGTTTAAAAAACACGCTTTAAAAACCAAACTAAAAAAGTAGAAAATAATTTAATTCAATTAAAAAGCGTGGGGCGCTTGACATTAATTGATTATAAAAGTACCTTAAAAAGCACCCCACGCTTGTTAATTGAATTAAATTATTTTCGACTTTTTTAGTTTGGTTTTTAAAACGTGTTTTTTCGTTTTTTAAACTATTACTTATTTAAATAAATCATAGCATATTATTATCATAATTAGCATGACATCCTCTGAAGCAGTATGTGAGAATATTATAACAGCAGAGCCTATCGCTCCAGGTAACATTTGAATTTATCTTTAATCACGTTTTTATCAAAACGAACATTAAGCGCTCTGAGAGTCGTTACATTACACTGACTTCCGCGGAATCTTTAATCTAGAGTATTACAGTGATAAGGGAACTCAGTGATAAGGGCATTCGTGGATAAGGTGTATAATATAGTCGTTCTAGTTACTAATGGCTAAGTTGCCTGGAATAAGCATTAAGATAGATATATCTAAGCATCATCATCATCTAGCTAGCATTTTCCCAACTATGTGGAGTTTCTTGCCGGCTCTTCTCCGTAGGAAACGACAAATTGGAACCGTGCACCTAGCTTCTGACGTTTTATAAGTGCCCATGCAGGCTTATGTGAAATAAAATATTTTGATTTTGATTTTGATTTATGTTCGAGTCGGCTTCCAGTCTAACCAGATGCAGCTGAATTCCAGTACATGGAGTGACTGCCTATCAGACCGCCACTGCAGTTACTGGGTAACACGATACCCTCTGGTAAGACTGTTTGTCAGACTTTCGGGCTTCTGACGACCCGCAACGACTGACAAAGATCCACGAATGAGAGCTGGGACCAACGGCTTAACGTGCTTTCCGAGGCACGGAGGGGTCTTGGTATGTAAAGATAGTCACCCATCCACGGACCAACCGCGGCAAGCGTAGCTTAACCTGATCGATCGACCCGTGCGGCTGTTGTTACTTAGTCACAAGCCCCTATAGATAGGCATCGGCTCAGATTAAATGTATCGTTAATAGTTGTCAAGGTAGCTTAGATCTGTGTGAAAGGAATCTGTCTCATTTGCCAGACTAGAATACCTAGTTTGCTAAATAGTCTAGATTTAGTAGTCTACAACTGTTTGTCCTGGTCTAGATGTTGAGTAATTTATTATAGAGTAGGAAACATGTTTATCAGCCATTAAAGAAAATTTCTCAGAAAATGCTAACAAATAATAGTGATGTGGAAAACTATGGAAAGGAAAACTAAATTGTTATTTATGATGTGTCAAGTTTCTTATTTATCTACATGTATAGGGTGACTGGTAATAGGGACCAATATTTAAACACATGATTGTCCTCATCATAACAAACAACTTTCCCAAAGAGACGATTTTTTATTTATTTAACTATCGCATATCCCCAATCACTCCAATAGAATATTGAGTACCTAACAAGAATAATACACCATCAGCTGTAATTTATTTAACCACCGTACGGATCGCGCGCGCTCTATCAGCTGTGAGTCGTGAGTCGTTAAATTAATGAAAAAAAATAAAATGCATGGTAAAAGTGTTTTTTTTTTGTTAGTAGGTAATTAAATTAAATTACGGCTGATGGTGTATTATTCTTGTTAGGTACTCAATATTCTATTGGGGTAATAAAATTGGGGTCAAAAAGATAGATTTAAAAAAATTGTTTCTTTGGGAAAGTTGTTTGTTATGATGAGTACAATCATGTGTTTAAATATCGGTGAATAATTACCAGTCACAAAAAAAAGTTATTATAACTGTTCAGTGGACGGTTGTTTAAATTCAATATGTCGTTTTTTAAAGCTACCAGTTGTTTCAGAGAGGTATTTGCTTGTGTTTCGATGGTTCGTTTTAACGTAACACAGAATAGTTAGTTGTAGGTAAGCGAACATAACTTTGTGGCGTTGTAATATTTTTACAATTTAAATTAGGTAGTTATTAAGCTAACAAATACGCTCATCTTTGTCATTATACATAGTTAAGATAGAACTGCTCGGCGGGCCGGCCGGGCCACCCGTATCGCCGCCCGCCGCCGATCAGAGTTAATATTATTTGTGATCAAGGCAAGAATATGTTGTGAGGGGGGTATTAAGCTCTCTCTCTTACTACCACGATCGTTTTTTGTGCATAAACTAAAGCTGACAACCCTAGCGCGACCGCCAAGCGTAGGTATGAAAAGTGAAGTACATACATGTGATTGACTTCTGTAGGTACTCTCTGTATTTTGTGACAATACCAATGGATCTGCGTTACGATACTGGCAATTATAAAATAAAAACAAAAACAAAATGCCGATTGCAGAGTGTATTAATTACCTACTATTACTAAGAGATTTTATTAAGCGACCACCACTCTGTGTAACACTTTGACCGAAATCCGACATCAATGAGGTTGGCATGCTCCTACATGTCCCAAAGGTACAATAGTTTGTTGTTTTGATATTTCCCCAAAAATATGATTACTTCCCGTTTCGTTCAACACGTCCAATTTAAAATTTGCCATTGTTCCCTCCAGACGTATGTTCCTGAGCTTTGTGTCCGTTGTAGGTACATAATTGGTCTTACTAAGCCCATGTTCCCACAGGCGTCAGAAAATTACGGCGGGGTTTTTCCCGAAAGTTGAAAATCGAATACTGTGTTTCTTCGACGCGTTGAATCCCACTTGGACGTAGTTAGGCAGAAAGGACTCAATCCACACTTTTGCCAAAATTGAGTTAAGTATGCCATCGTACTCCTGAGGGCCGAATCTATCATGTAATGAAAACCCTATTTTTAAAATATACACGGAAACTAGTTTTTCTCGCTACCCCGACTCAACCCACAGTATAAAGAGCACATAAAATGCCAGACTTCAAACGCCCATAACTCAAAAGTGATATTGTGTGGATTGAGTCCTTTCTGCTTAAGTACGTCCACTTGTGCTGCAATCTACTGGATTCTCAATGCTCGGTTCAACGCCAAGAGTGCTAAATCCAGTGCGCCTAAAATTCCCGCTGCGATTTCATTACGTCCGTGGGAACGAGGGCTAAGTCGACTGATTCACGGCCGTAATAAAATCGCGATTTTCAACGCACTGCTAAGCGCCAAGAGTTGAAAATCGAAAAGTATAACACACTGTTGGATATTCGACGTGCTGAGATGCAATCTGTAAGATTCTCAATGCTCAGTTCAACACTGGGAGTTGAAAATCACGATTGACACATGATTTTATTACGTCGGTGTGAACGTCGAGTAAGGTCGAAAACACGACTGGTGCGGACGGAAACGTAACGATTTTTGCGTTGCGGTTTGCGATAAATGGAATAATTTAGCCTTGTGTTACCGCATCGGATTGATGTGTTTATGTTTGCACATTTAATTTCGTTTTTCTTTTTGACATTTTTAATTTCCGTTTGAAGACTGTAAGTAATTATTATAATTTTTTGGTTTGTTGATCAAATATATACATCTAAACAAATAAATAAAATGGAAGTGTCTGTTTGTAATGTCAAAATAACAGCTTACTTTTTTGTTTGTATGTCTGTTTGTTCCCGGTAATCTCCAAAACGGCTGAACTAATTTTGACAGGACTTTCACTAGCTGATAGCTGATGTTATAAGGAGTAACAATGCTTTTTATCCTAGTAGTACGTAACCGTGGGATGATTTCTGACACCCATGCGTATCTGAAACAAAATACGGTTATCAAATTCATATACCCAGTAGTTTGGTATTGTGTCTTAGTGACAACCACTTGTGGTGCTAGCATTTAGCATAGATTCTTATTACAAACTTGGTTCTACCGTACTGTATCACACATAAATCGCGATTTGGCAAACGTAAGGTAGGACGCCCTCAGGCTAGGTGGAGCAACGATCTTCGCAGGGTGCAGCTGGATGACAGTTTCCGAGAATCGAGCTGAATGGGGTGCAATTGGATAGGCCTATGCCCAGCAGTGGACTGCTGTAGGCTGATGATGATGAGGTATTGTATCAGTTTACAGGCTCCATTAAGGCTTAAACACAAATTCGGATACCTACCATTCTAAATATAGCGACACAAGACCGCTACAAAAACCTTATTATCGGATATATTCAGACAAAACATCACTACACATGTCAATAATAGCGTCCGGATCACCGCACGCAGCTGTCCGGTGTCCGACCCTCGTCCAGCGCGACCGGCCGTCCGATTAGACGCGACCAGATCTGTCAGGAGCGCGCAAACTATCCGTTTCAGAAAGTAATCATGTGTTCGCGGTGCTAACTGACGGATGGGTATTTCTGTTGAGTGTTCAGTTTTCCTTGTTTTTCGATCTTTTGTGGGAATTGGTGTGATAATGAGCAATTTATGGCTGAACTTGACACGGGTTGGAAACGTTATTTTCTTCGGGACGTGCCAAAAGCGCTGCAGCATAGAAGGCGTCTTCGACCGGGGATTCTGGAGAGGTTCCGATTGTAAACCTTTTAAAAGCTACCACCCTGTGTTTTTAATGAGGCAGGCATCAGGCAGAGCAGCAAATAGACATCAGGTTAAGCTACGCTTGCCGCACTTGGTCCGTGGATGGGTGTTCATCTTTACACACCCGAACCACCCCGTAACCAACGGCTGTCATATCTTAGGTCCCACGGCTTATTTTAATTTCTGAATTGTTATTTTATTTTTGTTTTAATTATGGACGATTTTAATGTGCACGTCTTTTTACATCGTTCTCACATAATTTCAACATAATGATGTAACCAACTTTTTGTAACAATATCATGATTTTAAAAGTGTCCATGGAGTTTCTTGCCCGTTCTTCTCTATAGATACCTACGCTTTGGAATGGGCAAGTAGCTTCATCTTTCTAACTCACCGACCTTGACAATTCAAAAGTGCCTGTAATTGGTTTATTTGAAATAAATGCTTTGAGTTTGAGTTTGAGCTGTCCTTTCGTGGATCTTTGACAGTCGATACGGATCGTCAGAAGCCTGAAAGTCTGACAACCAGTCTTGCCAAGGGGTATTGTTTTACCTAGTGACTGGGTTGTGCAGGTCAGTCGCTCCATGTAAAATACTGGTATTCAGCTGTGTTCCAGTTCCACGGTGAAGCTGACCCCAACATAGTTAGGAAAAGGCTAGGCAGATGATGATGAGACAGAGCCTTAAAACCGAACTGTTTTACAAAAAAATACTTAGTTTTATATCAAGTACGTCATACATGGCTGTCTGAACGGTGATTCCCAAACTAGACGCTAGTCTATATCTTGGGGTTCTGAGTTGTACATTTTCGTTACATTGTATCCAAAAGGACGTACACGGTGATTATTGAGAATATAAAAAAAAAAAAATAGTTTAAAAAACTAAAAAACACGCTTTAAAAACCAAAGTAAAAAAGGAGAAAATAATGTAATTCAATTAAAAAGCGTGGGGTTCATTTTGAGGTATTTTTATAATCAATGAATGTCAAGCGTGTTTTTTAGTTTTTTAAACTATTATTTATCTTCTATTTTTTAGTTCTGCTAATTACAAAAACGTGATTTTTTATTATTTTCAAATTTTTTACAATTTTTTTAAATTATTGAATTGTCATCGGTCCTCGATAAGTTTACAAAGTTTAAATGAAATCTGACCGTTTAAAGTGGGTCAAAATCGCGCTCTAAGGAGTCGGTTATATACAAACAAACATACAAGTGAAGCTAATATAAAGTGTGTAATAAAACTGTTGAAATGTTCCTTGTTTATCAGTAGGTTGCGTACCAAAACTTTCACAAAAAATTAAGACATTTTCATTTCGTAAGCTTTTTCACTACGTCAAAGGACCAAAAAATACATTCAAAATGATATTCAGTATATTTCTAGAGGAAAAAACTTTCCCTAAAAGGTCACGGTCAAGATATTTGACTTGAGTTCTGAACTAAACTGCGGAGTTACAATATCTCTCTAGGGCCTAGTTACAAGATAACGGTTCGTTCAAGATGTTTTTACAAAGTAAGAATTTTAGAATTCAGTTGAGAAAACTTTGCGGCTGAATAAAAATAATAATTTTGATTTTCTGAGGTCAATTTGTTTTTATTACTTTTTGCGGTTTGAATAAATAAATGCTGGGATATTGCAGAAGAATTTGGCCTGAATTCGTAATATTTAGTGTTATTTTAAAACTGAGAGTTTGGAATCGTACTATCCTACTAATATTATACTCGTAAATGTGAAAGTTTTTGTGTTTAGATGTTTGGATATTTAGACGGATGGATATTTAGATGTTTGCATATTTAGATGTTTGGATATTTAGATGTTTGGATATTTAGACGGTTGGATATTTAGATGTTTGGATATTTAGATGTTTGGATATTTAGACAGTTGGATATTTAGACAGTTGGATATTTAGATGTTTGGATATTTAGTTGTTTGGATATTTAGATGTTTGGATGTTTGTTACTCAATCACGCAAAAATGGCTTAACGGATTTGGATGAAATTTGGCACACAGATAGTTTGTAACCTGGAATAACACATAGGATACTTTTCATCTCGGTAGCGGTAGTACGTTCCCGTGGAATAATTTCCGACTTCCACGCGGACGATGCCGCTGGCGAAAGCTAGTTAATTCATATTTATTAATAACAATTTAAACTTATAAACTAGAGTTAGTTACATTTATTTTAAGTTGCGTGAGGCACGCCGATCCTGGGGAATGTCTACTTGACTGCGTGCAGTCGTATCCATCGCCCTAAGATCGGAGAGTTCCACCTATCAGCCAACGCTCGAAGAATAGTTATAAACCAATTTGAAAAATTCTTCTTTCGTTTGAAAATTCTACTTACCGACTGCTCCCATACGGTTAACTTCTGATTAGTATCTTTCGGTATGCTTAAATAATAAGTATTTTTTACCTTTGCTATCGACTCCAAAACAAAAAGACGACGTACAAACATTATTTGTTTTTTTTTTTTATTATTTTTCGTCCCTGGAAGTACTTATTATTGGACCTTTCAGGTACTTTTCTAAGAAAGATAAATTACATTTAAGACCCGGATTATCAACAGAGAAATAGATTAAGCTGGCTGTCAACAAGCGTAGATGAGATAGTGAGATTAATTCTCGCGTTTCCCCACAATTTGGTACATAACCTGTTCCGTTTGTATTTTTACGGCAGACATTTTATCTTCGCGGTTTATTTATTGCTCGCGTTTGGGGTTTTCAGACAATATTGTGGAAACTGTTGTGGTAGCTTGGAAATAGGATATTTGCACTCTGTACAGAGAGATAGACGTTGACGATACTTAGCAGCCATTTTGGATAAAATAATAAAGTAATGTAGGTTATATCTTCTTATACGCAAAGATAATTCAGCGCCCTGTGCGTCCATTTAAACATCTCCTAACTTTAATCAACGTCTGCCAGGGGTGCGGGTTGTTCGAAAGAGATACCGCGGCCCCTGGCAGACAGGCAACTGAGGGAACACGGGTGGGTTTTAGTCAGTAAAAGTCTGACACGCCCTCCCGCTCCACCCAGAGCGGGAGAAGATATTTGATGATTTCCCGCCCAAAAAAAAAAAAACTTTAATCAACGTATATAGGTACATAAATAAACCCGAATGCGTTCAGAGCGTTGTTAGGGCTGCTGTACTGGTGCAGTGCGTCGTGCCTGTTTGCGGACGCTCACTTTGATGGCTTCCACGCTTTGCTCCACAAGCTGTATCTGCAAGCGGTGTTCACAAGCGGTGTCCGCAAGCGATGTGGCGCGGCGCTCAGCAGGTCGCGCGCCAGCAACAACAGCATCCTGGCTGTTACTGTGGGTAAGCTGGACCCGCATCCATCCACACCTGGATAACTTAATACCCACATTAGGAAATAAATTATTTTAATGATTATTTTATTTAGTAACAAAATACTAAAAATAGTTTCATAAGTTTTACTAAAGTGACATTATATAGACTTTAAGCCTGAATTAAAAAGTGTTTTGTTTTATTTTATTTATTTAATGTGTAGGTAGTCACTTTGCTTCGCTTTGACACTAAGCGAAGCAAAGCGAACTAAAGGTACGGTTTTCTAGGATAGCGGTGGCTGCCATATAACGGTCGCAGTGACGGTTTCGCGTGAGCCTGCGCATCATGAACATAATAGCGGCGGAGTTTGACGCTGTTTAGGATGACAACCAACTTACGTTATGTTTCAATGACGTTATTCGCTAGTAAATGGCGGACTTTATGTGGCGGTTAGAAAAAGCTCAGATAGATTTCCTCATTGTATTGGAAACACAATTTAAATAAATAACCAGAAGGGTAGTTGCGTAATACAGTAGGGATCGCTTTCAATTTGACAGTTCCACAACATTCTTGGCGTTGTTTACGTTGCCAAGCAGACGTTTTTTTCTAACATTATGAAAGAATATATTAGCAATAAGATTCAAAATTATTCAGATTCTGATTAATAGTGTGTTGCGTAATAAGGGTGCAGATGTGGTGAGGCTGTGGGATTCGATGTCGTTTTGATGCAGTAATTCCTACCTTGTTAATTTGTTATACAGGCAGAAACAGAAGTATATCTTCAAACGAACAATAGATTTCAAACCTAATGCTAGGACCTATGTTCAAGCATTTGATTGAATCTTGGGATTTGGATCCGTTTATTATTCGGCGCTTCTGTTATTCTGAATATCTTAAAAAGTTTTTACAACAAAAAAAAAACAAACGATTTCCTAAAACAAATACTACAAAGTACAAAATTACTTGAATTTCGGAAGTCGGTAGCAAAATACAAACCGACTTTCGAAATTTTTTGTTTTTCCATTTTGAGCTGTGTTGTACCTACCAATTCATAGGATTATCACTACTGGCTATGTAAATGCAGGCCCTGGTAACTTTAAATATTGTCGTTATGAGCGATAATAGTTCCTATTGCAATCCGATACGGGTTAAAATCTGTTGTAATAAATTAGAATAATAAATGAGCAAGCATTGTCGTAAAAATGCAGATAAAATCGTATAAAATTAGATATTAACTATTTAACAATGAATAATCCATCACTAGATGCAGTTTGGCATTTAAAATTTTGTGGTATATTTTTAATTATAATTATAATTGATATTGAAGGGATAAACTGGTTTTAAAGATAATTACGAAGTGACTTTGATGAGTTTTTGGATACATTATTGTATGTTTAATTATGTTTTGAGTTCCCATCACTCTATGCAAAAAGACTTGAAAATATCATATACTTTTTTGCTTTCAAAATTATTTACGGTTAAAGAGATACACTGTTTTAAAAAACCACCTTTTTGAGCGTTTTCAAGAAATCACGAAGTTATTTTATCATCATTAACAAAACCACCAAAAGAGAAATATAACTAGGGTCGTTGGATATGGCTGAAGTTCAGTAGGCCGTAATCTATTATACGGGCTCATTGCGGGTTGGGAGATGTCACGTGTCTTCGAATTTTTGGTTGTATACTTAGGTTGTGTTTGGTTGTACATGCCGCGTTTTCTCGCGATGATTTACTGATTTTTAAAAGCAGTGGTGATGAAATCATTTATATAAAGTAAAGCGCCTTTCTGGGTTCGAACATACAACGTACAATTCGTGGCCGTTGGAGCACCTGCCAGGGGTGCAGGTTGTTCAAAAGAGATACCGTAGCCCCTGGCACACAGGCAACTGAAGGAACACGGGTGGGTTTTAGTCAGTAAAAGTCTGACACGCCCTCCCGCTCCACCCAGAGCGGGATAAGTTATTTGATGATTTCCAAAACTCAAAAAAAAAAACAGTGGCACTCCGCGAGTGCCGTCGGAAGTGAAAACTTGAACAATTACGTGTGTATTTTTTTAATCGTCAATACAGGATTTCACATTGGGTCCTTGGGTCCTGATTGCTCACGGTAAAAAAGGAAAGAGACTTTGCCAAAATACATCAACGCGCGACCCATCCGTGTGCTCAAGCGTTCGGCGACTATGACGCGAGTTCCATGATTTTTGTTCACCCAAAAAGTGCTCAACGTACCTAAAGAAGTTTTCAATTAAAAAAAAAACTGGACCACCGCACTGCTCTCTGAGTTTGGTTTATTCATTCCAAAAGACTCACCTCATATTTCATAACTGTCGAAATATGAGGGTAGGTACATCATACCTCCACCTGTGCTTATTCCTTTTAAACAATACAGTCGTGATGTTACGATAACATACTAGCTTGACATCTGTCACTTTAGATTACTGCTCACATCCACGTACAGTGACATCATATAAATTTGATTCGAACGCTATTGGAATATCTGGGACATCGCCCCAACTATGTGTAATTTGCACCGCAGTTATTACCGAGCGTCCGAGAATTAACAAACTATTGTTTTGTGATCGGAACTCGGTATTTCAAATGACGCTATTATCATCAAACCGATGACAAGTTGGACTAGTGTTATCGTGAAATTAACATTGGACACGTTGTATGTGGTATTCGTGGATGGAATTCTAATAATCCTTACTAATATCTATTATAAATGCGAAAGTAACTCTGTCTGTCTGTTACGCTTTCACGCCAGAACCGGTAAACCAATCGTCATGAAATTTAACAGAAATGTAGCCTGGGATATATGGAGAAGACATAGGTTACTTTTTTATGCGATAACCGACATCCTCGTGGGCGAAGCCGCTGGAAAATGCTAGTATGAAAGTTTGTATGTTTACATGTTTGGAGGTTTGTTACTCAGTCACGCAAAAACGGTGCACGGTTTTGGATGAAATTTGGCATAAAGCTAGTTTATTACCAGGATTAACACATAGGATACTTTTATCCCGGTACTGCGGTCCCATGGTAAAGTTACCGACCCCAATGCGGGCAAAGCCACAGGAAAAAGCTGTATGACATTATGTGAATAGCGTTCCTAGAAGGAAGTTGGCTGAGAACCTCGTTTAGGTTTTGATTAGTTAGTTTGGTTAGGCAAATGTAGATAGTTCAAAGTCTAGTGATTTATTTCAAATAGGCACATTTAAATGACTGTTTTGAACGTCCAAACTGGTAGCAACTGTTTCAAAGGTTTGCCATGAGCTACTTCGACTATTGAAATTACGACAGGTATTTTAATTTCACAGTAAATTTCTTATTTGCCATCGATACGCTAAAAAGGAGACCAGCAGAGGTTCACATTTCTAACCTGACACCTGTTCCTCATCCATTAACCCAGAATTAATATGTCAAATGGACAAAATAAAGTCTTATTTAGACATAAGTAACCTACTTTATGGTTTCATTATGGTTGTAAAATTACATGAAATCCACATTATATTTTACAAGAAAAAAAAACAAAAGTCATTTATTCAAATTAGGCTGAGAGTCAGCTCTTTATGAACGTCAAAATTACATAAGACAGCCCCCCCAAAATACCCGCTCATCACCACTTCCTAGTGCTTGAGCTGGGAAGAAGAAGTAGCGCAACAAACTCCCCAGCAGCACAGCTGTCTGTTAAGTTAGAAGAACTTGATTCTATACAATAATAGGTAATTCAAATTACGAAACACAAAAAAAAAACATTAAAATTGCCATAAAATTGAAAACTAAAAATAATAAAAAATTAAAATAAAACGTAAACAGAACTTCCAATCTAAATAAAAGACTCCAGGCATAAAGGGCATGCCCACTTATAAGAGTTTGTTATTCTTATTGCACGAAAACGAAAGAAGTCAAATACAACAAAATAAAAACCACTGCTATAGCCCCATAAACAGCAGACAGGATATAACATTATATTCATCTATTCGAGCACTAGTCCAGACGAGAACATAACTTAACCCTGCGTACGACGCACATCTTGTCTAGAAGCACCCTTAGCCCAATATTCTGCGATGTCTGGTTTTGTATATGACAGGACCTCTACGATATTTTACGCATTTTTATGTGTGACAACGAATTTCCTCTTGGATGTGTGTGAAGCCTTTTTATTACACACTTTATATTAGCTTCACTTGTATGTTTGTTTGTTTGTAACCGACTCCTTTGGACGTTATTTTGACCCACTTTAAACGGTCAGATTTCATTGAAACTTTGTAAACTTATCGAGGACCGATGACTGTTCAATAATTTAAAAAAAAAATTGAGAAAAATTAAAAAAAGGGGAAAAAAACACGTTTTTGTAGTTAGCAGAACTAAAAAATAGAAAATAAATAATAGTTTAAAAAACTAAAAAACATTAAGTGATTATAAAAATACCTCAAAAAGCACCCCACGCTTTTTAATTGAATTAAATTATTTTCTCCTTTTTTAGTTTGGTTTTTAAAGCGTGTTTTTTAGTTTTTTAAACTATTATTTTTTGTCGAGATACCTATTTACCTACCAAGAGAGTTTTCAGCTTGGGTTGCGTGTGATTTGGCAAAGTTTCAGATTTGTTTTACTTAATGGCAAAAATTAAGACTCATAATATCACACCTGAAGATACCTTCAGACGAAGAAGGGTAGGTAGAGTCACACAGACACATTTTCAAGTTTTAATAACACGTAATATTTAGAGAGAGATTTATTTACATCTTGCCATGAAACTGGCACGAATCTTGAAGAAGAGCGGCTGCTAAAAAAATCTAGCTTTCCAAAGCGCAATACAACGAGAATTGAAAATGATACAGTAGAAAATTGTCATATTTTTATTTACCTACTTAATTTTCCGCCTTGAAAAGATCACAGACAAGGAATTTTACGTCACTGTACACAAAGCCGACAGGTTCCCGCCCCTGAAACTGATGACGTAGACGCCAGTGTTGTCACTAATCGTTCAGTAATGCCAGCCCCGGAGATAGGGGTGCGCCTGCAAATTTGTTAATCGCAATTTAAGTAGCTTTTAGAGCATCCCCTTATCGTGCAAACTTGCTTACCACCCGACCCTCTTAGGTTGCCTTTCCATCAGAGATATGCGCGGTAGCTAGGCGGTAAAGGTTAGCTGCGAAACTATGTGTCTGAGTTATTATTTCCACCAGCGGTAAGTGGTGTAGCGGAGTGCGAGCAATGAAAATGCGTTTTGTAAAAAAAACTTAGCTCCGTTGCATATTTGTATTTAAAATAAAGGAAACCTTTTCTGTTGGTTCTACCATGTTTTTTAAAAGATTAATTTTTATTTTTACAATAAATCTATTTTAATAATTTTCTTAAAATATCAGCGTTCGTTGCATTCTTTTTAGACTGCTTATCTTTCCACAAAGGCCTCCTCTAAGATTTTCATCTCTGACTGTCTCTCGTCCACTGATTCCACTGTGGACACATGTATTTTATAAGGTTTCAAATTCATATCTCACCGCTTTTTCGCTATTTCCAATACTTAATATTTTTCATAATTTATTAAATTTTAATTGAAAAGCAACGACTAAAATGAGTTTAAAACTAACCTCTTAGTGTCAAATGAAAAACATCTTTCAGGTGATTTTAAATAAGAATTTTGGATTGTGTGCGTTGATTTGATTTTATTTGAATACTTAATATTAGTGTAGTAATATTAGTAGTTACTTTAAGTGGCGTTATAAACTCGCTTCCACAGGTATGTTTTCTGACTCATTTGTTTACATTTTCATCGGATATTTTTGGAACAGAGCATACTTAGCTTAGCTCATCTCTAGCGGTAAGACATCCTTAGGCAGATTACGGGTTAAGAGATTAGATTTCCGAAATAATGAGAGTCATCCGCGGTAGCTGCTATTGTAAATATGCTGGAGGGATGTTGGGAGAGATGACAGGAGTTTCTTCGGGGCCTTTCAAGTTAGTACTTTTTATTTATCTAAGTGACAGACCGGTGGAGGAGTCGCTTAATTAAATTGAAGCTACTGCGTTTTGTTACTGTGATTAAATACGTCAGTGTAGGGATCACTAATTAGTAGTAGCTTGCGGTCCGGTAAGGACCAAGCCTGGGTTAACGGCGCGTTGTGTTCCACGCGCGCCTCAAAGAAATGTCAGGACCAACTGGTGGGGTCCGCAAGGGCCGATGCCTGCCAGGGATGCGGGTTGTTCGAAAGAGATACCGTGGCCCCTGGCACACAGGCAACTGCACACGGGTGGGTTTTAGTCAGTAAAAGTCTGACACGCCCTCCTGCTCCACCCAGAGCGGGAGAAGTTACGTGATGATTTCTCATCCCAAAAAAATAAAAATAAAACACGAACTTTTTGATTCAGTTCACTTTTATGATTGACGACTAACCAATATAAACATTGTCACAGATGCCGTTGACTCCGGCTGAAAAACAAAAAAAATACAGAGAAAAGCTAAAAACCGAAAATCCTCAAAAATATGAAGAAATACGAAGAAAAGCTAAAGAAAGATCTGCACGACATTACGAAAAAAAGAAGAGTAGTTATACTGAAGAACAGAAACAAGAATTACGGCAAAAATGGAAGGAAGATCGGACAAAAGCAAAATATGCAAAAATGCCACCACTACATGAACCGTCTATATCACAAGCTTCAAACTCAAAGCAAGACAATAATCTTTTAGTTTGCCGTAGGATGCAAAGCCGAGTTGAATACAGGCTGAAACAAGAAAACGTACAATTACGATCACAGTTAAACACATTGACTAAAGGTTTCAAAGCTCTCCAGAAAAAAATGATAAGACAGCAAAACCGAATAGACAAAATGCAAGAAGATTATGAAAATATATTTAGTAAATTATACATAGAAAAGGAAACAGAAAACAAAAATATACAAGAATTAGAAGAAAAAACACCGAGAAAAAGAATTACCGAGTTCATAAATAATAACTTACCTAACATTGAAACCCCAAAAAAAGAAGAAATAAGGAAAAAATTACTTGAACATGAAATCCTTACAGAGTCACTAAAATCACAATTCAAAACTGCTAGTAATGCTGAAAAAAATGTTTTGAAAAAAATTCTGGATAACAATATTGTCAAACAATATAAACTTAAGACAAATATAAGGACCTCTCTGGGATTCAAGAGTAATTTCAAAACCTACCGTCAGCACAATACAAAAACGACTGCATTGCAAAAGAAAATCGAATGTTTTTATAACAGAGATGATGTAAGCCGCGCCACTGCAGGCAAAAAAGAATATAGGACCGTCAAAAAAGTAACACGCCAAAAAAGATACTTGCTAGACAAACTAAGTGTACTTCATAGAAAGTTTATCGTGGAAGAGGCCCAAATAAGTTTCAGTACTTTCAAAAAGTACCGTCCGTTCTACGTACTTTCTCCAAAAATCAAGGATTGCGAGAGTTGCGCGTGCAAAAAGCATTCCAATATGCAATTTCTCGTTGATGCACTGAAATCTGTTAATATTCTTCAGACTAACAATTTAGATGAAGTAACTTCAAATTTAGTATGTGATTTTTATTCAAAAGATTGCATGTATAATAACTGCAACACATGTTCAGAAATTCAATTAAAAGTTGAAAATGAAAAACTGAATGCTAAATTAAGCTGGTTTACTTGGGTTTTAAAAGAACACGAATATGAAAAAGCAGGGGAGAAGAAGACAATTAAAAAGATGATAAAGATAAAAAAAGAGGGTACTTTAAAAGACTTACTTGAGATATTTCATGAGGAAATGAAAAAATTTAAGACTCACATTTTTAATTTTTATTTTCAATATAAACAATATAAAGATTGCATTAATAATTTGCAAGATGAAGAGGCATGTATCCATATAGACTTCTCTGAAAATTTCACCTGCAAGTACCACAGCGAAATACAGGCAATGCATTTCATAAAAGAACAGATAACACTACATACAGGAGTTATTTACGTCAAAGGAGAGAAAAAACCTATTTCTTTCTGTTCTATTTCACCCGACAACCAACACAATCCTGAAGCAATATGGGCCCACCTTGATCCCATTTTAAAATACATAAAGAGTAATTATTCCAAGATCTGTACCATTCACTTTTTCTCTGACGGCCCAACGACCCAGTACAGACAAAAAAAAAACTTTTACTTATTTAGTGACAAAGTCTACGAATACGGGTATAATTATTGCACTTGGTCTTTTTTTGAGGCCGCCCATGGAAAAGGTGCCGCTGATGGTATCGGGGGGGTCATCAAACGAACTCTAGATACCAAAATCGCTCAGGGTAAAGACATCCCAAATGCTGAAACAGCATTTGACGTTCTGAAATCAGAGGACACAAGCATCAAATTATTTTATATTTCATCTCATAACATCAAGCCATTACAAGTCAAACTTAGTCCGTTGCCACAAACAATGAAAATACATCAACTGATAACAATAGAAAAGCTAAAGCTCAAACACAGAGAACTCAGCTGTTTCTGTGGGGCTCCTAGAGGCAGCTGTGAATGTCACTCACCTGTATTTCATAGCTTTTGCCCCATAATCAACACAAATAAATTACAGACGAATAATCGAAAACAGAGAACTAGGCGTGTTAGTTCATCAACCGAAGAAGACGATGATGATATTATTGAATATGCAGATGATGATGATGATGCAGATGCCACGACCTTTCTTTCTGATGATTCTATGGGTCTAAATTTTAACGACGCTGACGATGAAAATAATCAGATCACTGAACTTGACGAAAAAACTGGTGTTCTAAAGCCGAAAATTGATACAAACAAGAAAGTGATTCTGTTATCTACGATAATTCTTAAGAAACCTGATGATAAAAATAATAGTAAACAAGAAAAGAAGACAGAACTATCATGTGAAAATGAAGAGTTTGTGCAAAATAGATTTTGCGAAACTACGAAACATATTATTGAGAAAGATTTTGTGACAACTTTATCACAAATAAGAAACATTCCGGAAAATACTGCAAGTTATGATTTAAGGGCGAGCAATTTATTTGTAAAAGGACACACCATGAATGTTATAAGAAGTAAAAATAGTGACAATATTCAGAGTAATATTAGCAATAAAGATGCGAATAAGGAAAATAAAAACTATACCAAAGAAGAGATCAAGACAACTTTAAAAGAAGATATTATAAAAAGAGGCAAAGACAACAGTGATATTGAGCGTACGAAAGAAGATGATTGCAAGAAAATTCTAAATGTTTCTGGAAAAAATGAGAGGAAACAAGCTGTTAAAAATAAAGACGGTGACCAAATTGGACACGAGACTGGACACGAGACATATCATGAAAGCATGAGAGGACAAAATAAAGAAAAAATCAAAGAGGAAGAAGGTGAAGAAGATATAAAAGAGGCAGTTAAATGTAAAGAAATAGGCCAAACGGATTCAGAGGAAAAAAACAAAACTGCGAATCTAAGAGAAGGTGAAAGTAATAACAATGAGAAATTAGATGAAGAAGAAAGAAGGACGATTGAGAGTGAAAACAATAAGCAGAATAACTTTATTTTAAATGATAGTATCTTAGTTAGATATTTCCAAAGAAAAACGTGGAAATATTTTATAGGATTTGTTGAGAATATAGAATTTAAGGACGGAGAAAATTATTATAAGGTAAATTTTTTGAAAACCGTTAAGGATTCTATTAATTCCGTGAAGTTCGTAGTCCAAAGAAAATTAGATATCGATATAGTGACCGTTTTATCTATCGTCAAAAAGGTAAATTTGATTCAACGAGAATCCTCTAAAGAATATTTCCTGAGTAACGATTTTGATTTAGTTTATTTTAATTGAATAATTGAATAAAGTATATGTAGGTAGTTATTTTACCTGTTACATGTTACTAGATTTGTTATTATTTCTGTGATTTAACAATTTAATTACCTACTTTCTAATTAAGAAAGACTTATGTATGACTATTTAATTTTTCTTTTTATGAAGAGTTTTTAAGAAACAATAATTATTAATATTATGTTACTGTTAAAATTAAAAGAGAATGCATGTGTGATTTAAAAAAATGCTAATATCTAATAAGTATAACTAAATAGACATATTCCTAGGTACACAAGGCTACACATCAAGCTATAAATTTACAGTATAAGCTGACCTCTCATTGTACGGAAATCCTATACAATGCGAGATCAGCGTAAACTGGAAATGTATAGCTTGATAATATGTAGCTTGTTCTCATTTTTGTGATTTTTCTAAATACCATTGATCTCATTGTGTGTAGCGTATTTTTTAGGTTTAAAACATAATATCTTTAATGAATGTTATTTAGTGCCTTTTGAAAAAGTTTTTGATAAATATATCACAATAAATATCTTGTTACTACATTTACTTATATCGTAGTTTTTGTTTTGATAATGTTCCCTTAATTCGGTAAGTGGTCAAATTGTGATTGTATACGGTTCTAAACCTTTTTCTGATCACGCACCCTTAGCATTTTTTTCTGCTATCATTGAAACTTTCACAGTTGTCGAAATGAAAATTTCGGACTGAAGCTTTTGGTCTTAGCACATCGTAGAACTTACTCCTTTTTTTAAGTCGTTTAAAAATACCACATTATGCAATTAGCCTTACAAATATTATGAGTGACTTTCGCGTTGCTTCTACGTTACTGTAACATAGAAGTTCTATGTTACAAAGTGGCAAAATCCGCGGCCTTACCCAAATACTAAATAGCCAAGTTACTGAAACCAACTGTAAGAAAAATGCTATAGAGATAAAAACAGGCTCAATTATTAAAAATAAAATGTGCATCATTGGAAGGTTAATAAGGTTTTAGGTGATCTGTTAAATGTTTCTCTTTTAGTTGTATGATTAATATTAATACATTGTTCATGTGGTGCAAGAATTCAAGTAGTAAAAACTTAACACAAACAAGAATTAAAAAGTATTAATATTAAAGAAAGGATTAAAACCTTGAAACTGGTTAGCCAAATAGCCAGGTAACTAACTAGTCTTTTAAATGAAACTAAATGTACCACTCCATATTGTGTTCCTTACAAGTCGGCCATTTTAAAGATAAGAAACATAAGATAGTGCTGTCACTGGTGCATTGGTCTAGTTGTTGGAAGCACAGGGTGTAAGATGTTGAAAAGTTGTTCATTTACAAAAGATACATAACTAAGCATTAATATAAGGACATAGTCTCTTTAGTTTTCTTACCGCGCGGTGCCAGCAGAACTCTATTACTAAGGCTACATAAAATAAAATTATTTAAAAATGAAATGGGATTTTATATTCAGCATTTTCAGATTTAATTATCTCTGGATTGGCGTGCAATTCGAAATTCAAATCAATTTTATTCGAAAGCCGTGTTATTTTAATTTCAAAATCAGTCATTTGTTTTTAGATAGTGTTTTGTTTTTGTGAAATTGTGGCAGGTTTTGGCGTCATAGATAAACTGAAAATTCGTACAATTTTCGAATATTATGAGTTGCTACGTGGAAATACCGCTGTGCAAACAACACGAAACAATAAATGACGTATATGGACTGGTGGGTCTAACACTGCTTGCATAAACACGGTTCATTATTGGTTCAATCGTTTTATTCGTGGTGCAAGGTTCGGTGAGTACGGTGAGTATAGTACTCACCGAATCTTGCACAAACAGATTTCTACTTTTTTCAAAATGTATACAATTTTTTAAGTGTACAAAAATTCATCACCCGAGAGGTAGTACAAAACGTTTCCGCTGACTTCACCGCCTCCCGTCCGGCAGACATCTACAGTAAAGGGATAAACAAACTGCTATCAAAATGGAAAATTT
This sequence comes from Antitype chi, assembly GCA_947359405.1. Classification (NCBI taxonomy): domain Eukaryota; kingdom Metazoa; phylum Arthropoda; class Insecta; order Lepidoptera; family Noctuidae; genus Antitype; species Antitype chi. The sequence continues at coordinate 4,392,658 of OX375812.1, forward strand.
GTATAGATAATTTGGGCCAGTACTTTGATTAGCTACAATTAAAAAAACAAAAAAAAATAATGCTCATAAAAATCTCTAATTAATTTAATTTTATTTATTTGCTCTCATGCACATCACACATTTTACAATATAACTTACGGTTTTTGTACATGGACCCTGTCAGGGCACTGCAAAGCACTGCAAAGTTGGTTTGCTGTTGAGTTAATGAAAATTATTTAACATAAATAACACTTATTTAACGAAACTAATATTATTACGAATTAATAACTACATTCGGTAGTAAAAATAAAATAAAAAGTCATTATGATGTCCAATTAACAGTAATAATTATCATACAATAAAACACATAAAGTCACATTATAGTCATAATAATTTATGTAGTCAGATTGTAGTAGTACGAGTAGGTAGTTAGTAAAAACAGTAGAATAAAATAATTTATGGAAAAGGTAATACATAGTTACAATAATTTTATAGTACAGACCTAATATTATGTAGTACTTCTACTAACTGACATTGCTTTCAACATCCAGTTTATGCAACCCATCGTTTGCTAAATTACCTTCTGCATTGCCCGTAGTTAAGACCATAGAGCAAACCTGGCTGTTATAAGGGTCGATTCCATTAACGGTCACGGTCCAACGTGTCACCTAATTGAATTCCTTGCACGGGCTATTGCGGGTTTTGCCGTGATTAAGACGTGCCGGTTTTGGGCGTAAATTGCTTGTTTATACGCCTATTGTCGGACCGAGGGTCACCCGGGTTGATTGATGTTTTTGCTATTATTGTACATAGTTAATTACATATTATGCTATAATTATTTTGTAACGAGGTTCTGGCGACTATTATATTGTGTATTTATTCCTGTAAAAGGTTTTCTGTATCACATTCTATTATCATCATTAGGGTTGTCACCAAGTAATAACCGCCACACGGGACAATCTTTACATATCAAGATCCGTGGTAGGTATTGTTATATTTAAGGGACCGAGATACAAATAAAATATTAAATAGAGTTTAACTTCGTGTTTCCACGTGTATTTTAGAATAATTCAAGACTATAATCAGGCCGCGCCTAATACAATTAAATATATTTTCTTCGGGGTAAAAATCATCCTATTCTCATTGACGGGTAGAATCCTAGTCACGTCATCATCTTGATAGTTCAAATGTGACAGTCATTCCATTACCGGCCTGTATTAACATAAAGGTTGCACTCTTTAAGAAACAAACCTTTACAGTATCGTGTTACCCAGTAAGTGCGCTGTAGAGGTCAGATAGGGAGTCGGTCCATGTAAAATACTGGTATTCAGCTGCATCTGGTTAGATTAGAAGCCAACCCTAAGATAGTTGAGAAAAAGCTAGGCAAATGAAGATGATTCTTTTGTCAAAATTCAACTGAATTCTAATTCAAACTTAATACAGGGTGTCCGGTAATTAATAGATAACATTGAAACGGTTCATGGTAGAACTAATGGCCATTCACTAAAAAAACATTTTTATTTGTATTAAACCTGTAAAAAAATATTAAAAAAAACAACCGATTTCCAAAAAAACACTACAAAGTGAAAAATAATTTTAATTTCAGAAGGCGGTGACAAAAAATTAAAATACATTTCCAAAGACCGGCCGACTTCCTAAATTAAAGTTATTTTTCACTTTGTAGTGTTTTTTCGGAAGTCGGTTGTATTTTTTGTAATTTTGTAATACACAAAAAAATGTTTTTTCTGAATGGCCATTAGTTCTACCATGAACCATTTCAAGATTATCCATTAAATACCGAACACTCTGTATACACGTCAAAATCCCCATCCATCCCACAAGTATCACAAATCACTAAATGCATTTAGCGCTAAACAAGTTTAAAAAAACGTTCTATTTCTGTCAATCTTTTGAAGATGACAGAGACAGAATTATGTTTTAAATATATTGGCCGAGTGAGGCAGTGGGCGGTAATTGACGACTAGGGCCCGTTGCGGTTTGGCGAAGGTCACATGACTTAAAATTTTTGCTTCTAAGACATGCCGGTTTCCTCCTCCTTCACCGTTCTGAAAACAGTGGTGATGACATTAAATACACAAAGTGAAGTGCCTGGTTGGGTTCGAACTCACGACCTACAAACTAAGTCCGAGCCAATAGCTTTCAAATACATACGTTTAGCGATAAATTCATTTTGTGATTTGCGGTGCAAGTGAGCCTAAGAATCATCACTGCCACCGCCCATTTTGAACGTCAAAACTAACAGAAGACAGCATCTAAAGGCCCTTCACCACTTTCTAATGTCTGAGCTAAGACTGTTTCTACCTTTATGAAAATATTGAAGCTCTAATATACTACAACGATCATCATGCTGGGATCTCAAATATCTCGGTACAAATAAAAAGCTCAATATATTCCTAACCAAAGCGAACATGTAACATCTGATATTCCTGAAATATTCTGTTTTTATATTAGAATAAGCTTTCAACTGTCGCCTAAAGCTGAAATTGTTCTTATTTTCTAAGATAAAAGAATTCTGTTCTATCTTAGATATCATGCTACTCGTCATATTTCAATAAAACCAAGTTATTTTTTTATGTTTTCGTGCGGAAAACAAACAGTGGTTACCGTCGCTAATAGACATCTGAAATGCCAGAGACATCACTGATGTAGTGAAGCACAAATGTCTTATGAGAGACTGTGTTTTTTGCAAAACGCAAGTGACCGGTTGTATGTTGAACGAAATGTGATTCGCGAATCATTAAAACAACAGTTCATTTAATCTGATTGAATGCATTTTGAGGCCTGTTCACGTAGAGTGGGAAGGCCTCGCACAAGGTGGACCGATGACCTTGTGAAGGCCGCGGGAATCCGCTAGATGTGGGAAGCACATGTCCGGTCGAAGTGGAGGAGCCTGGGAGAGGCCTATGTCCAGCAGTGGACGTCTTTCGGCTGAAATGATGATGATGATGAATGTATTTTTCATGAAATAGTCTTTCGATGAGATTATATGAACTTATAGGGTTGTTTTGATGATTCTAATTCTGTAAAACATACTTGTCAATGTGTCGAATTATATTATAATCAACTTAGAACTTGACACTGACATGCAAATGAGGGTTTTCATGAATATTCAAGCCACCAGTTGGCGCAACTTTGACAAGAGGTCTTCCAATTCGAAAATGAACTTAAAATATTTGATGTCATTCGTTTCATTCCTTCGTTCACCGTTCAGTCCGTAGGCGCTTTGACACTTTTGACAGGTGCCCGGACCTGACGTCTCAGTGCTGCCACCTAGTGAACGTCATTTCAGAAAACTCTCATTGCAAATATTCCACGGGCTCTTTAACAAAGAGCACTACTAAAAGATTATTAGCGTCCCTATCAATACTATACAATAAGTTTTACTGCAAATATGAGTAGGTAGTAGCCAATACTGAACTGCAAACTTTTTCAAATTTACAACATCAGTAAGAACTTTAACCAATACTAGTTAGTGGTTGAATTTGTAAACCAACTAGTTTTAAAGTTTGTGCTTCTCTGACATAAGGGTGTATAAAGTTCTTAGTTCGTTGTTGGAGTTATTTTACATTGAGGTTTATCAGTATCGACGTAGAAGTTGGTCCACAGTTTTTAAGTTACGTAATTATTTAGGATTCGAACTTTCCATTTGGATTTGTATCCTATATTATTTGAAATGTCATAACTTATAAACCGTACATTTATACTAGCAGCATAATGAACGTGTTATGTTCCCACAGGCCTCCTTAAGTCTGAGAGAGGGAGTGGGTCGTTACCCATCACGTGGGCCCAGTGCGGGATGGTAGATGTCATATTTTTTAGAACTTTTCGTTCTGGGACATGCTAGTTTCCTCACGATGGTTTCCTTCACCGTTTTGAGAGCTGTGGTGATGATATAATTTACACAAAGTAAAGTGCCTGTTAGGATTTGAACCCACGACCTACAATTTGTAAGTCGCAGCCATTGCCACTAGACCACCACTGCTCTATTTTTTTTACCAACGGGTGAATTTTGTAGTGTAATCAGTATGCAACAGAAAATAAGCATTTTAAGATTAAAGTAATTTCTTATTTCTCTCATTCTCGAAGCTTCTGTATGTATTCTAAACTCAGTAAAACAAGACAGCAACTTAACAAACCAAGAATCTATCGAAATACACTCAAATGCAAATCTGCCAGTTTGTTACCAACCTCAAAAACTGCCAAATCTTTTAGCTTACTACTTGAAACTCGGTCGCATGTTCGAGTAGTCTTGGCAAGCGGGTCATAAGTTCGAAGGTAAGCCTGCACTGGATGTTGGCTCGCCAACTTTGTCCACCACAATTAACTGGCGAGTATTCATGATCTCTTTAGTTCTTACTATGGGAGATAGTTGGTTTCGAGTTGGTGGTGGCCATTTTACTTATGATGAAAGGTGGATGAAATGCGGTATCAGTTAGTGTTGGGCCCTTTGTACACAAACGTTTTTATTACCGTGAAAAATTACGGTTTATTCGCCGTGTGTAGGCGGTCGTCAGTGTTGTATGGATTGCTATGGAAGCTTGTTGGCAGCCACGTTTTTTTCTACGGCGAAGTAACCATGTTGTGTACAAAGGGCTTTAGACTTTTAGAAACGATAGGTACATTTGCTACTACATTAATAACGATACCTACTTATATTTTGAGAATCAATGCGTATCGCTGTAAGATTACCGAAAGACCGATGGTGGAGATGACGACTAATAGAGAAATATGGAAGAAAATCACATGTTACGACTCCAAATAAATTGGGTTGAGAGCAAAAGAATGACGAGTTACATTCCCTACTGAGCTTAGGCGAGTCTAGTTACTTCAGTATAACACAATAACTAATTAGTCAATATTTTTTGGCTTTATATACCAAGTGCGAGGTTCCCGGTTAACATTCGGTCAGACAGTAGTGTTTTCTAGAATGATGTTGTACATTGTCAGTGGTATATTACCGACAGTTACCGACGTAGCCTGCAGAGTGAGCAAGCCGAAGTGGCAGTAGGCTGAAAAGCCGATGACCGGAGCAGATGACCCCTTTTTTTTGAGTGGGAAATCATCGTATAGCTTTTCCCGCTCTGGGTGGAACAGGAGGGCGTGTCAGACTACTGACTAAAACCCACCCGTGTTCCCACAGTTGCCTGTGTGACTGGTGCCGCGGTATCTCTTTCAAACAACCCGTACCCCTGGCAGGCATTGGCCCTTGCGGACCTCACCAGTTGGTGCTGACATCTCTTTGAGGCGCGCGTGGAACACAACGCGCCGTCGACCCGGGCTTGGTCCTTACCGGACAGCAAGCTACCCATTACTCGCCGTTCGCAAGCCCGCGCCTACGGTAGCCGGGAATGCGGCGGCGTTTACGGCCATGAGGGCGCATATACTGCCTCTCCCTCACGTGCGCCGCCTCCCTCTTCGCGAGCATTACTGCTTCGCAGAAGAAAGTGATGGCAGCAGACGATCCCTGGCGTGAAGATTGCGTATCGGCAAGCATAGTGCGCGATGCTCCTTGGCTAGATGGATTGATGGTAGCTGTTGACAGACTGGATGCGGTAGGCAAAGGGCAGCGTGTTAGAGCGCAGCTTGGAAGAGGCCTAAGTTAAGTAGTAAATTCTGGGTGTAAATATATATAAACATATTTTAGCCTACGTGTTGTTTACCATGTACAACTTAATTGCATCCTAATGCAGTTTTATACAAACGAAGAAACAAGTGGAAACTGCAAGCGAATAAGTGCCAATTCCATCGCAACAAAAATATAGAGTGCAAAGTGAGTCCGCAACGAGATAAACTAGTAAAAACTGATAGCACGTAGTTGTTTGGCGACGGGCCAAAGTAAGTTCTAGGTGAGCGCGAGGTGCATTCCAACCTGGGCACCACTAATGATACTGGTTTAGGAGGAACGTACACTGTGTGGGAAAACGCGCCGCGGCAAATTGTGTTAGGTGTGTTTTTAATGGTCAGTTAGGTGATTTGGCAGCTGTAAATGTGATATTGCATGGTTTTTTTTGGACGGTGGGATATCAGCAAATAACTTCTTCCGCTTTGAGCGGAGCGGGAGGGCATGTCAGACTTTTACTGACTAAAACCCACCCGTGTTCCTTCAGTTGCCGGTGTGCCAGATCTATTCTAATATTATAAAGCTGAAGAGTTCATTTGTTTGTTGGTTGAACGCGCTTATATCAGGAACTAGATCCGAATTTCAAAATTATTTTAGTGTTGGATAGCCCATTTATCGAGGAACGCTATATGCTTTATAACATCACACTAGGACCCATAGGAGCCGAGCAAACAGATCAAGAGTCACGAATACGAAGTACTCGCACGGGCAGGCTATTCGATGCGACGACGACAGTAGTAGCTAGTATCATATATTTCTTAACGAAATCCACAGTAATTTGAGCAGTAAGTGGATGTAGCGCTTAAATATTAACTGTAACAGCGATGGGAGAGCTGAGCACACGCGATTCTCTCATTTCGATAAATAATACGTCACGATGGTAGCAGGCAATAGCAGGGTTATCTTGTGTCTTTTTAGATATACTCATATTATACTTGCGACTTCATCTACGACCTAAGATGAAAAGACGCCTCCAGGAAATGGCTCCGTGTGATAAATTTAATTTAAATCCGTTCAGCCGTTTTATCGGGAAAGCGTAAAAAACAAACAAAGAAACTCACTTTCGCATTCATAATATTATATATAGCCCTCCAGACCGTATTTCGGCCATCTCAACAGGGACTAGCCTTCGGATATGAAAGTGCATATAGAGTTATGAGGAACAGGGTGTAAAGTTCACTCATACTCTATGGAAAAGGGAGGATCCTCCGACCAGACGGGTGTTGTGTCTGGTGGGCAACTGCCCGACGGTTGATGTCGGGATGTTGTACCTATCCAAATCGCGCGGTAAACTTTAACTGCGCGATCTAGGCTTTCTATGACGTGCGTCTTTGCGTAGTTCGCCTGTGGCGTTGTAGATGGCGCCACTTCTCTTTTTGTATTTCCACATATTGTTGCGAAGTATTTTTCTGTAGTGCCGCTACAGCTGCATTATTGTTCGTAAAAAAATTATTCACCATAAAATTGGATAAATTGTTTGTTAAATACGTTGATATGTATTACCGGATTTATTTCAAGTGAAATATTGTACAATAGGTGTAAGTTTTCTTGAAATGGGTCATTCGTTTTAAGACTTTAACGTGCCTTTTAATTTAGTATTGATGGTTTAGTGGCATTACTTTTATATTTGCTTATACATTAGCTGGTCGATTGACAAGGTTAATTTTGTAGTTGCTAGAGTTTTATGGAGATGTAATTAGCCTTCGTTTCAATCGTCTTCAGATGGCCTGTTCACGTTTAATTTGTTGTTTTGATTGTTTTTACACGCTTTAATTTGCTTCACCTGTATGTTTGTTTGTAACCGACTCCTTTGGACTTGATTTTGACTCACTTCAAACGCTCAGATTTCATTTAAAATTTGTAGGCTTATCGAGGACCGATGACAATTCAATAATAAAAATAATAAAATATTTTCTACGTTTTTAGTTTGGTTTTTAAAGCGTGTTTTTTAGTTTTTTAAACTATGATTTTTAACAAATATATCTTTGAAGAGAGGAAAACTTGAGACAGTTTCATTTTTTATAAGGTTAGGTTTGCGTTCTACATTACATTATCAAATGCATGTTCTCTATTTGACAGCGTTTGGTTGAGACAGGCGACATTAAGCTTATAACTAAGATATATTACTCCAATTATATAGCGCGATGTCGTACTTGTTTAAAATTGCAAATGGTACTGTAGATTGCCCTGAACTGTTAGGTAGCTTAGGATTAGTCACACAATGCAAAATGTTTTGCAAACCTAGCTTATTGCATGTCCCTCATTCCAGGTCCGTGTACAGGCAGAATTCATTTCTAATCCGTGCGAGCAGAAGTTTTAATAAACTGTCTTTTGAACATGATTTGGATTTATTTATTTATTTTTATATTCAATACTAGTGTTTCTCGGCTTAAGCAGATGTTGGTGGAAAGCTTCTTTAAGGAAAAGTAATTGTTTGCTTTGTATTGTTTGCTTTGTTTTTTTTTTGTTGTTTTAATTTATATTAGTTAAGCGTGTATTATTTAAGTTAAGTCATTATTAGTTATTTAGTACCTACCGACCGTTTTTGTTGTTGTTTAAGTTAAGTGTTTATCAGTGGAAACTTGTAAATGGCCTTCAGCTTCATATTGTTTAATAACATTGTTTATGTTAGCTGTAAGTTTCCCAAATAAAATAAATAAAATAAAATTGACATGACCTAAAATCTTCTACTCATAAGAAGTGTTATTTTGAGGAGAAGTAAACAAAACTTCAGACAGTCCTGTCAAAAGTCAAGTCAATAATGTCCCCGGACAAAAATACGCTAACAACATAATTTAATCTGCAAATTTCGCCTGCAATGAAGCAAATGACTCAAAGTTTTGTCGCTTGCTTGTGTCGGCCGCAGCAAGACCACGGTATTCATACGAACAGAAGATCAACTCAGTACAACCAGCGAAAACACACGTACACTTAGACCCGCTTCACAAACAGCAAGTGCGAGCGCACTCACCGCTGATGTGACCGAGGTAGACTGGGATCTTCGTACAGTTAACCTTATATGACCTCATATCCGTGGTTACACTTTGACCTTGAGCCGGCTTAAGCCGTGTTGACATAAATGCATTTGAAATAAATGCTTTGAAATAAATGCTTTGAGTTTGAATAATCAAAGTACACTTGCACAAAGCAGATTTGACATTTATCAGTTTTACATAATAGTTCACTTTGATACCGATTGATACTAGCATAGGTCGCTACAGTACAGTTTTCTTCATTCTTCAAGTATGTGGTCGAACGATGCCACTGTTTTTGCACTTGGCGCTATTTTGTTTTGTTAACAGACATCAAAATAGGTTATGAAAAGTTGAATGCGGTCCTAGTCCACTTTGATTGGACGCCGTCATCCAAGTGTGCTTTGAGTCAACGCGGCTTTAGCGTAGTAAGGAGTTACAATCAAATAAGAGGCCAGATTAAACTGGTTTTGTTACCACTGACGTACCGCCAATGTACAGTGGCCAGCATATCTAGCTTCCTCAATCTGTCAAATTTCATTGATAGTTTTTCAACTTTATTACAAAAGAATAAGGTTCATGTTCAATTGGCAAAATTTTACAGTTTGGAATAGCTTGATGTGCTGGCGTCTGTACCTACGTACGAGTTGTATGAAGCCGACCTTCTGTACACATATATACTGTGGTGAGGGGTTAAACCGATTATATCCTGCGGCAGGAACTCGATAAAGAGATTGTAAGTAGGCCGAAGTATAATGTGCAGAACAGTAGTGTCACTAGCCCGTGTTTGTGAATTATCTTCGCTTGGTTTGATAGCAAAGCCGTGTTTTAAAACGAGAGAGCAGCGGAATGAATTGAGAAGTAAACGGAAACGGTATGACAAAAAGTATTCTGTAGATAACAAATGGCGTGTGTACTAGAGAAAGATAATTTCTACACGGGTTTTACTACTTAAACCTACTATGTTTTCAGATAATATTGAGAGAGGTTTAGCAGGTCTAGGTTACGTGCAATCTCTACGCGGTCAAAATGTATGGAACAGCATTTTTTTTTAAATACCTGACAAAACATTACAACGCGTTCAGAATAACGGTAACAATGTGATAATGGCACGAGATGATTCGTTTTTGTGGTGTTCTTCAGAAAGGTCAGGTGTATAGTACCTAATCGCAACCGGCGAGTGTGTATGAACGTAAACGTAGTAAAAGGATTGGAGCTGCAGGCTTAACACGACTATTAACTAAATGATGTACAATAGGAGAAGATGGCTGTGTTTTTCTATTAATTATCACAGTTATGCGTTCTAAACGAATTATGATTTTGTAGATAATCGTGTATACTTTGTGGCCGTCGAATAGAAAGTTTGTTGTCAGTGTGATTTTGACAGTTTGGGAAGAAATATTCTTCTGAAATAGTCTACATTTATAAGGATCTAGAGAAAGATAGTTAGAAACGAAAGGCAAAATGACAGATTGTAAAAGGATATCGACGGTGCGATGTCAAAAATGGAGAAACGAAAGGTCACTTTGTATGGAAAAAGCACTGTCTATTCTTCGTAGAAATAGAAAGCGACATGCTAAATCTGCTGGTAGCGTTCTGTAGTTCATGGGAGGAACACGTGAGTATAATGCCTGTATGATTCCACAATCATTCAAAGTTCATCTACTGTTTCATTAATGTACAGTGTCCGCATACTAATTTCTGCGGCCATTACGTATTTTCTATGAAAACTTTCAAAAACATCTGACTTTGCTTGAATATTAAGTGGGCGAGTTTGGCCTGATTTCGCAGCGGTGTTTTGAAGTGAGTTACAGTACTTTACGGTTATTCAAACTATTTTATTGGTGGCTCGGGATTTGTGACTATTTAATGGCAGTGAATGTCGAGGGTGAAATATGAATTAGGGAGATTCAAATGAAGCATTGTTTTTTGTAATAAAACCTACACATTCTTGTAGTTTTACTGATATACCATTTACATTCGATTTCTAGATTGGGCAAAGTGATACAGGGTTCTTCGAAATGACTTTATCAGTAACAGCTCGAAATCTTGGTTTGTGCCCGTTGATGGCAATAGGCTGGCCTCATCAAAAAACTGGTTGCGACTATCGCACTCTCCATGTCGCCATGAGATCCCGCAAGAGCTCTGTCCGCTATGCCGCGATTTCTCGCGGCAGCGGAGTTACGCCCCGGCGTTTGGCCTCCTCGCGCCACTCCCAGGTGTGCGCGAGGACCTTTGCCTCCAGATTGCATGGCTCCAATCCGGCAAGGAGGCCCGCCGCCTCACCGGAGATCGTGCGGTATCCCCGGACAGGCGTTGATTCGTTTTGAAACACCCAAACCGTCGACTGGCGCTTCGTTTCTGGATCGTATTGATAAATCCAAGATTAATCACCTGTAATGATGTCGTAAACACGCCGAGACGAGCCTGCTTCAATTTTTCTTATCATATCACGGCACCGTTCCACCTGGGCCTGCTTCTGAGCATCGGTGAAGTTGTGCGGCACCCAGCGTGAAACTATCCTCTTCACGCGAATATGAATGTGTAGAATCTCGTGAAGGCTTCCCGATCCAACCTGCAGTATGTGTTGAATCTCTTGATACGTAACTAGCCTATTGTCATGGTTTAAATTTTTCACTGCTAGCACGTTCTCGTCCGTCACAGTCGTCAAAGGGCGACCACTTCATTCTTCATTCCCCAAAGTTAGTGGACTGCTCTTGGATTCGTTATACCAACGATACACGGTTGCCTTAGAAGGGCCTTCATGCATGAATGCTATTTGAAGTCTATCGTACGATTCGTCCGGTTTCAGGCGACACTTGAAATCGTAAAAAACCATAGCGCGAAAATGTTCCCGGCGCAGATCCATTTTTATATGAGACACGATAATTTAAATTAGCTCGCAAACAATGTGGAGGGATTTTTGAAATTGGAACGTACCTATTTTTACTTACAAATTAATAGACTATAACTGGCTAGTTACTCCCATACATAAAAACTTTTTTGCAATACTTTCTGAGTGGCCTGGTACATAAGTCGGTGACTTTGGGTATGTACCTATTTTTATTTTTTGTCGCCGCCTTCCGAAATTTTAGTTAATTTTCACTTTGTAGTGTTTTTCCGGAACTCAGTTGTTTTATTTTATTTAAAGGTTTTATTTTTCACAATTAGGTTATAACTAATATGTGAAAAATAAATAAATAGTAAATTCGAAATTTCATCATCATCGGTCAAAACAATGCATATTTATGCAATAGCAGCAATCGTGGTTGATTTACTGTCATTTTTTGAAGAGTTGCGGTGTCTGTCTCCGAAACTCATCATCAGATCTGGAAATTTAAATGGGATCATTTCGAAATAAAAACCTTTCGAACAAAAATAGAATTTTGCGAATCCGTCTGTCTATACATGACGGAGTTATGCCCAAACGTACATTTAAAAAAAAACAAGTCGAATTGATAACCTCCTCTTTTTTAAAGTCGGTTAAAAACAAGACAGCACTTCAAAATATGTTGGTCCGGCTAAGGATTTACTGCCACTAAAGGAGATTTTTTTTTAAAGCAAAACGTAATAAATAAATAAAAATACCATTTTGTCGGACTGCTAGGCATGGTAATTTTTGTAAGATTTTTCAATCCTATAGATAAAATTTACAACTTCGTGGTACCGCCCGGCACACTAAATTTTGCCGCCCCTCAGTTTTGCCGCTCTGGGCTTGCCCCCCCCCGTTAGATCGGGCCCTGCATTCATAAACATTTACATGTGTGTTTCACACATTTCTATGAAACAGCGGATTATTGTTTTTTATAATAAAACAAAATCTGCTGTTTCATAGAAATGTGCTGTAATGTATCTAATCATGTACTGAATCCGTGCTACCTAATAGGTTGTGCGTCGATATCTCTGCCACTATGTATACCAGGTTTAAGAAACCTTTTAATTATTATTTAGTAGTTATTTTTAGTTTATTTTGGTACTATAGAGCTTGGATTGGTAGGGTTGATTAGGTAGCTACCGTCCTAATTATAAACATTAAATGATTTAATTTAAAAGCTAACCCAATTACACGTTTCCATATTAAATACGGAAAAAGTAAAAATGTTTCAATCCTATACAAATAATTAGCGCCCCTAATCCCGAAAAGTACATCAAATAAAAAGTACAAAGACACAAAATTTAATTACTGTTCCGCCGTATTTAATTTTATCGTCACCAATTTAATTAGAAGGGAAAAAACGAGCAAACTGAATTACTTACAGTATAGTCGTACACAAACGCTACAGTATACCGCATCTTTATGTCGTAGATTATAAAGGTTGAGCGATAATAGTCTCTCAATTGATATTGTAGTACTAAGGTGAGGGTAAATGCCCGACTGCTGCTTCGGAAGGTTCCCACTCCCGATAAGGCGGGAGGAAACGCCCAGGTGTCACCATTGTGTGAATCGCCTAGAGGACACGGTGGAGCATACGGTGGAGGTCTGGCCTGCCTAGGCGGAGCACCGCCGTGTCTTCGCGGAAGCGATCGGTGGCGACGATCTCTGGCATCCAGCCCTGGTCCAGGCCATGGTACAGAGTGAGAGTGCATGGGACGCCGTCACCTCCTTTTGCGAAGCAGTAATGCTCGCGAAGGAGGAGGCGGAGAGCGTGAGGGAGAGGCAATCCTTGCGCCCTCGCGCCTCTAGCCGCCGCAGGAGACTCCCAGGGCATTGGGAGACCATAGTGGACTTCCGGCCAACGTAGGCGAGAGCTTGCGTACGAGGAGCAATGGGTAGCTCACCACCCGGTAAGGACCAGGCCCGGGTCGGCGGCGCGGCGGGGCCACGCGCGTCTCAAAGAGTTATCAGCCGTAGTATAAAAGGTCCGCTAGGGCCGATGCCTGCCAGGGTTACGGATTTGTTCGAAAAAGATACCATGGCCCTAGCACAGGCAACTGAAGGAACACGGGTGGGTTTTAGTCAGTAAAAGTCTAACACGCCCTCCCGCTCCGTCCAGAGCTGAAGAAGTCATTTGATGATTTCCCACCCAAAAAAAAGAGTAAACACCCGAGACGCGCTTGTTAGAGGAGGCGGCACGTGCTCAGAGTCGAGTGAGAGAAAGTGACTGCAAGACGAGTCAGTCTTGTGAGGACAACTAAGAAATGCAGACTTCCACTTCTCCTACGCAAAACTATCGGTTCGTCCGACCTTACAAAATAGTTCGTGAACGTTATTAGTATTGTACTGTGTTAATGATTATGAAAGTTAAATACTAACTGATTTGCTGTATCATCGTATTTTATTGTAATCCTGCACTATGGATTCCGTACCACCAAGTAGAAATGATGACAGCGCTATCACTCAGCGATTGCTGACGCCGACATTATACATTTACATACATATTATACCCTAGCAGCGCTCCGCGGTTTCACCCGCGTAGTTCCCGTTTCCGTGGGAATACGGGGATAAAATATCCCACCCGGCACCCGGAGATAGTGTAGCCTCCCAACAGTGAAAGAATTTTTCTAATCAGTTTAGTAGTTTCGGAGCATAGGCTCCGAAACTACTAAACTGATTAGAAAAATTCAAGAAAAAAAAAAAAATTCCAGAGGAAAGATTTGATTGTTTGTTTACATTGAATAGTCAATGTAAACAAACAATCAAATCTTTCCTCTTTATAATATTAGTATAGATTAAAGTCGCTTTTCGTGTGTCTGTGTGACCGCGTTGTTCTTCCAAACTACACAGCAGATTTTGAAACGGTTTTCTGCATAATTTAGAGAATTTATTCCGCTAACTTTGGTGTTTATATTTCATTCATGTTACACTTAAATATAATAAATCAATCTCCATGTTTTGTCGAGTCGTAAAATCCGTGCAAAGCAGGGTCAGTCCACTATCCTACTTCCTATTAATCCTACTAATATTATAAATGTGAAAATTTGTATGTTGAGGTGTTTGGATATTTAGATGTCAGGATGTTTGTTACTCAATCCCGCAAAAACGGCTTAACGGATTTGAATGAAATTGGATACACAGATAGTTTGTAACCTGAAATAACACATAGTACAGTTTTCTACCCTGATCGTACGTTCCCCTGAGATAATTTTCGAAATACACGCGGGCGAAGCCGCTGACAAAAGCTAGTCCTTACTAATATTATAAACGCGAAAGTTTGTAAGTATGGATGGATGGATGTTTGTTACTCTTTCACGCAAAAACGGCTGAACGGATTTGGATGAAATTTTGCACACAGATAGATTATAACCTAGATTAACACATAGGATACTTTTTATCCCGGTAGTACGTTCCCGCGGGATAATTTCCGACCTCCACGCGGGCGAAGCCGCGGGCGGAATCTAGTAAATTATACGAGCAAATGTGAAAGTTTGTATGTTAAGATGTTTGTTACTCAATCACGCAAAAACGGTTGGGCGGATTTGTATGTAATTTGGCACACAGGTAACCTGGATTAACACATATACTCCATTTCAAATAAGATTCGACACTTAACTAAACCTTTTTTACAGTCCGATCAATCGATTGTGACTTCTATTGCGTTAGCGGTATAACAAATGGCAGCTGCAGTAAACAGTTGGTATTGTAACTACTTTTTTGCTTTTAATGCCATCCTTATGCCTACGGTATAAACATCGAAATCAGTTGAACTGACTGTAAAAAAGGTTTGTTTAAATGGCTAATCTTATTTCAAATGGAGTATAGGGTACTTTTAATTCTGGTAGTACAAACCCGTAGGATCATTTTCGCCTCCACATGGGAAGCCACTGTCAAAAGCTATTACGTAATAATTCGCACACCTAGGGTGAAATATCTGCAGTTCTTCGGTACAGTTGTGAACAATGCGCCGGCGGGCGCTACGTGATCCGGATTAAACTGGTAAATTGCGTTAAACCCCCCACTGTTCTACGCCGATAGAGAGCTATGAGTGCCATGGCTTTTGAGCTCAAATTGCGCACTTCACTGCGCGATTGTACATGTACTGTCGGGTAAAAATTCGGTTCCTTTGAGTTTCCGAAAACTGAAAAGTCATTAAGCTGGAAATATGCCTTATATTCGACTGTAAACTTTTTACAATGTTTGAGATATCTCGTCATTATTACATCAATTCTAATATCAACTATTTATTAGTAGTTGTCATGGAAATCTTGTCACTTGGTTTAAACGGGTTCTTGTATGTTATTTATGTAGATTTTTTTAGGCATTGTGAATGTGAGAACATTGTAGGCCTTACAGACTGTAGATTTGTATACCATTTTCTATTCTTCATTTTCACTTCTGTTAATAAGTACTTGATACTTATTGACACGCCTGCACTGTCCTCCCATACCTATATCTACCATACCAAGATATACCATACCAATATATACCTATTATCACTGTAATTTGGAAATATTGTAAAAGCCAATTATTTTTAAAAGAGAAACAGTGGAGTATCTTGCCGGCTCTTCTTCATAGGAAACAACAAATTGGAATCATGTACCTAACTTCTGATGTTTCATAAGTGCCCATGCAGGTGTATGTGAAATAAAATATTTTCCGCGGGAGACGCCCTGGGCGTCGGGAATCCCAGGCTGATTCCCGGCCACCGTAGGCGCGGGCTTGCTGACGGCGAGTAATGGGTAGCTCGCTGTCCGGTAAGGACCAAGCCCGGGTCGACGGCGCGTTGTGTTCCACGCACGCCTCAAAGAGATGTCAGCACCAAATGGTGGGGTCCGCAAGGGCCGATGCCTGCCAGGGGTGCGGGTTGTTCGAAAGAGATACCGCGACCCCTGGCACACAGGCAACTGAGGGAACACGGGTGGGTTTTAGTCAGTAAAAGTCTGACACGCCCTCCCGCTCCACCTAGAGCGGGAGAAGTTATTTGATGATTTGCCACCCAAAAAAAAAACAAAAAATATTTTGATAACGAAATGATTGAAAAAAAAAGCTTGTGAAAAAGTAGGAGGTTCTCAATTCAGTTGTATGTCATGTTTGTTATCTAAGAAGTCCTTCATTTGTAAACCGATAAAAAAAAATTACTTTGAAAGGGTATCTTACCGAGTAGTCTTTTCCTAACAGACGAATGTCCTAGATTGAATAGAGCGTTTAATCTTAATTGATACAATTAACCATTTGCATTTGGGAAGAATATTTTGAAGTAAACCTGATTTCATTCAGTCCTATTAATTTTGTTGGAGATTTATTAGAACGCTGAATTTCGTCTAATTACTTTGTGTGAAATTACGGTATTTAGTATATTTCGCTTATGTTTTTTGAGTTGGACACTTGGCCTTGTCAATTCGTTTTTAAAACAAAAATTCAAAATTAATTAACTTACGCCTTCTTCCTTGTGGGTACGCAAATTACAGTTTTTAATGTAGGTAGGTATAAAGATAGTGACGTTGATTTGATTAAACTCTAACTTTGAGAATACTTTTTTTTCTAGAGTGCCTTAATTTTTTTTTCTTACTATCTGTCGTGACTCTGAAACAGCTATTACAACGATTATTTTTTTTACAAAGTTGTAAGATAGGATGACCCCTATCCTATTTCTGAGTTAAAAGAAGCAAGTCTCAAACGCGGGCGTTTTCGACCAAGTTGAGTAACAATGCTCTAATCCATATTCAAACTATCCAAGTAGTTCATGATAATGATGATCTGCCGATCAAATTTAAAAAATAAAAAATGGTCTTTACAAAATAAAAATAACTACATATGAGTCAAGAATCCGAAGACCCTCGACAATATCTATCTCTATGTTACCAGAAGGAGGGTACTTGAAACGTAGTACAATGCAAAGTGGCCTCCGTCGCGTGTGCCAAGCTGTCGACATGACAGTGTAATCTATTGTGTGTTACTGACAACCTTACTGTGGTACAGCCAGCTACAAGACATTGCCGAGCCAGTTTACAATCCTTTCACAGATCGTTTACCTCAGACCCAACATCAACCTTATTTGACAAACAATAAAGATCATTGTGGTTTTAACAGACTTGTCAGCAGTGGTAACCACATCATAACGAAAATAAAGGATACTGTGATTTTGACAGTGCTAATAGGTAATCGAAAAAAACTCATGTGAAATGAAAAGGCTTCACCTGACGTTTCTTACTTCTGAATACTAATGTCCTAGGATTTAATTAGCGTTTTTAATAAATCATAACTCTAATCTTTCAAATTATTCTGTAACTACTCATCAATAATTTATTACAATTAGGTCGTATTTATAAAGAAAAGAAAGAAACAACGTTTCTTTGCGATAAAACATAACGCAAAGAAAAAAACAAGAACACAAAAAGGACAAGTTGGGGGATAATATGCGTCACATCCACGCCATCGCTAAGCATAATGCTGTGACCCTATGCGAGACAGAACCACAGCTAGTTTTCAGCGACAGCCGGCGATGACGCCGGGACCCCAAAAACCAACCGTAAATCTCATCTGTGTTAAACAATTTTCTTGTATGCCACTGTATTGTTAAAATCTTCGAATTGTGCATTTGAATATGTCACGCCACGATACGATTAGCTAACGTAAACACACGAACATCCTTTGAGTTATTTACCAGCGCTGCGACACCTTTAAATGTCGCAGCATCATGCTGAGATAGGGGCCTTTAGGCCTCGTACAGATTTTTTTAATTTTTTTTTTACTTTTTTATATTATTTTAAATTTTTGTTCAGCATATTGTAGTTAAGTTTATGATATTCCTGTGCGAGTCTAATAAATATTTTTACTTTCTTTCTTTCTTATTTAATTTTAAGACTATGATTTAATGGTTTTTTAGCTCAAAACTTGAACTGCTTACTTGAATATACAATGCCCTGAAAAAGTTAGTTGAAGATGTTACTACTTCAGCTGTAATGCGGTATTATGAACCTCAATTCTAGTTTCAATATTTCAAGGGTTTTATTTGGCGGCCTTCAATAATATTTACCTATACTCCATTTACAATAGCATTAGACAGAAGTTCAAAAAGGTTCTTTTTAATGTAGACTTCGTAACAAAATTACATTAAACCTGTTGCAGTTACGATTAATGCCAAAAAAATTAAAGTGTCAATGCTAAAAACCTATAAGAAGCAGGAATGAACAACACCGAGTTACTAAATTAGCTGATGACGACGAAGTTTTACCAACGTATTGTGGGTCGTAAGTTGTTATTTAAAATAAAGTATTGTAAAAATAAAACCTTATCTTAATTAGATTTAAATCATCATGTGATTGTTTGTTTCATTCATTCGTTTTGTTGTAGGTTTGTAATGTGTGATGAAGATGTTATTGTAAATAGAATATCATTTAAATTAAACATTACTTTTACTTAGTTTATCTCAGTGTTTAGTACTGTCTTAAATCTACCAAAAAAATTAGAACTTAACTTTGAAATAAAATGTTATGCACTCCTGCTTCTACGAGCCTCTTTTTTCTAAAGCTATGATAAATGGGGTATACATATTTCTAAAGTACACATAGAACGCATTATTTTGGTAAGAATTAGAAAGTGCATGTGCTCTGTTCTGATGCTATCATCATCTGCCTAGATTTATTTCCCAACTATGTTAGGGTTGGCTTCCAGTCTAACCGGATGCAGCTGAATACCAGTATTTTACATGGAACGACTGCCTTTCTGACCTCCACAACCCAGTTACTGGGTAACATGATACCCCTTGGTAAAACGGGTAGACAGACTTTCGGGCTCCTGCGGACCCGTAACGACGGTCAAAGATCCACGAATAACAGCCGGGACCAACGGCTTAACGTGATTTTCGAGGCACGGAGGAGTCTCGGTATGTAAAGATGGTCACCCATCCACGGACCAACCGCGGCAAGCGTAGCTTAACCTGATCGATCGACCCGTGCGGCTGTAATTACCTAGCCACAACACCCTCGTCTTGATTTCGTTGTTTTATTTTATTGTTATTAATTCATACTACGCCGATTACAGAAAGTCTAGTTAACAGTGTTAACTTTCCTGAGGCTACAGAGAACAATCCTAACAAAAAAATAAAAAATACAATGGCACTCCGGGAGTGCCGACAGAAGTGAAAACTTGAACAATTACGTGTTTTTTTTTTATCGTCAATACAGGATTTCACATTGGGTCCTTGGGTCCTGATTGATCTCAGTAAAAAATGATAAACGAGCGATCGACTTTAGCCATTAAAGGTCACAGCACAGATTTTTACGATAAAAATACAAAGGGAAAGAAAGGGATAAAAGAATTAGAATTTCCTAATGAAAGAAAGGGACTTTTCCAAAAGACATCAACGCGCGACTCATCCGTGTGCTCAAGCGTTCGGTGACGCTGACGCGAGTTCCATGATTTTTATTCACACAAAAAGTGCTCAATGCGCCTAAAGAAGATTTCACTTAAAAAAAAAATTAAAAGAATTAGAAAACTTAATCCTCACATAACAACCTTCTGTAAACAATGATTTCAGACAAATTTTAAACGCATACAAAACAAAACGATTCGAAACATCCATTTCACACAATTTTATTTTCCAAAGTGTTTCAGGAAGAGGCCCGTGTGTATTCAGGGACTGCCGGACCCTTTAAGGACGTGACTACCTCAAAGAGCAATACATTAAATGGATCGATACAATCGAAAGAGTCGAGGAATTCGATTTGTTCTCTAATTTATAGTGAGCTTAGTTTATCTGAAGAAGGAGGCGAATAGAATAATAATGAGACGTAGGGTTATAAATAAGTTAGACATCCTGTAATTATCCATTCGTTGGCTAAATGATTTTATTTCTGCAAATAGGTTTGTACAAACACTTTTACACGTCAATCATATTTTAAAAACTTAATGAGGTCGGCTTTTCCTTTCTGTCTACTCTGATTAGAAAGACCGAAACAAACCCAGTCTCGTTTAAAGTCCAGACATAATCTTGGTCAGATCATGTGAAGACCATGTAGATTGGTGTCTGAAATGGTCTTTTGAGGAAAGCACCACACAGATTGAGTAGACCTATCCAGCCAGTGCATGCATTTGCCAGTAACTGTACAGCTCAACTCAGATCATAAGGTGGTGATGATGATTTACATCTGGTTACAATAAAAAAAAGCCAGCCAAGTGTGAGTTGGACTCGCGCACGAAGGGTTCCGTACCATTATCTATAAAAATGATCAAAAAGATCACGTTTGTTGTATGGGAGCCCCCTTAAATATTTATTTTATTCTGTTTTTTAGTATTTGTTGCTATAGCGGCAATAGAAATACATCATCTGAGAAAACTTCAACTGTCTAACTATCACGGTTCATGAGATACAGCCTGGTGACAGACGGACAGACAGACGGATAGCGGAGTCTTAGTAATAGGGTCCCATTTTATCCTTTTGGTACGGAACCCTAAAAAAGGCTGATTTAGATTTAAATCAGTATTTTCTCGTTAAAATCTCATGATAACCGTTTTGATTGGTTGATAAAAATTACAAAAGCCGATAAATACGCGTGTCTAAAGATTTTATCATATTCATAAATTAAAATCGGTAGCGGCTTACCTTCGCGGGGCTAAAACATAACTGGCGAAGTGTGGGTGTACTATTAGGTAGTTTCCCTCACCCTCCGGGGAATAAATTAAAATTAACTTCCGGAAACCCCCGGTATCCTTAGTTTTCAGTTATTTATGTTGATGTTTTTTTTAATTTACGTGTGTAAGCCGACCATCATAATCTGCCTAGCCTTTTCCTATGTTGGGGCCGGCTTCCAGTCTTTTAGAGGTGTGAGGAACAAGGTGTAAAGTCCACTCATACCCTATGGTAACGGGAGGATCCTCCGACCAGACGGCTGTTGTGTCTGATGGGCTACTGCTTAAAGGTTAATGTCGGGATGTTGTATCTATGTGAGTAGGGTTGCCATCTCTAAAATTTGGCAACCAGGACAAGACGCGTGAAAACCCCGGATTTTAGAGCCCAGAACCCGGACTGTCAACTGATTTTTTTAAACAGTCAGTGTAATAAAAACAGTTGAAAATGTCATAAATCACCTTTTTATTTATTTTCAGACCTTAATTAAATTTAGTAATCTTTTATCATCAATTTAAACCTAACAAAACAGAATAAATTGTTTTAATAATCAGTTAGAATTTTTTTATTCTTAAAATAAACCCGGACTACAGATGAAGCCCCGCCCGGACGCTCCCCGGATGCCTTCTAAACTAGGACAAATCCGGGGAAACCCGGACGGATGGCAACCCTATATGTGAGTCACGCGGTAAACTCTGATTGCGCGATGCAGAATTTGTGTGACGTGAGTCTTGCGTAGTTCGCCTGTGGCATTGTAGATGGCGCCCCTTTTCTTTATGTTTGGATGCAGTTAAGGACCAGTATTTTAAATGGAGTGACTGCCTATCTCATCTTCACAAACCAGTTACTGGGTAGTAGGTACGATACCCTTTGGAAAGACTTGCGGGCTTAAGTGACGATCCGTAACGACGGTCAAAGATCTACAAATGTCAGCTGGATCCAACGGCTTAACGTGTTTTCCGAGGCACGGAGGGGTCTTTGTATATAAAGATGGTCACCCATCCACGGACCAACCGCGGCAAGCACATCTAAACCAGATCAATCGACCCGTGTGGCTGTAATGACTTAACCACATGCTTTTGAAAACACGGTGTGTAAACCGATATGCTCAATAAACTTTTACATTTAAACTTTACCAAAAACCGCATATTAGATTAATCAACAGCCACAAGAACGAAATACAAAAACCACAATTGCTATATCCCAACCGCTATTTACCCATCTATTTACCCATCTATTCAAGCTATCCCCTGCCACACAAACTAACTACACACGTCGAAAGCCGTCCACGTTTAATGAACAATCTCATTAACACCATCATCAACCAGCTAATGGGTTCGAGCCCTAATTTCCCGTCGTGTGAACCCGGTGGAGCGTGGTCAACAGATAGTGTGTCCCTACCCTTAACATTTCAATTGTTTCTTGCTGACCAACCGTCCGCGGCATTTGTTCGTAAATTATCTGTGGCATTTTAGAAATGGTCTTTTTTCGGGTATGGGTTGGGTTTAAAATCAACTTTTTGTATGGAAGATTTAGGAGGATGAATTCTGTATTTTAGTGGGAAAATGGAGGGTATGTAAGTTTTTGTTGGCGTTTGTAGTATTTATTTGCCTTTTCACGCAAGTGAAAAAACATTAGATGTAAGAATTATTGCTTGGTATTTTTCACGTTATGCTTACTGCTTCGTTAAACAAGGCTTTCATAGTAAATCTAAAACTTCCAACAGATATATTTTCTCATGAATTATTTAACACTACGTTTGACTTAAGGTCAGACCAAAAAACACTACGTAGCACCCACGTAGCTCGTAGCTCGTAGCACGTAGCGCCTACGCGTAGCCCCACATCACGGCTCAAATCGATTAGCGGTCCGATTTTATTACGTCCAAAAAGTTCAAAATTCCCTTTAAAGAACCGTATCCACTGGGCCGTTCCGGTTTTAAAACGTGACGGTTTTATGTTGCATCTCACGTTCGTCTGGCAGCCGGTGTCGTGCTCTAAACTTTGTTACTTTTTAAAGTACCAGAGTTTCGTTGTAGACAGCCCATGATTTTATTACCGCGAAAGTTTCGTGCGAACGAGACTTCGAGAACTTTCGGAAGGGCATATCGATGTTAATTGCGAGCTCCTGGGTGGTGATGATAGCGGTACGTTACCGTTCAAATAGGGATTAGTTTAAGTTATTGTACGATGATTGTAACAATTTTTGTTAATGTAATTCGATGTTCGTATTTGGCTCCATGAGTTAAATTGTAAGGTTCTTCCAATCCTATGGAGCGTCATCTATCTATTTAAATAAAAAGAAAAGTCCTGACTGACTGACTGACTCATCAACGCCCAGCCCAAACCCTTGGACCTAGAAAGCTGTTATTTAGCACGAGGTTCCTTTTATAATGTAGACAAGGAATAAGGAAGGATTTTTAGAAATTCAACCCCTAAAGGAGTTAAATAGGGGACGAAAGTTCCGCGCGGGCGAACCCGCAGGCAAAAGCTAGTACTAAAATAAATTAGACTTTATTACTAAAACAACGTTTGCCTATTCTATGTCTCGTCATTCTGCTTTTGAAATCACGACTTTTCATGGATTTTGAAAACACTAATAGTCCAGTTAGTAGGGACTGTAGAGACGTTACCATGCATAGCGTTTCCATTCAACTACGAGTATTTTCGTATTGTCATCCATGTGGTGCTGGACGTAAAGAATAGCACCATCCCATTTCTTCCCGTGGGTGTTGTAGGAGGCGACTAAGGGACTTACTAGAGAATGGGCAGCAGCGTTCTCTATGTATTTTACCACCATACTGCGATCGCCAACCCGCCCGCCAAGCGTGGCGATTATGGCAAACCCCCCCAAAATGGGGAAGGCCTATATCCAACAGTGGACGTCTTTCGGCTGAAATGATGAATGATGACGAGTATTTTATATATCGGAAGCATAATGCTGTTTGGAGAGCTAGCAGGGCGCTTTATCATCTAATTTCTAAAGTAATATTATAAAGAAACACGATTTGATAATTTTTTTGTAACGCCTTTACGCGAAAGCTATTGAAAGGTAGGCCATAACCGGGATAAGGACAAAGGATGCTTTTTATCCCGATATTCCCGCGGGATCAAGACTTATGCGTTCCCTCCCAGCATAAGTCTCAGTAAGTCAAGTATTTATTCGACCTGCACATTTAGCGCACACGGGCATTATCACTAAGGTCTTTGTTGTGATATCTTGCTCCATAAACGCAAATCGAGAACTATCAGCGATATCTTGAGACAGGAAACAATACCACACGCTACGTTATACCTATCTCTCGACCATGATTGGTTCTAATTTAAAATATTGTTCCCACATCCCTCTCCTTGGCTTGGTAAGCAAAATGGCCAATACACATAATTTACTCGTTAAACCTAACGCATCGTCTTTCATTATAAAAATCCTGAACACAATCTACCATACACCTTGGTTTTTACCAAACCTCACCGCTGCTGCTAGTCTTAATAAAAACATAAAAAACAAATATAATCCTAACTTAACTAAACCTATTCACAAATAATAATATTACAAAATAACTCTATGAAATGGAAAGGAAAGTTTAAAAAAAAAGATAGAAAGTTTATTACGCTTCCACGAGCATTTGACAGAAGCTGAAGTGAGAACGTTACTTTAAGGCTATATTTTTTTGCATATTCCGGATGGCTTGGTAACACGTGTCCGCACTCCTTTATCGGTGACACGTGGACGTCGTTAGAGATAACTGAAGAGATAGTTTTTTGAAATTGAAAAGCTCTTAAACATACATACATAAAAACTTACGCCTTCTTCCCGTGGGGTAGAGTAACTGAACAGAACGCCACCTCCTCCGATTCTTTAAATACTCCATTTGATTTGTCTACGTCACATTCATCAGCAGGCTTAGCACGAGCACCGATTTGTCGACGGAAGAATAGACATGACTATTAACTAAATGATGTACAATAGGGAGAAGATAGCTAGGTATGTTTTTCTATTAATTGTCACAGTTATGCGTTCTAAGCGAATCCTGATTTTGTAGATAATCGTATATACTTTGTGCCCGTCGAGTAGAAAGTTTGTTGTCAGTGTGATTTTGACAGTTTGGGAAGAAATATTCTTCTGAAATAGTCTTCATTTTTAAGGATCTAGACAAAGATCGTTAGAAACGAAAGAGAAAATAACAGATTGTAGAAGGATATCTACGGTGCGATGTCAAAAATGGAGAAACGAAATGTCACTTTGTATTGAAAAATAATAGTTTAAAAAACTAAAACAACACGCTTTAAAAACCAAACTAAAAAAGGAGAAAATAATTTAATTCAATTAAAAAGCGTGGGGTGCTTTTTGAGGTATTTTTATAATCAATTAATGTCAAGCACCCCACGCTTTTTAATTGAATTAAATTATTTTCTCCTTTTTTAGTTTGGTTTTTAAATCGTGTTTTTTAAACTATTATTTATTTTCTATTTTTTAGTTCTGCTAACTACAAAAACGTGTTTTTTTTAAAATGATTGAATTGTCATCGGTCCTCGACAAGTTTACAAAGTTTCAATGAAATTTGACCGTTTAAAGTGGGTCAAAATCGCGCTCAAAGGAGTCGGTTACATACATACAAACAAACAAACATACAAGTGAAGCTAATATAAAGCGTGTAAAAAGCACTGTCTATTCTTGGTAGAAGTAGAAAGCGTCATGCTAGGCCTGCTGGTCATAGACGGTCGCCGGTTGAGACAACTACGCACCAGACCTTTCTGAAGAACATAACCAATAAAGTGTAATTCTAGGGCAGACATGTCAAACATCCGATCCAATTTTAAGCACAGCTTCTTGATGCGGCCCGCGTGTGTCGCAAAAGTAGATCAAAAATTGCGCGCTGAAAGCTGCACCGGGTGGATGCCACAGAAATTCTCTGCTAGACCGATTTGAAACAAAATTTTGACTGCACTCGATAAAACATGTCAAATTACTGAGATTTTTTTTTTCACACATTTTTCTAATGCATGTTCTAGGGCGTCCATTGCCAGCATTTTCACTCACATCTACTTTATAAATACCTTTCGTAAGTCGCCTTTCATTCATGCTCTCATTATGATCAACCATCAAAGCACTACTTTTTAAATTTTTGCCAAAATCTAAAAAAGAAAAGTTCCCCATTAAACAATATCTCACTCCGTAAACCAAAGACCAATAAATTACCAAAGTAGAGTAGTTAATGTTAATCACTCCTTATCACTTTAACACAGGTTCGTTAGAACTTAATGTTCTACACAGTATACTTAAAAGTACTTTGGAATCACAGTAGGTAATAATTATGCGGGTCCATTAATTACTTTGCACAAAAAGCCTACCCTAATATATCGTGGTGTACCTCGCATCTTTGAACCACAGACTAAAATAATAGTGTCCTTTTGCGAAGACTATTAGCATTAACCACGTACTACGTGCATGGGTCTACTGCTAGTTACTGTTAATTAAATTTTATCTAGGTATCTGATTTAGGTTCGTTTGCTCGACTGGTTACAAATAGGTTCTGCTTTACTTGAAACAATTGTTTAGTCAAATAAGTACTAACATAGCCTTAAAGCCAAATCTGTCACTAATTTATCGCTAACAACTTATGGAATGTCTAGCGTTTGATCGCGGCTTCGCCCGCGTTGATGTCAGAAAATATCCCAGGGGAATCTACTACCAGGATAAAAGTATTTTAAGCAACGGCGTGTGACATGATTAAATAACGAAAATCAGTTAATTTTGAGAGTTGCAATTTATTTTGTTATTTTTGTAATCATTGGTTATTATTCTGTTGTTTTTACTGATTAATCGATTTTAATTCAACTAAATGGTAATTTTAATTAAGAGCGGATTACACCTAATGGAGTTGCGTTTGTCATGGCGGGCAACGTCGTGTCATTGTCAATTCATTCAATTGTTGACAGCCGTTGCACGTGGTGGTCACTCGCAAACCCATTGGCTCTAAATACCTAATTATTACTGCACTCCTTAATTATTTAAGTAATTTAAGTAACTGTATAATTAAAATAGTGAACAGTCAACGCTATAGTTTATTCATTTCAACGTTTCCTGAAGTTTAATCCCCACTATGGATTCCCGTGCTGACGAGGTCACAAATCAGCAATCAGATGCAACAGCCCGGCTTCCCGATTTCCCGTTATATGTATTAATACAAGTTAAAAACTATCTGTAAGCCAAATTTCATCCAAATTCGTTCAGCCGTTATTGCGTGATTTGGTAACAAACATCCAAATATACACATTAATAAATCATACGAGCTTTTGGCTAGCTTCGTCCGCATGGATGTCGAAAATAATCCTATGGAAATGTGCTACCGCGATAAAAAGTATTTTATGTAATATTCCAAATAACACATGGCAGAACAGCCCTAATTAATAAAAAGTAGTTTCTGTATGGCCACAAAGATATTTAACAAGCTGCCTGAAATATCAAAATCATTAAATCTGGACAAATTCAAAAGTGTACTTATGAAAAAATTTATTGATAAATGTTACTATTTGGATGACAGTTCTATAATTCCTCCTTCAGATATGCATTGTTTGACACTCTTGTATTAATTTGACTAATTGACATTATCCTATTTTTTTTTTGACATTTTTTTTATGCTATTTTTTTATTTTTGACATCTATTAAATATTTTATTAATTTCGTACTTTTTTTGACATTGTAGTTTTTATTTAAAATTTTACTAATTATCAGGGGCATATTTTATATTGAGTTATCCAACACTAGCCCTTTCTACAATTTTTATTTGATGTTGTAAAATGTATTATAATTGACATTGATACTAGCATTTGTACGCCTAATGGCAAAGCATAGAGAACTAACAAAACTGTAACATCTCACACACTTGTGTATCTATAACCTATGTTTACAAATAAATAATCTGAATCTGTTTATAATATCAGTACGATAGGATAGGATTATTATACACTGCTGAGACACAGGCCTCCTTGCTTTGGGAGGGAGTGACCCCACACGGGTCCAGTGAGGGTTGGTAAATGACACAAATGTCTCCGAATTTTTTCTTCTAAGATATTTGCCTCACGATATTTTCCTACGCCGTTTTGAGAGCGGTAGTGATGAAATACATTAAACAAAGTAAACCGCCTGCCCGGGTTTAAACATACGACCTACAACTTGTAAGAGCCGTTGCCACTGGACCATCACTGCTCTCATAAAACATGCCAGCGATAAACTCAACTCTTATCACTTTCCAGCTAGATAACATGGACCAGTCACAAGATGCTGTCACATGAAAAACACCGCCCACTTATCATTGCGACCGACGGCGGCACACTCCGCATTTGTCAATGTAATTATGTTCCTCCACAGCCAAAATGTATCAGGGAGTATGTGTGTAGGTATGTATATTCCATGAAATTTGGACGCATATTATGAAGCCGAGTCCATTTTATAACGATTAGTGATGTGCGGTTTGCGTCGAAAATAAGGATGAATATGGATGTCGGAAATTATCGATACATGCATAAACTCATGCCTATTTCAGACAGGGGCAGGCAGAAACAGACAGCCACCTGCTTTGACCTTACATAGTTACTCCTTATGCTTTGTTTGCGGTCACACACGTACGCCGATTGTGAGTACTACATGTATGTCCTCTTAGGGAGTTTCCACTCATATCTGCCTCGTAAATACCTATTAGTCGACGATCATTATTGCTCTCATCATGACCAAATTATTAGCACTGCCTTAAGTTATAAATCAAAGTCATAGTCAAACTCAAAACGTTTAAGTGTACAGTGTTGGTGTTATCTTGTGTCTTAGCAGACAAGCATTGCAATTTTATCATTCGTCTGCTCTTATCGTCCTAAATTCATTAATTCATTTCAGCCGAAAGACGTCCACTGCTGGACATAGGCCTCCTCCAGGCTCCTCCACTTCGACCGGTCTTGTGCTTCCCACATCCAGTGGATTCCCGCGGCCTTCACAAGGTCATCGGTCCACCTTGTAGGAGGCCTTCCCACTCTACGTCTTCCAGTACGCGGTCGCCACTCTAGAACCTTTCGGCCCCATCGGCCGTCTGTTCTGCGAGCAATGTGCCCTGCCCACTGCCTAATTTAGCATGCATTAAACATTATTATTTGGTTTAAGAGCAACTTTATTTCTCCTAAAGAATTGCATACATAATTCACTTACTGAGAATCAATATCTAAAATTAAGATTTATATAGAGCGCACAGATGTACGTATATAAAATACCAAAAAATATATAAAAAAAATAACAAAATATGTGGATAAGTAGACAGCTTATGCTCGATTGTAGGTTAACCAAGCACAACATGGTATGAATTTGATTTTTACTAGATGTGATTATTACTTAATTATTTTCTTTTGTATTAGTAGATACAATTAAATTGAGAAATTATAGTAATGTCAAATTAAATATCAAATTAGAGGAATCAGAGGAAAAGGACTGGCGTTACACACTACTCACAAGTATAGATAAAAAATATCGATAGTAGCCTATTTGGGCACATAGGCTACTATCGATGAACTGACTGAACCATCATGTTCAGCATTAGCGCTTGGAGGCAGTCACTATGTTATGTATTTACTCACAGATTGATATTAAATAAAATGTAATTGCTCGAACTGAATCCTGTTTAGTCAGTAAAACAAATTCTGTTTTGATAGACTACCTACATGATGTAAAAATGTAACAGACTATGTAAATAAACTACATAAATAACTCGTTTCCAATATCCGGAGTACTGAATAATAGTTTACCGATTAAAATATATAAACACTCTAGCTATTGACTGCGACTTTGTCTGCGATCTATGATAAAAAGTAGCTTATATCCTTCTACAGATCTAGGCTACCTAAATCAATCTGCCAAGCTGAAACGGACAGAGAGCATGATAGTGTCAAGCCAATACTTAGGTCAAAATCCTAATTCAAGATGGTGGCGGCTGCAAAAAAAATAAAAAATTCGTCATAGGTGTCGGTTTCATGGTTTTCGAGGGTGCTGAAGCCGATAGTGAGGTCAAAGTGAAAATCAAAGACGCCATTGTTAGCTGATTCCCAGCAACCGTAGGCGCGGGCTTACGGACGGCGAGTAATGGGTAGCTCGCTGTCCGGTAAGGACCAAGCCCGGGTCGACGGTGCGTTGTATTCCACGCGCGCCTCAAAGAAATGTCAGCATCAACTGGTAGGGCCCGCAAGGGCCGATGCCTGCCACGGGTGCGGGTTGTTCGAAAGAGATACCGTGGCCCCTGGCACACAGGCAACTGAAGTAACACGGATGGGTTTTAGTCAGTAAAAGTCTGACACGCCCTCCCACTCCACTCAGAGCAGCAGAAATGATTTGATGATTTCCCACCCAAAAAAAAACAAAACGGGATGGATGACCCATTACATATCGAGCCACTCTGTGCCTCGGAAAGTACGATAAACCGTTGGTTCTGGCGGTCATTCGTAGATCTTTTTCAGTCGTTACGGGTCGTCAAAAAGCCCGAAACTCTGACAACCAGTCGTACCAAAGGGTATCGTGTTACCCAGTAACTGGGTTGTGGAGGTCAGATAGGCAGTCGTTCCATATACTGGTATTCCGCTGCATCCGGTAAGACTGGAAGCCGACCCCAACATAGTTGTGAAAAGGCTTGTCAGATTGATTACTATACTCCTAGTAAGTACGAAAGTCAACATCCTTACTAATATTATAAACGCGAAAGTTTGTATGTATGGATGTTTGTTACTATTCACGCAAAAATGGCTGAACGGATTTGGATGAAAGGCACACAAAATCAAAAGTCATTTATTCAAACTAGGCTGAGAGTCAGCACTTTTTTAACGTCAAAATTACATAAGACAGTCCCCCCAAAACGCCCGCCCTTCACCACTTCCTAGTGTTTTAGCTGAGAAAAAGAAGTGGCGCAACAATCTCTCCAGCAGCACAGCTGTCTGTTAAGTTACAAGAACTTGATTCCTTACAATAATAAGTAAGTAATTAACATGAATAAACACAAAACATAAAATTAAATTATTTGTCATATGTCAGTTAGCACGCGTCAATATACCAACAAAACAGTAACTAAACTCAAGCAATAAAAGCAAAACAATAAACGTAAACAGAACTCAATAACTGCATAAAAGCCTCCAGCAATAAAGGGTGTGCCCGCTTACATATGCAATGCTGCATTATGTTCATTTCGATTTAACTTGAAGTAATAAATAAACAGTTAATTATTAATACAAATGACAAAACCATGGTCAGCAAGACGACCAGTCACCACAAGCAGCACCCGTTCACGAGCATAACCTTTGCTCGCCTCGCCACAGATAGATTATCACTTAAGATACTTTTTATCCTGGTAGTACGTTCCCACGGGATAATTTCCGACTCCCACGCGGGCGAAGCCGCAGGCGGAAGCTAGTACCTAATATTTTCGTTTACTGAGACAACATTCATATAGTGTTAAGAATAAATCCAACTCAAATAGATGCACTTCAAGATAAAACAAAAGTCACTCTATTTCAAGACTAGGGTTGGCACGACCGACAAACATCGCGTGCGCTCCCGTAATGAAATTCTACAGTTCAATTGTTGTGCAAACATGGAATTGAGGACAGCACTATTCTGCGATTGTACATACAACCCTATTGTACCCGTCTATTTTCTCTGCACGTTGTTCTTATCTGAGATAAAGTGTTTCGTTTGAGGGTTGTAGTACTTTTACCGTGAGGTATGTTGTAGTACTTGTAGCGTGAGGTATGTTGTAGTACTTGTAGCGTGAGGTATGTTGTAGTACTTGTAGCGTGAGGTATGTTGTAGTACTTGTAGCGTAAGGTATGTTGTAGTACTTGTAGCGTAAGGTATGTTGTAGTACTTGTAGCGTAAGGTATGTTGTAGTACTTGTAGCGTAAGGTATGTTGTAGTACTTGTAGCGTGAGGTATGTTGTAGCACTTGTAGCGTGAGGTATGTTGTAGTACTTGTAGCGTAAGGTATGTTGTAGTACTTGTAGCGTAAGGTATGTTGTAGTACTTGTAGCGTGAGGTATGTTGTAGCACTTGTAGCGTGTGGTATGTTGTAGTACTTGTAGCGTGAGGTATGTTGTAGTACTTGTAGCGTGAGGTATAAATGAGAATAGAATAGATACCTATGTGTGGTTTGAATATGCATTATAGGCTGACGAATGATGTGGTACAACAACTTACAGTGCGGTGTAAAGAAGATGGAGTGACACAAATTAAAAATAATGTGCTTAAATGGTTTGGTCATATTGAGTATGAATTATAAGTGCCCTACAGGACGCGGACTCGCGGAACGCGCACCGGAATGCACGTAAGGTAGGTATCTATTGCAACAAATTTAAACGGGATTAACGAGAAGAATTTTGAAATAAAAATTACTTTGTTTCCAATACAAAAAAAAATTAAAGAAAAAAAAATCATGAATTTTCGAAGTCTATGAGCGAGAATTGTTTTTAGCGTTTTCGTCAAATATTACTAATCAGATGGTCTCAGGTAGCCTAATCAGGAATTATTTCGCTGAAAACAGCGTCAAAATGCGTCACCTGGATGCAAGGATATGACGAATGTATGACAACTTTGTTTGGTTAGGTAGATATTGGTACTTATAGATTATGCAGAACAAAGAGTGAAGAAGTGAGTGGAGAGGACGCCCTAGAAAGCACATTTTATAGTGACCTTATTAGTGATGTTCTTCAGAAAGATCTGGTGCGTAGTACTCGCAAGGGC
Organism: Antitype chi; assembly: GCA_947359405.1. Classification (NCBI taxonomy): domain Eukaryota; kingdom Metazoa; phylum Arthropoda; class Insecta; order Lepidoptera; family Noctuidae; genus Antitype; species Antitype chi. The sequence goes on from OX375812.1 coordinate 4,425,516, forward strand.
ATGCGAATGTGATTAGATACATGAGCGTGAACAAAGCAAAAGGAGTATGAGTACCTAGGGGTCGTAGCCAGGTTACGTTTCGTCGTTTCTGCCTACCTTCATGGTGAGAAGAAGGCGTGAGTTTATGTATGTACGTGTTTTTTATGGTAATAGTGATGGATGAGACAGGCGTTGGTATAGTATGCTACGATGGAAAGCTAAAATATAACAAATTATTATTCTAGCGAACAAGATGAGACCTAAAAGCCTAGATAAGTGGCAACCGCTAGCCGGAACAAACAGACATACACACATTTTATTTTAATTTTTTATTATTTTTAGTTTACAATGTTTTGATGGTACATTGGCGTGTGCTAGCTGACATAATTATAGCAAATTTGATGTTTTTTTTTTGTGTTTCGTAATTTTAATTACCTACTATTGTATAGAATCAAGTTCTTCTAACTTAACAGACAGCTGTGCTGCTGGGGAGTTTGTTCTGCTACTTCTTCTTCCCAGCTAAAGCACTAGGAAGTGGTGAAGGGCGGGCGTTTTGGGGGACTGTCTTATGTAATTTTGACGCTTAAAAAGAGCTGACTCTCAGCCTAGTTTGAATAAATGACTTTTGATTTTGATTTCATACAAACTTTTTTTCTATTAAATGTACCGTATGTACTTTCAGATGCATTAAGTAAAAAGCTATGATTTCGACATTACAACGATACACTTCAATTTTATTTATTTGTATGTACGTAGGGCCTTTTTGACGATCCTTTTTGTGTCCTTAACCTTATTCTAAAATCTTCCATTACACGTAAACCCCTATATTTTTATAGCCATTGCAATCCTTGATACATTAGCCCCATAAAATAATAGGGTCATCACTAGACTAGCAATAACTTGATGGAGCAAATTGGCAAGGCTGCCATAAACGCCAGTTCATTGTAAAAATGTTCTGGTCGTAACATAAATCCTTATTACCAACACCTGGTGTTGGTTACCAGGACATCATATGTTGGAACACGTTGTTAGGACTGAGTTACATTGCCCAGGTGTGAGGGAAAGAGGGGTTGGCTTTCATTACTATCCGAGTGCTTTTTTGGTACGTAGTTACTTATCTTTATCAAGTGTAATGTGAGAAAATAATGTGTAAGTATCCGTTTCATATGTGTCTGGATAGTAAGTACAAACCTGGCAAATGCTTGTTTTACTAACATGATTTAATAAAGTATTTTTGATGGTGTATTAAGATTTGATTAGTATAGAAATTTCTAATTAAATATCGACATTTGTCGGTTAAAATTAAGACTCTTGTATCTTTATCAATATTGAAGCAAACTCAAACTCAAAGCATTTATTTCAAATAAACTAATAACAGGCACTTTTGAATTGTCAAGGTCGGTGAGTTAGAAAGATGAAGCTAGTTGCCCATTCCAAAGCGTAGGTACCTATGGAGAAGAACGGGCAAGAAACTCCAAGGACACTCTTTTAAACCTTTACAAAAACCTTTGCGTGGTAACACCGTCGCTTAGTAGATCCTATTAGGAAGTATCTATCACAAGTAAAATTAGTTTACGAAACAACTTATATGCCCAGTTTGAAAATAAAAGATTGGTATGCAAAACGATCCGTTTTTAACCGACTTCAAAAAGAAGGAGGTTATCAATTCCACATGTTTATATGTTTTCTTTTTTTTATGTATAATATGTTCGGGCATAACTCCGTCATATATAGGAAAAGTTTTTATTCAGTGCGCAAACCGTAACCATGAATTCAGCAAGTCATTAACTGTTTTATGAAACTCCACTTAACTTAGAATGGCAAATGCCTCAGTCGCCTAACAGTATTTGTTAAGGAAAGACAAAAAGACAAATGACGGAGGCCCTTGTACCATCAATAGAGTTCCATCTACAGTTTATTTAATCAATATTTTCTTAAAACACTTCTAAAGGGGAGTGTGGAGGAACGTGGGGTAGTGAAGAGGAATTCAGACGAACGAACACTGTTCACATCTTTCTTGTTAGCTAAGTGGTCCAACCGTTTAGTGGCCATTTTGACATATTTTTAATCAAAACAATCGTTACAAAACGTCGCCATTTTCTCAAAGAGGATTTTCTTTTCTAAGACCGCGTGTACACACACGGTTTTTGCCGTGAAAATCTACGGTTGATTCGGCGTGTGTAGTCAAGATCGTCAGTGTTGTATGGATCACTTCTTAGAGTAGCCAGAGAGGAAACGCCGACCTCATCTAGTTTTAAAATTGTGATAGACAAATCAAATCAAAATATTTTATTTCACATAAGCCTGCAAGGGCACTTATGAAACGTCAGAAGCTAGGTGCACGGTTCCAATTTGTCGTTTCCTATGGAGAAGAGCCGGCAAGAAACTCCACGGTTACTCTTTTAAAAATAATTGGCTTTTACAATGTTTTTAAATTACAGTGATAATAGGTATGGGAGGACAGTGCAGGCCTGTCAATAAGTACCAGGTACTTAGAGGAATGAAAATACAGAATAGAAAAACGTCTACAAATCTAGTCTCTAAGGCCTACAACGTACTCTCATTCACAATATGTAAAAGAATCTACCTATATAAAATGAACCTATTTGAACCAAGTGACATGATTTCCATGACAATCACTAATAGTAAATAGTCGAAATTAAAATTGATGTATAATGTCAAATAATGACGAGAATATGTCAGACATTGTAAAAAATAAAAAGAATAAAAATTTACATTGTAATTTGGGAGCAGTTAATAGACTTTCACACAGTTTTGCTGTTAATGAGGTACCAGGGAAGCCACATGTGCAGAAGGAATTAATGCCAAACTTCCCTGTCTTCAACGTAGTCTTTTATCTTATAATATGATTTTTTGATAAGGACTCTTTTGTGTGTGTTTTTTGTGTGTTTTAAACTTTCCATCGCTAAGTAGTGATTGTACAAACCTACTTACAGTAATAAAATCATCTCTATCATTTACTATGGAAGTTTGTTTACACGCAGTTTGTTTACACTTCGGCAAGGGCGGCGCCGTCGCCGAATACATACAGTGTTTTTGTTTTGGGAATGACATCTCGTAGGTCAACCTTGAAGGTAGTCGGCTGCTTATCCGGACTTGCCTGTGGCTAGCTAAATAAATTAAGTCCTCATACTATACAGCTGGTGGTTTGCCGTGTCATATACCTACAAGCTCACACGATTATTCTGCGGTAAGATAATCATCCTATAATGTTCCCACTGCTGGACAAAAAGGAGACCGGTGTCCCAACACAGGTCTCCTGCACTTTAATCCTCCACTTTAAAACTCCGGACATAATCTACCATGCGGCTCCAGTGTGGGTTGGTAGATGTCACATGTCTTCGAATTTTTGGTTCTAGAACATGCCGGTTTCCTCACGATGTTTTCCTTTATCATTTTGAGAGCAGTGGTGATGAAATAATGTACACAGTGTAAAGCGCCTGTCAGGGTTTGAACTTACGACCTACAAAATGTAAGTCGCAGCCGTTACCACTAAGCCACCACTGCTCTCGCTAGCACTAGTGAGGCACTAGGCTACCGAGCCGTACCGTAAAGAAACCGTGCCGTGTACAACGGCCCTAACCTTTGGCTCTTAATATTGGACAATAGATTGGGTCTGTTGTTATTGGAAAGCTTTTTTTGTTTTTCTTTGTTTTGTCTGCTTTCATTAAAATAGTAATGGTATAAAAAAATCTGTTTAGTTTTCTTTGTAAGCTTTCTTTTGTTGTTGGTATTTCTTATTTCGTAATTTCTGAGTATTTTATAACCTTTTCATTATTTCTCTCTCATAGATACACCTTGCGATCAGAAAATTACTTAAAACATATTTTTGTTATACTTTGCAATCAGTAAATTATAAGTTTATAACTTACTAAATAATTTGCCTGATTACCATCATGTACCCATGTTTCTTGTGTGTTAACTATAATTATGTTGTTAGCAGTGGAAACTAAAATCTGTGTTAAGCTTTGAAAGGTGTATTACTAGCTTCATAAAATGCCCCAAATTATAATGAGTTAATGTACCTTAGGATAGGTGCATTTGAGGATTGTTTCTGTTCGATAAATCTCTCAAATAGTAATAAATTGTCCTTTTAGTTCCAGTTTTGTTTCTGTATACCAAACGAAATAATTTCTGTTATATTCTTACTGTAATCTTTTATTTAAAATATACATATCAAAGTACATATCAGTAAATTTCAAATAATATTTTATTTGAAAAACAATAAATAAAAAAGCCATAGGTACGTGTTTATTGGCTGTTCAGAGGTCGATGCCCTCCGTAAAGTTGGTGACCACGACCTGTGTAATGGAGAACGTTTCTCAACTTACCGGGGTACTTATCGGGGTAAGCCAATTTATTAACACCGTTTGCAATTTTGTAGTTGAATTGTGTGGTTGTTTATGAAATAACTTTAGTTTGCCTTTGCCCAGCAGTATGTCAATAGGTAAAGTTAAAAAAAAGTTGAATCAGGCTTATTCTATGCGAATTTGATTATAATTAGGACAGATACTTACGATACTTACTTTTTGTATGTTAAGGGCTTTTGACTAAGTATTAACAGTGGCACGGGTCGCTAAATCAGGTTAAGCAAACCTGGCCGCGGTTTGTCCGTGGATGGGTGATCATCTTTACATACTAAGACACCTCTGTGCTTCGAAAAACACGTTAGTCCCGGCTATCATTCGTGGCTCTAACAGTCGTTAGAGTCTAGACAAAATCAAACTGGTTGCTAATTGAATTGTATAATTAATTATATTTATGAAATTGATTTACACTCAGTGATTACTTTAACTCACACACTGACTCATTACTTGTTAATATTGTAGGAAAATCGTACCTATACTTACTTTTACAATGTTTGTAAATGTGTGAACACCATGTATCTATCACAGAATTAATTTATCTGTATTGCTTCAATTTGATTCTGTTTACCTATTTTGGTATGGTAATTTTATTCTGGGTGCATCGTTTTCACACATAATCATATAGTGAATGTACTATGTTAAATATTGTACTTGAAACATTTTAAAAGAGTAACGGTGGAGTTTCTTGCCCATTCTTCTCCATACGAAACTACATTTTGGAAGGGGCGACTAGAATCAATTCTATTTTAATGTAAATGTTGACGTTCAAAAGTGCCTTTTAAGTGCCTATTTGAAATAAATGCTTTGACTTTGACTTTGTTACGGGTCGCCAGAAGCCTGAAATTTTAAACGCAGCCAGTTTTACCTCACTAATAGGTATCGTAATTGGGTTGTGAAGATAGGCAGTCGCTCCATGTAAAATATTGGTATTCAGCTTCATCCAGTTAGACCAGAAGCCGTCCCCATCATAGTCGAGAAAAGGCTGGCCAGATTGTCTTACTTTTTGTATTAAAAGTTCATACATAGTTCCATTATTTAATTATGATCATCACAAGTTTCTTCAAGAGAAGAGAAGAGAGAGAATTAGGAAGAGATGAAGAGAAAAATAGAGGGAGAAGAGAATTAGAGGAGAGAATTTATGAAATGGTATAATTTTAATACTCGTAATAATTATGCATGCCTGAATTGGTGCAACACAGTGGACAGCGTATTCAATTGACATCTAGAAATGTATGATTATGTACTGTATTGAGCAATGCACATTTGAATTTGAATTTGAAGAGAGAGAAGAGCTGCTATCATAATTTATAAATTAAGGCAAAGGAGCTCGTCGAAAAATGGCGGAGATATTTTTCTGACACTGGACTTAGACTTGACTGAAAAGAAACCAGCTGATAAAGCTGAAATTCTTCACAACCTATTCTGCAAACGATTTCTTCTGTAGACATGTACCATCAACAACAATTGTGCAACATCAGAGTAAAAATCGTATCTACGAACCGTAATGCCAACCTTGCGGAAAATAAGGGTCGAAAATATTGTTTAGCTTTGCAATCAGAATCAGATGGGTCCCACTGTAATTGAAGTTGTTTCGATTTCAACAATTTTTGTTGCGATTTTTCGGAAAGATTTAGATAATGCCAGTTCCATTTTTAACCGACTTCAAAAAGAAGGAGGTTATCAATTCGACATGTTTACATTTATTTTTATTTTTTTATATATTTTCGGGCATAACTCCTATTTGCAAAATTGTTAATTTGTTCGAAAGGGTTTTTGAAATGGTCCCATTTAAATTACATATATATCTGATGATGCGTTTCGGAGACAGACAACGGAACTCTTCAAAAACTGACAGCCAATCAACCGCGATTACTGCTATCGTATAAATATGCATTGTTTTGACCCCAAGGATGTTGAAATTTCGAATTGCTGTAGCTACTATAAGTAAAAAGTGAAAAATAAAAACTTTTTCCGACAAGAAAAACAACCGACTTCCGTAAAACCACTACGTAGTGAAAAATTACTTAAATTTCAGAAGGCGGTGACAAACAATTTAAATACATATCCAAAGTCACCGCCTTCCGAAATCAAAGTTATTTTTCACTCTTTAATATTTTTATGCTAAGAATGGTTTTAGAAGGCTGTCCCTAGAAAAAGGTTATTTGGGTTTGCTTGAGTTAATATCGCTTCATCATGATTTCAGCCCGGATTTTCCCACTGTTGGGCATACGCCTCCCCTTCTTTCTGCCATACTTCCCAGTTCCGTGCGCCCTTCGACCCAACCTGCTTTTTAATGGCCCTGGATTCTTTGGCCTAACCTTGGCCACCACTCGATCACATATTAACTCTTTAGTTAGTAATATCTTTTCATATAGTTAACGTAGGTACTTATGGCGAAAGTTTTCGTCGTAGAACTAAAGTATTAAGACACCTAGTTCCATTGTTTTCTACGGCCACACTACGCACGCACACACACTTTGTTTTGTTTATCGCTGCGTCTAGTCGCAGAAACAGGAGTTGAAAGTGATCGTTTGCGGTTTGGGACTAGTTTTTACGACAGATTTCATGCAAGAAGCAATCATTTGAGTATTTGATGGAGACGGTCGTGTGGTTCATCTTGTGAGTGAATATGGAGCCTCTAATTGCACTTACCTCGGTGTTTATCATGCGAAGACAGATCAGCCTGTTGTTGCGTCTAATCACCGAGCTGTCGCAGTCGCATGTCGCCTAGTGTGCGCTATGTATGAATGATATTGAGTAAAAAGTTGGTTATATTCGATTAGAATTCAAAATGTTTGTCTACGCTACGGATTTCTTTTGAATAAAGCCTCGCTCCTTTTGTGCGAAAAACAATTGATCTGCCCTACTTAGTAACAGCTCACCAGTATGTCGTTCTCCAGCGTACACTATTATTGAACATTCCATATAAAGTTAATTGACCACAGTATCTCGAAGCCTACCTGATCCCTACTGTTACCAAGTAGACAATACAGTAGCCAAACCTTACTGTAGCCCAAAGTTAGGCCATCAATCATGACCAAGGACCTTAAAGTTGTGGCTATTGTGGCGCCCCCTACCGGCGCGATTATCCCGTTTATTATTGTTGGGACGCTTTCATTAAGGTTGGTTGGAGATTTTGTCGTAACCGACAAAAAAATATGTTTTATAATCGAAGCTCTAGTTTCCTAGAAATAGGTTTTTTTTTGTTGTAATTGTCAAATTTTCCCAATTGAACATGAACCTTATGCTTACGCTATAAAGTTGAAAACCTATCAAAGAAATTTGACAGATTGGGTTAGCTCGATGTGCTGGCGTCTGTACGTAATGAGTGTGTGTGTAGCAATTAACTACTGCATAATTTTATATAAGAGTTTTATTTCAACCTTAAAATTAGCAATACTCTATAAAGTAAACAAAACGAGAAGGTCGAGGAGCATCACCCTGTTTTACAACGACAAGCTACAATCACTAAAAACAGTTCTTCACCTTGGTTATGAGAACAATGCATTGAATCGGTCATTTTTATATTCAGCCAAAACGTTCCCACTGATGGGACACCGGCCTCTTCTCTGTGAGAAAGAGCGGGCAATAATCCACCACGCGGGCCCAGTGCTGGTTGGTAGATGTCACATGTCTTCGAATTTTTGGCTCTAAGAAATACCGGTTTTGAGAGCAGCCTGCAGCCTTAGAAATTGGCATGCAAAAAAATTCGAGGACATGTGACATCTACTAATAATTAACCCAATGGTCCCGAGCTATGTTAACATAAGTAATATATAATGTAATTAAAATAAATCGATTACTCTGTTCCTACTTTTTTTTTTGCAAGGGAAACATAATTTTATAATATTTTAACTTGTGAAATCCACACTAGGTCGAGCCTGTCTCATCGAGTCCTTGAGTTTTAAACAATTTGAAATTTCTGGATCAATACTGTATTGTAAATGTATTTATTACAACTTAAAACAAAATAAAGAATTGAAAAATAAAAATAATTGTAATAATAAATTATGTAAATAAATTTTAACCTAAGTATTATACAAATAAAAAATTGGATTGACTCACAAAGTCATGACAATACCTTAAGCCATGTTGTGACGTCACTGAAGTATTGACTGTGAACGTTACCCATAGATAACGTACCTATATTTGAATTTAGAATCCGAGATAATTATACAATTTTTGAAAACTAAAGTCTATGTCATCTAGATCAAAGTGCAAATTCTTTTGTTACCAAACTTTACGGATATTTTTGTCATTCAAAAATCAATTTAGAATACGTAAAGCTTGAGTAGACAGTTGGGTAAGTGGCGATGGAATGTAAATTATCTGACATTATGAATTTAAGTCAAAAATTATTCAAGACCAGTCCTGTTTTACTTTAATCGAATTTACACCCTTGAAAATTTAACACCACAGTGTAATTTGGTGGTACGCTTATATGAGGTTTGGGGGGTTGTCATGTTCGTCTTCTTCTTTCATTTCCTCCAGGATTTGCCTCCGGTCTTCGGCTTGTGGAGCCTGTGACGGCATCGTTGAACGCCTCAACTAAAAAAATATAATTAATTGTACTAAACAACATTTTTAATTTACATCTTGTTTTCCTACTTTTGCAATGCATTTCACAATTTTTTTTTTTAAACGTTGCGTCGAGAAATTCCTAGGGTGGGCCCTAGGAATTTCTCCTGTATTGTGGGTGCGTTTACAAACATTTAAACTCACATACACAAATGGCCAGACCCGGAATAACTACTTGTAGGTCATACAAATATTTGTTCCGTGCGGGAATCGAACCCGCGACACGCAGCGCAGTAGTCAGTTGCTTAACCACTGCGCCAACTGTGCTGTCAAATACCTACCTGCTATCTTCATACATAGCTTTTACTTTCGGTAGGTGCCCATAATAAGCAGCATGTATCAGAAAGGTGTAGTCATATTTATGGAGGCGTTATAGACCATCAAACTTAACAACTTTCTCCATGGGACCAATATCGTAATTGCGAAAAAAATATCAACCGTCCCCAATTATATATTACCTTAAGATGCTTTACTGGCACTCAATATCGCCAAGATAAATTACAGGTAATTGCCTGTCGTGTAATTAGTCACGTACCATCCAGTAACGTGGCGACATGCCTGCGCCATGCATGAAGTAACTAAATATAAATGTTTATCTCTTTCTAACAATTACAATCGGCATGAGTCTTTCCTGTTCTTTGCGCACTGTATGATTGTATGTACTAGTAGGTAATACATTTATTGTTTACGCTGTTTTTGAGTGCTCATGTATTTCGCATCTATCTATTATACGTCATTGACCGTCCCATACAAAACTTCAATACCTACTCGACTCAAATGTATGGGACATCTGATTTTTTTTTACTATTTTGATGTTGGTCGCGTGGAGATGGTTGTAAAGTTTGATGATCTGTACCATTTCCTTAAAGGAGATCAGCCATATTGGATCCAAGATCCAAAGTTGCCAGGGAAAAGTAATGTGTTACCCTGCTCGGGGAAGTCTTCTTTATCATTTTAACTAAATCTGTACGACCATTCGGCTCTTTGGGTTTTGGGCCCAACTTTGTATGAAACGTGATCGGTCTCTTTTAGCCACGCTTCTCTAATACACTGTGTGGTTAAATAAGTGCTAAGAAAACTCACAATGGTTTGGCGCCTAACACTTTTTTGTAATTTCTGCAATTCCTCTCTCTTCTTACGCTGTAGGAAACCAATCTGAAAGAAATACAGAAGCTGATGAAAAAGAAGACTTTTACCAAGGAAGAGGCTAGTACCATTTCAATGTGCTGAGTTTCCCTGTGACCCCTATTGTCCCGATTTTCTGGGATATAAGCAGCAATTTGGCTTCTTACTACGGCAGTTGTAGGTTGGACTAATATACTAATATAAGTAAGGCGTGAGGACGTCATAACGCAAAGACAATAAATCGATTGAACTTCGAAGAAAAACTTGTCTATAAGGGGAATGCGCCAAAGCATCCCATTGAATGACTTTTCTATGAAAAAGTTAGTCAATGGGATTAAATGAACTTATAGGGTTGTATTGATTTTAATTCTGTAATCATCATTTCAGACGAAAGACGTCCACTGCTGGACATAGGTCTCCCCCAGGCTCCTCCACTTTGACCGGTCTTGTGCTTCCCACATCCAGCGGATTCCCGTGGCCTTCACAAGGTCATCGGTCCACCTTGTGGGAGGCCGTCAACAGTGGACATCTTTCGGCTGAAATTATGCTGATTTTTTTTCACGTTTGTTTAAAGATATTTGATGATTTTAAATAAGTACCTCCGCACTAATGTTGCCAGTGCCAGTGCGCACTAATGTCCGGTGCATACTGGGTGGTCAGCCTAACTACCACCTCCCAAACTACGTACTTGGTGCTACATACTACGTTTCAATACGAGAAATAATAAAAAATTGTATAATTATATTACATACCCTGTAGAGTATCAATGCGATGATGATTAAGATGCAGAGGCCGACAATAACAGCTATTATTATTGTCTCGAACGGTATCGGCGCCTCTTGCAGCGTTATGATTGAGAGTACCCTAAAACAATAATAATTATTCCAGCTTGTATTGACAATGCAGGTAATAAATTTAGCGAAATGTAAGGTATGTTGGGGTAACTTCGGCGCTTGGATGCAATGAGACCGTAAGTCGAAATTATAACATACTCTAATTATTAAAAGACGTTAGAAAGCCTGCATCTTTTTGTTTAATATTAGGTCGGGGAAAAGGTTTTTCGCATTTTAAATTCGAATTCAAGACCTTTTTTTTCAAAGTTTGTTTACTTTTGAGTACAATAATATGTGCCGATTTAATCGATAAATTGTTGCCATTTTGTAGGTAGTGATGTAATCTCATTGCTGTAGAAATTTTGGGACTTATCGTTTTTACTTTTTATTGTTTGAAATGTATATATTTAATAGCATGTCTATACAGCCAATAGATTTTACTATAACTTTATACCTATAAAATACAAGAAACATTTTCCGCTGACCTCTATACGTGAAGCAAAAACTTTGTACCCCTTTTTGGACAGACCTGACCTTTCTGAAGATATTCTTCAGAAAGGTCAGGTCATCATCAATAAGGTCCCTATGTCCTTCTAGGGCGTCCTACCGTGGCGTTTCCACACATGTTTATAAATACCTTTTGTTAGTACCTTTAAAACCACACAGTTGCCTTACCACATCATTCCTATCGTAATTATTTACATTGTTTATTTACCTTAAATGGTGAACTCTAGGGTTGTAATCAGCGAGTTCTAGTTTAACTTCAGACACTATCGTAACATTTTTATCTTTATCGAGAAGACCTTCTGCAAATAAAAACGGAGAAAAAACATCAGATTATGTACATCAGAATACAGCCTGGTCTTTAAAATATCCGTATAATTTGGGAATCAAGGGAAGATATCTTTTTCCAAGAATGGGATGGTTAAGAGCGTTCATCAAAGCAACGTCGCAGTTATAGGGGCTTTTCGTGATTATTTCATTAAATAGAAATCAAAGTAATTTTTTTTTCACTCAAGCATTAGGTCGTTGGTATTTATAATTATTTTAAACATTTCCTCTTACATAAAAGTATTATTTATTATTAACTGACGGTATGTCAATTTCTATAAGTAAATGCCAAAATAACTGTAAAAACAGTACTTTTAATTAAACTTAATAAGATAATCACGAAAAACAACTTGAAATGCAACGTTGCCAGCCCGCGAGCGGATGAAGGCTCTAAAAACTAAAAATGACGTTAACATCGAGAGCAACATGAATGTCACTAAGTATCTACATCTAGTAAACTAGATTAGTTTCACACATCACATAATCACGGTAGGTAGCGCTGCGACACTTATTTTTAAATGTCGCAGCATAATGCTGAGATAGGGAGCCTTTTGGACTCGTACAGGACTTTCGGTTTGTATCAATTTTTTTTTTTTATAATTTATTTTGTTATAGAGTATGTTAAGTTTAGTTTGTGAGATTCCTGTGCAAGCCCACATAAATCGTTTTTTCTTTTTCTTCTAGGTGTCTGAAGATATCTCCGCCATTTCACCAGTTATGTTTAAGACCCATGTAACAGGAGGCGTTTAATCGATTAGTTTATATTTCTCTGAACTTGTTAGTTAAAGTTGTTTTGATTTTCATAAACCGGCTTGCTTAAGTAGGCTTTGCTGGATTTTTCCAGAAGGATTTGTTCAGAAACAGCCGTGGTGTTGAATTATTTTTACTGTCATGATCATGATTCTTAACAAGAGACCAAAGAAACGATGGATGGACTCTGTGAATGATGATATGGTTAAAATGGTTTGACTACGGAGATGACGACTGATAGAGAAGTGTGGGAGAAAAAGATATGTTGCGCCGAAAAAAAATAAACTGGGATAAGGTCTGAATGATCATGAGTCTTACCAAGAGTGTTGGGTAAAATAGACATTGGTATAAGGATCTTAGCAGATTCCTTCTTTGCCTTTAAATTTTCTACCAGACAGACGTAAATCATTGACGTCGCATCTTCTGATTCAAGTTGGCATGGAGCATTCGACTGGGAAAAGACTACCTGAAAACAAATTAATATATAATGGACGTAGCTAAGCAGAAAGGACTCTATCCACACAAAGTCACTATTGAGTTATGGACGTTTGAAGTTTGACATTTTATGTGCTCTTCATACTGTGGGTTGAGTCGGGGTAACGAGAAAACATAGTTTCCGGGTACATTTTAAAAATAGGGTTTTTACTACATGATAGATTCGACCCTCAGGTGTACAATGGCATATTTAACTCAATTTTGGCTAAACTGTGGATTGAGTCCGTTCAGCTTAACTACGTCCAGTTATTGAAAATATTAAAATTCGATATGACAATATACCGTTCTTTCTATTTTGCTAAGTAATAATAGCTGCACGGGTTGATCGATCAGGTTAAGCTACGCTTGCCGCGGTTGCTCTGAGAATGGGTGACCATCTTTACATATCAAGGCCCTGCGCCTCGGAAATCACATGAAGCCGTTGGTCCCGGCTGTCATTCGTGGAACTTTGACAGTTGTTACGGGTCGTCAGAAGCCCGAAAGTACCAAAGAGTTTAGATTCTCAGTAACTGGGTTGTGCAGGTCAGTTAATCAGTCGGTCCATGTAAAATAATGGTATTCAGCTGCATCTGGTTGGACAGGAATCCGACCCCAACATAGAAAAGACTAGGTTGAAGTTGATGCATTCTACTTGGATGAAGCAATCAAATTCAACTTGCGTTAGCAGACTAACACCCAGATGTAAACGACCCATAAAAGATCGTGGGTTAGAGGTGGAGGAGACACGCACAGACCAGGCAAGCATGGCACAAAGAAGGATGCATATAATTAGCTGTGAACCGAAAAAAGCTGATCTTAATGTTAGTGAAGTGAATTCAATCGCGTAAACATGAGTTTAAGTGAATTTCAATAAAAGTGTGCCAATTTAGTTGAACCGTGTTACGTTATGAAAAGGTTTCGTACCTCAAAATGAAAACATGTAGGTCGTTTTTTAGATATAAATAACGTTGTAACTTACTGTGACTGAAGCATTATTCACATTTTCATAATAAATGAACGGTTCTATCCGCAATAGTACACGAACTGAAAGGTCCATCCAGTTGGTCGGGCCACTGTTTGAGATCTGCAATTACACAAAACCAACTTATATTCAATTGCGGGAGGTAACATTTTTATTAACGTTATGATACCAGTTTTAATGTAAACGTATACAGGATCTAATTAAATTGCTGGCAATATTTTACCCACGTGTTGGATATTGGTATCGACAAATAAAGGAAAAAATCGATGGGCCAAGGTCAATGCCCGTAATCAATCAGCTGTTTTTTATAATTTTTAATGGAACGTAGATATTTTTTACGAATTTCGAAAAACCAAAACATAATGGTCGTTTGGTTGCCTTAATGTACATGTCCGTGTCATTTAACGTTTTCAACATCAGAGGCGTAATTACGTAATACACAAATAGTAGAAATCGCTTTCATTTTGACAGTTCTACAACATTCATGGTTTTATTTACGTTGCTGAGCAGACCAGTTTTTCGAACATATCAAAGAATGGATTTGCAATAACCTTCAAAATTATTCAGATTCTGATTTATAGTGGTTTATGCAATAAAGGTGCTGGTCCTCTTTAGCAACTTCCCTGTAACCACACTTCAGCTCAAGGAGCCATGGTTCAATTGCACCTGCTTTCCATACTGGTCATTGCCATTGCTCGGTCTTCGGAGCTTATCAGAGCTATTTGAAACATTTACTTAAACTAAAATTGACACGATATTTTGAATCTTTTTTGCCCGCCCAAATTAATTCTGCATTTTTCAGGCTCTAGTCACCTCATTATCAGGACGATGGTAACAGCTTCTAAATATCGGAATCTCGATTCCTACTAAAAACCCTCTGGAGAGGGGTGATGGTTACCGGTGGTGGTTTAGATCAGCGGGGAAATGGCATAACACATATAAAAACCAATTGATCGCAATTCCTTTCATTTTGACAGTTCAGCCAGTTTCACTGCGTTAATTATGTAGTCGAGCAGACGAAAATTTCAAACATATGAAGCAAAGGATTACGGAGTTTCTTTCAATGGCCTCAGACTGTGATTTTTGCGTGTTTTTGTTTGTGTTTTTTTTTTTGTTTTTTTTTTGTTTTTTTTTGCGTTACATCCTTTCGGATGTAACGCAATTAGTGTGCTGGATTTTAACCCATACCCTGATCTTGGTCGGCACAAATAGTTTCTCATTTCTGCCAAGACGGATTATAACAGAAATAAAAAGCCTTACAGTTCCTCACCGTATAAACGTGTTTTATCTTTTTGCCATTTTTTGTAACATCCTCGTCTGTCATATTAATAATGGAACCGATATCAGTCTCTCTGTAAACAAAGAAAAATAGTAAGTATTACTAATTAATTTCTAAACAGTACACGTTACATCAATCGATCCAACTAGGACACCTGTATTACAGGGGGCGAGGTTTCTGCAGTTACATGGATCAGCATGAGAAGGCCTACCCTTTAAACAATGTACCCTTATTTTTTACAATCGCTAAAATTGCAAAAACTTAATTAATGAACATATTATTTTTTAATTAATTCTAAATTGCATTCAGTTTCAGATTAGAATACGGGTGGTATGTGAGTAGTGAGATGTGTGATGTGTGTGTGGATTTATACACATACTCACACTTAGGCAACACACACATTTACACATACATACACGTGTGTAAATGTGTGTGTTGCCTGAGACTGTCCACTAGCTTAGATTACTAATAATGTTTACATCATCATCATAGCTATCGCTTTCAAGCCAAAGTAAGATTCTAGAAGAAAAAGTAAAGAAATGATTTTAAAATATTTGTCCTTAATTTTATTGCAGTAAAAAAAAAAAGACAAAGTTTGAGAAAAACAACTGAAATGAAATAATATGATAACAATACGAACCCTTTGACGGTAATTCCTCTGGGATCAGCTCTCAGAGGAATCTGAATCGTCTTGTTCTGGGTGATTTCTTTAATATCATTACAGCGATTGTATAGAACCATGGTGACAGTTATACTATCGTCCAGGTTTGTAAGATGGGTCATCTCTAGTTCAATTTCATCGGTGTTCTGTGAATTTTACATTACATTGGATTACATATATCATCAAGCCTAGAGTGCCCGAAGAAAGGCTAAGCAGAGAATATACATATAACCCTCAATGCATTGAAGCCAGAATGAATAATAATATCTCTATAAGAAAATAGTTAGATGGTTCGTAATACAATAGTGAAGCGAGTGAACGTACCCAACTCTTCTTGTTCAAGAGGGGCATCGGCGGCTCACACTTAAGACTGTTTCCATCAATCGAGGACTCGTACACACAGCCACCTGGCTTGAGCACGTGAGCACCATCGATGTGCACGCGCACGCATGAGTCATATGCCACCTCCCCGTCGTTGTGCATCAGGATGTTCATAGTTTCTTTGGTACTTGAGCCAATTATGTACGGGTGGGCAGTATCACTGTTAACAAGAAATTTGTTACAATGAGTTTTCAATCATCGAACAGGAAAAGCTAACCTATAAGGTTATTTTCAGGCGTTATTTCAGAGTCACTCCGGCCACTGATCGTCGGCGGCGCGGTTTTGGCCGATGAGGTTAGCTGAAGTTCTAGAATGTATTTACAGTCCTAATGATTTTACGGGTTTAGTAAGTTTTAATAGTTATTGTAACGTTTGGATAATATAATCTATACGTCAATAGTTTTAGTCTCATCTTTTAGTTTAGCTGTTGAGTTAACCTGCTATCTAGTGAAGAAGGTGAAAATTTATGAAACTACTGGGTTTTGCCCACGGCTTCGCCCGCGTGTAGAAGACAAATTATCCCCAGGGAACTTACTACCAAGACGAAAAATAAATGTGTTTATTATAGTTATAAACTATCAGAAGGTCAATTCTCGTAATTAAGAACGTAAAAAATCTAGTCGTAGTCTCACCTCGGTGACAATGAAATGTTAAAAACTTGTCATAAATGTATAGAAACTCGAGGTGTTTTTGACAGATTGAGACTGAGATCTGACTTTGAACGTTCTTAAAATGACGAGAATTGTCCCTCTGTGTGCCTTATTTTATCCATATCAGCGCAACCATTTTTGCGTGATTGTGTAACAAACATTTATAAAATTTGTAGGATAGTAGTATGTATGAATATGAAATTGTCTACAGAATAATGGGTTTGTTCAAATATGCATTTGATTCCTAATTCGATCCAGAAAAAGAGGTAGTTGATCGATGAAAATTCTGTAAGGTTTAGGGTACTTACTGGAAACTGATTAAGTGTGTTAACTCCAACTTCGGCACACAGGTATGGTTCCCAGCACACTCGGCTGCCCACAACGAATCCTGAATGGTCAAGACACTGCGGTCGCTTAGGATCACACGGGAGCTTTGAAAATCTTTGAGTTTCCTGGGATCGACTTCCAGCTCCGAAGATATCGTGTAGCGTATTTCCGTCTCGTATTTGCCAACCTTTAAAATAAATATTACTTGTATTTATTAAGCTGGGCACATTGCTCGCAGAACAGATGGCCGATGGGGCCAGAAGGTTTTGGAGTGGCGTACTGGAAAGCGTAGTGTTAGAAGGCCTCCCACAAGATGGACTGATGACCTTTCTTTCATTTCACTATTTAAATATAGGTTTAATAACCAAGAAATAAATTTCTTTTTTTAACTTTGTTTAGTGGAGTAGGTTTATATTTTTTGTGCATTATTTTATTGTTGCGTTTTGGTGGAATAAAAAGCAAACTCGAAACACGTTGTCTTCGAAAATGCTGGAGGTGACGTCAAATGTCATTTGAATAACACATATTCTTGCAAACCGCTTGAATTCTAACTAAGTAAGTAAGACCGATTTCTGCTTGAATTAAGTACAAAATGTAATTTAATTTATATGATTTGAGGCTCTGATATACAAGAAGCTAAAAAGGCGAATGTAAACATAGCAGTGTCGTGGATAATGACGTCACATCATGGCCGCGACAGAAACGGACGTTTAAACTGTGTAGTAATGGTTAGACTTTGTTATTTCCTTTATTGATTAAATAAAAAAAAATGCAGATTCCCCATTTTATTGTAGAAAAAAAATTACTCACTACAGGCAAAATAAACGGAACTTTTTTGCAGTATTCAGATCTTTTAACGTCCAGGTCCGTTTTGAATGAAACGCGGCCATTGCCATCGGTGCTGACCAGCTTAGCGGAGTCGTGAAACATCTCCACCGTTGTTAAAATACCTGAAATAAAAAAAAAGCATTCGTTCAGACTCTACCTGTAGGAACACCGCTGATCTATTCTGTCAAAATCCCATCATGAAAACTTACGTGAAGTAAGCTGCCAATTGTCAATCCCTAGCATCAGGTAGAATGACAAGACATTTCACTAAAGTTTTCATGGTGAGATTTTAACGAAACAGACTGGCAGGCAGTGGCGTAACTACAGGGTGGCAAGTCGGTAAAATGCCACGGACCCCCAGCCGGAAGGGGCCCCCGGTCAGAGGAGAATCCCAACTCCCAACATTTATTATTAAACTCTTTCAAGTAAAAGTGTATAAATAAGTTTTATAAAATAAAAAATACTGTTATTGTTGGTTCTGCTTCTTTATATTGGAGGGAGGGGGGGGGGGGCATCCGATGAATTTGCCACGGGCCTCAAACGGTATAGTTACGCCACTGCTGGCAGGAATTGTTGTGGACAGTTGAGTGTAAGAAAGAAACTGTCAAACACGAGTGGCACAAAAATCGAACAACGTCTAAAATTTGAGGTGCCATATACATTGTATGGCGTATACTTACTCGCTGTGATCGTTTTTGGCAGCCTTGGATATGTCACTGTTAAACAAACATCGAATTCAAAGTTTGTTTTACCAGTACTAGTGCGACCCTGAAAATAAAACAAGTCAATATTAAAAGCTAATTACAAAATGTGACAAAATGCAGAGGGTATGCGCCGCCATTTTGCATCGTTGGGCCGCATAGGTACAGCATGTTCCATCTGTCATGCTAAACGGTTCAGCTTTAAAAGTAGTGGAAATTTTAAGTATCTAGGTCACTTTGTAACCGGTGACCTTAAGAATGACGAGGACATAGAGAAAGAGCTGTCTGTATAAAATATATAATAGAAACTGAAATGTATAAATTGGTGTATAACTTAATTAATGTATAAAGTGATTAATGTTGCAAATTTTACTCAATCAAAAGTTTGACATAATAAGCATGACAATGGCAATCTTATTTTACAATTTATTACGATCTGACTGACATTATATTTATCTTTTTAACTGACACACTCGTAGGTATAACTTTGACATCGATTAAGTAATTTGTTCCTTAAAAAGTTGTGGTCTGTTTTTATTTTCTATTGTATTGTATTGTTGTTGTATTGTCTGTATATTTTATAATGTATACAGTTAAATATATATTTGCACACCATATATAATGGTACAATGTAAAGGGGTCATTATAGTTATAAGATCATACACTGCCACAGTTGTAAACCTATATTCTGGCTAATAAATGAATTTTTATTTGGATTTTTTTGTTTTTTGGGCGCAGGGCTTTGGCGGTGAGAGGCAATATGCTCTCTTGCAGGTTCGCACGTTGCACCAAATAAGTGAAAATAACACTTTTTAAGGCGTTCTGCAAGTCGTACTAATCGAGTGGCCTGTGAGTGAAACTTACACAATGAGCCTAGCCCTGCGCACCCAGTATAACAACATTTTTAGGATTTTGATGGGGTGCCGTGACGCTGCAGCGCGTACGGTATGTTTGCTGAAGTGCGCACGGATAGCTTTCAAGCCATCATGCGCAAGAAAGCAAATTCCTTCTTGTACCGCTTACGAATCGATAGTAACAGCATCCTTAAGGCCCATAGTATCCTCATCTCCTGTTTGTATGCTAAAGCACGACTGTCCCCCGCGCCCGCGCAGGGCACCTCTGAGCCTTTATCTCAAAATGGGGATATTCCTTTGATTAATTTACAATTGTGCTTCGGCGATTCTGTGGTACCTCTAACTATCTATTTTTCAGTGTATTTTTTTTTCAAATAACGAAGCCGTTTAGTAGGAGTATGGAAAAGAAGCCAAAATATTGCGTGTTGGAAAATATTTTTTACAGCAAAAGTATTAACCATACAAAAAAAGTACTTCAGGAAAAATGATCTATATGAATCTATAGCAAAATCATATATTTTTCAAATCTTCAAGATAAGCCGTTAATGAGCAGTACGGTTCATAAAGTGACCGTGTTACGCTACCATTCGGGACGTAGGCCCTTAATGCTCTTGCTGCCCGTTTTGACAGTCCTCCATTAATTCATTTGATAAGGACAGCCATAAGCATCAGTTAGGTACTAACAAGGCTAACATAATTTTAGGTACTATTTTGTTACTAACACACTAACATTTTCTGATAATTATGTTCTATGATTTTGTAACTAATTTGGAGATAACCTTAATTAAATTAATAATAATAGAGGATACAAGAAAGAAATAGACATATAGCACCGGGTTTCGTTTCAAGAAGTTGCAATAGTTGGGAGGCGACTTTGTGTTATTGAAAGAGGTGTTAAACCTTATTAAAAGTTCTTCCATTCAATCAAAGTTGATTGAATAGTAGTCCTTTTAAATATAACATACCTGTACATTAGGAAATTTCGTTGATGTCTCTACAACTACTGCTGCCATGCACCTTAAGAGCACTACTGTGTCTTTGTAAGGCGAGCCGATTGCTAATTCTATAAAACGAAAGAAGGTAGAAAATTAATGAAGAAAGGACAAAATTTATAAGAGAGGTGAGCATGCATCCGTGGAGTGGTAAAGCGTGTATTAAGACACGACAAAAAACCGCACGGTACTTGAACCGCGTGGATCCCGCGGTATTCTTGAACCGCGTGGATCCTGCTCGATTCTGGGTACGCGTGGAACCCGCGCGATTCTTATTAACATGAGTATCTTTATATTCGTTCTGACGTGGTAAGTTTTACATTATTTTTACTCTTCAAAATTAAAGAAAGAATGTTTTCCTGTAGCTGCAGTGGCTATGGTAGCTGCTACGTAAAATAAGAAGTTTAATTTCTAGGTGCGTGTTCAAAACATAGTTGAAGACAAGATGATGTAAGATACCTTTGCATCCATTGTCATCATAATCTAACAATGGCGTTAGACTCATGCCGAAAGACTCGCCGAAACTAGGCTCAGGCTCGATCTTTTGCAGGTATTTTAAGTCTCTCTCTGCCAGCTCACTGATGAGGTCAGCGCCACTGTATAAGTAGACAACGCCACGGCCGTCTTTCTCAAAAGGAGCTCCAATTGCTATTTCTGTTGAATAGAATATAATAAAATATATAGTAAATTTATTTGCTATGAATGTAAAATGAGTTGTTATTATAACAACGTGCAAACACATAAAAAAAAGTTCATTTTATTTAGTACAGATCACAAAAATAAACATAGGCAACCTACACGTGGATGAATCGTCATTAGATATATTGAGATCGAAATTTTTATAAGAGCACTAGTGTCTCAGTGGGAACGACTGCAACTTACAAGTTGTAGATCGTAGGCTCGAACAGTGACAGGCACATTACTCTGTGTAAATCATCACCACTCAATCATCTGGTCATGATTGAGTGCTACTCACACGTCAGGTCCAGTTGAAAACCAGCATCAGGCACTAGTTGTCTGGCATTTATGCTGAACTGGGCCTTTTTAGCGCAGCCGTGAGGCACACTTTGACGCACTTTACACTTTTTGTTCGTTTGTTTAATTTTATTATTTTGCTGTATATTGTGTGCCTTTTTTAGTCTGTGCTAAATAAATGTATTTTCTTTCTTCTTTCTTTCTTATTACTGGTGGCTGCTCTCAAACATGACGAAACAGACATTTACTAGTACCAAAAAAAAGTATCCACCAACCTACACTGGGCCCGCGTGGTGGATTACGGCTCGCTCCCACTCACAGAGAGGAGGCCTGTGTCCCAAGAGGAAGATTACAAGCTGACTATACGTAGAATTGTATTGTACATAGGAATACTTGTATTATATATTTAGAATTAAACAGTGCACTATTTTACTAACTCATAATTACGATGGTCTCAACCTACTCACTAACCTGCCAGGGGTGCGGGTTGTTCGAAAGAGATACCGCGGCCCCTGGCACACAGGCAACTGAGGGAACACGGGTGGGTTTTAGTCAGTAAAAGTCTGACACGCCCTCCCGCTCCACCCAGTGTGGGAGAAGTAATTTGATGATTTCCCACCCAAAAAAAAAAAACCTACTCACTAAACATTTTAGGTTATGATCGTATTTCTCAGTATTCCAGTTAAACGAAACATAATTGTTACTTCCATTGTAATTAAGAGATCATAAGGAATAAATTAACGTGCGTTTCATAAATATACGCGACAATTTTTGGTGGGACCAATCCCCAAAGAAAAACACTGTCTCCTTTTCAAATTAAAAGTCTTACCATCTTTCCTGTCGCCATTTAAGTCACCCACGTTGACAATTGCACTACCAAACATCGATCCAGATGCTTGACCAACAATTCTTCTATGAAACTTTGGCGCTTGCTGCAAGAAATAATAGACAGTTAAATATAATTAAATTCGTCATATTTTTGAGAAAATTTATGAAGTAAAAGTCAAGGATGGAGTCAATGCACATGGTGTGACGACTCCTTTATCTTTATCAATTACTTTTACTTTTATTTCTGTCGAAATTTTAAAGTTAGCAGAGTTTTATACTTACTTTAAGCGTTCGGGCAAGATAAACATAAACAGCTCCTTGATTATAGTTATTTTTTGCGGCATAAATAGGTGCTCCCACGAGCAGGTCAGTCCTTTTGCTAAACAACTTGGCAGCACACAGTACCGATCCAAACATTGAACCTATTAATCCAGTGTCGATTGCCTTGTCCAATTTACGCAGGTATTTTACGCGTTTATAGAATGAGACCTGCGGAGAGAAAGAATGTTATCAAATCATTTAAGTATAAACACGCTTTTATTAGCTTGGTATGTACCAGGCCATTCAGAAAGTATTGCGAAAAAAGTTTTTGTGTATGAGAGACTGGCCAGTTAAAATCTATTTTGAAAATATGATTATTTTTAAGTAAAAATAGGTACGTTCCAATTTCAAGATTTCCCTCCACATTATTTGCGAGCTAATTTAAATAATCGTGTCTCTGAGACATGGGCAAAGTCGTTATATTTCATTCACCGTGACTGTTGTTCCAGTCATTAAAAAATGGATCTGCGCCGGGAACATTTTAGCGCTATGATTTTTTTCGGTTTCAAGTGTCGCCTGAAACCGGACGAGTCGTACCATAGACTTCAAATGGCATTCATGGATGAAGGCCCTTCTAAGGTAACCGTGTATCGTTGTTATAACGAATTTAAGCGCGGTCGACTAACTTTGGAGGCTGAAGAAAGAAGTGGTCGCCCTTTGAAGACTGTTACGGAAGAAAACGTGCTAGCAGGGAAAAATATAATCCATGACAATAGGCGAGTTACGTATCAAGAGATTCAGCACATACTGCAGGTTAGATAGGGAAGCCGCACACCGGGCTCAAAACGAAGGACTTCCTGGACAGCACGCTGGTCAAACTCCTGGGTCACCCTCCTTACAGCCCTGACCTAGCACCGTGTGACTTCTTTTTATCCCCGAAAATAAAAAATCTGTTCAAAGGGATACAGTTTTCGTTGTCGGATGGTACGCTGTCAGCGTTCGAGCAGGCTGTAAACGAGGTGTCTGCGGCGGACTGAAAAAAGGTTTTCGAAAACTGGTTCAGACGCATGAAACTTTGTAAAGAGGCTAGTGGAGAGTACGTAAATTTTTTTTTATTAAAAAGTATTTTTATTTTCGCAAAACTTTCTGAGTGTCCCACGTAGGCATGTATCTATGTAACGGAATCTTTGAACGTGATGTTCACCCCCTACAAAACGTCGGAATAATTTGAAACTTTGCACACTTATCAAGGTTTAATGAAAATTCAATAATTTTATAAATTTGATCCATAATGCTGGCCAAATAAAAAAAAACAGTGGCACTCCGGGAGTGCCGACAGAAGTGAAAACTTGGAAAATTACGTGTGTATTTTTTTTATCGTTAATACAGGATTTCACATTGGGTCCTTGGGTCCTGATTGCTCTCGGTAAAAAATGATAAACGAGTGATCGACTTCAGCCATTAAAGGTAACAGCACTGATTTTTACTATAAAAATACAAAGCGAAAGAAAGGGATAAATGAATTAGAATTTCCTAATGAAAGAAATGGACTTTTCCAAAAGACATCAACGTGCGACCCATCCGTGTGCTCGTCCACTCAACCACCATTTTAAATAGACCCCTGCAGTGGCTCATAATCTGTTATGATGCGAGTTTCACGCTTTTTGTTCACCCAAAAAGTACACATATATACACAGTATACATATAGCACATGGATAGCGTTCGGTGACGATGACGCGAGTCCCTTGATTTTTGTTCACTAAAAAGTGCTCAACGCGCCTTAAGAAGATTTCACTTCAAAAACTGAAACATCACGCTTTTGTAGTTAGCTGAACAAAAAAAAATATATAAAAAGCTAAAAACACGCTTTAAAAACCAAACAAAAAAAGCGTGTTTTTTAATTTTTTAAACTATTTTATATATCAACATTCAAGGTATAAAAATTGCATGCGATAAGTTTACCTCTCCAGAACCATATGGCGAACCCACGGCAAATGATAAGTCGTTTTTGACAAATGTCCCAGAGGCAACGGCGTAGCCTGAAATAACAATTTCATTAAACATTTAAAATTACTATGAACTAAACGTTTATTCAAAGAAAACAATTAATTCTTAAAAGATATATAATGTCTTCAAAGAGTGCAAAATATTGTTAAATTATGTATTTTTATAAAAATTTTCTTCTCCAACTGGGGTCAGGGGCTTGTATATCAGGGGTAGATTCACTAAAACATTTTTTTGAGACTACAAAACATAAAGATGAGATTACCAATCGAAGGTTTCAGGGTTCCTTATTAATCATTTCATTAAAGACCAAATGCCTTAATGAGAGTATACTTGGTAATATTCTGCCGAGTAAATATTTAACCAAATGAACATGTGCGTACTAAAATCATTCCAAATATTGCATTGGTATAAAAAGAGGTTGTTAAGTTTTGTTTGGATAATGAAATTTTGTCAAAATAATTTTGGTAAATCGGCAGGATCCCATGCAGATTGATTAATTTAAGTAAATCAAACATTAAAACTATTACTTTGCATGAACATTTGGCAAAAAGTTGACTATCACTATCATGGAATCAAAGCGACCGATTATATTGTTTCTTAATTTTGATTTTTTTTTTCCGTTACATAAAAGTACCCTCCGAGATACTAAGTATATCGACAAAATCCCCTAAAACACAATTTTACTTCATTTCACAGTGTTTTATAACACGTTTTTGAACCTAATGCCATGAACCCTCCTCGAGGGTTAAGTTTAGCGCAAACCTAGTGCCAATGGCCCTCTTAGAGATATATAAAAAGTGGGTGGGGTGGAATGTGTAAAGATAAATTAAGGTGACACAAGTAGCGAAGAGGGAGGCGGCGCACGTGAGGGAGAGGCAGTATATGCGCCCTCACGGCCGTAGCCGCCACAGGAGACGCCCTGGGCGTGGGGAATCCCAGGCTGATTCCCGGCCACCGTAGGTGCGGGCTTGCGGACGGCGAGTAATGGGTAGCTCGCTGTCCAGTAAGGACCAAGCCTGTGTCGATGGCGCGTCGTGTTCCACTAGCGCCTCAAAGAGATGTCAGCACTAACTGGTGGGGTCCGCAAGGGCTGAAGCCTGCCAGGGGTGCGGGTTGTTCGAAAGAGATACCGCGGCCCCTGGCACACAGGCAACTGAAGGAACACGGGTGGGTTTTAGTTAGTAAAAGTCTGACACGCCCTCCTGCTCCACCCAGAGCGGGAGAAATTATTTGATGATTTCCAACCCAAAAAAAAAAGGTGACACAAGTCACGAAATGTATACGCAAGCATGTAAAGGTGCACACGTGGATGTCAAGAGCTGCACAATGACTGCGGATTGACAGCAAAGTGCTGGTATTCAGCAGCATCTGGTTAGTTTGGAAGCCGAGCCGAACCATCATAGTTGGGACAATGATAGGCGGATGATGACAATTATGTATATTGTCATCATTCGCCTAACCTTGTGCATGTGTTTAAAAAAATAAATAAAGAAAGTCTTACCAAAATTAAATTTAGGAGTGTTTCTACTTGACATGATGAGCTTCGGAACAACACCCGGCCGGTCATAAATCATTGCTCGACCTTAGAACGAAAAGCAAAGATTTATCATGAAATAGGTAATACATTTTGGTGGCATCACAGATACTTATAGGAGAAAACGTACTAAAGATAGCCATGACTAAAACAATCTAAAGACAGGAATGAATTTAAACACAAGCTGTGTTTGACCGACACAGTAATTCCACTCCAGCGTAGCAAAATATCAGAATATTCTAAAAGTGCTGGAATTACACGTGCGAAATCTTGCCGCGTTTTTTCGCTTCCATATGGTTACGTCCCATATGTCCCAGCCTTTATACTTACCGTGGAACATTCCGGGGCCGCCAACTATAACGGTGTCATCATCAGCGACGTCAACACTCCAACCAAATGAATCCATGGTTGCCTCTGCAAAGCACACGGTAACGATTTATAATAAAACTTACAAAACTAACGTTTTTACATCGGCAACAACTTATAGGTCCACGTTATATAGCGCTTATATATCGCGGCGCTATTTTTACCACGTCTTGGATATTCAATTCTCGGTGTTGAGCCGAGCGTTGAAAATCCATAAGAGCGCACACCTAGCGTCTTATGAAAACGTACTGTTGGAAATTCAACTTTCAGCGCTAAGCCGACTGTTCAAAAACCAACGCGTAGTAATAAAACGTCACGGAAATAAGCGCTTGCACCTATGTTTTTGCTGAACTGGGATTTGTTAGTGAGAAGTGTTTTTTTTACAATTTAGTATTCAGTGTTTTGTTTTTGTATTATCTTTCACGAATGTTGGTCGGTTTTGTTATGACCGTAGTCGTGTTAACGTGTTTTCAGAAGCCCAAAAGTCTGGCCACTTGTATTACCAAGTGGTATCCTATTAATCAGTTACTGGATTGTGGATATCAGAGAAGCAGTCGCTCCATGTAGAATACTGGTATCCAGGTACATCCGGTTACACTGGAAACCCATCCCAACATAAAACAGATCGAAAATAACTTAGCAGGTGATGATGTTGTCTTTTAAATATTGTTAACTTCATATCTTTCTTCCATTTCTTTCTCGCGTTTTAGAGAAACGATTCATAAAGTGATATAAATATTACCCATCGGTGATGGCGAGTCCGCAATTCTCTCTGCTTCACTTATAATTCTTCTTTCGGTAAGATGACCTTTCTCGTGTGAATAGCATCTGCCTTGTGTCACATAAGCGCCGAAACCTATAAAGAAAATCCGGTTAATGGATCTGAGATACATTCCTTTCATTATCAGCCATTGGTGACAGCCAGTCCTTGGTCCTAGCGGGCGAAGGGGGACGTGGGTAAACACAAATACCTGACCGCACAATTAATGGGTTGTCAAAGATGAGTCTACAGATTTATTAATGGAATATTACATCATTTGCCTCCATCGAAATTCATTTCAGAACAACAACAATTTCCAATATACGCACTATGTTGCAGTTAAAAAATGTTATCGATTCGAAACGATCTGTGCTCACGGTATTAAATATAAATAAACAGAAAATAAAAGTGTTTCTGTCAGAGTACTCGAGAGTATCTATATAATCATAATATTGTCATCATGCTTTAATTCGGCATTTTTTACTTGGTAGGTTCCTATTACGTATCTTTTTAAATTTTTCTATGCCTTCATTATAATTTGCAATTTTTTGGCTCATATCATATGCGTCCTGAGATGCGCAGCAGTGTCTAAGAGTACAGCATGCTACTGAGGCTAGGTGGCGCTTAGAATTATACCCCCCCCCCTCTCCTCCGCAATCCATCTCCCGCCGTCACCGCCGTGAACTATGGGGCTGTCACCAACGAAAAGGTCAGCCAATAGATTTAGACTATTTCATTTATTGGGTGGGTAAGCTTCCCAAGCTGCATTTTTGTTCTAAGTTATAATCATAGACTTAAAAAAAATGCTGATTGTTCTTGACCTCGATCTCGCCATAAGGAAAACGATGGATGAGGTCTATCATGCATTGAGCGTGTCCAGAAGATGTCTGTTCACTCTTGCTTCGAAGGCCGGGTTATATAAACATAGACGGTGGCAGAGAGTTCCATATTTTATGTATAAATTAACTTTTTAAACGAAGGTTTTGTTTATAAACATTGTTGTGGGCGACGATGAGTTATTCAGCATAGGCCAAAGTTTTTTTAAAGATAAGAATCGTTATTGGTGGACTTACGATGAGAATATTCCGTATACCTTGGCGCACACATCTGAAATTGTAACATAATAATTAGGCAGAGTACAAACATCGTGATAAATATATTGTGATTATAGATAAAAGTCCAATGTAATATTAATTTAAAGAGTGAGATTATTGTCATTAATAATCTAGTGTCTGGACTCTGGATTTTTACGCTATTAATCGCCAACCTACGAATGGGTACTTTTTCAAAGCTAATTACAACCCGGAAATCGGACCTAGCATCCCTAAGCTGCACAATAGTTGCGCTAATGGCAACAAGCATATAGCTGTTAGTGACTTTATGTCATATAGAGGGCGCCTATTTGTCAAATTCAATATAATGTGTTATTAAATAGCCATTTGTCAAATTATGATAAGGAGTTAAGATGTTACGAGGGAGCATGCATACATACATTCATACATATAATACTGGTCAAATCATAGCCCCCATTTTAGCTTCACCTTAATCAGGTAAAAACAATGATTTATTAATTAGACTGAATACTGTTTCTTTTTAGGAATTATTATATTAATAATGTTTTCCTATAAACTGAACAGAAACAGATAAGCACGCATGATCGGCATGCTTCGTCATGATTTCAAGCAACCGGGCGGTAAATTACTATTAGATTTTGGCGCCCAGCTTTGCCGAATCAGACAAAGTCGACGTTCACTTGGACGTAATAAAATCACGGCGGGATTTTTTTTGTGCACAGAGTTTTATACTCTCAATATTGAGCCTAGGGTTGAGAATCTAACAAGGTGCGTTTCAACGCGGCGAAAATGGAACAGTGTGTTTTACTGTTTGATCTATACTCTCGATTCTAAGCAGTACGCTGAAGATGCAGTAGTGGGTACGTCGAATAACCCGAATAAGTGTGTAACAGCCCTAAGAGGCCTCGATACAGCCGCGATGCTGTCGCTGGCTGTGCACCTTCTCCCAGATTCTGTATCGCTACTATCGAGATGCTGTCACGCTTCAGTCGCAATCTTATTAGGATTCTTTCTCCTTTCGACTGTTTCGATGTATCGATATAGCCGCGCGTTTGCATCGCTTCTGTCGCACGTTTGCAAACGAGACTAACGCGCGATAGTAGCGATGCTGAAGCGCGTTTACAAAACAGGCGGCAACATCGCTTAAAAAGTCGCCGTGGGCGAGAGGCCTAATCCATTTTGATTTTAAGGCGGAGATTTCTTGAAAACGGTCAAAAAGGTGGCTTTTTAAAGCAGTGTATCTCTCTAACCGTAAATAACTTTAAAAGCAAAAAAAAAATTGATATTTTCAAGTCTCTTTTGCATACAGTGATCGAACTCAAAACATAATTAAACATACTTTAATTCATCAAATTCACCTCTAAATTATATTTAAAAGCAGTTTATCCTTTCAATAACCATTTTAATTATAATTAAAAATATACCATAAAACTTGAAATGCCAAACTGCATTCAGTGATGGATTATTTATTGTTAAATAGTCAATATCTAATTTTATACGATTTTATTTGCATGTTTACGACATACGCTTGCTCATTTATTATTCGAATTTATTACAACAGATTTTATCTCGTATCGGATTGTAATAAGAACTATCATCGCTCATAACGACACGTTAAAAAACTTACCAAAACGTAGTCTCGCCCAGCCTTCACGGTCGCTCCAAACCAGAAGTCATGTGTATAATTTGTCCCATCTGAAATATTTATACATAAAAAAATCAGCCCATAATGTTCCCACTGCTGGGACACAGGCCTTCTCTCGGTGAGAGGGAGTGGGCCGTAATCCACCACGCGGGCTCAGTGCAGCAATGGTTTAGCCATCTGTTTCAAAACGAAACAGATTATGATTAATCGCGTGTTACGCAATTAGGATGCTGGTTGGTACATGTCGCATGTGTTCGAAATATTCATACAATTTACTAAACTGAGAGCATGCATATTTTAGAGGGGCTCATTGCTAAGTAATAGCAGTCGCACGGCTCGATCGAAGGTTAAATTACGCTTGCCGCGGTCGGTTCGTGGATGGGTGATCCATTACCTATCGAGACTCGGTTGTCATTCGAGGATCAGTCCGATTCAGCCTGTCGCTTGCTGCCCTCTACCAGTCATGCCCTAAGCTGAGATCCGTACCCCACAGGAGGTGCCCTTAGCGAGTAGTCGCTTTATTTTGAAGTATTTAAGCCCTGGCTGGAAGCCAGGTAATGTCATGCCCAAAAAAAAAACATCGATCGTTGGCAGTCGTTACTGGAAGTCAGAGGCCCAAAAGTCTGACAGCCAGTCTTTGCAAGGTATCGTGCCTATCTGATCTCCACAACACAGTTACTGGGTAGGCCCAGTAACTGTGTTGGAGGTCTGGTAGGTTGTCGCTTCATTTAAAATATTGGAATTCAGCTGCATCCGGCTAGCCACCCCAATATAAAAAGTGATGTGTGTATGTTATGCGTGTTATGACAGACAATCTAGGCAGATTGGTTCAGTGTGCATATTTATCAATATGGAAGTCAAAACATCTTTTGTTTTCAAAGGAATTCTTACCTTTCCCCGTTTCCCTCCTAATATTATCCCTTGAAATTTGGGCGCATGCTTGATTCTCGATATTGCAGTCATATACTTCTCCAATGTCAGACATCCTCGGTGCACTTATTACCAATCTGGAATTACCAAAATAGATTTTCCTTAAATTGTATTATTGTCAACAATTCCGTATTATTAGGTATTGTACTAACAGGTTAACAATAAGTTACGCGCATCATTCTTATAATATTTTAAAATGCCGACGATTTAGCTGGTCTCTAAACTGGTGGTGAAGCAGTTACGAGGTAGAAAATGCACAAACTTAACTAAAAATAATACTACTTACTTTTTATAAAGTTCATCGTAAGTGATGCTGTAGCCAAAATACGAATTATTGCGTTCAACTTTCGTTGGTGGTACAAACACGTCCAATTTTCCTGTGAAGTACACTGCAAACGCGCTTGGCGTCACCAGAGCCAGGCAGATCCAGGTAAGTACTAGAGGAAATAAGGTAATGAGTTCAATTTGATTGATGTAGGCATTGTGGTAGAATATGACATGGCGTTGCTAATTTCATAGTTTTATGACCCAATGCGTGGGTATTTACATACATATATTCAGATAATAAAGGATTAATAGCATTCTCATCATCATCAGTTCCTGCCCTAGCCCCATGTTACTTGGGGTCGGGGCAACACGTTTTCTTCTTCGGTTCTTGTCATCATTGTCAGCCGTCATGCCGAAGTCATGGGCAACCACTAGTATTTACATCACTGTGGTAACAGAGGACCCTTTAGGTATTTTTTTATTCAAAGAGGTCAGTGAATAGAATAGTATACGCTTATGTACCTACACCAAAACAACACATCATCAGATCAGACAGATCATGATTATCATCCATTCCTGGATATAGGCCTCCCCAAGCGCCGGCATTTCGACCGGTTCTGTGCTTACCGCATCCAGTGGATTTCGCAGCCTTCACAAAGTCATCGGTCCACCTTATTAGAGGCCTTCCAAACGTCTACCGGTATGCGGTCACCACTCCACAACCTCATAGACCATGGGCCCCATAGACCATCTGTTCTACGAGAAATGTACCCTGCTCACAGTTACTGCTATTTATGTTTGGCAATTCTTTGGGCTATTTCGTTTACCTTGGTTCTCCTGCGCATCTCTTCATTCCATGCTCGCTAATAATGAGGCTTATTGGAAGGCTAAAGGATTGGCATTGTAAGCCAACACGTTTCAGAGACATAGGTCATCAGTTCATCACTGGCAACACTATTCTACTATACAATTAATATACTTCACATGTCCAGTGGGCTGGGTTGTTCATTGGCCAAAGAATTAGCATTGCCATTCAACGTGGCAATGCTGCCAGTATTCTGGGTACTTTTCCAGGTGACAGCAATACTTTGTACTAAGTACTTCGACGCTTGAGTGTCCTATTGTTTTATTATTTATTTCTATAGTTAGTTAGTCATTTAATTTAGTACCTACTCTAAATAGTTAGTTGAGTTAAATAAGAACATATGAATTGTAATAGATGTAAAATTGAACAAGAAAAAAATTGTCAAGAGAATGACAATGACATCACGCCTTAATTTCCCTACGAATAAGGCAGAGGTTACAAATCAAGGCCAGAAAATATATTTTGGTTATTTAGGTTTCCAATAAAATTACTAGGACGCGCACCGTTCTTTGAAAATATAACAAGGAACTCAAAAATAAATTAAAAAAAAACATTAAAATAAAATACTTACAATTCATGATTCCTCTAACAGACACTAGTCCACATAGTTATGGGTCTAAATCACGACAGAACGATTTTTCCTGTGTTGAAAATACTTACTTCTAAAATATCCTTGTTTTAATAATGAGCTCATACAGTTAATTATAAACTATTCATCATACGTCACTAATTGATACAGTAGTTGGAGTCCACAACACAACATTAGTGGTACAGGAAAAGCGTTATATTAATTGAATTGCAGACATAATATAAATAGACTCACGCCTGTTGCTAATGGGGTTAGGCAGAAATTATAGAATGCCACATGCTGCGATTCATACTTACTCCTCTATCCACGTTCATATCGGTTATACAGTGCCCTGGTTTTAGTACGCACCTGACCTTTCTGAAAAACATCGCCTATAAGTTTCGCAACGTTTCTACAGGGTGAAATTGAAAACATGCGACAAACCGAAATGGGAGATTGTACTCATCATTATGAACAACTTTTACTGAGGGACCAAAGATGCAATCGCAAAAAAAAAACAGCTGTTCCCTACATTTTGACGAGTTATGCGAACATAAATGTAGGGAACAGATGTTTTTTTTTCGGGATTGCATCATTGGTCCCTTAGTAAAAGTTGTTCATAATGATGAGTACAATCTCCCATTTCGGTTTGTCGCATGTTTTCAATTTCACCCTGTATACATCCGTCTTAAGGTGAATCTAGCCGACATTTTTTCCATACAAACTTCGGGAGTATATTACTCCACTGTTCGACAATGTACATGAACATTTAAACATGGTATGGTTTTGTCTCATTGTAACTAATGTCTGTGCGTAAACAGAATACTAAAATAAAAATCTAGTAAAAAGTTAGGAGCCAACAAAGATTTGTTTTTCTTGGTAATTTTACCTAACTTTGGGCGTGTTAAAGTAATAAAAGAAGTGTTAAATCTCCAAAGCTAAGTCGGTACTGTGGGGGTTTTTCCGAACTCTCTAGGTACCGACGAAAGGATGGTTATAAAATAAAATACTTGATAACGTTTATTTTTAAGAAATCAAGACTGTACAGCAACGCGCCTAACACCAGAATGAAATCATCTGCCGGAACAAAACCTATGTCAAAATATTTCTAAATTCTAAAACTAAACTTCCCGACTGTTTGAACATAGACAGCCCATTCATTGGCTGCCAGTTAACGTAAGGTTCTATGATGAGCATACAACCTTTACATGAGCTACGCCCACCCTTAAATAAAAGGATGAATGCAATCATATGACTGCACAAGCCCGTTCGAACAATCAGAAGGTTCCTGCCTATCCCTATTGGAATGTTTACCTAACACGGGGATTGATAGACAATATGAGGTACCTCTCTTCAAAGAGAAGGCTCAAGGACAGGACAAACAAACCGCGAGTCTGACACTATGATAAGTGTCGGCGTAGTTAAACATTTAAGTGAGCCAATAGGCACCGCCTAGTTTGGGGTCCGCCGTAAAGACGGAAGATCCGTCAATTAACAGACGTGGATACCGCGAGACTAGTCTATTTTAGTTACTTTCATAGCATCATGTCTTACGGTATTTTGCTATGGGGACGTGCTGCGGATATTGAGTCGATCTTTATTCTGCAAAAGAGGGCTGTCAGAGCCATCTACAACCTACGCAGACGCGAATCTCTTAGGGAACTGTTCAAAACAATTAACATCATGACGGTACCTTGTCAATATATCTTTGAAAACATTATGTATGTGCGTAAAAATCTACATCTTTTTAGTAAGATAAATGACAGGCACAATTTTAACACTAGAAATAGGAACAAATTAGATCAACCACGTTTCCGATTGTCTAAAGTACACACTTCGTTTATGGGGTACTGTGTAAAATGATATAATAAAATACCAGCCGATATTCTGGAACTAAATGAAAATAAATTTAAATTATGCATTAAACGCACACTATCTAGACAAGCATATTATAAGTTAGATGATTATATTGTTGATAAAAATGCTTGGCTTAATGCTGGTCCGACTCCACAGGCTCCTGGGCTTACTATTTAAAATTTTCATATTTGGAAGAGATGCGCCCCTTTTTTATGTTTTCTGACATTATGAACATTTCTGTTCCTATTATTTTTATTTTTTGACATTACGAATAAGTTTTTATTTTTACTGAATCAAGTATTGTTTATTAAAATTTCAAAAGATGTTAAATATTTTTCTTTCTTTTTGGAAATCAAATTTTATTAATTTCTCAAATACATTGCAAACTATAATTTTATATAATTTAGAAGCATTTTGTT
Organism: Antitype chi; assembly: GCA_947359405.1. Classification (NCBI taxonomy): domain Eukaryota; kingdom Metazoa; phylum Arthropoda; class Insecta; order Lepidoptera; family Noctuidae; genus Antitype; species Antitype chi. The sequence goes on from OX375812.1 coordinate 4,460,484, forward strand.
TAAACTTTGTAAATGTGAGTACCATGCATCCGTATAATAATTATGTTGTTTTGATGTACGTTGACTTGAAAAAGCGTGGCAGTCGAGAGTATGTCATGCTCACTTAAATGTCTCGCTGATGGTGGCGCGTGTGTTGGATCATTCGGTTCCCTACAAAATGGTTGTGCTGGATGGTGCTGATCCACGCGTCAAGTTCGTGAACGGGCGCCGTCGGTTGAGACTGGTCATCTCCTAACTTCCATGGCTTATTTTAAATCTTATATTTAGAATTGTTTTTTTTTTTTTTTTACATGGTTCTCACTTAAAGAAGCAACAAGAATATTGTTCCCAAGATTTTGTAATACTTAACATGATTAAAAAGAGTGTCCATTGAGTTTCTTGCCCGTTCTTCTCCATAGAGATCTACGTTTTGGAATGGGCAACTAGCTTCAACTTTCCAACTGGTCGACTTTTTGACAATTCAAAAGTACCTTTAAGTGGTCTAATTGAAATAAATGCTTTGAGTTTGAGACCAAAACGAAAATCGCTAACAGTGACGTTCCAACATTAAGTTAAGTTAATCATGAGGTAATAATTGTAACATTGGTTCAATAAAATCTATTTATTATTATTATTATAATGTGCACCTGTGCAAGCTAAGTTTGTCATGCTTGAACCTCGTCACGTCAAAACCCCGGGGAAAAGACGTGACGTGTCCTCTTGGTTATTAAATAATTGGTGTGACACTTCACATTAGTCCAGCAGGGTTCATTGGAAAATAACTTAACATCAAAAGCTTTTGCTTCATCGGACGGCATTGAGTCAGAGGGAAGGAAAAGGTTAAGAGGCTAGACCACATTATAAATCATGTTCACACTCCAGAGGTAAATCCTAAGAATGTACCTACTCTTCTCTCGTTCCTTTTCATTCAATATCAGACCAAGCTAATGAAAATCTGTGGGTCATTATTTAAAAGTTGGACCAGTAGTGTCAATCCAAAACTCTTTGCGACGACTATGCTCCTTTAGCAAAGTTGGCTGCGGCTAAGAGTGAGTGTCCTCCCCCCTCTAGATGGAACCACAGTTTTCACGATTAATTAATTCGCGTAGCTACTTGACACACGTTACTATTTTGTTTTTTTTTTCTTATTTTTGTTTTATACTAGTTCACTGAACTAGGGTTCCCTAGTTCACCGTTGTGAACCCTGGTTAAAGAAGACGCAGAGGTGGTCTCCTTCCCGCGGACTCTGCGTGGCTGTGAGGAGTGTCACCCGGTGACCAGATGTCTCCTCGCACGCACAGAATAGCGACCGATATTGTCTCACCATCACATGTAATAAAAACAGGAAAAAGCATGAATAAAATGTAAAATTAACCAAACTAAAACAATGAAGAAGTTTACATCTAATTAACATTGACATGTCAGCAAGTGACTATAAAGGCAAAGAGAAAGGAAAAAAAAGAAAAAACAATGTATTGTTTTTTCTTTTTTTTGAAGAATGTATTCTTACATGAAAGGCTTTTAATCTATTTACATCACAATATCCCTAAACCTCCTATTATATCATTTTATAATAGCATAATTTACATTGGAAATTCGTCTTATTATTTGGAAGGTGCCTTTATACAATCTACATAATTTAATACTTTTGTATGTAACTCGCCTAGGTGTATAGACCATGACCAATTGATTTGGCACAAAATTCCTGATCTTAGCCTTTTTATGAAAAATAGCTTTCTGCTTTACTTACTTAAAAAAAAAAAAATTGCACAAAATGTGTGGCGTCAAAAAAAATATAAAGCACACAGATACAAAAAAGAGCAGTTTGAAAATTGTGTTCGCTGTTGAATTTTGAAAATAAATGCCACTGTACAGTGCAAACTTTCGGCCAGTGCTGGCGGCTAATGCTACTGGCCAGTGCTGGCGGCCAGTGCTTGCGGCCAGTGCTTGCGGCCAGTGCTTGCGGCCAGTGCTTGCGGCCAGTGCTTGCGGCCAGTGCTTGCGGCCAGTGCTTGCGGCCAGTGCTTGCGGCCAGTGCTTGCGGCCAGTGCTTGCGGCCAGTGCTTGCGGCCAGTGCTTGCGGCCAGTGCTTGCGGCCAGTGCTTGCGGCCAGTGCTTGCGGCCAGTGCTTGCGGCCAGTGCTGGCGGCTAGTGCTGGCGCTAGTGCTGTTTTGCGTAAAAAAGTAGCCTATCTCCTTTTCTATATCCCAGGCTATATCACTGTGGTCACGCCACGATAGCGGCGGTAAGTCCCCTCTTTGAGGAGTGGCTTGAGAGGCGGCACGGCGTCCTCACCTTCCGCCTGACGCAGGTCCTCACCGGACACGGTTGTTTCGGGAGGTTTCTGTTTCGCATAAGGCGGGAGGAAACGCCCGGGTGTTTCCACTGTGAAGATCGCCCAGAGGACACGGTGGAGGTCTGCCCGGCTTAGGCGGAGCACCGCCGTGTCCTCGTGGAGGCGATCGGCGGCAGCGATCTCTCGCATCCGGCCCTGGTCAAGGCTATGGTACGGAGCGAGAGTACATGGTTAGCAGTCACCTCCTTCTGCGAAGCAGTAATGCTCGCGAAGAGGGAGGCAGCGCACGTGAGGGAAAGGCAGTATATGCGCCCTCACGGCCATAGTCGCCGCGGGAGACGCCCTGGGTATCAGGAATCCCAAGCTGATTCCCGGCCACCGTAGGCGCGGGCTTGCGGACGGCGAGTAATGGGTAGCTCGCTGTCCGGTAAGGTCCAAGCCCGGGTCGACGGCGCATTGTGTTCCACGCGCGCCTCAAAGAGATGTCAGCATCAACTGGTGGGATCCGCAAGGGCCGATGCCTGCCCCTGCGGGTTCTTCGAAAGAGATACCGCGGCCCCTGACACACAGGCAACTGAGGGAACACGGGTGGGTTTTAGTCAGTAAAAGTCTGACACGCCCTCCTGCTCCACTCAGAGCGGGAGAATTTATTTGATGATTTCACATCCAAAAAAAATAAAAAGGGTATATCACTGCCACATTTCATGACGATCTTTTCAGAGTTTTAGGCGTGAAAGCGTAACAGACAGACAGAGTTACTTCGAATTTATACTCCCCCCGCCCCCTTTTTTATGCTGAAAAGTTGTTTTGTGATTAGTGTTTCAAAATTTTCCTTATTTTGTTTAGTATATGAACTATTGAGTTAGCGTATGAACGTAAATGAGGCAAAAGGAATATGTTAGTATCCGTATTCTGTAATTTCTGCCATATTTACATACAGCTAACCTAGTTCGATACGTAGACACTCATTATCAGTATTCTCAACGCTCGGTTCAACATCGAGACTTTAAAATACAGTGCGCGATAAAATCACGCCGCGATTTTATTACGTCTGTGTGGACGTCGACGTTAAGGATGATGTCCACCAAACGGCTCGTATTGCATAGGATAAGAACGGATTTTGCAATCTTTAAACGATATGAAATCGTGTACACAGTATTTAAAGTCTATAATACCAAGCCGCGCACAGTAGCTTGACTGCGGGCCTCTTCCGCGACACGCGATCGTGGCCGAAAGTATACTGCGACGCGCGATCGGCTCCGTTTGCCTGATGTCGTGTCCGATCGGATCCTTTCAGCTGTAGTGGCATGCGCTCAAAGCCGTGGCCGCGATAACACTCATTCTCGAAAGTGCACGCACTGCAGACGTCACTCAATCATCAATTTAGAAGAAAAGTTGTATTTTTTGGTGCAAAAGTATACGTGTCTTTCTGACATAAAAAATTATAACACGTCAACACGGAAACGGGGGGGGGGGGGTCAGAAACGGATACGTTCGCAAGCGACGGTACGGAGCCGATCGTATGGGTCGACATCCTGCCGGATGCGATCTGCTGTTGCCGCATTCGTTCGTAACCTTTCCGATCCGATGCGATGCGAGCCGTTTGGTGGAAATCATCCTTTAGGGTCGGTGCAGGCAGATCAGCAAAATTGTATTGTTGTGTTGTCTGTTATAGCCACGCTCCTCATGAACTGTACGGCTACATGGAGAGCGTAGTTTGAGGAAGACAGTCTTTTATAGCTACTTGAAGCAGGCATTCTATTAGATGAAGAAATAGATGGAGTATCTGCAAAGTTTTTGGAAGGAGAAGATAAAAGTGTATCAGCATATGATTTCGTTACCGGGAGATATACTTTTGCTGCTTCAGCTTATGATACTGAACTTTGTGCCATTAAAATTTGTATAGGTCTTTTGGATATGTTACCGGCCAAACCCAATTTCAGGCCAAACAGACTTATCCTACGCGTGATATGTCGCAGCCAACTAGCTTAATTAGCCATTTCGTTAACAGCCTTTGGAAGTAACGCTCGCCGGCCGCTGCCGCGGCGCCGCTCGCTTCGCTCGCTCGGCTTGCGCGCTTTTGGTCACAGTTCTAACCTAACCTAACCTAACCCATTTAATCGGCGTGCCCCGGCTTAATAAACCAGTTTGGCCTAGGACAAACTAGTTTGGTCTGAAATCGGGTTTGGCCGGTAACAGATACACAAAATAAGAAATCAAAATTGTTTGTACAAGCACACAGTACAACAGCTTGGCATATTGAACAATAATTAAAAAAACTATTATAAACGTCCGCGTCGTATCGCTGCCGCTACCAGCCCTTAACTTCGTCTTCTTACTGAGCTAGTTCAAACCGGTTAGTACGCGAGCGGGCGCCGGTGCTCGCACCCCGCGCCTCGTCGGTGACACGTCACTCGCACATAGCTGTGCGTGTAGTAGTGTACCTACGCACGGCGTTAGTATGAAGCTTTATTTCTGGTCAGGTATATGTTCTGTGCCCGTAGCGCAGGCTGATCCGTCACCGTGTAAAATGTATGCAAATTTATGATGACGCTTTTAAATTCCCACCCAGAACAATCACCCACTGTTGGGACACAGGCTTCCTACTTGTGAGATGAAGTAGGCAGAAATACACCAAGCGGGCCCTTGCAGGTTGATAGATGTCACATGCCTTCGAATTATTGGTTCTAGGACAAGCCGGTTTCTTGACGTGTTCCTCCATCGTTTTGAGAGCAGTGGTGATAAAATCATTTGTACAAAGTAAACCGCCTGTTATGATAACGTTATAACGTGTACATAATATGACATCGTCATTTTAGAAATCATAAAACCGCACATTTATTAAACAAAATCCCAGAATTTACCTACGTATAAAAGGAACCATTTTCCTCAATTTATGTCGAAAATAAACTTTATAACAAAAGATATGTCATTTTTATTCTGGTATTATAGTTAGCATTAGTTTTTCCTGGTCAGACTTACAGTGCTAGATAGTCGGTAATAAAAAAAAATAGATTGGTATAACTATTTAATAGTGTACAATCAGCTCATTTGGCAATAAAGTTACAAGGAAATAATTAATTATGATTGCTGATATCCTGCAAAAATCCAAATGGATACAACATTATTTTTACAAAAAACATGATTCTACGAACAGGGAACACGACTTACTCTACAGGTAAGAGAATCGACCTGTAACCTGTAACCTTGATTATTCAGTACATGATTCTGAACCCCCCATTGTAAAAAATGTTAATAGTCGGTAATTAAAAAAAAAAAGTTTGTGCATCAATGTCCATGCCACCCTGTATAACGGTATAAATTAAATTAGCTAGCGAAACTCCACAGACATGAAAAGTATACGGACGAGACAAAAAAAACTTGATAATTGGTTTTTGCGGTCAACCTTTCTGATGCAAATGGTAATGTAAAAATGTGACATAACTAGTTTAGTGTGACAAAGTCTAAAAGCGACCAATGTCCTCGTAACGTGACCGATCTTTATGAAAGCATCCTCGTTCACAGAAGATAATACAGCTCCCTTATTGCAAAACATACTTTCAATAGCAATCCGAAGGATTTTGGAAGAAATTCCTAAAACATTGCTTCATAGGTCAAATCAACCTACCTGCAGGCTTAGCATGACGCTTTTCATTTCTACAAAGAATAGACAGTGCTTTTTCTATGCAATGTCACATTTCGTTTCTTCATTTTTTACATCGCACCGTAGATATCCTCCTACAATCTGCCATTCTGTCTTTCGTTTGTAACAATCTTTGTCTAGGTACTTTTATATGTAGACTATTTCAGAAGAATATTTCTTCCCAAACTGTCAAAATCACACTGACAACCAACTTTCTACTCGATGGCCACAAAGTATATACGATTATCTACAAAATCAGGATTCGCTTAGAACGCATAACTGTGATAATTAATTGAAAAACATAGCTATCTTCTCCTTTTGTACATCATTTAGTTAATAGTCATGCCTATTCTTCCGTCGACAAATCTGTACTCGTGCTAAGCCTGCTGGTTGGTTTTTTTTTTAACTCTCTAAATGAACGGCATTGCCATTGTAAGTATGTTACATTACTCTCCCGAAGGTTTTTTCAATGGCACATTTATGGTGAGACTTCGTTATGATCATCTTCGTCTTCTTCTACCATCCCATCTAGGATTGTTTTCTGGTCTTCGGCTGCTGGAATCTGTATCAGCATCGTGGATCTCCTCATCTGATCAAAAACAAATTGATGTTATCGTTAGGTTTATATTTATAAATAGTTATTATTTATATACTTATTAAAATTATGTAAATGGTTTTGCTCAGAAATTATATTTAATATTTTATTACTTAAAACTTATTCTAACGTCCGATATTTATTTTCCGTGAAATTAAATTGATTTTTGACAGTTTTTGTAGATAAAAACCAGTGCGTTGGCCAAATTAGCCCTTAATAATGTAGGAAATTCAACACCTACATTTTTGGCAGAATTGTGCAAATGGTCGAACCTATCTGATTTAGATTTGATAGAAAAGAAAGAAAAAAAGTTAAGAAATATTGTTTATTGTTTGTTAAGGACACCTATAAACTATGAATTTATTAACTTAAATAAATAAATGATTAAATTAAGAAAACTTACCACAGTCTGACGTTTGACATTTGTTTTTAATAGTTTTAATTCTTCTCTCTTCTTGCGTCGTAAGAAACCGACCTGAAAGAAATTTGACAGTATAAAGATAGGTAGAGATAGACTTAACTCAAGCACAAAGAGTTATATATGTTACGGCTAATAGCCGAAGTCCGGCTACACCTAGTTTTAGCCGGCTACAACTAGGTGCAGATGTCACCGTAAGATTGTGAACACCGTTAGTTTATAATCTATCTCGCGAGATTACAAACTGTCAATAAATTGTGAACTGCATCATACTGCTTACCGATCGAATAGGTTAGGTTAGGTTAGAATTGCGACCAGCCGCGCGCGAGCCGAGCGAGCGTAGCGAGCGGTGCCGCGGTAGCGGCCGGCGAGTGCTACTTCCAAGTTAGTGGCAGTTACGGTGACAGCTGCACGGCTGCACCTAGTTGAAGCCGGATAAATTTAGTTGTAGCCGGCTAAAACTAGGTGTAGCCGCACTTCGGCTATTAGCCGTAACATATACACCAACAATTTTTTTTAGTGCAATGTTACTTACATTGCACTAAAAAAATTGCTGGTATAACGACTTTTGTTTTTCTTAACAAAATTTGTTTTTTTGCGGTAGTGTGCAATAAAACACTTTGTGCTCGAGTTAAGTTTTCATTTTATTTGTTGGTATATTGGCATGGCTGGCTGACATATGTATGACTAATTATTTAATTAATATTCTGTGTCTTGTAATGTTTATATTACTTTGTCTATGTATGTATAGAATCAAGTCTATCCAACTAAACCGACAGCTGTGCTGCTGGGGAGTTTGTTCCGCTACTTCTTCTTCTCAGCTGAAGTACTAGGAAGTGGTGACGGGTGGGCGTTTTTAGGGGGACTGTCTAATGAATTTTGACGTTCGAAAAGTGCTGATTCTCAGCCTAATTTGAATAAATGACTTTTGATTTTGATTTAACGCCCCCAAAACTGTGCTTATGGGTGCATGTAACGGTCAAGGGGGTATTTAAAGTTGTGTTTTGTCATTAAAAACTTGTTTTCGTAAATAAATGTCAGAAAAAGTTCAATATCTCCGTAACCAGAAGTTTCCCAGGAATGGTCCAGAACGAAACAATAATTACATTAACCAGGAGTACAAGTGGCTGTCGGCTTCGTTAACTGTCTTTTTACCCCCGATATAATTTATCAAACGAATATCGGATTAATATGGCTCACCTTGTAGAGTATCAACGAGATGATGATTATGATGCAAAGGGCGATAATAACTGCCATAATGATCCACTTTTTCGGCACCGTCGCATCTTGCAGCGTTATGGTTGTGGTTATTCTGAAAACGAAAAATGTATACCTATAGCGTTGATAACACAGCTTACAGGCTTTACAAACTTTTAGACTGTTAAAAGTTGGTGATAACATTCTTTTAATATCTTTTGAGACGTTTTTTTAAAACTGTATTGTTAAACTAACTTCTTCCGTTGGCTTCGCTAGCGTGGATCCCGGGAACGTGCTCCCATAACAAAAAATAGGCTATGTTACTGCTTATAACATCATATACTAGCGAAAGTCACGTCAAAATCGGTCCACCCGTTACGGTGATTAGCCGGCATAAAAAGACAGACAAATATTTAAAAACATTGTTGGAAATACCTAGGTACTTACCTTATTTACTTATATGCATTTGATAAAGCTGTTTTTTTTAATTAGAAACAGACACTTAAATTGACTTAAAAGGTCTTTCTTAAAAGAAAAGTAAACACAATTTAATAAAAAAATCTTATTCTAAATGAAAACTATGATAATCTAAGCAATGTTAAATAGGCTAAAACACCTGTTTACAACATACAGCATGTATGATTTCTAGTGTGACTAATGAATAAATAAATCAAAAACCAATTTATCCAAATAAATGTGGCTCTGGAAACCCTACGTAACCAAACGGTTAGTATAGGGTTTCAGGGACTTCGACACGCCACCTGAAGGGCAATTCTCGTAATTAAAAACATCTAAATCTATTCGTAGTCATATCTCGGTGACAATGAAAAGTCAAAAATGCAGGGAAATTAGAGTTCTTAATCTATTAGAAAGTCTCTTTCCCATCGTGCTCCTCTCCATAGCGTTTTGACAAGTTTCCAGTTTCTTAACATGGGTTTTTTTTGGGTGAGAAATCATCAAATAACTTCTCCCGCTCTGGGTGGAGCAGGAGGGCGTGTCAGACTTTTACTGACTAAAACCCACCCGTGTTCCCTCAGTTGCCTGTGTGCCAGGGGCCGCGGTATCTCTTTCGAACAACCCGCACACATTTATTCGGTTAGGTTGGTTTTTGTTACATTTTCATTATTTAATTACCTTTCCTCTTTGTGGTAATCATCAGTCAGTTGTAGTTTAATAGAAGAAGTTATCGTTATGTTTTTATCTTTATCGAGCAATCCATCTGTAAAGTAAATTAGTAGAATAAATAAAGAAAGAAAGAAAGAATACCGTTTATTTGGACACATTTCGTGAAACACAAAAAACAATAACAAATAAAAAAGTGAAAATATATAATTACAACAGTGTGCGCCTCACGCCTGCACTAAAAAGGTTCATTTCAGCATTTATGCCAGACAGACTGATGCTGTTTGACGCTGGTTTTCTAATAAACCTTTAGGGACAAGTAAGTGATATTTATTATTATATTTGCTCCTGCGCAAGAGTTATCCGCAAAATTCTGCAGGTCAGAGTCAAGTTGTATGTTGAACTAAATATGATTCGCAACCGTAACACGTCTGTATTTACAGAGTTATAATAATTAAAATAATCGATACAACCTTTTCTGTTCATCTAAGTCTATTGATTGATATTTCATGAAATAGTCATTCAATTTTTTCTAATATTATAAATGCGAAAGTAACTCTGTCTGTCTGTCGCGCTTTCACGCCAAAACTACTGAACCGATTTATATTAAATTTGATACACAGATAGTCTAGAGCCTGAGAAAGGACATAGGCTACTTTTTAATGCGAAAAAAGGGTTGTAAGGGGTTGAAATGGGGGATGAAAAGTTGTATGGAAGTATCGTCATTTTTAGAGCTAGAAGCTTGAAACTTATTTTCTAGGCTGTTGATTCGACATAAATAAATATGACATTCAAAGTTTGTAAAAGTTTTACCCTCAAGGGTGTAAAATAACAATAGGGAATAGGGGATGAAAGTTTGTATGGAAATATGTAAGGTTTATGTGAATGTTTTATAAGTTTGCGACAAGAGACATAGACGCAAAGACACTATACCACGCGGACGGAGTCGCGGGCACAACTAGTAGCTTATATAACCTTCAGAGTTCATATGCAGCATAGGCATGATCAGCTGGTGCTGGTAATGTTCCCACTGCTGGGACATAGGCCTCCTCTCTGTGAGAAGGAGCGGGCCGCAATCGACCAGGCGGGCCCCGTGCGGTTTGGTAGATGTCACATGTCTTAAAATTTTTGGATCTATGACATGCCGGTTTCCTCAAGATATTTTGCTTAACCGTTTTGAGGACAGTTGTGATGAAATAAAGTAAAGCGCCTGTCTGGTTCCGAACCTACGACCTTTAACTCGTAAGTCGTGCTTAGTTCATATATAAAAATAAAAAAAAAACATTTATTTCAGGCCAGTTTTTACACATACACCAGGCGTATGTATCAGGCGCGGATCATATTTTATACAACTTACTTACAACTTGATACTGAGCTGCAGATTATAGGTTCCCCCTTAAAGCAAATGAACGGCTCGAGTTAAGGCGATGCCAATTCGATCCCGTTGGCTAAATACATATGAGTGCAGTGAACTTTTTGTAACTCAACCGAGACACACAGGAAAAGTTTTTTTTCAGTGAGCAAATTGTAACCATGAATTCAGCATATCATTCTAGAACCCCCAGCGTAGAAATTTTTTGTCAGTTATACAAAAAAAATCTGCTGTTTCATAGAAAAGTGCAATACCTACGCGGTCAAAATGTATGGAATAGCTGATTTTTGTTTGCATAACCGACGATTTTTTTTTTGCGCCGGGGGTTCTAGAATGATATACCTATGCTGAATTTATGGTTACAGTTTGCGCACTGCAAAAAAACTTTTTCTGTATTTTAGTGTATAGTTTATGCAATTCAAGAGGAGTCCGTTAACTGCCTCGTTAGTGTAATGGCCGGGCCGCAAGTGCTACTATTCAGCATCAGATCCTGGGCTCGATTCCCGGGTCGGGCAAATGTTATTGAGTTTTCTATGTGGATTTGTAAGTAATAGGCCGAAGTCTAGATTGTGCCCGGTTCATACTAATAGGCTCGCCCTAGAGCGTACTTACCAAGAGTTCCAGGCAAAATGTACATCGGTATAAGTATCGTGGCAGAGTCCACCTTTTTCTTGAAACTTTCTACCTCGCAGTGGTAAGACATTGACGTTTCATCTTGTGATTTTAATGGGCAGGGAAGATGTAAGTTCGATGTAGAAAGGTAAATCTGAAAGTTCATGAACAAAGTAAGTTACCGGTCAAATGAGAACATTCACACGTACGCTGAAGTTTTTTTTTTAAGTAATCATATGAGTCTGAATTGAGCTCTCGTCGCAAGCGGTCGCCTTTGCTCGCGCGCACCAGATGTTGACTTACCCGTCTGGCTTCGAAATCTTCGTGTTTTTGTGTGTGTGCCCCATGTAGCTTCTTGTGAAATTGGGTAACTATACAACGTGTAACATAATTAACACAAGACCTCAAACACCCCAATTAGAGTATTGAGATTAAAATCATCTGGAGACTGATAAGACAAAACAGAAGTGTAAACAAAAACCAAAAAACCAAACACAATATCCAAGAGCAACGGCAAGAAACAATGGAATGGAACAACAATTGAGGCCAAGCATTTCAACCATAAACGATGCAACTATGCCGCGGTTAATATAAATACTACCAAAACAAAATACCAAGAATGCATAACAAAAAAACAAGCAAATATAGGAATCACCCGACAGATGAAAATATCGGAATACCCTAGAACACCATTAAGAAGGTATTAAAAGCCGCTGCCCAGGAAGCTCTGCCTCTTCAGCCAATGTACTCATCCGCATTAAGCAGAAAAAGCACAATTAGAAAACGTTACCAACAGACCACGAGAAATGCCAAATCATTACTACCATTAATTCTAAACTCAAAGATGGGCTGGAAGTTGGCTTGACTTATATATCGAATGGTTATCGTATCTTGTATGATATAATGTGGCTTAAAAGTATCGACCCTCACCAAGGCAAACAGATCAAGACTCAGAAGATATGAACGAGTTATCATGAAAGACTTGATTAATCACGCCAGGAATAAACCAGAAATTAAGAAAAAGCACTAAATCTTAGACAGAAAACCGTAACAACACATATCAAGAACCACAAGATATGTTACTTGGCAGACGTCTTCAGACGGGATCAACCACACCTATTGCATGCAGCAATGCAGTATAAGGCTAAATCTAAGAAGGTCGGTTGACCTATTTACATATTGAAAGACAACCTAAAACAGTACATGAAATAGTCCGACGTGGGAATCAAGTTTTGGAAGGACATGACTGGATACAGAAATAAGATCAACAAAGCGGCTAGGAATATCTGATAGCAGCAAGAACTCAGAAGACGACTATGAAAACAACAACGCGGAACATAGTGAAGCAACGGCATAGAAAAGAGCTAAGAAAACAGTTGAACCTACCCAAGAAGCTCGAACTGAATCCACATGCCGGCGACGTCGTGAAAAGATGCCCTCCTTTTAATAAATACCACCCGTCTCTCCACTACTCCAATGCATTACTAACACCATATGGATCAAGGTCTGTTTTTTTTTGTGTACTCTCCTGCCTGTATTTTCATCCAAGCGAAGCTAAGATTTAGGGAAAAGCTAGGCACGTGTACTTAGCTATTTCATTTAATGTCGATCGTGCCATACATATCTGCCCCTTTCAATCCATTTGGTTGTACCGTATGTCACCTGTCATTTCATTATATTTAACGAATACAAGCAAATATTAACTTACTGAGACTGGAACATCGCCGTAATCAATGAACGGTTGAACCTGCAAAGTTACTTGAATTGGGAAACTCTTCCAGCTGGTAGGACCCTTGTTTGTGATCTGCAATAAATACAACGTTTAAACAAAATCAGCTGGTGGTTACTTGATATTCACGAAGTCTAATCTAAATATTAAATTTCAGCAAATTCCAAAACGATAACAGTAACTTTAAAAAAGTTCCCTCATATAGTGACTAGATATCCTGGCTGCGACATCAGGCAATCTTTCCAACTTTCAACCTAAAATATATTTTTTAATGTGATTGAAGTACAGACGCCTGCACATTAAACTACACCAATCTGTCAAATTTCTTTGATAGATTTTCCTCCTTATTACATAAGCATAGGGGGGTAGCTTGATATGCTGGCGTCTGCACCTACCCAAGCTTGGCTCCCTCGAACCGGTTTACTACCCTCGTTGTGAGTTTAATCGTGCATTTTCTAACTAACTAGCCTGTATCATCCCACTGCAGGGAAAAGGTCTCCCTCTCCCTCTGCCACACAATTCTGTCCTTTGCCATTACTGGCCAGTCCCCTTCGGAAGGAGTCAAGGTCGTCCCGTCATCTTTGTCTTAGCCGAAGTAGAAAAAAAATGGTCAGGCAGTAAAAGGCGGAAGATATCCCGTAGGTGTCAATTTATGTATATGTACAGTCACCAAAAGAGTTGAGTAACCAGGGTCGTCAGTTTTTTGGTTGGGAAATCATCAAATAACTTCTCTCGCTCTGGGTGGAGCAGGAGGGCGTGTCAGACTTTTACTGACTAAAACCCACCTGTATTCCCTCAGTTGCCTGTGCGCCAGGGGCGACGGTTTCTCTTTCGAACAACCCGCACCCCTGGCAGGCATCGGTCCTTGCAGAACCCACTAGTTGGTGCTGACATCTCTTTGAGGCACGCGTGGAACACAACACGCCGTCGACCCGGGCTTGGTCCTTACCGGACAGCCAGCTACCCATTACTCGCCGTCCGCAAGCCCGCGCCTACAGTGGCCGGGAATCAGCCTGGGATTCCCGACACTCAGGGCATGGAGGCTAGGGCCGTGAGGGCACATATACTGCCTCTCCCTCACGTGCGCCGCCTCCCACTTCGTGAGCATTACTGCTTCGCAGAAGGAAGTGACGGCTACCAATGCACTCTTGCACCGTACCATGGCCTGGACCAGGGCCGGACGCGAGAGATCGCCGCCGCCGATCGCTTCCACGAGGACACGGCGGTGCTCCGCCGAAGCCGGGCAGACCTCCACCGTATACTCCACTGTGTCCTCACGGCGATCTTCGCAGTGGAAACACCCGGGCGTTTCCTCCCACCTTATGCGAAACAGGAACCTCCCGAGACAGCCGTGTCCGGTGAGGACCTGCGTCAGGCGGAAGGTGAGGTCGCCGTGACGCCTCTCAATCCACTCCTCAAAGAGGGGACTTACCGCCACAATCGTAACGTGCCCAAGGGTCGTCAGATACAGTTGACGTATATTAAAAAAGTGATGGATGTTTTCGAATGAAATTTACAGTTAACTCATTCTAAAGTCAGATTCGTAAATTAGTAATCACGATTTATTAAAATCTCGAAAGTGATTATGTAGGAGAAAATTTAAGTGTGGGTAAACGGTGGTTGTGTATTTCTGATCTTGGTAGATACAATGGCGTAATCTCAGCTAAAACAATAAATTGCGAAAAAGTTTTGAAGATTTCTCACCGAGTATACGTGTTGCATCTTTTTGCCATTTTGTTCAATGTCCTTTTGCGTCATGTTGACAACTTTACCGATATCAGTTTCTCTGCAAACGAAGAAAAAATTAAAGTAATTAATGAAATTAAAACTTTTAATTTAATTTATGTAGTAATACAAAACCATATTGAGAAAAACATGCAAACATGTTTGAAGATAGAATGAATGAAAATAACAACGATACAAACCCTTTGGCAACAAAACCACCAGGATCAGCTTTCATATGAATCGGAATCGATATGTTCTGGGTGACAACATCCTCACAGTGATTAAAGAGAAGCATATTTATGGTTATAGTTTTATCCATGTTTGTAAGATGCACCATCTCCAGTTCAATTTCACCGGTGGTCTGTGAATATCATAAGATATCAAATAACATCACGGCTGCAATCCCAGGCAAGAAGAGGTTATATCTCTACTCAAACCCTTTTAAGCTTTGGAGTGCACGTTTAACCAATTTTGGCTTCGATTATTATATCAACGACAGTGTTGCTAAGCATAGACCTCAGGGATAGATTATTCTTAGCCTCGTTATCCTGTCGCCAGCCCAATAATCTGATAACTATTTTATTTCTAGAATACGTGTTTTGACCAGTATTTGTTTCGGTGAGGTCAAACGATAGTCGCTCTCTATATATATATAGAGGAATGTAATATATAAAGGAAATGTCACACATAAAACAAAAAATTACCAATCACGTTGTATCGTAATGCGATCTTTTTAGCACCACGATCACTTACTTACAAATAAAGGAAACGTACCCAAGTATTATTGCTCTGGAGGGGTTTCGGCGGTTCGCACTTAAGTCTGTTTCCATTAGCTGAGCTCTCGTACACACAGTCACTGGGGGTCTTGATCACGTTAGCACCGTCGATGTGCATGCGCACGCAAGACTCATACGCCACCTCCCCGAGATTGTGCACAATGATGTGCATAGTTTCTTTGCTACTCGAGCCAATTATATACGGGTCATCATATGTATGTCTGCAAGCAAGTCGTCATAATCATACTTTTGAAACGACACAAATATGCTGGAATGAGGAAACCATCGACGAAGAACAAAAAGTCTACCTAAGTCTAAGGTTTTGTTCATACATTTCGCACCCAACCACACCACAGCCCAAAAATGTGGCCCTTCTACTAGTTACTAGTGTCCATTTACGGATAAGTTAGCGTCGAAATAATCGTAGTACTTGGATAACTTATAGATTACTTAACTTATAGATACTGTAGATTACTGAACTTATTAATTGAACTTTGAACTGAACTTATAGATTGCAGAATCTGGAGAAGAAGGTATAGAAAATGGGTATAGGAAAAGACGCCCAAGTCTATCCAGGGAACGGAAGGCGGATCGTTGATGAACCATCAACGAGTAGGGTACTGTGACGGGTTCGTTCATGTTAATGTGTCAGTGGGACGTAGCGGAATGAATACACCGTTCACTTAAAAAATATTCCTCATACTCGTAGTTACTTCGTCGTTTCCAAACAAAAACCCTATTATTATATATTAACTAGCTAACCCGACCGACGTTGTCCTGTCTTAACCATGAATATATATTACGTGCAACTTTCTTATTTTTTTGCCATAAGAACCTTCTCCTGACAATAACAAACACAATAAAAAGAGAATCAGCAAAATTGGTCCCGCCGTTCACGTGTGATGCCGTGACAAAGGGAAATGGGGATTCATTTTTATATATATAGATTTGAAAGGTTATTCTAAAAACGCTCGAATGTTCGAGTGTGATTAAAGTCATTCTATCACCTGCCAGTATAACATAAGGTCGTCTTTTGCAGACAACCTTCACAGTACTGACCTGAATCTGAAATGGTGTGTTAACTCCAAGTTTGGCACACAGGTCTTGTTTCCAGCGCACTCGGCTGCCCACAAAGAACCACGGATGGTCAAATCACTGCGGTCGCTTAGGATCACACGGGAGCTGTTAAAATCTGAGAGTGTCTTGGGATCGTATGGCATCTTCGATGATATTGTGTAGCTTATTATTGTCTCGTATCTGCCGTCCTTAAAAATAATATTATTTATAGTTATATCAATGATTTACAAATTATAACAAATATTGAGCATAACATTGTACTCACTAAAGGCAAAATAAACGAAACGTTTTTGCAGTACTCTGGTTTCTTTTCATCTAGAGACGTGTTGAATAAAACGTGGCCTGTGCCATCGGTGTCGAGCAGCTTCGCGTAATCATGGTCCATCTCCACCATTGTTGACACAACTGCCAAATAAAAAACTCACTCATTGAGCTTAAGAAAAAAACTGACACTGAAATGAGTGCCAGAGGAGATACTCTATGAAGGTAACTTCTTTAAAACTCGATGTGCCATATTAAGAACTAGATTTTTCCAACGGCTACATCCGCGTGAAGGTCGAAAATTATCCCAATTATCCCAAATTTCATCCAAATCTGTTTAGAAGTTTTTGCGTGAAAGAGTACCAAACATGCATACATCCATCCACAAACTTTCACATTTAAAATATTATATTGGTATTTTACTATATATGTATATAAATTTGTATATAGTGAAATACTAACAAAATGATCGTATAGCGATCCATGCCAACATACTTACGCGCTGTGATTTTTTTCAGCAAGCTCGGATATTTTACTGATAAACAAACTTCAAATTCAAAGTCGGTTTTATTTAAGCTAGTGCGACCCTGTAAATAAAACAAGTCAATTATGTTGCCATTTTAAAATGCACTTTTCTATCATTTTGAATCATGGGTCCGTTTAGGGAAATAATATAGACAGAGATAGAACATTTTCAAACTATTCTCCGTTTGGAATAACATGAGACATTTAAAAAAACCTTTTTTACAGTCGGTTCCACTGATTTTGACTTCTATTGCATTGGTAGCATGATAAATAGCATCTGCAGTAAACAGTTGGGATTATAACCACTTTTTTTTTGCTTTTAATGCCATCCTTAGGCCTACGGAATAGAAGTTAAAATCGATTGAACGGACTGTAAAAAAGGTTTGTTTAAATGTCTAATCTTATATTTAAAACGGAGTATAGTACAAACAACCTCAGCCGTCTCTTTTAAAGTCCAACCGTCATTATTATGATATTATTTTATTTGAGAGTGACAATGCAGGGCCGTAATAATATCTAGATGGGCCTTTTGAACAGTGAGCCGTTGCAGTTTTTAGTTAACCTGTCACGGTTGCATTAGTCAGTTCAACCCATGAAGCTATAGATAAAAGTGGAGGCCACACTCCAAATACCTAAGTGAAGACGACTGTGGGCTAAGGCTCTCTTTCTAAATACATACATAAGAACGAGACAGTGATATGTGTTTTTCTCTCTCTTATGTATGTATTCAGAAAGAGAGCGTTAGCCCACAGGTCGTCTTCACTTAGGTATTTAGAGTGTCCACTTTTATATATAAACTTCTTGGTTCAACCCACTTTTAGGAAGCTCAACGGTTAGACGACGGAAATGTCAAAGTTATAATTATTTTAGAGCGAGACAGGAATGGAGTTATATAAACATGATGTATATGCCTCACTCTGGGTTTCAAGAAATAGCATTTTTTGGGAAGTGAGTCATGTTTTAATTATAAAGGCAAAAATCTTATATCGTACTTTTTTTAAATTAATAGGTGATTAATGGGTGTACTTTTGAAATATTATTTACCTGTATTATGGGGAATGTCGCTGATGTTTTTACAACTACTGCTGCCATGCACTTTAGGAGCACTACTGTGTCTTTGTACGGCGACCCGATTGCTAATTCTATAAGAAAAAAACACCAATACAGAATCTATTAAATTTCATGGGCTTGCTAATATAACAACTTGTTTTCTAAGAGTGTATTTGGTACTCATGTATAACCTTTACGTTAAATACAAGATGATATACCGACCTTTACATCCATTCTCGTCATAATCTAACAATGCCGTGAGACTCATGCCGAAAGATTCGCCATAACTCGTTTCTGGCTTTATCTTTTGCAGACATTTTAAGTCCCTTTCTGTCAGCTCATTAATGAGGTCGGCGCCACTGTACAGGTAGACCACGCCGTGACCGTTATTTTCAAAAGGAGCTCCGATAGCTATTTCTGTAGTCAAAATTAAAAAAGAAGAATTAATATTATAAATGAAAATGGACTCAACATCGAACCTTGAGGAACGCCATTTGTCATCTCATATTTAAAAAAAAATACTTTGACTTTGATTACAGAAGAAGCAAACGGAGCTCCTTTTTAAATTCCGATTACTAGTTCTGTATCAAAGTCAAATAATTTATTTCAACTAAAAACAGAAATGGCGTAACATTAAACCCTTTGCCCTTTCAGATTCTAATAAGTTTACGTCATTTACCTTAACTTTTACCTGTCAATCATTTTGGTATGATCTTAATAAATCAAAAGCGGAAATATCTCGTAGTTTACACAATCAAACGCCTTTGAGAGATCGCATAAGATGTAAATGGCATGTTGTGTTTCTGGTCCCAGAATGTGCTTAAGACAACGTGACAATGGCGTCGTTTGCTCAACGCCCTTTAATAAAACGTGGCCCTTTATTGAGCTACCCACCACCTTTTTCTAATGAACAAGGTGTTTTATAAATAAAATGTCGAGTCGATCACAGATACTGCCGGCGGATGCACTTCTTAAAAAAACATCTTACCGGGTTTTCTGTCACCGTTTAAGTCGCCCACATTAGCAATTGCACTACCAAACATTGATCCAGATACTTGACCAACAATTCTTCTATGAAACTCTGGGGTTTTCTGCAAGAAATAATAGGTTAGATAATTTAATAAAATTAATTAAAAATAATAATAAATTTAATTTAACATAATAATATGTTGACTCTTCATTGCACATGGACTCTAAATAATAACTCATCCAACTATTACTCGTACGACCATATTTTCATTTACATATTTTATTTATTTATGTATTTAACTATTCCTGTGATGTGAAAACCTTGAACTTAAAATTAGGTATTGATAGATATCAATTGAAATATGTGAACACAGGCTACAAAACATATCTATACTGGAAACAACAGCTTTTATGTTGATTCAAATATGATTTTCGACGGTAACAAAAATATGTATTATCATAAATTTAGTCATAAAAATTTAATTTAATTATTTCTTACTGGCATGAAAAAAGTGTACAAACAAAGTGAAGCCCCGAATCCTGCGTTCGATATAAATGATCTTTGTTACAGGATCCAGTGTCTTCTTTCAATCAGAGGGTTCTAGTTTTATGCATTATAAACAAATAAATAACAATAATATTCATTGTTTATATTTATTTGACGATAAACAAAAATTATTAATAATTGAAATAGAAAAATAGTAGTAACATCCATTATAAATTTATTAAAATTATGACTAAATGAAAATTGAAATTAAAAACCTAAATAATAAACAAAGAGAAGTTTATTATACCAACTGATCTATATTGTTGTTCTACAGGTGTGCGACTGTGAGTGCAAAACAAATTGCTCTGTTGAACGTTTATTTCATGAAATCATAATATTTAAAGCATATTACTACATATACAAGAAAGTTCCCCGCTGCGTATGTCCGTTTGTCTGTTTGCGATAAACTCAAAAACAACTGAACGGATTTTCATGAAGTTTTCACCAACAGACAGATTGATTCATAAGGAAGTTTTAGGTGTATAATTAGTTAAGGTTTCCTGTAAATTGGTTAACGCGGGCGAAGTTGCTGGCTAAAGCTAGTAATAGTATAAAATTAATGAGTTATAATTATTGATGTTTCTCATACCCCTTAAGGCCCTGGTAACTTTAAATATTGTCGTTATGAGCGATAATAGTTCTTATTGCAATCTGATACGGGTTAAAATTTGTTGTAATAAATTCGAATAAAGCATCGAGCAAGCATTGTCGTAAAAATGCAAATAAAATCGTATAAAATTAGATATTAACTATTTACTAATAAATGATCCATCACTGGATGCAGTTTGGCATTTGTAATTTTATGGTATATTTTTAATTATAATTATAATTGTTATTGAAGGGATAAACTGGTTTTAAAGATAATTAAGGGGTGACTTTGATGATTTTTTTGATGCATTAAAGTATGTTTAATTATATTTTGAGTTACATAACTCCATGCAAAAAATCAACTATTTCATAGAAAAGCGCAATACCTACGAGGTCAAAATGTATGGAGCATCTGTTTTTTTTTGGTAAGTATAACTGACGAAGAATTTCTGCGCTGTGGGGTCTAGACATTCTAGAATGACATGCTGAATTCATGGTTACAGTTTGCGCACTGAATAAAAACTTTTCCTGTATATAGATAGGAAGCATATAGACAAACAAAAAATGGCATGTGATATAATTTCATAAACTGTCACATTACCTAGATAATTAAAATAAAATAAACTATTTAACAAAAAAAAAATAACCGCCGAAAAAACTTAAAAGCAAAAAATAATAAACCTTTTTTTGTTTAACCTTACCTAATAGCTAAGTTCGGAAGGTGGTGACAAAATTGAAATACATATCCAAAGTCACCGACTAAAATATTTTCGTTTATGAATCGCTGTTTCCTTTGTCGGTGGCGCGTGCGATTCGAGTAGTACCTACAAGTAACCTCTAGTGTTACTATTGATTCTCACGTTTTCGATATAAGTTTTTTTTTTTTTTACTTTTACTCTATGTTTCGAAAGAACTCCCGGCAAAATGTTCTGCCGCGAGAAAACAACCATTTAAATTTCACGGTGTATACTTACATATATGCAAGAATTGCTGTTTAAAGGTATCAGATAGATTTATCTCGGAAATGAGACACTTTAAGACATCATGTAATATGACGTTTTTGTTCCTCTTTATGTCTCACTATCATGCGATGCTATATTGAAAAAAATAAAACAAAGTGGCGGACCAAGGCGAGGTCAATAGGTTTAAACCCCTTTGATTTTTGCGGTTTACCTTAGAACAGCCCATTTTACTACTTATGCAGCTTTGCTGCTTATGTATTTTTCTGCTTATACAGTGCCTGAAATAAAAATGATTTGATTTTTTTTATACTTACATTAAGCTTGCGAGCAATATAAATAAAAACAGCTCCAACATTATAGGTAGTTTTCAAGGCATAAGTTGGTGCTCCCACGAGCAGATCAGTCCTACCGCCATACAACTTGGCGGTACACAGCACCGCTCCGAACATCGATCCTACTTGTGAATGAGTGCCTGTTTCCACTTTTTGTAGATATTTATCGTCTTTGTAGAATGATACCTGCAAGTATTAGGCAAATAATATGCTTACCTATAATGTAATACCAATGTTTAGTCTAGAAAATGTAAAGAACAAGACGTCTTATTGACACGGTTTTGCCTGCTGTTTTATTACTGTTCAGCAAGGGTTTTTTTTTTTTTACTAATTGGGCCCGCTCTTCACCTCGACCACGCTTGATGGAAGGCGATTGGTGAGGTCTATGATGGATCGAGCGTGCCCAGAGAATGCCTATTCACTATTTATTTATTTTATTTATTTATTTATTTATTTATTTCTTTAATTAAAACGGTTTAAAACCAATTACAAAAATTAAAGATTACAGGTTGCACAAACAAAAAAAAAAACATTTTCACATAAGAGAAAATAATACAAATATTAAGACAAAGTAAAAAAAACTTAACAACACTTTCATAAATCCCCCTCACAGTACTTCTGACATGCCGATAAAATCTTCGTCCATTCGTCCGCGAACAGATCGTTTGTTGGGTTAGTGTCCAAGAGATCATTAAGAGCGGCCAGAATACGTGGTACTGGGGACTTAGTACGTGCAACGGTGCGACATGGAGGCACAGCAAACAGCCTATGTTTTCTGCCGCGGCAGTAGTTGTTCAAGGCACTGGTACTCCCACGCATCGACGAAACACAGCAAGCTGCTTGACGCCGGACTCCGGTGGGGGGGTGGTCGCGAACCAGGCGGGCGTCAGCCCTGCCACCGCAAGGGAAGAATTGGCCAGTCTTCAAGGTATTGGGTAAGACTGTCCAGGATGCGCCGAGCGCTCGGTTCATTCGAGTTAAGTAGGTGGAACAAATTATGCTACACGAGGAGGCTTCTTCATGCATGAGCCTGGACAGCTATGATACAGGTCCCGATTTCTCGAAAGTGATCTAGCTTATGAAACTCGTGAAACAAAATTGTACACTTTCAAGAGAAAAACAAAACTGTAGTAAGTGTACAACTCTATTAGCCGTCGTTTCAGTGACTACTAAAATCTTCTCCTTACTTAAAAGGAGACTACCGATTCAGTAGTCTCCAGCCTCCTTTTATGCCAGGAGAAGATTTTTAAGATATCAAAAAAAAATATCAAGGTCATAGTTTACCTCTCCCTCCCCACTTGTCCCATATGGTGAACCCACGGCATACACCAAATGGTTATTGATAAATGTGCCAGAGGCGACCGCATAGCCTGAAATAAAAAAATCGTTTGAAACAACAATTGTCTACCCTGATATTTATCTATTGGTACCTACGTAAAAAAGGATGGTGTTATATTAGAACTATGTAAATCATCATCATCATGATTTTAGCCTAAATACATCCCATAGGCCTCCCCCAAGAACCGTCACTTCAACCGGTTCTGTGCGCCTCGCATCCAGCGGATCCCTGCGGCCTTCACCAGGTCATCAGTCCACCTTATGGAAGGTCTTGCAACGCTACGAAGTGTAAGTATATGTATGTTTGAGATTCGACACCATTGGAGTAATCACCATGAAAGTTGGGAGATAAATTATGTATTTTTTCATGGACAATGTTTTTATTTAACAATTGTTCGTTGGCGAAGCCGCTCGCATGTAAAAATTGATTTGCTCGAGTATGACCACTTTTTTATTGAACCCTGCAACTTTCATAAAGGTCGATTTAGACCAAATAGAGATATGAGCAAGATTTAGATCATGATAATATCGATTGTCTTGATATTTTAGCGAAAAAATTATCATTCTCTGTAGTCGAAGAACATTTTATAGAATGAGTGAACCTTCGCTCGTTTGGTATAAACCCACCTAGACACCCAGAAAAACAGCCATTTTATTTATGAATTAAATAAAGTCTATTTCATTTATGGTGTCATTCTCATCCACCTAGTTAAACTGTGGATTGGAAATTGGAAACCTATGTGTAATTTTGTTTTTTGGAAATAGATCTTACCAAAGTTAAATGGAGTTGTCATACTTCTGATGAGCTCCGGAATACTAATGTCTGGCTGGTACATCATTACTCGACCTTTGAAATAGAAAATTAATTATAGATTTAGCACAGTTGGCGCAGTGGTTGAGCGATTGACTGCTGCGCTGCGTGTCGCGGGTTCGATTCCCGCTCGGAACAAATATTTGTATGACCTACAAGTAGTTATTCCGAGTCTGGCTGTTTGTGTATGTGAGTTTAAATGTTTGTAAACGCACCCACAATACAGGAGAAATTCCTAGTGTGGGGCAACGTTTTTAAAAAAAAGAAAAAAAAAAGAAAGAAAGAAGAAAGAATACATTTACAGTTAGGTACAGTAGGAAAATCGCGTGTTTCCACTGCGATATATACCGTTTTTCGAGCTCCAAAGCCATAAACATACCGTGGTACATGCCGGGACCGCCAACTATGGAAGAATTATCGGGAGCGACGTCAATACTCCAACCAAATGAATCCATATTTTGCTCTGTAAAACAAACAATAAAGATTTCAATTAAACTTATTGAAGAAACCCTGAGGGACGCTGCTAAAAGTGCCAAGCTCGTAGCCAAATTCTGGGCTGACAATAAGAAGAGGGAAATCCTGGTTCTTGACTTGGGCACTGCGCGTATTGCTAAGATATTCTTAACTCTGGTGCCCCGACCATCTGTAGTTTGGCCTTGTTCCTGATAAAAATGTTTTTAACGAAAGTGAGTTTTTTGTATTGTTACGACATGGTCGAAAAGGGTTCTATAAAATGAATAATTACCAATACGATGTACTTTTTGTCGTTTCAACTCAACAAGTCTTATTGCCTCTTGTATAGATGCTTTTTTCTCCAAAACTTTATTCTTGTAGGAGTAGCATCTGCCGTATGTGACGTATGTGTTGTTCCCTAAAAAAAAAACTGGGTAAGCAAACTGTTATCAGTAACTAACTTATTTCCTTTATTATTTTATACTATACACGAACAGATTTCAGAGGACCTATTGTATAAAGTATAGATGGTATCTATGGGCAAGTTCCAGTGTGACACTTAGATGTTTAGGATAATAAAAAAACCAGCCAAGTGCGAGTCGGACTCGCGCACGAAGGGTTCCGTATGCCGTTATCAATATCGAGAAAAAACGAGCAAAAAAAATCACGTTTACTGTATGGGAGCCCCCCTTAAATATTTGTTTTATTTTAATTATTTATATTTAAAGTGAATATATAACTAAATATTTTGTGAATATTTTAAGCGTCTAGCTGTTGCCGTTATCAATATCGAGCAAAAACAACCAAAAAAATTACGTTTGTTGTATGTGAGCCCCCTTAAATATTTATTTTATTCTATTTTTTACTATTTGTTATTATAGCGGAAACAGAAATACATCATCTGTGAAAATTTTAACTGTCTAACTATCACGGTTCATGAGATACAGCCTGGTGACAGACGGACAGACAGACAGATGGACGGACAGTGGAGTCTTAGTAATAGGGTCCCGTTTTACCCTTTGAGTACCCTAAAAACCAGCAAAGTGCGAGTTGGACTCGCGCACCATGGGTTCCGTACCGCGATGAGAAATATATTTTTCCATATAAGTAACGAAAGTTTGTCGAAACATTTTGAGACGCAATATAATAAGTTGTGTGTGTGTTATGATAGCATTTTACTTCATTATCAAAGTTTAAGAAATTAATGTGTTATGACTTACGAAACTCCGTATATCTTGGAGCGCACATCTGAAAATACAATATAAACTAAACTAAATCCACAGATCACTTATAAGTAATAAGTCTAATAAATAAGAAAACATTAAACTTACATGAATTGGATAAAAATCCAACAACGACCGAGTTTGTACTGAAGGCACAACAGAGAGTGTAGAAAAAAATTTTTTTTTGGTGATTGCTGACGCCAGAAATTAGGTCAATCAAAATTATACCATACGGCTATAAGAATTTGTAAATTATCTACCATCATGGGGCGTTGTGGGAAGAAAGTTCAAAATAAAAACGCTGGCTCAAAGGTTTAAGTTTAAATTAAAAATGGAACTTGTTTTCTAATGAGGCAGTATCAGTGGCAAAAATTGGTATTGGTCGGTGACGTATCTCATAGACTTACCATAACGAAGTCTGGCCCAGCTTTAACGGTTGCTCCAAACCAGTAGTCATGTGTATAGTTAGAAGAAACTGAAATAATTAAAGACTATTTGCAAATCCTGTATTTTGTCGAAATTGTGAGTTAATCAATCAATAGTCTTTATTTGTAAACATAGGTACCAACAGTGTGCAAGATGGTACACAAGTTCATTAGGGATGACGAGACAAGCGTTACAACACTCTCTCTCGTGTTCTGTCGAGATTGGTCAACAGTTCTGATGTCACTCTAATGTCTAACACACTACCAATTTCGAGTAAACCCGAAAGACGCACAGCGTTATCTCTCAATGTGATACCGATGTAACAATTTGTTAAAAACAATCGCTTAAGGTTCCGTTTTAAGCACTTGATTTTACTTTAAGCTCTTTTAATTTATGCTTTTAACATACACACGGATTCTGCAAATGGTTTATTCAACAATAGGGTTCGGGACGAAGATACAAGTTTCGTAAAATAGTAAACCATATGTTTTTTATGCACAGTCCAGTTGGAATGGTGCGCGTCCCATGCTTCTGACACTTTCTATAAGCTGCGCTCTTATTGGTCGATCGGATTGTGGCGGGACCTGTTTGAAACAGGTTCGCAATATATGCTCAGTTTTATGTGTAGCCCATTTTACTAATTAAAATCAATTATTTTTACTTGCCATATAAAGGGCTCCGTATTAAAAGGCAAAAAACGCCGAAATATACGTTTTTTTTATGTGGAAGAAGACCCCTTCAGTTATACTTAATTCATTTTATTTGTTGTTATAGTAGCAATAGAAACTCACTCATACACACTCTGTGAAAATTTAAACTGTCTACATTTCATGTGATACAGCCCCCTGACTGACTTAATAATAGGGTTACATTGCAGTACCCTAAAAATATAAAAAAGTTGGAACTTTGACCTTCAATATCACGGTTATTAGAAGGTTCTTAAGTGTGGTCCAGTACAAAAAAAAAATCATAATAACGGGAAATACAAGTAGGTAAGTCTCGGCTTTATAAAATGTTTTTCCATCCGTTATTCAGTATGGCGTTAAAAAATAAGATTTAATTTCCTTTGACTGAATCGGTGGCGGTCAGTATGGCAAAATACGTATTTTTAGGAAATTAAATCTTTTTTTTTAAGCCCTTAAGACTGAATTATAAAAGCATAAAGTATTGCTGGGGCCAGCGTTATCTTCTAAGTAATAACAGTTTGCTTTAAAAAAAAAGGTTTGGTCATTGTTGTTTTGGCACGCAGGTTTGCACGCTGTTCTGATCAAGTTAAGATCACACTTTTTAAAGCATAGGTACTACACTTCTTTGTACACGTGTAGCCTGTGGGCTAGCTATACACAGGCGAGTTAACTGTAACTAGCTTGTTGAACTGGTCGCGGAAGGCACTGGGCTACCGTGACCAGTACAACAACGCATTCAGGGCGGTATTGGGGCTGCCCCGCTTCTGCAGTGTCTCGGGCATGTTTGCGGAAGTGCGCACCGGCTATTGTTGCTGTTGTGTCTTTGGTGCGCAGGGTGCGGGTCAGCTTCAATGCTGTCCTAGTGATGATTGCTGGACGATTGGACAGCCCTTATATTAGGAAGTGTTGCAGTAGGCATTTAGCCAGGGCATGTTAACAAGCGACGTAAAATTTGCTGTGTTTTATTAATTAATGTTATTATTTTTATCCAAAAATTGCCCTAAATTTTTATTTTTATTTGTATTTTATATTATTAATTTCCCATTAATTATAAATATTAATTTTATTTCACATTGTATTGCTTATTTTTATATTGTGATTTGTATTTATCTCGTGTTTCGTAAGTTGTGATTGTAATATGGGAGAACCTGAAATAAAGTTTTTTTTTAATTTATTTTTTATTGTATTATGTTTTAACGCAATAATCTAATGGCGTGTATGAGGTTTTGCGGTCATTATGTTACATATTGTTTACGAGGTGAAATTAAATTAACTGGCAAAACCTTACCCACGTGTTCGGTATCAATATCGAAAGCGAATGTAACATAAATTAAAAATATAAATGAGTGAATGACTCCAGAGTGAGGCGTTGTAAAACTTGTCATGCTAGACCAGAGGCCCTAGTGTGAGTTTCCTTTAACCATCACGCTCTAACGCAACGAACGCGTTCGGCGCTTCGTTGGCCCTAGATTGGTGAAGAACCAATCGGAGCGGCCAACGCGGTCGATGCGATTGTTAAAAGAAACTCACACAAGGGCCTCTGTATGCCGTAGACGGCGGCGTAGACAGACAAACTCATTATACTTAAAAAAACCATATTGGGGACTACGTTTATAAAATTAGTTATAGAAAGTTTTACCTCTTTCAACACTCTTAGCTATTGGTGCGCAGGCTCGGGTTTCTATGTTGCAATTATATACTTCGCCAATGTTATTTTCCCTTGGTGCACTTATTACTAATCTGAAATATTAATAGATGAAATATTTAAATTTCCTTTTTAATACTAGGGATAGTTTGACGAGTTTTTCAAATCGTAAAGGTAACTAATGAGCCAGTCTTCGAATCTGAACTTTCATTTTTTGCTACAGACTTCCGAAAGATATTTTTCACTTTGTAGTATTTGTTTTAGAACACGATTGTTTTTTTTTTCAAGAAAAAAAAAGAAAGAAAAAAAATCGTTTATTTGCGGTAAACATGACGCAAAAAGAAAAGGAACACAAAAAATAAATAAGAAAACGTTGAGGGAAGCATGCGTCACATCCACGCATTCGCCACTCAGCATTATGCAGCGACCCTATGCAAGACAGAGCCCCAGCGCTGGTTTTCAGGGACGGTTTTAAAACGGTTTTTATCTCACAACTAGTCAATACAATGCAAAATTCATAAGGTATTTTTTTTAATGTAAACTAGCCCGTTAGTTCCCTTTACGATTGTTGTAGCATTTTTTTTTAAGTTTTTATTTTTCACTTTTTAGTTATGGTGCATAACCCACCTCAATTCGTATACCACTAGTTGCTATGTATACAACAGTCACAGGAAGTATTACAAGATCAACAAGATACACACCCCTTTATTCATAAACGTTGCTTAAAGTTAAGTAATGATTAGCGACTGTTTAACCATAAATTTTTGACGTTTAAGCGGTGCTTGACTTTAACAACGACTATAACAACGACTTTTTTGGCAACGATTATAATTAAACCCCAAAGTGGATTAAATACATCATAGCCAGCACAAAAACTACCCAAGCAATGTTAATAAAATTAATATAGAACCACCCCTGAAGCATTCCCTATCAATAAAAAAAAAAATCAAAATCGATCCACAATTATCGAAGATATCACGGAACATGGTTACAAAAAAAATACAGATGAATTGAGAACCGGATAGGTTTGTCATTTTAAAAAACGGACTGGCTTTGCGATAGTGGTGAAAACGCAGACAAATCTATGTTGAAGTGTGAGCTGGGGCCCAAGTCTGCCATTTTTATAAATTCGTCATTCCAACACGATCCCATTGTCATTCATTTGTCATTTGCTAAAAGTTCGTAATCTGCTAAATTCATAGTGGTCGATCATTGGTCGGTCAATGGTTTCGTAATAGAATTGTGTCATAATGGCATTTTCGTATTGCCATTATTATAAAACTCGTTAGTAGAAATGTTTTTCGAAAAACTACTACTAAATTTGAACATTTATTCATGCCAGATTTCATTTATATATATTTTAAATATTATTTATTAGTGTTATATTATAAGCAATCTAAAGTAGTAGGAAGTTCGTAAATTAAGTGAGTCATTCATTTGTCATTATGTACGAGATTACTATTAAATGTCATTTCTTTCAATGGTGTGTCAGTGGCTGACCATTGGAAAGTCATAATGACGCCGTTTTATTAGTAGATTACCAAACTTGTCAAAATCAACAATTATGAAATCAATGATAGACCATTCTGACACTATTGTAATAGCAGACTTGAGGCCCTGGTAAAAGTGAAAAAACTAATCTAGATACGTGGTTGATGAAATGGCAGTAGAGCATGCCCACACAATTCTCATAGTGCCACCGCACCACTGCCAATATAATGATATCGAACTACATATGGGCACAAGACACAAGATATGTTGCCAAAAAAAACATAAGTCCACAATTTATAGCTAATAACATGCTCGAACTACCTACTTATTACTAGTTTATAATACTAGAAATAAGGACAAACTACGTGCTCCCTTTCACCAGCTTCATAAAGTTCATAACTCATTTGTTGGGCTTGATATAACCTTTTATAACAAGTTTCCCTCTTCTTTGCTAGATTTACATTTTAATGCGTTTAAAGCTAAAGTAAAATCCAACCTTTGTTCTAAGGCATACTATTCTATCAACGACTACTTAAATGATAAGAATTGTTTGTCGCTGTGATTAATTCAAGACAACGTTTGTGTTCTTCTACCAGAATTAGCTTACCTACGAACGTCATGTGAGTTAATTCATATCATTGTTTATTTTATTTGGCTGTATAAAACATAAAAATTAAAATTAATGATATTTTCATTTATTGTTGAATGTTAATTACTTCTATTAATGTATAAAATCAAGTTCTTCCAACTTAACAGATAGCTGTGCTGCTGGGGAGTTTGTTGCGCCACTTCTTCTCCCCAGCTAAAGCACTAGGAAAATTAAGAGACTTATGCCATAAAACTTACTTTTTATTTAATTCATCGTAAGTGATGCTGTAGCCGAAATACGAATTGTTGCGAAGATGGCGGTCCGTTGGAGGTTGAAATAATTCTATTTTTCCGGTGTAGTACAGTGCCAACGCGCTTGGCAATGTCGCCAGGCCCAGGCACGTCCAAATAATTACTAGAAAAAAACAAAGATAATGAAAAGAAGCGTTAATGAAAACCGCTTAACAAAACCTTCTCCTAATGTCTTTTTTTAATTTTGACAATCCGACAATATCCACGGGTATAGGGTGTGCTGAAATAAATCAAAACTCGAAAACGAGACATAAATAATTACGGGACCAACCAAGACATCGGGCAAAAAAAATTTGGGGTCCATTTATGATGACATAACTCGACAAAATGTAAAAATAGCATTTCTGTTTTCGATTTTATAATTATTCTGCAATAAAATGATTTATTATTTATTAAACTATACATAATAAATAGGTTATATACACAATTACACAAACACATAATACAAATTCAATGTTTTAATCATTTCTATTTACATATTTCGTTATAAAAAAAAAAAACTTACAATTCATGATTCCTTTTGTCAACCACTAGACCACACAGTTTGAAGTCACAACCCCGAAAGAGTGATTATTGCAGTTGAATATCGGTATTAGTACCTAATTGTTTTTGTTTCCTCAGTATGGTCATTATGCATATTTACTTTCAAAATATAACTTTATTATCCATTAAATAAAATATATTCTTGTAGAGTGTATTATGTAGAGTGTTTCCTTACTAGTATCAGGGTAAATGTTAGTTAAATACACCCTATTTAACTAAAACTAATAACACATTGCACTCACAATTTTATTATGAATTGTGGGGATTACTACCTCAAGTCAGTGCTGGTCAGTCGTCTTATTTGTAGATACCGTTATTGGGAAAATTGAAAACAAATGATAAACTAACTCCTACTACATATTTGTAAAAATAAGTACTTTTGAAATAATTATTTTCCCAGCAAATAAAATTGTGTAAGAAATACCATAAAACATTTTTTTAAATGTTTCTATATTGTTCTTGTCCAATTTAATATTTAAAAATATAATTTATAATTATGTTTAATGTAATATTGGATATAATATTAACAAATAATTCATTTTATGTATCGTGGACTCATAAAGTTAGTAACAATTAGAAATATTTACAAAACACTATAACTAAAAAATAACTACCTATTAGCAGTACATGTAGCCAGCTTAAAAACCGAATGATAGGTAAATCCAGTTTGTTAGCAATTACAACCAAGAGACTGTTGGAGCTGGCACGCACTTGTGCCCCACATCAGGGATGCTGCACGCTTGTGTCTGACCGCCGCAAAGTCATCAGTTTGCGCGTCCGCGAACAACACTACAAAAGCGTAGCAGCCCCTTCAGCATCCTTTGTTTTTTGGATGTGAAATCATCAAATAATTTCTCCAGCTCTGGGTAGCAGGAGGGCGTGTCAGACTTTTACTGACTAAAACCCACCCATGTTCATTCAGTTTCCTGTGCCAGGGCCACGGTAACTCCTTCGAACAAATCCGCGAGCCTGGCAGGCATTTTCCCTAGCGGACCCCTTCAGTTATTGCTGACATCTCATTGAGGCGCGCGTGGAACACAACGCGCCGTCGAACTGGACCTGGTCCTTATTGTCGGCGAGCTACCCATTGCTCGCCGTCCGCTAGCCCGCGTCTATCATGGCCGGGAGTCCGCTATGGACTTCCGACGCCCTGAATGCATTGTTGTACTAAACGCTGAAGCAAATCTAAAGACTACAAGAGTAAAAACTTGACATTATGCCTTAAAAACGATTACTTTAAGCTACGCTCCCAAGCAGCATGAGAATTTTCGAATCATCATATTACATCTCACTACTAGTTAATGCTCTTCGCTCCCGATCCACATATAAATTGTCCCTCGAATCTTCCGCTACACTATGCCCTAGACACTTAAACTGAAGAACACGGTTCAAGACACCACCATTTGCCAATGTTACAGTTGTAGCTCTCTGCACCCTTATTGGCAGCCTTAAAGATAAGCAACTGATTTTTGTCCGTGTTACATCTCAAACCATAATCCTCCGCGTAAAGGCTTCTTTAGACTAGCGTGACGCGACTCTCGTAGAACAATTTTTATGAAGACGTCATGGAAATTGTTCTACAAGTGTCGCGTCGTGCCGTCGCGTCGCGCTAGTCTGAAGAAGCCTTAACACTCACAAACTTCTCACAAACTTCAAATAACCTTCAAAGACCTGACATAGACGAGCTTAGTGGCGCCATGTCATCAGCGTAGCTAATGTTATCAAATGCTAATATGTAGCAGTCAGCATGCAAACTACTGAGTTCGATAATCAGCTCATTTATATATTAATCAAACAGGGTAGGGACGATTAATCCACCCTGCCTAACTCCACATTCCATAACAGACTCATCCTAAAGTTCATTTTACCCATTTGACACAGTATTGATGTGTGTACCAGTATTTAAAAACACTCATCAACTCACTACCTATGGGTAAATTTGCGTCACACAGTTTAGAACTTGTCATACGACACCGTGACAAATGCCTTTGACATATCCATAAAATAGGCAAAAACAGGAGTCATAATATTTTACAGTATTTTTTATTTGACATAAAATCACAGTTCAGGTAAGCCTTCTTTAAGACCATGTTGAGCATCATGCAGCTTCACATTATTCTTCAAAAAGTTGTTACACAAAGAGTCA
The DNA here is from genome assembly GCA_947359405.1 of Antitype chi. NCBI lineage: Eukaryota > Metazoa > Arthropoda > Insecta > Lepidoptera > Noctuidae > Antitype > Antitype chi. The sequence goes on from OX375812.1 coordinate 4,493,921, forward strand.
AAAGCTTACCCACAAGCGTGGCTAAGGAGAATAGTCTGTAGGTCACTTTATCCGATATGTCTTATAGTCTCATTTTTTATAGTATGAACTACAATAGTTTTCATCATATCCTTTGGCAGATTAAAACGAGCGACACAGAACAGTTATAAAATAGTACCAGTACTCTGAGAAAATATATACCGCGTTCTTAAGTGTTCTACACTGAGCCCGTCATGTTCCGAGGAGTGTCCGCGCTTTATATGTACCAATACATTCTTTACTTCTTTTTCTGTGTATCTTATTATAAATTTTTGTGACTGAGGCCGCTAAAGTTCATCGTCACTTGACGACGGGCCCAGTAGATATTTAATTGTAAACAAATCTTTAAACAAGTTTGGGATCTCCGCCATATCAATAGGACCTTCAATGGTAATAGAAATTACATAAGGTTCAATCTGTTTGTACTTTTTCTGAAGTCTTTAAATAATTATTACTATGTAGGCACGCTAAGTAGTCTATCGCATCTTGGTTGTGGTGGTCTTGGACCATTTTAAATTAGATTTAAAAACCCTTCTTGTTTGTAACATAGTATCATAAAGCCGGTCACCCATTAGTTTACCTACAGCACAATTAAAAACCAAGTCTAGCCTCCCTGAATGCTCTACTAACATGTCTATACCATCTCTAAACAAAGCCCTTTTCTTTTTACAACGACGTTTTTAAAAACTATCCATTTGATATGATACAATGAAACATGTTATTAAACAATGGAACTGGTGAAAAAATCAATGTATTTTAATGTGTCATTGATTACACCGTTTATTATATTTAAATACTTGTTCTACATGTCTGTAATTCCATAAAATTTTACTATGCATGATGTAATAAAACCGACTTTAGTTTAAAACATATTCAAATTACAGTTAATATATAACAGGAAATGGTCAGACCACAAAACATCATACTTTACATTTATATTGACAAATTCCCTCCACGGAAAATCCGTGACCACACAGTGGTCAAGCCATCTTTCAGAAATATTTGCCTCAGTAATATATGTGAAGGTATCAGAGTTTGTGCCTAACATCTGTATGTCAGCGTGTTTCCAATTTTGGTTTTCCAATGGTACGGAGCGAGAGTGCATGGTTAGCCGTCACCTCCTTCTGCGAAGCAGTAATGCTCGCGAAGAGGGAGGCGGCGCACGTGAGGGAGAGGCAGTATATGCGCCCTCACGGCCGTAGTCGCCGTGGGAGACGCCCTGGGCGTCGGGAATCCCAGGCTGATTCCCGGCCACCGTAGGCGCGGGCTTGCGGACGGCGAGTAATGGGTAGCTCGCTGTCCGGTAAGGACCAAGCCCGGGTCGACGGCGCGTTGTGTTCCACGTGCGCCTCAAAGAGATGTCAGCACCAAACGGTGGGGTCCGCAAGGGCCGATGCCTGTCAGGGGTGCGGGTTGTTCGAAAGAGATACCGTGGCCTTGGCACACAGGCAACTGAGGGAACACGGGTGGGTTTTAGTCAGTAAAAGTCTGACACGCCCTCCCACTCCACCCAGAGCGGGAGAAGTTATTTGATGATTTCTCATCATCAAAAAAAAAACCGTGGCTAGAGTAGCTTAACCTTCTTTCGACCCATACGATTGTTATCATTAAGCTACTATCATCGATAAAATAACGTAACTTAAACATTGTTCATTTAACTTATTTCTCAATTTAATGCAAGTGTTGTATAAGCTCTTCAAAATACTGGATTCTGTCAAGTGTTTAAATGATAATTGAAATTATCTTTGAAATTGTAGTGCAGCGGAGTAGTTGTGTAACACACTCACACTAGAAATGTATTTCATTTTGACAGTTCAACAACATTCATTGCGTTATTTACGTTGTCGAGCATATTTTTTTTCGAACATATGAAGCGATCTATTAGCAACAACCTTGAAAATGATTGAGATTTTAATTGATAGTGAGGCTACTGTTCTTTATGCATCATCTAGAATGCTGATTTCACGGCAATTTTCAAATGAACAAAAGCAATTGATTTCGCTTTCGATTTCTATGCTCGATCCAGGTCTCTCTAAAATGAGCACTTGAGAGAGAGTTGGATCGTATTTTGGATTTTAGAGAATAATAGGTAATATACTACTACACACACTACTACAGTAGGTACTAATATCTGGTTTCAGAGGTCTTTAAATAGACTAGCAATATCAATTGAAAGTCTGTATTAATTTTTCACACCACCTGCTTGCTTGTGTCAAATTACATGTCCTGCAAACCTTACCTGAAGGGGTACGGGTTGTTCGAAAGAAATGCCGTGGCCCCTGGTACACAAGCAACTGAAGGAACACGGTTGGGTTTTAGTCAGTAAAAGTCTGACACGCCCTCCCGCTCCACCCAGAGCGGGAAAAGTAATTTGATGATTTCCAAACTAAAAAAAAGCCTGTCATAATAGCCCCAGGCTTTAGCCAGGCAACAATATTGATGGTACTAAATTTCACGGTCACTGTCAGTAACAGGATTTGAATTAGCATCATCAGCAAATTTTTTTTTAAATGAAAACTATTACCTACACGCGGAAAAACGAGGACATTTTTTGTTGAGCTCAGTGAAATAATACATTTACATTAAAATAAAAGCAACAATTAGTACTATCGAATTAGTTAACGCTGATCTAGAAATACCTACCTTAAAAATCGAGTATTATAAATGAAACAAGACAGGCGCGATGAAATTTTCATAGATATAGTTCTACTATCGTCGCGTTGTGCCAGTCTGCAGGGAGCCTTTACCCATCTGATGACTTTGACATACTGTATTTGCTTTCACTCGTTGATAAGCGAGGTATTTACTATGATGTATATTAATGAAACGTTACTCTGAAAACCCGCACACAGTGGCACTGTAAATAGTGAGTCGTTGACATACTTGAGATTATCTGAAACAAGCTAATCATGGCCTAGACACGGTATTTGAAGGTATTAACCATAGCTACTATCCTCGCAATCTATGACAAGTATATAGGTACTACATTTAAGTAAAAAGTACCGTGAAGAAACTCAGGAATAACTAGAAAAACTGTCGGTTGACAGACATGTCTGCCTGTCTTTTTTTAAAAAGTGAAAGCTTCTCGCGTTGGGCATTTTTTGAGATGGGAAAAAGCAATTGAACTCGCGACACTGTTACCGTTACCATTACCGACACCTCTGTATATATGTATGTACATATATTGTATATGTACGTACATAGATACACATGCATGTTGGCATTTTTTGAGATGGGAAAAAACCATTGAACTGTCGACACTGTTATCGTTACCGTTACCGACACCTCTGTACTTACGAATTTGAAGTGATAACTTTTTTAGGCGCGTTGGGCATTTTTTGAGATGGGAAAAACAATTGAACTCGCGACACTGTTCAAAAAATACACTCGTAATTGTTCAAGTTTTCTCTTCTGTCGGCACTCCCGGAGTACCACTGTTTTTATTTTTAAACGTTGCCCCACACTAGCAATTTCTCCTGTATTGTGGGTGCGTTTACAAACATCACATACCCAAACAGCCAGATCCGGAACAACTACTTGTAGGTCATACAAATATTTATTCCGTGCGGGAATCGAACCTGCGACACGTAGCACAGCAGTCAATCGCTTAACCACTGCGCCAACGCCAATCGTCGTGTCTGTCTGTTTATTTATATTTATTTTCCAATTTTCTACACCCGTGACCTCCCAATATAATTTTCATATATCTCTACGTTACACGTCCGTGTTTTGATCTCAATAATTCAAATGTGCACGAAATTTTAACATACTTGGTCCAGAAGATTCAGAGCAAATTTGCTGTGCCAAGGAGGGGTGGATGGAGGGAGGGATGGAGGGGTGACGGTATGTATGTAAAGGATTGTCAACATGATTTTGTGGAAAGAAAAATTGAAAAAGATGCCCAGAAAATTTTCAAATTCGGGAAAATTGGAAGATCCAATTTTGAATAAAACAACGTCTTTCTGTTCAGCTATTATACATTTAAACATGTTTTTGTGTGTTTTTGTATGTTGCGTATATTCTGCAAACTAAAAGAAAAAAGAAGAAATGGTTTGGGATACGCACAGGAAATGCAAACATTTACTTAGTAGGTACCAAATTATTTACAGTAAACCAATCCTGGATCTGAAGAATATAATCATTCACGTCATCAAGATTTTGTGACCATCCATGTATTTAACAGACCAAGGATGTCATTGGCAACTAAAGCGAACTTATTCTACTTCACTTCGAACTTCGTCCTAAAATAATAGTTTAAAAAACTAAAAAACACGCTTTGAAAACCATACTAAAAAGTAGAAAATAATTTAATTCAATTAAAAAGCGTGGGGTGCTTTTTGAGGTATTTTTATTATCAATTAATGTCAATTTAAAGCGTGTTTTTTAGTTTTTAAAACTATTATTTATTTTCTATTTTTTTGTTCTGCTAACTACAAAAGCGTGATATTTTCAGTTTTTTGTTTTTCCTTTTTTTATATTTCATTTTTTTTTTAAATTATTGATTTGTCATCGGTCTTCGATAAGTTTACAAAGTTTAAATGAAATCTGACCGTTTAAAGTGGGTCAAAATCGCGCCCTAAGGAGTTGGTTACAAACATACAAACAAACAAACATACAACTGAAGCTTATTTATAGCGTGTGAAAAGGAGCATTTAAAACTAACTAAATGATAAGGTATGATCTACATACCTACATACATAAAAATAACGTAGATCTCACCTAACATTGAGATCTTTGTAAAACTTACCACACCGTTGGGTATCGCAATAACAAAATAATCCTAGGAATTTCTACAGTAATGTTATTTGTACGTAAACAGCTGTTATCTTTTGAATATAAGCCCTAAGTGCGGGCAGCAATCGATTAGTAAACACGTAACCAGCAAAATGATATTATTTCACCTTTTTGTTAGTTTTTCTTTACTACAAACCTGCTTGACGGAAAGTGACGATAATTTTAATTTGTATCACAATCATAAAATGTATCATATACAGGGAAGTAAAGAAGGAATGGAAAAACTGGTGGACTTTCTCATGAAGAATCATGTGAGTAATTTTTAGGTTTCGAACCTTAAAAATTCAATGAAAATAGATTATTTTTTTGTACTTCTGTTACAAATGTTGTCCATACTGACGTAGGTAGATCGATCAGGTTAAGCTACGCTTGCCGCGTTTAGTCCGTAGATGGGTGACCATCACCATTACATAGGAGGAGCCTGCCGTGCCTCGTATAGCACGTTAAGCCGTTGGTCCGAGCTGTCATTCGTGAATCTATGACAGTCGATACGGCTCGTCAGAAGCCCGAAAGTCTGACAAGCAGTCTTACCAAGGGGTGTCGTTTTGCCCTGTTACCGGGTTGTGCAGGTTAGATAAGCAGACGCTCCGTGTAAAATACTGGTATTCAGCTTCATCCGGTTAGACTGGAAGCAGACGAATATTACAAAAAAGTATATTTTTGTGTAATGCTAAAATTATTTGATGACTGTCCGTTATGCCTGTTGTGTAAAACTATTTGTTTAGCGGGCAGTGTCCCGTGATGATTCCCGTCACCAGGCGCAGGCCGTTCCTGTCCAAGCATAGTAAACGTCTGGTAAGCTTGCCATCCAAAGATGGCATAACTCCTCTGGACTGCCTGCAGCCCGGCATCGAGGTCCACCAGCTCTACGCTGTGTGTGGGTGTAATCCTGTAATCACCTGAGAAGCTGGTTGCAGGGGACGGGCACGATAGGTTAGGATCCACAAACTGGCGTGTTGGATGCCCTTCTAGCCAGTTCGTCAGCTGCGTCATTGCCTTATGATCCGCTGTGTCCTATTATCCATACTGCTGTGACATTCTGGCTACTACTTGGGATTTGAGTTTGTAACTACTTTTGAGTAGCGTCGTGGAAGATGACCCAAGTGTTTGATTCAATATAATTCTGTTTTTAGGAGCTACCATACCACTCGAAAACAGCAAAAGGATGTAATATACTAGTGGCGCCCTCTTTGGTGCCAATTGTGGAAGATATCGCCAAAACCGAAGGCTTAACCACCACAGTGGTCCTCGAGGATTATTCTGAGTAAGTAGAATATTAATTATTAGCAGGCAGCATTCACCGAGTGGTCCACACTGCAGAAGACCGCATAACTTGCAGAGGTGTTGTATGTGGTCAAGATCCTACGCATTGAGGGAACGATGAAGAAGAAGAATATGAATCACTGTCATACATTTGAAATAGGTGTAACCACTTGACAACAAGGGGACATTCAAGTATTACATAAGCATTTTTCTCATCAGCAAAAGTAAGCAAATTTCTTAAATGCTTACGTAAGCATTGGTACATACATTTTTCAATGTGTTCTGGTTTATTTATTGATTCATGAGCAGCAGTTATAAGTCTAGAATTAATAGGCTTGGAATAGAGAACTTTAACGCATATGATATTTATATAAGCAAATTTTATTGAGATGGTATTCAGTTATTATAATCTTTACCAATATATCAACGAAAAAAACAAACTTCTTTTAAAATGTTGGTATATTAATTCAAATAACAGTCTTTAGTCCATGACACAAATCCATGACTCAACGTCTTCGATGACTTTGGATGTATTCTGTTCAATGTTATGTATCTCCTCACTTTCGTGTGATTTTGGAATATCGACATCGTTTTCTTCGATCCATTCAACATCTTGGTGCTCGTCTAAATTTTGTAGAAAATAAAAAAAGTAAAAAAAATACTGCTGGCGTAATCACCATCCAGACTCCCCCATGTCATCAAAAATAAGTAAAGCAATAACCCCCCGCCCCCCTGTAGTACTTACGTAATACTTGAATGGCCCCCAAGCCTGAACCATCCAGTTCATTGATATAATATCAAATTATATTTTTGTGTAAATGTTAAATCACTTACCTACATATAATCATTATCATCCACAGCAAGATTTCTCCCACTACTGGGCATAAGCTTCTCTTTCTTTGTGGCAATATCCACGCTCCTCTGCCAGCTAATATGTCATACATCGACTTGGTATATTTCAATCGATCACTTAAAAAAGGATCAGCCCATTGATTGCGAAGTACCACAGTATCAATGAGAATTTGAATAATTTTGACGGATATTGCTAATTCATTGCTTCATAACTTCGAAAGTTTTGTCTCCTCATCAATGTAAATAACGCAATGAATGTTGTGGAACTGTCAAAATAAAAGCCATTCCAACTGAGGAGATAAATATATGGAAAGAGTTGATGAGTTTGTTGGTCTGTACCGCACCTTAAAATTAGACCAAACCTTTTAAGACAGGTGTGGTGTGTGGGTTTATCAGTATTCGCTTTATAAGCCTACTTCTAAGTAGCGAACAACTTGACGATAATGATTATTATCATCAAAGAGATCAAAAACACTTTAATGGTAAACGCAGCAATAACACAATTTTTGGCTCTCCGAAGTCGGTTAAAAATAATTACGTTTATTTTATTTTAGATTAATTCGCAACGAAAAAAATAGTAGACAATATGTTGATGGTTTTTCTTGGACTGCTTACTACGATGTTGATGATGTAAGTACCTCAAGTATTTCCTGTAATAAAAATCTACAACAGCACATGAGAACTACACATTACACTTACGTCACGCAAAATCGCGCAAGCAAAGTTTACTGAGCAACAAGTATTAATCGCGTCAATTGCATCTTTACATCAATCGTTGGGCAGTCGTCCCCCAGACACAACACCCGTCTGGTCAGAGAATCCTCTCTTTTTTAAGGATGTTCAGTGAACTTTACACCCTATTCCTCTGCCTCCAAAGTACCTACATCACCACCCAAAGTTTCGAGTTAAGAATGCGTAATGCTATGCTATCTAATTTCAGATTTACGGCTACCTTCAAAACATGAGTAAGCAACACTCGGAGTGGGCACAGGTGGTAGTTGGTGGACAAAGTTACGAGGGTCGGCAGATCTTAGGATTACGAATAAATACTCCGACTGATGAGGACAAACCAGTCATGTTCATTGAATCAGGCAAGTTTAGATCGCGGCACATAATTTGAACAAAATCAGGAGAAACCGAAGGTACGAGCGCGTATACTCGTTGCCTCGCATCGAAAAAGAATGAGGTCAATTTCTAGCATAGTCATTGATGTAACGTGTACTGAAGTTTGAAAATAAATTACAGATCGCGGCGTGTAAGTTGAAACAAAATCCGGTTCAACCAACATGCTGCGATCTGTATTGGTGTTGACAATGTGGATTATATCTAGTCAAACTAGTTTTGTATTTACATATAATTCATTTCTGGACAAAACCTACAAGCAATAGCCTGCATCCGAATTCAATCCGAATTGGGAATGATCTAAATTTGGACGAACACAGTTCGGATCTAGTACGCAACCACTAACAAACGGTGCACTAATTGGATAGATCCACTCAATCTGTGTGGCTCTTTCCTCGAAAGACCATTTCAGACAAAGATCTACAAGGTCTTCACATGATCTGAATAAAAGCAAATCTGGACTTTAAAAGAGACTGTGATATCAGAGTTTGTTTCGGCCTTTCTTAATACAGAGTTGTCAGATAGGATACGCCGACTTCATCTAGTTATTAAAATATGATTGACGTGTAAAAGTAGCAGGGATATACAGAATGCAGAAAGCGGAGGACAGGGTGTGGTGTCGGATCTTTGGAGAGGTCTGTGTCCAGCCGTGAACTGGGATAGGCCGAGTTGATTGTGCCAAAGTGTTTGTACAAACCACGCACAAACCTACTTACAGAAATAAAATGATTTGTCATTTAACCCCTCATAAAAATAATACCTTTGATTTCGGACCTGATGCAGTGCAGAACCGCTCTTAAAATCAAGGAAATAGGTTTGTTTGAATTTACAGTGGGTGGCACTGTATAATATAGCTTGTGAAGTTTGTACGTTTTTATGAATTTCTGTCAATATTCAATGCTGAATATGAGGAAAGAAATGCCATACCTATTTCATTGTTGTCCGGGCCGATATAATGCCGTAGCCTTTGGAACTGTAATATATCGAATGTATAAGCTGTATTTTAATAATTTGAAAGTTGTCCCAGGTGCTATATGGTTTCATATGGTGGTTTTGCTTTAGTTGATCATTACCTACTCTTCACAGTAACTTAAAGTTAAAGAGAAGTGGAGATGAAATAAAGTCCCACAAAATCACCCATGTCATCTATTATACCGAATTGTGCAATTACTGGTACCTACATTATCATTTTCTATTTAGCAAAAACTTTGTACCTCCTTTTTTATGAAATATACGCGAACGGAGGAATATAAAAATTGGCACAGTTAAATTTTATATGGTTAAGGAGTGCTGACAGCTAATATTTTTTATTAATTTTGATTACTACGGCTTGGACCACTAGTGAAAATAAAACTCTTGGCCACTTCAAAAATAAAAGATCATCAAGAACATAACATATTCAAATATATTTTCTTTTCTTCCATGACCACTGGCCAGCATTATCATAATGACATTCGCTATATTATGCAACCTCCTTTGGAAAACTGCCAGATATAACGCAAAAGGCGCGAAAACTGACACAGCATTTTTTTTAATTCGACAGGCATCCACGCAAGGGAATGGATCACTCCAGCCACGACGACCTACTTTATCAATGAACTTCTGACCAGCAGTGACCCAGAGATAACATCAATGAGGGACCAGTTTGATTGGCATATCTTCCCTACTGTGAACCCTGATGGATACCACTACAGTTATACTAAAGTGAGTCGTTTTTTTTTTGCCAATGAAATCTCGCAGGTCAACGTAAGAGGTTGTCAGCTGTTTAACCGCGGACTTGCCTGTGGTTACCTTCATAAACAAAGGGTTCCAGCCAAAACTTAAAACTAGAGCGACTACTCTCTAAGGGCACTCCCTCTGGAGTACGGACCTCGGCTTAGGGCATCGCTGGTAGAGGTCAGCAAGGGACTGGCTGGATCGGATTGAAAGTTAATGACAACGTAGTACCTATTTGTAATGAGTTATGAATTAAACTTCCTTGACCCCAATGTTTTGGGATATTAATAGTCCGTTTTGCCGTCATGGACCATATTATTGTCTGTGACTTCCTCATTACACAAATCATAAAAAATATGTGTATACGAGGAATAATAACCCAGCTGATAAAAACCTTGCATTGGAACAATGGCTCTCTATAATAATCTATTGCTATTGTTTTACAAATAATACTTGGGTATTATTTGTAGAACAATGGCAAAAGATTAAGATATAAAAGTATATAATTATAACTCATTCAGTGATATTTGTAAATGACCTCTGAAACGAGCAATGTTCTGCCAGGGGTGCGGGTTGTTCGTAAGAGATACCATGGCCCCTGGTACACAGGCAACTGAAGGAACAGGGTGGATTTTAGTCAGTAGAAGTCTGACACGCCCTCCGGCTCCGCTCCACCCAGAGCGGGAGAAGTTATTTGATGATTGCCCACCCTCAACAACAAAAAAACGAGCAATGATTTTCTTTTAATTCTTCTGAATAACCCTAAACCGCTAGGTAGAGAAAACTGAAACTTCGCACAATAATTTCATAGATAACTTATTGTAAGTAAACATTGGTTTGAGTTGCCATAAATGGATTAAATAGAAGATTAAAGTTTGTTTGAAAGTTCGTCATTTTTACCGATAGGTAATCCACACACTGTTTGTGGAGGTAGAATTTGCGTTAGGTACTGATACGGAAACAAAACGGAAACTGTTAGTATTATAGATAAATAATAAATCTGAAATAGTAATGATGAAACAGGAAAATGAAGATACCAGGTTAATATTTTTGATATTACGAATTTCAGGACCGAATGTGGAGAAAAACCCGATCGCGTTCCGCTAATGGATGCTATGGGGCTGACCCTAACCGGAATTGGGACTATAACTGGATGAGTATGAAAAATATTTTATCTTAGTACTTCTGATTGCCTACTTCCTCCCGGAACGCACTCTCCGGCCCAGTAAATGACCAAATTCATCGCGGCGCCAGAACTGTTCTTGATATCGATTTAAGAGCAATTTTTTTATGAAATTGGGTGGCAAATCTATCATTAAAAGTTATCACTGTTATGCCTATAGACGTCTGCATTACAGATGCTGATCTTAAATTCTCCTACACCGTCACCCATTACGGATAGAATTGTGATAATAACTAGCCAATTTTTGGCGAAAACAATCAGACTAGACCATGGGACAAATATAAACATTTGGAGCAGGTATTCACCTCCTCAGGCAGTCCTTGATAGAGAAAAAATAAGCAATGGTGACACGACAACACAATAACTAACAAAAATAAAGTTAAACTTTTTATGTCATTACCAACTTAAAACAGAACAACTTAACACTTACTACATACTTAAAATTAATTTAACTGGAAGGAATTAATTAAAGCTTTTTATATCATAATCATCACAATAATCGGCCTATTACGTTCCCATTGCTGGGACACAGGCCTCGTCTCTGAGAGAGGGAGTGGGCCGTAATTCACCACGCAAGCCTAGTGCGGATTGCTAGATGTCACATCTTCAAATTTTTGGTTCTAGGACATGCCGGTTTCCTCACGATGTTTTCCTTCAGCGTTTTGAGAGCAGTGGTGATGAAATAATTTACACAAAGATAAGCACCTGTCTGGTTTCGAACCTAGGACCTACAACTCGTAAGTTACGCTAGTTACCACTGGGCCACCACTGATCCTGCTCCAAAGCTGTTTTACATAAATCTCATAAACTCACGTCTTTTTCTCATGGAGGTAGGCAGAAAGTACGAAACGCCACCGGCTACGATCCTTACAATACTTCTTTTGCCTTCATACATACTTATACATACTCGCTGGTGGCGGGTACTACGGACCTTACCTTTGTGAAGGACATTACCAATAAGGTCATTAGATGTCCTCCTAGGGGTCTCGGCGTTTTCACTCACATTTGCCTTGTAAATACCTTTTTTAGCCATTCTTAATTCATTCTCTTATCGTGATGAGCCTGCAGCACTCCACTGCTAGATATAGGCCTCTCCAATTGTACGCCATTCAGCTCGATTTTCGGCAACTCTCATCTAGCTGCTACCAGCCACCTGACGATTCGCGGTTTCCACTCAAGAACACGTCTACACCAACGGTCATCGGTTCTACGGCTAACGTGGCCGGCCCATTGCCACTTCAGCTTGCTAATTCTGTGAGCTATGTCGACAACTTTGGTTCTCTGCCGGATCACCTCATTCCGGATTCAATTCCTCAGAGATACTACGAGCATAGCTCGTTCCATAGCTCGCTGAGCGACCTTGAATTTATGGACCTCCCAACATGACCAAACCATATGCATAGTCTTTTCAATTTTTGACACGACATCTTCTTTGAAACCGCACCATTGTCTTAACACATCATTCCTTATAATAATATATAATTTTTCGTTATTCATTGGATAATCTATTCCAGATTACAGTTCATCAGACAACCCGTGCAACTACCAGTTATACGCTGGATCGAAACCATTCTCAGAGATAGAGACCAAGACACTCTCTGAGTACATATCTGGACTAGATAACATGTTGGGTTACATCTCGTACCATTCTACAGCGCAGACATTGCTACTTCCGTACTCAGACTCCAGCGAACATGTTGATAATTATGACGATTTGGTAAGAATTTCTAAGAAGTAGACCTGCACCCTAATTGCGTAACGCGATTAATCATAATCGGTTTCATTTTGACAGTTCAAAAATATTCATTGCGTTACTTATGTTGTTGAGCAGACACATTTTCCGAACAGCAATGGTTTAGCCATGTGTTTCAAAACGAAATAGATTATGATTAATCGTGATTTATGCAATTAGGGTGCCGTTTTGTTATTTTGATTGGAGACCGCGATTTGACAAACACACCGAAGGATGCCCAGTGGTGTTAGTAGGCCAGGCAAGGCCTCACGCACGAGGCCTATGATACTCAACACTTGGTTAAAGTATTGCCAGCTAATTTAATTTGACCCTATAAACTTGTTTTTGCAGAAGAAAATTGGTGAGACATCTCTTCGTTATGGCTATGCAGTGAATAAGGCTAAGTACGATGGCCCCGGAACAGCTGCTGAAATTTTGTGTAAGAGAACTTGATACACTTACTCGTACATAAATATATTAGTACCCTTTTTTTGGTTTTAAAACTACCAACATATACCTTTGGTGAAAGTAAAATGCAACTTGGAGAATGTACAGACAATTTGTGTGGTTTCGGTGTATTTTGGACTGAATGTCCTTCCATGGGTTGCATTTGATGTGCACCATCTATCGGAATCATACGAAGTTAACGACCGATTTCTCAATCTTTGTGTCACATATTAACTGGTTTAAAAATATACAGACGGCATAAGTATCTACTATGGATTTAATAAAACTTCGCATCCGCATCCACCTCTGTAGTTTCAAGCGGAGTTTTAACAGAGGTCTGAAAACTAAAAGCCTTAAATGTGGTGGAGATTAATTCGAAGTTTCTAGTTTTTGCTCCCATGTCACTACCAGTCCCAGGTTCAGTACCAAGTAAAAACTGTTTAGTGGAGCCGATTCAATTGATAAACCACTAGGTTTAACCAGCGGTCTTGCCCGCGTGGAGGTTGAAAATTATACTACGGGAACATACTGCCGAGATAAAAAGTATTCTATGTATTGTTACGAGCTTCGGGTTCGTGACAATTAAAAACTGCTAATAAAAATTACCAAAATCGACACTTTAACTCAACACACAAATTACAAGACACAATTTCACTATTGATCACTTTAAGTTGCACTTGCAAGATCGCTTCAGATGTTTTCGCATGTATCGCTTGACCAATACTACCCCGATCCCGATCCGCTCCCGCCTTTTATAGGGCCATAGAACATTCGGGAATCGAACCATCTAGAATCTTCGAGTACATACCGGCCCCGACTGAACGGATGTTGATAATTCTAGAAGATTCTGTTATCGAAATTGCTAGATACATCTTGACTCAATTAATTCTGCTACTCGATACTAGATGGCGCTAGTGGTAACGAATTACTTTAGTATTAGCGCGTAACAGTATTAATTCGGGTTATCAACTATCTGTGTGTCAAATCCATTCAGCCGTTTTTGCGTGATTGAGTAACATATATCCAAACATACAAACTTTTACATAGATAATATAAGTAGGATTAAGAAACCGCCTAGAAGGTGACAAAGTCGCAAAACTGTTGAAATACAGTTTACCTCGTGTAAACTTCACAATAGGTCCATTTTTTTCTTTCAATTACGTCAAAATTTCTGTTTATTGGAAATTTAACTTTTTTTTTGTTCAGACAAGGCATCAGGAGGCAGTATAGACTGGGTGCGTCACACCCAGGGAACTGATCTCGTGTACGTGTATGAGCTTCGAGGATTCTACTTCACGTGGCCTCCCAGCAGGATCCATGAGCAAGGAGACGAGGTCACCCAAATGATGGTTGGGCTTGTTAAGGAGGCACGTAATTTGGGTTACTTCTAGGAAAACATTTAGTTCTTCGAATGACTTGTGAAAAAAGGGTTTGGTGACGAAATTAACTATTTCATTTCTTTGTATACCTGAAGTTATAAATAAAATGTAAGTAATAAAAAATTGTTTTGTGATTTTACCTAACGACGGCATAGACGTTGATTTAAAAGTTGCATTCTTAAGGCGGTCTCTACACCTTACAATAAATAGGTCTTGCACACACGCGATCCTTGACGGCCCCAACCCGCCGGATAATTTCTGAACTCCTTGCGGGCGAAGCCGCTGTAATAAGCTAGTTTGTAATATTAGTAGGGATAAAATATTTTGATTTGATCTTTTCACACTGTCATGTAAAAGTGGTTACTTATTATGTTAGCCAGTATTACCCCACTGCTGGAAAAAGGCCTCTTGACTTACAAGATGGCGGGACGAGCTGGATAAAACAAACGACCAGTTGTCCACATTAGGAGGATTCCGGCGACTGGGACCGCAATTAACTGGATCCGCATTCAAAGTCGCCGGATCCATTTTAATTACTATTTACCTTCCGGCGACTGGGACCAACCATGAATGAAAAAACCTCTAATTTTCAAGCAAAAAACAGTACCTACAGTCAAACAAAATTAATGATTTAAGTAAAATACTACAACTGTATATAGTACGTTGATTATTTTTAATATGACTCTTATGTTTGGTAAGCTCCTACCAAGTTGTGTTAATTTGGTACTTCGAAGGCAGAAAGCATTTTCTAGCTGCCACACAAAACGTATTAGATAGATTCATTTAGTTTTTTTTATTTTTTATTATGCTCTTTTTTCCCGTTTAGTTTAGTTTTTTTTTTGTTTTCTTGAATTATAAATGGTGTAACCAGCCCGATTTTTTTCTACTCATATAGTAAAAAAAAAAAAATTTTATCAGAGAGTTCTTTTATTTAATTATTACTTTAAACACTTTTTCGTTTAACTGTATTATTTTGGCTTCAACAATAGATTTAGTTATTTAATTACGGGTGGTCCCAGTCACCGGTAGAAAATATTTTAGATAAATGGATCCGGCGACTGGGACCGTGGTTCGAGTTAATTGCGATCCCTGTCATCGGAATACTCCACTTTAGCACTGGATTGCAAGGTCTGGAATTTATGAAGTACGCTTAAAAAAGTACGAAAAGAATAGCCAATTATATTTTTATAACTTAACTACTTTAATAATTAACGGAACACATTAAATTGTTCTACAAGGTACTTATTTATTTTAAGAGAAGATTTTTTCTTTCTATTATCTATGGTC
Source organism: Antitype chi (assembly GCA_947359405.1). Lineage (NCBI taxonomy): Eukaryota > Metazoa > Arthropoda > Insecta > Lepidoptera > Noctuidae > Antitype > Antitype chi. The sequence continues at coordinate 4,509,714 of OX375812.1, forward strand.
ATTGTTCTCAAAAGGAATGCCCTAAGCTTCGTCGTCATCTACTAGACCCACGTTGTCTTTGGTCGTCACTGGGCGAGCGTCCTCGAACGGGCAGTCATCAACCACGTCCATTTGCAACTGAAAATTAAAAAAAAATCTTTTGCAAAAACAAAAAAAAAATGTTGTATGAACGATTTTAATGATTATTATAATTCTGTAAAAATGTTTCTATTCACAAGTGTCAAAGGTAGAGAAAAATTGGTCGTCATGCTTGACATCGTAGACTTTTCTCAACTGAAGAATAGAATTTTTTTTTCCCTTCAGCAGGCTTAGCATGACGCTTTCGATTTCTACTTTACCTTAGAATAGAAATCGCTTGTTTACATTTCTCGGTTCAAAACTGTCAACTGTCTACACAGAAACATCATTTTTGTCTACTCTTCCGTCGACAAAACGTTTCTCTACGGTTCTCGTGCTAAGCCTGCAGTTTTAACCTGTCATTCTGTCTATTCTTCCGTCGACGAAACCCTTTTCTATGGTGGTCATGCTACGCGTGCTGAACTATTAAAAATGTGGAAACAACAAAAAATAAAACGTGTAACAAGATAGTAGTTTGCAATATTTAAGAGGATGATAACGTGGTCTACTTAGAATATATAGGTATATTAATGATTAAAAAAATGGGCTTACGCCTTCCACCGGTCCATCCGTCGCCGAAGCATGGGTACCTCGCCTCTGTTAATAGAAAAAGAACATTAAAAATGGCGCTTACTGTTGTATTGTTACCTACTATTGTTACAAAACTGACAGGTTCAAAATTAATATAAGCCCCAAAACCGCATAGGGCACCTAACCAGCATCTGGTGATTAACAAGGAACGAGTAGAGCTCATAACTACAAACGATTAAGTAGACAAGCAATGAGCAGCAAGTATGCGTATGTGTGAGTCTCACAGCGAGTGTTTTGTCCACCAAGCGACCGTCACTGAGCGAGCACTCTCTTTGATAGCTTTCATCGCTGCGACAAACGAGTACTTGCCGGTGTGAGAAATCAGCGATCAACTAATGACCTGTAAATCCCGGCTAATGAGATAACAATTCGTTTTCTATTCTCCTGGGCGTATATGTATTTCTTTTACTTACACGGTACCTATAATCTTTTGTACATTTCTTGGTCGAGAAAATCGTTTAAAGCGCTTTCTTTTCGGTGGTGAGACAGGTGCCTTAAGGCGGTGATTTCTCGAAAACGTTTTTTAAACCAGTGTATCTCTTTGACAGTAAAAAAATTTGAAAGCAAAAAAAAATATGATATTTTCAAGTCTTTTTTGCATAGAGTGATGGAACTCAAAACATAATTAAACATACATTAATCCATCAAAAAAAACATCAAAGTCACCTCTTAATTATCTTTAAAACCAGTTTATCCCTTCAATAACAATTATAATATTAAATATATACCATAAAATTCCAAATGCCAAACTACATCCAGTGATAGATTATTTATTATTAAATAGTTAATATCTAATGTTATACGATTTTATTTGCATTTTTACGACAATGCTTGCTCATTTAGTATTCGAATTTATTACAACAGATTTTAACCCGTATCGGATTTCAATAAGAACTATTATCGCTCATAACGAAAATATTTAAAGTTACCAGGGCCTTAATGCTGCGATTCGAGTGCGTTCGAAAATGGTGTTTACATGACGAAGAATGATTGATGTCGGTAGGTATAAAGTTAATAGTTAATACTCACAATACTCTTTCGTCGTACACTCTCTTTCAATACGAGAAGGCTTTGCTTTTGTTTTCTTCTAAAGAATCCACACTGGAAAATTGGTAAAGAAATCAGAAGCCAGAAATTTTTAAGTAATGGTAGGTACAGACACCAGCACATTTAGCTCATCAATCACATCAAGATCATCCCAATTGAACATGAACTTTATGCTTTTGTGATAAAGTTGATACTCTATCAAATAAATTTGACAGATCGTAGCTTGATCTGCTGGCCTTTCTACATGTCGGCGCATCGTCGCTGTCGTTGTCGGAGTAATACATATTGGTTTGCAACAATATATTACACACATACAGTAATAGGAAATGCCTTTAAAAGATTATCGCCAAACTTAACCGCCAAACACTACCGCGAAAATATACTACCAAGTAGAATTTATATAAATCAAGCGAGTGTGTTAAATACTTAATACCAACATAGCATCGTAAAATAAAGTAAACCGGAAACGCACAATATTATAAATAAGTCAAAAGAATTATAACATTAGAAACTTTATTTAAATTCAACCGGAAAATACGATATTTTAAACAAATCAAAAGGAAGTAACTAAAAAGAAATTTAATATAAACTAAACCGGAAACCAAAAAATTTAAAATACATTTAAATAAAACCTTATTATAGACTTAACCGGAAATACAACTATTAATTTTGTAAATAACTTGGAAGTTATATTAAGTACAAAATAATCAACAATCTTGAAAATTAAAATGAAATAATGATTTGCCCACACTTACAATAATATTTTTAAATGTTTTTTTTTTTATTAAGATAAATAAAAATATTATAATTAAATATTATTATTTATAAGTGTATTAGAGAAATAAAGGACATAATAATATACCTACACATCGGAAAAGCTATGATTTATTCCTAGCAATACCCCGAGCTGTTAAATGTTAATGCGCTCATTGTAAGTATAGTTTATTTTTATAGTCTTAAAATAAATAATTAGACAATATGTACAAGTATATAAAGTAAAGCTCACTGGGCTTCAAAGAATTCGTCCGCATCGCTGTCAGCGGGAAAAAGCTAGCAGCGTTGCCACGTTGGATGGCAATGCTGATTCTTTGACCTAAGAATACGCCAGCCCTTTGGTCACGTGAAGACCGACCAACCATTTGGCGATGTCCCGAAATACTCGATGAGCACTCGGATTCCAAGGCCCTTTTTTTACACGCTTTATATTAGCTTCACTTGTATGTTTGTTTGTTTGTTTGCTTGTATGTAACCGACTCCTTTGAGCGCGGTTTTGACCCACTTTAAACAGTCAGATTTCATTGAAACTTTGTAAACTTGTCGAGGACCGATGACAATTCAATAATAAATAAAAAAATAAAATAACATGTTTTTGTAGCTAGCAGAACTAAAAAATATAAAATAAATAATAGTTTAAAAAACTAAAAAACACGCTTTAAAAACCAAACTAAAAAAGGAGAAAATAATTTAATTCAATTAAAAAGCGTGGGGTGCTTGACAGTGAGTGATAATAAAAATACCTCAAAAACAACCCACGCTTTTTAATTGAATTAAATTATTTTCTCCTTTTTTAGTTTGGTTTTTAAAGCGTGTTTTTTAGTTTTTTAAACTATTATTTTTAGTTTGGTTTTTAAAGCGTGTTTTTTAGTTTTTTAAACTATTATTTATTTCATTAACCCTCTTACTAATAAACACAGAATAAAGTTACCCTATGAAAATGTATGGTTATTCCTTTGCTATACGTGGTAAAACCTTATTCGGTGTTTATTAGTAAGAGGGTAAAGCTATATAATATGATATGCTGCAACACCAGATCCGTCATAGATGCATTAAGGTGATCATCGCGCAGACTGTATAAAAAGGTATGATGGGGTATAAACTTACCTTGTAAAGAACTAATGTCAAAATAGCCAGTAAGATTAACGCGACTACGACGGCTATCAAAATAATTAGCGATTTATTTCTGGCCCATGTGATTTCCTTTTGAAACGTTATCGCAGTTAATGATCTAAAAATAAAAAAATATATTATACAAAAATATACTGTGTGCCAACGAATTAAACTCCATTATTCATTGGTATATCGTTTTCACTATGTTTGCTGCATATGAGATGAGCTGTGGGCTAAAGGAACTTCTGAGTGGGTGGGCACATGGCGACCAGGCATAGACAGCCGGACGAGGTTGATCGAAATATGTGGCCTGCACTAGCAGCTAACAGAAGTGAGTGGAGAGAGGTGAATGAAAAAGCCAAAGGAATGTGGAAAAGGGAGAGGTATGTGGAAAATGGGAGAGGTGTGTGCAAAATGGGAGGCTTGTGGATAAAACGGAAAAGTGTGTGGAAAAAGGATAGATGTGTGGAAAAGGGTAGAGGTTGTGCAAAATGAGAGACATGTGGGTAAAATGGAAAAGTATGGGTAAAATGATGTGTGGGAAAAATGCAAAGATGTGTAAAAATGGAGATTAGTGTGGAAATGAGTATGTTGTGGGGAAAAGGAAGAGCTGAGTGGACAATGGATAGGTGTGTAGAAAAGGGAGAGGTATTTTTAAAATGGCAGAGGTGTGTGCAAAATGGGAGACATGTGGGTAAAATGCAGAAGTGTGTGGAAAATGGATAGGTGTGTGGAAAATGGTTATGTGTGGGGAAAAATGCAAAGGTGTGTAAAATGGAGATAAGTGTGGAAGATAGGAATAGTGTGTGGAAAAGGAAGAGGTGTGTGGACAATACAGTGGTGTGGTAAAGGCTTACCTTCCCAGCTGCAGTGGTATTATAGATTGGTTGTGAAGCACGGTAGCCATTAATCACCACACTTACAAAGTACGGGTAGGCAATTTAAGACTTTTTCATAGTCTAGGATTAAGAAGCTCAAATGGGTTTGCATAAAAACTGGACTATTTTTATAGTTACTGAAATCAGCGATGAGTGTAGGTATGTATAAAACTTACGTGGCAGATAGCATGGGCAATTTATCGGATGGATATAATTTTGACGTTGAACTTATGTTCAGTTCTCCCCCTTTCATATAACGTTCTGTAAAAAATTCACAATTAGGAATTCTGACACATAAAAATATTTTCATTTTAATAAAAAAAATTCTCATCCGAAAAAATAGAACAACGGAGCAACTGTTCTTTGTTATAATTATACTGATGAGACTGTTTCGCAAACTGAAACCATGAATTTAGCACATGATTGACATGACCCCAAGCATAGGAAGTTTTCGTCGGTTATCAAAAAAAAATGCTGCTGGTTTATAGGAAAGTGCAATACAAACAATATAAAGCATTTTTTTTTTTAATAATCGGCGAAAAATTTCAACGCAAGGGGCGATTCAGCATCTTATACTGAATCCATGATAGCAGGTTGTTGTCAATGTTCCTGCCACCCTATATAATTATGTGGAAGGGCACGTAACCGTGGCAGCACAAATATGTCAAATTGGAGGAACACCAAAACTATCGGACGAAACCAAAGACACCGTTATATAGGAAGCTTCATCTTGCATCGGTTTCAAAACGATGTGTCGAGATAATCCTTACATAGTTTAAAACAAGTCGCTTTTCGTGTCTGTACGCTTAGATATTTTAAACTATGCAACGGATTTGAATGCGGGTTTCATCAATAGACAGAGTGATTCAAGAGGAAGGTTTACTATGTATAATATGCGTTCAGGGTGCTGGTGGGGCTTCCACGCTACTCTAGTGCGTCTGCGATGTTTGCGCACGCGCACACTGACGGCTTTTATACTGTGCTGCGGCGCCGTATCGCGTCGCTGATGTTCCGCACGCGTGGGAGCGCCAACACCATCCTGAACAGCCACAAGCTGGACAGCCCCCTTCTGGGGCACTGGGTTCAAGCACAAGTGCGCGTGCCCGGGGCCCCAAAGGGCGGCAAATACTTAAATTAATAGCCTAATTTTAAATACTAACGTAGTTTTAAGTCGTTCTACTAACAATATGTATGGGCCAAATATGCCTGAAATAAAAAGATTTTATTTTGTTTATTTATTTATAATACACCGACCTCTACGCTGGCAAAGCCGCTGGCAAAAATGAGCATAATATATTTACTTTCTCATTTCGCCAGCTATGTTTAAGTTTCATGTAATTAATAAGGGTGCAATGATGTTATAAATGTCGACTTACTTAACCGGCCTGCCAATATTTCCAAATTCCCGATGATTGCTAGTGTCGTATTCGGCAGTAAGTTCACCTTGCAGTGGTGTATGATGAAGCTTGAATTTGTTAGGTTATTTGTTGTGCAATTTCCATAATCCGTCGCTGAAATCTAAACAAATGAAAATATAATTTATAATATAAATAATACAGTACTACCCTTTAAGTTTTACGCCTCGGCAACCATCGTCTAACTTCAGAAGAGCAAAGGCGCGCACACAGAGTCAAATTAGATTAGCTGGCAATACTTTACTCACATGTTGGGAACAAAAGAAATTAAAAAAAAAACAACGGGTTGCACTCCGGGAGTGCCGGCCAGAAGTGAAAACTTGAATATTAACGTTGTGCATAAACACTTTCTATACAAGAATTTTACGAATTCACAACAGTGTGGCAACTACAGAGCCATCAGCTGTCACCATCCATGGATGCGCGTGGCACGCTGTAACATAAACACACACGAACATTCGCGCAAGCGTCCTGCGCCGCCTAAACGAAACAGCAGGCGCAGGCATACATTTTCGCCGCGCCGTAGAAAGAGAGGGGGATACTTCCTCTCCTACGCCGCGCCGGCTGTCTACTCTCCGTCCGTCTTACCAATTTTCGATCAGGTCACGTGTCCTGACGCGAGTTTAACATTTTTTACCCATTACAAGAAAAGTGCACACGTCTTACAAATTTTCGATCAGGTCACGTGTCCTGACGCGAGTTTAACATTTTTTACCCATTTCAAAAAAGTGCACAACGCCGCTAAAGAAGTTTTCACTTCAAAAAATCGTCATTCGATGCGTGAAAACCAATGCCCGTAATTGGTTTGCTGCTTTTGTAATTTTTCATGGAACTTAGATATTTTTTCGGAATTGCCAAAAACCATAACATAACGGTCGTTTGGTTGCCCTAAGTGTAGGTACATATGTATATGTCACAGTGTGTAATTTAAAGTTTTGTTTCATTAGTTTTCGCTATCCATAGTTCGATACCCAACACGTGGGTAAAGTATTGCCAGCTAATTTAATTTGACCTTGTATAACATAGTCTGTGCCAATACTTCTTAAAATATATTTTTATGAGTTAGAAATAAGTATCAGTGGTGCAGTTTCCCTAATTTTAAGTAGGGATATCGATAAAGCTGAACAAATGAGGTTCAATGTTATCCTTACTTCCTTACTAATATTAAAAATGCGAAACTAACTCTGTCTGTCTGTCGCGCTTTCACGCCAAAACTACTAAACTGATTTAAATGAAATTTGGTACACAGATAGTCTAGAGCCTGAGAAAGGACATAAGCTACTTTTTAATGCGAAAAAAGGGTTGTAAGGGGTTGAAAGGGCAGGATGAACAGTTGTATGGAAGTATCGTCATTTTTAGAGCTAGAAGCTTGAAACTTATTTTCTAGGCTGTTGATTCAATATAAATAAATATGACATTCATAGTTTATAAAAGTTTTACCCTCAAAGGTGTAAAATAACAATAGGGAATAGGGGATGAAAGTTTGTATGGAAATATGTAAGGTATAAGTAAATGTTTAAAGTTTGCGACAAGAAACAAAGACCCAAAGACACTACTCCACGCGGACAAAACCGCGGGCATAGCTAGTAAAATATATTGGAAGTATATAAAACTACTTACGTTGAAGGAATTAATGTAAGGTTTATTTTCCATTTCAACACTGAACTCCACCTGCTTCCACGTAATGCTGCCGTTGTTCCATATCTAGATATAACACGAAGTAAATTAATTGCAGGCAACTAAAAGTAATTATACATAATTATGATCGAGACTAAAGAAAACCTATTATTGTTAGGGAATTTAGCCAGAAAATGGTCAATTACAGGTCGTTTTAGTTTGTTTGTTCTTGCTATATGTTTTTTTTATGCATGTTCACCAAATTCTCCGCAAATGTGGATGGTATGCACCAGAGGTGGTCCCATATAAAGTTTAACTTTGCTTAGGGAGTTTTTGCGTTAGCCTCGATACTACGTTAAAGACATAAAAGACGTAAAAGACACCGACTTCCGAAATTAAAGTTATTTTTACTTTGTAGTGTTTTTTCGGAAGTCGGTTGTTTTTTTTTTGGGAATTGTTTTAACTACTGTTTGCTTGATTCGCTTGATAATGGCTATAGTCACGCGTATTATGTATATTTTGGATAAGTTACATAGCGACTTCGGTTCTATAAATGCCCTGTGACTGAGAAACAGAAACCTTGGACTTAGTAAGGGTTCATCGATACCTATTGGGCACGGAATCTTAAATAAAAACTAGCCAAGTGCGAGTTGGACTCGCATGCGAAGGCTTCCGTACCAAAAGGCAAATGAAGACCTCTTAATTTTTAATTTAATTATTTGTTGTTATAGCGGCAACAGAATTACACATTCTGTGAAAATTATGAACTGTCTATCTATTACGGATCATGAAATACAGCCCACTGGCAGTCTGACGGAGGGACTGCGGAGGCGTAGTAATAGGGTCCCGTTGGCTACCCTCCGGGTACGGAATCCTAAAAAAATCTTACCTGGTATTCGTGATGATCATAAATAGTTGCATTTTCCAAAATCTGTTTGTCTGTGATGTTAAGCTTGTGAGTTTCCCTGCAAAGGTTGGATTTTTTAAGGCTATATTGATTATAATTTAATGAAAAATTTTGCTGCCAACAAATAATGTAGGTTCTCTTAGGCGCCATCTTCTACTGCGGATGAATCCCAGCGATGTTCTCGCCGCAGCGTGCTTTCAAATTAAATAGAAACTTATTGCGACGAGAATTTCGATTATTAAAGATTCTTTAAGCCCAAACTTATTATGTAGCACCACATGATTATAAACGAGGTTCTTTCACCCGTTTACATACCGCTTTTTTAGTTTTTGTGATTGGCATCTCGCAGGCCAACCTAGACGGTTGACGGCTGTTTAACGGAGCTTGCTTGGGGTGCCTCAATGGTGGCTTCATTAAGCTAAGGCTTAAAAATCTAAGTGACCACACTGTAAGGGCACCCTCTCTGGAGTACGGCCCTCAGCTTATGGCGTCGCTGGATCGGATTACCGAGATGGCGCCTTACTTCACGCGCAAAATAATTCTTGATTACTCACCCATTATTGAAGACGCCTTCTGAAGTTAAGTGAAAGGATTTTTCAAGTTTCATCCTACTTTTAGTAGTTTCTTGGTTACAGTTTGCATACAGATCTGTTGTAACACTGAGACCCTCTCCAATGTTTGTTGGCTTTGTCATGTCCAGCATGACGTTTATCGAGTACTGTAAAAATTACACGTTTTTGACATCTATACTATTTAAAGAAGAAAGATTTGTATGTTTGTATCAAAAAAACTCAAAAACTAATGGACCGATTTCAAAAATTCTTTAACCATTAGAATGCTTACATTATTCCTGAGTAACATAAGCTATATTTATTACTATAAAAAATAGGGATCCCACCCATGCGAAGCGGGCCGCTAGTATTTGATATATTGAAAAAGCCCTAACTGCATGTCCATGGTAACTTGCATAATATGCAAGTTACCATGGACATGCAGTTAGATGTAATGTAATAATGCACCGATCCCAGCGTGGCTTGACCAGACTCGATTAATCGAATGAACCCCAAGATTCACACTAGCCCCTGGAGCCTCATCCTTCATGGTGTTACAGAGGCCATTGCATATCAAGAAGTAGACCGGGGGGCGCGGTAATGGTCGGGTAGACGTGCCCTTGGGATAGGAAAGGATTGCCAGCCTACCGGATATGCATCCTTGAGAAAGCATTGGACTAGTGGAGAGACGGGTGGTATTTATTTATCTTTTCACGACGTCGCCGGCATATTTATTCAGGTTCAACTGTTTTCTTACCTCTTTTCTATGCCGTTGCTTAGCATGGCACATTTATTTCGCAAGGGTTGAACCAGAGCTTTATTTAATAAACTGATTGGCCACATCTGGTGACAGGCGACAAACCGATGATATACAGGTTGAAATTGAAAACATGCGACAAACCGAAATGGGAGATTGTACTCATCATTATGAACAACTTTTAATAAGGGACCAAAGATGCAATCGCGAAAAAAAAAACATCTGTTCCCTACATTTATGTTCGCATGACTCGTCAAAATGTAGGGAACAACTGTTTTTTTTTGCGATTGCATCTTTGGTTCCTTAGTAAAAGTTGTTCATAATGATGAGTACAATCTCCCATTTCGGTTTGTCGCATGTTTTCAATTTCAACCAGTATATCCGATGATCTGGTTATGTTGCACCCTCACAAACTTTTCGTATACCCGAAACGAGAAGATGAATAATCTTTACATAGTATCGTCAAAGTCGCTTTTCGTGTCCGTACGCTTAGAATTTTTAAACTACGAAACGGATTTTAAACCGGTTTTTACCAATAGACACAGTGAATCAAGAGGAAGGTTTACATGTAGATATAATACACCGACATCCACGCGGGCGAAGCCGCTGCCAAAAAGTAGTTAAATAATAAATAAGAAAAATGGTATTTATTTACTTCTGCATCCCTCTTCAGTGGTTTCGGTAGATAGCACCTGTACCCGTTGCTGTAAGATTCGCAGTCGATTCGGGACAGCGGTGGACCAATCACGCGCAACCAAACGCATGCTAAATAAGACGCGTTGCCATGGTTACGCACTTTTATTATCACTGTCTCGTTGGCAGTGGAGCCCAGTATGTATGAGTCGCTGTAATTAAATTTTAAAATTAATGAAGCTAGGCTAACATTGGTTTTTGTTGCTATATTCGGCCGAATTAAAAAATGCTAAATTTTTTAGTCATTATTGTCTGTACTATTTTAGGCTCATCGTCCCCAGGGTAGTCTGGGGCCCTTGTGCTACTTGGTTCCTGGGGTGGTCACGGCGTGCCATGTGTCCTGGTGCGCCGGACTGTTACGGTCCGCAAGGGCCGATGCCTGCCAGGGGTGATGGTTGTTCGAAAGAGATACCGTCGCCCCTGGCACACAGGCAACTGAGGCAACACGGGTGGGTTTTAGTCAGTAAAAGTCTGACATGCCCTCCTGCTCCACCCATCACGCTACTCAAAGGTAACGGTAGTCCGTAAACGGAGCGAGCTATGGCGAAAGCTTCAGGGTAGCCCAGCATATTCAGCTTATAACATATTCCCACTGCTGGGACACAGGCTTCCTCTTGTCGAGAGAACGTGGGCTGTAATCAATCACGCGCGCCCAGTGCGGGTCGGTACATGTCACATGTCTTTGATTTTTCGGTTCTAAGACATGCCGGTTTCCTCACGATGCTTTCCTTCACGGTTTTGAGAGCAGTGATGATGAAATGATTTACAGAGAGTGCCTGTCTGGGTACGAACTTATGACCTACATCTCGTAACCTGTATATTACCTGAATGACTATTTAATGAAAAAATCATGACTTTTGAAGCCAATTCTATATAATTTTCGACTGTAATGATTGTAATTATGTAAAGCCATATTTGTTACGCTGGCGATTCATATTTAAATCATCAAACAACCGGGGCCTTAAGTCTGCTATTACAATAGTGCCAGAATGGTCTATCATTGATTTCATAATGGTTGATTATGACAAGTTTGGTAATCTACTAATAAAATGGCGTCATTATGACATAAAATGTCATTTCCAATGGTCAGCCACTGACACTCCATTGAAAGAAATGGCATTTATTGGTAATCTCGTAAATCATGACAAATGAATGACTGACTTAATTTACGAACTTCCTACTACTTTAGATTGCTTATAACACTAATAAATAATAATTATGTAAAAATATATATAAATGAAATCTGGCATGAATAAATGTTCAAATTTAGTAGTAGTTTTTCGAAAATCATTTCTACTAACGAGTTTAATAATAATGGCAATACGAAAATGCCATTATAACACAATTCTATTACACCATTGACCGACCAATGATCGACCATTATGAATTTAGCAGATTACGAACTTTTAGCAAAATGACAATGGGATCGTTGGAATGACGAATTTATAAAAATAGCAGACTTGGGCCCCTGAAATTGATCTGTAAATTGCAAAAAAACGTAAGTATGTTTGAATTTCACGTATTAACGTGTTATTTACTAATTTGTGATTGGTCGCGTCGTGTACGGCCTATTCATCATCATCTACCTAGGTAGATGATGATGATGGAGAAGACACCAATATAGTTGGGATTGGGCTAGCCCAATTCCAACTATATTGGTGTCCTCTTTCCAATATTGGTGTCCTCTTTAAGTCTAATCGGATGCAGTATTTTACAAGGAGTGACTCCCTAACTGACCCCCATAACCCAGTTACTGGGTAATACGATACCCCTTGGTAAGTATGTTTGTCAGACTATCGGGGTTCTGACGCGTCATGTACGGACTGTCATTAAAATACTACTGCTGTGACATTCTGGCTATTCATTGGTGGTTAGAGTTTTAAATACGGCCCCAGCTCACTTTGTTATGGAACCGCTAGGCATGGCGGGCAGATACCAGTCAGGGGTGCGGCTAATGTATAAGTACGTATCACTGGGAACTCCGACTCATAGCCCTAGAAGGAACAGACTCTAATATAACCCTCCTTCCCAAACAGTCCATGAGGATTTCCCCACGAAAAAGACGGCTTCGGCAAAAATTATATTTAGAACAAGTTCAAAATTATGTGGCGTTTCTAGAAAAAAAGTGCCAATGTAACCATAGACTATTATGTTTTTATTTTTTACAATACTATTTTATGCCCAGCACCCTAATTGCGTAACACGCGGTTAATCATAATCGGTTTCATTTTGACAGTTCAAAAATATTCATTGCGTTATTTACGTTACTAAGCAGACACATTTTTCGAACATATGAAGCAATGGTTTAGCCATCTGTTTCAAAACGAAACAGATTATGATTAATAGTGAGTTACGCAATTAGGGTGCTGGATAATAAGTATTTGATTATGTTTCTTCCTCTTACCCGCCAGACCAGAGAATTTCCAATGACAGATTAGGTATGCAATCATTGCCCTTGCAATGTCGGGCCACCTCCATAGTTGTGTCCAATTTGCTATGCGGGCTTGCCTCAACCCATGTGTTGTTGAATTCTGTAGAAGTATGTTATGATTATTATTTTCTTTTCTTCCGTTTTCTACGTGATGCATAAAAAAAAAAAAAATATCCTTTTAACAAAGATGTTGGCGCCTGATCTTTTAGTGACTTTATGATGTCCAGTCACGGTTGCCAATTATGTCCACAACGAGATACTGGAGCTTGGTGCTTGATAAAAGATCAGGTGCGTAAAAGATCAGGTGCAAACATCTGGTGCACCACGTTGGATACCAGATGTTTGAAAGTAGTTCGAAACTTTGGATTGAACCCTACACCCAATTAATTAACTATTTCGGAAAAGTAAAATTCATCAGCAGTAGGGACACCCGTCTAATTGTAGTGTCATTCATTCTTAGGTAGAGCCCCAAACTAATTTTACATCCGTAGGTGATAGGGAGTAGGAATCGCCCGATAATATGACCGAAACTACGGATTTCGTGCTTGACCTCCTGACCTTTTTGGAACTTGACACGGACACTATAAAGTTACTAAAAGATCAGACCCAAACAAAAGATGTTTTATTTAAATTGGAACTAATATAACCATAACATCAATCTCGCCTGTAATCCCCGAAGGCAGATGAGTATCTATAAATAATAGTACACCCACATTTCACCAATTATTTTTAAGTCCCATGTTATAAGGGGCCGGCCTAATGCCATCAGTCGGGTACTGAGAAATTCTAAGTGGAAAATCCAATAACATTTTTGCCCGACCTGGACCTCATGCCCAGTAGTAGGGCTCCAACCAGTGGATAACATGGCCGTCAAATTGTCAATTTTATTTTAGAAAAAAGAGATGCTTGACCGCTTATATTCTAACTAGATTAATTACCTTCCATATATTTGTCGGAGAGAAAATCGTTTTGTATTTGTGCTTTTGATTTAAAAGTGTAATCGCCTGGCTCCTTCTCTGTCTGCAATCAATTAAACACAACACAATAGTAAAAAGTTTATCTAGTTTAAATACCAGAAGCGATAAAAGTATTTATTTTGTTATAAGGATCAATTTGTTACTACCAAATGTGCATTAGAAGTACTTTATCAATTTTTATTGCATTTATGGTTCACTATTTTGTTGGACTATTCAAGATAAACATTTCCATAACACTTTAAATACGTGTAACTGTAACGGTTTTTGCAGCGCACGCCAGAATAGTTCGCAGAAGACAGATTTTTTTTCCTACTTACTTGACACTTATCGTTATATTTTGGAAAATTCACGCAATATCTTTAGTAATTATAGCCTATGTGTTATTCTGATGTATAAGTTATATTATTGTAAAGTTTCATTAAAATTAATTCAACCGTTTTTGCGTGAAAGAGTAACAAACATCCATACATCCATACATACAAACTTTCGCGGTTGTAATATTAGTAAGGATTCATTATGATGATTGTATTTTTAATAGTATTTTGTATCATTATTCCTCTCAACCGAAGCACCTGCCATCTAATCTCTTCACCACCCTTGGTTGACTGGTAGAAAATGTCTAAGGCATTTAGTCTGCCTTTGTACCTTTTTTGTGTACGATAAGTTTAAATAAATAAAGTGACAGCCGATCTTGACACTAATACTAACATTATAAGGAAAAACGAAAATTTCATCAGCCTAGGGTAATTTTTCAGTCACATCTATCTATCATCTTCAATCCTTGGCCACCCAATGCTGAGTGTAGGCCTCTTCCAAATCTCTCCACTTTTGGCGGTTTTGTGTTATGGATAACCAGTTACTTCCGGCTACTTTAATAAGATCGTCTGTCCACGTAGTCGGTTGTCTTCCCAATTTCCTCCGTCCCGTTCGTGATCTCCACTCCAGCATTTTCTTCCCCCATCTTCCATCCAGTCTACGGCATATATGGCCCCCTCACTTCCACTTTCTTTTTGCTATCACTTCGGCTATGTCCGTGAGTCTCGTTCGTCTCGGTATTTTTCACCTGGTCGTAGAGGGAGATGCCCAACATGGCTCGTTCTAGAGCTCTCTGGGTGACTTGCATGCTGTGGATAGTGTTCAGTCACATGCTCTCGTGCAAACGAATTGCCCATGCCGTGCTCTCCGTTTGAGAGACGATAATTATCTCAAAAATCTTAATGTATATATTTTTTTACTTTATTTTGTGTGGAAGTAGGTAACGTACAATTTGTTTGCTCGTAGACTATACTTTGATAAAAGCAATATTCTTGATAAGATCGCCTCGATTCTTCAGATGTCTTCATCGCTCACTTTCGCTTGAAAAAGGTGCGCGACCTTTATTAATCAATGAAATTGACAAAACTTTCATTTTGTTTATTTCTGTTCGTTTATATGATTTAGCTTGATAACGAATGATTCAGTTTTGCTAACTTTTACACTAGGGTTCGCAAGGTATGCCTATTGCAATTGACCGGGCACAAATCCAGGCTCGAATAAATGATAAATGATTTTATTTCTGTAAGTAGGTTTGAACAAACACTTTTACACGTCAATCATATTTTTTTTTTAAACTAGATGAGGTCGGCGTTTCCTATCTAACTACTCTGAGAAGAAAGGCCGAAACAAACTCAGAGGTCACAGTCTCTTTTAAAGTTCAGACATAATCTTGGTCAGATCATGTGAAAACCATGTGGATTGGTGTCTGAAATGGTATTTTGAGGAAAGAACCACACAGATTGAGTGGACCTGTCCAATCAGTGCACGCATTTATCAGTAATCATGCAGCTCAACTCAGAACTTGAGGAGCTCAAAGATTTGACGAACATTACCAAAGAAAGGACATTTGGGTAGGCCGCATAAATTACTCAAACTGCCAGATTAACATTAAAACTAACTCAGAAAGAGATGAAACACAAAACAAAAAACAATAACAACAATATTGCGTGAACACCTAATTCAAATTCAAGATTGTCAGTCTTTTGGGCTTCGGACTACCAGTAGAGACTGTCAACGAGCTACGAATGACAGCCCGGACCGATTGTTTAACCTGCTTTATGTGGCACGGAGTGCTCTCGATATGTAATGTATCATCTTCGCAGCCTTTAAAACTTCGCGCCAGCCGTGTTTTGGGCAGTTTTTTGGAGCTATCTACTCGTTATTTAAACGAAATATCAACTTAAAAAAAATACATCAAAATCCTACTTAATCTTGATTCCATAATGATTGTTTTCGTTTTTTTTTTTAAATCATGCGCGGTGTATCAGGAATCAGTGTGCCGCAAAGAGGGAGCGAATGCTCAAGGTTGTTTGCTCGGTGAACTGCCTTAAGGGCCTAAGTCCCATTTGGTAGCGTAACACGGTCATTTTATGAACCGTACTGCTCATTAACGGCTTGTTTTGAAGATTTGAAAAATATATGATTTTGCTATAGATTCATATAGATCATTTTGCCGAGGGTACTTTTTTTGTATGGTAAATACTTTTGCTGTAAAAAAATATTTTCCAACACGCAATATTTTGGCTTCTATTCCATACTCCTACTAAACGGCTTCATTATTTGGAAAAAAAATACACTGAAAAATAGATAGTTAGAGGTACCACAGAATCGCTAGAGCACAATTGTAAATTAATCAACATTTGCCAAGGAATATCCCCATTTTGAGATTAAGGCTCAGAGGTGCCCTGCGCGGGCGCGGGCGGCAGTCGTGCTTTAGCATTCAGACGGGAGATGAGGATACTATGGGCCTTAACTTTCGATTGGATACCCGTGGCCCCATCATTTAGCTATGAGTTGCTCACACACTGACACTAGTTCCTTCTACACTCGACACTGTTCTATAATTCTATATTAGAAAAAGATCAACACGACTGCAGTTAAGATGCCAAGGAAATCAGCTTATTTCATAGCCCTTATCGCGCAAATGAAAAAGACACCCCACTAACCACCCAACCAACCAACCATCCTAGTAACCAACCTAGACACAAAATAAAATATCGAGTTTTGACGAGGCCCACTTATCGAGTTATTTCTTGACATCGATGCCACTTAAATTCCTAAATTAATTCTACGACTATTTGATATCTTTCAAAGAGGCTCTCAATGAAAGAAATGTATCGGAAAACAATTGAATAAGTCCTTTGTTATTACAATTCGAAATAAAATCGTGAATTAATAAAGAAAAGGGGGTCTTTTAATAAGCGGTGGTAAGCATAAAATTATACTGCATAACACATTCGTTGACAATTCTTTTTCGAGTCTATAGTAAATATATACACTATGTTAAAGAGAAGCGCCACGGTAACCCACGATATTCAAATTTTCTTACTAATTGTAATATATATAATTATTATATTTTTTTTCTTCCGAGAAATTTGTTTTTTATAATATTTGTACCATTGTGTTCATTATGTGATCTTCCTGTGCGAGTCACAATAAATACCTTTTCTTTCTTTCTTTCTTTCAGTACAAACTTCTATAATCATATAATTATTATAATCCCATCGCCACCTGTGCTTTCGAACCACGAAAAAAAATATTAAAACAGTATACAGGGTGGCACAGACATCAACGCGAAACTTGTTCACCGGATAATATAAAAAGTAGCTTTTCCACACAGTTTGACCGCGTTGGTATTACTCTTTTCTATTTAACAACAGATATATTTTTTTAATAACCGACGAAAAATTTCTACGATAGTCTAGAATCATATGTGCTGAATTAATGGACACACTTTTCGCGGCGATGTTCCTGCCACACTGTATATGGGTCAATTCTCACCGAGACGCGGCGCGACGCGCACTTTTTAAGATCACGATACAAAATAGATCTTATTTATTTCACAATAAGGTATACGGGCTGCACAACGCGGTGCACCTTAGCGTTCTTCGACACGCTTTCGCGCTCGTAGTGAAATTATACCTTTTCGTGTTGTAAATAAGTTAGATATTCTGTTGCTATCTTAAAAAGTGCGCGTCGCGCCGCGTCTCGGTGAGAATTGACCCTAAATGTATACATATAGTACTTACCAATTCCACGGTGACATTCGCACACAGGTCTTTTCTGTCTCTTTGACAGCTGTCACAAGACATGTCAATGACAATATTGGGCTGCTGAACGATGGCCGCTTCACCGATAATACTGTTTTCGATGGTAATGTCTGGAAGCAGTACATACATCATCAAGTATTATGGCTACAAGCTAAAAAGTGGAGGGTACTATTGTAGCCCCACATTGTCTCTATTGTTTTCGTTTATCGTTTACACCGAGTATTTTTTTTGGGTACGACATTTCGCTGGTCAGCCTAAGAGGTTGTCGGCTGCTTAATCGGACTTAATAAATTAAGTATTTCAACCAGGGCTTAAAAACTTAAAAATAATGCGACTGCTCGCTAGGGCATCGTTTGTAGAGGGCAGCAAGGGACTAAATCGGACTGATTATTATTTAAGGACGTATTTAATGCAACAGGCTCAGCGGCGCGGGCTGGCTAGAGCAAGGGTCGAGACGGACATTGATTGAGAAGTCGTGGCTAGGAGGGACGGTCTACGACGGTGTACCTTGAGGGTGTTAGTTAGCTTACTACTCTCCTGGAGGAGGTTTATAGCGTCATCGGGAATGGTTAGGAGGATGCCTCGGTCGGCGATTCCTACTAATGCGGGAGGGAGTGTAGCGGGTGGCTGCCACGATCAGGGCCACCGATTGTAAGTAAGACAAATTCTCAAAAAAGCGAACAAAAAATTGTCAACAAGACATCTCTGAAACAACGTCAATACGTGATATGATACATTTTTTAAATACGACTTATTTTTCACAAGACTTGTTGTACAAGTATCACAAGTTGTAAGTGTTCAAACCCGAGGTTAGAAACACACGAAAACAAAGGCAACAGCTGCTAGAATGATGAACAGGATTGGTCACATCTATCGCATGGCATAGGAGCAAGGATTTTATACATATATATGTCACCGTATCATTATGAACATTGTCAGTTAATAATTTATCTCGCTAGATTATAAACTGTCGATAAATTGTGAACTGCAAAAACCAATTACAATCGCACTATTTTTCGATCGTTTATAATCTGTCCGTCAAATTGTGAACTGGTATCATGACGGATAGTACCTTGTGCTATTACTACGAGTAAATAGTCAAATAACTGCCACTAACTTGGAAGTAGCGCTCGCTTGGCTCGCGCGCAGTTGGTCGCAATTCCAACCTTTTTTTTGATTACGGTGGGAAATCTTCATGGACGTCCTCCGCCCTGGGGAGGGCGGAGGAGTCTGTCAGACTCTTACTGACTAAAACCACCCCGGTGTTCCGTTTCACACTTGCACCGGAGATCACGGGAACAAGAACGATTTCCGCGATCCCCGGCTAGTGCCGGCCCGCCTCTGCGGGCCACCTCGCGTGTCGCAATTCTAACCTAACCTAACCTATACGGTCAGTAAGCAGTATGGTGCAGTTCACAATTTATCGACAGTTTATAATCTCGCAAGATAGATTATAAACTAATAGTGTTCATAATCATACGGTGAGATATACATAGGCAGCCTATAATGTTTTCACTGCTGGTACAGAGGCCTCCTCTCTGTGAGAGGTAGTAGGCCATAATCCACCACGCGGGCTCAGTGCGGGTTGGTAGATGTCATATATCTTCGAATTTTTGGTTCTAGGACATACCGGTTTCTCACGATGTATTTCTTCACGGTTTTGAGAGCAGATGGCCAATTCTCGTAATTTAAAAATGTTCATAATCTAGTCGCAGTCTCATCTCAGCGACAATCAAATGTCAAAGAGTTGTCAAAAATGTATGGAAACAAGAGGCATTTTTGACAGATTGAGACTGAGATCAGACTGTGAACGTTCTTAAAATTACGAGAATTGTCCCTCTGTGCTGATGAAATAATTTATACAAAGTAAAGCGCCTGTCAAGGTTCGTACCTACGACCTTTAACTCGTAAGTCGCGGCCGATTCGATCGGCTCACCACTGCTCTCATGTGTTTGATAACTTACTTCCAATAATATCCTTTAGTAGTTCAGGAATTTGCACACGAGCGCACACTTGGACAGTGAAAGATGTATCTTGCTCTCTTACTATCTGTGAACAAATATGTCTGTTTAATTCAAGGATACGAGTATTACGTAGAGGCGAACACACCACATTTAAATCATCAACTTCAGCTGGATCTCAATTACATTTATTGAAAAAAAAATAGATGAAAAAATCTAAGAAACACGCTTTAAAAACCAAACTAAAAATGCAGAAAATAATTTCAAAAAAGCGTGAGATGCTTGATATTAATTGATATACTATATATATCTAGATTAATTCCCCCTTTTTTAGTTTGGTTTTTATTAAAGCGTGTTTTTTAGTTTTTTAAACTATTATTTTTATTCTTGGCATCGCGCAAACTGTAACCATGAATTTAGCACATGATTTTTAACCACATAGGGTAAAAATGTTTCTTGTTTTTTTTTTTTAAATTTAAAATGTAAAAACAAAAAAAAAACAATGCTGTTTCATAGAAAACTGCGATACGCGGTCGAAATGTCAAATGTTTTGATTAATCGACGAAACATTTCAAAATCAAGGGTAACAGTAACTGTTAAATATTCTAACGATCGTCATTACATAGTTTGAACTGTTTACAGGTTTAACAAAGAAAGATTGTCCATTAGAATGGTCCATTCATCGGCTCGTCCAATTCACGTGTTGTGTCACTAACAAGACAGACCTACGTACCTGTTCGCCAATTAGTTGGGTGGACAGTGTCACGTTTATCTTCTGCACGCATTTGAACAGCAGCACTTTACTTGAGCCCGTAGAACTAGCCGCCAATTCTGTTGAACAATTATATGACGTATACAGTAAGAATATTGAAACTAGTCTCAATATTTGCATTTCAAACCTTATACGAAAAAGTCTTTCTTCTTCTATGTATAGTATTTATGACATACATTTTGGGTAAATTAATATCGAGGTTGTATATAAACTTTATTCTCATTAAAATACAATATTCACTCACATGAGAAAATTAAGGGGAATCTAGTCGCGGGCTCGAACTCACTGGTGGGCCTGTCTAAAAAGCACGCGGTCTGACCAGGCATCGTGTCCGACAGAGGTAGTATCAGTGATGAGCAGTTAGACGCTAGTCTACACGCACAACGTTATTGAGTGAGATGCAGGATCATTAATAGTAAGACTGGAGCGTATAAAATTAAGAAAAGTCCTTCGTAAGATCGAGCTTTATGAAAAAACCATTGCATAAATTAATGACTAATAAAGTTTATTGAACTTTTCAATATTTGAGCTTTGTCGGTATCCACTTTGTTTTGAAGATTTTACACGTCTTTTATTACTTAAACACGCCCAAAGTTAGGTTAAATTACGAGTCTTTGTTGGCTCCTTACTTTTTAATGGCTTTTTATTTTAGCATTCTGTTTCCACACAGACAATATTAGAAAAATTAGGAAAAACCATACCATGTTTAATTTTTAATGTAGGTACATTGTCGAAAAGTGGAGTAATACGCTCCAGAAATTTGTAGGGAAAAAAATTTCGACTAGATTCACCTTAACACCATTACAAAACTCAATATTGTTAGGCGCTGTACAAAAATTTGATATTGGTACAATAATTATACTGTGCGGAAAAAAAAACTTGAAATACAAAAGTAACCAAGTTTCAGTACCAATATTGACAATGAAAACGCTCGTAGTGGGTCGTAACTTCTTAAGACCTAAAAAAATTGCTTGTTCATTAAAGACTTCTTCAAACAGACGCGACGCACAAATTGTTCCATGAGAGTCACGTCGCGCCTATGGTCTCCACCGCACAATTTAGAATACTAGAGGCAGCGCAATTACACAGTATCTTCCCAAATACAGAAGAGAGACGTCTCATTTAGGTGTTACTACAGAGTCACCCATACCCCGTCCTCACACAGATTCCACTTTTATTTTTCCAAGTGAAGTATAGGTTTCATACGAATGTGAAGCTTATTCGTTTAAGTTTAATTTTGATAATTGTGTGAAATGTTTTCTCAGATTCGCATAATACGTTTGTGAACATTACGCGCCGGGAAAAAAGTTAATATTCCAATAAAATTCTCAGCAAAGATGAAGTACTATCTATGAATCTTGTTCTCTCTAGGCTACTACTACTAAAAATAGTTTCTAATAAAAAAAAAATGTACCTTCACATCCATTATCGTCAATATCATCAATAAACTGAAGACTAAAGCCGAGAGTCCTATAAGACTCCTTCTGGATCCGCTGTGTCAGCTTCAGGTCTGACAGCTGAACACTCTTATGCCCTTCGGTATTGATCAGGTTATTGTAAAGCTCGTAACCGGACAGTATGTATACGGCTCCTCTTCCATGGTCCTCGTATGGTGCGCTTACTACCAGTTCTGTTAAGTTAAAGTCATTAAAAATATCGAGCTTGCAAACTCCTTAATTAATATCTAACAACAGCGGGGTAATTGCGTAATACACTAAACAGTTAAGCTATGCTTTCATTGTGACAGTTCATCAACATCCATTGCGTTATTTAAGTTGTTGAGCAGACCAATTTTTCGAACATATGAAGCAATGGATTAGCAATATCCATCAAAATTATTCAGATTGTGTTTTACGCAATTTGGGTTTTCAGAAGCCATTATATGTATAGCAAAGTGTTAATTGGGAGCGCCTCCGGGGCTGGCCTAGAAAGAGCTGCCGAGAGGACCTGGACACGTACCGCGAGGGCTAATTGGAGGTAGCATGGCGAAAAAGTTCCTGGAAAGATTTGGGGAAAACCTTTGCCTACCAACGGGACAGTACAGACTAACAAAAAAAAAGGATTAGGACCAAAAAGAATGATGTAATATGTCTCGCATAAAATAACGTAGGAAATCTTGAATTTCGCGTGAGGCAATCTTATAAAAAACCTAAGTTATAAACATAGCGTAGAAGGGGGGCGTGGTGACCTGAAACACAGGTTTTTTCCAAAAACCTATATCAGGCATTAGTCTCTCACAAGGATGGCATACAGCTGGGACATTTTTTGGGTGTGAAATCATAACTTCTCACGCTCTGGGTGGAGCAGGAGGGCGTGTCAGACTTTTACTGACTAAAACCCACCCGTGTTCCCTCAGTTGCCTGTGTGCCAGGGGCCGCGCCATCTCTATTTTTTGTACACTTTAAATTTGTGAAGAGAGAATAAATGATAAATGATTAATAGCTTCTTTATCACTTATTTAATACTAACCTGGTTTGCCGTCACCGTCTATATCTTTCGCAACAATGGCTGTGCCGAAGCGACCAAAGTGAGCATTAGCATAAATAGAACGAAGCCTTTTCTGATCATTCATCGTTATCTGAGGACAACAACAGACGATAAGTTAATATTACAACTTATACAGCATGTATATGAAAGTAAGGAGTTGTAGCTTATTAAAAACAGTCACACGGGTCGATAAGCTACGCTTGCCGCGGTTGATCCATGCATGCGTGAACATCTTTGCATACCAAGACCCCTCCGTGCCTCGGAAAGCACGTTAAGCCGTTGTCCCGGCTGTCATTCGTGGATCTTTTACAGTCGTTACCGATCGTCAGAAGCCAGTCTTACCAAGGGGTATCGTATTACCGAGTAACTGGGTTGTGTAGGTCAGATAGGCAGTCATTTCATGTAAAATACTGGTACTTAGCTGCATCCGGTAAGACTGGAAGCCAACTCCAATATAGTTGGCTGTTTAAAAGGCTAGTGCCATACATTTGGGTAGGGTAGGATTTGAAGTATTGTATGGCACAGATGACGATGTAAAAAAAAAATAATGAAATAGTGTTAGTAAAGTCTGAGTAATTAATTGATAAGCAAAATTACTACCAACTTGAATAAAATAAATAATAGTAAAAAAAACTAAGAAAACACACTTTAAAAAGCAAACTAAAAAAGTAGAAAATAATTTAATTCAATTAAAAACCGTGGGGTGCTTTTTGAGGTATTTTTATAATCAATTAATATAAAGCACCCCACGCTTTTTAATAGAATTAAATTATTTTCTACTTTTTTAGTTTTGTTTCTAAAGCGTGTTTTTTAGTTTTTTTTTTAAGTATTATTTATTTTAATTTTTTTAGTTCTGTTAACAATAACAGCGTGATTTTTATTATTTTTGGTTTTTTTTTTCAATATTTTTTAAATTATTGAATTGTCATCGGTCCTCGATAAGTCTACAAACTTTAAATGAAATCTGACCGTTTGAAGTGGGTCAAAATCAAGTCCAAAGGAGTCGGTTACAAACAAACATACCGGTGAAGATATTATAAAGCGTGTAAAAAGTCATACATCTATCAATTAATGACAGTTGTGATAGGCATTTCGCTATAACCTGCCAAACTGACGTACGGGGTAATAATATTTTTTCCTGACTGAACCAAATAAAACTTTTTTAACTGCCATAGAGTTGTATGAGTCAGAATGTTGGGCCACAAAAGGGATGAATGAAAGAAAACTGCATGCAGCCGAGATGAAAATGTTAAGAGGGATGTGTGGTGTCACACGAATGGATAGAATAAGAAATGAGTACATAAGAGGAAGTATGAAAATGGCACCGATAACTGAAAAGTTGGTTGGAAATCGGTTGTCATGGAATGGGCATGTGATATCTACGGAGGAATGAGGAAAGTGTCGTGAGGAAAGTTTTGAGTATGAATGTCGTGGAATTAGAATCAGAATCAGAACTTTATTTACTATGAATGTAGGTACAGGTATAAGATGTTGTACATAAATTAATGAGATCGGCTAGTCTACCTTAGGGCGTGCAAATTATTGTGTACATAAACTAAACTATGAATACAAATTTAATAATGTCAGCAAAACAAAACAGAAATTAAAGTGAAGTCAATTAATATTATTATAGTTTTTTTTTTGAGTGGGAAATCATCAAATAACTTCTCCCCGCTCCGGGTGGAGCAGGAGGACGTGTCAGAATTTTACTGACTAAAACCCACCCGTGTTCCCTCAGTTAGTTAGTCATAGTTGGTCAAATTTGTAATTAATAACTTACAAATTTATAAGCTATAAGATGATGGCTTTAAGAGTAGGGGGACACCAAAGAAACGATTGATGGACTGTGTGAATGATGATATGATTTGAAAGGGTGTGAGTACGGAGATGACGACTAATTGAGAACTCCGGAAGAAAAAGACATGTTGCGGCAACATCAAATAAATTGGAATAAGGTAGGGATGTGGTAGTGATGAGAGTGTGAATTAAAATTAGCTTTACAATACCCGGACTTTAATAACGAAAACTTTTTGTTTGTATTACCATGTCTCCACCTAAATAAATATGAAATGATCCGTGAAGTCGGTGACTTTGGATTAAGTATTTGAATTTTTTGTCACCGCCTTCCGAAATTAAGTTATATTTCACTTTGTAGTATTTTTTTGGAAGTTGGTTGTCTTTTTTTTTTGAATTTTTTCTACCTACCCCACACCAATTTGAAATTTCATCGTCCTTGGGGTCAAAACAATGCATATTTATGCGGTAGCAGCAATCGTGGTCGATTTGCTGACATTTTTTTAAGAGTTCCGTTGTCTGTCTCCGAAACTCATCATCAAATCAGTATGAAATTTATATGGGACCATTCGGAATAAACCCCTTTTGAACAAAACAAGAATTTTACAAATCCGTCTATGTATGACGGAGTTATGCACGAACAAACATAAAAAACATGTCGAATTGATAACCTCCTTCTTTTTTAAGTCGGTAAAAAATTTGCTTTACAATACCCGAACTTTAATAACGAAAACTTTTTTGTTTGTATTACCATGTCTCCACCTAAATAAATATGTAATGCTCCGCACTCGAAGCAATCATCTTCAGACTGCGTAGGCGCACCCACTAATAGTTCATCTAGTCCATCTAGATTGAGATCTGCAGCGGACATTGTCGTCCCGAACATTGTGCCAACAGCATTACTGCTCAACTCGAAGTAATGTTTCCGTGCAGCCTCCGTGTGATTTTGAGCTAATATAGATAACCATTTATGCTGCTTTTGATATTTGAGGAACGATATCTGAAAAACGATATTTTAAAGTCATTGAATCGTAAATGAATATCAGGTGTCGGGTATTTTAATCAACATGCAATTTGCTTGTTGATTATACAGAGTGTAACAGAAACCCTATTGCTAAACCATTTACAGGCACTTTTGAATGTCAAAAAGTCGATCAGTTGGAAAATTGAAGCTAGTTGCCCATTCCAAAACGTAGATCTCTATGAAGAAAATCGGGCAAGAAACTCCAAGGACACTCTTTTAAATCATGTTAGGTGTTACAAAATCGTGGGAACATTATTCTTGTTGGTTCTATATGTGAGAACAATGTAAAAAAAAAACAATTCTAAATATAAGATTTAAAATAAGCCATGGAAGTTAGGAGATGACCAGTCTCAACCGACGGCGCCCGTTCACGAACTTGACGCATGGATCAGCACCATCCAGCTCAAACATTTTGTAGGGAACCGAAAGATTCAACACACGCGCCACCATCAGTGAGACATTTAAGTTAGCATGACACACTCTCAACTGCCACGCTTTTTCAAGTTAACGTACATCAAAACATTCGATCACTGTAAGGGTCTTAAAATGGAGTTTGAAATAAAAGCTGTGGACTGCATAACCAAAAGAATCGTACAATATAAGAAATATGGCGCGTGTGTGTCGTCGGTTGCTCTCGCTAGTGAAGTGTGATGGGCTCTCGGCTCTTTGACCCGCGCAGCCGCCCGCGCTGTCGGCCACGCAGCCACCCGACGCCTGACGAAGAAAGCCGGCGGCGCCCGAACAATCATTGTACTCGACGGCGTAAACTAACTTTTATGTTTCTGTCGTCTAATGTCAAATATCAGAGCGTTACATTTTTTAACGCTTGAAATTTTTTGAAATATTTAAACAACTTTTTTGCAGTGGCTTATCTTTTTCTATGTTTCAAGAAACCGAATTTAAAAAAAATCCAGTTATATTCCTATTCCTATAACTAATATATTACGAGTAATGATATCGTTTAAATTTGTGAGTGGTAAGTTCCCCTCACCGTTAAATTCACCCTGTATAATACAGGTTGTATTTTTCAAGTGTTTTTGGATGGCCTGATCCGAAACTATAAGAAATTAGCTTTTGCCCGCTGCTCCATCCGCGTGGATGTGTGTTATCGCGGAAAAAAGTAGGCTATATCTCTACCAAATTCCATGACGATCGGTTCAGCGGTTTAGGCGTGAAAGCGATAATCACGCTTACGATCCGTGGAATAAAATTAACGGCGGACAGTTCTAGTATGGAAAAACTGTCGAAAATTCAAAATTTATTCGCAAGTTATGACTTATTCTAGGTATAAATATTTGGTGAAATTCGCCCTTAGTAGGCATAGGTATAGCGTGAAATACAGAAAGGGGTCTCGGGGCCGATTGATGATTATTTTAAGATCGCATTATTTTAATTACTTACAACTCCTTGCATACGTTTTTGTAGCATACTGAACGCGTACACTGTTTGGGTTTTGGAAAAGAACTTTCCCGAAGTAAGGCCAAAACCTGCAATAAAATAGAATAAATTATAATCAGTATAAGCTTATATTGTTCCCACTGATAGGACACAAACCTCCTTTCTTCGTGAGCGAGTGAGCTGCAATCTACCATGCGGGACCAGAGCTGGTTGGTAGATGTCACATTTGTTCGATTTTTTTGTTCTAGTACATGCCGGTTTCCTCACGACGTTTTCCTTCATCGTTTTGAGAGCAGTGGTGATTAAATTACTTACACATAAGTAAAGGCCTGCCTGGGTTTTCACTTCTGTCAGCACTCCCGGAGTGCCACTGTTTTCTTTATAATGTTTAACAATATTCTTGTATCAAAATTATTCATAAAACGTGTAAGTAACATAATTAACGCAAGACCGCATACACCCCAATTAGAGTATTGAATTAAAAGCATAATACTATGGCCGAAACCGTTTTTTTGTAATGCTAACTGTTATTATTAAGAAAATCGTGTTGACCCTAGCTTTGCTATAGGCATTTAAAATTAAGTCTTATTGCCTTGTAATACGAATTTTCTTTAGCTGAACCGATGGTAGGCATTGCAATATTTTTTTATTTTAAGTACCTATATAAAAATGTACTGAAATCGATTCTGTAGTAAATTGTGAACAAACTAATTCAGGACTTGCGTTTATTCTGTTACACCTTGTATGCGAGGACAATTATCGCTCTGCTTTTAGCTCTGGTGACAACCCAGCTTTAGCGCTCATAATAATAAACAGTTTGTTTTTGAGTTTAGCGTGTGAGGATAGTAACTTGAAGCCCAATTGCCCCTGAACCTGGAAAAGTGAATTGGTGCATCGGCGATGTCGCAAGTACGTGGCAAAGGTCCCGTAAAAACTTTGTGCTTCTTGTATTCTATTGTTCTACACCCACCGCAACTCGAATTACCTATCGCCAAGCGTTTGTTAATTGTTTTGTTCCGCATCGCAAAATACAGCCCACTAAATGATCTATAGATGAGAATGTTTACCTATGTTCCAGTAATGCACCAAGTTTTGGATATAAGATTTGTAGTCTGCCAATGATTTGACATCAGTATAAGGATTTGACAAAGGTAAGTAGAAGAAGTCTCCAGCCAACGACGTTTTTGCTATCAGCAACAGATCATTGTCATGATCAATTAATGTGGACCAACCGGTTCCGCCAGTAAATCTACCTAGAAATAAGATTTTATTTAATATAATATTATTAATGATTTTGACATTATTAATGGTCGTTTCGACATTATTATTAATGATTTTGAAATTATTATGAATAATGTTGACATTATTACTGATTATTTTGACATTATTAGTAATTATTACCAAAATTTTTCCAAATGTATGTACTAACGCTAGTGTTTAAGATGTGTAATTACTAACAAATTGGATTTTATTATCTGAAAAATAAATGATTTTATTTGAATATTTTACATAAATCTATCGGTTACCCATTGTCCACCCCCATTACGTCAGTTATATGTTATGTCCCACGTAATAAAAGGTGACCCTATTTTAATCAACCCAACACAAATCCAGATGCTAATCTGCCACTGAAAAATTCCAGATGTAAAAACCGAACCACTTTCCCCAACCCGGGAATCGAACCAAGGACCTCATCATGCCCAGCAGTAGCGATTGAGACCACTACACCAACAAGGCACTTAGATTTTAATAATTTAATAACAATATATAACATTACAGGCGGCAAACATGTTTTCATTGGATTTCTTACACCAGCAATTGGAAGAAAGGGCCATCAAAAATGTTTGTCGCCATCGTTACCAACCTTACTGATACTGTTTCTGGCCATATCTATAAGTACAGGAAAAGTTTTTAACCAGTGCACAAACTGTAACCATGAAGTCAGCATATCATTCTAGACCCACAGCGCAGAAATTTTTCGTCGGTTATACATGAAGTGGGCTGCCGAGATTAAAATGCCACGGTGTAGAAAAGGAGAAACTGACTGACATATTATTCAAGGCATAGCCGTAACTACTGGGACTAGGTACGTGAAATTTTGCATACGGCTTCTTTTTTAATATTGGAAAGCATTAAGAAGAAGTTTTTGGAAATTTTACCTTTAGGAGGATGAAAAAGGGGGATTTAATTTGCATAAAGATCATATTATGCCTTCAGTTAATAAACTTCTTCTTCTTTTCGCGTCGATGGTACTCGTATACTTTCTTTTGTTATTTAAAATTTTATATTAGCTGACCTAACAGACGTTGTCCTGTCTTACCTATGAATATTAAAGTTAATAAGGTCATTACACGCAACGGTGAACCTAGTCCACATTTTTTGCATACAAACTTCGGGAGTGTTTTACTCTCCTGTCTGACATAGCACATCCAAAGTAAAATATGATATCGTTTTGTCTCATTATTAATATTATCTGTACGGAAACCAGAATACTAAAATAAAAACCCATTAAAAAGTTAAGAGCCAACAAAGATTTGTTTTTCTTGCTAATTGTACTTAACTTTGGGCGTGTTTAAGTTATAAAAGTAGTGTAAAATCTCCAAAACCAAGTCAGTACCGACAAAGTACAATTATTGAAAATTCAATAAAATTTATTGGTCATTGATTTATGCATTGGCTTTTTCATAAAACCCGATATTCCAAAGGACTTTTCTTAATTTTTTCGCGATTTTTTTACTATAAATGATCCTGCATCTCATTCAATAATGTTGCGCGTGTAGACTAGCGTCTAACTGCTCATCACTGATACTATCTCTTTCGGACATGAAGCCTGGTGAGACAGCGTGATTTTTAGCCAGGCCTACCAGTGAGTTCGAGCCCGCGACTAGGTTCCCTTTAAAAACCTATTCCTGACAATAACAAACATAACAAAAAAGAAATAGCAAAATTGGTCCAGCCGTTCATTTTTATATATATGGATAGTTAGGGCCCAGTAGGTGGCCACGTTTATTGTGGCATCAGTGGCATTATTCAGATCATCTAAGATGCAGGTGAACGTGCACTCCAGCAAGTGGGGCATGGTCTGATCAGAAGCACCGCAGTGGCACTGGGTGTATAAGTGCGTTTCAAGCTAATAAACTTGAAACTTGGCATAAATACATATCTAAGGAAATCATAAGGTTAGTATTTTTTTGTTTGGGGACTAGGGAGATTAGGGGGTGTTAAAGTTTGTAGGGGAAAATCTGAAACCACGGCAGACGAAATAGCTCACGAAGTGCTAGTCCTTTATAACGACACCATGAGCATCAATCACCAATTAAAATTTGGTGGTGATTAAAAAATGCTCACCAATTTCGAACAACAGACGTGGTAACTGCGTCACACACTACCAATGACAATGCTTTTCAGTTAGACAATTCAAAAACATTCATTGCGTGACTAACGTTGTCAAAAACAAGCAGACAAGTTTTTCAAACAAGTGAAGCAATGGATTACCGAAATCCTCCAAAATCCATCGGATCGTTATTGAAAGTGTGTTCCGCAATTAGAGTGTAGGAATACTTACCAGGTAATAATTTATTTCGTAGTGCTCGGAAACCGTTCTTGTTTGATTTCATGTAATACTCTAGAAGGCCTTGATAGCGAACTGTGTCGTCCAGGTCATTTTGTACGAAACATGTCCCGAACGTATCCGTTTGTTCCACTTTTTTACCACCACGAATAGTTGTATTTATATTTGTGGTCCATAAAGGGGCACACGTCTGTGAAATAAAAGTTAATTTTAACTAAAAAGAATAAATATTTGGGCATTTTTTTTTTTGGTTAGCTTGGCAAAAGCTTCCCCCACGGAACTCTTTTACCGCGCTACCTCGAATCAACCCTTGCAGTACGTTTACAGGTCATTCGGCTATCTCTTTCTTCGCTATTATTATTATTAATCATTTTAATTCAGAATTAATTATTACATTCCATAACTTGTTAGTAAAAAATAATTAAAACTACGTTAATAAAATTATTAATTATTGTACAAATTGAGCTATTACATTTAAAAATTAGAAAAATTGAGCTACTTAATATTATAGAGGGCACCACCCGAGCCGTGAACTGTATTCCAGTGTCTCACAACCGGGCAATCAACCCTTTAAAATATGGTATTCAGAAGGCTGTTGGTGCTGCCCTGCACGCGGCGCATCAGGGAGGCCACTCTCTTACGAACGATCGCCCTAAAGCAATCCGCTATATAATATGTTTTTTTATTTTCTCTCTTTATTTTCTTTTTGAATTACTAACATTAGCATGCTGTTAGTTCAACTGCATAGAGTTTTAGAGTCGGATCTTTCCGTACTCCACAGTTGAAGGCATCTAATGCCACCTTTACATCTGGCGGGCAAATACCTGCCGAAATTAATAATGTAAGTCAATGGCAATTTTAATCCGCGATCTTCGACGGCTGCTTGTGCTTCGGTCTCTCAAACTCAAATTGGCAAATTCGGTCCTTGATTGGTTACACACAAATCAGCATAGGTATTCACAATAATTTGATACGCTTCTGTACCGAATCAAACATCGTAGTAGTTATAAATAGTAGAAAGAGTTCTGTAAACGCTGTTTACAAATCTAAATTCCGAAAATTCTGTCAGTTTATTTAAATAAGACGACCGCTATTTTATCGACAGCTGGAGCAAGGTAAATCAGATAATCAAAATGTGTAATTTTGGATAAGCTAGCCTATCGAATGCTTGTGAATAGAAAGGAAGAAAAATTGTTTACTATGTCCCAACAAAACGCACATTACAAAAAAATACCTAAAATACACAAACAAAAAAACCAAAAGCCTCGTATTGAACTAAGTAAAGATCGATGTGTGTTCATGTCCATTGCTTGATGCTATGCAGAGGGATAATTGCGTTATAACCAGAGATCGGATATTCGGATGCATATTTACCTAAAGACAATTTTTAGCTATGAAAGTATGGAAGCGGCTTTATAAATTATTTGTAATATTTATTAAAAACCCCGGGATTCTTGGATTGCATAACTATTCAGATGTGTATTAATTTAAAATTATTGTTTAACCCGATACAAATATGTGTATGTACTCTAGGAGGGGTGGTTTGTATTTTTTAAAACAAAAAATAAACAACTAAATTAAGACTTTTTCGATACAAAAGCGCATTCCATGTTAGCCAACATCTCAACTTTAGGTGAATATGCATCCGAATATCCGATCTCTAGTTATAACGCAATTACCCCTCTAGGGTTGGTAGGGGGGGCTTGGGGGGTTACGGGTGGGTTATAGGTTACTTTTTATCCCGGTAAAACGTTCCCATGGGATAATTTTCGTACTCCACGCGGGCGTAGTTCCTAGCAAAAGCTTGTGCAAAAATATGGTCAAAACCAACAATACAATCACATTAAAACTATTAAACGACTACTGTGTTATCCACATTGTTGTTGTCTAGGGCTGATGCCTGCCAGAGGTGCGGGTGGTTCGAAAGAGATACCGCGGCCCCTGGCACACAGGCAACTGAGGGAACACGGGTGGGTTTTAGTCAATAAAAGTCTGACACGCCCTCCTGCTCCACCCAGAGCGGGAGAAGTTATTTGATGATTTCCCACCCAAAAAAAAAACCCCTATCAGTAGGAATCGCTTTCATTTTGAAAGTTGCACAACACTCATGGCGTTGTTTATGTTGCTAAGCATAGGTACGTCTATTCAAACATATGAAAGACTGGATTAGCAATAACCTTCAAAATGATTCAGTTTTTGAAATGTCATAAAATGTAAGTAGATCATATAAGACACTTTTACACGTCAATATTTTCTTAGTCAATATTTTAAAAACTAGATGGCGCTGGCATTTCCTAGCTGACTGTTCCCTGAGAAGAAAAGCCGAAACAAACTCATAGGTCATGGTCTCTTTTAAATTCCAAACATTATATTTTATTTGAATTTTATTTGAGTCTTACAATGCAGGGCCTTTTGAAGAAAGAGCCATTGCAGAATTGAGCTGATCTGTCTCAACAGACGGCATGTATCTGTAGCTCAACAGTATTATAGGGAGCTCAACGAACAGTGTGTTACGCAATAGGGTGCTGATTCATTATTTTAATTTCGGGCGTTAAAGTGGGTTTATGAAGAACGCTGGTAAATGACGCCGATATTGTCGGTGCTGGTTGTTATGATATGAATAAACAAAGAAAGAAAATACATTTATTCAGCACAGACTAAAAAGGCACACAGTATACAGCAAAAGAATTAAAATAAAA
This sequence comes from Antitype chi, assembly GCA_947359405.1. Taxonomy (NCBI): domain Eukaryota; kingdom Metazoa; phylum Arthropoda; class Insecta; order Lepidoptera; family Noctuidae; genus Antitype; species Antitype chi. Next base: position 4,543,373 of record OX375812.1, read on the forward strand.
TAAAACTACAACAGAAGGTATAAAGTGCAATGTCAGAAACTAGCATTAATGTGTTCCTCACGGCTGCACTAAAGAGGCCCAGTTCAGCGAAAATGCCAGACAACTTGTGTTTGACGCTGGTTTTCAACTGGACATGGAATACCTACACTATGAGTCAAAAACCAGTGACCCAGTCCTATTCAAACAAAAGGATATCTATGAGGATCCCAGCATATGGCAGGCCGCAAGTCGGAAGTAACAGACTCGGTAAACATTGGGTGACTCAGTCGAAACAGCCGCGACGAATGACAAGTAAATCGTTGACTAGAACCCATACAGTCGCTTTAGAGATGCGCAAAATATGTCAGTAAAAAGAAATGAATGAAATATAGATATCTTTTCGCCTAGCGAAGTAGTCCACTCATTTACTTCAGCACTTCATTTAGTTTAGCAAATCAGAACGAGTCCATAATAGTAAAGTACTTAATAATTAAAACTACGATATACAAAATAATAACAAAAAACAAAAGGAAACTTAGGCGTCGAAGTATTCCTCCGCATCGCTGTCATCAGGAAACGTGCTCAGAAGACTGGCAGCATTGCCACGTTGAATGGCAATGCTAATTCTTTGGCCAAAGAACGACCCAGCCCTCTGGTCACGTGAAGTGTCGACCAGCCGGCGAGAAATTTCCTTAAAAAGGAGACGTGCACTTGGGCCCCATGTCCCGAGCGTTTCGACCCCAAACGGCTCAAAACTGTAGTTACCCATAAGGTTACAGTATTTACGCCGCTTGAGGGTCTCAGCAACAGCAGCAGCGGCGCCAGCACAGCCCGCCGTGCTAGGAACATGGGATGGCGCAAGGGTGTCGACACATGTTGTGTCCCACACCAGAGGTCTTCCCACCTTCCAAGGCAATAACGTCATGCCGTCTGGTCTCTTCCCATCGTATATTAATAATAGTATATTTTATATCGAGGGACTAAACGAAGCCATAATGTACCAGAGGTGGTTTGACTCAATGAAACCGAGGGTATATTTGCCGTTTAGTCTCGAGGTGCAAACTGTACCTACAGTCACAGATTAACAATTTAAAACACATGGCGCCACCTTGGCAAAAACCATGGAACTAAAACTCTCTAGAACATTTTCGCAATGAAGATGGTCCACTCTCCACAGATAATACACAGACATATAAAACAGTAGCAGACCAAACATTCGCTAAAAAATGCGTACCCATTACGCACACATAGAGAGTGTTGTCGATACAGGGCCGGACTAGGGCCGGTTGCCGGTATTATATATTATAACGATATTGAAACGACCGATAATCTTACTGAAAATCCGCGAAAATCGATATTCTCTGGGTAAATGAAGTGTAGATTACTTATCAATAAAGTCTTAACGAATATAACCACTCATCTCTTCTCGTGGTTACTGTAAAAGGCTACTAAGGTAATATTTTAAGAAGACGGTGGGCGGCAGTCCTTTCACCTCCTTTTAACGGTATATTTACACACAGACCGTTGACGGGCATCAGTATCGGATAAAATAACTCTCCCTGCAGTCATTAACCCGTATGCCCAGCTTGGTGGGACCTAGAGTTAATGTGTTGGTATGCCTGAAAGCTAGCTTTTAAATATATCAGGAATTCTGAAATAAAACAATGAATTTATTGAATATATACATATTTATTTTGTACTTTTTTTTAACTTTATTTATTTATATATTCTTTATTGTACACTACAAAAAAACAATAAACAAAAAAATACACAATAATATATACAATAGGCGGCCTTATCGCTTTCCGCGATCTCATCCAGGCAACCATGGAATGGACAGGGGCATAAAATGGGGACGTTGTTGGTGCAAATAATGTGTTTACAATAAGATCACAACGACAAGTAATGTTCTTTATTTTCATAATTTAAAAACTACTGGTCCTAAAATAATAATATGTACAGGTATACAAAAAATAAAATAATCATAGGGCATCAAATAATATCCCACATACCGCAGTGTCTCAAGACGAAAGTCTTCGACCAGTGTGTGTTGCCAGTGATGACATATGGAACCGAAACGTGGTCGCTCACAATGGGCCTCATAAGAAGGCTTAAAGTCACCCAAAGGGCAATGGAGAGGGCTATGCTTGGAGTTTCCCTGCGTGATCGAATCAGGAATGAGGAGATTCGCAGGAGAACCAAGGTAACCGACATAGCCCGAAGAATTGCCAAACTTAAGTGGCAGTGGGCAGGGCACATTGCACGCAGAACAGATGGCCGATGGGGTCGAAAAGTTCTGGAGTGGCGACCGCGCACCGGAAGACGTAAAGTTGGAAGGCCTCCCACAAGGTGGACCGATGACCTTGTGAGGGCCGCAGGAGTCCGCTGGATGCGGGAAGCACAGAACCGGTCGAAGTGGCGGAGCTTGGGGGAGGCCTATGTCCAGCAGTGGACGTCCTTCGGCTGAAATGATGATGATGATGATCAAATAATACGTCCGCATCGTTGTCAATGGGAAAAGTGGCCAACAAAGGCTAACGGCTCGAACATAATAGGTTCCAATAAGATTGAAATATTTGCGCCATTTGAGGTTCAGTTTCAATCCTGGAGTTTCATGTTTTTAAATCCATGCATTCCGTAAACTTACATCCTTTGGAAACCTGGAAAAATATTAGTAAGCTCAATTATTACCTGCTGAATGAAATGTTAAAATTATGTGAGTAGCCTATACCGATTTATGTCCACCATCGTTCATATTATCCATCACATAGACAGGGTAACATAACCGGCTAATGAGACACAATTGATTTTCTATTGTAACGTATCACATGTGTACGCGCCGGGCCGGAGCGATTCTATAAATTTTATTATCATAGAATGTATGTTTACACTGGCAATCTGCACTCTGCAGTATTTTCAAACTATGTCACCAAAAAAATTTGAAATATCGTAGAGTAAACCGAGTCTCTATTTGATAATTCCATAATAGGTAAATATTTTCCATACAATAAAAAATATCGTCTTTGTTGCCAAATCCGTCCCTGACTTCACAGCATAATACAAAAACTTACCGATGAAAGGTCAATTCAGGTGTTTTGTGGTAGCTAGCACTGTCACACTGGTACGCACAGCACTTTACCATTTTATTTTTGTGTAATCGTCCCAAACAATTAATTTTTCAAGTAATATTTCGCGGTTGAAACATAGAACGCGATTCAGGATAAATGTTGCATATCCAAATGGCGGCGCGGTACAGACGGGCTACGCGTCAAATTTTGTCTATGTGTGGGTCAGTGTGACAACAGGTGACAGAACGAGATACAGCTTACGACTTGTCGCTTAGCAAAAAAAGGATAGAGAATCAAGTCCATCGACTATGGATTAATGTTTGGTCTGCTACTGTTTTATATGTCTGTGAGATAATAGTATATTTACTGGCTGTTTGAGTTTTTCTATGTCACATGAAGGAAATTAAAAAACGAATTACTTTTCACTCCGTAGAGACTAAAGTGGTTACTTTAGTCCCGCTTCGTAGGGCTATATTGGCGTACTTTTAGAGCATGAGAAGTAAAAATAATACAACGACAGTGATTGACAAGTTACGACAAATGATGCACTTCACTAGTTCAGTTTTATACGTACGTCGATTTTCCTTCATACTTAATACAGGCTTAGGACTATCAACCTAGAAATATGAATTTCGGGGATAGAGTTTATGGTGCGCCGGGCGCACAGTTTTTTTTTTGGGGTTTTGTCTGACGCACAGTTTGTGCGAGCGAAAAGAAAGACTGAACTAAGTGAAATAGAGACACATTTGAATGACTACTGACTTATCATTAAGATAAGTTTATTTTGTGATATGAAGTACACTCGAGAGCAATGAATCCGGGTCACTTAAAGAATCCTAAAAATCTCGGAAACTAAAAATGCTAGGTTAATGCAATAAATTGTATTTAATAGACAATGTAAAACTCCTTAAATGAAGGTATTAAAACTTCATAGTTATTGTAAAGTTATATCATAAAAAAATCTAATTTGAAAAAGGGCCACTTTCGAAGATGGAACTACGAAATTACAGCATTTGGTTTTGCTTTTGTTTGTAATCTGTCATTTATGTGGGTACATAAACCATGTTGATAGTGCTCTATATTCATTATTCAAGCTGAAATTATGTCGCTTACGCCTGAAGAATGCACCAGAATACTTACAATGCTGGAAACCGGCCGGAGTCAGCGCGATACAGCCAGGACTGTCGGTGTGTCGCTGTCAACAGTACAAAGAGTTCTCCGACGTTACGAAGAAACTGGTTCTAACCTACGCAGACCAGGAACGGGCAGAACCAGGTGTACCACAGCACGAGAAGACCGATACTTGGTGAACACCATGCTTCGAAATCGCTTTCTCACAGGAACTGAACTCACAAATCAGTTTCGACGCCTCGGAGGAAGTAACCCAAGTGCATGGACAGTAAGACGTCGGCTTGCTGAATCTAACTTAAAACCCCTTAGACCTGCAAACGGCCCTAAACTGGAGCGTGGGCACCGTATTTCAAGACTAAGATATGCCCAGAGCCACGTAAATTGGAGTATTGAAGATTGGTCAAAAGTTATGTTCTCCGACGAATCAAAATTTATGCTCTACAAGCACGATGGAAGACACAGAGTGTATCGAAGACCAGGGGAAAGATTCAAGCAAGCATGCATCGAAGAAAAAGTAGCCTACGGTGGTGGGTCTGTACTTGTGTGGGCCGGAATTTCTTCTGAAAGTCGCACAGAGCTGGTGATCATAGAAAACGGCTCTTTAACTAGCGTAAGATATGTGGAAGAAATCCTCAATGATCACGTTGGTCCATTTATGGTCAATTTAGGTGAGGATGCTATATTTATGCATGACAATGCCCGACCTCATACAGGTAGGATTGTGAATGACTACCTTCAAGAGATGAACATTACTCGTATGGAGTGGCCAGCGCGCAGCCCGGATATCAACCCGATCGAGCATGCTTGGGACGAGCTAGGCAGATGCGTAAAACAACGAAACCCTCCCCCAATCACGCTTCGTGAGCTCAAAATTGCTCTCACAGAGGAATGGGAGAATATTCCCCAAAATCGTATAAGGAACTTGGTGTACAGCATGCCAAACCGCGTAAACGCAGTAATGGAAGCACGAGGAGGCAATACGAAGTATTAAAATTCAAGAAAATCGTAATAAAGTTCAAAAATTTCATGTTTCCTATTTTTGTTTTAAGGAGAGATCAGCAGTTTTTTTCTTTATGTAATTTTGTGTTAATAAAATGTATGGTGACTCATATTTTTTTTACTTTCATTTAAGGAGTATTACATTGTCTATTAAATACAATTTATTGCATTAACCTATCATTTTTAGTTTCCGAGATTTTTAACATTCTTTAAGTGACCCGGATTCATTGCTCTCGAGTGTAGTTCATTTCCTTCAATCGTTCGCGAACTACCCGTGTCTAAGTCGCTTTACTTTGAGTACATAATTTCATCACCACTGCTTTCAAAACAGCGAAGGAAAACATCGTGAGGTAACCGGCATGTCCTTAAACTAATTTAAAGACATGAGACATCTACCAACCCGAACTGGGCCCGCGTGGTGGCTTACGGTCTACTCCCGCTCACAGAGAGGAGGCAGGTGTCCCAGAAGTGGGAACATTATTGGCTGTTTATGCTATGCTAGGCCAGTTAAAGGTCAAAGTTGTACCATGGACGTGCAGCCCACAGTACAACAGGGCTATGAAAAAAAAACCGATGATAATTTAAAATTCAGTCGCATTTAATATGGTAATTCACTCGCATTTCATTAAAAAAACAACGAGGAAAATAATATTTACTTAAATTAATTAACATTGTTTCTTTTTTCCGTCAACTTCACCATGCAGGATTACTATAAATAGTTTGGCATGTGCCTATACATTTATTGTAATGGTGTCCAAAATGTACCAATAAAATAGTGCAAGGTTGCCAGCTCAAATATACAGGATGGCAGGGACATGGACGTACAAACTGGTATCATGAATTCAGTACTCGATTTCTGGTTGCATCATGCATCTGACGCATAGCGGTCTAAATGTGTGCGTAGCATACTTTACTAGATACACACACGCGATCGGCTGTCACGCGCCGTTAAATTAATCTAAACTGAACACTTCGATTTCGTAATAGCCCTCTTAAGGTGAATCTAGTCGACATTTATTCATTCCATACAAACTTCGGGAGTGTATCACTCCACTGATTGACAATGTGCATAAAAAATTAAACATGGAATGGTTTATCTCATTATTAATATTGTATGTTCGAAAACGGAATACTAAAATGAAAAGCCATTACAAAGATTAGTTTTTCTTGCTAATTAGGTACCTAATTTTGGGCGTAAGTAATAAAATAAGTGTAAAATCCCCAAAACCAAGTCTGTACCGACAAAGCTCAAATATCTAAAAATTCAATAAACTTGATTGATCATTGATTTATGCAGTGGTTTTGTTTATAAAACTGGATCTTCCGAACGTTGTGCGTGTAGACTAGCGTCTAACTGTGCATCACTGATATACTATCTCGGTTGGACACGATGCCTGGTGACACAGCGCGCTTTTTAGCCAGGCCGACCAGTGAGTTCGAGCTGGCGACTAGTATCCCCTTAACGCTTTCTTTTACAAACATTGACTAATGCGTAATTAATGTAATGCAACAACGAATTTTGTCATCTTTTGTTACGCCACTCCCAGGGGTCTAACGAGCAAGAAAACAAATAATAATAGGTAATTACCGGTTTCACGAAAGTAAAAAAAACTTCATCCACGACGTACAAAAATAGAATAAAAAAGCAAGGCAAAAACTTACAAAAAAGTATTCATCTGAAGCAACTATCGTAGAACCCAAATGAAAGTGTTGTTTTGGAAATTTTTCTGAAAAAAAAAATGTTTGTTAATTTTTTTTTGTGACTTTCGTCGAACATCAAATCTTAAAATAAATCCCTTCGCATAATTAGTAGGTTTTTGGTTGAAAAAGGATTTGTAGACTCAGTACGTTGTTATAGCAGGAAGACGAGTAGAAATCCATCCGAAATAATGCTTATTAAATTACATCATTATAATTTTTTGCGATATTATACTACGTTCGCACAGTCGTGATGTAAAAATATCGCGGCCACTGGATTTTCAACTCTCGGACTTAAACCGAGCGTTGAGAATAGGGTATTACACCCATTTTTGAAAAGTGTCCTAATTAGATTCTAGAGTGCTAATAAACAACTAAAAAAACACAACATTTTTATTTAATCGATTAGTGCCATAGAAATGCATTTAAATTTTACATTTCAAATTTGGCGCGTAATTTGACAAAAACGCCAATTTGCTCTGTGGGTATGACGTCAGTTTGCTATATAGACAAATGCGCTGATATTTTAAATGATAATTGTTTATAATTTAAAGATGAGTTATTATTCTACATAGCGTTGGTTTGCTGTTCCTGAATGCAAAATATTATTTAAATAAAAATTACTTTTGTAACGAAAATAATAAAAGTACAAAGTTGTTCAATTGAAACGCCGCGCCGTATCACGTAATAACATGGCGGCTACTATTTCATGGTGTTCAAAAACAGATTTAAAAAACTCTTTGAATTGAATTTTAAAATTTATTTTGTTAATTCATGAACTAAAACTAACATTTTCCGACTGCATTTTGCCTAAGCTATCTCAATATAATATATTTTTATATTATTTCTCTTAAAGAGTAAAATACCATACTCAACAGCGTGTCGAAAAAATACACTGTTCGGTTTTCAACTCTCCAGTGCGTGAAAACATCCCGCCACGCGCAAATGGACTTAGTACTAGAGACTGACCTATAAATTGCACTATCATCAAGATGAGTAGGTCCCGACCGACCCTTGCTCGTTGAAGCGCCAGCCCGCGCCAAAGCTAAGCCAGTAGCTTTAAATTCCCCGATCAATAATAATGCAAATATTTTGATCCAGCCTGTCCCCAATGATAGCTGTCCCCCTATCAGTGACGCCCTGAGCCGAGGTCCGTACCCCACAGGGGGTGCCCTCAGCGTGCAGTCGCTTAGTTTGTAACCCCTGGCTGGAGGCGTTAAGATTAACTTCTTAATGGCAGCCCCAGGAAAGCCCGGTTGAGCAGTCACGGCCTCTCAAGGCCAACTGCGAGAAGCCCAACAAAAAAAAAAAGAAAAAAAAAGATGAGTAGGTACTTCTACTTAGTTTCTTATAATCTTATTCCCATCTAAACTGATACCGGGCATGAATTCACTATTGCCACTTAACGATTCCTTACACGAAACCACGTCAATCACACACTTCTGCTAATATCGTATTAATATTAATAATATCGACAAATTGTCTTGGAAAATACAGAATATGACATTTTGATTCCTTACCGTTTCGACATAGATTTCTAAAAAAACACGATATTGACGTAGTTTGAACGTAGTAAGATTTCGCGGGGAATCATTATAACCATACAGAATTGGGACCCAGGGCCGCAGTGATATCAACGCGCAACTTGTAACCATGGATTCCGAACCACCAACCATCGTTGAAATTTTTCGTCGGTTTTTTTTTTTAAAGCTGTTCCATATATTTTGACTCCGGAGGTACTGCATTTTTCTATGAAACTTTCATACGTTGAATGCAATTTGCAGGTCAGGACCATGGAAAATTTATAATCCTACTGAATTATTATTTCGTGAAAAAGTAATTCAATAGGATTCAATGAATTTGGAGACTTGTATTGATGATCTTAATGATAATAATTCTGAAAAGCCATATTTCTTACGGTCTCGAATCAAATTTTGATCGACATTCAACTTGACACTTGACCTGCGAATTGCAAAATTAAATTATTCCGATCTGTCACCCTGATCTGTCTCCCTAAGGGGACAAAGCGAAGGTCTGGGACAGAAAGTTTCATCTGTCCCCCTATCAGTAAGTCAGGGGGACAGATGAAACTTTTTATTCCTGTTTGACCCTATAGATTTTTTTTTTTTTTTTTTAAGGAATGCCACTTCACTTTTGCAATATTAAATTAAGTAGGGGGACAGATAGGAGTGAATAAAGTTCGAACTGTTCTGAACATTTTTCCCGATCTGTCTCCACAGGAGGACAAAACAGAGAGAATTTCAATTTCGCCGGTCGCCCTAGTGCATCTTCCTCAATCTCACATAGATTAGATAGAGTAGGTACTATTTAACCGGTTGAAAAGTAACGGGTAGGTATTTATTTATTTCTTACCTATACTATATTCGGACGGGCTGATTTCAATGTTTTGCTCAGCACAAGAAATGTTTTGATAAACATTAGCGTCTTCCAATTCACAATTGAATATTTTCCCTATGAAGTCTGCTTTCGGGGCGCCGACCACTGTCGAAATAAAGTTAGAGTGTTACAAAAGATCTCAAAGCACAGATTAAAACAGCCAGTCTATTCAAATCAAATCAAATCAAATCATTTATTTTTGCAAACATGGGTAATTGGTACATAGATGTTTTCTTAAAAAAGTAGTCCTCCATATTCTACCGTCTCATGGGCATGCAAATAATATTCCTTTCCAAAATTATACAGAAATTCTATTGAATAATTATAAATGTCAAATCATTAGAATTCCAAAAAAAAAAGAAAAGAAGAAACAAAAAACAGATTAATATCATTAGTGACATTTCTACAGTAATATGTCAAAAAAAAAATTGTATGTCAAAGTGTAAATCTGAATAAAAAGTGTCAGAATAGGAACATGTCAGGGACATGTGTGTGTGTGGTGTCTGTATAAAATATCTATTACAGTGAGAACTAACGTAAAGTGAGCTTAAAGTGAGCAGTCATTCGATTTCATGCTAGAGATTAACACTATTTGTCACTTCACTTTAGTTTTCTGGGTGTGAGATTTTACAGAATAGACCAGCTGCTTTCCGAGAATACAGAGCATTGAATTTTTTTAAGTGAAAATTTGCTTGAAATGCTCACGTTCTTGTGCACTAAAAAAAGCGACAGCTGTCAGCCGTAAATTGGCATTGGACGAATCCAATGCGAATATTATTTTTTTTGTCCTGTTGTCGAAACAAAAGGACATTTTTTTTAAATGATTTCATCACAACTGTTTTCAAAACGGTGCAAGAAGACATCATGAGGTAGCCGAGATGACCTAAGACGAAAAAAGATGTGACATCCATTAACCGGCACTGTGTTTACGTCGTGGATTACGGCCTCCTACCTCTCACAGAGACGACGCTTGTGTCCCAGATGTGGGAAATTTATAGGCACAAGCTGACCTTGAGTCTGAAGCCTAACAAGCTATATATTAAAAAAATACAAAGTTTTTTACCCAGCGTTTTAGTTTCATTTCTATAGGCCATAGCAAAACCGAAGTCAGATCCTTCTTCAGCTTCCCCAGACTGGATGATCACATTTGATGGTTCATGGTAGAACATAGCAGTAGCGCAGTGTACTGCTTGGACTACGGCTAGAATAGCTAACATTTTTCTTTCTGTAAAAAAAAAACAACAATAATTTAACATCGTGTTGTAGGTACTGAAAAGGTTGTCTGCAAATAACGACCTTACGTTGTACAGGCTGGCGATAAAATAAACTTTAATCATATTCGAACATTCGAGCATTTTTAGAATAAGCTTGCTGATTGGAGGCCTTAATTTATTAAAGTAGCAACAGGCAAGTTCAGTTAAGCAGCCGAAAACCTCATAGGTTCAACTGCGAGACGTCATTTCCAAAAAAAATACCATGAAATCATAGTTTATTGGAAACTTGCGCTTACTCGGAATATGAAGTTCAGTAACTTATTTATTTATTTAACCATTTATGTACACACATATATAGACAGACAAGTAGAAGAGAACAGAAAAATAGGTACATCCCTAATCATTAAAAATTGACGTTTTCAAATCTAAATTCTTGATAAAAATCTTGGAGTTATCGTTTTAGATTGTGTAAGCTAAATTATTGCCTTCAAGTTGACTCGAATTATTGGTGTTCTAGTAAAAAATATATCATAATCCAACGCGATAAGCTAGCAGTCATTTACAATATTTTTACCGTGCGACTACGTTAACAAATCACTTGCCCACGCGCACGTATGTGCATTACTTTCCTTAATGACTGCATGCTCTAAATTTTCCTCATAACTCACGTTGAATTATATATTTTAATTTGGCGCACCATTCCCATTTCATCCGTTAGGTATAAATTTATAATAGATTTTTTTCATTCATTTACTTCAACTTTAAGAAAAAGATGAGTATTTCATAATCTATTAACGTAAAATTTAAAACTGTAAGGTAATACTTTTTGAGAAAATCGCGTATTAATCTTGCAAAAATGTAAGGTTTCTTTCATTCTTGTTACTGTAGGTACCGTACTGTTCGTTTCGTTATGTTATATCGAGACTTTTTACAACTAGACAAAATATTGAGATTTCTCTAAGTAAGATTTCTGAAGTTTAATACTATTGGTTCCGGCCGGAACCAGCAGTGCGCGACCGGTAATATTATTGTATTACACACATACACCTTCCGGAATAAAACTCTTAGTCGTGGTTAAAACGGCGTCAAAATCCGTTGGGTAGTTTAGAAAAAAAACGCGGTCATACAAACACACACGAAAGACCAATTCCCGTTATTAAAAAATATTCAAAATGTAGTCGCAATTTTATATTTGCAACAATCAATGTCAAGAACTAGTCAAAATGTAGGGTATTTATATTTATTTTTGATAGATCGAAACTGATAACTGACGGGCAATTCTCGTAATTTTAAGAAGATTCACAGTCTGATCTCAGTCTCAAACGGTTAAAAATGCCTCGAGTTTCTATACCTTTTGACATTTGATTGTCATCGCGATGAGACTGCGACTAGATCTTGAACGTTCTAAGAATTACAGGAATTGCCCTTCTGCACCTAATTGCGTAACACACTATTAATCAGAATCTGAATAATTTTGAAGGTTATTGCTAATCCATTGCTTCTTAAGCTCAAAAATTTTTATGCTTAGCAACGTAAACAACGCCATTTTTATTTTTGTGTGGGAAATCGTCAAAGAACTTCTCCCGCTCTGGGTCGAGCAGGAGGGCGTGTCAGACTTTTATTGACTAAAACCCACCCGTGTTCCCTCAGTTGCCTGTGTGCCAGGGGCCGCGGTATCTCTTTCGAACAACCCGCACCCCTGGCAGGCATCGGCCCTAGCGGACCCCTTCTACTATGGCTGATATCTCTTTGAGATGCGCGTGGAACACAACGCGTCGTCGACCCGGGCTTGGTCCTTACCGGACAGCGAGCTACCCATCTCTCGCCGTCCGCAAGCCCGCGCCTACGGTGGCTGGGAATCAGCCTGGATTACAGGAATTGCCCTTCTGCACCTAATTGCGTAAAACACTATTAATCAGAATCATTTTGAAGGTTATTGCTAATCCATTGTTTCATATGCTCAAAAAATTGTATGCTTAGCAACGTAAACAACGCCATGAACTGTCAAAATGGAAGCGATCCCTACTGATAGTGCATGACGCAATTTACCCCTCTGATTTGTGAACTACGAATTCAAAATCACTTACCTTCCATATTTTCCTCGTAATTTATGAATTATATTAATGAGTATTATAATCACTTATTTATATTAATAGACACACATATGATACCATGATATTTTGATAAACCGTATTTAAAACAATTTGTTCAGGAAAACACGAAGATCACCACTGCTTCGAGTAAACAGGCAAATCCTACTGTGATTCGTTTTATGGCTAATTTAGTTTTACTGAGTAAAATTAAATATTTCCTGTTAGTTGAGTACGGACACAATAAAATCGGGACGAAATTTTTTCACGCACTGACGGTGATTTCTTGAAAACGCTCAAAAGGATGGTTTTTTAAACCAGTGTATCTCTCTAACCGTAAATAATATTGAAAGCAAAAATATAATTTATATTTTTAAGTCTTTTTTGCATAGAGTGATCGAACTCAAAACATAATAAAACATACTTTTTTTTTTTTTGGGTGGGAAGTCATCAAATAACTTCTCCCGCTCTGGGTGGAGCGGGAGGGCGTGTCAGACTTTTACTGACTAAAACCCACCCGTGTTCCCTCAGTTGCCTGTGTGCCAGGGGCCGCGGTATCTCTTTCGAACAACCCGCACCCCTGGCAGGCATCGGCCCTTGCGGACCCCCCCATTTGGTGCTGACATCTCTTTGAGGCGCGCGTGGAACACAACGCGCCGTCGACCCGGGCTTGGTCCTTACCGGACAGCGAGCTACCCATTACTCGCCGTCCGCAAGCCCGCGCCTACGGTGGCCGGGAATCAGCCTGGGATTCCCGACGCCCAGGGCTTCTCCCGCGGCGACTACGGCCGTGAGGGCTCATATACTGCCTCTCCCTCACGTGCGCCGCCTCCCTCTTCGCGAGCATTACTGCTTCGCAGAAGGAGGTGACGGCTAACCATTCACTCTCGCTCCGTACCATGGCCTGCACCAGGGCCGGGCGCGAGAGATCGCCGCCGCCGATCGCCTCCACGAGGACACGGCGGTGCTCCGCCCAAGCCAGGCAGACCGCCACCGTATGCTCCACCGTGTCCTCAGGGCGATCTTCGCAATGGAAACACCCGGGCGTTTCCTCCCGCCTTATGCGAAACAGGAACCTCCCGAAACAACCGTGTCCGGTGAGGACCTGCGTCAGGCGGAAGGTGAGGACGCCATGCCGTCTCTCAAGCCACTCCTCAGAGAGGGGACTTACCGCCGCTATCGTGGCGTGCCCAATAAAAAAAAAAGATGGAACTCAAAACATAATTAAACATACTTTAATGCATCAAAAAAATCATCAAAGTCACCTCTTAACGATCTTTAAAACCAGTTTATCCCTACAATGACAATTATAATTATAATTAAAAATATACCATAAAATTCCAAATGCCAAACTGCATCCAGTGATCGATTATTTATTATTAAATAGTTAATATCTAATTTTATATGATTTTCTTTGCATTTTTACGACAACGCTTGTTCATTTATTATTCGAATTTATTACAACAGATTTTAACCCGTATCGGATTGCAATAAGAACTATTATCGCTCATAGCGACAATATTTAAAGTTACCAGGGCCTTAAGAGCATTCGTTCCACGCGAGCTGGCAACAATGCATTGCAACATGTTTTGCATAATTATTTCATGAAATACAAACAAAAGTATTTTTTTTTGTCTACCAAGCACTAGATCGTTGGTATTTATAATTATTTTTAACATTTACTCTTTAATAAAAACATATAATGGTATTACGTAATGCAAATAGCAAATAATTGACGGTATGTCAAATTGTTTTGTTAGTGCCTATTGGCCCGTTTTGAACGAGCAGCTAGCACCGTCTCCGGCAAATACAGAAGTTGTTTTAAATAACTAAAATATCAATAAGAAGGATTATTTGAAATAAGAACAAAATAAGGGAACCGCGAAAACATAAAACCCAATGACCAAAATACTTAGTAAGAAATCTCAATGAATTGTTTCTGTAATAATTCTACCGGTTAAATCCATGATGCTAGGAACATTAATAACATTCATAAGGAAATATATCAAAAGGTATTGTGATAAGCTTGTTGCCACCACATTTCAATTCCTGGTACACCACGGACTATTGTAAATCCAATGGTCATCAAGGAAACTCAATAGGTAAATACAAATTTCCAATCTTACTGGAACCTATATATTCGAGCCGTTTGGGGTTGAAACTCTAGGGCCATGGGGTCCGAGTGCCCACTTACTTTTCCGAGATATTTCCAAGCGGTTGGTTGACTCTTCACGTGAACAAAGGGCTGGCCTATATTTCGGCCAAAGAATCAGCATTGCCATACAACGTGGCAATGCTGCCAGCCTTTTGGGCACTCTTCCCGTTGACAACGATGCGGACTTATTTTTTGATGCATTATGATTATTTTCCTTTTTTATATACCTGTACATAATAATAGCTTTGCTTTGTGTTTATCAAATTATGTTAATTCATTAATAATTAGATTATGTAAGATTAATAATAAAATAGGTAAATACTGAATGCAAAATATAGTCAAAGAAATAAATTTTGAGCAAATTGACTACCAACTCATATTTTCCTTATATTGAAATCGCAACTGTCAGGCTTCCAGTCTAACCAGATTCAGCTGGATACCAGTATTTTAAATGGAGTGACTACCTATCTACCGTCCACAACCAAGTTACTGGGTAACATTGGTTATCAGACTTTCCGAATTCTGACTACCTACTCTTTGGCATTTGTATGTGATGCAAATCGATGGGCTTTTCTCGAACCCCTTGAATTTTCACCTAGGCTTTATGACGCAATTGTAAACAGTTGCAAATAGGTCAAACATCACGTCAATTTACAAGTCACCCTGTATAATTAGGTACCTAATGAACTTTTTGACAGTTTTTTAACATATGCATTGGTTCAATTCTTTTTTCTTTGATAAATAGATTTAGACTGGACAATCAATTAGACTGTTGACTGTTTATAGACATCTCAGGCCGGTAAAAATCCTTAAAAAGCGAATACGATCAAACTTTTATACTTACCCATTATAAGTCTTATCCGGCGAATTATTTTTAAAATAGGGAAATACTGTCAAAAATCCAAAATTAATTCACAGGATTACAAATAGTATAAGACTTATACAGGTACCTATAAAAGTTTGGCGTCGGGAATCCCAGGCTGATTCCCGGCCACCGTAGGCGCGGGCTTGCGGACGGCGCGTAATGGGTAGCTCGCTGTCCGGTAATGACCAAGCCCGGGTCCACGCGCGCCTCAAAGAGATGTAAGCACCTACTGGTGGGGTCCGCCAGGGCTGATGCCTGCCAGGGGTGCGGGTTGTTCGAAAGAAATACCGCGGCCCCTGGCACACAGGCAACTGATGGAACACGGGTGGGTTTTAGTCAGTAAAAGTCTTACACCTGTTCCACCCAGAGCGGGAGAAGTAATTTGATGATTTCCCACCCAAAAAAAAAAAACAAAACCCTATCAGTAGGAATCGCTTTCATTTTGAATGTTCCACAACACTCATGGCGTTGTTTACGTTGCTAAGCATAGGTACGTTTATTCGAACATAATTATGAAAGAATTAGCATAACCTTCAAAATGATTCAGTTTTTATTAATAGAGAAATGAAACGAAATGTTCATTTATGTAAGTAGAGACAAGTTTACACGTCAATATTTTCATAGTCAATATTTTAAAAAACTATGTGGCGCCGGCATTTCCTAGCTGACTGTTTCCTGAGAAGAAAAGCCGAAACAAACTTAGTTATTTGATGATTTGGGTAATCATCACCCTCAAAAAAAAATATACCTTTGCAATGCTTTACAGATAGAATATCAGTTGGTTCCGTAAAAATAAATCGCGGTTTTGAGTGTGTTCAAAAATATGTAATTTTTTCCTTAATTTTAACTGCTAATTAAGGAAAGAATTGCATTTATTCAGGTTGGCTGATTGATTAATTTAGGTAGAGGAAAAAATTGGTTCATTCCTAATCGGATGTAGCTGAGTACCAGATTTTCCATGGAGCTACTGCCTATCTGACTTCCATAATCCAATTACAGGGTAATACGATACCCAATGACTGATTGTCAGACTTTTGGGCTTCTGACAAACCTTAAGGCCCATAGTATCCTCATCTCCCGTTTGTATGCTAAGGCACGACTGCCGCCCGCGCCCGCGCAGGGCACCTCTGAGCCTTTATCTCAAAATGGGGATATTTCTTTGATTAATTTACAATTGTGCTTCGGCGATTCTGTGGTACCTCTAACTATCTATTTTTCAGTGTATTTTTTTTTCCAAATAACGAAGCCGTTTAGTAGGTGTATGGAATAGAAGCCAAAATATTGCGTGTTGGAAAATATTTTTTTACAGCAAAAGTATTAACCATACAAAAAAAATACTTCCGGCAAAATGATCTATAGCAAAATCATATATTTTTCAAATCTTCAAGACAAGCCGTTAATGAGCAGTACGGTTCATAAAGTGACCGTGTTACGCTACCAAACGGGACGTAGGCCCTTAATAACTGTTAAAGATCTTTAAATAACAGCCGGGACCAACGGCTACGCGCAACTTTTCACTGACAATTTGTTAAAGTTACTTCTTCTTTATGGCGTAGGGCCTTAAAGACGAAGTTAACTCTCAGATGAAATCTGATGAAGCAATTGTGGGCTTTTTCTAAAACTGACTTTGAATACTCAGATTTGGACAATTTTTAAAGGATAGCCAGGGTCAATAAATGGTACTCTACGCAATAGGTTCTGATTGTAGTTATACATATCTGACTATCTGACGGAGCCTTTTGGCAAATATGATACAATTTAATTGATTCAAAAAATTACCCAAAAATAATGATCATTTTACATTTCTAAATCAAAAAACCGAGTAGCTAGCTATTTTTTGAAGCCGACTCTTATGTGAAGATTTGTCGGCTTTCAGCAGTTTGAAAGTAAATTTTTGTTTTATGTTATTCTATTCACGATTCCTAATTGCGTAACACATTAATCGGAATCGTAATCATTTTGAAGGTTATTGCTAATCCATTCAAAAAGAAGTAGGGTTCCTCGCAAACAACAAACGCAGGAGAAGCCGCGGGCAGGAGCTGGTCTTATTATATGTATAATAGCGTAGGTGCATACGCATACTGTACGTAAAAACATGTGTTTATAATATATTTCGGTTATATCAACCATAAGTCGTAGGTATGTACCTACAACTAACGCTCAAAGGAAAATGCAATAATAACTAAACAGTGACATTGTTTGGTATCGTAGTTTGTGTAATATAAATATAACTCAAGTTTTTATGTGTGCCTATGTACCTGTGGTTTTCTGTGGGTTGTGATTGTATGAAACTAACTTTTGCCAACAGCGGCTTCGCCTGCATGGAGGTGGGAAATTATCCCTCAGAAACGTACTACTGATTTAAAAAGTTACTTATGAGTTAATTTCAGGCTATAGACTACTTGCCTGCCAAAATTTCAACTAAATACGTTCGACCGTTTTTGCGTGATTGATGACGCAAAAACGGTCGAACGGATTTTGATGATGAAACATCTAATCATTACAACTTTCACATTTATAATATTATTAGTATTAGTAAGTATATCTATTAGTAGGATAGAGTAGGATTCAGGTCTCACAATGACTTAGCATCAGGTACATTCAATTCAATTCATTTCAATTTATTCACTAACAATTTACATTTTGTCTGAAATACTACTACATAATAAAATAAAATAAAACACTCTTAAAAACACAAAACACTAATCATTTAAAATATTAAAAACATAAGTCACATACAATAATATTATTCGATGTTGTGTGTGATGTGTGTGTGTTGTGTCTATTATTCGGTGTTGTTCGATGGTGTGTGTGTGTTATTGTTCGATTTGACTGACACATGCTGAGTTGGTACACCCTTGAGATTATGGACACCGCATTGTATAAACGATTTGATTTAAAGTACCTAGGACCCTAATATGCCATATTGTCACTTATGTTTTTTTAAGTATGTTTTATTTTTTTTGTACGTGACATCTTGTTTTTATATAGGGTTGTATCCACATCGACGCACAAATTATTTACCATTTTTTCGTTTTGTTTTGTTTCTTTATTTGTTTTTTCTCAAGAGCTTCAATGCTCCTTGCGTTGAGATTTATATTTGATAATATTTCGTAGGGTAAAAAAAAATACTCTAACATACATTTTGATCGCGTAGATATTGTTTTTAACTATGAAACAGCAGATTTTTTTTCGATAACTGATGAAAAATTTCTGCCCTAGGGGTCTAAAATTATATGTTGAATTCATGGTTTCAGATTGCGCGTCAAAGTCTCTGCACACTGTATATTGATGTAATTTGTAATCATTTAATTAAGCTGTTGTGTGCACTATGTCTTAAGTGTGGACTAAATAAATGATTTATCTATAGATCTATTTACTTATGCTCGGATCCTATAAACAAAATCGGATCATTTTGCTTACATTTGGTAGCATTTTTTATTTCCAAACTGAGCAAATAAATGGGTTCGTAAGCTAATTTTAGATGTGATACCTAATTCCAAATAGGGGGTCTATTATGCAAAGGTATTAATTAGGTCTTTGCTTCATTATTGGTAAAGATACAAGAGTGTTAATTTTAATTAATATTAAAATTAACTCTTGATAATATTAATATTAATTTCATACGACTGTCCGTCGGCCATAAGACAGTAATGTAATCAGTTAATGAATACGAGTCAGAATCCAATTTGGATTGAAACTCCATCTTCTCTTAAAAACATAATTTATGAACTAATAAATTTATCTAACACGCACAACAATTTACTTATCTTTATTGAAAGTACTTGAAACACGTTTCCGGATGAAACTTTTAATTATGAAACACCTCTCCGTCACGTATTCCGCTCGTTAAATTGTTTCTCTAAAATATATTGAGAGGTAGAATGAAATGAAGTCGCTATGTCTGCGAAGTTTTACCTTAATCCCGTGAGAGACAATTCGTTTAAACTTTCTAAACTGTTTAATTTGTACTAAAAAGTAAATTGTACTGAATAAATTAAGTGAGTTTGTTTAATTTTTTAATTGGGACTACTCTAATCTACGTTGTATACGTAGTGGGTTGGTATTCATAGTTAATAGGATTGCGGCGGTAAGTACTCTCTTTGAGGAGTGGATTGGGAGGCGCCATGACGTCCTCACCTTCCACCTGTCGCAGGTCCTCACCGGACACGGCTGTTTCGGGAGGTTCCTGTTTCGCGTAAGGCGGGGGGAAACGCCTGGGTATTTCCACTGCGTAGATCGCCCTGAGGACACGGTGGAGCATACGATGGAGGTCTGCCCGGCTTGGGCGGAGCACCGCTGTGTCCTTGTGGAGGCGATCAGAGGCGGCGATCTCTGGCGTCCGGCCCTGGTCTAGGTCATGGTACGGAGCGAGAGTGCATGGGTAACCGTCACTTCCTTCTGCGAAGCAGTAATGCTCGCAAAGAAGGAGGCGGCGCACGTGAGGGAGAGGCAGTACATGCGCCCTCACGGCCCTAGTTCCCGCAGGAGACGCCCTGGGCGTCGGGAATCCCAGGCTGATTCCCGGCCACCGTAGGCGCGGGCTTGCAGACGGCGAGTAATGGGTAGCTCGCTGTCCGGTAAGGGCGTTGTGTTCCACGCACGCCTCAAAGACATGTCAGCACCAACTGGTGGAGTCCGCAAGGGCCGATGCCTGCCAGGGGTGCGGGTTGTTCGGAAGAGATACCATGGCCGCTGGCACACAGGCAACTGAAGGAACACGGGTGCGTTTTAGTCAGTAAACGTCTGGCACGCCGTCCCGCTCCACGCAGACCGGGAAAAGTTATTTGATGATTTCCCACCCAAAAAATATATCTACAGCTAATACAGCGTATTTTAGATAAGCGTGTGATATACCATCAAACTGATTACTGATCTCCATGGGATCAACAAGACCAATAAAATCATCACCGTCGTTTCAGCTGAAAGACGTCCACTGCAGGACATAGGCCTCCCCCAGGCTCCTCCATTTTGACCGGTCTTGTGCTTCCCACATCCAGCGGATTCCTTAGGGCCATCACAAGGTCATCGGTCCACCTTGTGGGAGGCTTTCCCACTCTACGTCTTCCGATATGCGTCTTTCGGATGACGAAGAATTCACATAAAAAAATAATAGGTTTTTTTTTTCCCACAAAGTAATATTATTTATTAATAAATTAATTCAAAAACTACCCAACTAAAGATAATAAAGAAAAGAAAATCTTTTTTATTCGATCATTTTGCGAGTTTCTTCTACCAAACAAAAAAAGAATGGCATCCAGTTACCATGTAGAAATCGGTGTAAATATTATTTGAAGAAAAAAAAATAACTTCCTCCTTTTTGTTAAGTCGGTTTAAAGATGATCAATGCCCAAGGAAAATATTTTTTTTTTCCTCTTTCCTGCTCCGCGCCAATCTATTGGCCACAACAATAAGCCACTGCTTTGTCTGATACGAGTGTATCTGTTAAGGCTTTTTAGCTTGATGAGACACTTGTCGGGTAGGTGTCTCATTCCATCCTGATGAATCTATCTTTTAGATTTGGGACACTATATCTCTTCAATCTTGTATGTTGAAGGCCTTGATCTCCACTGAGTTTGAGGACAAGCTCATTTTTGTGGTTTGCGAGTCTTTTTTGGTATTTGGTGCTACATTTTGCTATCTCCTGTTTGACAGTTGGTACATTTAAGTCAAGATATATGTTCTTATTACTGATATATTGAGGGATGTTAAATATGGTCCTCAGTGTTTTGGTTCGAAATCTTTCCAGTATCTCAATGTTTCTATTGCTAGTAGTACCCCAAAGCTGTATGCCAAAGGCCCAGATTGGTTTGACATCGGAAGATATGGCAATATTGACTTAAGAAACGATATAATTATGTAGGAAATCATAACAAATATGAATCTCAGTAGTAGGTACTCTAGAGGACATTACATGCGGGATATCTGTCTCTTGTCTTCTTTAATTTTGAAGTGTGTTAAGTTGAAGATCACTGTGTGGGGTAGTACCCCAAAGTTATTAATTTTTGTTGTGGTACCTACCCGAGTAGCTAAAACAAAAATTACTCATAATTTAAATGTGAAAGTTTGTATACGTTTTGATGTTTTTAGTCAATCACGCAAAAAAGGCTGAAATGATTTGAAAGAAATTTGGCATAAACATATAGTTTATAACCTATATTGACACATATGATACTTTCTATCCCATTAGTAGGTTCCTTCCACGTGTGCGAGGCCGTTAGCAAAAGCTAGTGCTTTATAAAAATGAGCTCCCATAGGGCTCCCATTAAACCAGTGAGGAAGCTGGAGCCGAGGTTTTGACCGTTTTTATAATTTCTAACATGGCGGTAATATCGTGGACGTCCATCGTCCACGGCTTAACGATAGAACAGGGAAGTAAAATATATGGAAATTAATACTTTTAAATTCCCGTCCATGATAACGTTATAACGTGTACCGTATTTCCATACATTTTATGGACGTGGACGTCCTCGAAGATATATATCTGAACTTATAAAAGCGCACATTTTTCATACAGTTGGAGAGATGAAGCTGATTTTCCATTCGTGTCATTTCTTGAACAGAAATTTTAAGAAGTCAAGAACTAACCCTTAACGCATCGCGACAAACACTAGTCAAAAAAAGAAAAAAAAATGCTTCCATACAAAACGGGTGAAACATCTCATTGTTACAGAATTTTAGTGGCCATCATTTTCGAGTCCCCACTTAAATAACATTTTCAGTTCGCAGGACTATTACTGAATTACACTGAACAGCTTTTTACAGATTTTCATGAATTGTTAGAGGAGACGTGGCTTTGAATACAAATGACTAAGCCACAGAGCACGGAGAAGCCTCGGGGGCTGCTGCTAGAGGCGGCATTGTCACCATTTTCGGTACAAACCAAAGTTGTTACAATTTAGTTTGGATAATGAAGCAAAATGTGTTTAAAAACTAACGGCTTTGAATAATGGTCAATCACAGGTCTACTCCCTGAAACCGAATTCCGTAGTTTCGGCTGATGTCACTGGTACCACCTAAAGACATAAGATTCGTTGGGGGCAACCACGATTTCACAGTTCTTCAGTTTCTACTCCCTATGTGTTTTTTCCCCGTCTAAAAAAGTAAATTAATTGGGTGTAGAGTTTACTCTGAAGTTCCAAACTGCTTTCGGACGGGCCCATAACTTCGTTGTCAAACAAATCGTTTTGCTTACCAATGGTAGCATTTTTTATGACCACCTTGACATATAAATAGATTCGTAAGCAAATTTTACCTGTGATAGCTACTTCCATATTGTAGACTCTGCTATGCAAAGCTATGAAGTGTTTGCTTCAGTATTAGTAAAGATATAATAGTCTTACATTTTATCAATACCGGTCCGTAAATTATAGAAATCGGCCATTAGAGAGTAGTTAAGAGTCATTCGCTCAAGAACTTTCGGTGACACAAAGCCCAGTCCCCAGTCCCAATATTGTCACTAAACGCTGCCGCGGCCACGCGGCGCATCCGTGTTCTGTGGGTAAATAGGTCCAATGTTCTAGATTTTTTTTTCTCATCGGGTCAAGTCTTGCCCTTTTTGTAAAGGGTAATGGAATGTTACTAGCAGTTTAATACAAAATCATGATCGTGAGAGGACTGTCCGCCTTATCGGAGCACCGCCGTGTCCTCGTGGAGGCGATCGGCGGCGGCGATCTCTCGCGTCCGGCCCTGGTGCAGGCCATGGTACGGAGCGAGAGTGAATGGTTAGCCGTCATCTCCTTCTGCGAAGCAGTAATGCTCGCGAAGAGGGAGGCGGCGCACGTGAGGGAGAGGCAGTATATGCGCCCTCACGGCCGTATTCGCCGCGGGAGAAGCCCTGGGCGTCGGGAATCCCAGGCTGATTCCCGGCCACCGCAGGCGCGGGCTTGCGGACGGCGAGTAATGGGTAGCTCGCTGTCCGGTAAGGACCAAGCCCGGGTCGACGGCGCGTTGTGTTCCACGCGCGCCTCAAAGAGATGTCAGCACCAAAGGGTGGGGTCCGCAAGGGCCGATGCCTGCCAGGGGTGCGGGTTGTTCGAAAGAGATACCGTCGCCCCTGGCACACAGGCAACTGAGGGAACACGGGTGGGTTTTAGTCAGTAAAAGTCTGACACGCCCTCCTGCTCCACCCAGAGCGGGAGAACTTATTTGATAATTTCCCATCCTCAAAAAAAAAAAAAAAAACTGTCCGCCTTATGAGTTTAGGATCTAAGATATTCCTGAATTGGTACAAAAATTAGATACGAAAGTGGTATGATAGGGAACGTTGAGTGTGGCAAAAGAAACATGAAAGTAGAATAAACGCTGCGTTCCTTGCGAAGCGTCTGTGGTATGACTATGCGCCCTAGGAGAACCAAATATAGTGACCTTATTGGTGACGTTCTTCAGAAAGGTCAGGTGCTTAATACTCGCAGTCAGAAAGCGTGTCTGACAATCTGATCAGGGGGTCTAGACAAAACACATTTCTATTAGCGTTCACGCCAAACGCTACGCCAAAATGCATGGGGATGACATTACATACATAATATGAATGTTAACGAAGCATGACAAAACGTGTCGATCATATAAAATAAAATTAAAAAAGAAAAAACATTTAATTCAAACCAAACCCAGCAAATTAAAATTGAATTAAATTTCACAATGCTGCTACAGAAGAGAATGAAATGTCATTAACAGAATAAAAAAATTAAACTAAAAAGTCACTGAATTGGATTACAATAACTTGTCTTTGTTTGTAACATAAACACATGCTGTCTGGACCTGAAATATATTGAGATAAGGTCAGGAGAGTATGTATTTCTCGTCAATAGGAAAAGTTACTAAAGGGTCAACTAAATAAAATCTTGCCCTATTCCTACCGTTTGGTCCTTGACCCAGTTATAGGCAAGCGACCCATTGTGACCATTAGCCCAGGTACGCATGAGCAATTTTTTACGCGAGTTTTTTTATCTTACTTACTTATCTCACAAGGGTTTTACAACTCTCGGTGTTGGGCCGAACATTGAGAATCCTACAGAGTGCATCCCAACGCGTCAATAAAATTCAGTGTTGAATTTTCAACTCTCAGCGTTAACCAGAGGGATGAAAATCCAGCGCGCAATAAAAAATCTCCCACGGGTGCGGGTTTATAGATTCCACTCCCAGCTTTTAAACGACATGGAGAATCTTGACGTTTAAGGGTAATGTCCTACTTAAAACTGACTTCCTGTCATAAAAAAAGCTTCCAAGTATACGCCGATCATGTCTTCAAAACTTTCTTGGCATACATTGCGCGTTTTATTCGTTTCATCAGCTCACAAATTCGGAAAGTTCTCACAAAAACGCAATAGAGTGCGAATAGGCTGTAAGTCGCTTTGTCTAGCGGTTGTCGAGGGTCGACAGTTCCTGTCGAATTTTTTATGACTTTATTTTACTCAAGGGATATGGCGTATGCAAAATGGGCTGCGATGTGCCAGTGATAGGTAAATTAGGTCATTTTATTTAATTGCGTTGCCACTTTAGATCATAACACAAACAGTTTTTTTAAACAGGCTTTAAAAAAACCCTAGGTACAAAGTGAAAAATTACTTTAATGTCAAAAGTTATTGTAGGAAGTTATTTTAATATACTACGTCTTTGGTTCTGTGTTTTTTTTTGTTTGCCGCCTACTTTCAAAATTAAAGTTATTTTTCACTTAGTAGTGTTTTTTATGGAAGTCTGATGTTTTTTTTTTTCAATGAACTTTTTCGAATCGAATCGAATTCCCATAACTTTTTCGTTCTGTACAGTAGAGATGTGTCGCTCACAGTCAAGTGTACTAACGATGCTATCTCTTTGGTTTCGTGTGCCTCCTTTGATTGCACAAGCCGCTCGACTGCAAACCAAGTTGATCCGAAGAGTCACTATTGAACCAGGATATTACCCTCAATCACTTTGCCATCTGATCACAGTGGAGAAATAATAACATTTTGCTCCTACATGCCTTCACAAAAAAATCAAATTAGGTTTAGGCCAAATGACATGTAAAAATTTTGAGAAATTTAATAATTCTTTAGCCAGTAAATTATGTGTTCAGAGCTTTAATAATGTACGTGACCCAAATGAATTCTACGCCGAGTTCTTCTCACTATTAAATACGCAATTTAATAACACTTTCCTGCCTAAAGCAACTAATGAATAATTCAAGCTTTGATCAGTATGTTTCAAAATATTCAAAACTTTTAAAATTGTGTGCAAATTAGCTAAAGCGCTTTATATTAGCAATAAAATAAAATCAACTGATGATAAAATAAACACGACCCGGCAAATAATAAATAATAAAACAGGTAGAAAAAATCATCGAAATACTGAATTTAATAAATTAAAGACTGCAAATGACTCCATCAACTTAGATGTAGCTCAGAAATTTGAAAACTTTTTCGCTAATATTCCTGTTAAAACTTCTGAAGCGTTAAATACCTTACCCGCGCGTTCTGCTGCCTTACTCAGAAAGGATGTAAGGGCACGCGCGGCGCACGTGAGGGAGAGGCAGTATATAATAATAATAATAATAATAATTTATTTATTTCAAAAAGTGTGGTACAGTCTGTTACAATAAAATAATTTTTAAAATTTAGGGTTAAGTAGAATAGAAATAAAGTAACATAATTGAATCAGGCGTCCTAGCTAGGTTACATAGTAACCTGTATTAAGGTTCGCCAGCCCAGGTTCCCACAGGGGTACAAACATTTTAATAGACTGCTTAGAACTATAAGGTACAAACGTATTTAACTTATACTAAACTAAAAGTGTTAGTACGTGTGTATGTTTTGTGATGTAGGTGTGGTGTGCGTGTGTTTTGTACTGTAGGTGTAGTGTGTGTGTGTTTTGTAATGTAGCTGTGTATGTCTGTGTTCTGTGTTATAGGTGTGGTGTATGTCTAAACTGAAGTGAAAGGGGTTGAGTTTAGATATGGAGTATTAGAGAAGTCATTAAGATTGTGAAGTGAGCAGATATTCAGTGTCGTCGTAGTTTAAAGTGGTTAAAAAGTCAGTTATCTGTTTTTTACACATTTCGTAAGAGGATTGATGTAAAGGTATAGTTTTGTTAATTCTGTTGTATAAAAACGGGCCAAGGTAGTAAAAGAAACGTTTAGTAAAAGCAAAGCGTGTGAAGGGAACTTTGCAAATTTCGTTCTTTCGCCTAAGTGAGGATTGAGTTAGTGTAAAAGGAGTTTGTGTGTGTTGTTGTAATAAATTGTTGAGAATGAATGTTTGCCGTACCGTAAGAACTTTGCATTTTTTGTACAGATCAAAGGTGGGGAAGAGCATTGGTCGGAAAGTAGCAACCTTCAGAATGGCTCTCTGAGCCACTTCCAGAGGTTTGAGTGTAGTTTTCGCAGCTCCACCCCATATACTAATGCAGTACGAAATCACTGATTGACACATGGCAAGATACACGGTGCGTATCACATAAGTATTGGCAATGTGTCTGAGTGTTTTAAAAATATATATGAGTTTACGAACTCGAGCTGTAAGATGAGTGATATGGGCTTTGAAGTTAAGGTGTTTGTCTAGGATGATACCCAGGTATTTAGTCGTGTCCGTAGAGAAAATTGTAGGACAGTTGCAAATAGCCAAATTGGCTTGGCAGGTGTGAGCTTTCAGAGTAATGGGTGTCAAAGGTTGCGTAGTGGGGTTTAGAGAGAATGTTATGAGTTTTGTTTTATTCGTGTTTAGCGTGAGTGAGTGAGAGATAAGCCATCCATATATCAAGTCAAATCCAGTTTGAGCAGTTGCTTTCAGTTTAGCCCAGGATTCATCATAAAAGGTAATTGCAGTATCGTCGGCAAAAGCGACAATGTTACCAGAGCTCAGGTGCATGTTGCACAGGTCGTTTATGAACACCAAGAACAAAGTAGGGCCTAAGACACTACCTTGAGGCACTCCGAACGAAATAGGCAGCTCTTCACTAAGGCAACCGTCAATTTTAACTACCTGCCTACGGTCTGAAAGATATGAATGGAAGAGTTGGAGTTGAATACCACGTACGCCGAGACATTCTAGTTTAGTTAGAAGACAGGGAATAGGAACGGTGTCAAATGCCTTTGCCAGGTCTATGAACACTGTGAGGCATTTTTTGCGTTGATTTAGTTTATCAACGATTGCATTTATCAGTGTCAAGGCTGCATCAGAAGTTGATCTTTTCTTCCTGAACCCAAATTGGTTGGCTGACAATAAATTATTGCTTTCAAGGTATGAGGTTAGTCTATTATTAATGAGACGTTCTAAGATTTTGGACATGGCAGGTAGCACCGCAATAGGGCGGTAATTATTGACAGATGTTCGGTCCCCCCCTTTAAAAATGGGATGAATAATGGCCTTTTTGAAAGAAGATGGAAAAGTACCCGAGACGAGGCATAGGTTGAAAATATGACAAAGTACGGGTGCGAGGATTGCAGAGTACCTTTTTATCATGGTTGTAGAAATGCCATCAAAGCCCACTGCAGCATTGGGCTTTAGAGAACCAATAATAGTAGCAATCTCATCCGGATTTGTTTCCAAGAGAACGAAAGAACTCAAACTATTTGAGTTATGGAGCTGGGAATTAGGAGGGCAGCCAACCATTACATTCTGAACACGATCAGCGAGATCTTTACCTATATTTACAAAAAATGAATTAACATCGTTAAGAGACTGAGAAGGGGTTTCTGAGGAGGAAAGTAACTCCGTGGGAGGGTGAGTAATTTTAGTTGTGTTTGTAACACGCTTGACTGTATCCCACAACATCTTTGTGTTACGACCAGCTTTGGAAATTTCATTTGAATCGAACTGTCTTTTAACTTTTTTAAGAATTTTGTTGCAGAAATTTCTGTATCTAGTATAGGTAGCTTTAAGGATTTCATTATCAGAAGACTGTTTGTATTTTTTGTGTAAAATGTCTCTGTTCCTCATGCATCGGAGGAGTCCTGGAGTAATCCATGGCTTCAGGATTCTCTTACGTTTAGCTGTAGGTTTCAGGGTTGAGTGATTATTAATCTCCTGCGATAGAGTTTGGATCAGACAGTCAGTAGCAGCGTTTGGATCATCCATGGAATAAATATGCGTGAATTCCAGATTTTGCATAGAGTTGTCAAGTGAGGCGAAGTCGGTCTTTATGATTGAGGTGTTAGAAAAATTACGGGGTAGCTTCAAATTTAAACAAAGGAGGGTAGAAAAGTGATCAGTAATTGTGGAATCAAAAATGTAGGTAGAAGAGGGTAATTTAGTTTTAAGGATTGTGTGGTCAAGGCAATTATTACCTCTTGTGGGTAGGTGATGGGCTGGTAAAAACCCATGATAAGAAAGACAGTTAAGGTATTCGTGCGACAAATGGTTCATAGTTGATGTTGTGCTATCTATGTTAATGTTTATATTTATATCACCTGTTATAACTACAGTTTGAAAAGTGGTCAAGGACGATAGTATTTCGTTTAAGGATTTGAGAAAGATTTCAATACTCTCGTTAGAGGGGGATCTATAAACGCAGAGGATAGCAATATTAGACGCAAGTTCGATGATTAACCCAGAAGCAGAGTCATGAAATTCAGGTTCGTGTACTTTGAATGCCAGATTCGAATTGATGTACACGACTACTCCGTCACTCTGATTACGGTGTTTAGTAGTGTGAATCGAAGAATAACCCTGGAGCTGGGGTAGGGTGGTATTACATAGACAAGGAAGCCAACATTCTGTTAGAACAGCTACATCACACTCAAGAGAAAGACGAGAAAGTAGTGATTCAAAATCATTAAAGTTTCGATTAATTGATCTGATATTTTGAGAGATAACTTTTAGATAACTAGCCGGGGAATTTAAGGTAGATACACAGTCTTCTGGTGTGCACTGATATACTTTAGATACAGAATAATCGTCTAGGTTGTCACTTAACAATTTTATGTGATCGAATGTTCAGGTTTAGTTAAAAAAGATTTGGGGGACAGTTCGTAGAGTGATTCTTGGTTTTCAGGTAAAAGAAGCATTATTAAAGGATTACAGTAAGGCGTGATGTGTATAAAATGAATCTGGATTGTAGTGGTGAGTGATAGGATATTGTTTGAGTTGTTGTGTGTATATATTAGTATGTGTGAACTGAAGTGTAGAGTAAAGTGTTTGTTTATTCTAATGAAAAAATTAACATGCATAATAAATTTTGCTGTTCTTAAGTAATAAGTTACACAGATTATAAATTTACTTAATCTACATAAAAGTTCAATACAAGAAAGAAAAATGAATGTAAGTAAGGCTACTGAAGATAGTCATACTTCGGGTAATTTGGACAACAGCTGTTGCAATTGAGCTTCATTTTTAATTACAATGTATGGTGATTCCTTAACCCTTTTAATCAGAATACGGCCATTTGAAATCCAACAATAATCGTATTTATGCGCTTTAGCAAAGTTTCTGGCCAAGTAAAACAATTTTCTAGACTGTGCTGTCAGCTGCTCTGCTATGTAGATAGGTACTGCTTTTGTTGTGAACCCTAGGTTGCCTGAATTGAGCTTTTGATTAGGGTATTCCTTGTTGTAGCTTTTCACAGAGTCTAGAAATCTGTTTTTGGTAAGAGTGTTAGTAAATTCTATGAGGAACGCAGAGGAATTATTTTGTTTGTCAATCCTATACCTAGAAATGTCTCTAATGTCTGACTTAACATTAATGCCGAGGACATTAGATAGTACAGAAACGTTGTCGTATAGATCCTGTTTAGACTCTTTTTGACGTAGTGGGACATTTCTAATTTCAACGCACGTTTTAATCAAGTTTCGCTCTAGAGTGTCGATCTTCTCCTCAAGAGCCGATAAATGGGTGCACATATCAGCGCGTTCTTTCTCAAGACCTGTTATCTTGGACTCCAAGGAATACATTTGGTCTGATAGGCCGTTTAGAGAGCTCGCCAAAGCAGAATTTGAGGTCTCGATCTTTGTGAAATGCAGCTTGAGGTCCATTATATGAGATTCAAGGGTTTCAAGCCGGGTGTTTTGCGATGACATAAATTGCTTCATCATTTCTCTCAATTCAGTTCTAAAATCTATTTTTTCGACTGATTTTTCAGCACTCGAAGACCTGAAGCGTTTAGCTCTGTGCGTAACATATGATGAACTCAGATCGCAAATTAGCTCATCTTCACAGAGTTTGCTTATGTCAGCTTCGGAACGCGACAGGTTGATGTTGGTTTTTGACGTAGGTGGCGAGCGCAACATTTTAGTACCAGGTTGACATAAATTGCGTCTTGTGCTCGTAGACTCCAGCAGGGGGCGGGGGCTCGCTGTGGACGACCGAGATAGCACGATGTCCAGGTATGAGCGCAGCGCGCGCGGCGTTGGTCGGTGTCTCTGACGTTGCAGACCAGGGCGGAGCAATGGTAGTCTGACGCATGGACTAGCTTACTCGTTATCGTATATCGCCAGCGGTTGGAAGCGTATTGAGTAACTCCTCTTAATTTATGCACTCCTATTTTTTTGAAAAGTTTATTTTTAGCAAAATTTCATTTAAATATTAAATTAAATTGAAAATAAAGCCACTAGCACGTCTACTCGTGTACGAGGTCCGAAGGGAAGGGGGCAATAGGGGGGTATATGCGCCCTCACGGCCGTAGTCGCCGCGGGAGACGCCCTGGGCGTCGGGAATCCCAGGCTGATTCCCGGCCACTGTAGGCGCGGGCTTGCGGACGGCGAGTAATGGGTAGCTCGCTGTCCGGTAAGGACCTAGCCCGGGTCGACGGCGCGTTGTGTTCCACGCGCGCCTCAAAGAGGCCAGCACCAAATGGGGGGCCCGCAAAGGCCGATGCCTGCCAGGGGTGCGGGTTGTTCGAAAGAGATCCCGCGGCCCCTGGCACACAGGCAACTGAGGGAACACGGGTGGGTTTTAGTCAGTAAAAGTCTGACACGAAAGAGCGGGAGAAGTTATTTGATGATTTCCCACCCTTTTTAAGGATAACGGTGTTTACCCTTACAGCCTGTATTACGTTTTGTGCCAGTTCGTGATATGTTTTTTTATTTTATTATGATTAATAAAGATACGGGAAAGAGACGCCGCTGCGTCCCGCCCTCGTCTCGCATCCTATCTGTGTGGCCCGCGCCTTTAATACTTATGAAACAGCAGTGGGATTATTATAAGCTTTATTTGCTATAATAATATGATTTTGCTTCTATGTACAAACGTAACACGTAGTACGTCGAACGTACTGTAAGAAAGATAGGAAGATATTACACTACCATAATTTTATTGTGTGATCATATCTTTTATCCTCTAAGGGCTGATTTTTCAATAGTCACATAACTTTTATCTGAAGAATAAATCTGACAGTTTGGCATATTTTCGTTACAAAAGCTGTCAAACCGACATATTTATTCTTCACATAAAAGTTATCTGACTTTTGTAATATCTGCCCTAAGAAAATTAAGAAATATAGCGGCGTCATCTAGTTTAGTTACAAAGTTACTGGAATCACCGATGCGGTTGGATGAAATTTGTACAAGTTTTGGTCCAAATAAATGTTTATTTTTATGTATATGCATAGTATTAAATAAATAAATAATTAACAGTAACTGGAAATATTAGGTATGGTTGACTTCCATACTTAATAGGATAGGTAGCTGAAATGATGATAATGAAATGATTCAGCCGAAAGACGTCCACTGCTGGACATAGACCTCCTCCAAGCTCCGCCACTACATTTCACGAGGATGAAATCACGGGCAGAAGTGAGTAAGTAAAATACTTTGATTGGGAAGAATTATCAAGTATTTTTGAAAAATAACGACGAATACAAATTTAACTTTTTTTTTGCTAACCTACTTTGTGTCCCACTGCTTGCCAATAGCATCCACTTTTTCCTTCCAAACCTCTCCGTCTTGTGCGATCCCTGGCCATTCAAATTCAACTAAACGATAGAAAACACACTCGTGAAAAAAATCATTTACCTATTCTTGAAAGTTGAAAGACGAAAACAAAATTATAAAAGAAAGACTCAATAATAAGTCTTAATTAAGAGTGGCCCCTAAGAATTTCATCAGAACCAATAAATTAACGCAATCACGTGATTAAAATTGACAGAAATAATTTCATTAGGCGCACGTTTTAATTTTTATTAAAAATCTCCAACATAGTGTCGTTAAGAAATTATTTTCACGTCAAAGAACTAAACGCGTCCTGTTTTATACTTTATCGAGTTTTTTCTGAATATCGTGAGATGCGGGCACAGAGACTATCGATATTTTTTTTATCTATACTTGCGAGTAGTTTGAAACCCAAGTCCTTTTCCTCTGATTTATGTCTTCAGGCAGTGCTAATAATTTGATCATGATGAGAGTATAAATGAAAGACGACTAACAAAAGGTATTAAATAGGCAGAGATGAGTGGAACCTCCCTAGGAGGACATAAATGTGGTACTCACAATGAGCGTGTGTATGATAAGTATGACCATAAATGAAGCAAAAGGAGTAAGTATGTAAAATCTATATTATATCTAATATATTTATTTATTTTTTCGACGCAAACAGCACATCACTAATCGTTATATAATGGACTCGGCATAATAATATGCATCCATAATTCATGGGATACCTACACACATACTCGCTGATATATTTTGGCTGTGGAGGAACATAATTACTTTGACAAATACGGAGTGTGCCGCCGTCGGTCGCAATGATAAGTGGGCGGTGTTTTTCGTGTGACAGCGTCTTGTGGTTGGTCCATGTTATCTAGCTGCAAGCTGATAAGAGTTGAGTTTGTGGCTGGCATGTTTATAAAGGTATGAAGAACAGTGTATAAGGTTCACTCATACTCTTTAGAAAAGGGACGATCCTCCGAGCAGACGGGTGTTGTGTCTGGCGGATAACTGCGCGGTGGTTGATGTAGGGATGTTGTATATATGTATAATAGTCAGGAGTTTACACTCTCATTGCGCGATGCAGGATTTGTGTGATGGCAGGTCATTGTTGCGTAGTTTGCATGTGGCATTGTAAATGCTGCCTCATGTTTTTATAAGAGCAGTGGTGGCTCTGTGTAACGGCCAACTTAAGAGATGTAGGTTGTAAGTTCGAACCTGTTCGAAAGTGGTGGATTATGGCCAGTAGTCAGACATTTTAGACTGATTATGATTATATAATAATCCTTCCAAATCCTATCCCAGTATTATTGTAAATGTGAAAGCTTGTACGTTTATATATTTGTTACGCAATCACGTAAAAACGGCTGAAAGTATTTGGATGAAAAACTTAGTTTTTAACCTGGATCGACAATATCATATTTTTGATCCTGGTACTACGTAACGTTAACAGTCAATGGACAATATTGTGTTACTTTTTCTGCTTGAATACGGGGCTTTTGTCCACATTATATGTGTGCATTTTACGTTTCTTAGTTTATTTAATTTTTTGTAATGTGAGTTTTGTTTGTGCCCTATAAAAAAAAATCTTTCGTTTCTTTCTTTCTTTCTACGTTCCCGTGAGTGAAGCCGCGGGGAAAAGCTAGATATTACATAATTTTTTAGTGATGAGTTAATGACAGAATTTTCTTGGCTATGTTATTACGTTATTTTACTAAACAATTATTTCGAATAGAGCAGAACGTATTTGTAACCAGTCAAGCAAACGAACCTAAATCAGTTACCTAGATAAAATTTATTTAACAGTAACTAGCAGTAGACCCATGCACGTAGTACGTGGTTAATGCTAATAGTCTTCGCAAAAGGACACTATTATTTTAGTCTGTGGTTCAAAGACGAGAGGTACACCACAATATATTAGGGTAGGCTTTTTGTGCAAAGTAATTAATGGACCCGCATAATTATTACCTACTGTGATTCCAAAGTACTTTTAAGTATACTGTGTAGAACATTAAGTTCTAACGAACCTGTGTTAAAGTGATAAGGAGTGATTAACGTTATCTTCTCTACTTTGGTAATTTAATAGTCTTTGGTGTTTTAAAGTAACTTATAGTTTAATTGGGAACTTTGTCTTTAAGATGTAGTGTTTTTTTTTTTTTTAAGGATGCTTTTATGCTCCACACAAGTTTTTAATTTACTATTTATATTCCTCTTTTTACACGCTTTTTATTAGCTTCACTTGTATGTTTGTATCCGACTCCTTTTTTTTTTTGGGTGGGAAATCATCAAATAACTTCTCCCGCTCTGGGTGGAGCGGGAGGGCGTGTCAGACTTTTACTGACTAAAATCCACCCGTGTTCCCTCAGTTGCCTGTGTGCCAGGGGCCGCGGTATCTCTTTCGAACAACCCGCACCCCTGGCAGGCATCGGCCCTTGCGGACCCCCCCATTTGGTGCTGACATCTCTTTGAGGCGCGCGTGGAACACAACGCGCCGTCGACCCGGGCTTGGTCCTTACCGGACAGCGAGCTACCCATTACTCGCCGTACGCAAGCCCGCGCCTACGGTGGCCGGGAATCAGCCTGGGATTCCTGACGCCCAGGGCGTCTCCCGCGGCGACTACGGCCGTGAGGGCGCATATACTGCCTCTCCCTCACGTGCGCCGCCTCCCTCTTCGCGAGCATTACTGCTTCGCAGAAGGAGGTGACGGCTAACCATTCACTCTCGCTCCGTACCATGACCTGCACCAGGGCCGGACGCGAGAGATCGCCGCCGCCGATCGCCTCTACGAGGACATGGCGGTGCTCCGCCCAAGCCGGGCAGACCGCCACCGTATGCTCCACCGTGTCCTCAGGGCGATCTTCGCAATGGAAACACCCGGGCGTTTCCTCCCGCCTTATGCGAAACAGGAACCTCCCGAAACAACCGTGTCCGGTGAGGACCTGCGTCAGGCGGAAGGTGAGGACGCCATGCTGCCTCTCAAGCCACTCCTCAAAGAGGGGACTTACCGCCGCTATCGTGGCGTGCCCAGCAATGGGTTGCGACAATCGCGCTCTCCATGTCGCCATGAGATCCCGCCGGAGCTCTGTCCGCTGCATCTCGATTCCTCGCGGCAGCGGATTAATCCGACTCCTTAGGGCGCGATTTTGACCCACTTTAAACGGTCAGATTTCATTTAAACTTTATAAACTTATCGAGGACCGATGAAAATTCAATAATTTACAAAAAAAATAGAGAAAAACAGAAAAAAATAAAGGAAAAAAACTGAAAAAATCACGCTTTTGTAGTTAGCAGAACTAAAAAATAGGAAATAAATAATGGTTTAAAAAACTAAAAAACACGCTTTTAAAACCAAACTAATAATTTTATTGAGTTGTAATTTACCAAATTGTGTCATTGTATATCTCTGGAGAACGTGGTGGATTTCACATTTGTATCATTTCTGTATCCTATCTTTTTGTAATTCTTAATGTGTACTTTTTTGTTTCCCGGATGCATAATAAAAAAATAAAAGGATACTTGGAAGGATTTGCCTTTGCTCAGTAATGGGACAGCGTAGGCTAAGAAAAAAAAATGTTTTGATGGTTTGGTCTTAATGAGAGGATCATTGAAAGGTGACTTAAAAAAGGCGTATTTACAAAGCAGATGTGAGTGGTAATGCCGGGATTGGACGCCTTAGAATGACACTTTATTTGTGGTGTTCTTCAGAAAGGTCCAGTGCGTAGTACTTGCAACCGGCGCATGCATATCTAGAGAGGCAATTTCCGTAAGATTCTGAACGTTCACAGTCTGATCTGTCAAAAATACCTCGAGTTTCTCTACATTTTGGCCAAATTTTTGACATTTCATTGTAACCGAGATCAGACTGCGACTAGATTTTGAACGTTTTTCATTACGAAAATCAGCCTACAGATGTATGAACGTAGATAAAGCAAAAGGAGTACGTAAGGGTCGTAGCAGGTGGCGTAAGGCGTTCTGTAGATTCTGCCTAAGCCCCATGCAAAGAAGGCATCAGTTTATGTATGTATGTTAAAGTACCTTTTTAATTTCAAAACACTATCTCTTCAGTTATCTCTAATGACGTCCACGTGTCACCGATAAAAGAGTGTGTACACGTGTTACCAAGTCATCCGAAATACGCAAAAAAAATATAGCCCTAAAGTAACGTTCTCACTTCATTAGCTTCTGTCAAATGCTCATGGAAGCATAACAAACAATCTATTTATTTTTTAACTTTCTTTTCCATTTAATTTTAGTTATTCGTGTTTTTTGTAAGACGCCTTTTAATGCAATACCGCTATATTGCTTTTGTAATATTATTGGAAGGTAATATGAATATTAAATATAGTACCCTTATGGTTAGTATTGGGCGCGTAAAAGCTGCGGGTCGAATAAATACAAGACTTAAATCTCATGTGCCAACTTTCATCCGAATCTGTTCAGCTGTTTAAGCGTGCAATCGTTACAAACAAACATACAACAAATCGTTTTTTATTCTTTAAAATATCATTATGTTTAGATTGAACGTATGCTTATTTCATCAAATAAATCTGTTTACTTATTTGACATAAGCTGCGCCCCGCGGTTTCACTCGCATAAGTCCAAAGTCAGATAAGTATCCTATGTCTTAACCCAGGTCATGGTCTACCCATGTGTCAAATTTCATTAAAATCCGTTCAGTCGTTTGAGAATGAAAGCGTAACAAACAAACATGCACACATACCTACAAAACAATCTAATATTTTCTCTTTATAATATTCATTTAGATGATGTTGCGCCCAGCCAGCTCTCCAAGCTGTGTTTTTATCATTTTCTAACATTCTAAATACGAAATAGTGTTAATCTCATGTTTTGCTATCGACATATAAAATACTCGCGGACGTTGCCTGGCAAAGCCATGTAGGCTAACGTGTCTACAGTACCTCTATAATATTATTGTTTTCAAAATCCATGATATGTCGTGATTTAAAACGCAGACTGGCAAGACATAAAATAGACAAACGATGTTTTAGTAATAAAACTTAATTTCTTTTAGTATGACGCTTAAAATGATATGAATGAAAGGACCTTTTAATATTCTATTCATAAAACCACATATTAATACCGAATTACACTTAGAAAAATTGTTACAATCATCGTACAATAACTTAAACTAATCCCTATTTGAATGGTAACGTACCGCTATCGTCACCACCCAGGAACTCGCAATTAACATAGAAATGCCCTTCCGAAAGTTCTCGAAGTCTCGTTCGCACGACACTTTCGCGGTAATAAAATCACGGGCTGTCTACAACGAAACTCTGGTACTTTAAAAAGTTACAAAGTTTAGAGCACGACTCCGGCTGCCAGACGGACGTGAGATGCAACATAAAACCGTCACGTTTTAAAACCGGAACGGCCCTGTGGATATGGTTCTTTAAAGGGAATTTTGAACTTTTTGGTCGTAATAAAATCGGACCGCTAATCTCTTTGAGCCGTGATGTGGGCCTACGCGTAGGCGCTACGTGCTACGAGCTTCGAGCTACGAGCTACGTGGGTGCTACGCAGTGTTTTTTGGTCTGACCTTAAGTCAAACGTAGTGTTAAATAATTCATGAGGTAACATAACTGTTGGCAGTCTTAGATTTAGTATGAAAGCATTGGTTAACGAAGCAGTAAGCATAACGTAAAAAATAGCAAGCAATAATTCTTACATGTAATGTTTTGTCACTTGTCTGAAAAGGCAAATACTACATACGCCAACAAAAACTTACATACCCTCCATTTTCCCACTAAAATACAGAATTCATCCTCCTAAATCTTCTCTACAAAAAGTTGATTTTAAACCCAACCCATACCCGAAAAAGGCCATTTCTAAAATGCCACAGTATAATAATTTACGAACAAATGCCGCGGACGGTTGGTCAGCAAGAAACAATTGAAATGTTAAGGGTAGGGTCACACTATCTGTTGACCACGCTCCGCCGGGTTCACACTACGGGAAATTAGGGCTCGAACCCATTAGCTGGTTGATGATGGTGTTAATGAGATTGTTCATTGAAAGTGGACGGCCTTGGACGTGTGTAAGTTAGTTTGTGTGGCAGGGATGGCTTGAATAGATGGATTAATAGCGGTCGGGATATGTCAATTTTGGTTTTAGTATTTTGTCTTTGTGATTAGCAGTTAGTAAATCTATTAGGTATGCGGTTTTTGGTAAAGTTTAAGGGCGTTTATTCTGAAAGTTGGCAACGTCGTAAATAGCTGTCAAACATTTACCTGTTTTTATTAATTTGTTAATATTACTGCATGGAAGTATGAACTATCGCTAACTAGTGACCTAAATATTTGATAGCTATTTGCGACGTTGCCCATTTTCAGAATAAACGCTCTTAAATGTATAGGTTTTTTGGGCATGTGATCGGTTTATACACGCAAATTAAATAAATATCAACATAAATAGCTGAAAACGAAAGATACTAGGGGTTTCTGGAGTTAATTTTAATTTATTCCCCGAAGGTTGACGGAAACTACCTAATAGTACAACCTCATTTCGCCAGTAATTTTAAGTCCCACGTAGGGACTGTAGGGACGCGAGTCGCTGCGCTACCGATTCTAATTTCTGAACTTTTATCAAATATTTAGTTCGGAGATCGGTATTTATTTATATTATTTAATTTGTATGTATCAGCTTATGTTGTTTTTTATCAACCAATCAAAACTGTTGACATGCGCTTTGAGAGATATATAGATATATAAATAGAATACTAATAATCAGCTTATCTGTGGCATACTATGACTGGCCATGTGTACACTCAATCTGTGTGG
The DNA here is from genome assembly GCA_947359405.1 of Antitype chi. Taxonomy (NCBI): domain Eukaryota; kingdom Metazoa; phylum Arthropoda; class Insecta; order Lepidoptera; family Noctuidae; genus Antitype; species Antitype chi. The sequence continues at coordinate 4,582,598 of OX375812.1, forward strand.
TATTTACTTTAAAAAAAACCATTTCAAACACCAATCTAATAATGATTTAATCTTGGTCTTCACATGATCTGATCAAAATTGTGTCTGTACTTTAAAAGAGACGGTGAAATTTGAGTTATTTCGGCCTTTCTTCTCAGAGTAGCCAGATAGGACACCTCATCTGGTATTAAAATATGATTGACGTGTAAATGTGTTTGTACAAACCTACTTGCAGGCATCTAACATTTGTTTTCGAATTTTTGGTTAAAGAACAGTTTCCTCATATTTATTTCCTTTTATGTTTTACAGATTGTTAATCGAGGTTATTTTACAAACCCAATTATGTTAATCATAATATTAACAATGTATTTTCCGTGTTAGTGGGTTCAGATCAAATGCAGAATCATTTTATCTCGTTAAAAATGTGAATATAAAATTAGCTGTTTCATACTTATTAAAATGCGTTTCAGACTCGTGCACTGACCCCCTTATTTTAAAACAAGCTTTTTCTTTACACCAGGTTTAAACCACCGAGTCATTATTGAATAAAGAACCTAACTGTTATAGAAATACAGTTCTTTTATATAAAAACTAGCTTTTGCCCGGGTTAACAAATTTACACAAAACCTTAACAAGTACATTGTTTACACATTCAATCCAATCAATGCAAGTTTACCATGTCAAGAAGAAATTCAGCAAATAATTTGAAATAGGCAACGCAAATACATAATGTCAAGTTTAATAAAATGTGATTATAAATGTTGATCTACTGCATTGCTCAATTCGGTGACGCAAGTTAATACTGCTGCCAGCCGCCAGCAGCGCTTGACGCGCGTCGCGTTACGTATCATTACTCCTTGCGGGGGCTGAGGTAAGCGCTAATATACAGGAAAAGTTACCTAAGTAACCTATCCCCTATGTTGCACCTGCCATGTTTTCTCTCTGCATCACCCCAAGGTTGACTGGTAGAAAATGCCTCAGGCATTAAGTCCGCCTTTGTACAGTATTTTTTACTTGTGCATTATGTTTTAATAAATAAATAAATAAAAGTTTTTATTCGGTGCGCAAACTGTAACCATGAATTCAGCATATAATTCTAGATCCCCCAGCGCAGAAATTTTTCGTCGGTTATACAAAAAAAAATCTGCTATTTTATAGAAAAGTGCAATACCTACGCGGTCAAATTGTATGGGACAGCTGACTTTTTTTGTATAACTGACAAAAAAATCTGCGCTCTAGGGTCTAGAATGATATGCAGAATTCATGGTTACAGTTATCCTGTATATGATGCCAACGGCGGCGGTACCCGGCTCAGTTATTCATACGAGGATAATTTAGAGGTAGTTAATTACAACATAGGAAAAATCGTACTGTCGTGATAGAGATCCAAAACTATGTGGACTAGTGCCTGTTAGGAGGAATCATGAATTGTAAGTATTTTATTTTAATGCTTTTTGAACCTGGAATTTCACAATTGCACTTCATCCACTTGCACTGAAGCTATCAGGCCGAAATTAAGCACAGACGTTTGTTTTTGTTGACCGCATAAAAAAGAACATCAAATCTTTTTCTCAGGGTTTAGCTAGCCACTATAAAGTAACCCTGTATATAAACAGTGCATTGACCTAATAATGGCAGGAGAATGACGATGATCGCTTTCATAATAGTGATAAGACTGCCCATTGCGTCACTGTCACACAGGCAACTGAGGGAATACGAGTAGGTTTTAGTCAGTAAAAGTCTGACACGCCCTCCTGCTCCACCCAGAGTGGGAGAAGTTATTTGATGATTAAATTGATAAAAAAAACCCAATGTTCAATTTTACATTTATATCTGTAGTTTAGACAATTCATGTGGCATTATATAACTCAACTATTTACACTAGGTACTAAATTAAATAACTATCTAAATATAGAAATAAACACTACAACAAAAGGACACTCAGACGTCGAAGTATTCCATAGAGTATTAAACCACTAGAGAGCGTATAGGACGAGGAAGAATGCGCGGCTGCAATTGGTCAGTTCAAAGTCAAGTTGCGTAGGTATGCCTGGTTAGGGATTGCTCTACTTGATTAAGGGAAAATAGTCGATATCGATAAAATGGATTTTAACATTATAAAAAATACTCAATAAAAATCACAAATAATGACAACAATAAAACATATTTAATCAAAATCAGTCAATTACAAAAAGAAAAACATGTATCCTGTTATTATTGATTTTTAAAATGAATTAATTTGGTATAAGTTTTTCGAATTAAAGTTTTAGGGTCCTGATTGTTCTTGGTAAAAAATGATAAATAGGTATCGCTGAACTAAATAAACGTCGGCGTTGTTTTAAATATTCAAAACAATCGGGGGTGAAGTGCCTTGAACAAACAGCGCTGTATTTTGTTGGAAACCAATTTTCCCTATTAACCTTATCTATCCACTTTTCTTTTAATTCCGGAATCTTCGGAAATCTAAAATGAAAACATGTATGTCAAAGTTGTCAAACACACAGAAGAAAAAACTGATAACCTCCTCCTTTTTTCAAAGTCGGTTAAAAGTAGATAGGTATTTAATTACAGTATCTGAATTGAATAAAATTGTATAACGTTTAATTTTATTACTATCGATACCGTCTTCAACCATAGGTAACATCACAAATTATTACGATAAAAATACAAGGGAAAGAAAGGGATAAAATAATTAGAATTTCTTAATGAAAGAAAGGGACTTTCCAAAAGACATTAACGCGCGCGACAAATCCGGTTGCTCGTTCGCCCAACCACCATTTTAAATAGACCCCTGCGGTGGCTCATATTCCGATTAAATCAAAAATAGTTTTCGTATTGTTTATTAACCGATGATAAGTTATGCCATCCTTTTTGCAACTAGATGTCTTGGAATGTTTTCCACACCATTTCACCGCGCATGAAGGCATTTTTATGCGTTATAATTGCATTAAAATTTTAAACAATTTGTAATTATTTAGCGTGCACACAGGTCTAACACTTGGTCACAACTAAAATGGTTACGAGTACCGTAGCCAATATATAGGCGACCAAATACTAATAGTTTTCGTGCGTCGGGGAACGCTATGCGCAGTCAAGTGGTTTTATAGTCTTTGAAGTATTCAGTACGAAGTATTGCTGTAATCCGGAAATGTACCCAGAATACAGGAGCATTGCCATGTTGAATGGCAATACTAATTCTTTGGCCAAAGAGCAACCCAGCCCGCTGGGCACGTGAACTATGTGTAATTGTGTAATATAACTAAGTGCGTGTTGCCAGTGAAGAATTGATGACCCTGAAACGTGGATGTTCAATAGCAATGGGCAGGGCACAATGCTCGCAGAACAGATGATCGACGGGGCCGAAAGTTTATGGAGTGGCAACCGCATTTCCGAAAGACGTATCGTTGGAAGGCCTCCAGCAAGGTGAACCGATGCCCTTATGAAGGAAGCAGGAATCCACTGGATGCGGAGAGCACAGAACCGGTTAAAATGGCGGTGCTTGGGGGAGGCCTATGTCCAGCAGTGGACGTCTTTCGGCTGAAATGATGATGAATCTATAGTTTTTTGGTGTACATATTACAGAGTCTACAGTTCTGTTATCTGACCTCTGTGAATTAAAAAATACCTGAACGATCCTTTAATACCTTATTGATGTAAATACTAGTGATTGCCCATGAGTTTGGATGCATGTATTTTATACTTCATCTTATATATTCAGGAGTAAAAAGTGTTCAGATTATAATTTCCTATAATGAAATAGTTTGTTTGGGTTTGTGGGTTATTTCATCTGGAACTTCTCAATAGCAGCCCGGATACTGGATTTGAGGCCAGTTGATGGCAATATGTACTAAAACATAATTGATAAAATTTGGGTGTACTATGAGTGCTCCTCTGCCTACCTTTCAAGGAATACAAGCGTGATGCTATGTGCCGAAAATCGTTTTATTATTACCCCTTTTTATTTTTGGGTACAAAATATTCGACTTCTGATGATCCAATTGTATTGCGTTGTACAATGTACGGTCCAGCAGCGATAAGTCAATAAAAGAGTGAGGAATATAAATGTTGGTGAATAGAGAGGGAGAGGGGATGGATTGTGTTAGGGATGACATGAAAGAGAAGCGAGTGAATGATAGCGTGACGGCTGACAGGGGAGAACCGAAGAAAAAAACGTGTTGCACCGACCCCAAGTAAAATGGGATAGTGCAGGAAAACGATGATGATGATGAGAATGCTATTAATCCTTTTTAATTTCGATCTATTACCTGAATATATGTAAGTAAATACCCACTCATTGGGTTATAAAACTATGAAATTAGCAATGCCATGTCATATTCTACCATAATGTTAAAATCAATCAAATTGAACTCATTATCTTTTTTCCTCTAGTGCTTATCTGGGTCAGCTTGGCTCTGGTGACGCCAAGTGCATTTGCACTGTACTATACAGGAAAATTTGATGTTTTTCAACCACCAACGAAAGTTGTACGCAATAATTCGTATTTTGGCTACAGCATCACTTATGATAAACTTTATAAAAAGTAAGTAGTGTTCTTTTTAGTTAAGTATGTGCTTATTCTACCTCGTAATTGCTTTACCACCAGTTGAGAGACACTTGCACGTCATAAAACGATAAGGTATATTTGCTTATCTTTTTCTTTGCATGTCGAAGGCAATCTACATATACAGTATGAAAACCACATATTTATATGCAATAAATTAAACCACATTATTGTTATTGAGTTTTCTGACGATACACAAAAAAAAAACAAAATTGATCCAGTAATTAGGTCAAAAAGTAGAGTTCTAATTTTAATCAAATTTGAACACTGTAGAATTGGGATCACTAGGTCAAAGATTCAATGAACTTGAATCCTTGAACATTGAAAAGCGAAGTTGCCACGCACTGCAAACTATCACGACACTGTTACGTATTCTGCTTATTTGCCTATAATGTTAAATCGGTACACCTAAACGACATGGTAAAAAGGTACGTTGTGTAAACAGAGTGTTTACTTTTACTTATTTCATTTTGATATTTAGATTGTTTGAAAATTTCACTTTTTTTCATTTACAGTTTTTCATTTAATATTTATTTTTTCAATAGTTCTGTGGACTAGTATTACTTGTGGTTTCATTTATTGCATATATGTGGTATCCATACTGTATACCTATAGTACCTGAGCCCAGAATTTGGCTACGAGCTTGACATATTCAGTAGCGTCCAAATGGAGTATTTTTAGAAGTAATTGTTGCATGCAGACAACTGGAAACTATATTAATTGCACCATAGTTTGTGGGACAGCACCACATTTACACTTCAGGGTGGATTCATGACGGCGCGTTGTGTTCCACGCGCGCCTCAAAGAGATGTCAGCACCAACTGGTGGGGTCCGCAAGGGCCGATGTCTGCCAGAGGTGCGGGTTGTTCGAAAGAGATACCGTGGCCCCTGGCACACAGGCAACTGAGGGAACACGGGTGGGTTTTAGTCAGTAAAAGTCTGACACGCCCTACTGCTCCACACAGAGCGGGAGAAGTTATTTGATGATATCCCACCCAAAAATCTCCACCTGAGCAGGTTTTCTTTGATACGGCGTATCCCTGTATCCAGAGTCTATTTGAAGACTGCCAGGTACGCCAAGGCAACTGAGATCCAAGTGCGAGATTTTCAGCAGGTGGTGGCGGTAGTATATGAGACAGTTGGATAGTGTTTCAAACTTAGGACGGGTTTCACTAATGATACTGAACAAGATCAGCACATTTACCCGCGTTCAAAAACTGTCAATGTCAAAATTGTTGTGGAATATTGACACTGATAGCTCTTGAATGCAGTGTATCATTGGTGACTAGCTTTATTTAGACTAGTTTATTCCACAGGAACGTACTATTGAGATTAAAAAGACCATATATCATGTGTTATCCAGGTTATAAACTTAATCCAAATCCATTCAATAATTTTTGTGCAAATCCGAAACATACATCCAGACAAACAGACAAGTGAACAAAAATTCAAAAAACTATATTTTCGGCATCAGACTCGTTGCCACACATCGCAGCAATTAAAAAAATATATATATTCATTGTATGGTTGTTTTAACTTCGTTACCTTCCTACTAATATTATAAATGTGAAAGGAGATGTTCCAAAATGTATGGAGCCTGGACCAGGTCCTTGTACACTATACTTAAAAATAGGGAAATTTATTTAAAATAGTTCTAAACTGTCCAATTACTTTAAAATGGCTTGGTTTGCTGGTAAACACAAGAAATTACACTTTAAATTGCAACACACAACAAAAACCCGTCATGGCGGTAAGCTGTCATTTTGATTGATTAACGACGTTAAACATGTTTATTTCTGTGGAGGTTGAAGCATAAGGTAAATAGCACTGACAAATAACACACACGAAAACTACTGAAAGGATTTTGATTTGGATGAACACAGATAGTTAATAACCTAGATTAACACTTAAGGTACTTTTTAATCTGGTAGTACGTCCGTACGGAATAATTTCTGACCTGCACCCGGGCGAAACTGCTGGAAAAGCTAATGTTATAGTATGTTTAGAAATTGGCACTTAGTGAAGTTTCAATTCAACCTGCCAAGAGTGGCAAAGCTTTAACGAGGTCGACTATATCCATTACTTGGATAGAGATTAAATATTCCAGTTGTTTTAGATAGAATCCCTTACAAAAATACCTATATGGAATTAGAACATGCCTGACGGCCAAGATAAATCGTCGGCATTTTAAAATATTAGAATGATGACGCGCTTAACTTATTGTTAACCTGTAAGTACATTTCAGATTGGTAATAAGTGCACCGAGGATGTCCGACATTGGAGAAGTATATGACTGCGATATCGGAAATCGAGTATGCGTCAAAATTCCAAGGGATAGTATTAAGAGAACAGTGCAAGGTAAGAATTTCTTAAAATAAAAGATGGTTTTTTGATTTCCGTATTGATAAATATGCACACTGAACCAATGGTTGGTGGCGTCACCCTATCTGACCTCCATAGCACACAATTACTGGGTACAACGATACCCCTTTCTAAGACTGTTTATCAGACTGTTGGGCCTCTGACTATCCGAAACGACCATCAACGATCTAAGAATGACAGCAGGGTTTAAAGATTTAACGTGCTTTCCAGGGCATGGAGCACCCATCCACGATCCGAACGCAGCAAGCGTAACTTAACCTTTTAAGTTTTTTCTTTAAATTTTAATTGCAAGTTAATACTTGGTTGCTGAGCCGTCACAGGGTCCATAACTGTACTTCAGCTATAAGCTTTATTTAACATCTATTACACATATTATGGTATGCAAATAAATGAAATGAACCATCGATCGTCTCGTGCGACTGTTATTTCTAAGCAATGAGTCCCTCTAAAATATGCATCATGCCCACAGTTTAGTAAATGGTATGAATATTTCAGTCGGGACTAATTATACACATGACTACTGGTTTGGAGCGACCGTCAAGGCTGGGCGAAACTTCGTTTTGGTAAGTTTTTTGACTACCTTAAAATCAAAGAGGGTTTTTTTTTTGAGGGTGGGAAATCATCAAATAACTTCTCCCGCTCTAGGTGGAGCAGGAGGGCATGTCAGACTTTTACTGACTAAAACCCACCCGTGTTCCCTCAGTTGCCTGTGTGCCAGTGGCGACGTTATCTCTTTCGAACAACCCGCACCCCTGGCAGGCATCGGACCTTGCGGACCCCACCAGTCCAGCGCACCAGGACACATGGCACGCCGTGACCACCCTAGGAACCAAGTAGCACAAGGGCCCTAGAATACCCTGGCACCCCTGGCACCCTTGGTCCCCCTGCGACGGGTCAGCGCAGTGGCCTCGCAGCCTACCACTTCTCGGCCGCAGGGGATAGGGAGAGCGGCCAACGCTATACCGACTCCTCTTCCCTTGCGGCCCCACCGCGTTCGCCATCAAACGGTGGCGGCCCCGTCCAGGCCACGGAAGGGAAGAGCGCTACTCAGAAGTACCGGCACTCCTCCACCGCAGCCTGTAACCCTCAGCCGCAATGCCTCCCATTCGACGTCACGGCCCGTCTCAGTTGCGGTGCACCTCACCGCAACCTACTTTTTGGCCGCTACGTCGTCGGCTTGGAAACAAAAGCCCTGACGAGCAGCCCCACCCGGGGGTTCCTCTTCGCTTCATCGTGGGAGCGGACCACGGCTACTGAGCCCCCCCGCAACGACAATGGGGGAACCCACTGGGGGGAATCAAAGACGGTTAGGGCTGTTACACATTTATTCGGGTTAGTCGACAAACACAGGGACGTAATAAAATTGTAGCGGATTTTTTTGGATTTGGATTGGATGCATTTTTCGGATTTTGGAGCAGTTAAACACATTAGTTCGATTTTCAATGCGCTGTGATGCACTCTGATGGATTTTCAACCCTTGGCTCAATACTGAGAGTTGAAAATCGAATGCGTGAAAAAGTCCTGTCGCGATTTTATGACATCCGTGTCAACATCAACTTAGTATATTGTTCGGCAAAGCTGGGCGGCAAAATCGAATATTATTCTACCGCTCAGATGCTTGGAATCATGACAAGTCATGCCCACCCACCCAAACAAGTGTGTTCGTCTTGAGGTATCGCTGGAAGCGTCTTCATTGTCCGCTGGTTATAGGTTAATAGCTTTTGCTGCGGCTTCGTCCGCATGGTGGTCTGAATTAATCCTACGGGAACGTACTACCGGGATGACAAGTATCCCTGAAGTTAAAACAGGTTATAAACTATCTGGGTGCCAAATTTGATCCAAATCCATTAAGCCGTTTTTGCGTGATTGAGTAACAAAGAATCATCCAAACATGTAATCATCTAAGGGCTGATTTTACCAAAGTCAAACCAGGACACATGGCACGCCGTGACCACCCCAGGAACCAAGTAGCATAAGGGGCCCAGACGACCCCGTGTCTGGCACCCTTGGTCCCCCTGCGACGGGTCAGCGCAGTGGCCCCGCCACCTACCAGTTTTCGGCCGCAGGGGATAGGGAGAGCAGCCAACGTTATACCAACACTCCTCTTCCCCTGCGGCCCCACCGCGTCCGCCATCAAACGGTGGCGGCCCCGGCCAAGCCACGGAAGGGCAGAGCGCTACTCAGAAGTACCAGCAGTCCTCTTCCGCCGCAGCGTGTAACCCTCAGCCGCGATGTCTCCCATTCGACATCGCGGCACGCCTCAGTTGCGGTGCACCTCACCGCAACCTACTTTTTGGCCGCTACGTCGTCAGCTTAGAGGCAAAAGCCCTGACGAGCGGCCCCACTTTGGGGTTCCTTTTCGCTTCACCATGGGAGGGTGAACACGGCTACGGAGCCCTCCGCAACGACAATGCGGGAATCCACTGGGGGGATGATGATGAGGATAGGACTCCCTTTTCCGCACGTAGACTCCCATTCGGTCCGTTGGCCTACTGGAGGGAAACATATAACATAGTGTAAAACATATTGGAATCGATTCAGTTACTTATTCTGAACAAACTATATTCAGGTTTCGCATATATACTAGAATAATGTTGTATAATATTACATTGCACTTATAAGCAAAAGAACCATAATATATGTTTTTTTGTTTACACTGTGCCTTAACTATTATGTTATAATTGCAGATGTGCGCACCAAGATATACGGACTTCTCCCGTCGTAAGTGAATCAATAATGGTTCTTATCTTTAAAAAAAATACTATGGCGTTATGCTGAATTACTCATCGTCGCCCATAGCAATGTTTATAAACAAAATTCCAAATCCCGAAAATAAAAAGAAAAAAATAAATACACAAAATGTGGAACTCTCTGCCAGCGTCTGTGTTCCCTTCCACATATAACTCGTCTGCCTTAGACGCAAGTGAACAGACATCTTCTGGGGATGATCGTTGCATAATAGATCTCAGCCATCACTATCCATCAGACGAGATCGATGTCAACAGCTTTCAGCATATCTACAATTATATTATAGCTCGGAACAAAAATGTAGCTTGAGAAGCTTTCCCACAAACACTAATCGAAATAAATTAAATGGCCTAAGTCTATTGGCTGACTTCTTCGTTGGTGACAGTACCATGTTTCACGCCGGTGAAGGGAGATGGATTGCGGAGGAGAGAAGGGGTGTGATATAAGGCGCAGCACCACCTAGCATCAGTAGCATGCTGTTCTCTTAGACACTGCTGCGCATCTCAGAACGAACATAATATAACTATCCAAAGATAGCAAAAAACATAAAAAATCGAAGACATGAGCCATCTACCAACCCGCACCGGAACCGCGTAGCGGATTACGGCCTACTCCCTCTCACAGAGAGAAAGCCTGTGTCCCAGCAGTGGGAACGTTAAAAGCTGATTATGATAATGAAGTTATAGAAAAAAAAAAACGTTATTGGAACCTACAACGTACAAAATGCCGAATTAAAGCATGATGACAATATTATTGTAGATACTCTCGAGTACTCTGAGAAAAACAGTTTTATTTTATGTATGTATTTTTGAAATCGTTCTACATCTGAAATAAGTTTCGGTGGAGGTAAATTATGAAATATTTCATAAACAAATCTGTAGACTCATCTTGGACAGCACAATCAACTGTGCGGCCAGGTATAGGTTTTTACCTGCGTCCTCTTTCGCTAGCTAGGACCAATAGCTTATAATTAAAGGAATGTATCTCAGTTCTATTAACCGGTTTTTCTTTATAGGTTACGGCGCTTATATCACACAAGGTAGATGCTATTCACACAAGTTTGGTCGTCTTACCGAAATGGGAATTATAAGTGAAGCAGAGAGAATCGCGGAATCGCCATCACCGATGGGTAATATTTATATCACGTTATGAATCATTTCCCTAAAACGCGAGAAAGAAATGGAAGAAAGATATAAAGTTAACAATATTTAAAAGACAACATCATCACCTGCTAAGTTATTTTCGATCTGATTTATTTTGGGATGGGTTTCCAGTTTAACCGGATGTACCTGGATACCAGAATTTTATATGGAGTGACTGCTTCTCTGATATCCACAATCCAGTAACTGAGTAACACGATACCACTTGGTAATACAAGTGGCCAGACTTTTGGGCTTCTGAAAACGCGTTAACACGACTACGGTCAATGACAAAGCCGACCAACGTTCGTGAAAGATAATACAAAAACAAAACACTGTGTGCTATCAAATCCCAGTGCTGCAAAAACATACGTGCTAGCGCTTATTTCCGCTACGTTTTATTACCGCGCGTTGAATTTTCAACAGTTGGCTTTGCGGTTAAAGTTGAAATTCCAGCAGTACGTTTTTTAAGACACTAGGTATGCGTTCTTGTGGATTCTCAACGCTCGGCTCAACACCAAGAGTTGAAAATCGTGGTAAAAAAAGCCCCGCAATATATAAGCACTAGATAACGAGGGCTTATATGGTGTTGCTGATATAAAAACGTTAGATTTATAAGTTTAAAAAAATCGTTACGATGTGCTTTGCAGAGGCAACCATGGATTCATTTGGTTGGAGTGTTGACATCACTGAGGATGACAGCGTTATAGTTGGCGGCCCCGGCATGTTCCACGGTAAGTATAAAAACTGGGACACACACTGGGGACATCATCATATGGGAGCGAAAAAACGTGGTAATATTTCGCGCGTCTAATTCCAGCACTTTCAGAACATTCTGATATTTTGCTACAATGGAGTCGAATTACTGCGTGAGTCCAACACAACTTGTGTGCCACCTCTGTGAGGTTTTAAATTCCTGTCTTTAGATTGTTTTAGTCATGGCTATCCTTAGTAAGTTACCTCCTATATCTTTGAAGCTACCAAAATGTATTACCTATTTCATTATAAATCTTTTCTTTTCGTTCTAAGGTCGAGCAATGATTTATGACCGACCAAGTTTAAATCCGCATCTCATCAGGACAAATAGAAACATTCCTGAATTTAATTTTGGTAAGACTAATTATTTTTTTCAAACACATGCACCAGGTTAGGCGAATGATGACAATATACATAATTGTCATCATCCGCCTAGCATTGTCCCGGCTATGATGGTTCGATTCGGCTTCCAAACTAACCAGATGCTGCTGAATACCCGCAACTATTGTGCAGCCCTTACTAGCTCTACGTGTGCACCCTTACATGTTTTTTTTTGGGTGCGAAATCATCAAATAACTTCTCCCGCTCTGGGTGGAGTAGGAGGTCGTGTCAGACTTTTACTGACTAAAACCCACCCGAGTTCCCTCAGTTGCCTGTGTGCCAGGGTCCGCGGTATCTCTTTCGAACAAACCGCACCCCTGGCAGGCATTGGCCCTTGCGGGCCCGTTGATGCTGACATCTCTTTGAGGCGCACGTGGAACACAACGCGCCTTCGGCCCGGGCTTTTTCCTTACCGGACAGCGAGCTACCCATTACTCGCCGTCCGCAAGCCCGCGCCTACGGTGGCTGGGAATCAGTCTAGGATTCCCGACGCCCAGGGCGTCTCGTGCGGCGACTAAGGCCGTGAGGGTGCATATACTGCCTTTCCCTCGTGTGCGCCGCCTCCCTCACGTGCGCCGCCTCCCTCTTCGCGAGCAATTACTGCTTCGCAGAAGGAGGTGACGGCTACCCATGCACTCTCGCTCCGTACCATGGTACGGAGCGAGAGTGCATGGGTAGCCGGTATGGCGATCGCCTCCACGAGGACACGGCGGTGCTCCGCCCAAACCGGGCAGACCTCCACCGTGTTTTTAGGGCGATCTTCGCACTGGATACACGCAAGCGATTCCTACCGCCTTATTCGAAACAGGAACCTTCCGAAACAACCGTGTCCGGTGAGGATCTGCGTCAGGCGGAAGGTGAGGACGCCGTGCCACCTCTCAAGCCTCTCCTCAAAGAGGGGACTTACCGCCGCAATCGTGGCGTAAATGTATAAATTAAACTGTCATTTCAGGCTATGCCGTTGCCTCTGGGACATTTATAACATACGAATTGTCGTATGCCGTGGGTTCCCCGTATCGTTTTGGAGAGGTAAGCTTATCGCATGCAATCTTTATATCTTTAATCTATACATGTAAAAATTAATCCCTATTTTCCTTGGTCACGGCATCACACGTGAACGGCTGGACCAATTTTGCTAATTCTTTTTTATTGTGTTTGTTATTGTCAGGAGAAGGTTCTTATGAAAGAAAAAAAATAAGAAAGATAAAACTTAATGGTCAAACTAACTTTAATTTTTATAGCTAAGACTGGACAACTCCTGTCGAGTCAGCTAGTCTTAATATAGAAATGAGATGATTTAAAAACATCCCTTGTGTCCGTAGGTATCATTCTATAAACGCGTGAGCTACGAGCGTAAATTGGACAAGACAGTCGACACTGGATTAATAGGTTCGATGTTCGGATCAGTGCTGTGTGCCGCCAAGTTGTTTGGCGAAAGGACTGACCTGCTCGTGGGAGCACCTACTTATGCCGCGAAAAAAACCTATAATCAGGGAGCTGTTTATGTTTATCTTGCCCGAATGCTTAGAGTAAGTATTACAATTTTGACAGAAATAACAGTAAAAGTATTTGATTAAAAAAATAATCACACCATGTGCGTTGACTCCATCCTTGACTTTTACTTCATGAATTTTCTCAAAAATATGACGAATTTAATTATATTTATCTGTCTATTATTTATTGCAGCAAGCGCCAAAGTTTCATAGAAGAATTGTTGGTCAAGCATCGGGATCGATGTTTGGTACTGCAATTGTCAACGTGGGCGACTTAAATGGAGACAGCAAGGATGGTAAGTGTTACGTCACACTGCCTCAGCCTATCACAGCGCGCCACTCGAGCCAGCCAATACCAGCCAAGCCAAACTGCCGCCAAAACTACCGGACGCCTCCGGTGGGGGAATGCCTATATAATGCCCTGCGAGCTCACTTTCGTCCCTTTTTTGCTGCGATTGGACGACTAAGCCTAAACTCTGTTAATTTGTGTTTCAAAATATTAAATTAGCGTGATTATACTATTCTGCATTTTTGTTTATGCCCTTCTGTTACATCTCAGAAGTGGGATAAATAGAAAAATCCATGAAGCGTAATCATGCCGATACTGCAAGAGTAGACTGTAAGGCAGGTAGGTGTGAATCCCAATGTGAAGAAACATCCGAAAGAAGCGGCAATGAAGATGACGCCACATCACCAGATACGCCTCCGGCCCGGAAAATCCTTAGAAGACTTTTAGAATCCGAGGTACAAAAAGCCATGCGTGACTTAAACGAAGAGTTACCCTCCATCACCACAAGAAAAGAGCTCCGCGCGGCCTCACTGATACCAGAGTTTGACCCCGACAGTGAAGAATGCACTACTGCGTCAGCATGGCTCAAAAAGATTGATCAACTCGGTGAGATTCATGGCTGGAGCGAAACTACGAAGTCATTTTACCTACAAGATAGATTAAGAGGTCAAGCTAGAAGATGGTACAATCGGCTTGATGAATACGATTTTTCCTGGGAAGATTGGAAGCAGATGTTGATGCGTGCATTTCCAAGATATCGCGATTTCGGGAACATGTTAGAAGAGATGATGAACAGGAAGAAACAAGCTACGGAATCGATGACGAAATACTACCAGGACAAAGTGGCCATGTGCTTCCGGTGTAAGTTGTCCGACAACGCGACTGTTTCTTGCATCATTCGCGGTCTACCACCATCACTCCAAGCGAATGCAAGAGCTTATCAGTGCGAGCGACCTGAAGAATTATATGAAGGCTTCCTTTGTGCGCTGGATGACTACCAACCACCGTCAACGTCAAGCGGAACACGTGCGCCAAATAAAGATGCCAACAATCGACAAGGAAACGAAAAAAAATATACCTCTATCAACCCGGACGTAGACCCGTGTCCGCGCTGTAAAAAAACCGGCCACATACTACGTAACTGCCCATATCCAGATTCCCGAACATGCTTCAAATGTGGTAAGCAAGGCCACATTGCAACGCGGTGCGTAAACGCCCCGAAACCTGCGACACAAGCCGATGATAAAGTCAAAGAAATCAAGCTCCTACAAAACTACAACAAGATTTACGAAAAAATGGTAAAAATCAATGGCATATACGTTAAATCTTATATTGATACTGGCAGTCAAGTCAACGTGCTCTCAACTCACGTGTCAAAACTGCTGGATCTCGAAATCAACCCGTCTAACACCGTCCTCAAAAGCTTCTCTGGAGAACATTTACCCAGCTGCGGGGCAGTAGCTTTCCAGCTGGAAATCGACGGTATACTTATCCCCTGCAGGGCTCATTTATCAAACGTGGATATGGGGAACATAAATCTATTGGTTGGACAGCCGATTATCAATAGCGACGGTATGACTTTAGTGGTCAGCGAAGGAAGAGCCACCCTCAAGCAAGACATCGACTTCACAAAATGCATGGATGTAATTGAAGAGCGCACTCACTTCAAGGTCGTGACTGCAGAGAAAGAGTGCCTACTACCCGGACTTTCCATTATCAAAGTTAACGTTCTGGACAATGATGAAGACCACGACGTCGTCACTACGCCACAACATTATGAGCTGCGAGGTGTAACTTACTCAATCCCTGCCACCCTGCTGCGAGGCACCGTCGGGTATATCAAGATCATCAATAGTGGCGCTCAAAACATCATCTGGAAGCCTGGCGAAGTACTGACCAGAGCCGACAGCTGCACCACTTCGCCACAACGGGATGTTCAGGTTAGCCTACAAAATAACACTTTGCCATCGACCTCCGTAGCCAAAGCCAATAATTACTATAGCCATCCTATTGTTTCTCTATTGCACACTAGCCTAGCTAATGTAAGCACTATTGGGGGAGTAAACGTAGATGATATCAGGTCAGGTAAATTGAATAAAAATGATCACCATAGTTTAATTACTTTATTGACGAATTACAGTGATTGTTTTGCGAATAAAACACAAGACTTAGGATGTACGGATTTATTACAAATGAAAATAACATTAACAAGTGAACAGCCTATATACCGCCAACCTTACCGTTTGTCTCATAGCGAGCAGGACAAGTAAGGTCCAAAGTTTCCGACTTATTAGACGCAGGTATAATCCGAGAGTCCGAGTCATGTTTTGCTTCTCCAGTTATCCTTGTAAAGAAAAAGAACGGCGGCAATAGGCTCTGTGTCGACTTTCGGGCACTTAACGCCATTACAGTCAAAGATAGGTATCCGTTGCCCAACATCGATGATCAAGTCTCAAAGTTAGCTGGAAAGAACTACTTCACAAGTCTTGATTTAGCACAAAGTTATCATCAGGTTAGAATCGCCCCTGAAGACATACACAAAACAGCTTTTATAACACCGCAGGGGCACTTTGAATATACGCGTGTTCCATTTGGTCTGGCTAACGCACCGTCTGTTTTTATGCGACTCATAAACAAGATCGTAGATTCTATACGAAATTCCAATAACGTTTCTAAAGGCGGTAGTAAGAAATCTCGCAACGAATTTTCACACGAATATGAGGTATTAGCATTTTTAGACGATTTGTTGCTACCTTCCGTCGATGTTCAGTCCGGTTTACATATTTTAGAGAAGGTTCTGCATAAATTGAAATCAGAAAATTTAAAACTAAATATGAGCAAGTGCTCATTTTTACAAAATAAAATCACATATTTAGGACATGAAATTTCATCGAATGGCATTCAACCGGGTGAATCGAAATTGATAGCAGTGTCGCAGTTTCCCATCCCTAGTGACGTTCACGGAATACGTCAATTTATAGGGTTATGTAGTTACTTTCGTAAATTTATTAAAAATTTCGCAATAATTGCGCGCCCATTAACAGATTTAACAAAGAAAAACGCTGTGTGGAATTGGGGCAGTGAACAATTGAATAGTTTTGAACAATTAAAACAGTGTTTGTGTACAAAACCCATACTTGCTCTCTATGACCCTGCACTGCCAACGGAGATTCACACCGACGCCTGCAAATTAGGCATTGCAGGCATTTTGTTACAAAAACAGACTGATAATTCACTACGTCCCGTTATGTATTTTAGTAGGGTAACTAGTAAGGAAGAAAGCATGTATCATAGTTACGAACTTGAAACGCTCGCCGTGGTGGAATCATTGCGTAGATTTAGGGTGTACATTGTCGGTAAACACGTTAAGATCGTGACTGACTGTACAGCTGTTCGTGCCACCCTAACCAAACGTGACATTATCCCGCGTATTGCCAGATGGTGGTTGTCAATCCAAGATTTCGATATGAGTGTAGAGTATAGACCCGGAGAAAGAATGAAACATGTAGACGCGTTAAGTAGGAACCCAGTTGATACTATGAATGTCAATCGCCTTGAAGTGTCAGACTGGTTCTATACCGTCCAGTACCAGGATGAAAAATTAAAGCGAATCATTGACCAGCTTAGGAGTGGCTCAGCTGCCACTGAAATAACCAACAGTTTTGTGTTCTTAAATGATAGGTTATATAGAAAGACATTGCACGGTAATCGCCTCGTGGTGCCAGCATTAGCTCGATGGAGGCTAATCCAAATGCACCATGATGATATTGGGCATGTGGGTATACAAAGATGTATGGATTTGATAAAAAAAGATTACTGGTTTCCCAAAATGACTCGCTTTATTCAAAAGTATGTTAATGCATGTCTTCAATGTGCTTATGGAAAAGGGGATCATGGAAAGAAAGAAGGAAAGTTATTCCCTATCCCCAAACCTACAGAGCCTATGATCATGGTGCATATCGACCATTTAGGTCCCTTTTGCAAAACAGTGAAAGGTTATCAGTATATGCTAGTTATGACAGATGCTTTTTCAAAATTTGTTATTGCTGAGCCCACTCGAACAGTCAATTCGGTAGAAACTATTAGAACACTTAAAAAAATATTTAGCTTATTTGGATACCCTGATAAACTTGTAAGTGATCATGGGAAGGCTTTCACCAGTAGATATTTTAAAAAGTTTTCAACTGACAGACAGTTTAGGCATATCTTGACCTCAGTTGCATGCCCGCCAGCCAATGGTCAAGTGGAACGCACCAACCGGACCATATTGAATGCGTTGCGTGCCACAGACCCTAGCGAAGCTGCAAATAATTGGGCCAACAGCTTACCTGACATTCTCTGGGGTATCAACAATACTGCAAATGAAAGTACAACCTATAAGCCATATGATTTGATGTTTGCCAAAAGTTCTAGGTCACGTTGTGATGTTGCTACTAAAGAAAGTATTAGTGTGCCAGTGGAGGTTAGGCGTAACAAAGCCAGTGCTCGGTTAAGGGTAGCAAGCGATAGGATGAAGCGTAATTTTGACAAAAAACGCAAAATAAGCCACATCTATAAAAAGGGTGATTTAGTTCTTTGGCGGCAAGCACCGACAAGCAGTGCCACAAAAGTTAACACTAAACTAGATGACATTTACTCAGGTCCATATATCGTAACCAAGGTGGTGGGTAATGACAGATATAGGATCCGAAGCATCAAGGGACTCCGAGGTTACAAGGCCTTTACAGGCCTGGTTGCAGCGGATTCCTTAAGGCCTTATCACAGTACGGTTCCTATATCTGACAGTGCCAGTAGTTCTGATGAACAACTTGAAACTGAAGACCTTATTGACCTACTTGAAAGTTAACCAAGTTTTCTCCCATTGCGGGAGCAATCATTGTTTCAGGACGGCCGAATGTTACGTCACACTGCCTCAGCCTATCACAGCGCGCCACTCGAGCCAGCCAATACCAGCCAAGCCAAACTGCCGCCAAAACTACCGGACGCCTCCGGTGGGGGAATGCCTATATAATGCCCTGCGAGCTCACTTTCGTCCCTTTTTTGCTGCGATTGGACGACTAAGCCTAAACTCTGTTAATTTGTGTTTCAAAATATTAAATTAGCGTGATTATACTATTCTGCATTTTTGTTTATGCCCTTCTGTTACATAAGTATTAATTTGAAAAGCATGTAGTTTTTTCTTCTTTGGAGATTAGGCGCATCAAGAATTGTCGCGTATACAGGGTCAAATTAAATAAGCTAATGAATGCCCGTAATCGATCAGCTGTTTTTGTAATTTTTCGTGGAATATTGATATTTTTAGCACAAAAACTAAAACATCGTAGTCACTTGGTTGCCTTAAGGTCATCGCCCTTATCTAGTCGAAATTTTTTCTTTACAAACTTTGGCAGTGTATTACTGCACTGTTCGACAATGTTCTTAAAAAAATAAACGTGGTATGGTTTTGTATCATTATTAATATTATCTGTGCCTGAACAGAATACTAAAATGAAAAGCCATTAAAAAGCTATGAGCCAAAGATTGTTTTTATTTTTTGCAAATTCAACCTAATTTTGTGAGTGTTTAAGTATTAAAAGAAGTGTAAAATCTCCAAAAGCAAGTCAACACTGACAAAGCTCAAATATCTAAAAGTTCAATAAACTGTATTGATAATTGATTTATGTAGTGGTTTTTTCATAAAACTCGATCTTCCGAAGGGCTTTTCTTATATTTTTACGCGCCGGTTTTACTATAAATGATCCTGCATCTCACTCAATAACGTTGTGCGTGTAGACTTGCGTCTATCTTCTCATCACTGATACTACCTCTGTCGGACACGATGTCTAGTGAGACAGGGTGCTTTTTAGCCAGACCCACCAGTGAGTTCGAGCTCGCGACTAGATTCTCCTAAATGTACATAACAGTGTCATTTAAAGTTATAAAAAAAGTTGAAACATTTTCTATTCTGTTTTTTTTTTTCATTCGTTTTATTGCACTGTCTTCCTTCACCACTTTGAGAGCATTGGTGATGATTAGGTGGTGATAATTAACACAAAGTAATACACCAGTTAGAGTTCGGGCCTCCGGCCTACAACTTGTAAGTCGCGGGCGTTACCAGTGAGCCACTACTGCTTTTTATAAAAATCACGATTTCAATATATCTAATGACGATTCACCCCGTGTGTGTTGTAAGGAAGATCCTAAGAACTATCTTACTATATAATATTATAAATATAAAAGTTTGTATGTTTGGATATTTAGATGTTTGAATGTTTGTTACTCAATCACGCAGAAACGGCTGAACAGGTTGAGATGAAATTTGGCACAAATATAGTTTATAACCTGGATTAACACAAGATACTTTTTATCCCGATAATATGCTCCAATGGGATATTTTTCGAATTTTATCAACACTAAACATTTCTTATCTATTTGTACAATGATTCTTCCATGGTGTCTCCTTGTCTCGCAGACAGAAATTTCATAGAATTTCGTTTCCCAGAAAATGTTTCGTATAATATTTGATCCTTGTATTTTTATTTCGAATATTATTGTTTCAAAGACTATTTACTTGAATGAAACATATTTCACAGAAACACAATTCAATGAATTTTTAATCTCATTTTTTTGGTTAACAATTTTTTCAAATAAAAGAATTGGTTTTCAACGAATATTATTTGTTCGGTGTATTTTTCCATAGTATTTTATTTCATCGAATTAAAATAATATGTTGTGCTACAAAAGTTAGTGACGGACACGAATCGCTGCAAAACCGACTCCACGTAATCTTGTTTGCATTACCCTTAGGGAGTAATTTAAATCCGCGTAGGCGTGGAGGGGCGAGGCGGCCTGCGATCTGAGGAGCAAGTGGTTTTAACGCTCGCTGCCGTGGCTGAGGCTGGCCGGTTGCGCCGTCCAGCAAGCCGAAGCTGTGGTGGTGAGCGTGAATACCATCTACGACGATAAGCTCGCGTGGGCCCCCCAGAGCCCCGCAGCCATGCCTACTGCATGTTGTATGCTCGCTTGCATGCTGCATCCTTGCTTCCACGCTGCATGCTCATTTGCAGCACGCAAGCAGTAGGTTTAGTTAGAACTGAGACCCTCTACACAAACTACCAACAACAATAATAAGAATAAACGTAAACAATAATAAAATGTGTTATTCTTGGTAATAACTTGTATATTAAATAAACAATAAAGAATGTTTGATTTATTATTCTATGATATGATTATTCTAAGATTAAATTTAATGTGAAACAAAAATCAATGATTTAAAAATCTTCAAAATAAGTATTCTGCGAATTGATTATTCTATGAAACGAAATAATGAGATAAAAATTATGTGAAACGAAATTCTGCAAAACTATTAGCTATAAAACAACGTACAACCATTCTTCCATATTTGTAACAACTGATTTTACATTCATAGCAAATAAATATATTTTCTAATAATTTATATTCTATTTTTCAGAAATTGCAATTGGAGCTCCCTTCGAGAAAGACGGCCGTGGTGTTGTCTACCTATACAGTGGCGCTGACCTCATCAGTAAGCTGGCAGAGAAAGACTTAAAATACCTGCAAAAGATCGAGCCTGAGCCTAGTTACGGCGAGTCTTTCGGCATGAGTCTCACACCATTGTTATATTATAAAGAGAATGAATGCAAAGGTATCTTACATCATCTTGTCTTATACTATCTATTGAACTCGTACCTAGAAATTAAATTTCATATTTTACGTAGCAGCTACCATAGCCACTGAAGCTACAGGAAAACATTCTTCCCTTTATTTTTAAGAGTTACCCACTCTTGCTAAAAATAATGTACGAATTACCACGTCTGAACGAAATTGAAGGTACTCATATTGATAAGAATCACGCGGGATCCACGCGGTTCAAGAACCGTGCGGTTTCCGTCCTGTCTGAGTACACGCATTACATTGGTAATGCGTGTACTCAGACAGGACGGGACTTATAGGAGCGCTGTAAGATGCGTCTATGGATTGCCATAGACGCATCTTACAGCGCTCCTATAAGTGTTGTCTTTTCATCACTCATTCTATCGAGTTTCTTTATATAGAATTAGCAATCGGCTCGCCTTTCAAAGATACAGTGGTACTCTTAAGGTGCATGGCAGCAGCAATTGTGAAGACTTCAGCGAAATTTCCTAATGTACAGGTATGCTATGTTCTAAAAGTACTACTATTCAATCAAAGTATAACCAACTTTGATTGTATTGTAATACTTATAAAAATAGATTTATTGAGATCGTGTTTTTACACGCTTTATATTAGCTTCACTTGTATGTTTGTTTGTTTGTATGTTTGTATGTAACCGACTCCTTTGAGCGCGATTTTGACCCACTTTAAACGGTCAGATTTCATTGAAACTTTGTAAACTTGTCGAGGACCGATGACAATTCAATAATTAAAAAAAAAATTGAGAAAAAAAAAACACGTTTTTGTAGTTAGCAGAACTAAAAAATAGAAAATAAATAATAGTTTAAAAAACTAAAAAACACGCTTTAAAAACCAAACTAAAAAAGGAGAAAATAATTTAATTCATTTAAAAAGCGTGGGGTGCTTTTTGTGGTATTTTATAATCAATTAATGTCAAGCACCCCACGCTTTTTAATTGAATTAAATTATTTTCTCCTTTTTTAGTTTGGTTTTTAAAGCATGTTTTTTAGTTTTTTTAAACTATTATTTTTTATAAGAGCAGTGCTGGCCTAGTGGTAACGAGGTAACGAGTTGTAAGTTTTAGGCACGAACTCTGACTAGCGCATTAATCTGTGATAATTATCAACACCCAATCACCGACAATGTTCTCAAAGTGGTGAAGGAAAACAGTGAAATAAAAGTAATGAAATATAAAAAAGAAACAAAACTAAAATCCGCTACGTTTAAGGCTGAACCATTAAGCATGACAGAAGGAACATGAGGGATAGTATGTACCTATACTGTCAAGTGTCAAGCAATTAACATAATTACTTTTTATACCTTCTGCATTTTGTACATCATTTCAGCCGAAAGACGTCCACTACTGGACATAGATCTCTCCCAAAAGGGGTTTTGCCATAATCGCCACGCTTGGCAGGCGGGTTGGCGATCGCAGTATGGTTGTCAAATGCATAGAGAACGCTGCTGCCCATTCTCTAGTAAGTCCCTTAGTCGCCTTCTACGACACCCACGGGAAGAAATGGGATGGTGCTATTCTTTTACGTCCAGCAGCACACGGAACCACGGAACAACGGCATTTTCTACACATTGTTTAAATAGCTTTTAATATTGACTTGTTTATTTACAGGATCACTCCAGTACTGGTAAAACAGACTTTGAATTCGATGTTTGTTTAACAGTAACATATCCGAGGGGGCTGAAAACGGTCACAGCGCGTAAGTAGACGCCATAAATTGATGGCACCTCAAATTTTAGAAGTAGATAATTTTTTCTTACTCATTCCTGTTTCAGTTTATTTTCTTACACTCGACTTGCCATAACAACTCTTCTATTCTATTCTATTTTTCATATGGCAAGCAAAGCCGATGTCGACTATTCTGCCAATGTCTAAGTGAATTGGAAAAACGTGTGTTATTACAAAAAAAAAAAAAAACAATAATGATCTTCGATGATATAGTTCATAACAACTCTTACCCGTTTTTTTTTCTTTTATGAAAAAGTGAAGTAACCTGTCATTCTACCTAATGCTAGGGATTGACATTATTGACAGCTTACTTCATGTAAGTTTTCACAATGAGACATTGACAGAATAGATCAGCGGTGTACCTACTGGTATATGAGTCCTAACAAATGTTTTATATATGTCAGGTATTTTAACAACGTTGGAAATGTATCACGACTTCGCTAAGCTGGTTGGCACCGATGGCAATGGCCGAGTTCTATTCAAAACGGACCTGGACAGTAAACAATCTGAATACTGCAAAAAAGTTCCGTTTATTTTGCCTTTAGTGAGTACATGTTTTGCAGCTATAAAATAGGGAATCTGAATTTTCTTTTTCATTTAATCAATAACGGACCATAACAAAGTCTAACTATTACTAGGTACATAGTTTTAAACGTCCGTCACAGCCATGATTTGACATCATTATTCACGACGCTACCACAGTGTAAATATGGACAGTGTAGTAACTAGGAATATTTATTGAGCGCTCCATCGAGTTCTCACTCTTAGTGTTTTTCGGAACGAAGTTCTTTGATGCAGTTTCCGGTAGAAGTTGAGTGGTAGAAATTGTCACGCGAAAAAGCGTTCATACATGTTATGCCCCCCCGTGCAACTTTCATCTCTGATCAAAATGTAAATTCGAGATGGTGGCTATGTTTTTTTTTTGTTTTAATTCATACGTCAGACGGGGTCGTTGGGGGGACGTTGTTCATGACGGGGATCTCCAAATCGACCGCACACGTATTTTAAACATAAATTAATGTAACTGCCGGCTGTCCCTTAAACCAGCGCTGGGGCTCTGTCTTGCATAGAGTCGTAGCATAATGCTGAGTGATAGCCGTTTTGCGTGGATGTGACGCATGTTTCCCTCAACCTTTTCTTATTTATTTTTTTGTGTTCCTTTTCTTTTTGCATCATGTTTACCGCAAATAAACGTTTTTTCTTTCTTTCTAATAAGAATTACTGCAATATACACACTAAAAACAAACTTAAATTAACCGAAAGTCCGGTTAAAAGGATAAAGAGTCGCAGTTTGGAGGTCATTACTCTTACATGCGAATTTTACTGTATTTATTGTATGTATAGGACAACATTTAATAACGAAGCTCAATACACTCTTGGCAATCTTTTTAAATATCGCGGACGGTACGCAAAGCGCAAAAGATAATAAACAATAAAACCGAATACCCGTCTCGACACGGCACCCGCCATTGAGCGCACCGCTACATACGCCAAGGGGCCTTGTCGATGCGCGGGTCTGTGTGAGGGTTCCGTTTGGATCGTTTGTTCGTAATTTCGCCACTGTCCATATTTATTCTGTGACCTACTTTGTTTACATTCCTTTTTACCCTCTTGTATAACAATGCCTCAAATCTTATAAATTAAATTACTTTTTGTGCTTAATACAAGCAGAAATCTAACTTACGTACCATAGTGATAATTCAAGCGGTTCGCAAGAATAGTTGTTATTCAAGTGACATTTGACGTCACTTCCAGCATTTACGAAGACGACGCGTTTCGAGTTTGCGTTCCATTCCATTTAAAAACGCAACAATAAATAATGCACTAAAAATATAAACCTATGTCAATTAACAAATATAAAAAAAATAAGATGATTCCAATTTACCTATATTTAAATAGTGAAAAAGTTTTAATTATCTGGCATATTCTGAACAAATTTTAGCTTTAACATAATTCTTAGAACACCACTTCTTTACCTGGTAAAAAAATGGGAATTTAGTCAAGATTCACTACGTTTTGAGACCAGCTTAATAAATACAAATAATATAAATTTCAAAGGTTGGCAAATACGACACGGAAATACGCTACACGATATCGTCGAAGCTGGAAGTCGATCCCAGGAAACTCAAAGATTTTCAAAGCTCCCGTGTGATCCTAAGCGACCGCAGTGTCTTGACCATTCAGGATTCGTTGTGGGCAGCCAAGTGTGCTGGGAACTGTGTGCCGAAGTTGGTGTTAACACCCTTAATCAGTTTCCAGTAAGTACCCTAAACCTTACAGAATCTTCATCGATCAACTACCTCTTTTTCTGGATTGAATTTGGGATCAAATAATTTTGGAACGTACAATTATTATTCTATACATAATTTTAAATTCACACAAAGCATAATCAGCCTATATTGTTCCCGCTGCTCGTACACAGACCTCCACTCTGTGAGAGGGAGCGGGCCGTAATCAACCTCGCGGGCCCAGTGCGGGTTGGTAGATGTCACATGTCTTCAAATTCGGTTCTAGGACATGCCCGTTTCCTCCTAATCTTTTCCTTTACCGTTTTGTGAGCATGGAATAATTTACACAACAAAAAGCGCCTATCTAGGTTGAGCTGATTTGGATATAATGCCTTAATAAACACATATTTTACTTTGATGGGAAGTAGGAAGTTACCATGGGATAATTTCCATCCTCCACTTCAAAAATCTGTATTTCAGAAATCTTCACCATCTTCACCAGATAGCAGGTTAACTCAATAGCTATACCTACTAAAAGATTAAACTAACTGGCATATAATTTATCCAAATGCTGCGATTAC
This sequence comes from Antitype chi, assembly GCA_947359405.1. Taxonomy (NCBI): domain Eukaryota; kingdom Metazoa; phylum Arthropoda; class Insecta; order Lepidoptera; family Noctuidae; genus Antitype; species Antitype chi. Next base: position 4,608,532 of record OX375812.1, read on the forward strand.
TACCAAAGCTTACCCCTCCGTAAAACCATTAAGAGGGGACGGGGCCTGCGAGGAATTTGAAAAATAGGTTTTTGAAGAAACTATTGCCGTCGCGCTGTCAGTAAGTCTGCCCCCGTAGTGTGTGATAGGGACAGCTGCAGCTCCGACCGAAATTATCACAAAAATTTTGACAAAATCGATGTTTCGTATTCCCCTTTTTTCTCCTCTAAAACTGAGCTGATTCAATTATTTTTTATATTAATATTTTAAGAAAGAGTATGTTTAGGTTCCTATCATTTTTTTTATGTTAAAAACTTTTCTAATTTGTCTGGTAGTCCTCTAATCACGGCGGTAAAAATAGGACATTTTTTGTAATTTTTTGAGGGTCACATTTTCTTTAATAATTCGTTGCTGAAAAAAAAATGACAGGGACGTGTTTACGGCAGACTTCGATTTTATGAAAGAAAAAAAAACATTGCTCTAGAGGCATTATTCAGGATGAAAAAAGGGGAATACATTTCTATGGAGAATCGCACGCCCTTAAGACTAAATAAATTCTAGAAATCCAGCTAACCTCATTGGCCAAAACTATGCCGCCGCCGATCAAAGGCCGGAATAGCTATGTAACAACGTTTGAAAAGAACCGTAGAGGTCAGCTTTTCATGTTCGATGATTGATAACTCATTGTAATCAATTTCGTGATTACAGTGACGATATGCACCCGTACATAATTGGCTCAAGTGCCAAAGAAACTATGAACATCATGATGCACAACGACGGGGAGGTGGCGTATGACTCATGCGTGCGCGTGCACATCGACGGTACTAATGTGCTCAAGCCAGGTGGCTGTGTGTACGAGTCTTCGATTGATGAAAACAGTTTTAAGTGTGAACCGCCGGTGCCCCTCGGAAACAAACAGAGTTGGGTACGTTCACTCACTTCACTATTTCATTACGAATCATTTAACTGTTTTCTAATGGAAATATTATGATTCATTCTGATTTCAAGGCATTGAGGGTTATACAGGGTGATTGGAAGATGGGTGCAAAGCTTTAAGGTGAAGATAGTATAGACAATTTAGAACTATTTAAGCCATGGTTGTCTTAGACGAAGTCTTACCAATTTTTTTTTTAATAAGGTTTAAAAGACGTATTGTACAAATTTTTTATTTTTTCTGAGCTTTAAATGTCTGTAAAAAAAAATGTCTAATGACACAGAAGCCTAAAACATGTTTTGCTTGATTGCTTACACATTACTTTAATTAAATAAATAAAAAATGAATTCATTTATCATTCAATTTGGCCATAATTATGCAGTTTACATTAAATTTTGAGAATTTCCGAAAAAAAACTTAAAAATTTGGTTAAAAATATTTGGTAAGACTTCGTCTAAGACAACCATGGCTTAAATGGTTCTAAATTGTCTGTACTATCTTCGCCTTAAAGCTTTGCACCCATCTTCCGATTGGAAGATGGGTGCAAAGCATATACAGGGTGATTACCCTGTATATTCTCTGCCTAACCTTTCGGGCAATGTAGGCTTGAAGATATATGTAATCTAATGTAATATTCACAGATCATTGGCCAAATTGAACTGGAGATGACCCATCTTACAAATCTGGACAATTGTATAACTATCACCATGGTTCTATACAATCGCTGTAATGACATGAATGAAATCGCCCAGAACGAGACGATTCGGATTCCTCTGAGAGCTGATCCCAGAGGAATTACCGTCAAAGGGTTCGTACTGTTATCATATTATTTCATTTCAGTTGTTTTTCTCAAACTTTTGTCTTTTTTTAACTTCAATAAAATTAAGGACAAATATTTTAAAATAATTTCTTTACTCTTTCTTCTAGAATCTTACTTTGGCTTGACAGCTATAGCTATGATGTTAAAATTAATAGTCAGTAATTTTAGCTAGTGGACAGACTCAGGCAATACACAAATTTACACACGTTTGTGTGTAAATGTGTGTATGTAGATCAACACACCCATCGCACATCTCACCACTCACATGCTAGCCGTATTCTAATCTGAAACTGAATGGGTTTTAGAATATTATTACATTTTATTTTATTTTATTTGAATTTCATTTATCTTTCAATTACTGTAAATTGTTTAAAGTATCAACTTTCTCATGCTGGGACATGTAACTGGAGAAATGTCGCCCTCTGTCATACAGAATGTCCTAGTTCAGGGATCGAGATCTCATTGATGTAACGTGTACCGAAGTTTGGAAATAAATTACTATTACTATTTTTCTTCGCTTACAGAGAGACTGATATCGCTTCCATTGTTAATACGGTGGGAGATGATGTAAAAAATTATGGCAAAAAGATAGAACACATTTATACGGTAAGGAATTTTAATGTTTTTTTATTTCTGTAATAATCCGTCTCTGCAGAAATGAGGAACTATTTGTGCCAACCAAGATCAGGATAGGGTAAAATCCAGCACACTAATTGTGTTAATGTAATCCTTTCAATCACAGTCCGAGACTATTGAAAGAAACTCCGTAATCCATTGCTTCATATATTTGAAATATTCGTCTGCTCGACTACGTTATTAACGCAGTGAACCTGGCTGAAATGTCAAAATAATTGCGAATAACTGTTTTTTTTTTTAAATTTGTGTTACGCGATTTCCCCGCTGATCTAAACCTCCACCGGGAACCATCAGCTCTCTTCTGAGGGTTTTAGTAGGAATTGAGTTTCCGATATTTAGAAGCTGTTACCATCGTCGTGATCACGAGGTGACTGTAGCCTGAAAAATTCAACATTAATTTATTAGCGCACGCAAAAAAGATTGAAAATATCGGGTCAATTTTAGTGTACCTATATAAATGTTCCAAATAGCTCAGAAGGCCAATTCTCGTAATTAAAAACGTTCAAAACGTCAAAAAAAACGTCAAACGTCACGTCGACGTTCAAACGTCTATTTATTGTCTTTGGTCACTAGCCCTGACATCAACAAGTAATGGACAAAATTGTAAACTTTTTCTACGTGAATACGGGGCTTTTGGCTTTTGTATTGGGTGCATTTTATGTTTAATTTTTTATTTTAATTTTTATAATGTGCGTTTTTTTGGTGCAGAATAAACAATTTTTCTTTCTTTTTTCTTTCTTTCAAAATCTAGTCGCAGTCTAATCTCAGCGACAATCAAATGTCAAAAATGTATGATAAATCGAGGTATTTTTGACAGATTGACACTGAGATCAGACTGTGAACGTTCTTAAAATTACGAGAATTGCCCCTCTGATGTGCTCCGATACATGCTTTGTTAATTATGTTTTGATTTTTCGAAATTCGGAAAAAATATCTATGTTCCACGAAAAATTACAACAACAGCTGATCGATTACCTTGGCCCATCGAATGATGTAAATATATACATTTTTACCATCCGTTTTCGATATTGATACCAACACGTGGGTAAAGTATTGCCAGGTAAATGAATTTGACCCTGTATACGTTTTCTTTTTGAGGGTGGGAAATTATCAAATAACTTCTCCCGCTCTGGGTGCAGCAGGAGGGTGAGTCAGGCTTTTAGTGACTAAAACCCACCCGTGTTCCTTCAGTTGCCTGTGTGCCAGGGACCACGGTATCTCTTTCGAACAACCCGCGCCCCTGGCAGGCATTGATGCTTGCGGACCCCACCAGTTGGTGCTGACATCTCTTTAAGGCGCGCGTGGAACACAACGAGCCGTCGCCGTCGACCCGGGCTTGGTCCTAACCGGACAGGGAGCTACCCATTACTCGCCATCCGCAAGCCCGGGCATACGGTGGCCGGGAATACGCCCAGGGCGTCTCTTGCGGCGGCTAGGGCCGTGAGGGCGCATATACTGCCTCTCCCTCACGTGCGTCTCCTCCTTCTTCGCGAGCATTACTGCTTCGCAGAAGGAGGTGACGGCTACCCATACACGCTCGCTCCGTAACCATGGCCTGTACTAGGGCTGGACGCGAGAGATTACCGACGCCAATCGCCTCCACAAGGACACGGCGTGGCGGTGCTCCGCCCAAGCCAGGTAGACCTGTACTGTATGCTCCACCGTGACCTCAGGGCGATCTACGCAGTACCCTGTAGTATTGGTTTCGTAAACGTTTTAAAAAATGTTACCTCCCGCAATTGAATATAAGTTGGTTTTGTGTAATTGCAGATCTCAAACAGTGGCCCGACCAACTGGGTGGACCTTTCAGTTCGTGTACTATTGCAGATACAACCGTTCATTTATTATGGAAATGCGAATATTGCTTCAGTCACAGTAAGTTACACCATTATTTATATATTTTTTAAACTACCAACGTTCTCCTATTGAGGTACGAAACCCTTATAAGTAAATGAGTTAGTACACTTTTATTGAAATTCACTTAAATTCATGTTTACGCGATTGAATTCACTTCACTATCATCATCATCAGCTTTGTTCGGTCCACTGCTGATGACAGGCCTCCTCCTTTGTGCCATGCTTCTGCTGCTGTCTGTGCGTGTCTCCTCCAGCTCTAACCCGTGATCTCCTATGGGTTGTTTCCATCTGGGTACTGGTCTGCCAACGCAAGTTGAATTTGATTGCTTCATCCAAGTAGAATGCATCATCATCTGCCTAGCCTTTTCCAACGATATTAGAGTTGGCTTCCAGTCTAACCAGATTCAGCTAAATAGCATAATTTTACTTTAGATTAGCTGTCATCCACAACCGAGTTACTAGGAAATACGATAATCTTGGGTAAAACTGGTTGTTGGACTTTCGGGCTTCTAACGACCCGTAACAACTGTCAAAGATCCACGAATGAGAACCGGGACCAATGACTTTATGTGCTTTCCGAGGCACAGGGTCTTGATATGTAAAGATGGTCACCCATCCTAAGACCAACTGCGGCAAGCGTAGCTTAACCTGATTGATCGACCCGTGCAGCTATTATTACTAAATCAAATAGAAGTAACCGTGTATTATTGCCATATCTATTTTTAATATGTAATCATTTGCCGGCTGTCCCTGAAAACCAGCGCTGGGCTCTGTCTTGCATAGGGTCGCAGCATAATGCTGAGTGATAGCCGTTTTGCGTGGATGTGACGATGTTTCCCTCAACCTTTTCTTATTTATATTTTTGTGTTCCTTTTCTTTTTGCGTCATGTTTACCGCAAATAAACGTTTTTTCTTTCTTTCTTTCTTCTTTCTTTCATTTGTTTTCAGGTATTATTTTCCCAGTCGAATGCTCCCTGCCAAATTGAATTACAATTTGCGTCGGCAATGATTTACGTCTGTCTGGTAGAAAGTTTGAAGGCAAAGAAGGAATCTGCTAAGATCCTTATACCAATGTATATTTTACCCGGAACTCTTGGTAAGATTCATGACGGTAAAATAAAAAGCAAGCCGGTTTCTGAAAATATAAACAACTTGATGGGACTCCCTTTTCCGCACGTAGACTCCCATTCGGTCCGTTGTGCGTATAAACAACTTTAAATATCAAGTACGGAGAAATAGAAACTAATCAAGTAATCGCCCCCTATAACATGGCATAGGACATAGCTGGTGAAATTTCTGGAGATATACACCAAGAAAAAGAAAAAGTGTCTATGTGGACTCGCACAGGAATATCACAAAGTAAACTAAACACACTCTACAACAAAAGTCCTGTACGAGCCCAAAAGTGTCTCCTCTGTCATGCCCTTCAGGGAATACAGGCGTGATTATGTGATGTGTCAAACTAATCTAGTTTACTAGATGAACTTAGTGAAATTCATGTTGCTCTCGATCTTAACTTCATACAATACTTTACTTCGTTTCAGCCTTAATCATCCCACTGTTGGCAAAATATATCTTTCCTTTTTTTTTTTTTGGATGGGAAATCATTAAATAACTTCTTCCGCTCTGGGTGGAGCGGGAGGGCATGTCAGACTTTTACTGACTAAAACCCACCCGTGTTCCCTCAGTTGCCTGTGTGCCAGGGGCCGCGGTATCTCTTTCGAACAACCCGCACCCCTGGCAGGAATATATCTTTCCTTGATTCCCAAATTATACGGGTATGTTAAAGATCAGGCTTTACCTATTCTGATGTTCAAAATCTGATGTGTTTTCTTGTTTCTAATTTGCAGAAGGACATCTTGATAAAGATAAAAATGTTACGATACTGTCTGAAGTTAAATTAGAACTCACTGATTACAACCCTAGAACTCACCTTACAAGGTAAATAAATGATAATTATAAGTAATTTCGAGAGGACTAATATGGTAAGGCAACTGTGTGGTTGAAAAGAAGATGTACCTAATTAACAAACGGTACTAACAAAAGGACTAACAAACAACTAACAAAAGGTATTTACAAGGATGAGTGGATATGCCACCGGAGGACGCCCTAGACGGATATAGTGACTTTATTTATAAAGTTCTTCAGAAAGGTCAAGTGGTGGTGTACTTGCTACCGACGTGCGTGTATGATTATGATGATGATGATGATGATGGGACTCCCTTTTCCGCACGTAGACTCCCATTCGGTCCGTTGTGCGTGGGGATTCTGGCTAACAAAGCCAGCCTAGCTCCGCCCAAAAGCACAGAAGCTTCCTGGGAGCTTCACAGGCTTCGCGGAGCGACCTCACTGTTCCGAGGATTTCTTCGCGTTGAGAAGCCACGGCCTCGCATTCCAGGATGACGTGGGCGGCTGATTCCTCGGCGTCAAGGCAGCCTCTGCAAAGCGTGCTGTGCGTGTATGACTAGCTAGTATGTACGTAAATAAAGCAAGAGGAGTATGTGAGGAACGTATCAGGTGCGCTCTGTAGTTTTTGCCTATCCCCATGGGACGAAGGCCTGGGTGAACCTGGTCCACTATTTTTGCATACAAACTTTGATTTTGTACGATTTAAATTTTGCCAGTGTTTCGATTTCAATTTAGAATTCGGTCGAAAACATTGTTATTTTTTAATCCTAAGTATATTAACTATGTTCGGTGAGTATATGAACTCACCTCAGAATCAATCGACAAACAAGTAATGCATGATGTGCTTACCTGTAAGAAATTGGTACACTAGTCTATAAGTACATTGGATGTATCTCATATTTTTGTATCAGTGTATCAATTGTTGGTGAGCCAAATAAAAAAAAAAAAAAAAACTTCGGGAGTGTTTTACTCCACTGTCTGACATGGCACATCCAAAGTAAAATATGATATCATTTTGTCTCATTGTTAATATAGTTTGTACGGAAACATAATGCTAAAATAAAAACCCATTAAAAAGTTAGGAGCCAACAAAGATTCGTTTTTCTTGCTAATTTTACTTAACTTTGGGCGTGTTTATGTAATAAAAGAAGTGTAAAATCTTTAATTAACTTTATTGGTAGATGATTTATGCAGTAGTTTCTTCATAAAACTCGATCTTCCGAAGGACTTTTTTTAATTTTGTACGCGCCTGTTTTACTAAAATAATCGTGCATCTAACAAAATAACGTTGCACGTGTAGACTAGCATCTAATTGCTCATCACTGATAATAATATGTCTGATGGACACGATTCTTGGTGAGACAGCGTGCTTTTTGCCTCGCCCACCAGTGAGTTCAAGCCCGCGACTAGTGTGTAACCTTAATGTATATAGTTATGTAAACTATACCCCATTTATTATAGCTTTAGAAAAAAGAGGCTCGTAGAAGCAGGAGTGCAAAAATGGTGCAAAACATTTTATTTCAAAGTTAAGTTCTAACTTTTTTAGGTATATTTAAGACAGTACTAAATACTGAGATAAACGAAGTGAAAGTAATGTTTATTTTAAATAATGTTCTATTTACAGTAACATCTTCTTCGCACATTACAAACCCACAACAAAACGAATGAATGAAATGAAACAAACAATCACGTGATGATTTAAATCTAATTAAGATTATAAGGAAATAAAATATATATTTTTTACAATACTTTATTTTAAATTACAACTTACGATCCACAATACGTTGGTAAAACTTCGTCGTCATCAGCTAATTTAGTTACTCGGTGTTTTTCACTCCTGCTTCTTTTAGGTTTTTAGCATTGACACTTTAATTTTTTTGTCATAAATCGTAACTGCAACACGTTTAATGTAATTTTGTTACGAAGTGTACATAAAAAAGAACCTTTTTTTAACTTCTGTCTAATGCTATTGTAAATGGAGTATAGTGGTCGCTCATTGCTCGAAATTCGACCATAATATTAATTTAAAAAGAAATAGCATTCTGCACTCGTTCTCGATATAGATAAACTATATTGTGCCAAATTTCATAGTTCTTCAGTCCAAAAGAGGGTACAAACTTTGATTCACGTAACAATATATTGATAATAATAGGTCAGGGAGAAAGATTTTCGTATTCTATAGGCATAAAGTTGTAGTAAAATCTTATTGGCTGTATGTTTGTATTTGAATCTCTCGCGTCCGGCCCTGGTCCAGGCCATGATACTGAGCGGGAGTGCATGGGTAGCCGTCGCCTCCTTCTGCGAAGCAGTAATGCTCGCGAAGAGGAAGGCGGCGCAGAGCCGGTACATGCGCCCTTATGGCCCTAGTCGCCGCAGGAAATGCCCTGGGCATCGGGAATCCCAGGCTAATAGTCTTTCATCGTGATAACGCCAGACTATACACATCTGTAGCCAATCAGAAAGAATTGAGAGAGCTTTACATCATCATTGCATCGCATGATATCGAATTTGTAAATGAACTATGAACAAAAAATGTCTTGAATTTGAATATAAAATACGAGAAATCTTTTCCCTGACCTAATATTTAATCAAAACATGTAAGCTTTCTAACGTCTGTAAATTATTAGAGTATGTTGTAATTTCGGCGTACGGTCCCATCCCAGTGCCGAAGTTACCTTAACATACATTACATTTCGCTTTGTTAGCTACATTGTAAATACAAGCTGAAATATTATTGTTTTAGTATATCCTCAATCGTAACGGTCTCAGAGGCGCGGCCGTCGGTACCGTTCAAGACGATAATAACAGCTATTTTTGTTGGCCTCTGCATCTTAATTATCATCGTATTAATACTCTACAAGGTATGTAATATAATAATTGACATTTTATTATTTCTCGTATCGCAACGTTGTATGTAGCACACTTTACGTAGATAGTGCGCTGGTAGTAGAGCTGACCACCCAATATGCACCGGCCATACCCTTAGGGGACAATAATATGACAAGAAATATAAACTGGCACTGGCAACATTAGTGCGGGGGTATTCAAAATCATCAAATATCTAAATTCCCCCTACTTATCTCCAATACCAGTGCTTGTATTATAATAAGTCCCCTTCGAACTGCCGTTGTTAGAAGCAGAAATGCTACATATACCAGAAAATCGGGAAAATAGGAGTCACAGGGAAACTCAGAGCATTGGAGATGGGCCATCCTCTTCCTTCGCAAAAGTGTTTCTTTTTTCATTAGCTTTCTTTTTTCTTTCAGATTGGTTTCCTAAAGCGTAAGTGGAGAGAGGAATTGCGGAAATTACGAAAATGTATTCAGCTCCAAACCGTTGTAAGTTATATTAATACTTATTTAACCACATAGTGTATTACAGCGGTGTGGTCAAAAGGTACCAGTCACGTTTCATACAAACTTGGGCCATAAAACCCAAACTGAATGGTCGTAGAGATTCGGCGCAGTAGTCAAATATGATAAGGAAGGAGGACTTCCCCGACCAGGGTAACACGTTACCTTTATTTATTTATGTAATGCTTTAAGCACACAAATGTACAGAGGCGGACTTATTTCCGTGAGCATTTTCTTGAAGTCAATCTTTGGGTGATGCAGAGAGAAACAGTAGTAGGTTCAATAAATTAGAGGGATTAATATTTTTGATATAAATAAATATAGACGCATAAACTTATTTAAAATATAAATATAATAATTATATATATCTCTAACTATATGTATATATAAGCACAAATAAATATATAAAAATAAACGAATTTTCTAAAAACAAATTAGATAAACATTATATACAAATATTACCGTAGTAATTTTCGCTAACAACGTTGGATCTCAGGCCCAATAAAGCTGATCTCCTTCTAGGAAGTGGTAAAGACCATCAAACTGAAGAACTTTCTCCACGAGACCAACATCATGATCGTGGAAAAAGAATTCCCCCCCCCCCCCTATTCGAGTCGAGTAGGTATTGAAGATATGTATGGGACGGTCAATGACATGTTATAAATAGACGTTTAATACACGAAAATTAAAGCACTTAAAAACAGCGTAAACCATGAATGTAGCTACCTACCAGTACATATTATCAAACAGTGCGCAAAGAACAGGATATATAATAATAAAAACTTTTGTTTTCTCCACCACATATTGAAAAAATCAGTACAAAACATAATAGTGTATAGAGGTATGAGGAACGGTGTAAAGTTCTCATATTCTATGGAAAAGGGAGGATCGTCCGACCAGACGGGTGTTGTGTCTGGTGGGCAACTGCCCGAAAATTTTTTTTTTTTTTTTGGGCATCTCGCAGTTGGCCTTGAGAGGCCGTGACTGCTCAACCGGGCTTTCCTGGGGCTGCCATTAAGAAATTAATCTTAACGCCTCCAGCCAGGGCTTACAAACTAAGATTTACATGCTAAGCGACTGCACGCTGAGGGCACCCCCTGTGGGGTACGGACCTCGGCTCAGGGCGTCACTGATAGGGGGACAGCTATCGCTATTGGGGACAGGCTGGATCGAATTGGCATCATTATTATTATAAGGGGAATTTAAAGCTACTGGCTCAGCTGCGGCGCGGGCTGGCGCTTCAACGAGCAAGGGTCGGTCGGGGGTCTCGACGTTAGGCGCCGATACTACTAGGGGTCTTCGCGGGGCGCGAGGACCTCGGCGGCGAGGTCGGAAGGACGATTTTGATCGGTGTGTGCAAACTGTACTGGTGGTCCTATTGCTTTCCTGGAGGAGAGTAATGTGGTCGTCTGGGTCGGTGAGGGCATGTCTCGGCCGTCGGACAGAGCTAATCCTACTGGGGACATAAGTGGCGGCCTTCACAATCAAGGGATTGCGGTGAATTTCGGCTTTATCGAAGAAACGCTTCGAGTTGTGTTTCATGAACTGACTGACCGTGGGGATTTTCAGATCGAGATGGAGGATCTCGTTCCGAACGAACCAAGGGGCGCCTGTGGCTTGCCGGAGGAATCGGTTCTGTAGGGTCTGCATCCTATGGATGAATCGGGGGTTCCGAAAATTAGTGTCGGGATGTATGTATTTATACGAGTCTTGCGGTAAACTCTGCTTGCGCGATGCAGGATTTGTGTGACGTCAAGTATTTGATGCGTAGTTCACATGTGGCATTGTAGATGCCGCCATAAGTGCTTACAAAAAATACATTGATGCTGCGGAGACTGGAGCCTGGACTAGGAATGCCTGTGATACAGGTTTCCGGTAATATAATTATTATGTATATTTAGTTACTTCACTGGCGTGTCGCCGCGTCACTGGATGATAAGAGATTAACAACACGACAGGCAATTACCTTTCATTTATCTTGCCAATATTGAGCGCCGCGCCGGTAACGCATCTAAAGGTAATATATTTATAATTGGGGACGGTTGATACTTTTTCGTGATTACGGTGTTGGTACCATGAAGAAGGTTGTTCAGTTCTTTCTGATACATACTAAAGATAAAAACTACGTATGAAGATAGTTGTGAAATGCAATATTTATTAATCATTAAAAATGTCGTTTAATATACCTACTTTTTATTGTTCAGCTGAGGCAATCAACGATGGCCGCCGCAAACTCCACAAGCCGAAGACCGCTGGCAAATCCTGGAAGGCATGAAAGAAGAAGACGGACATGATCACCCCCCAAATCTCATTTAAGCTTTCCACCAAAATAAACTGTAGTGTTACATTTTCAAGGGTGTAAATTCGATCAAAGTTAAAACAGGACTGGCCTTGACCCATTAAATTCGCTTTATATTAGCTTCACTTGTATGTTTGTATGTAACCGACTCCTTAGAGCGCGATTTTGACCCACTTTAATCGGTCAAATTTCATTGAAACTTATCGAGGACCGATGACAATACAATAATTAAAAAAAAAGTGAGAAAAATGAAAAAAAAAACATTTTTGTAGTTAGCAGAACTAAAAAATAGGAAATAAATAATAGTTTAAAAAACTAAAAAACACGCTTTAAAAACCAAACTAAAAAAGGAGAAAATAATTTAATTCAATTAAAAAGCGTGGGGTGCTTTTTGAGGTATTTTTATAATCACTTAATGTCAAGCACCCTACGCTTTTTAATTGAATTAAATTATTTTCTCCTTTTTTAGTTTGGTTTTTAAAGCGTATTTTTTAGTTTTTTAAACTATTATTTATTACTTCAATTGATAGTCTCAGATTATTTACATTTCATCGCATTTTACGCTACTATCTACTCAAGCGTTATGTATTCAAGAGGCAACTTATTAAATAATGTAACCGATTGATATCTGGGACTGTACTTCACTGTATTCGAATTAGGCCGTACCTAGTATCTCTTACCCCTTTATTTAAAAACGTTGCTGAAACTTAAGGAACACTATATGTCATGTCGTCGTGAGCCTTCTCTAATCTGTCGTTCTAGCTGTTCTATACAATAGTAAGACATCACATATGAAAGCGGTGAATGATCACACAATAACGACTATCCAAATACAATGCGGATTTTGACACTTCAATGTCAAATACTAGTGAAAATGACAGATTATTCAAGATGGCCGTAATATTATGTCAGTGCCGCGATCCTAGAAATCTAAAGCTTTAGGTATAAAAAGTTTTTTAGACGGTTACGACAAAACCTCCAGCCGACCTTAACAAAAGAGTCCAAACAATAATAAACGGGATAATCGCGACGGTAGGGGGCGCCACAATAGCCACAACTTTAAGGTCCTTGGTCATGATTGATGGCCTAACTTTGGGCTACAGTTAGGTTTGGCTACTGTATTGACTACTTGGTAACAGGGGGAATCTGGTAGGCTTTGGGATACTGTAGTCAATGTAACGTTATTGGAATGTTCAATAATAGTGTAAGTTGGGTAACGACACTGTTAAACTATTACTAGGTAGGGCAGATCAATTGTTTTGTCCACAAAAGGGGCGTGGATTTATTCAAAAGAAATCAGTAGCTGTTGGGAAACTTGTAGGTATAGATAAATTATATTATGTATGTATTTTGAAATGAAAAATGTAGATGCGAAAACGTGTGCTTGATTTATTGTTTTCTTGTACAGTGTTGACATTGACAGTAATTGTTGTGTTGCCAACAGTAGCATACACAAACATTTACATTTCAAAAACTTAATTTTCTCCTTTCTAATCATAGGGACATAGCGCACACTATGCGACATGCGACTGCGACAGCTCGGTGATTAGACGCAACGACAGGCTGCGTTTGAAATTTTTCATATATTTCGTTCAAACCTCCGCAAACTTGACACTTCACATCTAGAGCTACTTGTCGCAAAAGCTAGACGCACGGCGCACGCGCAGACTCGACGACAGTCACACGCGATAGGTCAGCGTCAGTCTTCGCATGACAAACACCAAGCCAAGTGCAACTAGAGGCTCCATATTCAGTCACAAGATGAACCACAAGACCGTCTTTCTCAAATACCCAAATGATTGCTTCTTGCATGAAATCTGACTGCAAGCGAGATACAAAACAAAGCTACGTGTGTAGTGTGGCCGTAGAAAATAATGAAACTGTGACTTAAAATCGTCGTTATAGGACGAAAACTTTCGCCCATAAGTATCTTCCTACGTTAGCTATAAGAAAAGATTCTCAGTAGAGAAAGAAACTCAGTAGTTTAGCTGTGACCAAATGACTGTCAAGTTTAGGCGAAAGAATCCAGGGCCATCCAAAAGCGCGTTATGTTGAACAGCGGACGGAACCGGGCAAGAAAAGTATGGCAGAAAAATAATATAATAATTACTGTACTAATTACTGTATTATGTACTTTTTAGTTTGGTTTTTAAAGCGTGTTTTTTAAACTATTATTTATTTTCTATTTTTTTAGTCTGCAAAAGGTGTTAATAAATTGGCTTACTTTAGTACCCCTGTAAGTTGAGAAACGTTCTCCACTACACAGGTTGTGGTCACTAACTTTATGGAGGGCATCGACCTCTGAACAGCCAATAACTACGTACCTACGGCTTGTCTTATTTATAGGTTTTTAAATAATAAAAAAGATATTTATACAAACTAGTTTGTCCTAGGCCAAACTGGTTTCTAGCTTAATTAGCCATTTCGTTAACAGCCTTTGGAAGTAACGCTCGCTGGCCGCTGCCGCGGCGCCGCTCGCTACGCTCGCTCGGCTCGCGCGCTTTTGGTCAGAGTTCTAACCCAACCTAACCTAACCCATTTAATCGGCGTGCCCCGGTTTAATAAACTAGTTTGGTCTGAAATCGGGTTTGGCCGGTAACACATACATAAACTCGCGCCTTCTTCCGGCGGTGGTAGGCAGAAACTATAGAACGCGACCTGACGGTTTTTTTTTTTGGGTGGGAAATCATCAAATAACTTCTCCCGCTCTGGGTGGAGCGGGAGGGCATGTCAGACTTTTACTGACTAAAACCCACCCGTGTTCCCTCATTTGCCTGTGTGCCAGGGGCCGCGGTATCTCTTTCGAACAACCCGCACCCCTGGCAGGCATCGGCCCTTGCGGATCCCACCAGTTGGTGCTGACATCTCTTTGAGGTGCGCGTGGAATACAACGCGCCATCGACCCGGGCTTGGTCCTTACCGGACAGCGAGCTACCCATTACTCGCTCTGTAAAAATCTCACCGTGAGATCTTAGGTGAAGTGAGCATGCAATAAGTTGTCATTCCACATGATGTTAGGGATTGACAGTATTGACACTTCACTCGAAGCTCACTTCCCCTGAGTCTTCACGGTGAGATTTTTACAGAATAGATCGGCTGATACGTTCCTAACATACTCCTTTTGCTTGTTTTAATTACCTTTATAAATCTGGGGGGTACTTAAATTGCTATCATTTTGACAGTTCAACCACATTCATTGCGTTAATTACGGTGCCGGGCAGTAAATTTTTTTGAAGCAGTGGATTAACAATATTCTTCAAAATTATTCAGATTATGATTGTAAGTGTGTTACGCAATTAGGGTGCTTTTCTTATACGCTGATTGTGAGTACTACTTAGTACTTAGACCAGCAACCAGCAATTTTAAACGAATTTCCATCCATATGTGCACATTTATGTATCATTTTACACATGTTTATACAAATAAATGTATCTTTATCCTTTATCATAATCTTTATGATTATTTGAAATATAAGATTACAGTAAGAATATAACAGAAGTTATTTCAATTGTTATACAGAAGTGAAACTGGAACTGAAAGGACAATATATTGCTATTTGAGAGAAATAATTAAAAGGTTCTAAAATTCTCAGAAACTACGAAATAAGAAATACCAACAACAAAAGAAAGCTTACAAAGAAAAACTAAACAGAATTTTATACTACTATTTTAATGAAAGCAGACAAAATAAAGCAACAAAAAATACCTTGCCAATAACAACAGACCCAATCCATTGTCCAATTTTAAGAGCAAATCATTAGGGTCGTTGTACACGGCACGGTTTCTTTACAGTACAGCTCAGTAGCCTAGTGCCTCACTAGTGCTAGCGAGGGCAGTGGTGGCCTAGTGGTAATGGCTGCAACCTACAAGCTGGTCGTAGGTTCGAACCCTGACAGGCGCTTTACTTTGTGTAAATGATATCATCACCACTGCTCTCGCAACGATAAAGGAAAACAACGTGACGAAACCGGCATGTCCTAGAATCAAAAATTCGAAGACATGTGACATATACCAAACCGCACTGGGTCCGCGTAATAGATTATGTCCCAGTCCTTCTCACATGCACTGAGCTGGTGCACAGGTCTCAAAAAGGAGACCTGTGCACCAGCAGTTGGAACATTAGAGGATGATTAAGCGCTAGCCTTACCGCAAAATAATCATGTGAGCTTGTAGATATATGACACGAAAAACCACCAACTGTATAGTATGCCCTGGCTGGGAGTGGGGGTTTAATTTATTTAGCTAGCCACGGGCAAGCCCGGTTATGCAGCCGATAACCTCCAAGGTTGACCTGTGAGATTTCATTCCCGAAATAATAAATCCTGTATGAACATATACGGTGACGGCGCCGCCCGTGCCATTGTTTCAACAAACTTACATAGTAAATGATAGATGATTTTATTTCTGTAAGTTTTTTCGTACAAACACGATAATCTTATTTTTGAAACTAGACGACGTCGGCGTTTCGTATCTGGCTACTCTAAGAAGTGATCCATACAACACTGACTACACACGGCGAATCAACCATAGTCAACAAAGAGTGTGTATAATTATGTCACCGTATGATTGTGAACTGCACCATACTGCTTACCCACCGAATAGGTTAGGTTAGAACTACGACCAACCGCGCACGAGCCGAGTGAGCGAAGCGAGCCGTTTGAGCGAAGCGAGCGGTGCCGCGGAAGTGGCCGGCGAGCGCTACTACCAAGTTAGTGGCAGTTACTTGACTATTTAGTATTAGTGCAAGGTACTATCCGTCTTATTTATTTATTTATTTGCAGTTCACAATTTATGGACAGTTTATAATCTCGCGAGATAGATAATAAACTGACGATGTTCATAATTTTACGGTGACATATACAACGAGTCTTAGAAAAGAAAATCCTGTTTGAGAAAATGGCGACGTTTTCGACGAACGATTGTTTTGATGAGCATATTTCAAAATGGCCACTAAACGGTTGGACAACTTAGCTAACAAGAACGATGTGAACACTGTTCGATCGTCTGAATTCCACTTCACTCCGCTACGTACAAGAAATTAGTTTACTGTTTAGAAATTCTAATCTGAAGCTGTGATCTCATATTTTTAGAAATCAGTTCACTTTATAGAAAATAACTTCTTTAAAGTAAATTATTTTCTGAAGCTGAAGTTATATTCTTAAGAAGAAAATCGGAAGGCTCTGAGATTTTGCCTTTGACTCGTGTTATTTCTAGAGTATAGCATAATTTTTAATTCAATTTTTATAGTGAATCGTTGTAATATATTATATCAACGATTATAAGCCCCTAAAACTCAGGTGTTTTATTTATGCATCCTGCAATTTTGCTGTTGACTGTACCAAAACTGTTGTTTAGTGGAATTTAAGTATAAAAATAATTTAGGGGTTAAGGTGGAATGAACATAATCTATGGGCCGTAGAGTTTTGAGAACAATGGCTTTGGGGTGTAGTGAAATAAGCCCATGTGACATCCACCAGCCCGCACTGGGCCCGCGTGGTGGATTATGGCCCACTCCCTCTCACATACAGGACGCATGTGTCCCAGCCCTGGGAACATAATAGGATTATGCGCTGAAGTCACATTTTGTGACTTCCTACGCACATTTTTTTTTTTAATTTCTCAAATTATTTTGAGTTAGGTTTAAAGAATCTTTATTCTCATAAGAACATATCATACAGTTCACTTAAATTTTATCATAAATAGGTAATCGTCGTCTAAAGACGAAGCATGCAGATGTAGAATAAACAAAGTAACAATAACAACGTATGAGATCAGCAGCAAAACAAATAAAAAATAATAATAACAAAAGTGTGGTTGAGGTGAGTTTATTGTTATTCCATATAATAATATTATTTATTGAAAACTTTATGTATATTAGTTAGACACTGTTGTTTAAGGGGTTTGAGGTTAAGTAGTAACAGTCGAACTGGTCGATCAATCAGGTTAAGCTATGCTTGCCACGGTTGGTCCATGGATTCCGTGGGTGTAATATTAAGACCCTTCTGTCCCTTGGAAAGTACGTTATGCGGTTGGCCCCGGCTGCCATTCATTGATAGTCGTTACGGGTCGTCACAAACCTGAAAGTCTGACAACCAGTCTTACCCAGTAACTGGGTTTTGGAGGTGAGATCGGCAGTCACTTCATGCAAAATACATTTCAGCTTTATACGGTTTGGCTGGAAGCCGACCCCAAAAGAGTTGGGAAAATTCAAGGCAGATGACGACTTAGATGCTGTTCTTTCAGGCAATCAACTCAAAGGTTCTGTAAATACGTTTCTCCAAACTTAAAAAAGGAAGGTATGCAAAAATTGTAAAGTCCTGACTTGCCATTCAATTCAAGTGATTTTTTTCTCCGCAATCAAAAGATTCAACCGCATGAAATTCACTCTATTTTCACATTAACGAATGAATCGATCCTTTAGAGGGAAGTTGCAGATATTTGCATATAAAAAGACTGGATTCGATTGCCCATCGGATTAGCTCCGTCGTTTCTGGTATAAAATAAGATGCAAATAAATAATTGGGAGTCTTGCAAAAATCTTTGCCACTTCAGCTTACTTATTCTTCTGCCAGGGGTTCGGGTTGTTCGAAAGAGATACCGTAGCCCTTGGCACACAGGCAACTGAGCGAACACGGGTGGGTTTTAGTCAGTAAAAGTCTGACACGCCCTTCTGCTCCACCCAGAGCGGGAGAAGAAATTTGATGATATGATGAGATGAAGAAATATGATGACCCAAAAAAAAGAAGCTTACTTATTCTGTGAGCTATGACGTCAACTTTGGTTTTCTTTACTATATTAAGGCTTTTTGTCCCCGTTGTTTTCAAACAACAACTCAGATCGTGAAGTCCCCGGCTACTAGCCGCGCCGTCAGCCCGCACAGTATCACATGCCCTTCGTTCAAGCCGTGAGGGTTCAATGCTCTTCTTACATCAACTCCGGAGAGTGACTTGTTTGCCGGGAGAAAGATGTGTGTCGTGAATGTTTTAAATGTTGTGAGAAGATGGATGAAATATAATATTTAGCTATTTTTTTTAAATTTTTTTATAGGAATCGTTTTTATTCAGTGCTCAAACTTTAACCATGAATTCAGCATACCATTCTAGACCCCAATGAAGAAATTATTCGTCGGTTTTACAAAAAAAAAGCAGCTGTTTCATAGAAAAGTGCAATAACTACGCGGTCAAAATGTATGGAACAGCAGTTTTTTTTTGTATAACCGACGAAAAATTTATGCGCTGGGAGGTCTAGAATGATATGCTGAATTCATGGTTACAGTTTGCGCACTGGACAAAAACTTTTCCCGTATGTACTTACTTGATTTGGTTATGTTTATTTTACAAGTGTATTGCATTGCGTTTTTGTTGTATTTTTTTTTTATTTCGCATGTTTACATTTTGTTTTTAAATTGAATTTTACTTATCCTACTGGAGAAGGTATGTGCGTAATTTTTTAGTTTGTAAATTGCTCTGTACAGCATCTTGAGATTATATTCTGTTATTTTATTTGTGTGGTAATGGAAACTTAAATAAATGAAATAATGTGTAGATAAAGACGAAAGACAAGACACAATAACAACAACACAACACACACAACTCAACACAACACATAATGAAGACTGAATTATTCTATGTGAAAAATGCTGTAAAATCTCTTTAGTAAATTTCAATGCTTAGTACCAAATGGACTTTTAAAGAGTTCCAAAAGACGCGTTACAAACGTTAAAGTGTTCCTTCAAAATACAAATCTCAATTTTATTCATAAAGTTTAGCTCTTGAACATAGAAATAAAAAACTAATTCGCCCCTTCGGGACCTAACTGCCATGAATAATGTGCCCTGAATAAGACAGAACGGCCCAAATGGAGTTTTTGCGTAGGGGATGGATAAAATCAGTAATTTGTAGATATTTGTGTATCTAAGAGAAAAATTTAATCAAATATATAATTTTATTCATCTACACTAACATTGCTTCACTACTCCTTTTATTTTTAGGGTTACTTTTAAGCATATTATGAGTAAAAGATCGCTTTAATTCAACATTAAACCACTAAAATCTATAAAGGAAAACAATATGAGTAAACCTGACCTGAGCAGCTATTATATTTTACCAGTCAAATTATAGTAGAAAACTTTATACAGGCGCGTTACTTTGTTTACATTATTACATCACCACTGCTTGATGATAGGACTCCCTTTTCCGCACGTAGACTCCCATTCGGTCCGTTGTGCGTGATCACCACTGCTTACAAAACGGTGAAGGAAAACATCATGTGGAAATGTCCTAGATCCAAAAAGTCGTAGACATGTGGCATCTACCAACACGCTTGCCCGCGGCCCGCGTGCAGCGTGGTTGATTACGTCTCCCACACCCTCTCACCGAGAAGAGGCCTGTGTCCCAGCAGTGGGAACTATAGAGGCTGAATACGAAAAGAACACTCCTGTGTTTCCATGACAAGCGGTCCACTAGAGGGAAAACTGTTACACCAAAAAACTTTTTCCAAAAAAAAAACAACCTACTTCCAAAAAAACACTACAAAGTGAAAAATAACTTTAATTTCGGTAGTCGGTGTCTTTGGAGCTGTATTTTAATTTTTTGTCACCGCCTTCCGAAATTAAAGTTATTTTTCACTTTGTAGTGTTTTTTTGGAAGTCGGTTGTTCTTTTTTCACTTTTTAGTGGTTCACATGTGCTTACCCCTTCACAGCATACCAGCGTGATGTTATGTTATGAACTGGTGTAAGCAATAGACAGACATGAGATTTCAGCAATCCCAGTCCATTTGCTATCATTTTTTGAGGAGTTCCGTTGCCTATCTCCGAAGTTCTTCATCAGATCTTCACCAAATTAAAATGGGACCACTCCAAGAAAGTACTCTTCCAAAAAATACCCAAATCGCTTCGTGTGCCTATAAAATTTGAAGAGTTCTCTCTATTTCTCCAGGATCCCATCATCAGATCCTGACTTGATGATCATGGGACCACCTGGGAAGTATACCCTTTCAAACAACAAAAATATCCAAATCGGTCCAGCCATTTTCGAGTAATCGGGGAACATACATAAAAAAAAAAAAAAAAGGTTCCGACGAATTGAGAACCTCCTCCTTTTTGAAGTTGGTTAAAAAAGAAGAAAGGCCACTGCACAAAACCAATTTCATTTTTTCTGAATAGGGTTCCGCAAAAAATTGGGTCATACAAACAACGCTTGAATAAAGTATTATTATGCATAATCTACGAGAAAATGTAATCTAAAAATTACCTCTATTCTTTCATATGTATGTATGTGTAAATATACCCTACATTTATTATGTATGGTAAGCAATCTCCGAGCTTCGCATATGTTATTTTTTTTTATTTTTCAGCTAAGCCGCGAGGTAATTTTGTCGCCAGATGAAAGTCGGGCAATTGTTTAGATATTTTTGTATAAAAGTGTGTGGGATCACGGCTTATGTTGCCATTATCTACAGTTTTTTCAGTGTTAAAGATTATGTGATTAGCAGTTGTAGATTCTTTGCTAAAATATTGGTTTTTAATCTTGAGTTTTGTTCGATTCTCAGTTTGATGACACGGGGAAAACTAATTTTCTGTGTTCACCATAATTATCTTTCTGGCCTTGAAAATGTATGATCGTAGAGTAATATCATCCATTATCATCACCATAATAATGTCTGACTCCCCACTTACTTTTGCAAGCAGCATTGCTTAACTTGGAGGGTCTACCTAAAGATCATCATTCACTACTCCAACACAGAAAATAACTTGTCATTCAAGCTAGGATTTTAAATCAACTCCATTAGAGTACATTTTACAATGACAATTTAGAATAGTGGACAGCTCGCTGGCAGGGCACTGACCGCGTGCTGTCCACACGTTACGCCGACAACCGCGCGCTTCAAGCGAGCAGTCCGCTCCCCTACTAAAAACGCCTGCGCGCGGTCTCATACTAAAAAATGTTCGTAAACCGGTCTGTTAGCTAAAAACTAGCCATTGGCGGCTGCATGGTGAGCTACCATGAAGAAAGCGGCGCGTGAACAACAAGCTGTCACCTCACAGGTAGCATGACAACAGCGAGCGGTCGTCTTGCTGAATTATGGCATATTGTCGACAAGTGGGTGAAATTATGAGCGGTGTGGCTTTTTATCTGTTAAATAACAGAAACTTTCAACTCTATGACTACTTAACATAATATCACGCTTCTAATCCCCAAAAGATTAGGCAGCGATGTACTTAAATATAGCAACGCCCACTTTTCGCCAGTTATGATTAAGTCCCATGTAATAGATACCATCAATCAAAACAAATCCTTTGGAATAAAACAATCCATCGGGCTATGGATGGAGAAACCACTTTGCCTGACCCGGGAACCAAATCCAAGTCCTCATGCTCAGCAGTGATGCTTGCGACCACTAAACTAACGAGGTCTCTATGACTAAGTGATACATAAAATTGAGTTTATTCTTTGCGAGAATCACGGTTGCCTAAAATTATTCGAGCACAATGTGAGTCTGAATTTATTCATTTTCCATCTAGCTCGTAACCCAATTCGTTTTAATTACCGTCAGGCATCCCGCATTTTCTTTGTAAAATATTTACATACAAAAGCTCTCGTGCCTGTTACATTATCTTTATTCTATTTTGGTTCTATATTATCTTCTATAGCTAACAAAGAGTGATGAGCTCCATGTTCAAATATTCAAAAATTACAATTATTTTCTGGAAATAAGAATTTATTACTCACTGTAATCCAATAGGATACTTTCATACGTTACATTTATTTGACGTCGTGTAGACAATGCGTGACCGTTGCGTCAGTATCGCGTTCACACAGCGTATACGTTCGACGAATGCCTACACTAGAACTACGGAAGAAATAAACGATAGCAATCGGAAAAGTTGATATTCAAAAATAGAACACTATATTTTTTTGGCCCGTACATGCACACCGCCCATTGCCTCCCAAGGGTTTTTCTTTCGACGTAGCATGCAGGTTTTTACACCAATCCCCTAGAGGGTAGACAGAAAACGAAAATACATTTTCCGTATAACCTTTTATTGTGAAAAACCTCGAAATGTAAATAACGCAATACGAAGAATGGATGCGTGTATTCGTCATTTCTTTGAGAACGGTTTTTTCGGGTGAATGTGACGTAAGGCCGCCATTTTGTGCTGATTACGTTAAAATGTTTCGCGGTGATTGCATTTTGAAAGTGTACTTTGACAATGTCTTGCTTTATTTGTATTATATTTTTGTAGCTTACTGCCCGCTGTAGTAGGTATGTGAGTAAAATAAGTGAAGAGGAGAAAAGTCAAGTGTATAATCAGCCTATAATGTTCCCACTGCTGGGACACAGGCCTCCTCTCGGTGAGAGGAAGTGACCCATAATCCACCACACGGGCTCAGTGCGGGATGTCACAGTAATGTCTTCGAACTTTTGGTTCTAGAATATGCCGGTTTCCTCGCGATTTTTTCCTTCACCGTTTTGAGTGGAGTGGTGATGAAATAATTTACACAAACTAAAGCGCCTGTCCGGGGTCGAACCTACGACCTACAACTTCTAAGTCGCGGCCGTCAACACTGGGCCACTACTGCTCTCAAAGTCACGTACACAAGTAGTCAGGGAAATTATTTGCTTAGTTTATTGATACCCTACGTCAATATGTCCTGTTATAGTCATGTCAAAGAATGACAGTTGTGATTTGAATTAACGAACAACCTAAGTACCTAAGCAGCCGATTTGCTTAACAATCTGTTTTCCTGTCTTTACGTACAACACGGCTAACTTTGATGAAATATTGCATTAATAATATCTACTTACGAATACTAAACTGCCTAATGGGCATTGTTCATATTTTTTAATATGTTGTAATTGAAAAACCATTTCGAGGAATAGTGTTACTTATCATTACGGACTAATGAATCATGAAAAATATTTATATTTTATTGATATATTTGATAAAATACGATTGACCTTGTTTGCCCTTCAAATTACGTCAGCTTTGGCCGTACAGTTTTGTATCGTTGCCGCAAAAAATAAAAAGTAAGTGACAAGTATTTTCTATGGTCTGCCAAGTGTCAAATTAATATAAATGTCAAAAATATAAACATATGAATTTACATATTTATAAAGTTTTTACAATTATTATTCCTGCGACTTACCTCATGATCTCGTATAAATCTCATTACACTATCATTATTTTATGCTGTATGCATTACTTACATTAGAACTTTTGGTTCCTTTATTTCGGGTTGTTCCCAAAGGTTGACGATTCTATTGTTCTTGTTTTCTCACCGGCACCCTAATTGCGTAACTCACGATTCATCATAATTTGTTTCGTTTTGAAACAGATGGCTAAACCATTGCTTCATATGTTCGAAAAATGTGTCTGTTAACAACGTAAATAACGCAATGAATATTGTTGAACTGTCAATACGAAACAGATTATGATTAATCGTGAGTTACACAATTAGGATGCGGGTCCATGAAAAAATTATAATGTTTCAAATGCTTCTCAATGAATTCCCAACGGGTCCACCGGATGTATCCAAAGTAAGTACAGTCAGTAAAAACAATTTCTCGTAAAAAGACAATCAATCAACCAGTATTTTTTTTTTGTATTCTTATAGTTTTTTTATCATTGTTCCTCTCAATCAAAGCACCTGCCACCTAATCTCTTCAACACCCTTGGTTGACTGGTAGAGAATGTCTAAGGCATTAAGTCCGCGTTTGTACCTTTGTTTTATATGCGAGAAATTTAAATAAATAAATACTAGCTGACACTACCATGTTAAGTGTGCTCCTAGCGATTTATAACAACCTGGTACTTCAAAGGCATAAAGCGCTTTCTAGCTGACACATCTATGTTAGGTGTGCTCCTTCCGTGGTATGATCACCTGGTACTTTGACGGCGTAAAGCGTTTTCTAGCTGATACCACTATGTTAGGTATGCTCCTACCGAGTTATGACAACCTGGTAATTGGGAGGTATAAAGCGTTTAAAAAGCTGACCTCGTGATTTTTTTCATGTTTAATAATTATTCTACTATTCGGGGCGGAGGCAAATCCAACAAATCATCCCTTAGCGAAGCGTTTATTGTTGACTGTACCAAACATTCTCATGGACCAGTAGGGAAATAAAATATTTTATATTTTAAAAGATTTTGGACCCGTTGGGAAGACAAGTGTTCATTTTATTATTGTTGACTGTACCAAACATTCTCATGGACCAGTAGGGAAATAAAATATTTTATATTTTAAAAGATCGTGGACCCGTTGGGAAGACAAGTGTTCATTTTCTTTTTTTCGAGAATAATAGACTCGTGAACCAATGGGAACAACCCGATTATGTATGACGTCTACTGACACTTTAACAGATGAGATGGATGACGTTGTGTTGACAGATTTAAATTTCTAATTAATTATGTACTGGTGAGGCAACGGCAACGATCTTTAGTGCCACTGATGACGTCATTTATCTCAAAAATTTAAAATGATTAAATATTAAATTAAGAAATAACTATTGACCCCATCATCAAAATATTCAAATTAGTTTCTCAACATGGTCTATATTTTCGAAAACTAAAATAAAATGGAATGGTTAAAAATTTTAGACAATCCCCATTGGTCTAGCTGCCGCAAGTGCTACTACTGAGCATGAGGTCCTGGATTCGATTCCCGGTTTGAGCAATATATCTGGCTTTTCCACCGGGAAATTCTAACTAACAGCTTGGAGTTTGAATCTGTGCCCGGTTGAGGATTATATTTTTTGAGGTTGTGTATTCATAAAATTACTTCTCCCGCTCTGGGTGGAGCAGGAGGGCGAGTCAGACTTTTACTGACTAAAACCCACCCGTGTTCCTTCAGTTTCCTGTGTGCCAGGGTCCACGGTATCTATTTCGGACATCCCGCACCCCTGGCAGGCATCAGCCCTTGCGGACCCTACCAGTTAGTGCTAACATCTCTTTCAGGCGCGCGTGGAACACAATGCGCCGTCGACCCGGGCTTGGTCCTTACCGGACAGCGAGCTACCCATTACTCGCCGTCCGCAAGCCCACGCCTACGGTGGCTGGGAATCAGCCTGGGATTGCCGACGCCCAGGACGTCTCCTGCGGCGACTAGGGCCGTGAGAGCGCATATACTGCCTCTCCCTCTCGTGCGCCGCCTCCGTCTTCACGAGCATCACTGCCTCGCAGAAGGAGGTGACAACTACCCATGCACTCCTGCTCCGTACCATGGCCTGGACCAGGGCCGGACGCGAGAGATCGCCGCCGCCGATTGCCTCCACGAGAACACGGCAGTGCTCCGCCCAAAGGGTTCGTCCCCTATTACGTTGGACTTAAACATAGCTGGCGAAATGTGGGTGTACTACAGATACAACTCTGCCTAAGCCTTTGAGGAATATAGGCGTAATGTTATGATATGTAATACTAAACTATATTACTCTTTACTTACTGGTTTAATATGCTTCTCTGGAAACTTTATTGCTTTATTTGTTAACGCATTTTTTCTGCTTCTCTTACTATATTTTTTTCAGTCTTCTCTATGTGATTCGCCATATTTACGACAGGGCTTAGAATCTTAAACTAGATCCACACTAGGGATAGCCAATATCAAAGTCCCTAGACGAAGTGCCTACAGTAAAACTATCTGGTTTGATCCATCTGTCGATATTTGGAATACTCCAAACTTTTTATACTAGGGTTCAGGAATAATCCTTTATTCATTTCTAGCCAAAGATTCAAATGATATTAGATAGTTTGTTTTCTTGGAAATATAATCAGTGCAATAAATGAGAATTCAGGGCTTATTTAAATGCAAATCGATTTAGTATTATTTCGTAATAAAAGCTGCTTTATGATGTAAACGTAAAATTACGTGCTTCCACTATCTAATTACCACCATCATTTCAGCCAAAAGACGTCCTCTGCTGGACATAGGCCTCCCCAAGTATCGCCATTCCGACCAGTTCTGTGCTTCTCATATCCAGTGGCTTTGCGTGGTCTTTACCAGCTCATCGGTCCACTTTGAGGGAGGCCTGCGAACGCTACGTTTTCCGTTACGCGGTCGCCACTCCAGAACCTTTCGGCCCCATCTGTCATCTGTTCTGCAAGCAATGTGATAATAATTATTTTATTTCTGTGAGAAGGTTTGTATCATCATTTTTAAATATCAATCATATTTTAAAACCAGTTGAGGTTGGCGTTTCCTATCTGAATACCATGAGACCGAAACAAACTCAGAGGTCACAGTCTCTTTTAAAGTCGATTGGTGTCTGAAATGGTAAGAACGACACAGATTGGGTGGACCTGTGCAGCCACTGCATGCATATAACAGTGTGCATAACACACATTTAAAAATGTGGTAAACGCCTGGGCTCGCAACATGCAACCCCTTTTTATTTCTTGTCTAATTCCGGTTTCTCTTCTATTTTATGGCGTAACACAACAAAAAACCTGACGCCATTCATTTTCACAATTCAACAATATTCATTGCGTTATTAAAGTTGTCAAACAGACAATAAAAAAAATTATAAATCTGAAGTAATGGATTATGAATTTCCTTTATAATCCTACGTATTATGTTGGAAAGTTTATTTCTGTGAGAGTAGGTATATTTTTTTCTTGTGTTGCCTTTTTATGAATAGGTAAGTTAATTTAAGTTTGCTAACATGTTTAATCATAAATGTGTACTTATAAGCTTTAATTAACTTTCATCTTTCAGTGCAAAAATTTAAAGCCTGAAGGATTACTCCAAGGGACTTCAGTCTCGCACGACTGATTTTATATTGGCTGAAACTCTCGAAGGGAAGATCCTTCCCGTATATATTAACCGATAACTTTACGAGGGTAGTATTTAGTTGAAGGTACTATGTGTAGGTGTGTTGGAGTATACGTACTGTACGTTGAAAATATATGCAAGAAGTTATCCCTGGAGGCAGTTGATTATTCGTTCGGGTTTTAGGAATTGGTAAGTAAGTTGTGAGGACGAGATTTTGGTATTTTCAATTCTATCATACATTCGATAGTACCTATTCTTCCCTGAAGAGTTTATAGCCTGCAAAAAATACCATTAAGTCACATATAGCTGCATAGCCTGCTCCAAACTATATTGTAGTCGGCTTCAAGTCCAACCGGATGCAGCTGGGTATCAGTATTTTACATGGAACAACTGCCTATCTGACCTCTACAACTCAGTTACTGGGTAATACGAAACCCCTTGGTAAGACTGGTTGACAGACTTTTGCGCTTCTGACTACCCGTAACGACTGTCAAAGATCTACAAATGACAGCAGGGACCAACGGCTTAACGTGCTTTCCGAGACACGGAGGGGTCCACGGGCCAACCGCGGCAAGCTTAGCTTGACCTGATTGATCGACCCGTGCGACTATTATTGCTTAGTCACAAGCCCTCTCAAAACCCTAGAGAGACTGGTATTCATAATTTTGTTGAAAAGTTATTTGAGCCGCTAACAGAACAGAAGAAAACTTTACACAGTATAATACTTATAACAAAGAAGCGATCCTTAAATACACCGCAGTCAACACAAAGTCGCAAAGATTTTATCAATAATTCAGGAATATTCACAAAGATGCTGCTTAATCGGCGACCCTAAGTTTTGTTTTAAACAAAATAAAGACTGAAATTCGACAAAATGTTGTATAGGTTTTAAATAAGGTTGCAAAGGAAAATTATGTTGTGACGTGAATTCATATCGATTTTTCGACCAGCAGCACTCCGCGGTTTCACCCGCGTAGTTCCCGTTCCCGTGGGAATACGGGGATAAAATATAGCCTATGTTACCCAAGGATAGAGCAGCTTCCCAACAGTGAAAGAATTATTCAAATCGGTTCAGTAGTTTCGGAGCCTATTCAATGCAAACAAACAAACAATCAAATCTTTCCTCTTTATAATATTAGTATACACTAGTTTTTGCCAGTGGCTCCGCCCGCGTGGAAGTCTAACATTATGTAACGAAAACGTACTATAGGAACAAAAATTATTTGTCTTAATCCAGGTTACAAACTATGTTTGTCAAATTTCATCCAAATCCGTTCAGTTTTGCGTGATTGATTAACAAACATCCAAACATCTAATATACAAACTTTCTCATTTATATGTATCAAATTAGTAGGATGTGTTTGTCATCATAGTAGCTCACACGTGCAAAGCGAACTCACTGGGTTTAAAATAATTCGACACCGCGAATTCAGACTTCAATGGCGTCCGAATTTCTAAGTATTATTTAGAAAACTAGCTTTCGCGTGTTTGTTCCCCCGACCCACCGCGTCGCATCGCATCGCTTGTCATCGCTATATGCTTGCGTTATTTTACAGTTTTCTTGTTTTATTTATTTAACCGTTTATTACACACTTATATCTAAAAACAGGCAAGAAGAATAGAACAGATTATTTTTCTTTTTGCTCAGTACTTAAGATTCTAGCTTGATGTTTTCTGCGATGAAGGGAAACATCGTGAGAAAATCAGGATGACCTAGAACCGTAAACTGGGCCGTGTGATGGGTTACGGCCCCCTCCATTTCATAAAGGGGAGGCCTGTGTCCCAGCTGTGGGAACTAAAGCATTACCTTTGTACGTATTTTTCTGTTCCTCTCTTCTTGTCTGTTTATATGTGTGTGCATAAATGGTTAAATAAATAAATAAACGTTATGGCCTACGGGCGAACATTATGCGAACACCAAAAATATGAATAACGCCATAAAACAACGTCTTTCCACCATAAAGCATGCTTGTAGGCTGATTTCGTCTGCACCAATTCCACAGCTCATTTCGGTTCCCGCAAAGCAATCCCGCCAAAACTTCGATTTAAAGAGGTTTTGTTCCAAAACCGCAAACCCAATTGGTTCCCGGCTTTATTCTCCATCTCAACGCACACAATCAAATAGAAACAAGGCAATACCAACTCCAGGGAATAGAAAACAGACTTCAGTTTAACGTTAGGTTTGTCCGTTATCCAATTACCGTCTCACTAAACCTTGGTTAACACATAAACTTAGTTTGCACGTTAAGGAGTTTCAATGTAATCATCCCTCATGTTTGTTTTACGGGTCAAAGGGTGGCCGTATCTGTTTGTTTTGGAAGAAGAATTATGGCCGACAATCCAATTTAATCACATTTTTGGTAGACCTCTACTACTTGTATATACTAATACTAATAGTATTTCCTACATTTTGGTACAATTTGGCAGACGGTTTCTACCTCAAAGCTCCATTTGTAACGAAGTTTGTAACCTTTGTTATACACAGGAAATTCTATCGTAGTCTATGGTGTTGCCAATCAATGGGTATAACGAACAGGCAAAGGGTAGTGCACTACACACGTATAAAAACAACAAAAAAAAAACTGGCATAAAATAGATTTCAGCTTTTCCTCTAAATTGGCAGCGCAGGGCAATAAACTAGTAAATTCGAAATTTAAACTAATTTGAACTAACGGCGCCATCTTACTTTTTCAATACATATCAGTAATTGTGGAAATGTTTACCAACAGCGCTATTTGCCAACGTCATTCGAGCGCCTAAACAGCAAACAAGTTTGTCTATTATTATTGGTATTTATTCTAACACCGTCCAAAAAATTCAGTACATGTCACTAAACTGATTTTACATTCTTTTTTTGCATTCTAAAGTGATTTTTGTGTCTACTGTGACTGATCTAATAGTGTAATGTCGTAGATACTCTGCTCAGAACAACATCTTAAGACCTACAATGTTTTAAATAACTGGCCTATATTGACTGGAAGAAATGTTGTGCCGACCCCAAATGTATTGGCAAGAAAGTGACGATAATGATTATAACAGGTGGACACAGATAACCATAGATAGAACCCACGTTCACTAACTTATCCGTCGGCTCACCGGCCCCTGAAACCTAAATGATAACATTATGATCGCATTAACAAAATGCTTCAAGTCAGCGACTCCCTGATGACGCCATCAGCAAAATGCCCTATTTCCTCTACTTAATAATTTATTTATCCTTTCGTGTATGAAATTTTCCGGGAACCTGAAGTTTTCAGCTCGTTTACTTACACCCCTGGGGTACTTCCGTAATTTCTTACCGTGCGTGACTTGTTTCAGAATTTTGTCATTGCTTCGCCTTTACGAAGTTTCGTCTTCATTTTCACTACCGCGAAATCTGACTCAAAAGTTAAATATGAAACTAAAATAATAACTTATTTTCTTGTCTTTTAAGAATGGCATTACCTTTATTTTGGTAAATAAAATTTTCTCGTTGATCTCGTTTGCTATCGCCACTGTTGAGCATGAGGTTTTCGGTCCTATTCCCGGATCGGGCAGCGTGTTATTGGGTATTTCGACCTGGAATTTCTCAGTAGCAGCCCGGACTCTGGATTTGTGGCCGGGTTATAGCAATGGGTCATATTTCATGGAACTTAAACTTACCTGGCGGAATTTGGGTGTACAACTCTGACTAAACCTTTGCGGAACACAGGCGTGATGTTATGTTTATGTTAATTATATTATTTAATTAAAAAAAAACAATTTTTGAATTTTCGCCATATTTGTACTGCCTCAAAGAGATGTCAGCACCATCTAGTGGGGTCCACAAGGTCCGATGCCTGCCAGGGGTGAGGGTTGTTCGAAAGAGATACCGTGCCGCTTGGCACACAGGCAATTGAAGGAACACGGGTGGGTTTTAGTCAGTAAAAGTTTGACCCGCCCTGCCGCCGCTCCACCCAGAGCGAGAGAAGTTATTTGATACCCCATAAAAAAAAAAAAAACATGTTTTGTTCTTGACGCCATTTCCTCCCCTAAGCATTGGTCATCATAATGAGTCTATAATATTCCCACTGCTGGGACACAGACCTCCTCAGGGAGTGGGCCGTAGTACACCACGCGGGCTCAGTGCGGATTGGTAGATATCATACATGTCTTCGAATCTTTGGTTCTAGGACATGGCGGTTTTCTCACGATATTTTCCTTCACCGTTGTGAAAGTAGTGGTGATGAAATAATGAACACAAAGTAAACCGCCTGTCTGGGTTCGTAACATACGACCTACAACTTGTAAGTCGCAGTCGTTGTAACTGGGACGCCACTGCTCTCCACTGATGGCCAAGCAGTGGAACCAATATAAGCTGATATTTAGTATCGAGGATCAAATTAACACACACGTTTTGAAAAAAGTCGAAAAACGTTCTGAGCACGGCAAAATGGCCATCACGGTCGTGTATTTCGAAATCGCTACCAAACTGCTTGTTGGTAGCAAAACAGGGCACGCCAGGACAAGATATCCGCAGCAACAAAGACATGATGGTGGTGTCACAGTTCTGTTCAGTGGCGATTTCCGGCAAACACTACATGTGGTGAGGCGAGGAACTAGGATTGACGAGGTGAATGCTTTAACGATTTCCAAGAGGTGTGCTGTTACCACAGTCATCATGCATATGGTGCTATACTGCCTTTCCATAATCAGGATGGTTGCGTTACACTCTAACAGAGGAATGGTTTTATTTTGACAGGTCAACAACATTCATTGCGTTGTTGAGCAGACAAACTTTTCGAACATATTATGAAGCAATGGATTGTCAATAACCTTCAAAATTGATTCAGATTCTGATTAATAGTGTGTTCCGCAATTAGGGTGCGGGGCAGCCGTAGACAAAACGTAATATGTTTGTAAATCTATTCTGTATTGATACTCGGAGAATGCTGGTGTGGGTATGGTAACGCGTCTACCGGCACGTTATGATAATATTAGTTTGGTCATATTTCCACAGTTTTTCTTCCAACTTCAAGTTTGATCTTCTTGAAGAACTCTTCAATTTATTACTTTATGAGAGCCGTGGAGTGAGCGACTTGTATTTTTAAAAGCTCTTTGGTATTTGAGTACCTATGTTGAAGTATTATTGTTTTTTTTTGTTTTAGTATTATAGTGTCTACTCGTCATAACAAAATAAGGGCCACTTCAAGATATTCGTCAGTTGATTTAAGTGGGTACTAAAGTTTATTCAACATACTCGTATATTTTCTAAGTTCTTGTAACTGAACAGACAGATCTGGGGGTTTAGACAAAACAAATTTCTGTTAGCGTTCACGCTAAACGCTACGTCAAAATGTATGGGAATGTCATTAACCTTTTCGCAGGTAATGTCATTCCCATACATTTTGGCGTAGCGTTTGACGTGAACGCTAACAGAAATGTGTTTTGTCTAGGCCTGCAATCCCAGTCCATTTGCTGTCATTTATTGAGGAGTAACGTTGCTTATATCCGAAGTTCTTCATCAGATCTTCAACAAATTGAAATGGTGGTCCCATTTCAATTTGTTGAAGATCTGATCTCCGAGAAAGTACTCTTCCATAAACTACCCAAATCGCTTCAAGTGTGCCTATAAAATTTGAAGAGTTCTCTCTATTTCTCCAGAATCCCATCATTAGATCCTGACTTGATGATCATGGGACCACCTGGAAACAAAAAAAAATTACAAATCGGTCCAGCCATCTTTGAGTAATCGGGGAACATACATAAAAAAAAAAAATGGGTCCGACGAATTAAGAACCTCCCCCTTGTAGTACCTATCCCACACCTAATTCGAAATTTCATCATTCTTGGGGTCAAAACAATGCATATTTATGCGATATTAGCAATCGCGGTTCATTTGCTGTCATTTTTTGAAGAGTTCCGTTGTCTGTCTCCGAAACGCATCATCAGATCTACCTATATGAAATTTAAATGGAACCATGTCGTAATCCAACCATGTCGTGGAACCATCGGAATAAACGGCTTTCGAACAAAAAAATCTATTTTGTAAATCCGTCTATCTATATATGACGGAGTTATGCCCGAACAAACATTAAAAAAATATATTTAGATAGACATGTCGAATTGATAACCTCCTTCTTTTTGAAGTCGGTTAACAAGAGTAAATACTTCAAAAATTACTAAGCACCTACAGGATGATACATATGTACGCTTCTTACATCACTGTTCATAAAACCATTAAAATATCACAGATTGGGGACCGCGTGTCTGATCGACCGTTTTATGTAATAGCTCCCTTCCCAAGCAGCACAAATAGCTGTATAGCCACTGGACAACAGAATTTTTGAAAACTCGACGCTGTTATGCTGTTTGTACAAGGGCTGTCTATCCCGCTACACAGCTCCTATAATTCTACATTTGGCCCCAAATTAACCAGCGCTGAGAATTATAGTAGCTTGTTAAAAGCATTCCAGAGCATTGTAAGAGATGTACATGGGCTGCACAATAGCTTAGACAGCTGTCAATAGGCCACTATCCAGCTCCTTTAATTCTCTTAGACAGCCACTAGATGGTGTATGGTTTCCTTACGGCGATTAATAAATCTACAAAGAAATAGCAACAAAAGACTATTTGTGCAGTGCAAGTGTTATGTCAAACTCTAATCTGTGGGCAAATATATAATTTCCAATTTAAGGTAAGTAATTTTTCACGTTTCTTTGTATCTCTATCGCTAAATTGTACTGCGGGTGCCAGTTTACTGTTAATATATATAGGTGTTATTATCAAATATTACACGCGCCACAGAAATAATATGGTTTTACTAAAAATATTATTCAAAATAAATACGGTGTACGAATTATTCATGGATTTTTACAAAAAAATAACATTTTATGAGCATTCATATCTATTTGTAGCTAAAAAATAATGTATTTTTACTTTAATAGCTTTGAAATATCATGAAAATTTTACAGATATCAGTAATTTTTTTCATATATAATCGGCTTGTTTACATTAAAATGGCGTTAATTTGTTATCCAGCAATCATTCTAACTAAATTCTCTTGAAACTCTCTTTTCTGTGCAATGGCCATATTTAATTCTATTGATCAGCTGAGAACTTTACGCTAGCTGTACAATGGTTTTCAGTTATTCTAACGACTGGTGAAAGCAGCAAAGTGAGAGTATACAACAGCGTCTTAGGGATCTCTAATATTGATAGAAAACTATTTCGGGCATTTCGTACTCAAGTAGCTTAGGTACTTCACTTGATTTTGTGATCCTACTTATTCTTGCCTGTTATGTCAAATCAGAGAGCCATTACTTGCCATGTTGCTTAGAAATGTATGTTATAAAGTAAGATAAAAAAAAACTATAACTTCAATTAACCTAGCTAAGTGAATATTTAGCTAGGTTTAACTTTACGCTCTCCCGGCCGTGTGAAAGAGATGAAGCGAATTTGGACTGTCGCTTATTCGCGAATTTGCTTTGTCGCGAAGGATTTGTTAGCGCCATTTAAATTTAACCAATCATATTGATATATATATATTGTATATATATATATATATATTATTGAAAGGAGTTATTCAAACTTGTGTTAGCCAGTTGTTGCCAAATCTTTACCATATTATCTTTATATATTGTGAATTTGTTACCCGTCACGCGCTACGCACCGCACGTATTATTATTGTTTCTATTTTGTTTACGAATTTTTTTTTGTGTTGTAAATTGCGAGTCGTACGCACTCTTGCACACTTACACACTTCTGCAATTCAATTATGCGAACGAAGTGAATAACTTAGTTTGTTTTATAATTTATCAATTAATAATAGTGTACATATTTTTTGTGATAGTACCTGTAATAGGTGTAAATATTTTAATTCTATAGAGCGTTTTACTTATTGGCACAAATACTAAATCCGCATACTTAATGATCTCTTACTTCTGACGTAGTAGGTAAAGATGCTAATGTTATTGCTAAATAATTGTTCTTGTTTTCAGAAAATAGAAATGCCGTTCAAAAAGTGAAGACAATAGAAAGAGGGGAAGGAAAATTATCTGTCATACCAAGTGCTTGACAAAAAGGATGGATGGTTGAGATGATATATTAAAAACGTCACTTCGAAATTGATGAAACTAGAATATTCAAAGCATCATACAGATTGGACAAAAATGCAATGCATAGTGAAACGGTCATCCATTGCAACATATAACAATGCAGAAAAAGAACTAAGTGGCATGTTGAACCATAGTGACACGTCAGATTACCCAGATGATGGAGAAATAAAACCAACTAATGGTTTAACATATAGAATTACCAAAGCCAAATCAAGAGTATGTGATTAATAAAATAAAACGCAGTAAATGTATACCATTACTTTTATTTTTACTGACCATTCCTTAGCCAACAGCTATAAATTAATAAAACTTTTGAGCGCCACTGACACGGCTTTATTGTTTTGTAACGGCCACACAATATTAAAATTTATCTTCTCATAAAGACGTGGCGCTGAGGGCTTGAAAATGCACATACCTGTTATAAAAGCCCTTGCGGGTGAATCGCAAGTAAAACATCTAATCTTGACTTTTATAATCTCGCTTGTTGATAGAAGGATTCCGTCATTCAATAACTGTTTCATTTCAACTACAATGGTGCCGATTCTCTTGTACACCGAACTAAACTAACTAAACTATCACTAAAATTCCTTACTTTTGGCTATGAGAATCTTAAAGCTATTCTGCAAAAAAAAATCTCTAAACTTAAAAATAATTTTGACACAACTAAAATCGAATTTGACAACCGCGGATCCTGCAGGCTTAGTAGCATGACGGTTTCTATTTCTACTTTACTGTAGAATAGAAATCGCTTGTCTACATTTCTCGGTGAAAAACTGACAACTGTCTACACGGGAACGTCATTTTGTCTTGTCTTCCGTCGACAAAACGCTTCTCTACGGTTGTCGTGCCAAGCCTGCAGGTGGTATTTTTTTTTCTTTTGGCTTCGCAACGTGGTACTTGTGTGCCCTACGCAATGATTTTTTTAAGAGCTGAATGAAGCGTGCGCAGAAGGGCAGCCTCGACGTTTTTTATGGAATTTTTCACTTATTGTATGGAAAATAAAAAAAATATTACCTACATGTTGAGATTATGGGGCATAGGGGTTTCATAAAGGGGGTCGAATTTATCATCATTTTTGCGATAGGACACACCATTTTCGAGATATAAGCAAACGAAAAGAAAAAAAAAAGATACAATACTGTTTTTGCACCTGAAGTCGAAGTGTTGGTGTGAATTTTAGTTCATGACCACTAGTTTTATTCCACACTTTTTTAATCGCGATTAAAAATAGTCAGATTTAGTTAGAAAAATTAATATAAGTAGTCAACATTTTTGGTGAAAAACGGCAAACTCAGAATAGCAAAATTACCATCTTCACTAAATTAATAATTCAGTGCAATCTTATTGCTGTCAAACTAAAATATAGTTAAGTTGTGTCACTTTAGTCAATTTCAGAATGGGAAATCGTCGTTTGACAGGATTAAACTAAATTTTGGTGATTTTTAGTTTAGTTTAGAGAATTTTGTGCCAACAGAATCGGCACCATCTTCTAGATAAAGATCAAGATTCTTCGGTTTTCCAACACCATAAAACACCATAAATAGTTGGGTATTTCAAAAACATTACGGAAAATCGGCCAGAACTCATATTTCGAATTTTTATATAGAGGCAAGCCATCAAAGGTTATATTCAAACCAATGCTCTTAATATTTTCTAAAACGTCTAGCCACTTGTTTAAAACTATAGTTAGCGGATTGATTAGTCCATTGTACCAGTATTCATCAACAGATTCGATTTATTTTAAAGCAATTAGTCTAGCTTGTAGAATCGTTCTCGGATCATTTGGTAAAATATCTGGAAATCTCTTATTCACAATTATTAGTAATTCCTTCAGTGCATCTTGAGCAACATTTCTCTTTATTGCCCATTCTTTTATATTTTCTTTAAATAAAATGTTTACCATATAAATATTTTCTCCCTCATGTCTGGTTTGATTCATTACTTTCAGTATTTCTCGTTACAATTATTTTTTTAGAAAGGTCACTGACCGAATCCATTAATTGTACGGAACTATGATCATTGGTAACAAAATCTATGTGATTAAGTCGTGTTGCGAGGTTATGACAAAATTGACGTTATCATAGCACTACTAACCTATGTCTACTCTTCAATAATGCTAGAGGCTGTGAAATAGATAATATTTACACTATAAGCTTTGGAATTAAAGTGGAGTAACACTACACTAATTTACAGCTCATGCAGTCTTAAAATGCTTTTAACCAGCTAGTGTTAAGCTCATTGAGGAAGCATTATAATAGAATTTGTGTACTCCATAAAAAAATGCCAATGGCAAAATTTTATTCTCTAATACAGTTCAAAGCTTAGAAACGGTGTGACGTTACCCCGTTATGCAGCTGTTTACAAACTTTGGTCTTCTTAACCAGCTAGTAGCATTATACGTAGCCAAAAGCTGGACAATAGTTCTTTCAAGTTCTACTAAAATGCATTTTGTTGTTTTTTTGTCCATTGTACAGCCATTAGTCAGCTGTGCTGTTTAACAGTGTAGAGATCGCCCCCCATACAGTCCCAAGAATCGTCTTATCCATTAATACAGCTACATAAGAGCCTTTGACTGTAATATAGCTTGTTTATGGAATTAATTTCCGCTAATGTGCTGCTTGGGTTGTGGCCGATAAAATGGCCGTAATAGCCCCCGGCGGCCATGACAGGGAACAGCGGCCTCATTTGTACTAAACTAGGACGCTTAAGGACCATTCTCGTGTATTAAAAGGCTAAGAAGCCACTGATTAATCCGCGGGACAAAGCTAAGACTCACGTTCCGGGAAGTTTTATTATGGTGGGTAGTTGGTAGCTATTAGTTTCTTTATTTAATAGATTTTTACGTAAGAAGCTTGTGGCTAGGTAATAAACTAATAACAGTCACACGGGTCGATCGATGAGGTTAAGTTACGTTTGCCGCGGTAGGCATAGGTGATCATCTTTACATACTAAGACCCCTCCGTGCCTCGGAATGCACGTTATGGCGGTGATTTCTTGAAAACGCTCAAAAAGGTGGTTTTTTTTTTAAAACAGTGTATCTCTTTAACAGTAAATAATTTTGAAAGCCATAAAATATATGATATTTTCAAGTCTTTTTTGCATAGAGTAATATAATAAAAAACTAAACTTAATTTACTGCATCAAAAAAATCATCTAAGTCACCTCTTAATTATCTTTAAAACCAGTTTATCCCTTCAATAACAATTATAATTAAAAATATATCTTAAAATTCCAAATACTAAACTGCATCCAGTGATAAATTATTTATTATTAAATAGTTAATATCTAATTTTATACGATTTTATTTGCATTTTTACGACAATGCTTGCTCATTTATTATTCGAATTTATTACAACAGATTTTAACCTGTTTCGGATTGCAGTAAGAACTAATAACGCTCATAACGACAATATTTAAAGTTACCTGGACCGTAAGCCGTTAGTCCCGGCTGTCATTCGTGAATCTTTGACAGTCGTTACGGGTCGTCAGAAGCGCGGGAGTCTGACAACCAGTCTTTCCATGGGGTTTCGTATTACCCAGTATCTGGGTTGTAGAGGTCAGATAGGCAGTCGCTCCATGTGAAATGCTGGTATTCAGCTGCAACCAGTTAGACTGGAAGCCGACCCCAATATAGTTGGGAAAAGGTTAGGCAAATAGATTTGGACAAATACGTTTTCTAGTTTTAGTCTTATACCTGTTTTGTATGTGTTTACAGACAAAAATCGTACATGTAGTTACGTATACAAATCAGGACTGTCTCCATAATTAATAACTAAATAAACATTATAAGTTGTAGTAGTATTTCATTCATGATTGGCTTTCAATGTAAGTACGTACCCTTTTGATGAACGTACTCTTTTGAATGAAACCTTTCTACGTTTACATCGTATAAGAAAAAAAAAAATATTTATCAGGCAATAGATCGCGAAACACAATACAAGTTCAAACAAAAAACACTACAAAGTGAAAAATTACTTTAATTTCGGAAGTCGGTGACTTTGGATATGTATTTAATATTTTTGTCACCGCCTTCCGAAATTAAAGTTATTTTTCACTCTGTAGTGTTTTTTTGGAAGTCAATAGAGGTACTAATGAGCAAGCATTGTCGTAAAAATGCAAATAAAATCGTATAAAATTAGATATTAACTATTTAATAATAAAGAATCCATCACTGGATGCAGTTTGCATTTTGGAATTTTATGGTATATTTTTAATTATAATTATCATTGTTATTGAAGGGATAAACTTGTTTTAAAGATAATGACGAGGTGACTTTGATGATTTTTTTGATGTCCAAAAGTATGTTTAATTATGTTTTGAGTTCCATCACTTAATATCATATATTTTTTTAATTATTTACGCTTAAAGAGAAACACTTGTTTGAAAAACCACCTTTTTGAGCGTTTTCAAGAAATCACCGCCTTAAAGGATAAAATCGTGAGGAAACCGGCATGTCCTAGAACTAAAATTCATAGGCATGTGACATCTACTATTCCGCACTGGGCCAGCTGTGTTCCGGCAGTGGAAACATTATGCATGATCCCAAAGTCATCTATGACAACACTTTCTGATTGGTCGATCGATGATAATTAACAATGAGCTACTTTACGACCGAGTAATGACATCATAATCATTAGACATTATCTAGCGATTGTAGTAGGCATAATCGAAAATGATAGCTCACGTCAGGAGATGGAAATGTTACGCAAATTGACTGATATATTGCCGAGGTAATTGTGCCAGTTAAGATTAATTAGTAGCTTGTAAGCGAATAGGTACCTATTCAACCTGGTTGTGCAGAGTTACATACTTCGGGGAATTCCAATTAGTAAAACGGGAATCAGAAACAAATAGGTTGGCTTATAATAGTTCAATTTGAAGCTGGTATCTTTATCCGTATCCATACATAAATTATAAGATAAACTACTGAATTTATTCCAGAAGGTATAATTTACAATAGGTACATACTTTTATATTAAACTTACTTTAATGAAAAAATATTATAAAAGTCGTAAAACTCGTGATTTTTATGGGCGAGTTCCTAGTATCACTATCACTACCACTACATAGAAAAACAAGCAACGAATTGAGCATTAGGTATAGTACAAAGCAAATATCGTTTTATTCGAAAAATCCTGTGATATTCAATAACCACTTATTATAGCATACCTTATCTAAGCCTCTGGCGGGATCTCATGGTGACATTGAGAGTGCGATTGTCGCAACCCAGTGTTGGGTACGTCACGATTGCGGCGGTAAGTCCCCTCTTTGAGGAGTGGATTGAGAGGTGCCACGGTGTCCTCACCTTTCGCCTGACGCAGGTCCTCACCAGACACGTTTGTTTCGGGAGGTTCCTGTTTCGGATAAGGTGGGAGGAAACGCCCGGGTGTTTCCATTGCGTAGGTCGCCCTGAGGACATGGTGAAGCATACGGTGGAGGTTTGCCCGGCTTGGCACCGCCGCCGTGTCCTTGTGGTGTCCTTCACCGAAATGCAGTTAGCCGTTTTTGCGTGATCGAGTAACAATCATACAAACTTTCACATTTGTAATATTAGTAGGGTAGGATTTATGTCGGTGGCAAGGCGCAGTGATGGCAGGTGGAGTATGGCTGTGACAGAGTGGCGTCCAAGGACTGGAAGACGAGGTGTCGG
Source organism: Antitype chi (assembly GCA_947359405.1). NCBI lineage: Eukaryota > Metazoa > Arthropoda > Insecta > Lepidoptera > Noctuidae > Antitype > Antitype chi. The sequence goes on from OX375812.1 coordinate 4,649,810, forward strand.
TCGTCCGGCGGCGAGATGGGCTGATGATATTGTTGCCATCGCGGGAAAAACCTGGGTGAGGCTGGCGCTGGAGCGTGGGGGTTGGCACAAGAAAATAAAAGCCGATGCCCAGCGGTGGGTTGGTAAAGATGATGATTTAGGTGTGTCAATTAATATTAGTGAAAACGGGCATTATTATTCATCATTAACTTAAACCATTATGAACACTGCTAGTCCCATTTTGTGGTTTAGTTATGTTGAAGTATCTCGCAGCGGTTACCAAAAGCCCGATTATCGGTCGACAGCTAAATGTAGTTTAGAACATGTGACTATGATTTATTTTGTTTCCTTTTTGAAACTGTTTTGGCGTTTTGAAAGGTTTTTAGACCTTTTAGCCGTTTTTTTGTTAGAAACGGCAAGGGTTGGTAGATCAGTAAGTTGTTTTTCGGTTTTTTGTGTGTGAAACGGCTGGCAATTATTTATATAGTATTAATGTGTGTAACATGGGTTTTTCAAAAAATTGTATTGAAGAATTAAGGGCTGATTTTTCAATAGTCACATCACTTTTATCTGAGTAATGAATATGTCGGTTTGACAGATTTTCTATAGAAAATATGTCAAAATGTCAGATTTATTCTTCAGATTAAAGTTATCTGGTTATTGAAAAATCAGCCCTAAATGTTCAGATTTTCCAGATTTTCTTTTTAGGTGCAATTATTTTTTCCTCATTTATATAAATCAGCGATATGATTAATAACCTAATCAAGTACTAAACATAAGGTTTACTAGAAGAGCGGTGGCCGCCACATAGTGCAATTTACCGACGAATTACGTCACTGAAACGTTTTTTAAGGGAGTAATTTGGTGTGATTACTTAGACAGCATTTTTTGAGCTTATTAGGCGATTCGCCCAATTTTCCTAACCCGGGTAACTTCGTGCGTACGTGTCTACGTTTTAATTTGTATACCACAAAGTTATAAGAAAAGGTCATTGCAAGTACATACATGCAATAAAATGTATCTAATTGAAAACGTTTTATTTGCCCTCTAATACGTCTTTCTGGACGTGTTTATTCGCCCACCCCACAAATAAATTAATTTCGTGTGAGTCACCAATAAAAAATAATATATTATTAAAAAGTATCAGTTCAACCGAACCGGGGGGTAAATTGGTGCAAATCGACTAATAACTAAACCGTTTTTTGACACCGTAAAATCAAACCCCGCTGCCATCGTTTTATGACAGCCGTCACTGCGGCCGTTAGGTAGGTGGCGGCCACCGTTTTTCTCGTAAACCGTAGCTTTAGAGATTTAGCACAACAATAATCAGCCTTTAATAATAATGTTCTCATTCCCACTGCTGGGACACAGGCCTCTCTGTGAGAGTGGGTGGGCCGTAATACACCACGCGGGCCCAGTGCGGGTTGGTAGATGTTTCATGTGTTCGAATTTTGAGTTCTAGAAGATGCCGGTTTTCTAACGATTTTTTACTTAACCGTTTTGAAGCAGTGGTGATGAAATTATATATGTTACGGCTAATAGCCGAAGTGCGGCTACACCTAGTTTTAGCCGGCTACAACTAGGTGCAGCTGGACTAGCGCTCGCCGGCCGCTGCCGCGGCATCGCTCGCTGCGCTCGCTCGGCTCGCGCGCGTTTGGTCGCAATTCTAACCTAACCTAACATAATCGGTCGGTAAGCAGTATGATGCAGTTCACCGGTGACATAAGTAGGATACATCTAAGTTTAACCGGCTGCACCTAGTTATAGCCGGCTAAAACTAGGTGTAGCCGCACTTCGGCTATTAGCCGTAACATATACATAAAGAAAAGCGCCTGACTATGTTCGAAACCGTGACCTACGACACAAACGTCGGGGCCATTACCACTGAGCACCATTGCTCAGAGCTTTAAAGATTTACTTAAGTTATAAGTCAAGTTCATGTCTACTTAGTAGACAATAAGAGTACGAGTACCAATCTAACTTTCAGTACCCCTCATATTCTCAAATAGTTCGGCGCAAATTAAACCAGCTGCCTTCATATCGAACCATTCAACAGCCGTTCATTGTCCGGGCTAACGAAGTAGGCCTGGCCTGTCTTTGACATCTCTCAGATGAGATGAAGGTGATGTCAAGTGGACGAGTGAAAAATAGATAGGTTTAAGTACCTAACGCGGCTACAAGAGCTTTCGTTTGGGAATGACATCTCGCAGGTCAACCTATGAGTTTGTCTGCTTCTTATTTGGACTTACCACTCCAGCTAGGACTTAAAAACTTAAAACTAGAACGACTATATGCTAAGAGCACCCCCAGTGGGGTACGGACCTCGATTTAGGGCATCAGCGAGGGACAGGCTGGCTCGGAATGACTATTATTTAGGGACGAATTTAATGCTACAGGCTCAGCGGCGATTGAGATGAATGAAAGTGAATGAAAGAAATTGGGATTTATTTAAATATGGAAGAGTGGTATAACGGTGAGTGTTTTTTTTTTGAGGTTGGGAAATCTTCAAATAACCTCTCTCGCTCTGGGTGGAGCAGACTTTTACTGACTAAAACCGACCCGTATTCCCTCGGTTGCCTGTGTGCCCTTGGTGCTGACATCTCTTTGCGGCGCGCGTGGAACACAACAAGCCGTCGACCCGGGCTTGGTCCTTACTGGACAGCGAGCTACCCATTACTCGTTGTCCGCAAGCCCACGCCGATGGTGGCCGAGAATCAACCTGGGTTTCCCGACGCCCAGGGCCTCTTCTGCGGAGGTTAGGGCCGTGAGGACACATATACTGCCTCTCCCTCACGTGCACCATCTCTCTCTTAGCGAGCATTACTGCTTCGCAGAAGAAGGTGATGGCTACCCTTGCACTCTTGCTCCGTACCATGGCCTGGACCAGAGCAGGACGCAAGCGATCGCTGGCGCCGATCCCACGAGAACACGGCGGTGCTCCACCCAAGCCGATAAGATGTCCACCATATGCTTCACCGTATCCTCAGGGTGATCTTCGCAGTGGAAACACCCGGGCGTTTCCACCCGCCTTATGCAAAACAGGAACCTCCCGAAACAGCCATGTCCGGTGAGGACCTGCGTCAGGCGGAAGGTGAGGACGCCACGGCGCCTCTCAATCCACTCCTCAAAGAGGGGACTTACCGCCGTAATTGTGGCTTGCCCAGTACAAAGGTGCGTGTTTAGATTATGTATCAATTTGAACATACTGTAATCTATAATAACATCCTTTTTATTAACGTAGAGTAACTTCTCAGAGAGGAAGTCTGATGAAGATTGACTTTTGAGACTTTGGCATCTGAAGGTTACAAATTAGATCTGAATGGGAAATATATAAGATTATTTTTGGAATTTTATAACCATACACTGCGCAATTGTCGATAATTTCATCCTTCTGAGATTTTTGACATTCGGCACATCTAAACTTTACCACTAACTAAACATACAGCAACTGAGTAAATAGTGTTTAGAAAATATATTCCCGGCGATCCCAGCAGTGGGATTCACCTATTAAAGAACAACAACACTTCCAGTTTACAATTTGCGTTATGTCCACACACTCGATTGTTCTAGAAAAGTTAAATTAACACTGTCTATGTGAGCCCGGAGGAAGCAAATGTAGTTTTCAAGGGGATCGTGATTTTAAGTTTTTGGAACAAACTGTATTGTTGGCGCTTGGGTCTAGTGGAAAATTTTGGATGTTATGTTGTAACTACTGTCTCGTTGATTTAGCGGTCATAAGTGCGACTTTATTTTCTGAGAGTGGAATCTTGGGTTTGGGTGCCATTTCGGATAAAGTGTTTAGCACCTTCATCTTCTGTTTTGTCCTTTTCCAACTATTTTGAGTCGGCTTCCAGTCTAACCAGATGTAGTTGAATACCAGTGGGTATTTTACGTGTAACGACTGCCAATGATTTTCACAACCCAGTAACTGGGTGACATGGCTTGGTAAAACTGTTTGTCAGCCTTCGGGCTTTTGACGTCCCGTAACGAATGTTAATGATCCTCAAATGGCAGCCGGGACAGCTTAACGTATTTTCAAAAGCTCGTAGGGGTTTTGGTTTTTTGTAAAAATGGTCATCCCTCCATGGACCAACCGCGGCAAGCGTAGCTTAACCTGATAGATCGATCCATGCTGCTGTTACTACTTAGCCCCTTACCTACTTCATTGTATATTTGTCACCCAGTTACTGGTATTCAGCTGCATTCAGTTTGAATGGAAGCCAACTTTCCCGCTCCGCTCCCCGTTTAGGTCTAGTAGAAATAGAAACATAGTTTTGTATCTTGCCTCCGCCGCTTAGCTACCACACATCTCAGCAGGCTTAGCACGAGCACCGATTTGTCGACGGAAGAATAGACCTGACTAATAACTAAATGATGTACAATAGGAGAAGATAGCTACGTTTTTCTATTAATTATCACTGTTATGCATTCTAAACGAATCATGATTTTGTAGATAATCGTATATACTTTGTGGCCATCTAGAACAAAGTTTGTAGTCAGTGTGATTTTTACAGTTTGGGAAGAAATATTCTTCTGAAATAGTCCACATTTATAAGGACCTAGACAAAGATCGTTATAAACGAAAGAAAAAATAACAGATTCTAGAAGGATATCTACGGTGCGATGTCAAAAATGGAGAAACTAAATTTAATGTCACTTTTTATTGAAGAAGCACTGTCTATTCTTCGTAGAAATAGAAAGTGTCATGCTAAAAGCCTGCTGGTGCAAAAGGAGTCTTATGAAATAAATAAATATGTACGAATCAAATGTGTTTTATTTTGCGATGACCTTTAAACCGTGCAAATAAAATTTGAAAGATTCAACTTTATATATAAAGATTGAGGTAACGACAGTTTGATGCGTTTCTGCTGCACAAAGTTTTGTTTTGCACATATGAAATGGATTCAATTAAGGCGAATACTCTACGGTAGCCCGCAAAATCGCCCATTTCTTACGTCGTATGGCGATCAAACTACGGAACAGTCTTTACTGAATTGTAATATAATCGTGACCACACAGGCAACTGAAGGAACACGGGTGGGTTTTAGTCAATAAAAGTCTGACCCGCCCTCCTGCTCCACCCAGAGCGGGAGAAGTTATTTGATGATTTCAGACCCAAAAAAAAGGGCTGGCTTTTTCTTAAGCCAAAGAAACGTGGCACAACTGCCAGCCTTTTGGCAGTTTTCCCATTTACAGCGATGCGGACGAATTTTATGATACCCTGTGATTCTGTTCTCTCTGTTTTTATTATAAAGGTACATGTACTATTAATATTATGTTATGTCCAAAAAAATTATCATAAGCGTAATCATTTTAATCATTGATATGCAAAAAACCCATCGTAATAATAGAAATCATAAATATATTTCTAAAATTCGTTATTCTCGCCCTTGCTTAAAAACAACCCACACTGGGCCCGCGTTGTGGATTATGGCCCACCTCTCACTAGGTCTGTTTCCCAGCAGTGGGAACATTATAGGTTGATTGTGATGACCTATCCTAAAAACTGAATGCAATGTACCGGTATATCATTATTGCTACCGTAACGAGATCGAAACTAAGACTATTTCATGAAAACATCGAATTAAAATGTTTTGTTGACTGTATAATGTAAATTTTTTACCAGTGCGCAAACTGTAACTATGAATTCAGCATATCATTCTAACCCCCCTAGCGTAGAAATTTTTCGTTGGTAATACAGAAAAAAAAAACATCTGCTGTTCCATACATTTTATTTTATTTATTTATTTATTTTTATTTATTTATTAACACCAACAAGTACAACATCTAACAGTTTCCCAAAACGATGTTATACACACATATTAAACTATTTATATCTATAAAATACACTCTAACATAAAATTGAACAATAAAAATAAAACAAAAAATAAAATAAAAATTACAATTTCAAATAAAGTCTTCTTCAATGCGCCTTCTTCAATGCTTTCTTTTGACCGTGTAGGTACCTATTGCACTTTTCTATGAAACAATTGTTTTTTTTTTGTTTAACCGACGAAAAATTTCTTCGCTGGGGGGTCTCGAATGATATGCTAAATTCATGGTTACAAGTTTCGCACTGATAAAAAAAATATCCCGTATTAATGTTATTAATCTATGTACCTTCCTGTGTATGGTATGTCATTGTATTAGGTCGTTTGAAATAAATATTTCTCTACTCTACAAAACCCATTGTTTTATTTAAAAACAGACATATTTATTTGTCCGGGTACGTAGCAAGGTCTCAGTACTTTTAAGTAGGAACAAATGCTCATGTAAAACATTATTTATTGCTCCTTCTCAAATTTGTTCTTAGTGTTAAAATGTTAATGCAATAATGGTGAAATGTTTGAATACACCCGGCTAACGCGGTAGACAAAAGTGCCCTGAAACTAGTGTAAAATAATAAGTACATTTAAGTAATAAAATTAATTAAAAACATTACGCCAAAATTGCTAAGGTATTCGATGAAAACACCGATCAGTATTAATTTACAGATTTTTCATTCAATCCAATTATGTAAGTAGGTACTATCGCGGAAACTTACATCTGACCAATTTGAAAACAAAATCCCGTGCACACAATGACCACATCTGTTAGCAAGCGTTACTATAGCGGCTGAGCGCTGCAAGCAATAAAAGTCCTTACGGTGTATAGATGTTAGTATCCTCGATAGTACATATCACAAATCACCATCATCTGCCTAACCTTTTCAACTATGTTGGGTCAGCTTCCAGTCTAACCGGATGCAGCTGAATACCAGTATTTTACATGGAGCGACTGCCTATCTGACCTCCACAACCCAGTTACTGGGTACCATGACATCCCTTTGTAAGACTGGTTGTCAGAATTTCGGGCTTCTGACGACTCGTAACGACTGTCAAAGATCCACAAATGACAGCCGGGACCAACGGCTTAACGTGCTTTCCCAGCGACGGATTGGACTTGATATGTAAAGATGGTCATCCATCCACGCAGCAGCCGCGGCAAGCATAGCTTAACCTGGTCAATTGACCCGTGTGGCTGTTATTACGTAGCCACAAGCCCATACATATCACAAATAGTCTCGAAAATAACAAGCTCCAACTTTGGCCGTCGGTTCACATAAATACGTTAATTACTCGATTTCTTTAAACAATTTAATTGAATCGGTTTATAAAGCAGCCCGGTTTAAGCCCGAAGCCACTTTGCAAACAAAAGTTAGATTAGTTTGCACACTGTCCCACTTCCACTTCCAAGGATATATTGCATGCACATTTTTTAATGACAAAGTTTCCGTATCACTGGGGGATACCTAACTGGAAAATAATGGGTTTTCTTTGCAATTGCTTCGGGAAGAAAAATTGCGGGTTTCCCTCGGATCGGAATAGGGTGCCTGACCTGTAAAAGTTGTTTTATTTTTATGTTTGTTAGTAAATTATGTGCTCTTTTACAGTAAAGGTATGAAAATTAAGTTTACTTTTTAATGATATTAAACTTTAACTAAAGTACCTATATTTTTTAAAGTGTTGCTATCCATACTTGCATTGCGTCGTGTCGTGACCACAAAATAAATGACCTCATCTAAACTAATATTAAAAGGAGAATAGGTTTTTTGTGTAAGCTTGTTTGTCCTGCTTTCAATCTAAAACGGCTGAACGAATTTGGGTAAAATTTCGCGCATGGGTAGACCATATTCTGGATTAGGACATAAAATATGTTTTATCCCTATATTCCCACGTAGTCGAGACTACCGAGGGTGAGTCTGCGGAGCGCAGTTAGCCGGGAAATAGTGCAACTTAATTAGATTTTTATTAATTTTCAAATCATTATGAAACGTGTTTTGAAGTGACCGCATTAACCAATGTATTTTTCTCTTTTTACACGCTTTATATTAGCTTCACTTGTATGTTTGTTTGTTTGTATGTAACCGACTCCTTTGAGCGCGATTTGGACCCACTTTAAACGGTCAGATTTCATTGAAACTTTGTAAACTTATCGAGGACCGATGACAATTCAATAATTTAAAAAAAAAGAAAAAAACACGTTTTTGTAGTTAGCAGAACTAAAAAATAGAAAATAAATAATAGTTTAAAAAACTAAAAAACACGCTTTTTTATTTTATTAAATTATTTTCTCCTTTTTTAGTTTGGTTTTTAAAGCGTGTTTTTTTTAAAACTATTATTTTTATTTCCTTTTATTGGCAAAATTTAGGTAGTAGGTAGGTACTAGTAAGTTGTGAATTCGATATTTGGGTACATTCTATTTGCTTGGGTATCATTTAATTGACTTTCAGACCTCTACCCAAACACCGGATTAGTATTCCGTGCAGATACCAATTCTAACACAGGTTTGTCCTTGGTTTAGTAGAATCCTTGTTCATTCTACCCTCAATTTTCCTAGATGTACCAAATACCGAAGAAAACCAAACACAATTTATTCTTACTGCAAAATGTAGGCATTCGCAACAACAACAATTTATCTCACATTGTACTAAAAACCAACGCCGAAATGCCTTTAAGTTTCCGTTAACACGAGAAAAAGATACGCCGGAAGTAATATACGAGCAGCTAAATCCATCTGGGCAAACTGGGCAAAAGTAGAAAAACTTAAGCAAAGTATTTAAGCTATACTGTCTGCCCATTTGTTTGACTTGTTTGTTGCATAAGTATTTGCGTGAAACTTTTTATGTTTTGGTTGATAGTGAAATGTTTTATAAGTAAAGGTTTTTTGCTACTTTTCTGCATTTACATAAGTGAAGATGTGAAGTAATATTTAAGATGATGAGATTGGTTCACACATTTTTTTTACTGACGACGGCTATTATGTGGTTAAAGCCTATGATACGATCAATACCTAGGTTTTTGGAACACAGTATTCCCATCTCATTGCGCGTTATTTTCTGTTAGAACAAAATCATGGCAAATGAGCATGAGACGAACATTTTGATTTTTTGTAGATTTGTGTTACAACTGATTAGACACAGGGTTTATATATAATAAATTAAATTCTAACCATCTTAGTAAATTATTTTAATTAGTTATCGACAGAAATCACAGCAACACATTTGAAATAAAATCCATTATAATTTAGTCACACGAAAAACAACTTGATAATAAATAGAGGTAGGTACATAAATATTTAAGTTCTACTATTTTATTAGACACAATATAAATCAACGGATAAGGTTTGATTAATTATCAGTACAAATATAATCAAATAGTTAATTGACGGAGGTTCGACCTGGTGAGTTGTCCTTGTGAAAAGAGAGCGATAATGAGACGTGCAAGCTTATTTATGCACGATTTCCCGTCATGGCGTAGTGAAGTGCGTGGAGGGGCTTGACAGTGGTGTGAGGGCACGCCGACAGTGTTGCCAGCGTCTTAGCAGGCCAGTCTAGATGTAACATTTGTTTGTTACGCTTTTTTAGATAAATTTTGGCACACGTGTAGACCATAAGAATAGCACCATCCCATTTCTTCCCATGGGTATCGTAGAAGGCGACTGAGGGACTTACTAGAGAATGGGCAGCAGCGTTCTCTATGCATTTTACCACCATACTGTGATCGCCAACCCGCCTGCCAAACGTGGCAATTATGGCAAACCCTCCCCTTTTTTTGGGAGAGGCTTATGTCCAGCAGTGGACGTCTGTCGGCTGAAGTGGTGGGTAGACCATGACCTGGAACCTTTTTTTTAGTTAGCGTACACTAATGAGGAACGATTTCGAGGAGGCCTTTGCTCAGCAGTCCCAATGCTCCCCGAAATCATACCAGGCATCCTTTTCCAGAGCCATCTCGATCCAATTCTTGCAATACTCGTCTAGGTCTTCTCGTCACCTCTTCTTGGGCTGACCTCGGCAGCGCCGTCCACCCTCAAGCACACAACGTGTGGAGTTGCGCAACGGTCACTGAACATAGAATACATTTTATCCTGATCTCCTACGGGGACGAAGTTTATGTGGGTGAAACCACGAGGAAATTAAATTGAAGATCCAAAGACATCAAATTGAGGACCTATTTATTGGGGAAAGGCTATTACAGTATCAATGAATTTCTAGATGACAATTAAGACATTGTAACTTGTGATTTATTTTACTACTTTGACATTTATTATTTATGATCTATTGTACTTGAATTCTTAATTGACCGTTATTTTTTATTGACTTTTCTAAATGTATTTAATGACTTTAATTTTCATTGCAATTGTATAATGTTATTTTTTAATTTTTCAACACAATGTATTAGATTGTCCTACTAATATTATAAACGCGAAAGTTTGTAAGTATGGATGGATGGATGGATGGATGGATGTTTGTTACTCTTTCACGCAAAAACGGCTGAACGGATTTGGATGAAATTTGGAATACAGATAGATTATAACCTAGAATAACACATAGGATACTTATTATCCCGGTAGTACGTTCCCGCGGGATAATTTCCGACTTACATGCGGGGGAAGCCGCGGGCGGAAGCCAGTTATGAAATAAATTACTTATGACTGATGACATCAGAAGTAGTTCATAACAAAACAAGCCCAAGAAATAATGGATATCAAAATGAGTAACAGAATCCACGAGGGATGACTGAAGTTTGTTACTTAACGAGTAAAGTTATTATTTGGACTATCTTTTGGTAAACGAACGTTCAATTCACGAACTGTTTTATTTTTCTTTCGTTGTTATGAATGAAATGCATAGACTTACGAAGATTTTTATGTAAACAAAGCGAATTGAACTATTTAACGTTACTAGTTTGTATAACTAACAAACAAGAAAATTATAATATTATAATCTGTACCGATTTATTACAATACCGACGTTAAATGCGGGAAAACATAAAGACAGATGGACAAGCAGAAGAATAGACATCGGAGTCATTCCATTATTGTTCTTATTTCCCAATAACCTTAAGAACTTTATAACTAGTCCTATCATGGATACACTTTTGAAGATACTTCTCTTTTCAAGCAGTACAGTCAGCGTTAGAAATATTGCGACGAACAGACTGTTCACAATGCTCTCAACGACTACGATAATTAAACTTTATTTCAATTGGATAAAGTTCTTGTCAGAATGAAAGAAAGAAAGAAAAGGTATTTATTGTGACTCGCACAGGAAGATCACATACTAAAATAAACACAATGGTACAAAAATTATAAAAAAGTAATTTCTCGGAAGAACAAAAATATTTAAAAAATAAATAAAACAGAAAGTCCTGCACGAGGCCAAAAGGCTCCTACCTCAGCATGATGCTGCGACATTTAAAAAGTGTCGCAGCGCTGGTATTCTGAATTACAGTTGCCGTGTGCTGCCTTCATTCTGAAACATTCCATATTTAATTTTCATAGTTAGATCGTAGATCAATTCGTATTTCGATAGTTAGATCGATTGTCGTAGTAAACTACATGGCATTTGATCATTTTGAACAGTCTTTTCGTCCCGATAATATTGAACTGGCGTTTAATTTACAAGTAAATTCAAATGTAGTTCTACCCTGAAACACCCCTATTTCGGACCATTTACAACCACTCCACTAGATACTCTAGATAGTTACCATACAACCAGTTTATCCGATATTAGACGAGCTTAGCAAGTTCCCTCATAAATATGGATACCAATCTCCATATTTATAGTGATTGTTCAACTATAAACTTTTGGTATGTTTTAGTAATTGGTAACACTTCAATTACAACGCATACTAATGGGTTCTCGGTAAACATGAAAATGTTGCCTTTATTAACATTTGTAGCTTCGTAACATCAAATAACTTGGTTCGAACGTGATTATATTTTGAATATAATCATTCCAGCTGTAAAATAAGAACTCCAGTTTAACTCCAGGTTTCAGTCTTAAGGGATTAATTTGTAGGTATATATTTGAAAGTTTTCAGTTTTTGGATCAAACTTACTGCGCTTCCATGGCCCAGTTTCTCACAGGCTGCGCCGTGCTAGGCCTGGCCATCTGATAAGGCCTACAGTGGTCTATTATCGCCGCCTGTCCGATCCGTCGGGATCAATCGATTAGTTCAAAGGGGCGGCCTGTACGTTTCTTTTTTTGTTTATATATGGGAATGCTCGGCACGGGACGGGATGGGTCTCGACGGGCGTAGCGACTGGCGCGGCTTGTCAGTTAACGAGCCGGGGGACTGCTCGGCACTGACCGCGACGGCCCTCGACAAGCGTAGAGTTCCTCCTACTATCTTTCGATGGTTATACAGGTTAAATCGATAATTATCACTTACACCGTCTGCTCTTAGCGTGCTGCTGATTATACCTTGAATTATTTTAATGCAAGGCACACCCTGTAATTATTATCATCGTCATCATCAATCGATGGTAGTCTGCTGGACGTAAGTTTCTGCGAAGATAGTCACACTGCCTAGCCTGAGGGTATCCATCACCCTGTAATACAATGCGATGCTTGAGTTTTTAGAAAACCTTCCCAGTACTAACTGTGTCCAAAATCTCTAGCATTGTCTTCAAAACTATTCAAAAAAGAAACATCAGTATTACCATCCATGCAATCCTGCATGATTCCAATTTATTCTGACATTTAAACTCACCCCAATTTATAGTTATTGCCATAGATACGAGTAATAAAACACCAAATCTCTCACTCCGGCCATCATCACGGTTATTTATATAATCCATTCGCGTATAATAGGACAGGGAAATGCGAGAAAAACGTTACCGTCTGGTCCAATGACCGTTTTATTTGTCAGGTTGGTACACAGGATGACTTAACAAGCCATCCATTCCTGTATTAGATGACCTCTTGTGGTATGGAAAGGCTATTCAATGCGAGGTCAGGTTCAACTGGAGGGGTATAGCTAGATATTATATGTCGTCGTGTCTACTATATCAGATTATGCATGGCGGTCTCATTGTACCGAGAATGGGTTGTGTGTCCAATTTTCGGTGTTACGCATAAATTTGCTGAGTTTTGAGCCAAAAGTAGCTATTCCTATGTGGAGAAAAATGTTTTCAAATGGCTAAGATATGGCTGCATTTGAATATTTAACTACTACGGTCTGTTTCTGGTGACTGAAGATCTACTACTATCAATCAAGTATAAAAATTAGTACTAGAAGCAGTGTTTTTTAGTCATTCAGGAGTTGTTTAAAGAAAATCTTTTCTAAACTGATACCTACGTCATAAAAAAAAAGAAAAATGGGCTAAGTTACTGTAAAATATTAAATACTGGTATTCAGCTTCATCCGGTGTGACTAGAACCCGATCTCAAAATAATTAGAAAAGGCTAGGCAAATAATGACGAAGCAAAAAAAGATGTATTTGTCAAGTTAAACGGATTATTGAAGAAATATTAAACAATAAAAACTTTTTCTAAAAAAAGCAACCGAATTCCGAAAAAACACTACAAAGTGAAAAATAACTTTAATTTCAGAAGTCGGTGTCTTTGGATCTGTACTTTAGTTTTTTGTCACCGACTTCCAAAATTAAAGTTATTTTTACATTTGTAGTTTTTTTTCGGAAGTCAGTTGTTTTTTTTGGAAAAAGTTTTTATTTTTCACTTTTTAGTTAAAAATAGTAGCCATTGTCAGAACTGGACCAAATTGAAACGGGAAAACATGGGAAGCACCAGCTTTCAAATAAAAAAGGAATCATGAAAATCGGTTCATCCAGTCGAAAGTTCTGAGCTAACAAACATAAAGAAAAAAAAATACAGTCGTATTGAGAACCTCCTCCTTTTTTTGAAGTCAGTTAAAAAAGAAGAACTCGATAATTAGAAGGAAATATCAAACCTCAACTTATTAGCTACATTCGATTAGTTATATTTGGCGCTTATACGTAGTTATAATAGGTCTTTACCTATGAAATTGCCGTTTTGTATGAAAAAATTTAAACGAATTTTTTTCATGTATTTTTTATTTGTATTAATCGAAGTAATCACCCATGCAATCAATGCATCTTTGCCATCGCAGTGGCAGTTTATTGATGCCCTTCTTAAAGAAATCAGCTGGACGGGAGGCAACAAATTCTTCAAAGGCATTTTGTACTGCCTCTCGGGTATTTAATTTTTTTCCCGCCAAGAAGTTATCCAAATTCTGGAAAAAGTAGTAGTCTGTAGGCGCAAGGTCTGGTGAGTAGGGCGGATGACGGAGAGCTTCCAACCCCAGTTCTTGCAACTTGGAGACCGTCTGCTGTGCAGTATGAGGTCGCGCGTAGTCGTGCAGGAGCAGCGGAGACGAGCGATTGACCAATGCTGGTTGGAGATGTGCCAGCTTCTCCATCATTGTGTTCAGTTCTTCACAGTACACATCTGCAGTAATGCTCACCCCGTTTGGTAAGAAGCTGTGATGAATCACACCGGCGCTAGACCACCAAACAGTGACCATCACTTTTCTAGGGGTAAGTTTTCGTTTAGGGCATTGTTTAGGTGCTGAACCAGGATCCAACCAACTTGCTGAGCGCTTGCGGTTATCAAACAGAATCCATTTTTCATCGCAGGTAACAATGCGGTTCAAAATTCCTTCATTTGTGTGTCTGTTGAGCAGTGCAAGGCACGTCTCGACGCGTACTTCGCGCTGACGATCATTGAGTTCGTGGGGCACCCATTTGTCAAGCTTTTTTACCTTGCCAATTTGACGCAAATGGACCAATATTGTTTTGACGCTAACGTCGAAAGCTGCTGCTAATTCAGCCGTAGATTGTGTATCATCAGCTTCCACAATCGCCTTTAATTCGTCATTGTCGACCAAAGTCTTCGGACGACCGCGAGGTTCATTTTTCAGGTCGAAATTTCCAGAACGGAAGCGAGCAAACCAATAACAGGTGGTGCGTTGGTTTGTAGTGTTAGCTCCGTAAACGTCGTTGATGTTGCGTGCCGCTTGTGCCGCGTTGCTGCCACGACGGTACTCATATTCCATAATTACTTGAATTTTTAACGTATCCATGATGACGAAAAAGATTGAAATGCGATGAAAATGTAACACTAATCAATAAACAAATGACTACTTTTGGAAAAAAAAAACTATGTTTTTAAAATAAAATTAATTTGAAATTAGAATTCTTACCCAAACAAAAATTATTTTGATTTGAAATGGCCAGTACTGCAAAACGGCAATTTCATAGGTAAAGACCTAATATAATACAGAGAGATAGACACATCACGCCCAAACTGTTACCATGGAGTTACATGATTCTACACCCCGTTTTTTTTTTTAGTGTGGGTAATCATCAGCTAACTTCTCCCGCTCTGGGTGGAGCAGGAGGGCGTGTCAAACTTTTACTGACTAAAACTCAGCCATTTTCCCTCAGTTGCCTGTGTGCCAAGGCGACGGTATCTCTATCGAACAACCCGCACCCCTGGCAGGCATCGGCCCTTGCGAACCTGACCAGTTGATGCTGACATCTTTTTGAGGAATACAACGCGCCGTCGACCCGGGCTTGGTCCTTACCGGACAGGCGAGCTACCCATTACTCGCCGTCCGCAAGCCCAATTCTGAACCCCTTAAAGGCGTAGAAATGTATCGTGCTATAAAAAAATCTGCTGTTTCGTAGACAAGTACAATATTTACACCTTCGTGGTCAAAATGTATGGAACAGCAAATTTTTTTTTTTATAAACGACGAAATTTTTTCTAGTTTGTCTAGAACAATGAACTGAATTCATGGTTACAGTTTGAGCAACGATTTCGAAGCTCTTAAGTTTCTGTATTTATTTGATTTCGTATTAGGTACCTGGTAATATTGACCAGTACCCCAGTTGTACCCACCCTGGTTTGAAATTCAGGTTATCACGCCATTCCTTTTACAGAATACGTCGTTCACCTATCCTATTTTGACAAACCAACAGAAAATCTTTTGTATTTATTTATAAATAGATTTTTTGGTGGTTTGTCGGTTTACCATCCTTTCTCTACGGATTGACACGTTTTTTTTGCCAGAGTCTCTGTTTCAACATTTAACCCGTCTGCCTTCAAAGCAAGACTAAACAGGCATCTTCTGGGCATACTCGTTACATCATAAACCTCATCGGTCGCTTTCCATCAGGTGTGATTGAGGTTAAGAGCAGGCCCACTCAGCAATAAAATAACGGTAGTTTATCTCCTTGTAAGTCAATCTGCTCAGCCTTTTTTCGACTACGTTGCTCTGAGTGATCCACGAACCAACTGCAGCAAGGGTAGCTTAACCTCCTTCACGAGCCCCTTCTTCTGCCTTGAATGTGACATATGCTTTTGTATTCCAGAAATATTCCCCGCAAAACGGGGATAAAACTAATACTACAATAAAAGACGGTATAAAAAATTAAGGACAGTACTACAAAAATGAAACGCCAAAATAAATACGAACAATTTATTAATAAACAAATGTTAATAGTAGGTTTGTAAAAGGACGCACAGCGCCATTGTTAGCACCCACGGCGAGGTGGTGTATGCTGGAGTTCCGCCCTGATGCAGCTCAGCTAGGCTCTCACCTAAGGAAGAAATTGAAGAAGTTAGGAAGGATGATGTCACAGAAGACCACTGAAGATGACAAAAGTATTTTTAGGAATTATGATTCGGAAATATCCTTGCTACCAATTTATATGGGACTTTAAAAATAACAAGTGACATATAGGTACCTACTCCACTCTGTCACCTGTTCTGTAATATAACCTAACCCTTCTGATATGAAGAAGAAATAATGTTGGTGAAGATGTTGTGGCGGCAATGACAACGCCACATGCGAACTACAAATCGAAAGATCTGACGTCACCCAGATCCTACATCGCGCAATCAGAGTTAACCGCGCGACTTGTATATACAACGTCCCGAAATCAACCGTCGGGCAGTTGCACGCCAGGGAGCCACACTCTAAGCACGAAATCCGTAATCTCGGTCGAAGTTACGGGCGTTTCCTAATCTGTATCACTTACGGACCTATGATTAGTTTGGGCCCAAACTAAGAATGAATTACTAAACGATTTGACAACTGTCCCTACTCCCTATATGGTTTTACCCGTAGAAAAAAGTTAATTAATCAACTGTAGGAGTCACTTCGAAGTTTCGAACTATTTTCGGACGGGCCCGTATTTTCGTTGACGGAGTAAGAGAGTAGCACAACACCCGTCTATTCGGGGAATCCTCCTTTTTCTATAGAGTATGAGTGAACTTTACACCCGGTTCCTCATACCTCGATAATGTTATAAGTCGGCAACAATGACCAGCTGTCAACTCGAGGGAGTGAACGAATTTGACTCTGTTATTTAAATATTGGAGAAGTACTATAGTATCGTCATATACAGGGTGATTGGAAGATGGGTGCAAAGCTTTAAGGTGAAGATAGTAAAGACAATTTAGAACCATTTAAGCCATGGTTGTCTTAGACGAAGTCTTACCAATTTTTTTTTTTTTAATAAGGTTTAAAAGACGTATTGTACAATTTTTTTATTTTTTCTGAGCTTTAAATGTCTGTAAAAAAAATGTCTAATGACACAGAAGCCTAAAACATGTTTTGCTTGATTGCTTACACATTACTTTAATTAAATAAATAAAAAAATAATTCATTTATCATTCAATTTGGCCATAATTATGCAGTTTACATTAAATTTTGAGAATTTCCGAAAAAAAACTTAAAAATTTGGTTAAAAATATTTGGTAAGACTTCGTCTAAGACAACCATGGCTTAAATGGTTCTAAATTGTCTGTACTATCTTCGCCTTAAAGCTTTGCACCCATCTACCAATCACCCTGTATATGTACGTGTCGTGGCCATAACATACATTTGCTCAATTTATGAAATGATCGAGAATATTTTTTTCAAGAAGACGGTCGACGTTAGGGGCACCGAGGTTCAGTTTGGTTAGGTGCCTTTAAACCCTGCAGCTAGAAATAGGAGCCCCATTCGGTGGGGCTCCGTCAACCTGAGGTCGACCATCTTCTTCTGTTATATAAGAACCAGAAGAAGACGAGAATTTCATGAAATGCGACCATTTCATGAAATTCTTGAGCATTTCATGAAGTGAGCAAATCTACGATATGGCCACGACATATACACTGAAACGTAGCATAGCCTTAGTTTAATTAAGACTTCGATAGCAAGACAGGCATTTGACAACTCCTTTGTATCGCTCCAACTTAACTTTAAGAACCGCCCTCCTCTTGGAAATGACGTTGATAGTTATTAGCTGCCTTATAATTAAGGGCGCACCGAAGGATTTGCGAAATAATTGCGTTTGTTTGTTCCGTTGCTGCATCGTTATTACTTAATCTTTAGTTATGCAATCTATCTATATAAATAAAAAGAAAAGTCCTGACTGACTGACTGACTCATCAACGCAACAAATTTTGCACAGAGGTTCCCTTTATATTGTAGACGGATGTAGAAGGATTTTTATGTAATATATAAGATATTTAGGGATATACTTCACAAATCATTTTTAGAAACACAATTACGCGAAGTTAACTATTTAGATTAAAAAAAACTAAAGATATCTCTAAAAGACAAAATAAACACAACAAAAGTAGGTACATGTTTTCCATATATTTTACATTTTTAAATTGTGTATTTGTTTTAATAATACGAAGAAAATATCTAAATTAGCGCGCGAACCTGCCGATCTAGCCAGAACCACCACGCTTCAATTAGCGCTAGAAGGTCAGTGTGCCTATAACATTTCCTTAACTTAATCATTAGGAAACGATGCAACCTAGAATATAACTAGACGTTTTGTAAAAATGAATAATTAAGTCGTCGATTCCGTCACAAGTATCAAAATTGAGCGAAAAATCACACTTCCGCCTAAACTCAATCTACTAATCTATTTTCCACAAAATATGTGGAGCAACGATGGCATACCCAAGCCATATTTCATTATATTTTTATCCACCAAACTCTATTTTGTCAAGTGCATCTCATAATGTCTAAGAGGTTCTCATCTGCTTATCCTGGCTATCTGTGATGGGATGCCTTTCAAATAAGGCCACCAGGCAGTCTAGGGAAGCAATGCCATCCTTGGATGGCAGGCTGACCAGACGACTGTTACGCCTGGACAGGAAAGATCTGCGTCTGGTGACTGGAACCATCACAGGACACTAACCACTAAACAAACACTTCTACACAATAGGCATAACGGACAGCCCCTTGTGCAGGGCTTGCATGGAGGCCGAGGAAACCGTCGCGCATGTGCTTTTTGAATGCACAGGCGTCGCCCAGATTAGAACAGAAACCCTCGGGGAACCCAAATGTTACACGGATATTATCAACAGACCAGGAGTTATAGCCAACTTCTGGAGGGAGGTGGGCTGGCTGGAATGACAACCGAAGGCCGCCATGGCTCACGCACAATGGTCCACTTGAAGGACTTAGTGCGGAAACCAAACCCTTAACATAGAACATAGAACATAGAAGGCCACCAGGCCAAGACCCACCAAAGCCTGAAACCGATTACTTACCTTTGATAACGTGCAGAATGACATACGCAGGCGGCGGAGACGGGGGCGGGGCGCGCGCGATCGCGCACGTATAGCGACCCGCGTCATCACCGCGCACGCGCGCCACGCGCAGGATTGAATTCGCGCCGTTTGAGCCGAACTCAGTTCGTACACTGTGGTAATAAATCAAACAAATGTGAATGTTGTACATTGATAAACAAAGAAGTACCTACAGTGCATTTTAAGATGTTTTAGCAGCTGAATTTCTTAACCTGTAATCAGCTCACAAAATGCCTTGTAATCTAAGCATTACGGCTCCTGCAAAGAGGCGTTATGCAACTCACGTAGAACAATATCTGTGAAACTTCATGGAAATTGTTCTACAATTGTCGCGTCGCGCCTGTTTGATGAAGCCTATGTTATAAACTGGTCTATTTTGTGCATCACGTAAACGATGGTACCTACAACATTATCATTCTAAGCTACCCGATGTTCAGAAATGGTTCGGGTAGTATTCGAAGAGCCTATACACTGAGAAATTTCAATGTTTGTTTTCCCGCAGCGAAATGGTTTTGTCTTGGTAATACAATCGTTTTATAAACAAATAAAATATTTGAAACAAAAAATGGCAGATTAACCAATGCGAAAAACAAAACTCGAAAGTCACGTGCGAGAGTTTATTTTGCTTTGAACATTTATGCATCGCTGTTCACTACTACTAATTATTTTAAAAGAAAAACACCTTTATTTTTTTTACATTTACTCTTTGCTTCGAAACTACTCCTTATGGCAAGTTGTTCTGCCGCGGGAAAACAGCAATTAAAATTTCCCGGTGTATACTAGTGGCCATAAGTTTTACTTAAATTACATCGGAGCTACCAGTGGCCCTAGTGTAAGATTCTTTTAACTATCCCGATCTAACCCATCGACCGCGTTCGTCGCTCCGATTGACTGGATTGGTGAATACCAATCCAGTCAATCGGAGCGACGAACGCGGTCAATGCGTTAGATCGAGGTTGGCCCTAGGGCCTCTGAATAGTCAAATTATAGTTCTCTTTCCTTGACAGCAGGTAGATCTACTGCATTTATTGAATAGCTTACCAACATTGATTAAATATTTATGCTAATATATAATCTCTTTGGTTTAAACTTACCTAATCCCTCCTCTAGTCGTGTCATCATTCAGGAGGTCATCCTTCCGATACCACAGTAGGGACGGGCCTCCCTCCATTTTCAGGCCGTTAACCTCACACCGCAGAGCTACGGTACTGCCGAGCTCGCACACTTGCTCTGACACCGCTGCACCGGCGCCGTCAACGATTCGGACTGACACTTCTGTGAAAAAAATAACGATTTAAAGAAAATGAGTTTTAGGGTAAAACAGGAAAAAACATAACTCCATAAAACTTTATGTAACAGAAAACAATGCAAGGATTTCTTCACTCTAAAAATTCTAAAATACCTATAACTATATGTTATAGTTACAGTGGCCCTAATGTGAGGTTCTTTAAACCATCTCGACTTTACGGATCGACCGCGTTCGGTGCGGCGCACTATGGACCAGAACCGTGCGTACCGTCTCAAAAATAGGTTTTCGTAATGTTCTATATTGAATATTTTGTTAATGCACATGTGTAACTGAATGTCCAATGCATATTAAATAGCAGTTAAAATATACTTTTTCTCATTTTTACTATGAGACTAAGACTTGCAAGTTGAGGCTCAAAATTATGTCAATTATGTAGAACACAATTCCACCAGTTTACATGGTCATATTTTCATTATTTTCACAGCAAATTTGTAAGTGTGATATATGGTTAGAATGGTTATAAAGTACTCTATTTAAAAAATATATAAATGGACCATTATGTGAAAACTGGGGAGGTATAGAATTTTTATTTCAGGACCCAATATTCTATCCATATTAGAAATTTCACATAGACTTTTGACATTTAGCAGTGTCTGCCCGTGTCGTAATTTTGATAGAATCACATAGAGCAGCTTATATAGAAGTCAGGGCAAAAAAAAAAATTTGCCCGGATCTGCCCCCCTTCAAATGAGACGAAAAATGCCTGATGGGGGGAAAATACAAAATATACCAAAAATTATTTTAGTTGCGATTGATGAGACTTTTAGATATTTAGATTACTTTTGACCTTTTTTTCTTAAATAATATTATCTATTTACTTAATCTTTAGGTAAGGTGGGAGTGAAGGGTAATGTATTTTTTTATCGTTCGGTCAGATGTGGTGAATGTTTTGTAGTTTACTACATGAGAAACATGTATTCACAGTGTATTTCTCTATCGCGGTGAAGGAAGAGGGAGGATATGGTAGTTAAAGTCGTTATTATACATTATATCAATATTACTAACCACCTTCTAGATAGTAGTTAGGAACGTGATAATGACACTAGATAATAATATTTGATGCAAAAGTTTAAAGAATAATCTTCAAACTTCTTAGATATTTAAATAGAAGTAATTACGTACATTTATTGTAATATATATTGGAGTAGATTATTATATCATATTCGTCATTTATTTTAATGTAAGATGTATATTTAATATTAAATAATATAAAATAGGTTTAATATCATAAAACTGTAAAATTATAATTCAATAAGTTAAACAAACTATGGTTTAATATTACAAAAAATACATTTTTATTTTCGTTTTATATTTTTAAATATTATAAATTAAATATTTGAGAATAAATGTGTCATTATTGGATTGTATATACTCTGGAGATACTACCTGCCAAATTTCAGCTATTTACTTCAATCAACAAAAAAGTTACAGATTTTTGAGACGGTACGCACGGTTCTGTCCCATAGTGCGGCGGTGCGTTCCGATTGGTCCCGGATTGGTGAAGAGCCAATTGGAGCGCTGAACGCGGTCAGGGCGTTAAATCGATATGGCTAAAAGAAACCCACACTAGAGCCGCTGTACTTGGTAGCGATACTTACTAAGCCGCTCTTATCCTACTAATATTATAAATGCCAAATGTGAAGATTACCAATCACGCGGAAACAGTAAAAACGAATTTGGATAAAACTTGGCACACGGTAGACCATTTTCTGGATGATCTATCCATCAAACACAGCCGCGGTCAAAGGTAAGATACGATAAAACTCAAGAATGGCTTAGTAAATAAGAACACTAAAATTATTGAATAACGAAATGCTGAACCCCATTACCGTTTTTGGCAATATAAGATATTAGCAAGTGATCAAGAAAAATCAAACTTTTGAAAAAGTAAAAGAACAATTTCTTTCTACAAGTTCTTTGTTGTTAATTCAACTGAAGTTCGGTTAAATTGCTTCAGTGGCTTTTCATAATAATGGTTAAAAAGTTTGTTCTTTTGAATCACCTTGGAATATTAAGGTAAGTACTAGACTGATCCATATATTTTGCAACAGAATTATTTAGAAAACACTGATCGCGTTTCCTTCATTTATAAAACCCTTTTTTTACGTAGACATGCGCCGATCTTTTCTGTTAAGACGACACCGTGAAAACGGGAACCGGTCACTATTCCGATTTTTTTGTTCGAATTAAATTTTACCGAAAACTACTGACTGACGTCTTTTTTTCTATATGCATTATTTGACATATTTTTAGATCATCGAAGTATCATGTGTCATAGGTATTATTTTACCAAACTATATTTCGCCGGTTTACAAAATAACTTTTTGCTATTGGCCGACGCGTCTTTTGAACTTTTTTCATTTGCCAAATGATTTATTTGCCATATTTTCACCACACCGAAACAACATTTTACGGAATATTATTTGGTCACAAATATATAGACGGTTACTTGGTAGCATTTTCAATACGAAGTTAAAATAGTGTCATAAAAATTAAATATGTTGTGCTACAAAATTTAGTGAGAAACGAATCGCTGCAAAACCACCTTCAGGCAGACTTTTCTGCCCTACCCCTAGAGTGTAATTTAAGCCCACATGTAGGCGCGGAGGGGTGGGGTAGCCTGCGAGCTGAGGAGCAGGTGATTTGAAGGCCCGCCGCCGTCCGTGGCGGAGCCGAAGCTGCGGTGGTGAGCGTTAGAACCATCTGCGACGAAACAATGCTTGCTGCAAATTGCATGTTGCATGCTTGAAGCAAGCATCCTTGTTTGCATGCTGCATGCTTGAAGCAAGCATGCTTGTTTGCATGCTTCTTACTGGAACCACTTAAAATCGGGTACATATTTGAATGTCGAAAATTAAAACATTTACGGATGAAATGTCAATGTTCAAAACATCGAAAATTTAAATATCAAATGACCATACAACCGAAAATTAAAATAACTTATATTTATATCGTCGAAAGGTTAGGTAACCTACGTCAAATATACCTAAAATCTAATTATTTACAAAAGTGACATAGAAAGACCTAAATATCGATGTACAGAGTATTGAATGTCCTCAATATCGATATTTATTTAAGTTATTATGTATGCCAAAGGGTAATTTGAAAATTCGGATGTTGTGAAAACCCGGATAATTAGAAAATGGTGACAAAAATTCTACGAGCAACTTGAAAGTAGCGCTCGCCGGCCGCTGCGTGGCACCGCTCGTTTCGCTCGCTCGGATCACGCGCGGTTGGTCACAGTTCTAACCTAACCTAACCTATTTCACCCAGTTCAATATGATGAATCATACAATCTGCCTGCGACTAGATAATTAGACAATGGTGAAAACTTTTCTGCGGCAGATTGTAGGTATGATTCGAAATTTTATACTGGGTGAAATAGGTTAGAACTGTGACCAACGGCGCGCAAGCCTAGCGAGCGGTGCCGCGGCAGTGGCCGGCGAGCGCTACTTCGAAGTTGCTCGCAGAATTTTTTACGTTGGCAGCGTGTGATAACTATAAATCTACCTAAATTAATGAATAATAATTGATAAATCTATACATACATACATACAGATAAATAAAATTGGAGTGTCTGTTTGTAATATTAAAATAACCGCTTTTTACTAAATGCATATGGATGTATACATGTTACATACCTATACCAAAATATTTTTGTGTAGAACACATATATAATAATATACATTAAACATAGCTAAAGAAATAGCTAAAAAAGTTTTTCGACCAAATGAAACGTCGGAGTAACAAAAAAAATCGAATTGATAATAAGTCAACTTATACAGGGGCAGACGTGACTTCAATGAAGTATAAAAAAACGAAACGATAAATAGTTGAAAAGTTTTAGCTGAAATTTAATTCGGTCAAATATTTGTCGAAGTTATGAGAGGTAACCCATCGATACCACGCAAAAATGCTGCATCGCGCAAGCAGAGTTTACCGTGCAAGTATATAAGTGCAACTTCCCGACATCTGTCGTGGAGCAGTAGCTCACCAGACACCACACCCGTCTGGTTGGAGGAACTTCTTGCAGGTGTGAACTTTATACCCTGTTTCTTAAACCTCTATATTATGTCCTATAATGTCAATACCTAGCATTAGGTGCAGTGATTGATAGATCACTTGAATCTCACATCAGCTAAGTTTTGACGTTGAAATTACAGAAAATAGAACGGCTGATGTGTAAATGAATGGTGAAATTCAAACCTCAATCTAGTCAGAACCTCCTTGGTCATTAAATTCCTTTAAATCATTCCATGAACTAACCAGGAACACGGAGCGTCACCCTAGCTGTGCGAGGAGGATGGGCAGACAGCTGACAATCGTAGTGTGCTGCATCAGTTGGACGCACCTCCCGTACCTCTAGTCTCCAGATGTCTGGAGGGATGAACCGGGCTGAGTACCTGAGAAGAATAACATTGCATATACTTTCTGATTAAAGCACATGTTAATTAATATAGGTTTATTAGGTGCTCTTTTCAAACTGATGCGTCAGTGATGTAATTGTTGAAAATAAAAATGATAACATAGACTACAGGGTCAAATTAAATTGGGTAGCTAAACTCCGCAGATGGATGGGTATCGATAACTAAATAACGCAAAATAGAAATGAATTTGAAGATTTTTTGTGTCGACCTATTGACCGCAGTTTGTGTTATTCACTTTAAATATCAGTTTAAGACAGTTTTTTTTTGTAAATTTGACAGACAGTTAAAGGTATCGATATAGAAGTACAATAAAACATATTTTCCCACCTCATACCTCTAGTTTTGCTAGCTAATTTAATTTCACCCTGTATACTGATGTATTTTAGATGATACATAAACATATATTATTAGGTTACTAAAATAGTAGCCACAACTCACTAAACATAATACTTTCCCAAGTTACGCCACAGAATATGAAAAGCACCCGACACTGTTTAAACGTTTCACCGCCTAGCTTCGATCATTCACAAACTTCTTCTTACAGCAAATAAACAAAGTTACAAAAGAATCCTCAAGGAGCGCTTTAAAATTCTTCATCATACATAATTTCGCACAGTTTGAAAAGTATAAGCAACCCTGCTTATCCTGTAGGAAGACACGCTTATTTATATTTTCGTATCCCCAACTTTGTACGGAGTTTATTCAAGAGCAATATATTAAAAAGTTTCAGGAAGCCGTCGAGATAATTGAGTGCAATAAGAAAGTGTTTTTGTTTTATTAACTTTGTAAAGTTTTACCTGTCATCCGCAGTATACTGTTGTGTACCCGTCGTTAGCAGCTCCATCGGCTCTTCATCGTTTTTCCGCCGCACCCACGATACCTGGACAACATTAATTATTGTGTGCAGAAAAAGATAAACTTCCTCTAAGAAAATTAGCAAATTATAAAATGATAGATGATGAAAGAAAGAAAATAACTATCAATCAACTCGGCCTATCGCAGTCCCTCCCTGGACATAGGGCTCTCCCAGGCTGCGCCACAACACTATCCTCCGCCTTCAGTATACAGACTGTCCCAGCCACTAATTTAAAGGTCGTTGGTCTATCTAGCTGGGCGGTGTCCTACACTACGCTTGCCGATACGCGGTCTCCACTCCAGGACTCATCTGCTCCACCGGGTGATTGGTCCTTCGACAAACATGGCCAGCCCACTGCCTCTTCAGATTGCTTACGCTACAAGCTACGTGGGACACTCAGAAATTATTGCACTAAAAAAAAAAAAAACTATAGGTAAATATTTTTTTATTAAATCTTTTATAAGTACACTCCACTAGCCTCTACAAAGTTTCATGCGTCTGAACCAGTTTTCCAAACACTTTTTCCAGTCCGCCGCAGACACAGCCTGTTCGAACGCTGACAGTGCATCTTTCGGCGACGAAAATTGTAATCCTTTGAGTCGATTTTTTGTTTTCGGGAATAAAAAGAAGTCACACGGTGCTAGGTCAGGGCTGTAAGGAGGGTGACCCAGGAGTTTGACCGGTTTGCTGTCTAGGAAGACCCTCGTTTTGAGTGCAGTGCGCGAAGGCGCGTTGTCGTGGTGGAGCAGTAGCCCGCGGAGCCCTGTGTTTGGTCGCTTGTTACTCACAACAGAGAAAACTTCTGCCAAGCATTTGGTAGCATACCGCTTCTAGATCGCTTCGTGTCGACTGGCGTTTCGTTTCTGGATCGTATTGATAAACCTAAGACTCATCACCTGTAATGATGTCGTAAACACGCCGAGACGAGCCTGCTTCAATTTTTTTTATCATACCACAGCACCATTCTACCCGGACCTGATTCTGAGCATCGGTGAGGTTGTGCGGCACCCAGCGTGAAACTATTCTCGACACGTGTAGAATTTTGTGTAGGCTCCCCGATCCAACCTGCAGTATGTGCTGAATCTCTTGACATGTAACTCGCCTATTATCATGGATTACATTTTTCACTGCTAGCACATTTTCTTCCGTAATAGCGACCACTTCTTTCTTCATCTCCCAAAGTTAGTCGACCGCGCTTGAATTTGTTATACCAATGATACACGGTTGCCTTAGAAGGACCTTCATCCATGATTGCAATTTGAAGTCTATCGTACGATTCGTCCGGTTTCAGGCGACACTTGAAATCGTAAAAAAACCTAGCGCGAAAATGTTCCCGGCGCAGATCCATTTATAATGAGACATGATCTTTATAATTAGCTCGTAAACAATTTGGAGGGAAATTTTGAAATCGGAACGTACCTATTTTTACCTACAAATTCATTTTTTCAAAATTTATTATAACTGGCCAGTTTCTCATACATAACAAGATTTTTCGTAAACTTTTCTGAGTGGCCTGGTATGTCGGTGACTCAGGTTATTTTCCGGATAATTTCAGAACAAAAACGAAATTTAAAGAAAAGAACGGAAATAAATAAAAATAATAATGTTAGCGAATGAAATGTAACAAGAAACATACTTATTACCAGTTTATCATGAAGAGCGTCTACTTTGCAGTCTAAGTGAGCAGTGGAGCCCACTAGAGCTTCAATTTCAGGTGCAGCCGCCGCATAAATGCTGTTCCCATTCCCGACCCTGATTAGACATAAATTGTTTGTAATTTATGGCATCTTAAACCCTAATGTTCACTCGAAGAATCCCAAAAGTTACTCTGAGATATTAAAGGTGTTTACGAACTTCTTAACTTTGAACTGTTTACCTTTAAATCCGTTTGCGAAATGATTAAATAATTTTAAATGCCGCAAAAATTTCCTCTCGACAACATGAAAGACAAATAGCTGACGAAATTTTGTTTCAAGAAGTTTTCTTTCAATGAAAACATTTTTGAGAATTCCGTGCTTACCAAATTTTATATTCGTAAAGTTGGATTCGGATGTCTAAAATTTTATATTATTCATCATAAGTAACAGTTTTGCTCTTCATTAAGTCAACAGAACCGAATTAATTTCGGCACTGCCGTTCAGCTGAACCATTAGGCGTGGGCAAATAAGGTTTTGTTATAGTCGGCCAAACATTAATGTTGGTTCATCAATTCTATTGTAAACATATTATATTGTTGATAAAGTAGTTGTAAGTAAAATGTTTTGTTTAGACTTTACAGATTCCAATTCTGTGAAATACAATTTGAGTATTATTACCATATTAAATTGTTTACTGTTAACAAATATTTCTATCAGTTAGAAAGGGCTGTTTGTGTTATAGATATGAACTATTTTGATGTGTTTGTATAGGTCTGAATTTTCTATGATAAGACAATAATGTTTTTTTTTTATCTAAACATCAATATTCTAATCTGGAATGAACCGGACAGAACTTTCCTGGAATGACACACAGACTCAAGTAAAAAAGGGATTTTTTGATTGCGTTGTCTTTCTCGGGAAATTTATTTATAAAAATAACCGAATATCATACTTACTTCTCATTCCTGTGCTGATGTGTATTAGAGTAAGTATCGAATATGTAATTCAGTAGCGGAGCACTTGATCCAGTCTCCCCTGGTTTTCTTCTCCTCTCCATAACTGACGGTGAGTGACTCGACAGCAAAGACATTGCCGTCGCCTCAATATACCGTCTCGTATCGCTTGTTGTCACCTCTATGAATGTCCTTACTACATTCACAACCCTTCTTTTTCTATTCTTTTTATTATCAACCGGTGAATCTTCCTTTACTTTGCCTACGATTACATTAGCACCCTTATTAGATAAACTAACATTGCGTTCACCAACCTGATCAACATTCAGGCAACACTCAACGTGATTCTTATCTATTCTCGTAGGATACTTGAGGTTGTTGTATAAGTTAAAACTATTTGTTAGATTAACACTAGAGTAATTAAAGTTCTCGCCAAGTTTGCTTTGATTATGTAGGTCAGAGTTAGTATGTAACATTTGATAGAGTTTGTTTATAGTTGGGAGGGAACCGGTCTCTTGAAAATTGTTGGTTTCGTTCAATATCCTTGATGCGATGTCAGCGTCGGTGCCTGTAAATGGAAATGTAAATTTTAGACTCGATAAACAATCAACTATTTGGGCCTGTCTGGGTATACCTTTACCATTTCGTTGGAAGGTAAATTGGAAGTTTTCTATTGAATTGTAAGTGTAACCACTTTAGCCTCTGTTTTTTGCCTCTCAAATTATTGTAACAAAAGATGTTTTCAAGAGCATGTTTCAATCTCGTATATAGTTGTTTGTGAGGCTAGCGGACTAAATGTTACTTGAAACTATATAATGGCGCAGGTAATTAACTGGAATAAATACTTCAAACTTCTCTTTGTCTCTTCATTGTGATTTCAGGAACGGCGAAAGGGCTATGTCACGTTTGTAAACTAAGAGCTAACTTAGTTTTAGTTCTTAGGTTAACGTACCTACAATATTTTTCAAGCTTCTAAATTCAATCACACATTTATTTAAAACACACACAAATGAAAGACAACTACATATATGAAATCACGTAACAGTTTGCTTTTAAAAGCTCTAGCACTTTCCACGCAAAGAGACTTCCGCAGTTTATTTAAAATCCCTTTAGAATTAAAATGTAATAAGGACACTTAGGAATACAAGCTGAAAGCTCCCGAGAATTTGCAATTTAATTTGTTAGACGACGCGTAAAGAAAATAATTTTTAAATGGTCGACGGCTTACGAAACGGGACCCTTTGAACATACTTCCTTCAAAATAAACAATTTTGGATGGCGATGAATTCGTAATGCTCCTGAGGGTCATTCAGAATCTTGGCTTTATGTCTGCGAAGTACTTACTATTGAGGAAGATGAAATACGAGAAAACAAAGGAGGCAACGAAATGATTCAATTTGGAGAGATATTATATGTAAATCAGAAAACAGCAGGTCACGATAAAGTTCAGCGGAATTGAGAATCTGGAGCAGGTTATGACAGATCAAATTATATTCAAGATCATGACGAGAGAAACAAAAAGGATATTTGAGGCCTTATTGACATGATATCAAAGTAGATATGAAATTGTTGCTACCCTTCAGAACCTATCAGAAATCAAATATTCTAAGAATATTAATAATTCTCGCATTGTGTGTGTTTTTTTTAACGACTTCAATGGATGTGGTTCTCAATATGAATGTTTTTTTTTTTCATACATCTCCAGCTGTTTTTTTCCACTTAGTGTGTAGGTATTGATGATGTTATATTAACTTGCTGTCTCTGTTATTTACATAGCAAGTATTGGTACCTACACGAATTTGTGTAGGGTAGGTACAGTCAGCGTCAATAATATCGGGACGAACCGACTGTTCAAAATGTTCTAAATAACTATGAAAGATAACTCAGTGACACAAGGAATGTTTCAGAATAAAGACAGTACACGACAACTTTCAGTCTGATAAGAACTTTATTCATTTGAGATGAAGTTGAATTTTCTTAGTAGTTGAGATCATTTTGAACAGTCTGTTCGTCCCGATATTTTTGACGCTGACTGTACCACAAGAAAAAGTGTAAAACAACAATTTCTTATAAAAAAAAAATAACCACCGACTTCCGAAATTAAAGTTATTTTTCAGTTTGTAGCGATTTGTTGAAAGAAGATTGTTTTTTTTTTAAAAAAAATTCGTTCGTTTTTCAATAAATGATTAGTAGCATAGTAGAATAGGGCAGTGGCGGCTCAATGGTAATGGCCGCGACTTACGAGATGTAGGTCGTAGGTTCGAACCCAGACAGGCGCTTATTATCTTTGTGTAAATTATTTCATCACCACTGCTCTCAAAACGGTGAAGGAAAACATCATGAGGAAACCGACATGTCCTAGAACCAAAAATTCGAAGACATGTGACATCTACCAACCCGCACTGGGCCCGCGTGGTGGATTACGGCCCACTTCCAACAGAGAAGAGGCCTATGTCCCAGCAGTGGGCACGCGCTCCTGCTCCACCCAGAGCGGGAGAAATTATTTGATGATTTTGCTGTAGGAACCCAACATGGAACATTAAAGCTGACTAGAATTAGTTTATGTAATGCTTATTCTTCTCTTTCTCTTAACTTTTTCTTGGAGGAGAGTGATTATGACGGGCATTCGTATGTTTTCTTATAATAATCAGCCTATAATGTTCCCACTGCTGGGATACATGCCTTCTCTCTGTGAGAGGGAGTGGACTATAATCCACTACTCAAGCCCAGTGTATGTAGGTGGTAGTCACATGTCTCCGAATTTTTTGGTTCTAGGTCATGCCGGTTTCTCCACAATTTTTTCCTCCACCTTTTTGAGAGCAGTGGCCGCAGTGTGGGTTTTATTTAACCGTCTCGATCAAACACTTCGAGCGCGTTCGGCGCTCTGATTGGTCCGGCACCAATCGGAGCGCCAAACGCGCTCGATGCGTTTGATCGAGCTGGTAAAATGAAACTCACACTAAGGCCTCAGTTGGGATGAAGTTAAATACACTAAGTGAAGTGCCTGCCTATGTTCGATCACACGGCCAAAACCTCGTTAAGTGGCGCCAATACAACTGGGTCAGTACTGTTTTCTTATAAAAAAAATGTATCTAAATGTGTTGTTACCTCGACAGGGCAGTGCAGCAAGAGCGGCGAGCAGCAGCGCCGCTGTGGCCGGCGCGCACATCGCTGCTACATCATCATTGACTCTGCAACAATATAACATTATCAACATTTGTCTCGACAACTGCCAGCTTATTATAAGCTATACAACGTGTAACGGAAAGGGTATACACATACCAAGGGCACGGCTTCTTTGGATGATATCAAATGATGTTGGAACGGTTTTTTAATCCTATCTCTAAATGTTCGGAAGTTATGAGAATTTTTAATACATTGATACCAGAAACCGAACTTTCAAATTGAAATAATCACATTATTCGGAAGAGATTTATCGTGATATTGGCAAGTAACGTGGAAAGTTATTGACCTACGTGGTGCGATGACACGTTTGTTATGATTTGAATTTAAAAATAAATCCACTCAATCTTTGTGATTCTTTCCTCAAAACACCATTTCAGAACCAATACTCATGGTCTTCATAATATTATGATCTGACCAAGATTATGTCTGTACTTTATAAGAGATTGCGACCTCTTAGTTTGTTTCGGCTTTTCTTCTCAGAGTTGTCTTAAAGGAAACGCCGACCTCATCTAGTTTAAAACATATTATTGACGTGCAAAAGTTGTTGTACAAACCGACTTACAAAAATAAAATAATTGTATCATTTCTCTTTCTCTTCTCTTCGTTCTGTTTACACTCTCACATTATTATCTTAGATATATTATCCCGAAATAAGTAACAGAAAAAATAAGTAAGTTAATAGAAAATACCTACAGTTTATGTTAAAAATTGCGAAGCTTCTGCTAGAAAAATATTAAACATAAAAGCAACATTTTCGCAAACTTTTCTTTTATGCCTTATAATTATTATTCACAAGTATTTTCGACTTCAACGTTTCTGTTACCCAAAAAAAAACTCTCTCGGAATAATTTATTCACCGTAGGTTGTTTAAGCAAGATTCAATACATTTTAACTTTTACATAAACATGCGGGATTTTGGGAGATCCTTGAGGATTCCCTGGATGGCCTTTTTTTCGAGTCCATGGAGTGGCGGTCTAGTTGTAGAATATTACTGTGGAAAAAATAACAAAATTAAGTCTAACATAACTAACTATTTCCAAAATATAGCATCGAAAAATTCACCCGCATCGTTGTCGACTGGTAATGTTCCCAAGAGACTGGCGGCGTAACCACGTTGTATAACAATGCTTAGCCGTTGGCCAAGGTAAGAACCAGCCCTTGGGTATTATAAATACTAAGTTTAGGTTTCTATTGGTAATTACACGCTTTATATTAGCTTCACTTGTATGTTTGTTTCTTTGTATGTTTGCATGTAACCGACTCCTTAAAACGCGATTTTGACCCACTTTAAACGGTCAGATTTCATTGAAACTTTGTAAACTTATCGAGGACCGATGACAATTCAATAATTTTGAAAAAATATTGAGAAAAATGAAAAAAATAATAATAAAAAAACACGTTTATGTAGTTAGCAGAACTAAAAAATAGAAAATAAATAATAGTTTAAAAAACTAAAAAACATGCTTTAAAAACCAAACTAAAAAAGGAGAAAATACTTAATTTAATTCAATTAAAAAGCGTGGGGTGCTTGACATTAATTGATTATAAAAATACCTCAAAATTTTATGTAATAAGCAATACTTTCATCATGGTAACCAAATATAAGCAATGGATAAGTAATTTTTAGGTACAATTTCAAAGCTAAATATACTACTGTTAACCGTTGATTCTGACGTTCATGACGTCCATCAGTGAACGTCTCTCTCCTGAAATTATGTGTAGCCCCCTTCTACCAGTCCTTAACCTATGTACTCCTAAGGGTAACAACCCCTTAGGGTACAAAGATCAAACCCTTGCCTAAAGGTTTCCTTTAGATTTCCCTTTCAAAACATACCCATAATAAATATTATAGTCTATAATTTTTGCGCATAATAATATCTTTGAAACGGTTTCCCTTATTATGAAAACTTTTACCCTTCGCAATTTTCCTATTTTATTGTTTTAGGGTTTTGTGAGAAATCTTCTCATACCCGTTTAATTCAAAAGTATAATACATACCGTAAAAGTACAATGGTCTTATTGTCGCGAAAAACAAAACATTTTTAATTATAATTTACATTATTTACATGTTTTTTGTCCAGTTGTGGAAAAATGTATTGTCGAAGAGTAAATAAAAAACAGTCTGTATTAAAATAAAATACTCCTACTTACTTCTGAATTTATATTCGCAACAGTACTTTAACACACGCAACACACTTAAGAGGGAACAAGGAAAGCGATTCTCCATACAAATGTATTCCCCTTTTTTCTTCCTGAAAAATGCCTCTAGAGCAAAATTTTTTTTGTTTCATAAAATCAATGTCTGCTGTAAACACATCCCTGTCATTTTCTTTTTTTCAGCAACTAGTTAGTAAAGAAAATATGAACCTCTGAAAATTATAAAAAATGGCCTATTTTTATCGCCGTGATTAGAGGACTACCCGACAAATTAGGTAAGTTTTTAAAATAAAAAAACAATGATAGGAACCTAAAGATACTCTTTCTTAAAATGTTAATGAAAAACATAATTGAATCGGCTCAGTTTTCGAGGAGAAAAAAGGGGAATACGAAACGTCGATCTCGTAAAATTTTTTGTGATAATTTCGGTCTGCAGCTGTCCCTATCACACATTACGGGGCAGACTTACTGACAGCGCGACGTCAATAGTTTCTTCAAATAGCTATTTTTCAAATTCCTTGCAGCCCGTCCCCTCTTAAAAATTTTGTGCGAGGCTGTCACATGATCGAAATTTATTCATTCGAATTCGTGTTTCTAATTTCGAATGGAACCATCCAATTCCATTCGATTCAGGTGTTGCATGTAGGTACAATATTTGCTTTTGGTTCCATTGCTTTGCATATTTCTTAGGGCATTTTGCTGACTGCCTCGTTGGTCAGTAGTGGCTAGCACTACTGCTCAGCATGAGGTCCTGGGTTTGATACCCGGGTCGGGCCAAGTGGTATTGGGTTGTTCATTTGTTTTTATTCAGTAGCAGCCCAGAGTCTGGGTTTGTGTCTGGTTAGTGGCAAAAGGCTCGCCTCCTATTACATGAGATGGGGGTAAAGTGCCAAAATGTGGGTTTACTAGGAACTCCTCTATCTAACCTCTCGATGAAAACACAATGCAGTTATGTTGTTTTATAAGTGCAAAAGGCCACTGACATCCTAAAAGTAATAAAAAGGATCTGTTCGTCGCAATAATGAGTTTGGATTACACAAACTCTGGCTCCTTTACAGTCTGAAACCCACCAAGATGATAATGTGTCAATGAGAGACCGCCTAGGTTTGGAGAAAAACTTTTTGCGTAATAAAATTGACATTTTCTCGCAGATAATGTACGAATTTCACTTCGGATGCAGTAATTTTTAAACACTACTTTCATACATCGTAGCAAAAATAAAATAAAAACAACTCCAACGAAAACAAAACATAACTCTGTAAACGACAAAGCGTAAAAACTTAAACATTATATTAAAATCTTCCCACTCCGCAACAATATTAATTAAAACATCACTCCAACAGCAACAAATAATGAACTCGTTTAAGAAAATAATAGCCCCTGACAAGTACCAACAAAGTTCCGCCTCACTAAATGGTACGAAGTGTTAATTGAATGCCACCAGTAGGTACTTTAACCAAGCCTGGCTGACACTGGACCACGCTTGTCCAAATTAGCCTTACAAGTTGGTCCTCCCAAAAGTTCTCGAAACTTCTCCTGACAGTCGAGAATCTGATTACAATATGAGCCAGTTTCATCAGAAGACATAGAACGTTTAATTAAATTGTGTAGATTCATGATTTAGTTACAATAGAATGCTAGTCTGAACGGTAATTCATTACAAAACAGGTAGGCTTAAATTTAATTTATGGCTTTGTTCGTAAAACGTGATTGCAAAGCCTCCTGTAATTAGTTATCATTCTAAAAGTAGCATGAACATGAAAGCTATTTGGATTTATATTTCTCATGCATCGAATATTGAATGTGACGGCTTAAAAACCTACCAGAATACCAGCGCTGCGACACTTTTTAAATGTCGCAGCATCATGCTGAGGTAGGAGCCTTTTGGCCTCGTTCGGACTTTCTGTTTTATTTATTTTTTAAATATTTTTTTCTTCCGAGAAATTTGTTTTTTATAATTTTTGTACCATTGTGTGTTTATTTTAGTATGTAATCTTCCTGTGCGAGACACAATAAATACCTTTTCTTTCTTTCTTTCTTAAAAACATTATCAAATAACATGGCAAACTGGTCACATTTCTTCCCATGGGTGTCGTAGAAGGCGACTAAGGGACTTACTATAGAATGGGCAGCAGCGTTCTCTATACATTTGACCACCATACTGCGATCGCCAACCCGCCTGCCAAGCGTGACGATTATGGCAAATCTTCCACTCCCTTTTGGGAGAGTCTCATGTCCAGCAGTGGACGTCTTTCGGCTGATATGATGATGGCAAACTGGTGTACATATTCCCAGATTCGATCAACAATTGTTTTAAGTCTACTATTAAATCCCATGATTTTTATGTGGACATGGTAGTTTTTACAAAAGGCATAGATTGAATCTACTACAAAATGCAATGCTATTCGAATTTCAAATCTCACCCAAGTGACAGCACACAATTCCAAATCGAACTCATTTGTTTTTAAAGTAAAAAAATCTGGCGGATTCGAATCTCGACTCCATTCGAATTTCAAAATAACAAATAGTACAGTATAAAAATGTCATTACCAGTCATAGAAAATAAAACTACGATCCTTGAGACTTCTACTTACATGCTCGAAATAATATTTCTTTTGAAACATTTGTTACCAACGGCTGACATTCGATTTAACTTATCTTTTCACCTCTACTGGCCGGTTTGTTTTCTTTATTTATTTATCAGATTTAAGAAAGAATATTTATTTGCGTATCAACTTGATAAAAAAAATAGTTTGTCTATGCGCTGTAGCTGTGATCGATTGTGCACGTACCTCAGGGACCGGATTCAATTTCAAGATAAAAAGCTTCTAGGTAGTGTTCTGAGCAGGATTATTTACAGTTGAGTCTACATAGAAACTGTAGGTATGGTATTTTATTTAGATATTGCAGTACAATCCTTGAGGGACTCATGAATAAACAAAATTTGTAAACGAACTTGGATCGATTCGTTTGTGAAGTTAAGCTACACTTGCTACCCGGCCAGAACATAGATGGGTAACGGTACTTAACACATCGAGGCTGTTATTTTAAACCAAACATAAACACAACTCACAGCGTTGTGTCAAATTAGTGACAAGCAGAAAAAAATTGTGAACTGTGGTCATTGTTTCCACCACAATACGCGCGCACGGCGTCGCTGGCGCATGGAAGAATTCCGTTGCTGTTGTTTATGAAACTGTTAATGTGCGGGACAAGTGATATAACAGTGTACATAATAGAATAGTGTTTATAAAGTTACATAGACACTCATAAGGCAATACATAAGTGAATAGTTTACCACAGCTTAACAATTCGTTTATAGTTGTGTTTATATAATAATATAGTTTTACTTATGTAAATATAATAAAGTTAGCGAAAAATGCATAAAATGTCGCGCGGTTCTCATTACGGTTTAGTTTCGAGGTATAGGTGAAAATGTTCAATATTGTGCCTCGCTCTGATTGGCTGACGCGTTTACGCGCGCTTTTTTATTAATATTATTGGTTAAATCGATTTTTGAATCCTTACCAAAATTGTATAAAAATAGAAATATATTTGCCATTCAACACCCCGACCGACCCTTGCTCGTTGAAGCGCCAGCCTGCACCGCAGCTGAGCCAGTAGAGTTAAATTCCCCGATTAATAATAATAATGCAAATATTTTGATCCAGCCTGTCCCCACTTGCTGTCCCCCTACCAGTGACGCCCTGAGCCGAGCCCCGTACCCCGCAGGGGGTGCCCTCAGCGTGCAGTCGCCTAGTAATTTAAGTAGTTTTTAAGCCCTGGCTGGAGGCGTTAAGTTTATTCTTAATGGCAGCCCCAGGAAAGACCAGTTAAGCAGTCACGGCCTCTCAAGGCCAACTGCGAGATGCCCGACAAAAAAAAAAGCCATTCGACACATTCAGCGGCGACATACCTAGAAGAAAGTACTCCAAATATAGAAGCAAGAAGTCTCCAGTGGTTTAATTCCCCGCCAACCCAGCACACAAATGGGCTATATGCCACAGTTAAATATCAGGGGTTATTATATTGAAAAGAGTATCACAAGAGTGTTTTAATCCTAGTGATTTACATTTATAAACAGACAGCTGTGCTGCTGGGGAGTTTGTTCCACTACTTCTTCTTCCCAGCTAAAGCACTAGGAAGTGGTGACGGATGGACATTTATGGGAGGACTGTCTTATGTATTTTGACGTTCGAAAAGTGCTGATTCTCAGCCTAATTTGAATAAATGACTTTTGATTTTAATTTTGATTTCTATGGTAACGCCACTTCATGTAATTTCATCAAAATCACAATAGAAATAAATATAAACGTAAAATGGCGCCGTAATTCAACATTCCAAAGCCACTAACTAACTGCCACAGTAGCCTGCACTACAAATAAAACTAAAATTGTATTGTAGTTTTAAAGTATTATTTTGACAGGTAAGTGTGTTTTAATAAAACGTAAGTATTAATTGACATGGATAAAGTCTGCCATTTTTTTTATTTCAAAATAAGAACTTGACGATATGAGATTATTAATAATACTAATGCGTGTGATCAAAAACCTATGTGATTTACGGGTGCACTCTTCGCTAGTTCTTCATCATCAGCTCAACAACTTTCTAAGCCCTTTCTAGCCATATCATCTTTCACACAGTCCATCCATGTTTTTTGGTCTTCCCCCACTTTTATAGCCACCCACATTTATGCTCACAACGTTTTCCAACCGACATATCATCAACCTACCGTTTTTTAAGAAAACATTTCCACCACATTCAATATCAACTCAAAAAAGTTTAAAAATTAATCAAAGTTAAAGCGACCGTAAAAATAAAGTATATACAGAAATGACGTCAATACAACGCGACGGGCTGAAGGAGACGACAAAAAATATGATTACCATAAATAAATTATTCAAAACATAATTCTGTTCCATAAACCTTAGTGCCACCAGACGGTTCAACTGGAAGACGCATTACACCTCACATAATCCCATTTGCTTTTGTGCATAATGAGGTTTAAAGAAGTGGCTTAGACGGTGAAGCTTGCGACGAAAGCTTACGCTTAATACATTTTTTAACTCAACTTTATGCTTCAATATCTAAGATTTAAGCAGATTTGCAATGGTATTGCTGCCAGCGCTGGTAAAAAAAGTAATGAATACTTATTTATTTTGTTGTTTTTATCACTTTTTGGAGACGAGACAAAGAGGAATATCATTTTTTTTTATTATATCATGTTATGGCAGTAGTAGAAACAGATGTATCCAATGATATATGATTTGGGTTTATACGAACACTATTGAAAAGTCAATAATATTTCAAAATCTAGATGACATCGGTGATTCCTATGCGACTACTTTGAGAAAAAATACCGAAACGAACTCAGAGGTCAGTAATTTTTATTCTCCAGACGTAATCTTGGTTAGATCATATTATTATGAAACCATGTAGTTTAGCGATTTAAATAGTCTATCGAAGATAAAACCATAAAGAATTATGTAGACCAGGTAGTGCACGCACTTGTCAGTAATCGTGTGGTTCAGAATTTACCTACGTAAAAAAAATATTTGCGTTAGTTTCATTATCCTTGGGGAAAACAAAAATATGATTGTATGGAATGACGGAAATAACGTGACCATGTTTTTTTACATGCTAAATTTACTTATATTTGAATAAATATTCAAAACACGAGTTACATAATTGCACCTACCACTGTTTGTCTCTGCATCACCCAAAGGTCGACTGGTAGAAAATGCCTTTGGCATTAAGTCCGCCTCTGTACATTTCTGTGCGTGAAGTATTAAATAAATAAATAAATCATTTCTTATCTTATGTGTTCAACCATTACAATATTCTCAAACCTACTATAATCCTACTAATATTATGATGTTTAGATGTTTGGATGTTTGTTACTTAATCATGCAAATATGGCTGAACGGATTTGAATGAAGTTTGGCATACAGGTAGTTTATAACCTGTATTAACACTTATGACACTCTTTATCTCGATAGTACATTTCCGTGGGATAACTTTCACCCTCCACGTGTGCGAAGTCGCTGGCAAAAGCAAGTACAGGAACCATGAATTCAGCATATGATTCTTGTAGAAATGTTTCCTCGGTTATCCTGAATGTGAATTCAATATGAAATATGGTAAAAATCTGTCGAAATGCGGGTGTACTGGCTTAGCCTTTGCTATCGTACTGGTGTCGTTTTACGTTATACAGTTAACAAAATAAGACGTAACTGCTTTATCTAATACAAGCTGACTAATCTTAGTCTGGACTTGCTCCCATACGTCCTCCGCCTAATCTCGTCGTGAAACGTAAAGTGGGACATAAGTTCAAACGACTCTCATTAGTAGTTCCAGTCTTACTCTGTCATCTCTGATATGGCAAATGTCTACTTGGATACTTAAGCTCGTAGAGCATTGTTGTAAATGATGACTAGTTCTGAAATAGTGTTAAATATGGAAAAAAAGGCTTCCTACATACCACTGCAACCATGAAATTGCCTGACAAGCATTTTTTTGGCTTTTTAACGTTTTCAGTCTACAATACAATATTGTCTTTTTCCTAAAAGTAATGTAAGAATGTGGTATAGAGTAATATTCCAGATTAAAGTTTCTACAGAAAACCATTCTGTAATACTTTCCTTCAAAAGTTTGTCTTTGGACGGTGGTCGAGACGCTAAGCTACTTCGTGATCTTATTAAAAAACAAAAATGTTTGCTTTCGAATCTCTGCAGCCACTTTTGTGTGAATTTTACAAAATAACGCTGATGGTTTATACGGTGGAGGTCTGCCCGGCTTGGGCGTAGCACCGCCGTGTTCTTGTGGAGGCGATCGGCGGCGGCGATCTCTCACGTCCAGCCCTGGTCCAGGCCATGGTATGGAGCGAGAGTGCATGGGTAACCGTCACCCCTTTCTGCGAAGCAGAGGGAGTCGGCGCACGTGAGAGAGAGGCAGTATATGCACCCTCACGGCCGTAGCCGCCGCGGGAGACGCCCTTGGCGTCGGAAATCCCAGGCTGATTCCCGGCCACCATAGGCGCGGGCTTGCGGACGGCGAGTAATGGGTAGCTCGCTGTCCGGTAAGAACCAAGCCCGGGTCGACGGCGCGTTGTTCCACACGCACTTCAAAGAGATGTCAGCATCAACTGATGGGGCCCGCAAGGGCCGATGCCTGCCAGGGGTGCGGGTTGTTCGAAAGACATACCGCGGCCCCTGGCACACAGGCAACTGAAGGAAAACGGGTGGGTTTTAGTCAGTAAAAGTCTGACACGCCCTCCTGCTCCACCCAGAGCGGGAGAAGTTATTTGATGATTTCCCACCAAAAAAAAACGCTGATGGTCTTGTAAATTCAAATTATTCAGTAACCCAAAAAAAAAAGACATTTTGATCTATGGATTATTTTCTACCCAC
The DNA here is from genome assembly GCA_947359405.1 of Antitype chi. Classification (NCBI taxonomy): domain Eukaryota; kingdom Metazoa; phylum Arthropoda; class Insecta; order Lepidoptera; family Noctuidae; genus Antitype; species Antitype chi. The sequence goes on from OX375812.1 coordinate 4,691,131, forward strand.
CACAAACGAATTAGAATTCCCTAGAGTTTATCTTCACTCACTCGCTTGTTTGTTTGAACTCCTAAACTTAACGTCTAACTTAAACAAACAAGTTCTGATCAAGTTTGTTTTAAGTTAGTATTTTATTGCCTCATCATACAACTTAGTTTGCATCCTCTTGATAAACAATTAATTATCTTAAGAGACTGTTGATGTAATTAGATTAGTTGGATGCTCGTGTATTAACACGTATTTGAGTACCTAAGAACTGAGTAGGTACGTACATTTTAAGTACTATGGTTAGTTACTATAGTTTTTAGTGGATTGAAGGAGTAGGCCCTATGTTTATTTTAGGCGTTATCAGAAATGCGTGGTCATGTTCATTTTAATTGTTTCTTATTTTGTTATTTTTATCATATCGTATGCTGTACCGGTTGATGTCATTCTGTCAACGCTGATTGTCGCTGAAAACTGGGGCTCTGTCGAGTCGTAACATTATTTGAGCGATGGCCGTTTCTGTTTTCTTTTTTGTGTTTCAGCTTTTTTCTGCGTCATGAACGTATTTTCTTTCTTTATTTCATACTAGCTTTAGCCAGCGGCTTCGCCCACGTGGAACTTTCATCCCCCATTTAACTTCCTTAGGGGTTAAATTTCGAAATATCCTTCCTTATTCCTTGTCTACATTATAAAGGAAACCTCTGTGCAGAATTTCAGCTTTCTAGGTCCAAGGGTTTGTGCTGGGCGTTGATGAGTCAGTCAGTCAGTCAGGACTTTTCTTTTTATTTATATAGATTAAAGGGTGTGGTACAAACCATCAAACGAAACTACTTCCTCCACATGTCTCCCACACAAAACTTTGAAACCTACTCGACCCAAATATAAAGTAATTAAACATAGATGAAAGTCATGTTTATGGAGTTGTAACTGTAAATGTTGAACTTATCGCTAAAAACGATCCCATTTCTAACGTACATATACGTATTATATTACTTAATTATACTGTGTTAAAACTTAATTGCTAGTTTTGTGATTTAAGTAGGATCCCGTAAATGTAATCCATAGTTCACTCTCGTAACATTAAGATAGCTTTTTTTGCTATACTAAGTTGGTAATCCTACTAATTTTATAAGCAAAAATCCAGATGAAGTTTATTTGGATTTTACTTGACATAGAAGTTGAACCCAAGACCGCTTAGCAGCTGCACTCCAGCTTACGAAAGCACGGAAGCGGCTGGAAAATTCTGTACAATTTTCGAAGTCTAAATTCTCGTCTATATTTCGAGCCGTGCCTCGGGCTAAGGGCTATAACTCATAGCTAACTGTGTTAGGTAACATAACAGATGGCCGTATGTATTTCCTTTGCAATTTTGTATTTTTTTAGTGTTTCCGTGGCATATTTGCTTCGGGAAAATTGTCTGAGTTCACTCGTGTAGGAAATGTTTTATTTTCTACTTCATGGTTATTGGTTCGTGACTCTTTTCGTTGTTTAGGTGACTTCTCCGATAGAAAAACTGACTGCTTCCTTTTAAACTATTGATTTATTCATTGTCCCTAATAATGTTATTATTTATTAGGATACATTTTGGTAGGTATAATTTAACAAAAGACACAAAGATAGCTGTTCAACGCCTCACACAAAATGGAACACATTTATTCCAAGACTTTCAAATCTTCATGGATCAATCTAGCTAGTCTTTTTCCAACTCTGTTTGGGGTTAGTTTACAGTCTAACCGAATGCGGCTGAATACCAGTATTTTACATGAAGCGACTACGTAGCAAATGTCCATAAACCCGGTTGCTGGTTATCACGATACTCCTGGGTAAGACTTGTTAGGCCGGATTTAAGACTAGTAATTTGTAATAATGGCTGATTTACATTGATCCAGGGAACCAGCCAACTAGTGGTTGCTCTGTTTAAATCCAGCACTTTAAACTGGATTCTGGACATGAACTGAATTGAAAAGTGTTATTATAAGTCAAATATATCAATCCGGCTGTGTCAATGGGTTCCAGCGCTGGTGAAAAACTGAATCGATGTTTATCTTCTTCCACTTATAATTGATAGATCGACTGTCTAAGAAAGTTCTTCAACCAAAGGACGATGAGCAACCTACTAGGTATAGACTATGCCTCCATTATTTTTGATCCTACAGTTCAACTTTGAAACCACCATACATCAGACGGTCGTTGCCATGCTCAAAATGTTCCGTAAGCCAAGACTTTTTATATGGAACTAGCTCACCCGACAGACGTTGTCCTGTATCCTAGAAAGAGATCGTAGCGCCACCTACAGGGTTCAAATGGGTCTAAACCATAATCAATCACACAAAAAAAAACCATCAAAATCGGTGCAGCCATTTAGGCGGAGTTCAGTAACATATAATACATTTTTGTGTTTAGTAATGTTAATGACTTACTTATTATATTATTGGTAGAATCAAGTTCTTGTAACTTAACATACAGTTGTGCTGCTGTGGAGTTTGTTGCGCTACTTCTTCCCAGCGAAAGCACTAGGATATAGTGAAAGGGTAAGCGTTTTGGGGACAGTCTTATGTAATTTTGACATTCAAAAAGTGCTGACTCTTGGCCTAGTTTGAATAAATGAATATATGACTTTTGATTTTGATTTGATTTTGACAAGAGTAGGAGAATTATATTATGTAAAAAGATACGTCTCATATCTATTAGTCAGTCTATTAGCCAAAAATTTAAACGTAGTCACGTTTAAATTTTGGACACGCCAGCGCTGATTGTCCTTTATCAAATCTAAGTATAATTTCATTCCCTATTACCTAAAATGTAAGCCTGAATTTCCGATTCTCCTCAGCACCTCGCAAGGAGCTCATTCAATGGAATTGCCGAAGCAGTAAATAGAATAGGTATCTATTAGTAATTTTGAATTGAACTTCAAACTGCGACGTTAATGGAGATTCATTGTAAGATGTAAATTGTCGCTCCCATTCGCTTTCAAGATGTTTTGTCGGATAATTCAAGTTCTAAATTGTGTTAGGAAACCGATAAATACGTATCGTCTTTAAATACGGTTTTCTTCGGTTCTGTTGTTGATTTAAATGTGGTTGTGTGGGAGGTTATTGTGTTCGCATTTTGGGAATAGAACGTTTTGTAAAGTTCTTAAATTTAAAATGATAAGGAATGTCGTATATTGTCTGATAAAGTTTCTAAAGAAAATTCTGCTGTTTTATCTACCAGTTTACTTATGATTAGTTGGACGTAGTTAAGCAGAAAGGACTCAATCCACAATTTAGCCAAAATTGAGTTAACTATGCCATCGTACACCTGAGGGTCGAATCTATCATGTAGTAAAAACCCTATTTTTTAAATGTACACGGAAATTATGTTTTCTCGTTACCCCGACTCAACCCACAGTATGAAGAGCACATAAAATGTCAAACTTCAAACGCCCATAACTCAAAAGTGACTTTGTGTGGATAGAGTCCTATCTGCTTAACTACGTCCAGTTTTCATAAGTAGTTACAAACGAACCTAACCGATATTCAGAATTATCAGTTATTATGGAGTGGAGATCGCGTATTGGCAAACGTAGTGTGGCACGCCTACCGACTAGATGGACCGATGACCTTAAAAAGATGGCTGGTACAAATTGGTTGCGAAAGATGGAGAGGCCTATGACCAGCTGTGGACGATTAGTGCGATAGGCTGAGTTGATTGATTTACTGATAGTTATTAAATGCTGAGAGGAGTAAATAATCAAAAACCGTTAAATCCATATTGTATATTTTTTCAGAAAATGATAAATACCTTATATCCAGAGATCGGATATTCAGATGCATATTCACCTAAAGTTGAGATGTTGGCTAACATGGAATGCGCTTTTGTATCGAAAAAGTCTTTATTTAGGTAAGTAATTTGTTTAATTTTTGTTTTAGTAATACAAACCACTCCTCCTCCAGTAAATACACATATTTGTATCGGGTTAAACATTTATTTTAAATTAATACACATCTGAATAGTTATGCAATCCAAGAATCCCGGGGTTTTTAATAAATGTTACAAATAATTTATAAAGCCGCTTCCATACTTTCATAGCGAAAAATTATCTTTAGGTAAGTATGCATCCGAATATCCGATCTCTGCTTATAGCATAGTGTAATTTATAGAAACATTATTTTTTAATAAAAATCTTATAATAAAATTACCTATAGTTAGGGTAGTGAAATGTTTTTGAAAATGACGATTGTTATTAAGATAAGAGATATTAGGCAAAGAAATATGGAGATAACGGTTTTTGTTCAAGCCGTTTTGGATTTATGTGGTTTAGATCAAGCCAATCTGGATTTATCGACATTTGCTCCAACTAATTTGCATTTATCGTGTTTGAAATTACTACTTTGGAATTAACGGGATTTGAAAAATAACAATAATTATGAATGAAATAGGTATTTCCTATATCTGCAGATTAAAAGCGACTAGTGTCACGCGCGTGTAATTTCTTAAGGATTTAATGGTTTTTGTTTCAACGTGATGTATTCGTAGGATTTTGATCAAACCATAGACTTTTAACATTTTTTTCAGTATGAATTCAGGTTTTTGAAGCGGTTTGTTAGTATTGGGATGTGTATTTCAACATTGAGAAGCAAAACAAAAAACATTTTCTGGTCAATAACGGCTTTTGTTTCGTCACTCCTCAATTCAGCTTATAATATCTATTAATACCCACTGAATATTGGTCTCATGCTCTATTCAGACAGTAATCATCAGTACCTATGGCAGTTTACTGTATTATTTTGAGATGACAAGACAGTTACATACTGCATTTGTTTGAACCGCATGAGGATTTTGACGTGTGATAAAAACTTTTTACCGTTTTTTTTTTTGGTTGGGAAATCATCAAATAACTTCTCCCGCTCTGGGTAGAGCAGGAGGGCGTGTCAGACTTTTACTGACTAAAACCCACCCGTCTTCCTTCAGTTGCCTGTGTGCCTCAATAATATCTTACCTACCTACTTATTGATCAAGACTGTTTATGCATAAAAACACCATAAAAAAAATCTTACGTCAATATTTACCTGTAGGCGTATTCGAAATTCAAAATAACAATTACTAATTCATCGTAAACTCATCACTCTGTTCCACAAAACGAAGTCAATAGAGCCACAAGCAACAAGGTCAAAATTAATTCTCTGTTACACGGATCAAAATTAATTCTCTGTTACACGAAAAATCAAACAAAATCTCGAGTGTATCACAGAAATATTTGCACAGGATATTTAAACAGGAAGGAGCTAACAAACGCCTACGTCACGTCCACCGGATGTGCTCGAAATACGGCTAGGGACATAGCGAGCGCAGAGCTGAAATTCAAATATAGAACATGCATGGAAAATACTGCAATGCCTGTGTCGTGCAATTAGTGATGTCCATACAGTTAAAATATGGGACTTCGTCCTTTCTATAAGGATTAACCAAGGTAGATACTAGTTTAATTTTATGCTTTACTAAAAATTCAAAAATCGATTTAGTTCCAATTCCGGATCGGATTATTGCTGAATTGGATTAACCACCCCGCATCACCACGGAATTTTCACTACAAAGTGAAAAACTACTGTAATTTCGAGGTCGATGTCTTCGGATCTGTACCAATTTTTTTTTGGCTCGGACTTCTGAAATTAAAATTATTTTTCACTTTGTAGTGTTTATTTTTGGAAGTCGGTTTTGTATAAACATCAACAAGATACACAAAGTGGATGAATACGTACTATCGAAGGTATTCATACCTACACACGACATAGTCTATCCATAAAAAAATAATTGTTATCGATCTACAATTATTGTCGAAGACATCGCGGGAAATAGATCTACAAAAAAAAACAAATACAGACGACTTGATAACCTCCTCCTTTTTGAAGTTGGTTAATAAACGAAAGTCTAGCCAAAGCTAAAATAAAGTCGATAAAGAATCTAACAACGTCCCAAAATATCTATCTATATAAATAAAAAGAAAAGTCCTGACTGGCTGACTGACTCATCAACGCTCAGCCCAAACCCTTAGACCTAGAAAGCTGAAATTTTGCACAGAGGTTCCTTTTATAATGTAGACAAGGAACAAGGAAGTAGTTTTTGAAATTCAACCCCTAATGGAGTTAAATAGGGGATGAAAGTTCCGCACGGATGTAGCCGCTGGCAAAAGTTAGTCCCTAATAAAAATTAAGTAAGCGTTTCTACTTTGAGTATCGATTGTGTACGTGATTAGTGTATTTAATAGCATGATCCACGACCCTGGTGTAATTTCCCGAACACACATAAATCTGAATCTCCTTACTGCAAGCTCTCGATGCATATATACCATCTGCTTACTCTCCATACAATCCCTTATTTATACCATCCTGTGTAGTCTGCTTCGCTAATTGCCTCACAACCCACCCGACATTCAATCTTAACTACCAAGTACTAAAGTCTATTGTAATAAAAATGTCTCGCAACTTACGTCATTTCCATGTTCAGTAGCTGTTTTGCAGTAAGTCGTCTTTTACGATATGATAAAATTAAATAAGCATTTTATGCAAGATTAGCTTGTGTTAAGCTGAAAGTTATTGCTGAAGCTAGAAAAAGTAGGGGGAAATGTATTTATGTAAGTGCTTATGTTAGCCATAAGTTGGTTGTGCTAGTTTGCTGGTTTAAGTAGTTTTGCTTACATAGAGGCCAATCAGGTTCTCTTATGAGTTCGAAAATATAGGTAAGCAGTTTTAACGTCCAGCGTACTTTAGCTAGTTTCACTATTAACCTTGCTGACTGTGGCTCATCTTTTCACTACGTTAAGAGCTATTTTCGTATAGCTCATGCAGTTACAAATGAGAGGCAGACGTATTGCTGGGGAGTTTGTAGCGCCGCTTTTTCTTTCCAGCAAAACACTAAAAGTGATGAAGAGCGTTTTGTTGGTGTTTCTTAAGTGTTGACGTTCGAAAAGTAGTGATTATCACCCTTAATTAAATTAATATTTTTTGGTTTTGAATGACACATACATAAACTCACGCCTTATTTGCATGAGGGTAGGCAGAACTACATAACGCTAACGGTTACGATCCTAACATACTCCACTCTTCTTTTCTTCGAGCTTTTGGGTTCGTTTACGTTCGTACATGATAATAAAACATGTACGGCGGTTGCGAGTACTACGCACCTGACTTTTATGAAGAATATCACCAATGAGCCTTTCAAATACTACTTCTATCTTGTCCTTCTAAGGCATCGCCTCATGGTGTGACTAAGCCCAGATTGACGGCGCGTTGTTCCACGCGCACCTCAAAGAGATGTCAGCATCAACTGATGGGGCCCGCAAGGGCCGATGCCTGCCAGGGGTGCGGGTTGTTCGAAAGAGATACCGCGGCCCCTGGCACACAGGCAACTGAGGGAACACGGGTGGGTTTTAGTCAGTAAAAGTATGACACGCCCTCCCACTCCACCCAGAGCGGGAGAAGTTATCTGATGATTTCCCATCCAAAAAAAAAAAAAAATTGGTGTTTCTACTCACATCTGCCTTGCATAAGTGATTTTGAATGATAATGATTTAGTTTATTCCTAGGAGTGAGGGGCCATTCAAGTATTACGTAAGCAGATTTTTTGCAATTATTGATCCCCCCCCCTCCCCCTCGTCAGCAAAAGTAATCAAAGCCCTCCCCCCCCTCCCATGCTCACGTAAACATTGGTAGCAGACACACAACGTGTCTGCTCACTTTCGTGTGATTTTGAATATTGTCATCGTTTTCTTCGAGCCATTCAAAGACAAGTAGGGTTGTCATATGTGCTCAAACCAAAATCGAATAAATTTTGTTCAAAATCCATAAGTTTATAAATAAATTCTGCTGACGTAATCACCATCCAGACCCCCCAATACCCCATGTCATCAAAAATAAGCAAAGCAAAGACCCCCCGCCCCCCTGTAGTGCTTACGTAATACTTGAATGGCCCCTGAGTAGCTGGAAAATTCCAGTATTTTTTTTGTTATCAAAAGAATATTTCAGAAAATATATCATATTTCAGAACCAGTCAAATTTTATTTTCAATAAAATAGTTAGGCTAGCACGCAATTAACTTTTGTTCCATACGATAGAATTTTATAAGTGCAACGGTGCATTTTTCTTCATTTGGGTTACAAGGTTTGGCGCGACGCCAAGAGAATTCTTTAATTATTTCAACCATTTATGCTTTTTATTGTTTAGTTCTCAACTATAATGACTATTAAAAGTATAGTTTATGTACGATTGCGGTTTTATTATTGATCGTTGACGAACGTAAATATAACATCACGCCTTTTTTCCCTGAACTCCCTGTGGGATTCTCACGGTGGCATCGCAATTCATCTTCGCCAACTTCTTATATATTTGGCAAAATATACACTTGTACACTAAAAACAGTGATATTCATAATATTAATACTAGAAATAAGGACAAACTACGTGTTCCCATTCACCAGCTTCATAAGGTTCATAACTCATTTGTTAGTCTGGGTATCCTTCTATAACAAGCTACCCTCTTCCTTGCTAGATTTGCATTTTAGTGATTTTAAAGCTAAAGTTAAATCCACCCTTCGTTCAAAGGCATACTATTCTATCAACGATTACTTAAATGATAAGAATTGTTGGTCGTTGTGATTAACTCAAGACAATGTTTGTGTTCTTTCACCAGAATTAGTTTACCCACTGACAGGTTAAATCATTATGTTAATTCATATAATTGCTTATTTCATTTGACTGTATAATTCAGTTTATTTTAATTTATTGTTGACTTAATCTACTCATTACAATTTTTTTTTATGAGTAGTATTGCAATATGTAGTTAGCTAGCGACCTTGACAATTCATATTATTCTTGCCAGTGCAACCGGCAGCAAGCTCGTCATGCTCCCTTAGATGTCACTGCTTGCGGTAGCTTCGGGGATCGGGTTGCCTCCTTCCCTCAAATATGGCGAGGGGGGTAATGGCTGATCTTTGCGTTATGCTCTTGAACGGGTGCTGCTCGTGGTGACTGGTCGTCTTGCTGACCATGGTTATGTTATTGTTAATTGTATTAAGTTTTTATTAATTTTAGTCCAGAGGTCCTAGTTTAACTTTTGTTACTTTAAATTATAGCTATATTTGCATAATGCAGAATTGCATACAAGGTTTCTGTTTCAATCGAGGTATTTTTGAGTGATTGATGCTGAGATTCAGACCGTGAACGTTTTTAAAAATTACGACTTGTCCCTCAGAGGTGAAGTTCCGTAAAACCCTTATTTTGTACACTTATACATCGCCTTAAAACAAAGGTGTTTTCATTTCATGAGTTAATCTTCGGTATTTCTAGAGAACTAAGAGATGTTTCCTATTACGCACTGACTTCTTTATATACCAATTACTGTTTTCCTTACAAGCATATATGAACATTTGTAAACATTTATTATGTGTAATTAAATGAGTATTTACATAAGTCTATTCAAATTTGAAGCATCATTATTGGATGTCAGCAACTGTGTCGAACAGTAACATTATAATTATTATAATCATAATCATTAAACTTACAGAGTAGAGGGTTCGAAGGGAACTAGTAATCAATGCGAATCTTTGTAATGGAGAAACGTCAAAGGATATACAATAAGTTATTCAAAGACTTAATAAACGTATTCATGATTGTATAGTCTCTTCTTTGTGTATGTCGGTAAATAATATTATATCAATAGGCTTACATTATAACAGGTTACGCAATTATAAGCTTATTATTCAGGGTGAAATTGAAAACATGCGACAAACCGTAATGGGAGATTGTACTCATCATTATGAACAACTTTTACTGAGGGACCAAAGATGCAATCGCAAAAAAAAAACTGCTGTTCCCTACATTTTGACGAGTTATGCGAACATAAATGTAGGGAACAGATGTTTTTTTTTTTTCGCGATTGCATCATTGGTCCCTTAGTAAAAGTTGTTCATAATGATGAGTACAATCTCCCATTTCGGTTTGTCGCATGTTTTCAATTTCAACCTGTATTTGCTATTAGCTGTTCGTACTTACCGAGGTTATTTAAGAAGAATATAGTGTGCCTAAGAGTTTGTTTATTTTACTTAAAAGTCCGCTCCGGCCCGGCGCGTGCCACATGTGGCACTTTACAATAGAAAATCAATTGTGTCTCATTAGCCGGCCTTAACAGATAATTCACAGGCATATTACTGTCTCGTGTTAATTGGTGACGGCATACACCAATCGTACCTACTATGTTCAGGATTGCGTCAAATCTCAACGAATTTGATTGGCTAACACTGCGTCAGAAGGCGTCGCGACACGATTACGCACATAAACCCCTCATTTATAAACGTTGTTTAAAGTTAATAGATGCTTAATCGTCAAAAATATATGGCTAAATAGACGCTAATCATTACTCAACTAATTTAAGTAGCGTAGCGTAATAGAGAAACGGTGGTCCAGTGTTAACGGCCGTGATTTATGAGTTGTAGGCTATAGGTTTGAGCCCAGTCAGGCGCTCTTCTTTGTGCAAATTATTTCATCACCACTGCTCTCAAAATGGTAATGGAAAAAATCGTGAGGAAACCGGCATGACGTAGAACCGAAAATTTGAAGATATGTCACATCTACCAACCCGTATTAAGATACATAATGTAATGGATTTAAAAAATTTGGAACGTTTACTGCGGAACCACGCATTTTAGTCGATTGACTTTTATAATGCCTGTTTGCGGAATTTAATCGATACAATGTTTAGAGTAAATTGTTCAAATAGGTGCACGGTTAACTCTTATGGTTTAGAATGAACAGATCCATTTGAAATAATACGTAGTGGGTAGGCAGCAACAAAACGGCACTGGGCCCGCGTAATGAGTTACGGCGCACTCCCTCTCACTGAGAGGAGGCATGTAACCCAGCAATGAGAACGTTAGAGTCTGGTTATGCTAAATAAAAGTGCACAAGTGGTCCGAAAGCCGTTGGTAGTCTGTAACAGCAGGGAAATTGCGTAACAAACATAAAAATGCAATTGATTGCAATGCTTTTCACTTTGACAGTTCGGCCATGCTCATTGCATTATTTACGTTGCTCAGCAGACAAATTTTTCGAACTTATGAAGGAAGGATTAGGAATTTTCTTCAAAACCCTCAAATTGTGATTGACAATGTGTTATGCAATTTAGGGTGCAGATAATCGTGAACAAAGCTACCACGGCAGTTGCATGCCGTGCAGAACCGACGGTTGAGATTTTGGATAGAAAACTATTAACTAAATCCATATACATATTTTAAGACATTGAAGTAAGGCATCTACTTTAAACACGAAATTTAAAGGGACAACAACGAACGAAGCTCTGAAACGTTGTCGAGTCGAGTTAACAAGTTTGGTATTTTATAGCTACATCCGATAATCCAGCTTTTGTGAAAGAATCCTTTACAGTGATAAAACAAATTAAGTACTTTCTCGCGTTGTTTAATTAACAATTCATGGAACTACTTTTATTGAACCTTCTCCCTTTTTACCGAGACATGCACTACACTTCACAACACTAAGCTAAGTTTACTCGTAGAAGCAGTTTTATTTTTATTTTTTTAGTTGGTATACTGTGCCAGTGTTTACATTGTAGCTAGTTGTTATAAGGTATAAAGTATCTCTTTATTATTATTCTAAACATTTATTTCAGACCAGGTCCATACATTTTGTTAATAACAATATACTTAAAAACTAATGTTAGTCATCATCATCATTTCAGCCGACAGAAGTCAACTGCTGGACATAGGCCTCCCCCAAAAGGAGGGTTTTTCCATAATCGCCACGCTTGGCAGGCGGGTTGGCGATCGCAGTATGGTAGTAAAATGCATAGAGAACGCTGCTGCCCATTCTCTAGTAAGTCCTTTAGTCGCCTTCTACGACACCCACGGGAAGAAATGGGATGGTGCTATTCTTTTACGTCCAGCACCACATGGAACAGTTATGTTATGTTAGTACTTATTCAAAAAAACAAAACAATTAAACAAATACATGAAGCCGCATCCATCTTCGCAACATCGGGAACTCCCCACGATCAGCAAATACACACAGTATAGAGTTGGAACTAAAACGAACGCGAAATTACTAGATAGGTATATTTATATAAAAAATAGTAAATTTGGTATCAATTCTTAGAGTATTTTATTTTGAGCTGAAACTATGTATAGTGATTCTATACCAGCTGTTATCTTTAGTGCTCAAGGATAGAAATAGGTTTTCTGTTACACCCTGTATATTTAAGTGAGAAAAATAGTAAAAAAATAAATAATGAAAAATATTAAATTAAACATAAGCCCTTGTAGTCAAGACATAACCAGTCTCAACAAGAACATGACACGTGAAACAACACCATCCAGTATTTTGCTCACGAGAGCTAAGTTAATTTTGAAGGTGGATAAGTACTAAAATTCCCGTAAACGATTAAAATCCCCCCGTATAAATAATCCTGTCTCGAAATGCACTTGTTCTCAAATTGACAGCTGCCGAATTGGTCGTTGTAATACTCATGGGGCGCAAGATTTCGTACTGTGGGAAATCACTCGTGAAAAATTCCTGCCCTGTTGTTGTCAACTCGATTGGTACGATGTAAACTAGACCTTTTGTGCCAAGGGGCAAACGGACAATGAGTTGAAGCTGTCCATTGTTCAATCAACAGAAATTGGGTTTGTATTTTCTAAAGGAACTTCTTGGGTATGCCAACTTATGTGTTACATACGTTTTTCCCATGGGGTAGGCAAAACATCTACTATTTGTTGCCAAGGAAAGATAATTTTACAGTAAAACTATTGGAATAAATGAAAAACAAGCAAGCCGAAAGATGATCAAAGTAATACAATTTGTTAAAAATACATTTTACTTTATTAAGCTTTACTCAAATAATCAAACCAATTGTGTGTCTAGACTTAGACCCGACCACGTTATATAATAAATGAAAAATATATTTTTTATTTCACTCTTTTCAAACCATCCATCGCTACATATTTTAAAACAAAGTTCCCCGGCCACATCTGTCTGTCTAAACACGATAAAATCAAAAACTATCGAAGGGATTTTCATACGGTTCTCATCAATGGACGGAGTGATTTATGATGAAGGTTTAAGTGTATAATTCGCTAAGGTTTTATGTAAATTGGCTGTAATATGACGGCAATTGAGAAGATGTAAAAAACAACAAGACGCTGTAAAAAAATCCGCTGCGTAAACATTGGATTGCTGCGTAAACAAAAAAATACTTGTTACTCGATTTTCATACATATTCTGAGATTTTACCGATTTATTCGTAATCGATTACTAACATTTCAGGCATTATTTAATCGATTATTTAGTTCCTTATCTTAATTTAAGTTTTTTCGCTTCCTAGATAGAAACAAGGTACCATATTATGTGATTTTCCTTAGAAAAATATAACGGTTTTTTTAATACACATTTCAACTAGTTAACTGCTGGGCCCAGAAGTCGCCTTCTCCTTTGGCACACAGATAGTGGATTTACCTGGATTAACACATAGAGTACTTTAAGTCCCGGTAGTACGTACTCTTGGGGGCTTGTAGCTAAGTAATAATAGCCACACGGGTCGATCGATCAGGTTAAGCTACGCTTGATGCGGTTGGTTCGTGAATGGATGACCATCTTTACATACCAAGACCCCTGCGTGCCTCGGAAAGTACGTTAAACTGTTGGTCTCGGATGTCATTCGTGGATCTTAAACAGTCGTTACGGGTCGTCACAAGCCCGAAAGTCTGACAACCAGTCCTGGGTAACTGGGTTGTGCAGGTCAGATAGGAAGACGCTCCATGTAAAATACTGGTATCCAGCTGCGTCCGGTCAGACTGGAAGCCTACTCACACATAGGGAAAAGGTTAAGCAGATGATGATGAGTACATTCCCTTGAGATATTTTAAGACAACCACGCGGGCAAAGCCGGGGGCAAAAGCTAGTAGTAGGTATAAAATACAATAGGTACTGGAATTTCTACGAAAAACCCAACTAGAATTTAGGCATTTCTACGTACTCTATACCCCATTTGTAATAGCTTTAGAAAAAAAGAGGCTCGTAGAAGCAGGAGTGCAAAACATTTTATTTCAAAGTTAAGTTCTAACTTTTTTAGGTAGATTTAAGACAGTACTAAATACTGAGATAAACGAAGTAAAAGTAATGTTTATTTTAGATAATGTTCTATTTACAATAACATCTTCATCACACATTACAAACCTACAACAAAACGAATGAATGAAACAAACAATCACATGATGATTTAAATCTAATTAAGGTTATAAGAAAATAAAATATATATTTTTTACAATACTTTATTTTAAATAACAACTTACGACCCACAATACGTTTGGTAAAACTTCGTCGTCATAAACTAATTTAGTTACTCGGTGTTTTTCACTCCTGCTTCTTTTAGTTTTTTAGCATTGACACTTTAATTTTTTTGGCATAAATCGTAACTGCAACACCTTTAATATAATTTTGTTACGAAGTGTATATTAAAAAGAACCTTTTTTAACTTCTGTCTAATGCTATTGTAAATGGAGTATAGTTTGATCCAAAAATAAGAAACCGTACAAATTATAGACATATGAGGAAAAAGTCTAGGACAAAGCATATATATTTTTTCGTACATGAAGTACATAAAACACACATGTGGTCCTTGTACGGTTACGACACAATATGGTCATCGGCTCTCGAAGGTCAGGACTTTATTTACGAACGTACAGAATATAACACATTTTTGTTACGCGTAGGTTCCCATTTATTCACGAAAAAATGAGACGATCTTTTTTGGGTGAAATTAAAAAGCATTGCTAGTACAGAAACATGTCTAGTTATTATATGATTGATGCTTAAAACAGCATCTGAATATTACCAGGATAGTTACCCCGTATTATTGTATTTACTCTAGTTTTTCGAATAAATCGCATGCTATTTTATTAATCTATTGAAAGACTCTCCAATTACCACTAAGTTGACCGTGTCATATGTCTCTGTGCGATTGCATGGGAAGACAAAATGCGATCAAAGTTTTTGCGGGAAAGATGTCCTGTTTATCGGCGGAGCATCTATCCTTAACGTAATTATGTGAGGAACAAAAAGGATTTAGGCAGCATAGAACCATCGATATGGCAATTTATGATTTTTTGTTTCCGATTATTAGAAATGTGGATAAACGATCTCCCATATGTGCCATATTTTGTGATATGACGCAGGCTTTTGATTACGTCCATTATAATACATTGTTAAATAAATTAGAAGCCTACGGCATAAGAGGTAACGTGCTCGAACTTTTGAAATCGTATTTAGAAAACAGAACACAGATAACCGAAATTAGTCGCATTAATGTAATTAATAAACATGAAGAGATATCACGATCACGAGAACGGAAAACTGCATTCGGTGTACCACAGGGAAGCGTTGTGGGCCCGTTTGGATTTATATTGTATGTTAATGATATGCCCACGTCAATTGAACATCCTTTAACTATGTTTGCTGATGATAGCACCATTACGATCCGTTGTAAAAACGTAAATACTTATGAAACGGACATAAATAATTCTCTTGACAGTTTAATTAAATGGCTAGATAAAAATAATTTGAATATAAATTTAAGTAAGACTAAGATAATGCACTTTAGACAACGTATGCCTGTTGTACCTAACCTTCACATACATTACAAAACTGACGACATTGATGAAGTAACCGATATAAAATTAAGCATTACCTTTGTACGTATTTTTCTGTTCCTTTCTTCTTGTCTGTTTATATGTGTGTGCATAAATGGTTAAATAAATAAATAAAATTTTTGGGATTGCAAATAGACTGCAGTTTAAACTGGAAAGCACACATAGGCATATTGTGTAAAAAATTGAGTTCGTCTGCATATGCTTTATATAGATTAACTTACATAGTAGATACCAAAACACTTCTTGCGGCTTACTACGGTATAGCTGAATCTCATTTACGCTACGGTGTCATTTTCTGGGCGAACTCAACCGATAAAGAGACAGCATTTAAGGCCCAAAAACGATGTCTCCGGTCAATGTTTAAGCTAAAAACCACCGACAGTTGCAAGCCATATTTTAAGCAGTACAACATTTTGACACTTCCCTGTATCTATATTCTCGAAGTAGCTATGTTTGTAAAGAACAATCCAAATCGTTTTGAACGTTTGGTAGATGTATTTCCAAGAAATAGGCGTGACAATACAAAATTAAATCATGTATCGTGTCAAACCACTATGATGCGCAAAAGTATTTATTGCATGGCCTCAACTGTCTTTAATAAATTGCCAAGTGCTCGGAAAGACTTGAACACGCTGCAATTCAAAAGTAGACTTCGAAAATTATTAATAGATAAAACATACTACAGTGTTACTGAGTTTTTAACGGACAACTTTTTTTGTTTTTCTGCATAATTTTTAATTAATTAATTATTATTTTACTTGAGGAATGTTATATTTATGACCTGTAATTTTAATGTTTGTTTGTGTATATAAGTTTGACCACTATTTTTATGTTTTAATGACAATTTCATTTAATGTAGGTATAATGTAATAATTAAGTTAGGTAATGTTTTAATGAAAATTTTAATTTTAATAATTTGTTTAATGAGAGTGTAATAATTATATTATGTTTAGAAGAGAATTGAAATTTTAACAATTTTATATTATAATGAAAATGTTTGCATGCCGAATGGTGAAATATGGCAGAACTCTCTATTGTGATACCTACTACTACTTATGTATTACCCATATTTGCAAATAAATTTTATTCTATTCTATTCTAATTAATATGGATTAGGTAACTATACCATAATATGTGGGATAGTTATCGCAAAATATATAGGTCCGCAAAAATCGCTAATACTCTGGAAATATGAAAGATAATGTTTTTCACTTCTCATAAATTTATAGATAAGTAAATAATAGTATAAAAAACTAAAAAACCAAACTAAAAAAATACAAAAAAAAATTAATTCAATTTAAAAGCGTGGGGTGCTTTTTGAGGTATTTTTTTAATCAATTAATGCCAAGCACCCCACGCTTTTTAATTGAATTAAATTATTTTCTATTGTTTTAGTTTGGTTTTTAAAGCGTGTTTGTTTAGTTTTTTTTTACTTTTATTTTTTTCTATTTTTTTTAAATTATTGAATTGTCATCGGTCCTCGATAAGTTTACAAAGTTTAAATGAAATCTGACAGTTTAAAGTTGGTCAAAATTGCGCCTTAAGGAATCGGTTACAAACATACAAGTGAAGCTAATATAAAGCGTGTAAAAACCAAAGTATCAACCAATTTTACAAATGAAGTATTTTGTTTTTTGAACTAAAGATAGAGTGATTTCAAAAAGTGTGGCAGCTATCTGGCTATTACTCTAGTTACCTAAATTCAACAATATCATTGAGAATATCTCAAAAGTGGCAAAGTAAGTGAGTGAATAAAGATTTTGGAGCTAAACGGAGCATAAATATATTCTTGTCTAACATTATGAACACTACGGATGGAAAGTGGTATGTTCTGTGGCGGAAATAACATTAATTTAATCATAAGTTTCGACGGAGTCTTGCAGAAACAACTGATGAATATTCTGCTTGAGGTACTAGGTACCGTCCTCAAATTACGTACTCTTGCATCCGGTTTCTTAATTGAGAACTTAAAGTTCAGAACTTGTTAAAGCCTACTTAAGCATAGTGTGCTTGGGCACGCCACAATTGCGGCGGTAAGTCCCCTTTTGAGGAGTGGATTGAAAGGCGCCACGGCGTCCTCACCTTCCGCCTGACCCAGGTCCTCACCGGACACGGTTGTTTCAGGAGGTTCCTGTTTCGGATAAGTTGGGAGGAAACGCCCGGGTGTTACCACTGCGTAAATCGCCCGGAGGACACGGTGGAGGTATGCCCGGCTTGGGCGGAACACCGCCATGTCCTCATGGAGGTGATCAGCAGCGGCGATCTCTCGCGTCCGGCCCTGGTCCAGGCCATGGTATGGAGCGAGAGTGCATGGGTAGCCGTCACCTCCTGCGAAGCAGTAATGCTCGCAAAAAGGGAGGTGGCGCACGTGAGGGAGAGGCAATTTATGCACCCTCACAGCCCTAGTCGCTGCAGGAGACGCCCTGGGCGTCGGGAATTCCAGGCCGATTCCCGGCCACCGTAGGTGCGGGCTGACGGACGGCGAATAATGAGTAGCTCGCCGTCTGGTAAGGACCAGGCCCAGGTCGACGGCGCGTTGTGCTCCACGCGCGTCTCAAAGAGATGTCAGCACCAACTGGTGGGGTCCGCAAGGGCCGATGCCTGCCAAGGGTGCGGGTTATTCGAAAGAGATACCGTAGGCCCTGGCGTACAGGCAACTGAAGGAACACGGGGTTTTAGTCAGTAAAAGTCTGACACGACCCTCCCGCTCCAGCCAGAGCGGGAGAAGTTATTTGATGATTTCCCATCCTCAAAACAACAAAAAAGCATAGTGTACTCACTTATAAGTAGGCAGAAGTTAAGGGTATTATTAAAGGCTGATTTATCATCTGCCTAGCCTTTTTCCATCTTGTTGGGGTCGGCTTCCAGTCAACTGGATGTAGCTGAATACCATTATTTTACATGGAGCTACTGCCTATCTGACCTCCACAGCCCAGTTCCAGGGTAACATGATACCGCTTGGTAAGACTGGTTGTCAGACTTTCGGGCTTCTGACGACTCATAACGACTGTTAAAGATCCACAAATGACAGCCGGGACCGATGGCTTAACGTGCTTTCCGAGGCATGGACGGGTTTTAATATGTTAAGATGGTCACCCATCCACGGGCCAACCACGGCAAGCGTAGCTTAATCTGGTCGATTGACCCCTGTGGCTATTAATACTTAGCTACAAATTATAGTCTGATTATACGATAATCAGCCTATAATGATTGTGTTATCATAATCAGTCTAATAAGTTCCCAGTGCACACAGGCGTCCTCTCTGTGAGAGGGAATGGGCCGTAATTGACCACGCGGGCCCAGTGCTGTTTGGTTGCTGCTTACCCTCTTTGTATCCTACTAATATTATAAACGCGAAAGTTTGTAAGTATGGATGGATGTTTGTTACTCTTTCACGTAAAAACTACTGAATGGATTTGGATGAAATTTGGCACACAGATAGATTATGACCTAGATTAACACATAGGATACTTTTTATCCCGGTAGTACGTTCCCGCGGGATAATTTCCGACTTCCACGGCGAAGCCGCGGGCGGAAGCTAGTTATTTCATGTGGCTCATTCCATTTTAAATCATAAAAGTTAACCGTGCACCTATTTGAACGGTTCACTCTAAACATTGTATCGATTAAATTCCGCAAACAGGCATTGTAAAAGAAGTAAAAGTCAATCGACTAAACTGCGTGGTTGCGCAGTGAACGTAAATTTTTAAATCCATTACATTATGTATCTCGCTCGAAGCCCGCCAATAAAGTCGTGGGAATCAACCGTTCTGTAATTTATATTACGCTACCTAGCCAGAATATTTATTTGACCAATCTAGGTTATTTACTCATGATAATCATTGGGCTTATTCTGACCATTTCTTTTTCAAAAGAAAAGCACGAAAGAAAAATAGATTTATTTGTCACAGAAATACGTGCATACAAAAAGATGAGATCACATTAAAAAAAAATATTAATGATAACAACACAGATATACATACATAGATTTATATGCATTAAAAAGTCACACAACAATATTCATTGCGTTATTTAGGTAAGTTGTCTTATAGACAATTCTTTTAAACTTAAGAAACAATGGATTTTTTTCTCCAAAATCCATTAGATCCATCTGGTAGAAAGTGTGTTACAATATTAGGGTGCTGTTTCTCATCATGGGTATTATTAATCACCATCTTAATCCTTTTTAGAGCATGTTAAAGCTATTTTCCAATCAGAAACTACCCAACTTTGCTCAAAACTTCACCAGTGTGATCGAACAAAAAATCAAAGCGTTCCTCGTTTGTCGTAGACTTATTTTTTGCCTCGATTTTCCATTCGCCGCTTCCTCATGTTCAATATTGTCTGATCCACACTGCTCTTCAACAAAGCCAACAATATCAGCATAGATAAAAAAGTGAAAAATTTACAAAGCTCTGAAATCTCTTTGATAACTTCCAAAATTCCTCTAACCGTCAGCCCCAAGCGGACTCTGTTATGTAACAGGATATGTCCCGAAACGTTCGGATGTATGGAGAGCCTACGATAAAGGGAAATTGTTCAATACAATTTTATGCCTCAGTTTTTCGGGTACCGTCGGTCCACTCACTTGAATGTTTTGCTAAATAAATCATCCGATTACCGTCCTTTTTTTCTGACGTCGAATAAATGTCACCTGCCAATTTTGTATGGCTTTTAAAGTGCTCCTGCTTTTTTTTTCTGCTGGTTGAAAATGCACTTTACTTTTCTGTAGAACTAAACGTGAAAGTGTTTGAGCACGACTTACCTGCTGTAAACTTTTAAAAATGTTTTAGAGCCTTATGAATGAGGTTTATTTCTTCGCAAGTTTGGCACAATTTCTGGACATATTTCTAGGTTTATTACATCAAAAACATGCCCAGTCACGTTGAATGGAATCTAGTTGTGCAACATAGGACTGATTTTGACGCTAAATAGGGAAAATAAAAGCCTTTACACAGAGTACGCATAGTCAAGTAAAAATATCTAATAGGTATTATGTAATGTACTAAGTAATATTTTAGTCTTTTCGAAAACCCTCTAATACCTAAAGGACCGGCATTTACTTTGAATTTCTTGATAACGGGCAAAACCGCCATCTTATACCTATGATGAAAAAAAAGCAAAATCTTATGCCGTTTAATATCCTCAAGAGGCGTTGAGATCTCTTTGAGATTGTAAAAGATTGTAAAGACAGTATCTTTTATTTTTACCTTTGAATGTTTTCTTTTAAAAAAAAAGGTATTAATGCTCATTTTCACGCTTAAAACCGGATCGCGGTTAATTTGAATAAAAAAAGGCTTTTTGGATTGTTGAGATTTTGTGATTTTTCTTTTTAACTGTAGCAGTTGGCATGTAAATCCGAGAAAAAATGTGGAGTCTGATTCTTTGTTTGTTAATGTTATATGTCTTTGCTAAAATAAATATAAACCACCCGCGTGAAATTCACAAGTAGAAAGGTTTATGAAAATCTTTAGAGAGTTTAAAAATAATACCGACTTCTTGCAAAAGTACAAGTAAGTCGATAGACCTTTCGTTCGTTCTCTGTTTTATCTAGGATTCACGTCTGAAACTATTTAATTGATTTACAAATTCTTTCATTGTTTGAAAGCATCCAGGTGGAAATTATTTGAGATTGGAATACCTGATAGGAATAACAACAGAAAATCTATTATTTAAACAATAGATTTGAGATATTCCACTTGAAGCAACGATCTAAGTGGAATATCTTATGGCACTTAAAAAATAAAATCCAACTGAAAAATAGGTTTTATAAAAACTGTGGATAATAACAATACAAGTATAGTTATTTTCTCTTCAGAAATGTACAGTAGTAATGCTTTAAATTGGCTTATGGACAAGTTTACATTTGTGAGAGAGTGGTGCTTGAAATAGGCATTGAAGGCAACGCCTGTGGGACATGTCACCAAGGCCCCACGACGCTTCATAATTATGTACAAGCTTAAATTTGTGTGGATAGGATTAATAGTATCTTTGCAAAAAAAATAGCAAAGGACACCCGTATCTTTTTGCCAAGTACTTATATCAGCGTAATCTTCATTTTAACCTTATTCAAGGAAAGTTCTCAATTCGGTTGTATTTTTAATATTTTTATATTTGTTATCGCAGAGCTCCGTCATTAATAAAATAATTTGATAAATTATTCATATTCATTTGGTCAGGTTCTAAATTACTGGTTTCTGATTGTATGTTGATGATGTTATAATACCTTCTTGTTATTGTTATTCGCAACTGAAGGAATATGTGTGGATAACGTACCACAACTTAAAAGTTGTTTTTTTTTTAAACCGTCTTCCAAAAATACTACAAAGTGAAAAATAACTTTAATTTCGGAAGTCGGTGGCAAAAAAAAACGAAAACAAAGACACCGACTTTTAGGACAGAAAATTATACAAAATTGTACACCTGGGTATTAAGCGTAGATAGACATAGAAAGCCCCTATGAGGGTGTTAGGTCAAACTGATCAAACCCTTTTTATACTAATAAAGATTAAAAAACAAAAAAGACACCGACTTCCGAAATGAAACTTTTGTTTCACTTTGGAATTTAGTTGTTTATTCAAGTATTTCAACACACGTAACTCAAAATATTCCTATTGACAACCCCGAACTATAAGGTTTTGGTGAGTCAATTATAAATAAAAGTCTTTATTTAGTTTTTTTACCAGCTGTGTACTTAAGCATCAAACACGTAGGTGCGAGTGCGATCCCATTCCGATCGCGAAGGGAGGTAAAATTATGCTAAACGAGTCGATCTTAATGTAAGGCTACGTTCAGACTATAAATAATAAGTTATGGAAAGTAAAAGGGCTCTTAATTTTAGATCTTTTTTATTTCCATAACTAAACAATACATGTACAAATCATCCTTTCTTAGGTATTGTTCGTCGGATCATTGAGCTCATTAAGTTCTGAGTTGAGCTGCATGATTACTGATAAATGCGTGCACTGATTGGACAGGTTCACTCAATCTGTGTGGTTCTTTCCTCAAAAGACCATTTCAGACACCAATCCACATGGTCTTCACATGATCTGACCAAGATTATGTCTGGACTTTAAAAGAGACTGTGACCTCTGAGTTTGTTTCGGCCTTTCTTCTCAGAGTAGTCAGATAGGAAACGCCGGCCTCATCTAGTTTAAAAAAATATGTTTGACGTGTAAAAGTGTTTGTACAAACCTACTTACAGAAATAAAATCATTTATCATCAAATTATTTTGTATACGAATATACAAAAAAAAAAAAAACTATCCGTGGTACATGGTGCGAAACTGCCCTTAACGTTGTCCTTTATCAACATGTCAAAAAGACTGTTCTGCTACTGTGGGAAAATAAAAGGCGGGCTCTATGATTAAAATAAGTAAATTATGACATTTCTAGCGAGCTCTAAATGTGTCTACAGTTTTAGTTGGTAGATATTTAGCTGCATCCAATCAGACTGGAAGCCAACCCCATAATAGTCAGCAAAAGGCTAGGCAGATGATTATGTAAGCCTCACAACAGGTCGACTTACCCACGAAATACATGTTTCGCAAACTATTGTAGTCGAAGGTAAATAGGCATCTGATCGCACCCTTACATTGAAAATGATAATAATTTCACAGCACGTAAATTCAGTAGCGTTCACTTTGATATCAGCGAGGGCGTTTGTGACGTAATAATAATTGCTAGTGATGCTACCGACAAGACCCATCGATAATTTTAGTTTTAAGTCGATTTGCACTGAAGAAGCGATCCTTTAAAAAAAAAATTTAACGAGTTTTAGAAATATGTATGCCGAGTAAAACTTTTAAATGAAGTGGCTAGGCTGATCAAACTCAAATAAAAATCAAAAGTCATTCATTACAATTAGGACGACAATCAGGACTTTTCGAACGTCAATATTACATAAGACGTGCCCCAAAATGCCCGCCTTTCACGACTTCCTAGTGCTTTAGCTGAGAAGAAGAAGTGGCGCAACAAAC
The DNA here is from genome assembly GCA_947359405.1 of Antitype chi. Classification (NCBI taxonomy): domain Eukaryota; kingdom Metazoa; phylum Arthropoda; class Insecta; order Lepidoptera; family Noctuidae; genus Antitype; species Antitype chi. Next base: position 4,714,773 of record OX375812.1, read on the forward strand.
TCACCAGCAGCACAGCTGAGACACTTACGACACAGAACATTAAATTAAATCATTTGCCATATGTCAGCTAGCCATGCCAATATACCAATAAAACTATATTTACTCAAGCAAAAAAAAAAAAGTAATGATAGCATAATAAAAGCGTCCAGGCATAAAGGGCGTGTCAGCTTACATAATAATATAGAATGCTGAACTATGGTCACATAGCTGTTACCAGCCAACTCATGTTACATGATTTTATGGAACACACCTAGAATAATCATTAAAACAATCATTATTTAAAAATTCGGCCAACCCATATAGCCACATCTGCGAAGCGAAAAGAGAAATATCCGGATTCATGCTGTCACCATCATTGTCAATCAAGTTTTCTTGTGGCTTCATTATTTTCCTTCAGATATTTGCAGCTAGATTTACCAGGGACTGGATCACAAAGTATCGTATTAAGTTTACTATATAGCTCTTATCATGGCTACCATTTATTGCGAAAACCCAGATAAGGTAACCGTCGCTGCCTATACTCGTGGAACTTAGTTACATTAGATAAATCCCTCATTTGCACACCATACTTTGCCAGATCGAACCAACCTAAGTAATCAAACATTAATTAATACATGTTGACCCCGAAATCAGACACCCGGAAACACGATTAGCATTTCCATGACTATATTATAAGGGTTGGCAAAAAAATATTGACAGTCGTCCCGATTACGTGTCGTGTGGAGAGACGGAGGGTGGGAGGGGGGTGGAACAAAATTATGCTAAACGAGTCGATCCCTTCCATGTTATATGGAAATAACAATTTCGCAGCACATAAATTTGGTTGTTCAGGATGATATCTGTCACAATTTATATGTCTTCTTCTTAGGTTTGTTGGAGGCAGTTTTTTGTCAAGTACAAGGCTATTTTTTTTTTAATTTGAATGTCGTGCTTCATGGATCAGTGGCTATATGATTTTGTAATTGTAAAAACCATTATCACTATCAGGTTTATTTCCCAGAGGGCTGAAGAGATTTTCTGTGTAGTATTATGTTAAAAACAACAAGCGCTGAGTCATGTAAATAGATGGACCTAGAATGTTTTTTTTCGTTTTCCTAAATATATTGGGATCGACTTCCAGTCTAACCGGGTGCAGCTGAATACCAGATGCGACTGCTTATTTGACCTCCACAACCCAGATACTGGGTAATACGTCTTGGTTAAGACTGGTCGTCAGACTTTTAATACCCGTAACGACTGTCAAAGATGTACTATTAATAGCCGGGACCAACGGTTTAACGTGCTTCCCGAGGCGCTAAGAAGTCTCAAAATGTTATGGATGGTCACCCATCCATGAACTAACCGCGGCAATTGTAGCTTAACTTTTGAACAACCCGTGTGGTTATCCTAAATAACTACACAAAACTACTCTAATTTAAGAGCTTTCTCATAAATTATTCTGATTTATTAAATAGAACCCTAAGTAATTAGTCTCTCATTCGATTAATCGAATTCCAAAATAGAATTCAATTAGCCCCGTCCCTAGTATAGTACGTTCGTAATAATTACGTTCGAACATGCGTAGGTATCACCAACCGATTCGTATTCAACAAGCGTACCTATAACAACGTTTTCACATGCTCATATTGCTCATTGTTATCTTGTAACGTGTCGTATCTACATAACTATATTTTATTGGAATCGATATCGATTTGGGCTTTTAGGCAAATGTTTGAGGAATATGAATTAGGGAGTTAGAACGTTTATAGTATTCAAGGTGTCTTTGTACTGAAGGTGACATTTAAGTACTTAATTAGGTACCCGACGATGGCAATGGCCCCCCCCAGTGGGTTCCCGCATTGTCGTTGCGGGGGGGCTCAGTAGCCGTGGTCCGCTCCCACGGTGAAGCGAAGAGGAACCCAAAGGTGGGGCCGCTCGTCAGGGCTTTTGTCTCCAAGCCGACGACGTAGCGGCCAAAATGTAGGTTGCGGTGAGGTGCACCGCAACTGAGGCGGGCCGCGATGTCGAATGGGAGGGATCGCGGCTGAGGATTACAGGCTGCGGAAGAGGAGGAGTGCCGGTACTTCTGAGTAGCGCTCTTCCCTTCCGTAGCCTGGACGGGGCCGCCACCGTTTGATGGCGGACGCGGTGGGGCCGCAGGGGAAGAGGAGTCTCGGTATAGCGTTGGCCGCTCTCCCTATCCCCTGCGGCCGAAAGGTGGTAGGCGGCGGGGCCACTGCACTGACCCGTCGCAAGGGGACCAAGGGTACCAGACACGGGTTCGTCTGGGGCCCTTTTGTTACTTGGTTCCTGGGGTGGTCACGGCGTGCCACGTGTCCTGGTGCGCCGAACTGGTGGGGTCCGCAAGGGCCGATGCCTGCCGGGGGTGCGGGTTGTTCGAAAGAGATACCGCGGCCCCTGGCACACAGGCAACTGAGGGAACACGGGTGGGTTTTAGTCAGTAAAAGTCTGACACGCCCTCCTGCTCCACCCAGAGCAGGAGAAGTTATTTGATGATTTCCCACCCTCAAAAAAAAAAAAAAAAAAACGATGGCAATGGCAAATTAGGGTTATGATTTTAACAGGCTATTTATGTACATGCATACGTACGGTCCCTTGTAATTCCTAAACGAATAGTCGTAACTTGAAAACAAAAAAATAATTGAAAAAAATACGTTAAAATATCTGATTTAAAAAACAACCAGCAGTGAAAAATAATTTAAATTTCGGAAGTAGGTTTTGTATTTTCTTTTTTCGCCACCAACTGAAATATTGTTGTTTTTTTTTTGGAATTTGGCGGTCAAAAAAGTATAAAATACACTTTTGGATTGTTGGGTACCAAAACAAAAAAGTAATTTGAATTTTTTTTCATGTTGTAGGTACCCCAGACAAATTCGTATATTTTCGCTTGCTAAATAAATAACAATGAGAGGACGTTATTATAACACATACTAAGTGGAAAAAATACGTAGATATCTATTATTGAAACTAACTCAATAATCACTTATCAGAACTTGACCAAAATAAATGGGACTATTCTATAAAAATACCCTTTCCGAAAATTATTTTTCAAAACGATTTATAAATGATGGAGTTCTAAAAAAAACATTAAAATTAAATAAAAAACTAATTTAGAAACACCTCCTTTTTTGAAGGTGATTAAAAAGGATAATGCGCAATCTAATTGAACGCAATCCAATTCCATAAAATGAACAGGTAACCACATCAAACCCATAATCGCCTTAAGACGCATCACGCATTTAGTTACAAAATACCCGCCCAACAACAAACTAAAACCCGACGCACACTAGCGAGTCCGTTGTTAATTTAATACATACCGTTAAGTCGCAACAAATCACGGCTCTTTACCGCCATTTTATTGCGTTTTAGCCACGCAGCTACTTTACACGTATGTAACTAGGTTAACACTTGGCCCGACTCGCCTTCATGTTTATGCAAAACTGACTTCCTCAGGACACTGCGAGGGGAAGATAAGCTTTGTATGAATAATAACGGTGTCCGTTTGAATACATTTTCTAATATTTTAAGAGGCGTTAAAGTAGTTATGGTTGGTGAGGTGTTTGCATTTTGTAAACCCTAGCAACGACGGTGTTATGATGAGCCAGTGTTCGACTAGATACGATATTATAACCATTATCAAATCCTAGACCTTCATGCTATGCCAGTTTTACATTTAACCTTGAACCGAATTTACAAAACGAAACTAGTTGCGTAAACTTCGTTATTTGGTGGCACGTGTAAATAGATAACTATTCAAACGTAAAAATATCATGAAGACAGTGGTGGTACTAGTGGTAGCACATTGGTAATTACACCGACTTCCGAGTTGTGGGTTGTGGGTTATTTCATCTTCACTGCTCTCAAAACAGTGAAGGAAAACATCGTGGGGAAACCGGCATGTCGTGGAACAAAAATTCGAAGACATGTGACTTCTACCAACCCACGCTGGGCCTGCGTGATAGATTACGCCCCGCACCTCTCACTGCGAGGAAGCCTGTGTCCCAGCAGTGGGAACATTATTGGCTAGTTCTGAAAATGAAAACTATCAATGAATAACAAAGTTTGCGCAACTAGTTTCGTAATGTGAATTCGGCTTTAGAATAAGTAGTCCTGAAGCAATTACAATATTAAACAGGTACAGAGGCCAGGACATCAAGCTACCCTAATCTGTAAAATTTCTTTGATTGATTTTCAACTTTATTCCATAAACATAAGGTTCATATACAATTGGGAAAATTTTACTCTTAGGGATAGTTTGATATGCTGGCGTCTGTGCAAACCAATTTAATGATTTTAATTCACAACATTGTCTGCTCAGCTAAAAATCCTCTGATCTGTAACTAAAAATATTTTAGCAGTCCGTGAATTCATGGCTTTAAATTGACATCATTATTTTTAACGTTTTCTTTTCGTCCGTTATTTATGAATAATGCCGAACTGATCGTGACTTTAGCTTCTCTGGTATTTTGATAGTTGAGTATTTAATAATAGATCTTTCTCTAGGTTTAAATTAAAGCTATGCTTCACTGGTTTTATTACTCCAGGCAATTTGCAGCAATCCAATATCTCGGAATAAGCTCTTAAGGGACACAGTGTAAGTCAACATACACGTGTGAAACCCCAGCTTTGCAACGTATCCGGAATTCTAAAATTGGAATTACTGACAGAAATTCAGAGTTCACCTGAAATCGCCTTGCACCAAATGTGTGAAATGACCCTCTAGAGCATTTGAAAGGGAAATGTTAGAAACGGTAGATAGCTCAAGAAATCCAAGTTAAAGAAATGTCTCACCATAGACACAAAAAAAAAAATCCTATAATTTACGAACCGTTACATAATTAAGGCTCTTGTTTCTTTGCCAATAATGAAGCAAAGACCTCGTAGCTTTGCATAGTAGACCCTCCCATACAGAAGTAGCTAGCACTGGTAGAGTTAACTTACGAATCTATTAATATGCCCAGTTTGGCAATAAAATATGCTACCATTGGTAAGCAAAATGATTCGTTTTTGTATACAACCGAACATCAGTCATGTAGTTAAGGCCTTTACGTGTGACTCCGGCTTTTGGAAAGACGAAATAAATCGACATCACTCGCTGTCTTGACATTTTTAATTGGCATTTTTTTCGTAGTTGGGTTTCGAGTTTTAATAGACTTCATAAAAAGGAGGAATTTCTCAATTCAGTTGTTTTTTATGTTTTTCACCTCAGAACTCCGTTATTTATAAAAAGATTAAAAACAAAACCTTTTGTTTGAAAGTGTATACTTGTATGATAGTCCCATAAAATTGGCCAAGTTCTGATGAGCGGTTTTTGAGTTAGCTTCAATAGTACGTATTTTTTCCACTTAGTGTTTGTTGATGATGTTATAATAAATAATAATATTTTCCTGTCACACTTATTTACTTAGCAAGTGACAGTAAATTATTTTTTGTGGTGTAGACACCACAACTAAAACGTGAAAAAAAAACGTAATAAAAAAAAACTGACTTCCCAAAAAACAAACAGGAAGTCCCGGAAGTCGGTGTCAAAAAACCAAGAACCGTCTTTTTTTGTAATAATTTGGAACTACTTTATTTAGGTCAGCTTCGTTAAATATTCGAAAACTATAGAACACGACGGCCTTAATCTTACCTCTACGTACAGCAGAATTATTGGGTAATACCGATATCCTTTGGATAAATCCACAATCCTCTCAGGGTTCTGAATGTCCGTGACTGTTGAATATTTAGTTGTATGACAGTCGGGACCGACGATGTACGAGTATGTAGCTTGGTTACCGAAAACCGGAATAAAGCATATTTCTTACTCTTGTACTAAGATCGGTAATACTTACGACTTTAATTTTTTTTCCAGTCTATTTCAATGTCTTGAAATAAATGGAGTTTGTATTGGTGAGTTCTTTTTTAATTTACTAAATGGGCTCGCTTTTGACCTCGATCACGCCTGATGGAAAGCGATTGATGAGGTCTATGATGGATCGAGCATGCCCAGAAAATGCCTGGTCACACTCGTTCAAGGCACTGGTCACGCATAGACGAAACGGAGGGTGGTCGCGAACTAGGCGGACGTTAGCCCTACCACCGCAAGGGAAGAATAGGCTAGTCATCTAGGTATTGAGTTTGACTGTCCAGGATGCGCCGAGCGCTCGGTTCATTCGAGTTACTGGTGGAACAAATTGCGCTACACGAGGAGGCTTCTTCATGCATCCCAAAAATCCGATTTAAGGAGCCCGGAACAATTTATTAAGGCGGAAAAATGAATTTCATAATTTTTTTTTAAGTTTTTTGGAATTTGCAGGTCAGTATCAGATTGTATGTTAGTGAAAATATAATTCGCGACAATAACAAATATGGTTTAACAGAATTAGCATTGCTATTCAACGTGGCAATGCTGCCAGTCTTCTGGGCACGTTTCCTGATGACAGCGATGCGGACGAATACTTCGACGCCTAAGTGTCCTTTTGTTTTTGTATTTATATGTTTAGTTAGTTAGCTTGATTTTTTTGAAAATCGACTAAATATATGTTTAACAGAAATTTAATCTTTTAATTTAGTAATGTAAAACACCACTAAACCGCCTCGCACTGGGTCCACGTGGTGCATACAGCCCACTCTCTCTCACAGAGAGGAGGCCTATGCCCCAGAAACGCTCCCGTCCCTTTCTGAAACGCTTTTTGAGTTGCATTATCAGGCGTCCCCACGCCTGGTAACGCAACTCAAAAAGCGTAAGAAATTTTAAATTTTGCAGGCAACTTAAGCGCATTCCCTGTAATAATTATAATCATGTAGTATTTATATCAGCTTAAATAATAGGTCTTTACCTATGAAATTGTCGTTTTGTATGAAAAAATTTAAACGAATTTTTTTCATGTATTTTTTATTTGTATTAATCGAAGTAATCACCCATGCAATCAGTGCATCTTTGCCATCGCAGTGGCAGTTTATTGATGTCCTTCTTAAAGAAATCAGCTGGACGGGAGGCAACAAATTCTTCAAAGGCGTTTTGTACTGCCTCTCGGGTATTGAATTTTTTTCCCGCCAAGAAGTTATCCAAATTCTGGAAAAAGTAGTAGTCTGTAGGCGCAAGGTCTGGTGAGTAGGGCGGATGACGGAGAGCTTCCAACCCCAGTTCTTGCAACTTGGAGACCGTCTGCTGTGCAGTATGAGGTCGCGCGTTGGCAGCGGAGACGAGCGATTGACCAATGCTGGTTGGAGATGTGCCAGCTTCTCCATCATTGTGTTCAGTTCTTCACAGTACACATCTGCAGTAATGCTCACCCCGTTTGGTAAGAAGCTGTGATGAATCACACCGGCGCGGCGCTAGACCACCAAACAGTGACCATCACTTTTCTAGGGGTAAGTTTTCGTTTAGGGCATTGTTTAGGTGCTGAACCAGGATCCAACCAACTTGCTGAGCGCTTGCGGTTATCAAACAGAATCCATTTTTCATCGCAGGTAACAATGCGGTTAAAAATTCCTTCATTTGTGTGTCTGTTGAGCAGTGCAAGGCACGTCTCGACGCGTACTTCGCGCTGACGATCATTGAGTTCGTGGGGCACCCATTTGTCAAGCTTTTTTACCTTGCCAATTTGACGCAAATGGACCAATATTGTTTTGACGCTAACGTCGAAAGCTGCTGCTAATTCAGCCGTAGATTGTGTATCATCAGCTTCCACAATCGTCTTTAATTCGTCATTGTCGACCAAAGTCTTCGGACGACCGCGAGGTTCATTTTTCAGGTCGAAATTTCCAGAACGGAAGCGAGCAAACCAATAACAGGTGGTGCGTTGGTTTGTAGTGTTAGCTCCGTAAACGTCGTTGATGTTGCGTGCCGCTTGTGCCGCGTTGCTGCCACGACGGTACTCATATTCCATAATTACTCGAATTTTTAACGTATCCATGATGACGAAAAAGATTGAAATGCGATGAAAATGTAACACTAATCAATAAACAAATGACTACTTTTGGAAAAAAAATCCGTTTTTAAAATAAAATTAATTTGAAATTAGAATTCTTACCCAAACAAAAATTATTTTGATTTGAAATGGCCAGTACTGCAAAACGGCAATTTCATAGGTAAAGACCTAATATAAGTAGGTTGTACCTAGGACAATTTTCATCAAGTATAAAGATCGTCCTTATTCTTGTATCAAATTAACAATAACTACTGGATTATTGGATAAAACGCTCACTTACATTCACAGTCGTATTCGTTTTGAGATTTATTTAATATTTATTAACGTTTATTAACGTTGTCAAGCAGACAATTTTCTCAAATCGTATGAATCAATGGATTAAGAATTTCCTTTGGATTGTAATGGGAATTTTGTTCCGCAAATAGGATGCTGGATTTCGCGACAGAAATTATTTTTCTTTCAAATCATGGCTTCACTTTGCTGATCGATCCAACTGTAAAATTTTCATATATGTAGTTTCAAAAGCAAATCCACATAATTTCCCGTGATATAGGTTAATCGTGTGTCAATCGTGATACTGATTTTGATACTGATTAGCTCGGCAGGTGATTGATTTTCAATTTGTCGATGTTGCTACATGACAACATGTCATGTTGGATATGACAGCCTTCTACTAGACGAACCTATTAGTGTATTTTATCTACATTTGCTTTGAAAGAAAATGTTTGTAAACATCTTTTAAAAAGTAAGAATAACACAGGGTGGCAGTGACATCGTAGCGCAAACTGAAACCATGGATTCAAGTACACGATTCTGAAATTCTGAATTCCACGCTTTGAAAGCATTCGTCGGTTATTAAAAAAGACAATTGCCCATCCAAAATTTTGATTGCGTAGATAGTGCACTTTTCTATAAAAACCAAATAGATTTTAGATTAGATTTTTTTTTAAATATCTTATAAAAGATTACGACTCTAAGGGGTCTAGAATCATGTGCTGAATTCATGGTTTTAAGTTGCGTGTCGCTGTCCATGGCACCCTTTTATATATGTATTTCAAAAATATAATATAATAAATATAAGAATCTTTATTCTGAATTTCTTTCTCTGTAGAATTTTCTTATAGTATGTCTCTCAATTCAGCCTCTTACCTCTTGGCAAGGCCTCCTCTGTTTCTATTGAAATACACTCGTTATAGAATCACGAGCTACTCTTTTTCAGTTAGGGCCCACTATCCGTTTTATCTCGCCCACCCATTTTTTGTTGAATTTACCAGCAAAAATCGAGGTAAACTGGACACGTCATGATGAAAACAAAACAGTATGAAATGGTGTGTAGATCAATAATTGGTTGGTTTCGTAGGAATAGTAAACGGGGGAGGGGATCAATGTTTACAGATATCTATATAAATAAAAATAAAAGTCCTGACTGACACCCGACCGACCCTTGCTCGTTGAAGCGCCAGCCCGCGCCGCAGCTGAGCCAGTAGCTTTAGATTCCCCGATCAATAATAATGCCAATATTTTGATCCAGCCTGTCCCCAATGATAGCTGTCCCCCAATCAGTGACGCCCTAAGCCGAGGTCCGTACCCCACAGGGGGTGCCCTCAGCGTGCAGTCGCTTAGTTTGTAATTTATTTTAGTTTGTAAGCCCTGGCGGACGCGTTAAGATTAAATTCTCAATGGCAGCCCCAGGAAAGCCCGGTTGAACAGTCACGGCCTCTCAAGGCCAACTGCGAGATGCCCAACAAAAAAAAAACCTGACTGACTGACTGACTCATCAACGCCCAGCCCAAACCCTTGGACCTAGAAAGCTGAAATTTTGCACAAAGGTTTCCTTTATAATGTAAACAAGGAATAAGGAAGTATTTTTCGACATTCAACCCCTAAGGGACTTAAATAGGGGATGAAAGATCCGCGCGAGCGAAGCCGGTGGCATAAGCTAGACATACACAAAAGTAATGAGCATCTGACGTCAGTGTCTTCAATTTTCAATTCTTCCTTCAAGGTACCTGGTTGGTACTTCAGAATCCGCACTTGGTCGGATTTGTTTTTTGCAGTAGCAAAACCAGTAATATTTGTGACAAACTTTAAGTAGCATGAAATCCATCAGCGTCACTTAGCCTTATGGTAATACAATATGGCGTTATGAAACTGTGTAGGACAGGCGTCAACAGGTTTATCACGATCTAAACAGTGTATGTAGGTCGTCCGGCGGGTGTCGAGATGGGACCACGATATACGCGGGTCAACTATATTAGCACTAAACATTGACGGCAACAAAACAACGTCAAAAGTAATCCAATCGAAAGTTTATTCGCTAGGGAATCGTATTTGAGTTTATTTCGCATTGTGTTTGGTAATCCTTACTAATAATATAAACGCGAAAGTTTGTATCTATGGATGTTTGTTACTCTTTCACGCAAAAACGGCTGAACGGATTTGGTTGAAATTTGACACACATATAGATTATAACCTATATTAATACATAGGATACTTTTTATCCCGGTAGTATGTTCCCGCGGGATAATGTCCGACTTCCACGCGGGCGAAGCCGCTGGTGGAAGCTAGTATAAACTATGGGTTAGACATTTCAAATTATAAATATTTACTATATTTTTACTGCCGGGCAAGAAGCAGCATACTACGTTCAAAAACTCATATCGCAGACGTAAGCAACGCAGCCGCCAATGGTACTGGGCAGGCCACATCTGTCGCCTGTCGCGTCAGAATTTGACGAGAATAGCCACAGATTGGGTTCCGGATAAAAGGAACTGGCGACGCGGTTGGCCTAGAAGGAGATGGCGTGACGAGTTAGATCCCTCTGAAGGATTGGGCTTTAAATGCATAACAGAAAGAGAAAAATGGAAAGACGGAAGGGAGGCGATTTCTCACGCACTAAGAGGTTACATCATTATAAAAATTATAATAATTATACACCGTGACATTTTAGTCGTCTGACAAAGGTGGTCCACTCCCCCCCCCTTATTCATAAACGATGATTAAAGTTAAGTAATGATTAGCGTCTGTTTAACCATACATTTTTGACGTTTAAACATCATTTAACTTTAATCACAGTTTATGAATATGGGGGTGATGTATCCGTCATAAAATACCTCTAGGTGCGATTAAAATATTTTTACAATTAATTAAGATAATAGTTACAAAGAAAAATAAATAATACTTTAGAATTATGGAACACCCTCCCTGTTAATAATGTTCACGAAATAAACGGTAAAAGATATCTACCTACCTACCATTACATTCCATCATTAAATTCCATATCCATAACAGGGTGTTTCAAACTATGTAGGTACGTCATGCGTCTTAGTGAATGATATCTTTTTTTAAATCCTTACTAATATTATAAACGCGAAAGTTTGCATGTATGAATGTATGGATGGATGTTTGTTACTCTTTCACGCAAAAACTGCTGAACGGATTTAGATGAAATTTTGCACACAGATAGTTTATGACCTGGATTAACGCATAGGACACTTTTTATCTCGGTAGTAAGTTTCCGTGGGATAATTTTCAACATACGCGCGAGCGAAGCCGCTGGCAAAGGCTAGTTATGCATATGTTCAAAAATACCTTTTTTTTATAAATCCAAAAAAATCAGTATTTGGATACATGAAGTAGGCTACCGTTGTAAGACGACTAAAATGTCACGGTGTATTTTAGCATTATTGTTTTAGCAGTATTGAAGTGAAAACTTCTTTAGCGGCGTTGTGCACTTTTTTTGTAATGGGTAAAAAATGTTAAACTCGCGTCAGGACACGTGACCTGATCGAAAATTCGTAAACTGGACGGAGAGTAGACAGCCGGCGCGGCGTAGGAGAGGAAGTATCCCCCTCTCTTTCTATGGCGCGGCGTAAATGTATGCCTGCGCCTGCTGTTTCACTTTTTAATGTAATATAAATTATCATGTTTGTGTACGATAGCGCAATAAATAAATATTGTATTCTACCACATAAATGATAGTACTTTCATACTGATAATTAAAGCAATTCGTGCAAAATTATTCCCTAACCATTCCTAAATATCAAAAATGCACAACGTTAATATTCAAGTTTTCACTTCTGCCGCCACTCCCGGAGTGCAACCCGTCGTTTTTTTATTCATTTAAACGTACCTACCTGAACTGTCAGACCTACCAAACTGCTCACTTCCTCGCCATGGCCTAATCTCTCATAAGTTCTACCAACAAAAGAACATGTGTTTTTACAACTTACAGAGCTAAATAACTTCCCATTCCTTTCCGTCATACTAATGAAACAGCGACCGGAACAGATGGCTATAAACGCTAGCTCATATATTATTCAGTGGTCGTTTCACCCGCTTTTTAACCTACTTCAAAAAGAAGGAGGTTATTAATTCGACATGTTTATATACAACGAGTAACATAATTAACACAAGACCTCATACACTCCAATTAGATTATTGAGTTAAAAGCATAATACGATGACCAAAACTATTTTATTTTAAAGCTAACTGATATTATTAAGAAAAACGTGTTGACCCAAGCATTACTTTATGCATTTAAAATTGAGACTTATTTCTTCCGTTATAAGATTGAATTTTCTTCGGCTCAATCAGTAGTAGGTATGGCAAAATACATAAATAAAAAAAACTTGTATTAAAAGTTTCTGAAATCGATTCAGTAGTCAATTAGGAACAAACTACTTTCAGGTCTTGCGTCTATTCTGTTTCACCTTGTTTATTTTTTTTTAATGTATGTTCGGGCATAACTCCGTCATTTATAGACGGATTTGCAAAATTATTTTTTTTGTTCGAAAGGGGTTTTTCCGAAATGGTCCCGTTCTAATTTCATATAGATCTGATGTTGCGTTTCGGAGATAGACAACGGACAATGGAACTGTTCAAAAAATTGCAGCAAATTAACCGCGATTGCTGCTATCGCATAAATATGCATTGTTTTGACCAAGGGTAGTGAAATTTCGAATTGGCGTGGGGTAGGTACTTTAACTAAAAAAAAAGCGTACTTAAAAGAAAAACTTAAAAAAAAACGGCTTCCGGAAAAACACTACTAAGTGAAAAATAACTTTAATTTCGGAAGGCGGTGGCAAAAAAATTAAATACATATCCAAAGTCACCGACTTCCGAAATTAAAGTAATTTTTCCCGTCGGTTGTTTTTTTTTAGTTTTTTATACAGTTTCAGACGTCAGTTACGGGAACTTTAAATATTCTATGGGAGGCTAGTTACTCTTGTAAGAGTGATTGCGATCGTAGGACGATTTTGTAGAGGCTGGTAAAATTTGCATATAGACCTTTGTAATTTCATGTGTAGGTATTATTATATAAAAAAATCGATTCTGAATTTTAAGAATTCAGGAGCTTTGGCTTAGAAGCGGTATTTATTTATTTTGCACTTGACTTTATAACAATAATCGAAGGAAATTCAAAGGCAAAACCAAATATAGGTCGCACGTGGAACCAGACAAGGCTGACAATAGGATTATGTTTCGACATAAACCTTCCCGTAAATACAGAAGTCGTAAAGATCTCTTGAAGCCCAAAAAAGGCCTAAAGAAATAACAGAATCGGAACACGTCCTAAATATTCGTCCGATTCGATTTACGTACAATGTTGAATCACAAGTAGGTACCTATATAATTGTTATAGAAGAATCAAGGTAAGTAGAAAGGTACATAAAAGTATTTTGTTTGATGTTTTAAGTTCATTTTATCTTCCTTACTTAAGTAACTAATGTTTTTTTTTAAATATTTACCAACATAATTAATCCACGTTATTTCAAAAAAAATACCAAGGTACTTGTGATTTTATCCAAGCCTCTTTTAAAAGGCACTAGAAATAATGCAAAGAGTTCATTTACCTTTTCACCACGTGTACAATATTACTTTTCTCGTAAAAACCAACATTTACAGCATTCACCCTTAAAGTACACGAATAAAAACCACCTGCACTCCGCGAAATTCAGCCATGTAAAAACATACGTACCCTCGAAAAAAATATATTTTAATATTATTATTTTTTTGGGTGGGAAATCATCAAATAACTGCTCCCGCTATGGGTGGAGCAGGAGGGCGTGTCAGACTTTTACTGAATAAAACCTACCCGTGTTCCCTCAGTTGCTTGTGTACCAGGGGCCACGGTATCTCTTTCGATCAACCCGCAGCCCTGGCAGGCATCGGCACTTGCGGACCCCACCAATTGATGCTTCATCTCTTAGAGGCACGCGTGGAACACAACGCGTCGTCGACTCAAAAAAATATATTTTAATAACTATAGTTTCCTATTTTTCTTCCTTTTTTCCGTGGAAAAAATCCGTGGAAAACTCTCATGGATACCCTCCATCAGGGGAGAACGGAGGGTTATATCGAACTTCTACCGACTGAAACCCCACTAATCAGTCTATTACCATGTGTTAGGGCCGCATGAGATACTTGTACATTCGCTGCACTCCCGACTGGTATCGATACGCCATGCCTAACGGGCCTCATCACCAAGTGCGGCCGATCCCACGACCGCACGTCAACCCATAAAAGCACGCATGGAACACTGTGAGCCTCTTTGGGTTTGACTGTTTGAGCGACGATGAGCCCCAATTTCTATGCCCGCAAGTCTCTTGTTGTGATGGCCGGAGATTATTAAGCGCCCATCGATATTTTTTAGAACTGTTTTCCTTGTAAATAAGCACCCTTTTACCTGTCTATACTTAAATCTATTTTTATTTCAGTCCGGGCCTACAAATTAACTCTCAAGCGTGGGATATCCAATTTAACTATAATCGGACCTACAACGAAATAATTACCCTCCTTAAAAATACAAGCAAAAACGTTTATAACCACAATCGAACCTTGGAATTCAGGCACGTGTAAGAACACATACAAAAACTCCAAACGCACACACACAAATTTCTGGCACATGCCGACACAAACACAGATATCTCGCCACAACAAGGAACATTTGGAAACAACACAGATAACCACAGAGCTACATAACCAGTCCTCCAACTAGTTCACGCCTGTCTAACTTGTCGATAAGTTAGATACCGCTATTCAGACCTTTTTAAGTTGAACATTCGAACCCCAGTGGACGATACCTCCACAATATAAACAGTTTGTAGGCTGCCGTGAACACTTACCCCCCTATTTATAAACGTTGTTTAAAGTTAAGTAATGATTAGCGACTGATTAACCATACTTTTTTGACGTTTAAATATCTCTTAATTTTAAGCAACTTTTATAAATAAGAGGGCGGAGTGATATAATTTTTTTTTAGGGCTATCGTCTTTTGTCTGTTTTTCTAACCTAGGAACACGGAAATACGGATTTTTTTGCCTTTCTGTCGGTCTGTCAAAGTCAATGCCTTTATATTCTCGGGTTGACGTACAATAAAAAAAAAATGTAGTCTATTAGCCTGATGCTGATGCAAAAATTCAAGCTTCTAGTTTATACTCCATGGCATCCAGATGTCAGTATTTTGACTGTCCAAACCCCAACAGAGCTATATAAAGGCAATCGCAGAAGACTTCGTTGGACAACAGTCCAGGAATTGAGTTGTGCGGATCAAAAGGCAAGACACTCTATGTAAAATAATATCATTGAAGAGCATCTACGTTACAATTTATTGAAGTTGATATACAAGAACACTAGTCAGCTGATTGATATTAAATATATAAAATAGCCCGAATTGACTGATCCCCATTATAGACATCCGAACGACGTGGAAAAGTACAAAAACGACGCTTAATTAAACCATTAAAAGAAATGATTTTCTATTTGTAGACGAACCCGGAAACTGAAAAGACGGTATTGAGGCTCCAATAAAAAATACACAGAGTGGCGAATGATTAAACAAAAAAGAAATTTCTTTATTCCATGAATCTTTCTTTCACTGCGTCATTATAAATTCCTTATTTCGTCGAAGAAAACGCTGGTAAAACTGGACACAGATGGTTAGGATAAAAAGGACAGAAAAAGAATTAATACGCTTGGTCGAGCGAAACGGGTGCAACTAGCTTATGGGCCAGGGAAGGTAAAAGGCTGTTCCGTTGCTGAAAAGTGGACCGGAAAACCTTTTCTCTATTATATAGGTACCTAGTTCGTTAGTAGTTGTACCTATTGAAGCTTTAGTGTATATTGGTGGAAATTCTACTTAGCAATTTATTACCTACTGACTATCAAAAACCCCGAGGGAAGAGGATCTAAGTTCGACCCTAAGGCCTTGTTTACATCAAAGCGTATTTCCGGCCGCTGACTGTGAACATCCAGTATTAAATAAATGCAAAAACAACCTCAGCCGCTGACAGACTGTCCTTTGTTTTTCATTAACTTTCATTATTGGCGGTCGACGATAATAACCTATTTTGCTTGCGGCTAATTTTGCATTAGGTCTCTATTATAATTGTAAAGGTGCGATATGCTTGGTATGAACGCGGCCATAAGCTTTTTGCTATGAAACACTTAAGCTGCGTATAGTTTGTTTTTTTAGTCGGTCCCGGTACGTTAAGGGTACAGAGTTACGGCGTCTCGAATGCATCGAGATACAGCCCCGATCTCTCGTGAGTCAGTTTTTTTGCTCACTCCGGCGCGTCCGTCGTGCGGCGTGCGTAGCGGTGCGCGCCATTCTGGACCGGGACGTGATCATCGCTCGCGTAAGTTGTGTGGCTAACTAACGCAAAGTTATGCTTAATATTTGCTGCACAGAAACCGGTTTCTGAATGTGGCCTTTTTTATCTTAGTTGCTGGGGGACGTGCGAGTGAAGTTTTCATATTTTCCGCTCATGCTATGAAACTTTAGATGTGTCATTAAAGCATTAACGACATACATTTTTGTATTTCTAAACATTTTGAAGTCCAACCAACGTCGCTGTCGTGGTTTCGATTTAAGCTTTTCCGCTACTATATCCAAATTGTCGTAAACTGCTGCAGTCCACAACATGGTTGAGTGGTACTTGGTGCTCGACTGAACGAAAATGCGATGCGATGATTGCGATCATCGCATTGCATTCAACCGTATGTTTTATACGGGCTATTTTTAGTGCGTATATCCTCGATACGGAACGGATATCGGTACGGACAAAAAAACAAATCTGGACGCAGCCTAATGCGTCGCCTCGTACTCGTACCTAACTAAGCGATTCACTCGCAGAGTAACAAAATAAAATATGGTATCAAATGAATAATTATGAATTTTTTAAATAAAAAAAACATTTTTATTTTATTTTGCCATATTTATTTCCTTTTATAAACCATCCTTTCATGTATATTTTCTATACAAAATAGTTTCCATGTTTCAAATCTGCCAGGCGTCCCGCAACAGCTCATTTTTTTATAAGCTTTGTAACCATACGTAACGGCTTTGAGAACTGCACACTACTTATTTTTACAACACGACCCACACACTCTGCTTTTACTGGTTCCGATTTTTTTAGATCGATTTAAGGATCATGTTCTAAATTCCGGATCAGAAAAGTTTAAAAACATATTATTACTTTAAAAAGCAGTGTGGAAGTATGGAATTCTGAATTCCGGATATTTAGGCCCGGCTTTAATGGTAAATAAACGGAACCAGAAATGAGCCGGATGAGAATTTGTGATAGTTTCAATGAATAAGTAAAGATGGAATTCGTGTTTTCTATTTTTATTAATATGATGAATAAAGTCTTTACAAAAATACCGTTGCTGGGCCCTAATGATCCTTCGACAGAATTACGAATCAAACAAAAACAGATAGATACTTACCTAAATAAATGAAACACAAAAGTAATTTTCATTTATATAGAAAGCCTCTCCGAACAAAAACATTTAGGAGCAGTGAGCTTGTCCGAATTTGTTAATAAGGGTAGAATTAATGAATTTTGATGAACCAAAGGCCAGTAGGTAATATGATTCGATGTATTTTTTCAGGTGAAAACTTCCTTTTACCGTAAAAAAACATTTCATAGAACTTAGGGTTTGATATTTTACAATAATTAACATAATCAAGTCTGTTTTCTATGCGGGTAGGCAGAAATAAGAATTTGTTCGTGTGTAGTCATTAAAGTAATATTACGTTTTGCTCTTTTTGAACGACTTAGGTATCAAAAGGTTAAAAGAGATTTTAAAATATTCCTTATTGTATACCATTTTGGTCATATATAATTTTAGCCTATCTAAAATGTTTAAGAAAATATTATGTGAGTCTGTTCTGACCTTGATGGATTCGTCTTTTGATAAATGATGAGTATATGTAGTTTGTAAGAGGTAACCTTTACTAATATAGTTTCAACAGTAACTTTCTGCGATTGATAACTTACGATGAAATGGATAAAAGTCGTGATAGGGGCAGTCGCTGAATGAATGTAAGTATTCACCTAAGCCGTACAGATAAAATAATACGGAAACAACAAAAAAAACAAATGACTAAAATCAAATTCCACAGGGTCCATAAACAGATAATATTGAACTAAGCCGTCACCTCCTTCTGCGAAGCAGTAATGCTCGCGAAGAGGGAGGTGGCGCACGTGAGGGAGAGGCAGTATATGCGCCCTCACGGCCGTAGTCGCCGCGGCAGACGCCCTGGGCGTCGGGAATCCCAGGCTGATTCCCGGCCACCGTAGGCGCGGGCTTGCGGACGACGAGTAATGGGTAGCTCGCTGTCCGGTAAGGACCAAGCCCGGGTCGACGGCGTGTTGTGTTCCAAGTGCGCCTCAAAGAGATGTCAGCACCAACTGGTGGGGTCCGCAAGGGCCGATGCCTGCTAGGGGTGCGGGTTGTTCGAAAGAGATACCGCGGCCCCTGGCACACAGGCAACTGAGGGAACACAGGTGGGTTTTAGTCAGTAAAACTCGTACACGCCCTTCCCGCTCCACCCAGAGCGGAAGAAGTAATTTGATGATTTCCCACCCAAAAAAAAAGGGATAACAAAAGAGCTTCAACTCGTTTTATGTTCAATATATTCCATTGTTATCATTATTCATGATTTCCGAGTTTATTACGTAAAACGTTATTATACATTTCCATCAATGGAATAAAGTAGCTTGGTAAATAAAATGTATCCAAACAAAAGAGATAAGTATAGACACCGACATCGAGAACCATCTTGTAGCTGCCATTCGTGCAATAAAATTAAACAGTTCCACTACCGAACAGCACTAAATTTTGTTTCGGTGCCGTAAGTGGAATAACTTCGGTGCCATTTGCTCAAGTGCGTCTGAAATCGTGCTTCCTTTTATGCCCATTAAAAACACACACACGTCCTCCAATAAAAAATATTCAAAACAAACAACCACTCATACAATATTTACAACATGTAACACCTTTAATACCTCCACATATTTACCGCAAACGCCTGTAATATCGCATTATATTCGAAACAATGTTTAAAACAATGTATTGGGTACTAAAACACCAAGTATTTTGAGGTAACCGCAGAACTTTGAACGCTAACCGAAATGGGCTGTGAGTACACTCAAACGATTAGTAGAAAGTATTTAAAGCAAGGAAAGTTCAAAAAACTAAACTGAGGAAAGTACTTGCCACTTATATCAACGATCATTGCACGCCACTCTAGTCGATCCACCACCACTATATCAGGCTTATTGGCAACAATAGTCCTGTCAGTGATGATGGATCGATCCCAGTACAGTGTGACATGTCCATTTTCGAGAACTGGGTCGGGCGCATACCTGTAGTATGGCACTTCTGATTCCACAAGGCTGTATTTCAGAGTAAGTTACTGGTGGATAATCCTGGCTACAAGGTTGTGTCTATGCAAGTACTCCTCGTTTGCTAGACGAGAACATCCGGAGATAATGTGTCTGAATGATTAAACCCGGACGGTGGCATGCCCGACAGATGTCAACCGTGCGGTCGCCTGTGTAGGTATTGCATGCATTATTTTAATGCATGTAATACCTACACAGATACTGGGTTTTTATTTTAGTTTTTCACTAGCTTCAATCAGCGGCTTCGCCCCCGTGGAGGTCAAAAAATATCCCAAGGAAACATACTACCGGGATAAACCGTATCCTATGGGTTAATCCAGGTTACAAGCTAAATGTGTGTCAAGTTTCATCCAAATCCGTTCAGCTCTTTTTGCGTTATTAAGTAATAAACATCCAAACATACAACCTTTCACATTTCTAATATTACTTAGTAGAATTAATCACAACATAACACATACACATATGTCACAACCTTTTATTTGATTTTGTATGAGCATTTTTATATTTTCCTCTTTAATTTATTCTTTTAATTTATATTATTATGGACACAAACTTCCCTGTGTTTATTGTTCTAGCGTATGACACTCATGGGTTGCAGCTGAAAATCAGCGTCAGATACCTTGTGTTGTCATCTGAAGTTATGCTGAGCTGAGTCCCTTTAGGCATTATAGTCATTGTTTCTGTGTAATAAAGTTTCAAGGTGTATTTTTTGTGCTGTTATGCCAATAATCGCATTTTTCTTTCTTTCTTCCAAAAAAATTTACCTACACTTCAACATAATCCATTCCAGTTCTGCTAAGCAAGTAATATTAGTAATTAGGTTGCAAAAAAAGCTGTCTGTTTGCATACTTAATTATCTACAAGCCATGAGTGCTATGGGATTTCCAACCAGCAAAAATGAAGAAACTGCATACAAACTTTGATCTACTATACAGGGTGGGTAAAAAATCATGGACCAAACGAAACATGGCGATAGATGAGGTAATTTGCAGTAAAAAATATCTACGTGGCAGAGCTCTCACTTGATCTCCTTAAAAGTTATGACTATTTCAGTGTTTTTTGAAGAAAATACCAACATTTGTAATAAATAGGCAACAGAGTTAAATGGGTATCTATTTTATGTATTATCACTTTAGAACCTTACTGTAAAAAAAATATGACTATTTTTTTTTTTACTTCAAATAAACTCAACTATCGCCCTGTTTCGTTTGATCCACGATTTTTTACCCACCCTGTATAACACCATGAAGGAATGAATTTTCAAAAATCCTTCCATAGTGCTTATCTACCTTCGTTTTAAAAGGAACTCTTGTGCAATATTTTATGTTTATAGACCCACCAGTTTCATTGGTGGGTTGTATGTTAGTGAATTTTAGATTTTTATTGAATGTACCAAACCCTGAACCCTAAAATCATCCTAAACGGCCTGTAATCTTGTCCCCACTGCTGGAACTTGAGCCTCCTCACGATGGAGTGGGCCATAATCCTCCACGTGGGCCCAGTGCTGATTGTTAGATGTCACATGTCTTCGTGTTCTTGGTTTTAAGACATGCCAGTTTCCTCACGAAGTTTTCCTACAGCGTTTTGAGAGCAATGGTGATTAAATAATTTGCACAAAATAAGGCGCTTGTCTGGGTTCAAACCTACGCTTGGGCCACCACTGCTCTCACAGCAGGACAGATTACGGCCCTGGTAACTTTAAAAATTGTCGTTATGAGCGATAATAGTTCTTATTGCAATCCGATACGGGTTAAAATCTATTGTAATAAATTCGAACAATAAATGAGCAAGCATTGTCGTAAAAATGCAAATAAAATCGTATAAAATTAGGTATTAACTATTTAATAATAAATAATCCATCACTGGATGCAGTTTGGCATTTGAAATTTTATGGTATATTTTTAATTTAATTGTTATTGAATGCATAAACTGGTTTTAAAGATAATTAAGAGGTGACTTTGTTTTTTTATTTTTTGATGCATTTAAGTATGTTTAATTATGGTTTGAGTTTCATCACTCTATGCAAAAAAGACTTGAAAACATCATATATATTTTTGCTTTCAAAATTATTTACGGTTAAAGAGATACACTTCCGGCGGGATCTCATGGCGACATGGAGAGTGCGATTGTCGCAACCCAGTGCTGGGCACGCCACAATAACGGCGGTAAGTCCCCTCTTTGAGGAGTGGCTTGAGAAGCGGCACGGCGTCCTCACCTTCCGCCTGACGCAGGTTCTCACCGGACACGGTTGTTTAGGGAGGTTCCTGTTTCGCATAAGGCGGGAAGAAACGCCCGGGTGTGATGCGAAGATCGCCCTGAGGACACGTTGGATACCGCGGCCCCTGGCACACAGGCAAATGAGGGAACACGGGTGGGTTTTAGTCAGTAAAAGTTTGACACATCCTCCTGCTCCACCCAGAGCGGGAGAAGTTATTTGATGATTTCCCACCCAAAAAAAAAAGAAAGCTATACACTGGTTTAAAAAACCACCTTTTTGAGCGTTTTCAAGAAATCATCGCTTTAAACACAAGCTAAACCACCACTCACTTCCACCTGTGTCCCAGCTGAACATTGTAGGATGATTATGGGTTTGAACACACTTTTTTTTTTTTGATTACGGGGGGAAATCCTCATGGATGTCCTCCGCCCTGGGGAGGGCGGAGGGGTCTGTCAGACTCTTACTGACTAAACCACCCCGGTGTTCCGCCTCACACTTGCACCGGAGATCACGGGAACAAAAGTGACTTCCGCGATCCCCGGCTAGTGCCGGCCCGCCTGTGCGGGCCACCTCGCGTTAGGGGGGAGTGAGGTGTTAAACTCCCCCCTTACATCATATAGAGGCGCGCGTGGAACACTACGCGCCGCCATCTCGGGTCCTAAGAAGTGACGGATTTCCCCAGATCCGTCGCCCCTGGACCCATTTAGGGGGGCTGGAAGAGGGCGTTGTCCGCCCTCCGCCGACGCCCGGTGCGTCTGCTGCGGATCGGGTTAGCGGAAGCAATCTCCCGCTCCCTCTCCGCAGCCTCCTTCTGCGAAAGTACTGTTTCGCAGAAGGATACCACCGCGTCCCAGGACTCCTCGCTGCCGACCATCGAGTCGACAACGGCCGGCAGCGACAGGTCACTGCCGACTCCTGAGATGAGGGCACGGCGCGGCTCCTCCCAAGCAGCACACTCTGCAAGCGTGTGCCACGCCGTGTCCTCCCGACAGGTTTGAACCTACCTAACCTAACCACTTGTAAGGCGCAGTCGTTACCACTGGGCCATCACTGTTCTCTATAATGTAAGAAGTGTTTAAAACAATATTTCAAAAGTTAAATTGATATATTTCGGTTCATATTTTCGTAAAACCGCCCCTTTTCAAGGGTGGGTTCTGCGGTTATAACACTTTGACGAGTCTGTGGCTTCACAAACTTATGATTGACGAATGTGTGAGCTTGGTTTTGTTTACCACCTTGTTAATAGAACTTTGTTGTGATCTGTTGGAATTTCAGAAGCTGAGGCTGTGGAGTTATTCAAAACTAGCTTTTGCACGTGGTTTTGCCTTTGTGGAAATCGGAAAATATTCCTCGGGAACGTACTAAGTAGCGCGATTAAAAGTAAATCTACATGTTTGTCAAATTTCACCTAAATCCATTGAAATGATTTTGCCATAATTCTTGCGAAAAATATTCTATGGCGTCATCATCATCTGACTTGCCTTTTACCTAATATGTCAAAGTCAAAGCATTTATTTCAAATAGGCACGTAAAAGGCACTTTTGAACGTCTGTTGACGTTCAAAAGTGCCTTTTACGTGCCTTTTATTTACATTAAAATAGAATTGATTCTAGTCGCCCCTTCCAAAATGTAGTTTCGTATGGAGAAGAATGGGCAAGAAACTCCACCGTTACTCTTTTAAAATGTTTCAAGTACAATATTTAACATAGTACATTCATTATATGATTATGTGTGAAAACGATGCACCCAGAATAAAATTACCATACCAAAATAGGTAAACAGAATCAAATTGAAGCAATACAGATAAATTAATTCTGTGATAGATACATGGTGTTCACACATTTACAAACATTGCAAAAATCGGCTTCCAAACTAACCCGATGCAGCTGAATACCAGTGCTTTCTATGGAGCACCTATCTAACTTCCACCACCAGTACTGGGTAACACGATACCCTTTGGTAAGACTGGTTGTCAGACTTTCAGGCTTCTGACCACCCGTACCTAACGACTGTCAAAGATCCACGACTGACAGCTGGGACCAACAGCTTAACGTGTTTTTGGAGTCACAGAGGGGTCGTGGTTTGCAAATATGGTCACCCACCCGCTAACCAACCGTGGCAAGCGTAGCTTAACCTGATCGATTGGCCCGTAGGTAGCCACAAGGCCGTCAACAAATATTCTAGGTATGTAATATCCTAGCAAATCTATACATATAATAAAATTGTAACAGGCCGATGTCTGTACATTAAAGATATTGAAGAAAAAATAGTATGGAGGGTCTTTATTAGAGCAACAGAAGCCAAAACAACGGTTTTTCGAATTTTTGTCTGTCTGTATGTTTGTTACCGCATCACGCAAAAACCACTGCATGGAATTGAATGCAGTTTTCAATGATGGATTCCGAGAGGTCTAACTTAAAAAAATATGATTATCTACTTGATTCTAAAGTCCACGCGTTTGAAGTCGCGGGCAAAAGCTAGTATATAATACAATTTCAGAAAGCAATATAACTGTATGGCCAGTACGTATTTCCAACTAGGTAGGTAGAATCTGTTTCTATTGGCATTGTTACGCGAACGACAATGGTATTCTCACGTCGCCGCACTGTGCTCGTACCTTCACAGTCAAAATAGGTTACATTAGCTACATCAGAGCACACACTCCAAACCTATGGTCGATAGAAACAAAAACAGTCACCGTAGCCGGAATCGGCATGGGATGTATTTATAAATAATAATAGTTTGGGTGTTTGGATCTGCAATTAAGTGCATTTTTAAATCTTATATTTAGATAAATTTTTTTTACATTGTTCTCACTTATAGAAGCAACAAGAATAATGTTCCCAAGATTTTGTAATACCTAACATGATTAAAAAGAGAGTCCTTGGAGTTTCTTGCCTGTTCTTCTCCATAGAGATCTACGTTTTGGAATGGGCACCTAGCTTCAACTTTCCAAAAATACCTAAGCTAAGTTATTAAAATTTAAATAGGACCACCCCTGAGATCCTCATACTATAAAATAAGATTTTTGAAATCGATTCACAATTGCCGGTGATATCGCGGAGACATCGATTGAGAACCCTCCTTTTTGAAGTCGGTTAAAAACAGTCACCATAATCGAAATTGGCATAGGATCTATTGATAAATAATAGATGATAGTCCTACAGACCGAATTTCGATAATGGCAGCTAAGACTAGCTTATCTACGTGAGAGACATTATCTTACACAGGTGAGTGCACAAACACAATCACTCTTCTCTCACTCTCATAGTCCAATTAGACGTCAATCCGACACAACCGGAGATCAGACGCAGGACTAACGGCTTAAAGCGCTTTCCGAGGCCCAGAGTATTATACCGCCAACTACCAAACTTTGTTAGGTACTGCGAAATGCTTTGGATAAACCCATTATCACTTTAAACACTACAGTTATATACAAGTACGAGGGGATAGGGCGAATCAGTCCGAAGACAACCAAGCTATCGTTGCAATCTAGCATCTCACATTCTCCAACTGTTGTCTAGATTTTATTGTCGAAATTATTTTAAGCGATTCTTCTTTTTTGGTGTTTATGTTACTCTGTATGGTTGTCTTTTATTCGTGAATAAAGATTATTATGATTATGATATGATTATAATATTTTTACACGTAACACACTATCAAACCAGAACCTGAATCATTTAAGGGATATTGCTAATCCAAAAATTTGTCTATTCATTAACGTAAATAACGCAATGAATGTTGTTGATCTGTCAAATTGGAAGCCATTTTCGACCCGGGGCCTCAGCAGTCATGGCGACGTGCGGGTTGTTCGAAAAAGATACCGCGGCCCTTGGCACACAGGCAACTGAGGGAACACGGGTGGGTTTTAGTCAGTAAAAGTCTGACACGAAGAGCGGGAGAAGTTATTTGATGATTTCCCACCCAAAAAAAAAGCAGTCATGCGACCACGAGACGAAAGCTGCGATTAATGCGGACAGCATAAAAGGTAACTGCATTATCAGTCCACGCACGTCACAATTTAATATCGTTCCACCGCACTAATTTTTGGTAACAACAACTATGAACAACTGCGGACGTGGCGTGTAGTTTCAACTCGTTCCACCAATCACCCAAAATTGGTAGAGTATACTAGTAATTAGTGCCCCTACTGGTGACTAGGGACGCTTTTAGTTTATTGAAGTGGTTATAAATATCTAGAATTTGATGTACCGCGTGTCTAGGTACTCTGTATGATTAGTCAGCGTGTGAAGGAAAATGTAAGTTATTTTCACTTTGTAGTGTTTTTTTGGAAGTCCGTTTCTTTTTTTTTGGATTTTTTTTTTATTTTGCACTTTTTGGTAGTTCACATGTGCTTACCCCTTTACAGCGTACTGGCGTGATGTTATGTTATGAACTGGTGTAAGCAATAGACAGAAATGAGATTTCAGCAATCCCAGTCCGTTTGCTATCATTTATTGAGGAGTTCCGTTGGCTATCTCCGAAGTTCTTCATCAGATCTTCACCAAATTGAAATGGGATCACTCCGAGAAAGTACTCTTCCAAAAAAACTTCAAGTATGCCTATAAAATTTTAAGCGTTCTCTCTATTTCTCCAGGATCCCATCATCAGATCCTGACTTGATGATCATGGGACCACCTGGGACTTCCCAGGGGATTTTTTTAGGTTTTTTGTTTGCAAGGGTATCCTTACACCCTTGCAAACAAAAAAAAAAATCCAATTCGGTCCAGCCATCTTCGAGTAATCGGGGAAAAAAAGGTTATGACGAATTCAGAACCTCATCCTTTTTGAAGTCGGTAAAACGATAAAACGATAACTAGGCACACATTTAACTGTTCATAAAGCAAGTCAGCTCATGGAATTTCAGACTTGGGTGCTAAAGATCGCTGCTTACGTCTCGGCCCAAAACTTCACATCCGATTCTTTTGAAGAACATTGCCAATGAGTTCTTTTGAAATCCTACTGGAGAGTTACCACCACCACATTCCTTTTTAATCCCTTTTACCTTCCCTATCACCACTTTGATCATAATGATTCTTACTTTCTACTAAGTAATATCTATACATATAATAAAATTGTAACAGGCCGATGTCTGTACATTAAAGATACTGAAGAAAAAATAGTATGGGGGGTCTTTATTAGAGCAACAGAAGCCAAGACAACGGTTTTTAGAATTTCTGTCTGTCTGTATGTTTGTTACCGCATCACGCAAAAACCACTGCATGGAATTGAATGCAGTTTTCAATGATGTATTTCGAGAGGTCTAACTTAAAAAATAGGCTATATATTATCAAAAAAAATGATTATCTACTTGATTCTAAAGTCCACGCGTATGAAGTCGCGGGCAAAAGCTAGTTATAAATATGAAAGTTTCGTGTTTCAGATGTTTTGATATTTGTTACTCAATCACGCATTAACGGCTGACCGGATTTAGATGAAACTTGGAACTTCGATAGTTTTTAACCTGGATTAACACCTATGATACTTTTTATTTCGGTAGTACGTTCCCTTGGCATAATCTTCGACCTCCACGTGGGAAAATTGCGGGCAAAAGCTAGTATGTCAAAAATGTAAGTGAATTTCCAAAAACCTGAAAATTTGATTCGTTAGTTAGTAATAAATGCCAAGTTCTAGGCAGACCGCAAACTTTCTTGATTTCTCATAATTTCAGAACCGAACGGTTCTAACGAACTAACTCACAAAATAATTCATCCTTTGATGTAACAATTGCAACAAGAAACTATTTATTTACTCAAAAGATATCTGTTTCAGTTCCAAAGTAACACTTGTGCTAGTTTCCAACTTTCCTCATTATTCGAACAAGTTTCTTCAAGAACAAAAACTAGACATTGGTAAGTACTTGTTATTAAAACTGTTGGGATTGCTGACGTAATGATATAATTTATACTTTTGTTGAAATAAAATGATGTTCTTTTCTGTTTTGTTTTTCGTTATTGAAATGTATTTTTTTATTGTTTCCAGAAAATTATAAAATGTGTAGATAGAAATAGAGTCTAATCTACTTAATTATATATTCATCCGACTTGACATAAGTGATCACTAACTTTTAATTTAGATATTCACCAATTATAGTCTGGCAATTAAGTCGAATCCTACTATATACCAGGCCACTCAGAAAGTATTGCGAATAAAAGTTTTTATGTATGAGTGCAATATTTCAAATCCGACTGGTAGAACCAAAGATTATCAAACAAACTATTTAACAAATATTTGATACATTAATTTTACAACGAAATTCGTTATTTAGATCTTGTGTTTGCGTTTACAGTATACTTTTCAGAAGACCGGACTTTGCTGAAAGTGTCTTATTATGTTCCTTAGTAGTAAGTTCTATTGAAATCGAGCTTTAGGTACTCAATATTTTAATAACTTTTCTATTCCACTTTCCCATACTTATAAGAATGTATGTAAACTTATACGATAACAAATGTTTTAACTGAAACATAACAAAGCTATTATTCAAATTTTATAACCAGTCTAATGACGTATGGGTCTTTATTTCATGGATTTAAATAGCCCCATTAGACATGCTATAACGTTATTATGTGTGGGAGTGTACTTGGTCGAGTGTATTTGTACGTAATTAGTATAGTATTCTAGGTCGTAATGTCGTTTAGGGAATAAATATGGACAATAAATGTTTTACTGGGTGTTGTAAAGACGGTGAGGTCAAGAACATGGGAAGTAAGTACTTTTCAAAGAAGAAACGGAATCAATGAACGTTGGAACGAAGCTTGTTAACTGCAGTATTATGTTAGCATAAATAACAAATATTAATTTGTGGGTTGCAACAGTTATTTTATTTTTTGCTTTTAGGTGTGGCAACCCTAGATCACTTTGGAAGTAAAATGGCGCGGTACATTCATTCCATTATCAGGTACAGACGAGGAAAGTGGTCTCGAGTTATAATTTCAAACCCATCTAGCCTCGTATTCTATTGAAGCCGCGTACCTACACTATACTAGGCCACCTCAAGGTACGTGACTCTACTTGGCCAGGTAAAAACGATTCAAATTTACTTGAATTTTATCACAAATGCTTATTAGTAAACACCATTTTGCTAATTATTAGTAGTCATCATCATCTGCCTAGCCTATTCCCAACTATGTTGGGGTCGGCTTCCAGTGTAACGGGACCCAGTAACTGGGTAATACGAACCTTTTCCTAAGACTGATTGTCAAGACTTTCGAGCTTCTGACGATCCGTAACGACTGTCAAAGATCCACGAATGACAGTAAAGACCAATGGCTAAACGTGCTTTCCGAGGCACAGAGGGATCTTGGTATGTAAATATGGTCACCCATTCTTGGACCAGCCGCGGCAAGCGTAGCTTAACCTGATCGATCGATCCGTACAGCTGTTATTATTTAGCCATAAGCTTCTATAACTAGCTTTTAGTAGTCTTCTTCATGTAAAAAAGTATATTACAATGTAGTGGTCTGTTGCTAACTTGAGCCCACACAAAAACCTCTTTACACACACAACCACAGCCTTTACTCAAATAACTTCACACACGTAGATACACTAATTACCATAATGGAGGCCAGGTTGTACCAACGAGCTCTTAAACAACTTGTAACTAAAATTACGTCAACTATTTACATAGGGAACTAAACAGTTTGTAGCATCCCCTACGGACACTCTCACTGCGTGCTGTAACTTTAAATTACCGTAATCGGTGCCCAACTAACCTCGGAAGAGGTGGTTTAATTTGTGTTTAATTTGTCCTGCTGTGAGTAGTGGCTTAATTGTAGCTTCGAACACATACAGTCGCTTTTCTTTGTATAATTTACTAGCGACCCGCCCCGGCTCCGCACGGGTGCAATGCTGATATTAAATATACTACACAATGTCTTTTTACACGCTTTATATTAGCTTCACTTGTATGTTTCTTTGTTTGTATGTAACCGACTCCTTAGAGCGCGATTTTGACCCACTTTAAACGTTCAGATTTCATTGAAACTTTGTAAACTTATCGAGGACCGATGACAATTCAATTATATAAAAAAAAAATGAGAAAAATTAATAAAAAAAGGAAAAAAAAATATTTTTTTTGCCTTTTTTTATTAATTTTTCTCATAAAAAAAAACATCACGTTTTTGTAGTTAGCAGAACTAAAAAATAGAAAATAAATAATAGTTTAATTAACTAAAAAACACGCTTTAAAAACCAAACTAAAAAAGGAGAAAATAATTTAATTCAACTAAAAAGCGTGGGGTGCTTGACATTAATTGATTATAAAAATACCTCAAAAAGCACCCCACACTTTTTAATTGAATTAAATTATTTTCTCCTTTTTTAGTTTGGTTTTTAAAGCGTGTTTTTTAGTTTTATAAACTATTTTTTTTTAAACGTTGCCCTACACTAGTAATTTCTCCTGTATTGTGGGTGCGTTTAGAAACATATAAACTCACATACACAAACAGCCAGACCCGAAACAACTACTTGTAGGTCATACAAATATTTGTTCCGTGCGGGAATCGAACTCGCGACACGCAGCGCAGCAGTCCCACTGCGCCAACTGTGCCGTCTATAGGAACCGAGCATTAGTCGGTAGGAGCCCGACACAACCCTCCGTCCTCCCCAGACGGAGGGTATATCTATACATCTATACATCTATCTATACACAGATAAATAAAATCAAAGTGTCTGAATGTAATATTAAAATACCCCCTTTTTACTAAATGCATATGGATGTACACACGGTACATATATCAATTTTTTTTTTTTAATTTTTGTCTGTTTGTCTCTTTGTTTCAGCTAATCTCTGAAACGGCTGCACCGATTTTGATGGGACTTCCATTGGCAGATAGTTAATATAATAAGGAGTAACTTAGGCACTTTTATTTTAGAAATTTCTATTTATTTTTATTAATAGATATATATTATATTATAAATAAAATGTATAAAAAATAACTTTTCCGCGCGGACGAAGTCGCGGGCACAGCTAGTATGTTATAATAGTGGTGTAATCAGCCAATAATGTTCCCACTGCTGGGACACAGGCCTCCTCTCTTAGGGTCAATTCTCACCGAGACGCGGCGCGACGCGCACTTTTTAAGATCACGATACAAAATAGATCTTATTTACTTCAAACTTATCGCGTCAAACAGATATTACGTAGAGTGACAACACTTACCAAGAAGTAGCTAGTTATAAGTAATGTAATGTAAACATATTCCGTAAACACTAGTCTAGACAAAAGTAAGTATCTTCTTGTTTACAGTGTAAAGTCTGTAAACTTATGTCGTGACATCGTTTGACGTTTAACTGTAGTCTATGTTAGGATTAAACGTTCATACATAAATGAGAAATTATTTTTAAATTTTCATTGAGTTCGAAAAGTTTGTGAAAATTCTGCGCATTTTTCCAACTTTCTTATCTGTAAGAGTTTAAGATATTCATAATAATGGAAAGTATTTTTATTATAAATTAAATAATTTTCAAAACAAAACATACTGACAACGACAAACACTATGAAGAACTGTCACATTATCTATATTATGTACCTATGTAGTAAATTATTGACTACTGGAGCGATTTCAGTCATTTTTATATAGGAAGTTTTTTTAATGATGTATTTTGCCATCCCTACCGCCGAATGAGCTAAAGACAATTCATTATGCTAAATAAAAAAATCAAAGCAAAATCAATATCAAGCAATCAAATCAACGGATGACATTTATTAAGGGTAAGAGATAAACAGTAAATACATTTAAATTGCCTGCCTTTACTGAGAGATTCAACACAGATAGGACTATTTACTCAGTAAAGTCAAACATTTGTTGGCAATTAAATTCAAATTATATCAGTTTCTGTTGCCTTTCAAATTGTTTTCAAAGGTAAATAACATCAATAGGGAAATTTTGTATTTCAATTGAGAGGAATACTTTGATTCCTTTGTAAGAAAATATCTGAAAGACTTGAATGATTCATTAAAAGCCACTTCAAGGACGATTTTAGAGTTCTTTTACGACAGTGTTTCGTGGTAATGAAATAATCCTATATACAAGATCCTAAATACATCAAGATTTTATCAGAATAAGTAATTTTAATATTATTTCTTAAAATGTTTCGTCAAACAAAGACTTCCTTCTCGTCTTCAGTTTCAAAGTTTTGAGCTGAGATCTATTTGACAATACTAGACTTGACTTAACTTAGACTTAGATGTGTACAGGAAAGAAAGAAAGATAGAAACTGGAATAACCACCGACGCACGGCCGCTATGGCTCACGCACAATGGTCCACGACTAAGTACGGAAACCAAACCCACTAACATAGAACATAGAAGATAGAAATTAGGTTTATTTGCGATAACATGACGCATAGAAAAGGACATGACAAGTTGTATCCGTCTTTTTCTAGCACTTGTAGTTTGAGAGTTATGCGACAGAGATAGTTATAAAGCTGAATTCGTGCTAAGTAACTTAATCCACTATTATTATTTTTCAAATCAAGACTATTATCCGAACAAAACGCTATGATGACTGGTCCAAAAGAAAAATAGCCCGTCAATATTGAGAAACAGGATCACGCTAAGTAAAATTAAAATTCATTAAAATTAACGATTCAATTATAAAGACAATTAAGTCAAATATTATTCTTGAGGGCCCTCAATTTGTATTAAGTAATATTGCCATTAATAATAAAGAAGAGGAAGTTATAATTAACGAATAGAATAACTTTGGTGTGAATATATTATTATTTTAATTATGACAGTTAAGTGATAAGTGAAACGTGGTTTCGTCTTGTTTTATTCATGGAAATACGACAATACGATAGTTCGACGTCATAAAGTGCAACAGCGTGATATCAATCTTGGCATGATGTAATCTTCTTCTTGTTTATAGTAAAAACCCTGTACCCTGTTTATTGCAGTTTGTGGTGTTCATCAATCGGTCGTGGAACTATGTTTTTTATAAGGACTAAAAGATGAATATACATTATTTAACGCCAAATTAACAACATCAAGTTGTCAGCAACTAACTCGGTAAAATAACCTCATCAAATACAACAACGTGACAAGTGATATCGTACATTAATATAAATAAACAACTGTACTGAATAAATTACTTTACAACATCAAGTAAATGAAAACAATACAATTACAACGGATCTCTCTGTTAAATAAACAGTTACATCTACATGACGTCACCGAGTGCAACAGCGTGACAACGTTATTTGTGTGACGTGACGTGCGCGTCCGCAATGCTCCGCGCCGTGACTAATAAATGACATGCGGTTTCACGCTGCAGTGTTCCGTAAATATTTGTACGTCTTCGTGTGAGTAAATGTAGAATTTACGACTTCAGTTGCATGTTTAGTTTATGAGGAGTTTGGCATTCTTGCAGCATTTAGAACTCATTTTAATGTAGACAAGACGTTACCACAGACTTTAGCCTAGTTTTTTTTTAAGTTATTGGATGACTAACTAGCCAATGGCGCTCCTGATATGCAATCAGTAATACCAGAGGCATTGCAGATTCGTTGATACGTTTCTATCCCAGACACAAATCTGAAAGTCTCAGCTTAAAAACAAACTATACTAACCAGAAATACATGCTTTTCCGCACGAGGTCTTGCACAAAACCACAATACCACCTTTTATATGTACAAGATTTAATTTAAAGATGATTAATAATATTAAAATTTTATACAATAGCGTGACAGTTTTTATTGTGTGACGTGACTCGAGTCTTCGGCAGCGCTTGACACGGAGGCTAATAAACGATGTTTGTAACAGGGGACAAGTGGTGAACATCTATTTATGGTAACAAAATTATTTTTCTAAGGGGAACTAATTTTCTTTTTCCCTTAAGTTCGTTTTTTAATCCCGGGCAATAATTTGATATTTAAATACTTTGTATTTTTTTTTTGAGTATTGGAGTTTGACATTACAAATGTCAAATAAATTATTATCAGGGTGGGTACAAACAACGTAATCAAACGTCATTTTTCGTAAATAAAACATGTAAGAATTGCAATGACGTGACTTCTAGAAAAACATAAAATGACAAAGTATCTTACCACTTGGGTAGGTATTCCTATTTTATTAAATAAGGTACATTGTTCGTTAAACTTTAAGAAGCTGTAACACCGACTTAATAATTGTTTTCAAAGAACACAATAGTCAAGATAAAAAGTGAAAGACTATTAATATTTATTATAATGAAATATTATACATTTGCAAACAAAATTTTGTCTAAAACTTTTATGAAAATATTATTTCACGGACATTATAAGTATTTTTATAAGTACTCGAGGGAATACTGCCTAACTACCTTCCTTATTCAATTTATTTATATTAATGAGAACTCCTTGAATGTTATTAAAAAATAAAAAGTCTCATCACGAAAATATCTTTTACCTTTTATAATTACTAACTCCGAAATGATGCTATTAGTTTAAAAATTATATAGGTACCTTCCTATTAATGTTTATTTTTTTACTGATCTATTAGGTATCTATATGCGGAGAAATCAAGTCTAAAACTTTTAAATAATAATATTATTAATTGATAATGATATTATGGCTACTCGAGGGAATAGCAACCTAACTGCCTTCCTAAATTGTGTATTTCATTATGAATAAGTACTCTTTCATAATTATAAAAAAAAATATGATATTAAGTAATTTAAAAAATATAATATGAAGTAGTCAATCACAAAAGTGTATCCATGAGAACACTGCCGACAAACTGTACAGCTGTTTGGCAGAAGATTTATGTATTTTTTTATGTAACATTTCGTGAATAAAAAAAATAAAAAAATTACAGTCTTACCAAGAGGTAGCGTGTTACCCAGTAACTGGGTTGTAGCGTTGGGTTTAAGAAACTTTATTTATCATAAGAACTTAAAAATAACAGTGCGCTTATAATGAGATACTTAATTAGTTACGAGTATAACTGGTACTAATAATATTATGTTGAAAACATTGTATTAGCATTATGTTATTTGAAATGTTGTGATTTTATTGTATTGATCTAAGTTTGAATGTGTTTACACTGTCACACTTTTTTATGCCTTCCGGTAAACTATTGAACAGCCGTGCTCCTTTAACCAATATAGTTTTTTTTTTGCCATAATTAGTGCGAGCGTGCGCTGGTTTTAACTGAATTTCGTTTTTATTTCTAACGTTGTATGTTATATTTTTCCTGTGTAGGTGTATTTTTGATTGTACAGATTTGGTGTTGATTTTTTAATAAGAACGCAAGTGCAGTATGTATAAAGTTGAGTTATAATGAGTAGTTTTTTTTTGTATAGTATTCTTGTCGGAGTTAAGGGCCTACGTCCCGTTTGGTAGCGTAACACGGTCACTTTATGAACCCTACTGCTCATTAACGGCTTGTCTTGAAGATTTGAAAAATATATGATTTTGCTATAGATTCATATAGATCATTTTTCCCGAAGTACTTTTTTTTGTATAGTTAATGCTTTTGCTGTAAAAAAAAAAATTCCAACACGCAATATTTTGGCTTCTATTCCATACTCCTACTAAACGGCTTCGTTATTTGGAAAAAAAATACACTGAAAAATAGATAGTTAGAGGTACCACAGAATCGCCGAAGCACAATTGTAAATTAATCAAAGGAATATCCCCATTTTGAGATAAAGGCCTGCGCGGGCGCGGGCGGCAGTCGTGCTTTAGCATACAAACGGGACATGAGAATACTATGGGCCTTAAATAATTATAGTGAAATAAGTTGAAGTACCTAATGAAGTAAGAAGGTTAAATAAATAATCGTTCCATCGTAAAATATTGGGATGTGACTGCATCTGGCGAGACCTGCCTCCCCCAAAAGGGGGTTTTGCCATAATCGCCACGCTTGGCAGGCGGGTTTGTGATCGCAGTATGGTGGTAAAATGTATAGAAAACGCTGCTGCCCATTCTCTAGTAAGTCCCCTAGTCGCCTTCTACGACACCCACGGGAAGAAATGAGATAGTGCTATTATTTTACGTCCAGCAACACACGGAACGAAAATAGCTAGGCAAATGATTATTAGCAATTATTAAAGGATTTATATCTTTAATAATGCGTCATGGCACGCTTATCAAATTGATACCTATACCTAAAAATTTTCTTTTTGAACACGCTTCTATTAGCTTCACCTGTATGTTTGTTTGTTTGTAACCGACTCCTTTTTTGGACTTGATTTTGACCCACTTCAAACGGTCAGATTTCATTTAAACTTTGTAGACTTATCGAGGACTGATGACAATACAATAATTTTTAAAAAAACCTGAAAAATCACGCTTATGTAAGTTCTGCTAACTAGCAGAACTAAAAAATAGAAAATGAATTATAGTTTTAAAAAAAACTCGCTTTAAAAACTAAACTAAAAATGTAAAAAAT
Organism: Antitype chi; assembly: GCA_947359405.1. NCBI lineage: Eukaryota > Metazoa > Arthropoda > Insecta > Lepidoptera > Noctuidae > Antitype > Antitype chi. The sequence goes on from OX375812.1 coordinate 4,750,974, forward strand.
AATTTAATTCTATTAAAAAGCGTGTGGTGCTTGATTATAAAATTCAATAAAATTGATTATATAAATACCTCAAAAAGCGCACCCCACGCTTTTTAATAGAATTAAATTATTTTCTACTTTTTTAGTTTGGTTTTTAAAGCTTGTGTTTTAGTTTTTCAAACTTTTATTGTTATCGAAACATACAAAAAATATAGTGCCTAAAAACTGCCGGTAGAATTCTTAGCTTATGAATAGACACGCTGTCCGTCCGTCAACGGATGTGCCCTAGTTTGAAAGTGCCTAAGGTATACTCAGAGGTGTGTGTATCTTTCGTAGTTACTAAAATTTAAGCTAAGAGAAACTACAAGAAAATCTTCGAAGATGAGTTTTTTACATTAAGTGCAACAAGGTTTATGTTTTATGGTAACGAAATTTTTCCATATTGTTGTTTGATAACCAGCACCCTAATTGCGTAACTCACAATTAGTCATAATTTGTTTCGTATTGAAACAGATGGCTAAACCATTGCTTCATATGTTCGAAAAATGTATCTGCTCAACAACGTAAATAACGCAATGAATATAGTGGAACTGTCAAAATGAAACCGATTATGATTAATCGCTTGTTACGCAATTAGGGTGCTGGTTCATGGGCCCTTAAACCATACTATGTCACAGGCCACTTGTACGTCAAGGAAAACTAAATAGCAGTATTGCTTGGTTTCTAGAGCAACACGACACACTCTATGAACTTACGTGGTGCATGATTTGGTTTGAAGCCAAATTGATGATCAGGGATTATCGACATTGAACTTAGAAGCCGGCGCAACAATATTTTCTCAAATAGTTTGGAGAGTACGGGTAGCAAAGTAATGGGTCTATAGGACGTTACTTCATGAGGCGGTTTTCCTGGCTATCATGATGATTTGTAATACTTTCCACACCAAAGCATAGTATCGTACCTTAAGCATACTATTGTAAACAGTTGCCAGAAATACGTAGTTATACTTTGTAGGTAGTGTGGGAGCTATGCCGAGCTCCCAAGGTACCAGGGCTAAGCTATCTATAAATAAAATACTTGATAACATTTACCGGTAGGATTCCACCTTTAATTCAAGAAATTAGAATATTACAGCAACGCGCCTGTCATAGGAATGAATGTCTCCGGAACAAAACCTATGTAAAATTATTTGAAGTTCTAAAACTAAAACTTCCTGACTGGTCGAACATAGACACAGCTCAATCATTGGCGTATGTGAGGTTCTTCGGTAAGTGAACAACCTTTACAGTAGCTCCTCAAGGTCCTTTTTGTCTATGAGATCAAAACCTGGGGCCTTTTTATCATCCATTACCCTTATTTCTCTCCTAATCTCCATTTATAGTTAACTCATCATCATCATTATCTTTCTAGCCTTTTCGCATTGGCGTCAGCTTCCAGTCTAACCGGATGCAGCTAAGTACCAGTATTATACATGAAGCGACTACCTATCTGACTTTCACAGCTCAGTTACTAGGTATTACGTTATCCCTTGGTAAAACTAGTTCTTAGAATTTCGGGCTTCTAATTACCCGTAATGACTGTTAAAGATCCACGAGTGACAGCCGGGACCAACGGCTAAACGTGCTTTCCGAGGCACGGATGAGTCTCGATATCTAATGCATTGACACCCATCCACGAACTGTCCTTGGCAAGTTTAGACCCGTCCGACCTTCAAGCGTCCCATGCGGAATTTATTGCTAAACCACAAGCCATAGGGGCACTATGAGAAGCTACCGTAGAAAAATAACCGCATTATGATCAAAAACTAATTTAAACAACCTGATTCAGAACTACTTTCCAACAAAATAAATAAAATACCCACAAGTTGTTATTAACAGTTAAATAACTGTTGCAAACATTAAGACTAACGATATAACTTCGCCATTGTATCTAGGTACTTAGCAATCCGCAGAATAAGTTTATAACAAGATAACAAATAATAGACTTAAGTTGTGAATCGCGAGTTTATCTTTGAGCCTATTATAATATTTTCTGTATTGTTACTATGCCGGGTTTCAAGAAGGCATTCTTTAACTTTGTTTTATTGTGTTTAATTTAATTTCTTGGTTATTTTACTATGTAGAATTAAAGAACTTTATGCCTTCGAAGTACCAGATTGTCATAACTCGGTAGGAGTTCACCTGACATACATAGGTGTGTCAGCTAGAAAATGCTTTTTGCCTTCGTAGTTCCTGCCCTAATTGCCTAACACACTATTAATCAGAATCTGAATCTTGAAGGTTGCTGCTGATTGACTGCTAATCCAATCATTCATAAAGGTATGTTCGAAAAAATTGTTAGCTTAAACGTAAACAACGCCATTAATGTTGTGGAATTATCAAAATGAAAGAGATTGATACTGAGAGTGTATTACATAATTATTCCTCAGGTTGTCATATCATAACTCGGTAACACAAAACACAAAGGTGTGTCAGTTTGACAACGCTATATGCCTTCGAAGTGCCACGTTGTCATAACTAGGTAAGACATAACACAAAGGTGTGTCAGTTTGACAACGCTATATGCCTTCGAAGTACCAGGTTGTCATAACTAGGTAAGACAAAACACAAAGGCGTGTCAGTTTGACAACGCTATATGCCTTCGAAGTACCAGGTTGTCATAACTAGGTAAGACAAAACACAAAGGTGTGTCAGTTTGACAACGCTATATGCCTTCGAAGTACCAGGTTGTCATAACTAGGTAAGACAAAACACAAAGGTGTGTCAGTTTGACAACGCTATATGCCTTCGAAGTCCCAGGTTGTCATAACTAGGTAAGACAAAACACAAAGGTGTGTCAGTTTGACAACACTATATGCCTGCAAAGTACCAGGCTATCATAACTTGGTAGGAGATCATGCGCATTGACTCAAAATGTTTTGGCGATAGGTTAACACAAAATTTATTGATTCTGAGACGGTACGAAGTTCGTGGTCAGTCATTCCTAAATAAAATTATTGTATGACATTCTAAAATATGGCGTCACAAAATTCCTCCGCATCGCTGTCCACTGGTGTACCTAAAAGACTAGCGGCATTGCCACGTCGTATGAAATGCTTAGCTTCTAGCCAAAGTAAAAACCAGTCCTTAGAAATAGCCCCCATATTTATAAACGTTAATTAAAGTTAAGAGGTGATTATAGGTAAAAAATTAATGGTTAAACAGACGCTAATTATTACTTAACTTTAAGCAACGTTTATGAATAAGGAGGCAGTTGTTTAATCTTATGAATGGTCCGATTAACAACTTAACTGTGATACAAGTTTCTGGAAAAGTGTTTATCTTTTGTTTCACTCATACATACAACATTTAGAATAAATTTGTTTGCCATTCGCTAACTATGTAGTATAATTTTCATCTCCATATATATTTTTTTATCAGACAATGAGTATAGCTATGTGCAGTGGTGCAGCCGTGACTTGCACAATGTAGGTCGTAGGTTCGAACAGAGACAGGCGATTTAGTTTGTGTGAATATTCCACACGTTAGGCGCTAGATGGGGCGACAAAACGCGTAGAAACTCAATTAACTACCTACACGGAGCTGTCGTCGTCAAGGCAAACGGTGCTGCCATCGGTAGATGTTTGCAGTACTAAACAGCGGGCGTCGACCAATAGGGAGAGGACATCATCGCGCCATCACCGCGAACCAATCAGGCTGGAGATTTGATTTTGAAGAAAGAATAACGAGCTGTGGAGTTTTTGCCGGGAAAATCTTTAGTCAGTTCATTTTTGTAATCTCATAATATGATTAAGTGCCTACGTCCCGTTTGGTAGCGTAACACGGTCACTTTATGAACCCTACTGCTCATTAATGGCTTGTCTTGAAGATTTGAAAAATATATGATTTTGCTATAGATTCATATAGATTATTTTGCCCGAAGTACTTTTTTTGTATGGTTAATACTTTTGCTGTAAAAAAATATTTTCCAACACGCATTATTTTGGCTTCTATTCCATACTCCTACTAAACGGCTTCGTTATTTGGAAAAAAAAATACACTGAAAAATAGATAGTTGAGAGGTACCACAGAATCGCCGAAGCACAATTGTAAATTAATCAAAAGAATATCCCCATTTTGAGATAAAGGCTCAGAGGTGCCTTGCGCGGGCGCGGGCGGCAGTCGTGCTTTAGCATACAAACGGGAGATGAGGATACTATGGGCCTTAAGTCGTGTCCTCGAGGAGGCGATCGGCGGCGGCGATCTCTCGCGTCTGGCCCTGGTGCAGGCCATGGTACGGAGTGAGAATGAATGGTTAGCCGTCACCTCCTTCTGCGAAGCAGTAATGCTTGCGAAGAGGGAGGCGGCGCACGTGAGGAAGAGGCAGTATAATGATTCAAGTCTCTAAGTAAAAACAACTTACAGTGTAAGATATCTCTGAGTTTAACAAGAAACTAAGTATTTCCGTTAATTATTTATTATAAAAGTGCTCACTTTACTTGTTTAAATGTAATTAATATTCGCTGATAATTTGTTGTTTTGGGCAATTTGCGTTTTATTTAATTGGGGTAGCTTGCTATAGTTTACTTGGGGCTTATTTGAATTGTCGGTGATTAACGAGCTAAATTCTATTGTTTTATGAGGTTCCAATAACTTTATCTTAATTATACCTATGTTTATGCTAAAAGGACGTAATTAAATACGCATTTTAAACTGCTATCGTTGTTTATTTAATATAATTGTTTTGATAGGTGTAACATTTGTGTAAATTGTTTCATAACCACTCCTCTTGAAACGGTGAAGGAAAATATCGTGAGGAAACCGGCATGTCCTAGAACCAAAAATTTCAAGACGTGTGACATCTACCAACCCGCACTGGGCCCGCGTGATAGGATTACGATCGCACCATCACACAGAGAGGAGGCCTATGTTCCAGCAGTGGGATCATTGTAAGCTGAATCTTTCATTTTTTTTTTAAACGTTGCCTCACACTAAGAGTTCCTCCTGTATTGTGGGTGCGTTTACAAACATTTAAATTCACATACACAAACAGCCAGACCCGAAACTACTTGTAGGTCATACAATTATATTATTTGTTCCGTGCGGGAATCGAACCCGCGACACACAGCGCTGCAGTCAATCGCTTAACCACTGCGCCAACCGTGCCGTCAATTTATTCCTACTTGTACTGTATTCAAACATACTACCGAGGTTACCTCTACTGGCCCTATACCTACAGATATAATTCTGTCACTTATTTTTGAATAACAGGAGATTTAGGTCTTAATAATGTCGTTTCGGTATGTGTTATTCAAAGTCAAAGTCAAAAACAAAGCATTTATTTCAAATAGGCACTTTTGAACGTAAACACATTAAAATAGAATTGATTCTAGTCGCCCCTTCCAAAATGTAGTTTCGTATGGAGAACAACAAGAAACTCCACCGTTACTCTTTTAAAAATTTTTAAGTCTAATATTTAACATAGTACATTCATTATATGATTATGTGTGAAAACGATGCTCCCAGAATAAAATTACCATACCAAAATAGGTAAACAGAATCAAATTCAAGCAATACAGATAATTAATTCTGTGATAGATGCATGGTGCTCACACATTTACAAACATTGTAAAAGTAAGTACCCGATTTTCCTAGAATATTAACAAGTAATGAGTCAGTGTGTCAGTTAAAGTAATCACTGAGTATTCTTTTGTTTCAGCATTATAGATAAGTATCGCCCTTATTTTTGCGCTAATGTAACCGAACATAAAAGAGTTTTCATTTCAATGGGTCCATGCCTTAAAAGTAAAAGCCTAAGAGCACAAACGTTTTCAATATTAAAAGTTCTCTTGACGACATCTAAACAAAAACAATACAGAGAATCGTTTCCGTAATAACTGAGGAAAAAAAACAGTAAAGGTTTTTTTCTGCCTTTATTTTCAATAAAAAGCTTGAAAGTCCATTTAAAAACAATACCGACTTTCAAACTGAGTACCTACCTACTCTAATATACATATACCTAATCCGTTAAATTAGATCGTTATGCCCGCCAGGCCAAGAAAAGATAATGGAATTCACCTTTTATAACTACTGCCATTTTGAAACCATTTTGACAGTTCTAAATTGGAACAGTTTTAAATTCAAATTTTTCTTTTGAATATATTTTGTGGAATGAGAAGGTAACTTTTGATCATTTTGTGTAGTAACTTTCTATGTTTCTTATAATATGTTTTTCTTCTTTGTTATCTGCCTAAATAGGACTGAGCTACAGCATTTTCACTTTTTTAGAGGATTTCAGACAAATAAGTGGTGTCTGTCCAAATTCCTCGATGACAGTAAATAAAAAATTTGGACTTTTACCCAGTGTCGATCTTAAAATCATTGTAGCTTGTAGCACCCATTTAGTGTTATAAGAATTTACTATTCAGTAATTACATATGGGACATTCCCGATCCCATTTGGATAACCACAAAAAAGTCTTGTAACCACGTAACTACAAAGTCAAACCTTTTTTTACACGCTTTATATAAGCTTCACTGGTAGGTATGTTTGTTTGTACACTTTAAACGGTCAGATTTCATTGAAACTTTGTAAACTTATCGAGGACCGATGACAATTCAATAATAAAAAAATAATTAGAAAAATGAAAAAAAAAACAAAACTCCGTTTTTTTAGTTAGCAGAACTAAAAAATAGAAAATAAATATTAGTTTAAAAAACACGCTTTAAGAACCAAACTAAAAAAGGAGAAAATAATTTAATTCAATTAAAAAGCGTGGGGTGCTTTTTGAGGTATTTTTATAATCAATTAATGTCAAGCACCCCACGCTTTTTAATTAAATTAAATTATTTTCTCCTTTTTTAGTTTGGTTTTTAAAGCGTGTTTTTTAGTTTTTTAAACTATTATTTATGAGGATGGGATATCATCAAATAACTTCTCCCGCTCTGGGCGGAGCGGGAGGGCGTGTCAGACTTTAACTAACTAAAACCCACCCGTGTTCCTTCAGTTGCCTGTGTGCCAGGGGCCATGGTATCTCTTTCGATTAACCCGCACTCCTGGCAGGCATCGGCTCTTGCGGACCCCACCAATTGGTGCTGACATCTCTTTGAGGCACGCGTGGAACACAACGCGCCGTCGACCCGGGCGTGGTCCTTACCGGACAGCGAGCTACCCATTACTCGCCATCCGTAAGCCCGCGCCTATGGTGACCGGGAATCGGCCTAGGATTCCTGACGCCCAGTGACTATGGCCGTGAGGGCGCATGTATTGCCTCTCCCTCACGTGCGCCGCCTCTCTCTTCGCGAGCATTACTGCTTCACAGAAGGAGGTGACGGCTACCCATGCACTCTCGCTCTGTACCATGGCCTGGACCAGGGCCGGACGCGAGAGATCGCCGCCGCCAATCGCCTCCACGAGGACACGGTGGTGCTCCGTCGAAACCGGGCAGACCCCCACCGTATGCTCCACCGTGTCCTCAAGGCGATCTTCGCAGTGAAAACACCTGGGTGTTTTCTCCCGCACATGAAACCTTGACTATTATTTCATCATCATCATCTCAGCCCGGAATCACCCATTGCTGGGTATATGCCTCCCCTCTATTTGCGCCGTACTTCACGGTTCCGTGCGTCTCTCATCCATGTGTTTCCGCGTTGGGTTGATGATATCATTAACCCAACGCGCTTTTGACTATTATTTAACTGAAAAAATAACCAGGACAAAGAAGGAATAAAGATAGGAATTTTACAGTCCTATCTAAAAATAACCAAATTCTGGGACCATTGAGGACCGACCGACACCGACTACCGCAAATTGAATTCGATTGCGTCACCGTAGGTTTTTCGGCACACTTTTTTTGCTGCGGTTTTTTTTTTTGCGCTAGGTTCGAAAAAACCACATAGGTCCTAAGCGAGGCGCGGCATATTTGGAATAAATCCGTTTTAGAAAAGGTTTCTATTGTGAAACATCAAAATAATTTAGATCATTTTAAATGTGAAAGTTGATAAAAGCCGTAGGATTTTTGTAGTAAGTACATATATGAAAATATTAATGAAAAAACAAAAGGTTTAACAAAAATATGGTTAAAAACTCAATGCATAAATATATCAGTATTAAGTGGATTTTGTAAAAAGACGAGCGATGCGGAGTACCAAATTTATTTAGGTATGTATCATAAATCATTAGTTTGCTTGTTTTATTAGCGTATACAAATATTTTGTTCGTTTCATAGTAGCTCCTGCATTAATGACCTAATATCCTACTGTTATATCTTATTGTTGTCATTAAATACACATACAAATAGTTTATTTTCTATATGAACTATTCGTTCACAATTTATATAATTTTGAAGAAGTAAATTAATATAACAAAAATACGGAAGACTGATATTTTACATAAGCTTATTTAAATGAGTGTGCGTTTTGTGTATGTTATCCCCCCGACCGACCCTTGCTCGTTGAAGCGCCAGCCCGCGCCGCAGCTGAGCCAGTAGCTTTAAATTCCCCGACTAATAATAATAATGCCAATATTTTGATCCAGCCTGTCCCCAATAACAGCTGTCCCCCTATCAGTGACGCCCTGAGCCGAGGCCCGTACCCCACAGGGGGTGCCCTCAGCGTGCAGTCGCTTAGTTTGTAATTTATTTTAGTTTGTAAGCACTGGCTGGAGGCGTTTAAGTTAATTCTTAATGGCAGCCCCAGGAAAGCCCGGTTGAGCAGTCACGGCCTCTCAAGGCCAAGTGCGAGATGCCCAAAAAAAAAATTATGTTATAATTATGTGAGTTGGATATCCACTTTAACGCCGCGGGGTAATAACATGATTATAGCCGCGCGGACGCTGGCGGGCGGTCCGCCGAAAGTAGGCGGCGCCGGCCGGGCTCTTGACTGTTTATGTGTGATACGTGTGTGTGGTGTGTAAGTGTACATATTGTATATGTGAGTAAGTGTACGCGTGAATGAGTGACTTGTGATGTGTGCTGCAGGAGGCCCTCCTCAAAGTCCTCATATGCGAGTGGTTTTATCCATTTAATTATAAGTTTTTTACATTCATAATATTGCTTGGTGTATATGTTACCGGCCAAACCCAATTTCAGGTCAAACTAGTTTGTCCTAGGCCAAACTGGTTTCTAGCTTAATTAGCCATTTCGTTAACAGCCTTTGGAAGTAACCCTCGCCGGCCGCTGCCGCGGCGCCGCTCGCTTCGCTCGCTCGGCTCGCGCGCTTTTGGTCACAGTTCTAACTTAACCTAACCTAACCCATTTAATCGGCGTGCCCCGGCTTAATAAACCAGTTTGGCCTAGGACAAACTAGTTTGGCCTGAAATCGGGTTTGGCCGGTAACATATACATATAGTCATTTGCATTAGTATGTTTATGGAAAAATCGCTGTAAATGCGATGGTTGGACAAAAACTAAGTACATTTTAACTAATTTATTGAAGAACATTAAAACATAAATTTTGTGAGACAAACGTCAAGTAACAATCAATAATTTTCTGATCAACAAGTTACACTATACCTACACGATGACATATCAAGCTAACTATTTCCAGTTCTGCCAGGGGTGCGGGTTGTTCGAAAGAGATACCGCGGCCCCTGGCACCGAGGCAACTGAGGGAACACGGGTGGGTTTTAGTCAGTAAAAGTCTGACACGCCGTCCCGCTCCACCCAGAGCGGGAGAAGTTATTTGATGATTTCCCAACCAAAAAAAAAAAACTATTTCCAGTTTTTGCTAACCTTGCACTGTTTTGTCTTGCTAGCTGATACTGGAAATATAAGCTATACAGCTTGATATTATGTCACCGTAATACTGTGTCATATATGAATATTTTGTGCAAAATACATCAAATAATACTGATTTTGCGCAAAAAGATTGATTAGTTAAAAAAAAGCCTCAATGCATTTAACAAGTGTACTTGTGCATTTGACGATCGTATGACTGCGTCAGTGAGAGGAGTTTGCGCAGCTGAATTTTTGCCCAAAGATGGTTGAATTGTTTTGCCATCGATACGCTAAGAAGAAGAAGAACACCATTTCACACACGCATACACGCACGCACACACGCAACTCATATTAGATCATATTTTTACACGCTTTATATTAGCTAAATTATGTTATATTAGTTAAACTATTATTTATTTTCAATTTTTTAGTTTTGCTAACTACAAAACGTGATATACAGGGTGATTGGAAGATGGGTGCAAAGCTCTAAGGTGAAGATAGTATAGACAATTTAGAACCATTTAAGCCATGGTTGTCTTAGACGAAGTCTTACCAATTTTTTTTTTTTTTTATAATTTTTACAAGACGTTTTGTACATTTTTTTTATTTTTTCTGAGCTTTAAATGTCTGTAAAAAAAATTTCTAATGACACAGAAGCCTAAAACATGTTTTGCTTGATTGCTTACACATTACTTTAATTAAATAAATAAAAAATGAATTCATTTATCATTCAATTTGGCCATAATTATGCAGTTTACATTAAATTTTGAGAATTTCCGAAAAAAAACTTATATATTGTTATATGTATATTTGGTAAGACTTCGTCTAAGACAACCATGGCTTAAATGGTTCTAAATTGTCTGTACTATCTTCGCCTTAAAGCTTTGCACCCATCTTCCAATCACCCTGTATTTTTTTATTCTTTTTTTTCCTTTTTTTGAATTTTATTCATTTTTTTTTTAAATTATTGAATTGTCATCGGTCCTCGATAATTTTACAAAGTTTCAATGAAATCTGACCGTTTAAAGTGGGTTAAAATCGCGCTCAAAGGAGTCGGTTACATACAAACATACAAACAAACAAACATACAAGTGAAGCTAATATAAAGCGTGTAAAAACTAAAAAACACGCTTTAAAAACCAAATCAAAAAAGGAGAAATTAATTTAATTCAAATAAAAAGCGTGGGGTGCTTGACATTAATTGACTATAAATGACACAGTACATTCGTATTGTATATAAAATTTCACTATTCTATGAAACAGCAGATTTTTTTATAACCCACGGAAAACAACGCAGAGGTTCCCTAGGGAGACCCCCTAGGTCTAAAATCATGTGCTGAATTCACGGTTACAGTTTACGAGCCGATGTCCCTGCCTTTTAGATAAAATGTTTAAATTGCAATGCAATTATTGTGTAAGATATATAGAAAGATAATATTACAGGTGCTAAGTACATTCCCAGCTTTATTTTAGCAGTATATACTAATTGTATGGGATTATTTTTTACCAGGAGACTTACATTTCTTAAAGCCTTGGTTTTCGTTGATTCTGGATCTAAAACAAAATGATTGATTAAAAATACATGGCACAGGAGCAAAGAAAAACATTGATACAAACCGGCCAAGTCCGTGTCGAACAATGATGATTTTATCGTATAGAGGTATGAGTTCACTCATACAACATTGAAAAGGGAGGATCCTCCGATCAGACGGGTGTTACATACCTATGTTTGGTGGGCAACTGCCCGGCAGCAGTTTTTTTTTTGTGAATGATAACTCTCAGTTCAACCTATGAGGTTGCCTTCTGCATAACCGGGCTTGCCTGTGTTAATCGTAATCATTAAGATTACCAGCCAGGGCATTTAAAAAAAAAAAACTTAAAACTAGAGCGACTGCTCGCTAAAAGCATCCCCTATGGGGTACGTGACTTCAGCTTAGCCCAACAGTTGATGTCGGGATCTTGTATATGTTACCGGCCAAACCCAATTTCAGGCCAAACTAGTTTGTCCTAGGCCAAACAGACTTATCCTACGCGCGATATGTCGCAGCCAACTAGCTTAATTAGCCATTTCGTTAACAGCCTTTGGAAGTAACGCTCGCCGGCCGCTGCCGCGGCACCGCTCGCTTCGCTCGCTCGGCTAGCGCGCTTTTGGACACAGTTCTAACCTAACCTAACCTAACCCATTTAATCGGCGTGCCCCGGCTTAATAAACCAGTTTGGCCTAGGACAAACTAGTTTGGCCTGAAATCGGGTTTGGCCGGTAACATATATGCCTAGTCGCGCGGTAAACTCTGATTGCGCGATACAAGATTTGTGTAACGTCAGGTCTTTGATGCGTAGTTTGCATGTGGCGTTGTAGATGCCGCCACAATCGACTTCAAATAAAAAGTTTAACATATATAATCAGTCTGTATTGTCCTACGGAAGGGCAAAGGCCTAACTTTCTTTTTTCCATTCAACTCGATCCTGAGCCAATAAGGACTTTAAGTTAAGCCAATTTTTTTTAAAGCATAAATACAAAGAAGGACTCTTAGAAATATAAGCGTAAGAAGATAATTTAGAAAGCGACATTTGCGATAATTTTCGGAATGATTTTTTTACGGCTGGCTTCAATGTAACTCAATGAAAAGGCTTCCGTTGATGGCGACTGCTTTTATCAAACACATGTTCACTTACGTATCGACAAAGTACTATACAACTTAGATAATCTTCTATTCATTGTAGAACCTTCATTTAGGAGATTTTGACCAGCATACATTAAGAAATATGTATAAAGTATTGAATATACCATAAAATGTATAGTAAGTATATTGCTGACTACTAGGTGAAGACTCTGTGAACAGAACCAAAACTAATAAGAAAAAACAGAATTAAATATAATATTACACGTATTTTGAGAAAATTCATAAATATATTTACATTTTGTATAATCGCATTGAATAACCCGTATGACGTAGAAACATAAATAATTAATGATAGGGCCAAGGAATATATCATCTGCAAGAAAATGCATACAGTCAGTCAAGGTTCTCTTCTTCCTTAACAACAATACAATGGGGATTGTCTAAAATTTTTAACCATTCCATTTTATTTTAGTTTTCGAAAATATAGAGCATGTTGAGAAACTAATTTGAATATTTTGATGATGGGCTCAATAGTTATTTCTTAATTTAATATTTAATCATTTAAAATTTTTGAGATAAATGACGTCATCAGTGGCACTAAAGATCGTTGCCGTTGCCTCACCAGTACATAATTAGAAATTTAAATCTGTCAACACAACGTCATCCATCTCATCTGTTAAAGTGTCAGTAGATGTCATACATAATCGGGTTGTTCCCATTGGTTCACGAGTCTATTGTTCTCGAAAAAAATAAAATGAACACTTGTCTTCCCAACGGGTCCACGATTTTTTAAAATATAAAATATTTTATTTCCCTACTGGTCCATGAGAATGTTTGGTACAATCAACAATAAACGCTTCGCTAAGGGATGATTTGTTGGATTTGCCACCGCCCCGAATAGTAGAATAATTATTAGACATGAAAAAAATCACGAGGTCAGCTTTTTAAACGCTTTATGCCTCCCAAGTACCAGGTTGTCATAACTCGGTAGGAGCATACCTAACATAGTGGTATCAGCTAGAAAACGCTTTACGCCGTCAAAGTACCAGGTGATCATACCACGGAAGGAGCACACCTAACATAGATGTGTCAGCTAGAAAGCGCTTTATGCCTTTGAAGTACTTTTATTTAAATTTCTCGCATATAAACCAAGGTACAAACGCGGACTTAATGCCTTAGGCATTCTCTACCAGTCAACCAAGGGTGTTGAAGGGATTAGGTGGCAGGTGCTTTGATTGAGAGGAACAATGATTAAAAAAAACTATAAGAATACAAAAAAATACTAGTTGATTGATTGTCTTTTTACGAGAAATTGTTTTTACTGACTGTACTTTGGATACATCCGGTGGACCCGTTGGGAATTCATTGAGAAGCATTTGAAACATTATAATTTTTTCATGGACCCGGTGAAAAAACAAGAACAATAGAATCGTCAACCCTTGGGAACAACCCGAAATAAGGGAACCAAAAGTTCTAATGTAAGTAATGCATACAGCATAAAATAATGATAGTGTAATGAGATTTATACGACATCATGAGGTAAGTCGCAGGGATAATAATTGTAAAAACTTTATAATTAAGTAAATTCATATGTTTATATTTTTGACATTTATATTAATTTGACACTTGGCAGACCATAGAAAATACTTGTCACTTACTTTTTATTTTTTGCGGCAACGATACAAAACTGTACGGCCAAAGCTGACGTAATTTGAAGGGCAAACAAGGTCAATCGTATTTTATCAAATATATCAATAAAATATAAATATTTTTCATGATTCATTAGTCCGTAATGATCAGTAACACTATTCCTAGAAATGGTTTTTCAATTACAACATATTAAAAAATATGAACAATGCCCATTAGATAACCAACCATTCATTAATGAAACTAGTGGTCGCCCAGTGGTAGAAATTTGACCATAATTCATTTAAAACTTATAAAAATATAAAAAATATTTTACAAAATTATTCGTTTTCTGTATTTAATACTCCTCCGTCAGCGTAATTTTAGTCAAAAGGGACACTAATTTTGCCTAACGCATTCATGTATAGGTTTTTTTTTTTGAGGATGGGAAATCATCAAATAACTTCTCCCGCTCTGGGTGGAGCAGGAGGGCGTGTCAGACTTTTACTGACTAAAACCCACCCGTGTTCCCTCAGTTGCCTGTGTGCCAGGGGCGACGGTATCTCTTTCGAACAACCCGCACCCCTGGCAGGCATCGGCCCTTGCGGACCCCACCAGTTTGTATAGGTTATTGAAATTACCTGAGTATTAAAGCAAATAGAAAGATTTCTGCTGCAACTCAATAAGCATTTAAACTGTGTAGCCCACTGTTCAACTTGTTCAACAGTAAGAAGATTCAAGACATTCCAGTCGCTGCTATCTGCGCATAATCTCTCTTCGATATCATTGTATTTAACTTGAATTTCAAATATACTATTGTTCAAACATTTCAATAAATTTTTAATCATTGATATGTGAATATACATTATTGCATGTTCAAAAATAAGGCGATCTTGAACTAACATGTCCGATAGTATTAATAAAAAAATACCTAGTTTGATCTCGTCATTCCTTATGTAAAACTTTGAAATTAAGATCGTTATAAAAACTAAAACAATTGTTAAGGAAGGCACCATTGAGGTAACTATAAAAAATATTTTAATTTTTTTTGAGCTTTTGACGTAATTGGGTTCGTCCTGAAAGTAATCGTGGACGGACATGAAGTTATCCATGAATATTTCGTATGAACGTGAGCTAAAAATACCACTTAACAAGATAATTGGACCACTAAAGAAGTTCACAATGTGGAATATTTGCACAATTAAGACAACCCGTTCATTTGTGAGTTCAGAAATAACGTATATATTGTTCGCTAAAATAACGAGAAATATCATCATTTCTAAAGCAATACGTATTTTACAAAGAATTTTACGAAATTTAGATAGATTCAGATAATTTCTGTAAACACCTCTTAAATTCTCAGCTTTATTCAGCGTGTTCAGTAGTTTTCTCGCCACCATTTTGAATAATGATGTGTGTGCTCAGTGAATGTTCTGGTGAGCGAATGAATTGGGCGATTAGTGTGATTATAAATAAATGGTACTTACTTTATGAATTCACAATCAACGGCTTAGTGATGAATTACTGATAAAATCTACAAAACGTAGCACCTACGACTAAACCCAGGCAAGCGCTTTACTTTCTGTATTTAATTTAATCACCACTGCTCTCGAAACGGTGAAGGAAAACATCGTGAGGAAACCGGCATGTTCTAGAACCAAAAATCCGAATACATGTGACCCAACCCGCACTGGGCCCACGTGGTGGATTACAGCCCACTGCCTACCACAGAGGGGAGACCTGTGTCCACCTAGTCGGAACATTATAGGCTGTTAACGATGATGGTGATGATATACAAAATTAGGTGTAAAATACACCAACTAGATACAAAATGTCGTCAGTGTGTTACGGTTCTCATCTCAAGCTCTCGTTCATTGCATAAATTACTTAATCAAGAGCTTCTAATAGGCTCAAAGGCTCAAACCTTTTAATAAACAGCTCTTATTTAAAGAATCTGACAAAACTTGAAAATGTTGACATAATTATAAATGTGTATGTGTATGTATGTACTGTTTCAAGTAGTTTGTAAGACAACGGAAGTTACCCCTTCAAATAATCAATTATTGTTAGAGAATAATAAAAAAGTATCTTCTGGCAATTTTACTCATAATAATAAAAAACCAAAAGGAGTGCAACATACTTTAAAATTGTTTAACCAAAATATCCAAGGTTGCTCTTCTAAATTACTTGAAATAGAATTGTTTTTGGAAAATACCAAGTTTGATGTAATTCGTTTAACAGAACATTGATTAAAAGATCATCAATTAATGTCAATTAACTATGAAAATTATTGTGTAGTTAGCTTTTTCAGCCATAAACGTATGATACATGGCGGGTCTTTAATATTAGTTAAAAATTCCATTAAATCAAAAGAACGAAAAGACATCATCAGGCTGTCTGTTAAACACACCATTGAATTGTCCTGTGTTGAGCTTGATAAGCATGTTATACTCGTAGTATGCGTTTACAGACCTCCCAGTTACCAGAATCTATCTGTGTTTGATTCTGTAATGGAAGATGTGTTAAAGAAACTTAGTACTAGTAGTAAGTCAATAGTTATATGTGGTGATTTTAATATTAATTTACTAGAAAATAACTCAAATACTATCAGATTAATAAGTTTATTTATGTCGGTTGATCTGTCAAATGTTTTCAATGAACCAACCCGAGTGACAGCTTCTTCTGTCACTTGTATTGATAATATTTTTTGTAACTGTGATTATTTACACAAACAAATTGTAAATAAGTTGCCATCTGATCACAGTGGACAAACGATAACTTTTGGCTCCTACATGCCTTTACAAAAAAATCAAATTAGGTTCAGGCCAATGATAAGTAAAAATTTAGAGAAATTTAATAATTCTTTGGCCAGTACATTATGTGTTTAGAGTTTTAATAATGTATGTGACCCAAATGAGTTCTACGCCGAGTTCTTCTCACTATTAAACACGCAAACTAATAATACTTTCCCACTAAAGACTAAAACTATTTGCACAACGTTCTTATTCAGTGATTAGGCTACTCCAGGTATTCGTAAAAGCAGGGAGAAACTTTTTGAACTTTATGGCCTAAAGCAACAAATGAATAATACAAGCTTTGATCAGTATATTTCAAAATATTCAAAAACTTTTAAAATTGTTTGCAAATTAGCTAAAGCGCTTTATATTAGCAATAAAATAAAATCAGCTGATGATAAAATAAAAATGACCTGGCAAATAATAAATAATGAAACAGGTAGAAAAAAAAAGCGTAATACTGAATTTAATTTAAATACTGCAAATGACTCCATCAACTCAGATGTAGAAATAGCTCAGGAATTTGAAAACTTTTTTGCTAATATTCCTGTTAAAACTACTGAAGCTTTAAATTCCTCAACCGCGCGTTCTGCTGACTTACTCAGAAAGAATGTAAGGGCATGCTCCTTGGAGTTCAGGTTTCAGCATACCAACCTCCAAGCTGTTATAAAAGCGTTCAAAGATCTTAAAATGAAATCAACAGAAGATCTTTGGGGAATGTCTGTAAAAGTCTGTAGTGCTATTATCGAAACCATTGCGCCCTATTTAGCTTTCATATTTAACACCAGTGTAGACCAGGAGTCTTCCCGGATCTCATGAAACGTAGTAAAGTAATTCCGTTATTCAAATCCGGTGATAGTAAAGAACCTAACAATTATAGGCCTGTGTCAATTCTGCCAGTTCTCAGTAAGGTGCTTGAAAAGTTGAATCTCAATCAAATGTTACGTCACTTTAATAAAAATGCCATCTTTCATGAACAGCAGTACTGTTTCACCAAAGGGCGTTGTACCACTGACGCTGGTGTCACCCTAATAAAGAACATTTTTAACGCCTGGGAAGAAGCAAAAGATGCCATTGGAATCTTTTGCGACCTCTCCAAGGCGTTCGATTGCGTAAACCATGAGACACTTCTGCTGAAACTGGAGCACTATGGGGTTAGAAATACAGCTCTTGATTTACTAAGATCATACCTGAAAGACAGAAAAGTTAAAGTTCAAGTAAACGGCATTAACTCATTAGGGTCTGAAATGGCAATGGGCGTTCCTCAAGGTTCAATATTGGGTCCATTCCTCTTTTTAGTTTACATTAATGATTTACCCTATTTACTTCTAAATCAACCGAAGATGGTGTTATTTGCAGATCATTGATATTTAAAATAGACCGACGTTCACAAAATCTTGACAACGTGAATAACTCTATTCTTCAGCTCCAAGATTGGTTTATGGTAAATCACTTGGTACAAAATGGCACAAAAACCAAATGCATTAGATTTAAATTACCAAATGTTAGAAGTAGCGAATGTGACATCATATTGAATGGAGAAAAACTGGAATTTGTTAATCAAACGGTGTTCCTAGGAATCACGCTAGACGAGAAATTACAATGGGGAGCTCATATAACATCTCTTGCGGGCGGCTAAGCTCGGCCACTTATGCTGTTAGAAAGATCAGACAGATGTAGAAACCGCGTGATTGGTCTATTTTAGCTACTTCCACAGCATTATGTCGTATGGCATTTTACTGTGGGGTCGGGCCGCTGACATTGAATCCATCTTTATTTTGCAAAAGAGAGCTGTCAGAGCCATTTATAATCTACGTCGCCGCGAATCCCTCAGTGAACTGTTTAAAAGGATTAATATTATGACGGTACCTTGCCAATTCATTTATGAAAATATTATGTATGTAAGAAAAAGTCTACATCTTTTTAATAAAATAAGTGATAGACATAATTTTAATACTAGAAACAAAGACAAAATAGATCAACCATTTTTCAGATTAGCTAAAGTACATACACCTTTTATGGGGTACTGTGTTAAATGTTACAACAAAATACCTTGTGATATATTGCAATTAAATGAAAGGAAATTTAAAACTCATATTAAAAGTAAACTTTGTAAACAAGCGTATTACAAATTAGAGGATTATATCCAAGATAAGAATGCTTGGAAACATGCTGGTCCTGCTCCATAGGACAATCTAGAGTCTAGGCAAAATCAAACTGGTTGCTAATTGAATTGTATAATTTATTAATTATATTTATGACATTGATTTACACTCAGTGATTACTTTAACTCACACACTGACTCATTACTTGTTAATATTGTAGGAAAATCGTACCTATACTTACTTTTACAATGTTTGTAAATGTGTGAACACCATGTATCTATCACAGATTTAATTTATCAGTATTGCTTCAATTTGATTCTGTTTACCTATTTTGGTATGGTAATTTTATTCTGGGTGCATCGTTTTCACACATAATCATATAATGAATGTACTATGTTAAATATTGTACTTGAAACATTTTAAAAGAGTGACGGTGGAGCTTCTTGCCCATTCTTCTCCATACGAAACTACATTTTGGAAGGGGCGAATAGAATCAATTCTATTTTAATGTAAATGTTGACGTTCAAAAGTGCCTTTTAAGTGCCTATTTGAAATAAAGGCTTTGACTTTTGACTTTTGTATTTTTAATTTGTTAATTAAATATCGCACGGTGGTAAGGAACCCATTGCGTGAGTCCGATTAGCACTTGGTCGGTTTTTTTATGTCTTAAGTCAAAGAAGCTTCACTAATAGGAAAATTTAATGGTTTTCAAAATATGTGAGTGGTCATTGAACACATTTAAGTAGCAAATCGATAAAAATACTTAATTGGATACAAATCGCAGTATAAATTAATACATACACCTACAAACATGAAAACTATTGAAATTTTTCGTGATATTTAATAACTATGTAACAAACACACAAACAGCATACAAAATTTCTAAAATAACATCTTTTACAGTTTTATATGAAATGATTATATTGTAAGCCAGTTATTATGTAGGTGATAGAGAGAGATAGAATTATAGGTGTTAAGTACATTCCCAGCTTTATTTTAGAAGTATAATCTATTTGAATCGGATGCTTTTTTACAAACAGATTAAGGTTTCTTATACTCTTTGTCATCGGCGATTGTGGATCTAAAATCAAATAACGAAGTTATAAGAATAAAAGTAAAATAAGATTTTAAAAAAAAACTTAATTTATTAATTTAATTTCACAATTAAATGTTAGTGACAATTTTAAGTTATTTAAATAAAAAAAAATATTAGTTATCTAGTAGTACATAATATTAAATTATATAATAATTTACAAAAATTGGCAGGCGTATGCCAGCAGTAGTCAGAAGAAGTAAGTTCCATGTTTTGACATTTCTAGGTAGGTAAGCAATTCGAAAAAATAAAGTAATTTTTGCTTTAAGACTTAATAACGTTTTAGACAAAATGAGAAAAAGCTATATATACAAAGATGCAGTACACTTACTTATTGACAGAGTGTTGTATAATTTCGATAATCTTCTATTTACTCTCAAACTTTCACTGAAAAGATTTTGGCCCGCAATCATAACGAAGCACGTATAAAATATTGAATATACCATAAAATGTAAAATGACCATAATGCCAATGAGTAGTTGAGGATCCTGTGAACAGAAACAAAAATGGAGTTGTAAGAAATGTGGATAACTTGCGGAATAAATAAAATACGCAATAAATGAAATATTTACATTATTTACCAACGCATTGAATAACCCGTACGATGATGTAATATATATAATTAAAGATAGGACCAACGAATACAACATCTGCAAGAAAACGCATAAAAATGGATTATTTTTTTAAACCACTGTAGATTTATTGAATTTTTCTTCTTAATATTACATTTTGGATTGAAATGCCTTAATGCACGACTGGCGAATGAAAGCTAGACTAATAAAATAAGTGTAACATTTCGACCTTCGCGACACTTTTCAAGAAAAAAGAGCAAAAAACTAAAAAAAAAAACATATAAAAGATTCAAATGATCTTCAAGAATTTACCTCAACATAAAAGCAAACTGACAGATTTCTGCTGCAACTCAATAAGCATTTAAACTGTATTGCCCACTGTTCCACTTGTTCAACCGTTAGAAGATCATTCCATTCTCCGCTATCTGCGCTTAACCTCTTTTCGATATCATTGTACTTTACTTGAATATCCAATATACAGCTGTTCAGACAATTCAGCAAATTTTTAATTATTGTTATGTAAATATACAAAACTGCATGTTCAAAAATAACGCGTTCTTCTTGTATTAAATGCGCCAATATTAATATCAGGACATTCAAATTAAGCTCCTCATTTTTTATGAACACTTTTAAAAGCAATTTGAATAAAAACAATAATAAAATCGTGATAGGAGACACTGCTGTGGTAATCACATATATAATTTTCAACTTTTTGGAACATTTGATGTAACTCGGTTCGTTCTGGAAGTAATTGTGCAAGGACATAAAGTTTTCCATGAACAGTTTGTAAGAACATGAACGAAGAATACTACTTAAAATAATAACTGGACAACTAAAGATTTTTACAATGTGAAATATTTGCACCATTTTGTAAATTCGTACATTTGATTGTTCAATAATAACCTTAGTATTATTAAATAGAATTATCACCAATATCACAACTTCAAAAGTAACATGCACTTTACTGAACATTTTGGGATATTTAGACAGAAATACATAATTTCTATAAACTCCTCTTAAATTTTCGGCTTTTGTTAACGTTTTTAATAAACTTCTTGCCACCATATTGTAGCTTGGTTTGTGCGTTTTGTGAACGTTACAATATATAAATGGATTAGACACTTACATTTAAATAGTATGATTATTATTAAAAGGAATTATTAAGTAATAACTTACATCATAATCAGCAGACTACAATCAATCGGCAGGCTAAAAGTCTAATTAAATGCGTTATATCATTAAATATATATTATATTATCTACTGTATTCATTAACTATATAAATACAGAAATATGCATTTATCAATTTTAATATCAGTTTTAGTAAAATATGATAAAGTACACAACTGTGACGCTGTATCGGCGTAAGTAATTAGTAGATACTTTGTTTCTTAAAAAAAATATGAAATTTATATGGACCTGGGTCCTGGGTCCTGGGTCTGGGGTGTGGGGTGGGTATGGGTGGGTGGGGTTCCGGAATAAAAGGAAATTAGACAAATAAATAACTGGTTTATTGTATTAATGTTATTAATGAAAATCAAAACTAGCATGGCCAAGACAAGCGGCATACTTTTATTTTTTTTTGGGGGGGTGGGAAATCATCAAATAACTTCTCCCGCTCTGGGTGGAGCGGGAGGGCGTGTCAGACTTTTACTGACTAAAACCCACCCGTGTTCCCTCAGTTGCCTGTGTGCCAGGGGCCGCGGTATCTCTTTCGAACAACCCGCACCCAAGCGGCATACTTCACACGCGAATTAAAATACCTTGTACAGGTTATATATTGTGCAGAATACAAGTCATCGACAAAATCATTTTGTGACTGTGTAATTGTTGCTATTACAAGAAAGAGCAAAAATAAAATAAACTCAAAATATTATGGGGGTACAAGAAACGTGTTTTTTTCTATGTAGTTTTAAATATTTTACGGTGGTACGGAACCCTTCGTGTGAGTCCAATTCACACTTGGCCTATTTTTTCTCACATGTTAAGTCAATGAAGCTTCACTCACGGGAAAATTTAATGGTTTTCAAAATATGGGAGAAATCATTGAACACATTTAATTAACAAATCGATTAATTTACTTATTTAGATACAAACCACAGTATAAATTACTACATACACCTACAAACTAACATAGACCTGAAAATTATTGTAATATAATAACTATGTAATGTTTTACAAACACACAAACAACATACATAATTTATAAAATAACATCTTTGCAGTTTTATATGAAATGATTATATTGTAAGCCAGTTATTATGTAGGTGCTAGAGAGAGATAGAATTATAGGTGATAAGTACATTCCCAGCTTTATTTTAGAAGTATAATTTATTTGAATCGGATTTTTTTTTACAAACAGATTTAGATTTTTTATAGTCTTCGTCACCGGCGATTGTGGATCTAAAACCAAATAACGCAGTTAAAATAAAAATAAAAAATACTTAATTTTAAAAAAAGGTTTCCTAATTTATAACCTTTATTTTACATTCAAATTATATGGTTTTTTTTTTGGGTGGGAAATCATCAAATTATTTCTCCCGCTCTGGGTGGAGCGGGAGGGCGTGTCAGACTTTTACTGACTAAAACCCACCCGTGTTCCCTCAGTTGCCTGTGTGCCAGGGGCCGCGGTATCTCTTTCGAACAACCCGCACCCCAGGCAGGCATCGGCCCTTGCGGACCCCACCATTTGGTGCTGACATCTCTTTAAGGCGCGCGTGGAACACAACGAGCCGTCGACCCGGGCTTGGTAATAATATCTGTGTTATTTTGTGTTTATTTGTGTTTAACGTAAAACGTTTAACACAAATAAACACAAAATAACACAGATATTATTTAAAAATTGCTTGAAATGAGAACAAGCGAAACATACAAAGATGCAATACACTTACCTATTGAAAGAGTGTTGTATAATTTCGATAATCTTCTATTTGCTCTCAAACTTTCACTGAAAAGATTTTGGCCCGCAACCATAACGAAATACGTAAAAAATATTGAATATACCATAAAATGTAAAATGACCATAATGCCAACGAGTAGTTGAGGATTCTGAGAACAGAAACAAAAATGGAGTTGCAGGAAATTTAGATAAGTTGCGGAATAAATACCATGCGGAATAAATTAAATATTTACATTATTTATCAACGCATTGAATATTCCGTACGACGATGTAATATATAAAAATAAAGACAGGAACAACGAATATAACATCTGAAACAAAACGGTCACTTTTTTAAAACCACTGTTGATTTAACGAATTATTCTTCTGAAGATTGCATTTTGGATCAAATTGCCTTAATGCAGACTGGCGAATGAAAACTAGACTGAAAGTAGTGTAACATTTTGACCAACGCAACACTTTTCAAGAAAAAAGTGTAGAAATGCGAATTAAAAAAAAAATCTGTAAAAGATTTAAAAAAGGATCTTCAAGAATTTACCTCAACATAAAAGCAAACTGACAGATTTCTGCTGCAACTCAATAAGCATTTAAAATGTATTGCCCACTGTTCCACTTGTTCAACCGTAAGAAGATCATTCCACTCTCCACTATCTGCGCTTAACCGCTTTTCGATATCATTGTACTTTACTTGAATATCAAACATGCAACTGTTCAGACAGTTCAGCAAGTTTTTAATTATGGTTATGTAAATGTACAAAACTGCATGTTCAAAAATGACGCGTTCTCCTTGTATTAAATGTAGTAATGTTAATATCAGGACGTTCAAATTAAGCCCCTCACTTTTTATGAAAACCGTGAAAAGCAATTTTAATAAATAAAATAATACAATCGTGATAGGAGCAACTACAGTAGTAATCACATATATTATTTTTAACTTTTTGGAACATTCGATGTAAGTCGGTTCGTTCTGGAAGAAGTTGTGGACGGACATAATGTTGCCCATGAAGAGTTTGTAAGAACCTGAACGAAGAATACTACTTAAAATAATAAATGGACTACTAAAGATTTTTATAATGTGAAATATTTGTAACATTTGGTAAATTCCTACATTTCTTTGTTCATCAATAACCTTAATATTATTAAATAGAATTATCACCAATATGACAACTTCAAATATAACATGCATTTTACATAACATTTTGGGATATTTCGAAAGGAATACATAATTTCTATAAACTCCTCTTAAATTTTCGGCTTTTGTTAACGTTTTTAATAAACTTCTTACCACCATCTTGTAGCTTGGTTTGTGCGTTTAGTGAACGTTACAGAATTGAAATGGATGAGGCACTTACATTTAAATAGTATGATTATTTAAAAGGAACTGTTAAGTAATTGCTTACATCATAATCAGCAGACTACCATCTATCATTCTAAATTGAATGATAGATGGTAGTCTGCTGATTAGACTTGAACTAGAAAAGGCAGGCTAAAAGTAATTGCGTTATCTCATTAAATATAACGATACTAATACAGAAATATGCATTTATCAATGGTTAATATCAGGTCTATTCCTCGTTTTATCTTGCCTATAATATATTTTTTTTGGTTTTTCGATAAATCGAAAACATGTCGCCACTATTAAATGGGGCGACTGCATGATGTGCTACGCGCAAATTTCGGGAGTACCGAGATGCGTACTCCCCGCCCTGGTCTCGCCTACAATATTTTTTTTAGCCTATATTATCTAATTGCTGGTCAGAGTTCTTTCTGAGCTGGCCCCGGCGACGCCGTCTATCTTCAGGCACCCATTGTGTGTAGTAATTGCCCAGTGGTCATCATGTTTGCAGCCGAGCTGACCCGCCCAACTCAATTCATTCCTCTACATACAATTTTTTTTTAATTTCTTAACAGAAAAAAAGGTTAGTTATTGGCGATACATTAAAAAGTATTTCGATAAGTTGTGGTTCTAAAGGTATTAAATTAAAAACAAGCACGGTGGTTTATTGATTAATTAGATTTATTACAATTAAAAGATGTATTGTGCGTATATCATAAAACACTCAATGCTTTTTCACCACAAGTCACTGGCCTAGCTCATAAACAGCTAGATCAGTGTAAAAAATATATATTGTGCTGTTTGCCCATATACACGCGGATCATGTCGGGGTGAAAGATTATCTTATATGAAATGATTAAACTGCAAGGTAATAATCACGTAAGTTATTGAGAAAGATAGAACTATAAGTAATAAGTACATTCCCAGTTTTATTTTCGACGTATATTTTATTTGAATTGGGTTTACTTTTACCAGGAGACTTAAATTCCTTAAACTTTTTACCGCTGGCGCTTGTGTATCTAGAACAAAATAATGAGGTACTTTATATTTACTGTATAAATTAAAGATTTATAAATGTTACAAATTCATCATTTAATTGAAGAATTCATCGAAGATCTTTCTTGCTAAAAGTATAATATTAAAATCATGAATTGATATCAGGAAGCTATGAATGGCACAAAGGGGAGAAGGCTTACACTCAGCAATATAATTGCCAATTATGGTGATTATGATTTGATACACTACCATAAGGACTATTAGGTTCATTTTCTTGGCTATTTCATAAACTTTCCGTTAAAACCGAGGAGGGTAAAGAACTGAATTCAAGATGATTTGGCACACGAGCCATTTGAAATTAGGCTGTGGACTCAACTTTGATTGAATGCAAACCAAAATCAGAAGGGACAGGAAGCAAATAATAGCCGATGTATTAACATTCCACTTGACACCAGGGATTGACACGATTGACAGTTCATTTCTAGTTCTACAGTTGTCATGGTGAAATTTTTACAGAGCAGACCGGCTGAATAGGCCTTCTTAAAACAGTTGCAACAAACATCGGTAAGGTATAGAAAATAGTAATGGTTGAACATTGTACCTATTAACTTTGAGTGACTAGCATAACTTGGACCATAGCTACTAGCGTCGCCAACAAGTTACCGACAGCAAGCCGGATGAAAGCTGCTGAGAATCGAGTTGAATAGCGTACAATTCGAGAGGCCTATGTTCAGCAGTGCTCTGCTAAAGACTGATGATTAGACGGGTGACTGCTTTGAAATATAAAATATATACTTACTTATCGACAACGTATTATATAACTTTGATAGTTTTCTTTTTGTTCTTGCACTTTCATTAAGAAGATTTTGACCAGCGCCCATGATCAAATATGGACAAAATACAGAATAAAACAATAAATATATTATCATGAAAACGCTCAAATATTTAAATTCAACCTGTGAAAAAAAAAACAGTACTGTAGCAAATGAAGACAAAGAAAAGTAGGTGAAGATAATCTGAAGTCAATAATTACATTCGAATTAATTATTATGTTGGAGACTCCAGATGCCGTAGTGATATAATGCATAATGGCCAATATCAATGAATAAAACATCTGAAAATAAAAAAGACTTGTCAATATCGTCTTTGTCTAGACAAAATTTCAAGATCACGGAAACCCGGATATTTCATCATACAAATAATTATCTTATGGTACTTACCAAAGCGTTAAAGCAAACTGATATATTTCTGCTACAACTCAATAAGCATTTAAACTGTGTAGCCCATTGTTCCACTTGTTCAACTGTGAGAAGATCATTCCATTCTGTGCTATCTGAGCATAAGCTCTTTTCGGCGTCATTGTACTTTACTTGAATTTCAAATATACTATTGTTCAAACATCGCAACAAATCTCGAACCAATGCTAAGTAAATGCACATTATTACATGTTCCAAAACAAAACGATTTTCGACAAATAAATCTGTTAGTTGTAACAGAATTCCGCTTACTTCAAATGTCATTTTCTTTTTAAAATAGACTTTGAGAATTGTTCCTGCTACTGTAAAAAATAAACTTGAGATACATGTCACTGCAGTCGTGATCATAAAAACGATTTTTAATTTTCTTGATCCTTTGATGTAAGTCGGTTCGTTCTGGAAGTAATAGTGCACAGACATAAAGTTGTCTATCAACAGTTTGTAAGAATGTGAGTTTAGAATACAACTGATCATGATCACCGGACCACTATAGTGGTTAAGAAAGTGAAATAACTCAAACATATAGACGATTCCATTTAGATTTTTGTTTGCGGTCATATGATTCAAGTTGAATAAGGAAATGGCTGAAAATACGAGTATTTCAATAACGATACGTATTTGACTTAACATTTTACGACTTTTAGATAGATCGGTGTAATTTCTATAAATCCCTACTACATTTTCAGCTTTTATCAACATGTTGATTACTGTCTTACCCACCATCTTGTAGCTAAGTGAGAGCTGTCGTTTAGCTATTGTTTGAGTATGTAAGTAGATATGAATTGGGCACTTAACATAAATAAGGTTGCGACTAATAGATTATAAGTCTCTATATAGTTTACAGTAAAGTCACTGTTTTCGTCTGTCTGTTTCTACGCTTACTTCTTCTAAACCACGCAATGGATTTTAATACGGTTTTTATCGTTATTTAGAAAATTTCTTCCGGAAGGTTTGTCATGTACAAGAACATGCATTTAACCTATATTATGATTTGTAATGATGGCGTAAAATACATATTTTTGGGCGTTTACATTGCTAACGCTCGCGATAGATGTAATTAATGTACAACAGAATTATACATCTTTAAAATGTCTTAATCATAAGGATAACTCACAGTAACTATTTTTATCTTATACACATTATTATTAATGGGTTATTACGATGCTATTTTAAATAAAATATTAATCCTTATCCAGTTAGATACGTTGTGTATTTAATCTACATCAAAATCGCCCATTACAGCACATTTTTAAAAAGAATATCGCGAAAAGAGTGGTCGGTCGGACGGCAAGCTCGGTCACACTGTACACCCGTGCAAAGCCAGGTCGGGTCGCTAGTCATCTATTTTAATATAATTACCAAGTCACAAATGGTAATCTATTTGATAAAACCTAAGATTAAGCGTCTGGCGACACCGCGATATGTAGACTCATCATAAATTATCTAAAATAATATAACAAAAAGGTTACATTGTTTGTTTGTAAGTAATCTCTGGAGCTACTGATCTGATTACAATTTTTGTTTCATTGTTTAAAACTACACCATTGTCGAGTGGAACTCGGCATAAAACATATCCTATGTGAATATGTTTGTGGACCGAAGTTGCGGGCTTAGGGTGGTTCTGCCAGGGGTGCGGGTTGTTTGAAAGAGATACCGCGGCCCCTGGCACACAAGCAACTGAGGGAACACGGGTGGGTTTTAGTCAGTAAAAGTCTGACATGCCCTGCCACTCCACCCAGAGCGGGAGAAGTTATTTGATGATTTCCCGCCCAAAAAAAAGGGTGGTTAGTTAGTTATTAAAAAGTATCTCTGTCTATCCATACTAACTCGGATAGACACGTGATTCGCTCAGTAAGTTTTGGAGAATAAGTAATACTACAAACTCTGTTAAGAACTACACATAACGATGATAAAACTTGATCAAACGACAAGAGTTCCAAGACTAAGTGGCATTGGCGATAACAATGGCGGAATAGTCAAAAATGTATTGGGCTGATTACTGATTATAAGCTACTAAAAAGCATTTGTCAATTCAGTTGAAAGTCATTGTACAAGTAAAAAACGCTTTAAAAGCGATTGCCACTTACCCTAGGCCCTATGTTTTAAGAGGAAGAGTATATAATATCTATTATATACAGGGTGTGGCGTAAATAATGGATAACCCTGAAACTGTCGATTGGCCAGATTATTATCTATCATTTACCCCATTTATATCGCCATACGCCATGGATCACCATTTATGTATCATAGAATTAATTTATCTGTATTGATTCAATTTAATTATTTTTACCTATTTTGGTATGGTAATTTTATTCTGGGTGCAACGTTTTCACACATCATTATATAATGAATGTACTATGTTAAATATTGTACTTGCAACATTTTAAAAGAGTAACGGTGGAGTTTCTTGCCCATTCT
This sequence comes from Antitype chi, assembly GCA_947359405.1. Lineage (NCBI taxonomy): Eukaryota > Metazoa > Arthropoda > Insecta > Lepidoptera > Noctuidae > Antitype > Antitype chi. Next base: position 4,780,365 of record OX375812.1, read on the forward strand.
TCTCCATACGAAACTACATTTTGGAAGGGGCGACTAGAATCAATTTTATTTTAATGTAAATGTTGACGTTCAAAAGTGCCTTTTAATTGCCTATTTGAAATAAATGATTTGACTTAATTAATTTTGGTGATAAATTATACTTATTTCTGAAAATCGGGTTTATGGTGCACTTTTCCTCATAAATGAAGTAATATTTTAAAACAAGATAAGGTCAGTGTTTCTTATCCAACTACTCTGAGAAGAAAGAAACACGTAAAAAACTCCGAGGTCATATTTTTTTTTCTCCAAAATACTTTAATCAAAAAAATTACAAATTTCCTATAACCTAACTTAACTAAAATGAATAAACTAAAACAAAGCGTCAAAAAACTCATCCGCATCACTTTCGACTGGTAATGTACCCAAGAGACTAGCGGAATTACCACGTTGTATAGCAATGCTCAGCCTCTGGCCAAGATAAAAACCAGTCCTTGGGTCACAGGAAGTGTCAACCAGCCGTTTGGAGATTTCCTTATAGAGAGCATGAGCACTCGGACCCCACAGCCCGAGGGTTTCAATCCCAAGCGGGTTGAAAATATAATTTTAAAATGTTGACAATATCTTGATCAGATCATGTGAGGATCATGCATATTAGTGTTCGAGATCTTCTATGCGTGTCGATGGCTATTTAAATAGAATCAGAAGAAGTGTCTTTCGAGGATAAATCCACACTGATTTGAGTGGACTTATCCATAAACCCAAGAATTACTTACTTACAGAAATTGTAGCAACAATATGCCTAATTATTATAACATTAAAAGTAATTTTAACAAAACATTGAATGTTAAAAGTATAGTTTGATAATTAACGACCGACTTATATCTACCTGTGCGTAAAGTAATTGTTATTAATTACTTAATTAATACTAATAATGTATATGGGACAATCGCGTGTGGTTTTTAGGTGTGTTTGTTCAACTGTGACTTCACTAAATTACCTGACCTTCTAATTGTCATACGAATGTTTGCGGAGCCAATTAAATTGTTTGTTTAATTAGATTTTTTTTTTATATCCTTAAAAATAATTAAATAATATTTTTTTTTCCATTTTAAGATAGGAGAGATGGCCTAGTTATTATTTATTAGAAAATCTTAAAATTTTATGCAAATTATTTAAAAATAAAAATAAAAAATTATTAGTGTCATAAATAGTATCTGGAAAACGTCACTTTATAGTTTACAAGTTTAATTCATCAGCAACCAACCAATGCATAGATTGCATTACACATTAAACCTATTAAAATACACAAAATAATTCTAAACTTGTTAAAAACAATTACATATATTCAAATCACTTACCCCTAAATATAACAATAACAATTCGTTCACAAAACACTAAACAACACTGAATATTTCCCCGCGCACAACTTTCCAACAACTCGGCTACGCGACTACGCCGCTACGAAGCTACGTGTAGCGCGCTACGCCACCAGAAGTCGACTGAGTGCTACACATGAAATTTGCTACGCCGCTACGCCTAGCCGGTGACGGATACTTAGCGAAACTAAAATAACTCGAATATTACATCTAATATTTTATACTTTATGAAAGAACAAGTTTCATCTTATTTGGTTTCTTGGTATGAAACTTTGTACATTAACAAGAATTTTCGTTCGGGGAAAAATAAATAATTATACTTGCGTAATAATGGCGGAATATGAGGTTATTATGACAGTAGGTACTTTATTAATATGGTTACTTTGTTAAGTAGTGTAGCATGAAAAAACATATTTTTTGGTAACTTCGGCGTCAAGTTCCTGGAATGATTGGAGTACCTGAAATGATTCTCAGATTCGCTGCTTGCTGTTATATAAAATAAAAACATTATTTGCCTAAGCAAATAATGTTTTTATTTTATATAACACACACAACACACACACAACAACAACACACACACACATAATGCCCACACACACACACACACACACACACACAACAACACACAATGACACATAATGTGGATTATTGTTACCTAAGTAACAATAATCCACATGATGTTAGTGAGTATATATAAGAAAGCCTAGAAGCTATGTTAGTGTGTTACAATTTACAAATAAGTATCTACTTTTGTAATCGTAACAATTAAACGAAATAATATGTAGATTTGTAAAATGCTATTTTTATGTTCAAGGATTTTAAACTGGAATTTAAAAAACGTTGCTTCGAGTTATCCTCGATTCGATTTCTACTCACTGCTATAAAATCATAATTATAACAGGCTCACTTAAAAAAAAAATTGTTTAAAAAACTGAAAAACACGCTTTAAAAACCAAACTAAAAAAGGAGAAAATAATTTAATTCAATTAAAAAGCGTGGGGTGATTTTTGAGGGATTTTTATGATCAATTAATTTCAAGCACCCCACGCTTTTTAATTAAATTAAATTATTTATTTTCTATTTTTTAGTTCTGCTAACTACAAAAACGTGTTTCTTTTTTCATTTTTCTCATTTTTTTTTAAATTATTGAATTGTCATCGGTCCTCGATAAGTTTACAAAGTTTCAATGAAATCTGACCGTTTAAAGTGGGTCAAAATCGCGCTCTAAGGAGTCGGTTACATACAAACAAACATACAAGTGAAGCTAATATAAAGCGTGTAAAAACAAAACTTGGTGTTAGCAAGAAAAAGGCAGTACATAAAACAACTTTAAAATAAGGAATAAAGTAGATATGATCAAATCCTCCCAGATTTATTTCCCTAAAATTATACAGATATTTAAACAGGCCACTTGACTAATAACTAAAGAAATAAACAAAAATCTTTTTAGTTTTTAGCAAATGAAGTACGTTTACGTGATGAAACCTGATGCTGTCGATCCTTGCGTCGAATACGAGAACGAGACTTGCGTGGCCCAGAACGTGTTTCCCGTTTTACAACACGAGTCCGGCTAGGTCTTCTGTAGTGATTCGGGATGGTGACTTCGGGATTTGCTTCGTGATCGCACAGAAGGCGTTAAACTAATAAGATCAAGAACGCGACAAATCTATTTTCAAAAATATACACCTATCATCATCATATGCCTAGCCTTTTCGGAACTATGTTCAGGTCAGCTTCCAGTCAAACTGGATTCAGCTGAATACTAATATTTTACATGGAGCGACTGCCAATCTGACCCCCACAACCCAATTACTGGGTAATACGATACCCCATGGTAAGACTGGTTGTCAGACTTTCGGGCTTCTGACGACCCGTAACAACTAACACGTCAAAGATCGACGAATGAGGGCCAGGACCTAGCGCTTCACCCAGCGCAGGACCCAGGGCTTAGCGTGCTGTCCGAGCCACGGAGGCGTCTTGGTATGTAAAGATGGGCATCCATCCACGAACCAATCGCGGCAGGCCGAGCTTAACCTGATTGATCGACCCGGGCAGCTATTATAACTTAGCCACAAGCCCCTTTTTAGACATAAATATTCTGATAACTTTTGTTAAATAAATACCTATTCAATTTCTATTTTTCCAGGAAAGTACTGTGCATAATTTAAATCTTTCGTCGAAAAACGTAGTAGTTCTAGGTTATTCAAACTATACGGTACAAACTTTGTAACAAAAGCAAAAATTAATTAGTAATGTTGTGTTGTGGTCATCAAAGTGTTGCGTTTAATTAGAACATGATTACAATAACGGTTTGTTACTGTACCACTGCAGGGAAGTCACAGAAGGCTGGTCGTATATAACAAGCAAAAATACACGCATAGACAAGCTTCAAGTACAGCGCATGTAAGCGCTCTCGACTGGCATCCTGTTCAGATATAACCTCACTGTACGGTTAAATGATAAATGATTTTATTTCTGTAAGTAGGATTGTACAAACACTTTTAAACGTCAATCATATTTTTTTAAATAGATGAGGTCGGCGTTTCTTATCTGACTACTCTGAGCAGAAAGGCCGAAACAAACTCAGAGGTAAAGGTTTTAAAGTCCAGATATAATCTTGGTCAGATCATGTGAAGACCATGTGGATTGGTGCCTGAAATGGTATTTTGAGTCGAGTGAAAAGTAATGGGCAATGCCCGTACTATCAAGGTTGTTCGCAATTCACATTATAATTTGAGTATAAATTGGTAAAAGAACCATCTATTTACCTTCAATTTGAATGTTTTTAGGGCTCCGTATTACTAAGTGTCCGCTATCCGTTCATTCGTCCGTTTGTCTGTCTGTTTGCGGGCTCTATCTCATGAACCGTAGTAGCTAGAAAGACATTACAAAGAAATAAATTACACATACACATAGAAATAAACTGCTATACAGTGTGTATTACTAATGCCGCTATAATATGAAATAATAAAAAATCAATATAGTTAAAAAGTATAGAGGTCTTCATGAAAGAAACGTGTTTTTTTAATTAATGTAGTATTACATATTGTATCGGTGGTACGGAGCCATTCGTGTGCGAGTCCGACTCGCACTTGGCCGGTTTTTAAAGTACTGGAATACTTCTGATGTTGTTGTACGTGTTATATATTAATATTATACGTTGAGGGTACCTCGATATAATGTTTTGTACGCAGACCTTACATATAAATAAATCAGTCATTATCTAGCAAGATCGTGTTTCACTTCATGGTGACAGCGGTGGGAAGATCGTGTTTCACTTCAGTACGTACGCGTCAATGTGTGCGTGAATCTGTTTTCTCTCGTAGTTTGGAACTGACCTTCTGTACTATTTAACTACACGGTGGCAAAAAGTACTTTTCATGGTAAACTAATTCAGGAGGGAGTTTTATAAATACTTCAACCTGTATTGCAATGTTTCACAAACAATATATTTCCTAACACCTACGCGCTGAAGTATTTTTGTAAACACACACACAGGCAACTGAGGGAACACGGGTGGGTTTTAGTCAGTAAAAGTCTGACACGCCCTCCCGCTCCACCCAGAGCGGGAGAAGTTATTTGATGATTTCCCACCCAAAAAAAAAAAACATCGGGACTGAATGCCCCGAAGGGGGTAGGCAGGCATTCAACTTTATGATACAGGCATAAGGTTCTTGTTCAATTGGGAAAATTTTACAGTTTGGGGTAGCGATGTGCTGGCGTCTGTACCTTATGTTTACAAACTAAAAGACTTCTGTATTAAGTTAGTGAGTTATTAATTAATTATTTAGATACAAAAACAAAGTTAGGAAGAACAATGAAGTTAGGTGGGAGTAGTAAATTGATCGATTAGGAAACTATTATTATGTTACGCTGATTGTCTTCTGGGAATTGATGGTATTGTTAGTTTAGGTTTGTTTATGTTTGTTTGGACATAAAATCTGGGTATGAAATTATAATGAAATGGTGTTTATTTCTGGAATTAGATCAAGATATCTTTCCACGTAACTTTTCAGCATTACCATCGTCAGCTGCTTCATCATGTCAGCTGAAGGACGTCCACTGATGGACATAGAACCGCATCCAGCGGATTCCTGAGGTCTTTACAAGGTCATCGGTCTACCTTGTAGGAAGCCTCCGTCCACTACATGTTCCGGTACGCAGTCGCCACTACAGAACCTTTTGACCCCATCGGCTATCTGTTCAGCGAGCAATATGCTCTGCTCACTGCCACTTTATTTTCACCGTTTTACTCAGACACCATTACTCTAGTGGACCCAGCATGCTGCTGCGCCATGCTGTGCCTACAACGCTGCTGTACATTTCGCGTCTGCATCACTCTACGAAGATTGAGGAAGTCGTGCAATAATTGAAAATGAAGACCAACTGGAATCTGAGGGTCGAAAGTTTGGAATCGCGCCACGACATAATTTTCAATTCATTCGTGGTACAAGTTCCAACCCACCATCTACAGCACTGCTTGAAAGAGGACTTTTGGCCGAAAGGTATCGGATATCGACGTTTCCGAGGACGGTTACGCGACAACTCGCAGCAAAACACGATGCCGACAATTTTACGTTTATGGATATAGTTTTAAGCTGGTTCTTAATATGTATTAGTTTATTATTATTGTTTAAGATTATTTTGTGTATATTATCTATGGGCCTTAGTTGCCTGATAGTAAAATGATTACGCATAATTAATATTTTTACTTTTTATGGTTTTTTAATGTAGTTTGGTTTGAATAAGTGGGTCACCAGTACACTAGTATCATTACCAGTGTTTCAATTTGCATTTTTGCCATTACAGATGCAAACATCGTGTGCAAACTGTGTGTACGTATAGAATACGAAATAATACATTATTATACTATGCTATATATATATCTTTGAGTTCTTTTTATTTGTTCATTGCTAAAGCTATTTTTACATCCAGTTCCGTGATATTCTGGGGCCGCCCTGTGAGTACAGCAAAGCCTGTTGCGGAACACTGACGGCCTGGCCTATTTCCCGTTATTGATAAGACAATGAGCCCGGGTGGCTCGATGCCCACAAGTCTCTTACCCTGATATGAAAGAAAGAAAGAAAAATAGATTTATTTGTCACAGAAACACGTGCATATAAAAAGATAATTATTCAAGTAGGTATGTTTGATATGTCTGGATAAACCCTAACAAAATAAAACATATTTGTTGTTTTAAAGTAGCGAAGTTTTAAGCTTTTTACGTTGTAGAGATCAGAAGGCCAATTCTCGTAATTAAAAACATTCACAATCTAGTGGCAGTCTCATCTCAGCGACAATCAAATGTCAAAAACTTGTCAAAAATGTATGGAAACTAGAGGTATTTTTGACAGATTGAGACTGAGATCAGACTGTGAACGTTCTTAAAATTACGAGAATTGCCCCTCTGAACCCTTTTGCAAATCGCACATCCTTATTACTGCCCCAAGTAACCTCGTAGCTTTCAATTCTCAGTGTTAAAGGAAACACGGTATTTAGGGGGAGTCTCTTATACCCTCGTTTAATATTATGGAGCAAAATAATTATGTCAACAAGAACAAATGTTTTGACTTCATAAAATGCAACTTTCACATTTACAATATTAGTAGAAGGTCGTAAAGTAAAATTGATTATGTTATCGGCCAAACCCGATTTCAGGCCAAACTAGTTTGTCCTAGGCCAAACTGGTTTATTAAGCCGGGGCACCCTGATTAAATGGATTAGGTTAGAACTGTGACCAAAAGGGCGCGAGCCGAGTGTTACCGGCCAAACCCAATTTCAGGCCAAACTAGTTTGTCCTAGGCCAAACAGACTTAATCCTACGCGTGATATGTCGCAGCCAACTAGCTTGATTAGCCGTTTCGTTAACAGCCTTTGGAAGTAACGCTCGCTGGCCGCTGCCGCGGCACCGCTTGCTGCGCTCGCTCGGCTCGCGCCCTTTTGGTCACAGTTCTAACCTAACCTAACCCATTTAATCGGGGTGCCCCGGCTTGCCAAACCAGTTTGGCCTAGGACAAACTAGTTTGGCCTGAAATCGGGTTTGGCCGGTAACAAATACAAAATAAGAATTATTTGGCATAAAAAAATGATCTTTTAGTTATGGAAATTTTATTTTTATAACCTCCTTCTAATTACACATCACCTAGATTAATGAATAAAGAGTTATATAAAACGAGGCATTTGCCTTGCAGAGGCTATAAAAAATGGCGATATGATATTATATATATAAAAAATGCCCATTTTGAAATTTAAAAACCCGCAATAATAAAGCAGATAAATGGTATTCTATTTGTTTCCAAGAAAACACACCGCCTTATTAACCCCACGAAACGGACCACCCAATGGGGCAAGCAAAAGGAAAAAGTTAACAAGTCCGTGAGAAATTAAATTACCGGAATGTTGTTTTCTCAGCAGAGATGGGTTAAGTGCCCCTCGCATCGTAATGGCAATGTTCGATGGTGCTTATTTCGGGTACTTTGTTGATTCAGAGGTTGAAGAGTTTTCGGCATCTCTTCCGCATTTTAGGGTTACTTGTGCGCAATTGAATTTAAATGGACTAGACGTTGTTTTTGGTATGAAATTACGAAGTGTGTCCGAACAGAGTATTGTTTCCTTAGATTCTTTAATAATGGTTAGTCCGCATACGCTTAGTATTAAATTACTAAGCGTGTACGGATTGCGGACTGTTCTCTTAGACTCTTTAATAATGGTTTCACAGTTTGTTCACAAATGACAGTCTGTAATTTATAAAACGATTTATAGTCTTAGCTTACTTTCTGTATAACTATCAAACGTTAACATAAAAACTTTTTCCAAAAAAAAAAACAACCGACTTCCAAAAAAACACTACGAAGTGAAAAATAACTTTAATTTCGGAAGTCGTTGTCTTTGGAGCTGTATTTTAATTTTTTGTCACCACCTTCCGAAATTAAAGTTATTTTTCACTTCGTAGTGTGTTTTTAGAAGTCGGTTGTTTTTTTTTTTTTGGAAAAAGTTTTTATTTTTCATTTTGTAGTGGTTCACATGTGCTTACCCCTTCACAGCATACCGGTGTGATGTTATGTTATGAACTGGTGTAAGCAATAGACAGAGATGAGATTTCAGCAATCCCAGTCCATTTGCTATCATTTATTGAGGAGTTCCGTTGCCTATCTCCAAAGTTCTTCATCAAATCTTCACCAAATTGAAATGAGACCACTACGAGAAAGTACTCTTCCAAAAAATACCTAAATCGCTTTGTGTGCCTATAAAATTTGAAGAGTTCTCCCTATTTCTCCAGGATCCCATCATCAGATCCTGACTTGATGATCATGGGACCACCTGGGAAGTATACCCTTTCAAACAAAAAACACAAAATCCAAATCGGTCCAGCCATCTTCGAGTAATCGGGGAACATACATAAAAAAAACTTTAAAAAAAGGTTCCGACGAATTATTGATAACCTCCTCCTTTTTGAAGTCGGTTAAAAAAGCTCTTCATCAAGAAACTGTCACATCAAAACTAAGTCCAATTTTGAACGGAATACATTACGCCTTGTTTTTTGTGAACGGGCTAGGCAAAGGTATTCCTATATTAGTAGGTACCACATTTCGCTAATTATGTTGTAAGTCTGAATCCAAACTCCGAGCTGCTGCTGAGTATTAATAGACACAATACAACAGACAATAACACACAAAATAGAACAATATGTGCTATATTCTTAAAATACTCTTCAATTATTATTATACAAACAAGTAATAAGGAGTAAGTTTTCATTCATAAATCTCTTCATAAATTGTGTATAATGTTGAGCGGCTTTTATGTCAGACAATGCCAGAAACAGGCAACTTATACAATACTAGCAGTTCGCCCGCGACTTCGTCTGCGTGGATTTTGAAGATACAGCCCATAAGTATTACTCACTGATATTGTAGGTTTCAATAGGTGACAGAATTTTATAAAAATTTGTTTATGTAGGTATCTAACTAAGTTAATTAGGTATTTAATTTAAAGCTACCCAGTATACAATGTTTGAGGTTGTTTTATTTTCCGGTAACAAATAATCTGGTTTTCAGTCGATCCAACTCGTGATAAACTACCATATAACTGCCCATGGGTAAAACATTATTTTCATAGGTCAATGCCAACCAAAGAGAATGCAAACATTGGGACATAGGGACAAATCCCTGGGACTTGTTAATAATCAGAACAAATGATGTTTAAACGGGAATCTGGAGTCGCTTGAACGATATAGGCAGCTCCGTGGGAATTATTGGAAGTCTCGGGATCTGCGCTAGCTGGCCAGCTCCTGGTCAGATGAGAATGGTTGCTGTAATTAAGTTGTCTTTTAAGTCATTTATTAGTAGGCGTGTGCCATTGCACAGGTTCGGTTGGCTTAAATTTCTTAAAATCGTCATAGGCTTTCCGACTTTCAATAGCAGTTCGTGATGGGTGGATTAAGGGAGTTTAAAAATTCTTACGGATAGTGGACTGCATCTTCAATATTACACATTGTATCAATGGACGTGTAGATTTTGACTTGGCCGGGGCACTTTAAAAAAAATTAAATTATTGATTTCATTGACTTTATCGTGCCTAGGTGAGACGATAGCCCTTGAACAAAGCCAATGTATGTCTCTATTTAGCACATAATTTTGATATGTACAGGTATTTGACATGAAGCGTCTGCCTTTGTAACCTCCACAGCACAGTTACACGGTAATACGACACCCCTTACACTTGGTTTTCAGACTTCTGATTACCTCAATATATGAAAAGATAAATCACACCAGGTTTATCTAATCTAGGAGAAGCTTTACTCTGCAATATTACCTATAGATACCTATGATAGCGTTATGTCTTTGCGTCGTTGAAACAAATAAAATATGATTAAACTTTTCTTAGCAGACATCATAAATAGGAGCACACCTGAAGCTGTCTGGTGGTCTACTTTGACCGAAACTCACAGGTACCGAAACCATCTTTATTTAAGTACACCCCGTATCTCATAATATCTACGTACTTAATAATCATAATGATAATGTGGGACGGATATACCATGACTCATAGAGCTCATGTCGGTATCAGTGTTGCGTTTGCTGATGACTTTTGGCAAACACTTCCCTTTGCCACATAAGAGACGTGCGGACATCATCAAGGCGTGTCTAAAATCATCGCCTCAATGGAGTATAATTCAAACCCTAAATTTACGCACTAACATGAGAGCCCACCCTAAATACGGGTAACGATTTTCCACAACAGCTGCTTAAAGTTGTAGAAGGGTCTTTTTTTTCTCCAACCTTGGGCACTAACGCTCCGGAAATCGTTATAAATGAGAGTCTGGGTCGTATAATTCACAGTCTGCAGCAACCTTATAGATGAACTGCATCTCTAAGTTGCAGTGACTGAGTTTCTCATCTCCTTAAGTGTTCGATCCACTGCTTCGAAATGAGCTCTATGAGTCATGGTACATTCGTTCCATATTATCAACGACGTACCTTGTAAAAACTAACTAAGGGGGCCATTTTTAATAATCCCATACTTTTTTAATACATAAAAGCTATCTGATAAAATATAAAAGATAGAAATATGGTATCGTGAACTGTTTTGTAGATCTTATTAAGGCAGACCATGTTGCCTTACATTATTTTCAATTATATACAACTGTTTAGGCAGCGCATGCAAATACAGGTCCAGTTGAAAACCAGCGTCAGGCACTAGTTGTCTAGCATTTATGCTGAACTGGGCCTTTTTAGCGCAGCCGTGAGGCACACTTTGACGCACTTTACACATTTTGTTGATTTGTTTAATTTTATTATTTTGCTATATATTGTGTGCCTTTTTTGGTCTGTGCTAAATAAATGTATTTTCTTTCTTTCAAATAACTCTGTTTTAATCCGCCTGATTAGAAAAACATTGTGATAGCTCGGCTAATATGCAACCTATAAATATAATTTATAGCCTATAGCACTCACAAATAATGCACCTTTCAACCAGTGATTTTTTTTTATTGGACCATTAGTTCCGGAAATTACCCCTACATACAAACTTAATTAAATTTTAGCTCTATATAATATTAAGTATAGATATGTATGTTTAACTTAAAACTGCCTGAATATAAAAACGTATGGGTATATTTGTGTTTCTGCTAACAGCTGTACTGAATTGGGTTAAGGGTCAATGAAACACAGCACGATCCTTGTTCGCCGAAATACTCTCAACGGGCTCGGATATCCAGCTATATAATACTGAGGACAACAGGAGTTTACATAGAAACTGTACCATTGATAGAGATAGTGCATTTCTGTTTCAAAAATACCTACATGTGATTTGTTGAAGGTGAATAGATGAAGTCTAACCCATCACCAATTGTAGTATATATATTTCATAGGGATGAATGTATGTTAACACCGTAGAGTAAGAAAGCAATGTATTTTTTTTTAAACCAATCCAGCACCCTAATTGTGTAACACGCGATTAATCATAATCGGTTTCATTTTGACAGTTCAACAATATTCATTGCGTTATTTACGTTGCTGAGCAGATACATTTTTCTAACATATTTAGCCATCTGTTTCAAAACGAAACAGATTATGATTAATCTTGAATTACGCAATTAGGAAGCTGGTATTTTTTGCAGACTTTAAAAACCTGACATGCACTGAGAGATGGGAATAGTATTGGTTTGTCCTTTTCCGTTACGTATAAAAAATGTGTGTGCTTGGAAGGGAACGAAGCGCCAGGAAAGCAACTGCTATAAATTCGGAGTTGAAGAACAAGCGTAAGGAACTCCTTACGCTTGTTCTTCAACTCCGAATTTAACATCGTTTACTCTATCTCTAACCATGAAAACGACACCCATGATAAAAATAAATAAAATTAGCATAGACGCCATCTTAGATTATTATTTTGACCTCCATAATGGCGTCAGCACCCTCGAAAACCATAAAAACCACACTCAAGATAAAAAATAAATTTAAATTCGCAGCCGTCATCTTGGATTGCCTTGTTGACCTCACTTTATTGGTTTCAGCACCCTCGAAAACCATGAAAACTATAACACTCTCTCTCTGTCTCTATTATTTATAGTAAAAAGTCGAATGAAGAGGGAATAATGCTTTTTCGTTACGTGACGATTTTTATTCGACCACCACGCCAAATTAATTAAATAACTTTGTTTCAGTAACTTAATACTATATCTCTTTGTTGTGAGAAGAAAATGGAGCTACCCAATGTCTATGCTTTACTTTGTCTAAGGTATATCTCATGCATATTCAGTAGAGAGATAGCTGTCACTAATGTCAACTGTCAGTTCACAAAAAATGGAGGGAACAGTTAAAAGTGAAGCGTGCTTGCACTAGAGGCTTGGTGTGGTGATGAGTCAGTGTGTGTCAGCTTAAAAATGGGATCAAAAGGATTCAATGCCAACTAATCTATATTGGAGAAGAGTTATTTAACTTTAAATTGACATAATTGGCATTTATCATATTCATTAGCAATAACTACAAGAGTCGAATGATATACATAGATCTCTTAAACATCAATTCGATACATTAGATACCACCACCAATAAATTCAATGTCCTTGGATAGAAATCCCACTTTTCTGTTTAATAGCAGATACATAACAGTACATACAGTACATTTGGTATGGTAATTTTATTCTGGGTGCATCGTTTTCACACATAATCATATAGTGAATGTACTATGTTAAATATTGAACTTGAAACATTTTAAAAGAGTAACGGTGGAGTTTCTTGCCCATTCTTCTCCATACGAAACTACATTTTGGAAGGGGCGACAAGAATCAATTCTATTTTAATGTAAATGTTGACGTTCAAAAGTGCCTTTTAAGTGCCTATTTGAAATAAATGCTTTGACTTTGACTTTGACATACCTACCGTACGATGCCGAAGAATTATAAAAAGATAGGATACAGAAATGATACAAATGTGAAATCAACCACGTTCTCCACAGATACACAATGAGACAATTTAGTAAATTTTAAGACTAGCGTTGTAAATAATAAAAAAGAGGAATACCATCATTATGCAAAGACACTATAACGAAGTGGGTCGACGGGCAAACGAATCTTGTGGCTATGACTTAGGGCTAAACATGTACACACGATTCGACGTCCCATCGTGGCACGTCACAACGTCGCCGTCACCGTGTCACGATGCGATATCATGTCGTGCTTATGTGTTTTGGCCCTAAGGGCAAATAGGCGCCGGTTTTTGGATTTATCGTACCTATCAAAAATATAGATAACGGAATAAAACTGGAACCACAGTTTCTTATACAATATTTTTAAACCAACTGTTTATATCCCACCATAAAAAGATTTTATAGCTGAAGTAATAAAACACACAGTTGTTATTATGTACTCTGTGAACCTACACAGTCTATAAAAGTCCAGTAAATCGAACATAGTTTGTAGTCAGGGTAATGAAATCCAATGAAAATATTTCTTCGGCTACTTGACAATATAATGTAAACCGCATTTTATGGCTAGGAAACTTAGAACGCTTATTAAAAATGCGTCTAATACTTTGTAGATTTATTTGGCTAACCAAATAGATAAGCCAGAACTAAACTTTATAGTAGGTACAGTCTTAGTTAATTCAGGGTGGTAGGTACATCGACGCACAATCTGTTACCAAGGATTGTGAACCCTCTGCGTTGAAAGTTTTCGTCTGTTATAAAAAGGTATTTAAACTGCCGTACATTTTGACCGCGTAGGTATTTCACTTTTCTATGAAACAATTTTTTTTTTTCATAACCGACGAAACATTACTACGCTAGGGGGCTCTAGACTTATTGTGCTGAATTCATGGTTTAGCTTTTTGTTTAATTAGCTTGGGAGTCGATCTCTGTACCCCTGTATAATACTAACAGTATAGTATAGAAAATAACGACACAAGAACACTGTTAGTAGTTTTCCACACAATAACAACAAAATAAAATAAAAAATACTTAAGTACGCATTTTTTATCTGGATATTTTTTCTCGCGGCACTGAGCTGTCAAATACAATACACGTTAAACCATAGACACGACCTAGATGTTCACAGTACCTCATATTTATTCCATAGATAATAAATATGATTTTTTGTGACTGTAACAATTGTATTCCTTTAGGAACGGACAAGCGTAGTGGAGGCTAGGCAAAAACATTTTTGGTTAAAACAAGAAACAGTAGAATCACTCTCTATGATACTGGTTTAATGGTTAATTATAAACATTTTTCAGAGATATGGACCTATGCCTCCACTACATTGAACAATTTTTAAGCTTAAAATAGTCCTCGTTAATAAAAAAAAAATACTGTGTAAACCTTGCGATTTTTTCCAATGTAATTTAATGATAAAAATTCAGAATTGTTAATTATCATTCGATATTTCAGTGAAAATATGAGCACGGGTTTCTGAACATCATTTGAACGGCTGTTGCCAAAAATAATCGATTGCTTAGCAAAATTGTTGAAATTGCACTAAACTCTTAATATAGAGAGTATCATCGCAGATTTATCGTGCTGTCCATGCCACAGCTTAGTAGCTTGGAAAACAATATCTATTGTACGGTATGACTGATTAAACGAGGGACACAATTCATGATCATAGGAAGGTAATGAATAAAATAATAAGTCTTCATTATAACTAAAAGAAAACATAGAAACAGAAATAATTACTTTTATACACGTTAAAAACATCAACTCCATCCTATTAGGATTTCCTGCAGTTAGGTAAAAAAATAGGGAGGGCACACGGCTGTTTCCTTTATAAGTTCGCAATCAGTAAACCATTTGGTTTAGGTGAATGGTTACTTCATTTTGAGTACCTTACATACTTTGATCTGATTCTCTTCGTACTTCAACAAAACTGGAGGTCTATTCCCTACGCACAAAATCTAATTCCTACTTCATATAACTTATCACATACGGACATAACATTAGCTTGAGGCCTGAACTAAGTATTAATATGTCTCCACGATTTGACAGTTGTCCTTACCGATGTGTTATTAATTAATTAATTATTACCCGCCTGAAAATGTTAATTGGTTGGGTGTAAGGTTCACTTCGAAGTTTCGGGCATGTTTCAGGGGGCCTACTTACAGAGTAGGCCCCTTGGGCAGGACAATCAAAACTGCGAGTGTCCAATGTTTGTGAATTTTAATGGAAAAACAGGTCAATTATTTAAATCCAATTTTCACATATGAAACGGGAATAAAATTAATACCCTGCTTCAATAATAATACAATGAAGTCCCACGTTTACTCACTCACCCTGTATATTCAATTCCAATTCAAAACACTGTGGAACTTTAGCCAATTTAATGCAATCAGTATTAGTGGTTTTAATATTCTGTGCAATTAGCGCGGTGCAAGCTTTGAAATATCTTGTGTGGCGAAATTTATTATTAATTTATTATTGCATATTTAATAACTTGATAGATCATTACCAAAGGCTTGTTTGGAATTTGATTATACCTACACTGATTTTAAGTGCATGTCAATAGATAGGTAGTAATTAGTAGTGTAAAGGATTCTCGATTTCTTTGGTCACAGTGCTCGTCGGGAACCATGGAGACCGCGTTTAGGTGACAGCCCACCAGGTCGGTCACCTAAACGCGGACTGGGCCGTAATTCACCACGTGCGGGTTGGCAGATGCCACACGTCTTCGAGTTTTTCATTCTAGGACAGGCCGGTTTTCTCACGATGTTTTCTTCACCGTTTTGAGACCAGTGGTGATGGTAATAATTTGCACAATATAAAGCGCTTGTCTAGGTTCGGAGGAATGACCTACAACTACGGCCACCACTTCTCTATCTTCCCGCCATTTAGACCAGTATAGAGGTATGAGGAACAGAATGTAGAGTTCGCTTATAACTATTGATAAAGGGAGGATCCTCCGACCAGATGGGTGTTGTGTCTGGTGGGCAACTGCCCGACGGTTGATGTCGGGATGTTGTACCTATGCGAGTCGCGCGGTAAACTCTGCCTGCGCGATGTAGGATTTCTGTGACGTGAGTCTTGCGTAGTTTACCCGTGGCATTGTAGATGGCGCCACTCCTCTTTTTGCATTTTTAGATATTGTTGCGAAGTATTTTTCTGTAGTGCCGCTACAAGCGAAGGCTGAACGCGGGAACTTCTGTTTAATTTATCATCATCTTCTGGCAGATCATCTCATACAGATTCCATTCACATTTTTTCTAGAAAATAGTGCTCACTTAACTGTGATGCAGAATTAGAGACTCCTAAATACATTTTTTAGCTCCGAACGTAATCACTAAGCAAGACTGCAAGACAAACCGATTAAAAAAAAACGAACGACGACAGCGTAAAGAATAAACGAGAATATTCCATCCACAACTTAATTAATTAAACAAACTCCAAAGCAAAATTAATCTAATATCTATGAAAATTTAATTAAAAAACAGCGGGGACTATAGTTAATTGAAGTTTTATATCACAAGTGTTACAAAAGTCGTTTTGAACTTGTTACACTGGAAGCGTCGGCGGCTGAATCTAAGCGGAAAACTTTAACTGGATCATTACCCCTTCCATTCAAGAAACTATTCTAATTCCGTGACCGTAATCGAGATTAGATTATCGATGTTATTATTGTCGGCTGAAATTACCGTAAATTGCGGTTTTAAGTAGTAGAAGGGGGAATAGTAAAGTTAATTGCCAAGGGGGCTATGTGAAGTCGTGTTTTTGTAACGTGGATCTTATGTTTCTTGATTGAAACTCTTATTTGAGTGTTTAAAGCGGCAATATTTTATTGATTTATGGAAGGTGAATGTTGGGTGCAGCAAAAGAGGCATGAAAATAGAATAAATGCGGTCCTTACGAAGTATATCTGGTGATAACCATGAGTGATAGGCTGAATGATGTGAAAGGGCAACGTTGTATTTTAAAAGAAGGTAATCACACCTTTTTTAAACTGCAGCGTTGCCTTAAAAAATTAAAAAAGCCTTTGTCTAGAATGGCCTAGATGTTGTGGTCATGTTGAGAAAATGAGTAAAGACAGCTAACAAAAGGTACATATAAGGCAGATTTGAGTGAAAATGCTGGGATGCGCCCCAGATGCATAGGTAATATAGTATTATTCACCTTTTTGGTGATGTTTTTCAGAAAAGTCATGTGCGTAGTACTTGCACCAAGCGTGACTGTATGACCAGCACCCTTATTGCGCAACGAACGATCAATCATATTCTGAATCATTTTGAAACAGATTGCTAATCCATTGCTTCATAATTATGTTCGAAAAATATGTCTGCTCAACAACGCAAATAACACAATGAATATTGTTGAACTGTCAAATTAAAACAGATTATGATTGCTCGTGTATTACGCAATTAGGATGCAGATGTGTGAACGTAAATTAACTAAAAGGAGTACCTATACATATAAGGACCGTAGCAGGTTTTGTAGTTTCTGCTTTATATTTGTTTATACTACACAATACGCACAGTACACTACATAACAGAATGTTAAAATATCTTTTTATTTTAACGCCCAATTGCTGTGAATATACGAAAAGGATAACAACTTTTTCCAAAAAAAAAAAACAACTGACTTCCAAAAAAACACCACAAATTGAAAAAAAACTTTAATTTCGGAAGTCGGTGACTTTGGATATGTATTTTATTTAATTTTCATGTCACCAGTCATTGACATCCGAAATTAAAGTTATTTTTAATTTTGTAGTGTTTTTTTGGAAGTCGGTTGTTTTTTTTTTTTGGAAATAGTTTTTATTTTTCGCTTTTTAGTTATGAACCTACCCCACACTAATTCGAAATGTCATCGTCCTTGGGGTAAAAACAATGCATATTTATGCGATAGCAGCAATCGAGGTTGATTTGCTGTAATTATTTGAAGAGTTCTGTTGTCTGTCTCCGAAACACTACATCAGATCTATATGAAATTTAGATGGAATAAATTTTAATGGACGACACGGGAAGCACCTGCTTTCAAATAAAAAAATAATCATCAAAATCAGTTCACCCAGTCGAAAGTTATGAGCCAACAAACATTTTTTTTTTAAAATACAGTCGAATTGAAAACCTCCTCGTTTTTTTGAAGTTAGTTAAAAATATTTTACTTTGCTCAATAAAGTTATTCCAATAAAATATCTAGAGAACTATGTCATGCAATCAACTCTTTTCCCACATCGATTTATTCAAATTCCCGTGAACACAGATCTCCCAAAAAACAAAGGCTTCACATTTATTTCCCCCACATTTCAACTACCAGAGCCTCGTTTGTCGCAAAATAGAGATAAAAAAAATACGTTTACATTACGACTTTGCCTTGTTTTCGAGATTTCAGTACAAAGGACGAGACTTTTTATTCAATTTGTCGCATCTTTGACACAAGTGTGACAAAGGTGGCTTGGTATTATTCCTCCTTTCTGCTAGGTAATGGTGGAAAGCTTTGCCGTTTTCACAATAGACTGGCAATAATAGGTTAGCAGGATATTCAGCCTGTATTTTTTTGTGGGCCGCCTTCAAATTTGGAATATCGAATTTTGTTTTTGAATTGTGATTGTCTTTTTTTCTTTTTCTGTGGTTAGGATTTCTTTAGGTTAAGGTATTTATAAAGATTAAACTTATTTGAGCGAGAAAAAAAAACAATGGCACTCCAGGGGTGCCGACAGAAGTGAAAACTTGAACAATTACGTGTGTATTTTTTAAATCGTCAGATTAAACAACGTTCAACGTTGTTCGTTCATACTTTCGTGTTGTCAGTGGTGTCGGTAACAGTGTCGCGAGTTCAATTGTTTTTTCCCATCTCAAAAAATGCCCAACGCGCCTAAAGAAGTTTTAACTTTAATTTTTGTAGTCCGTATTTCGCTTCGTGTCCAAGCTACTGCAATTTACCTATTAACTACTGAGCAAACGCTCCCTGTAAGAATGTTTAATTTATATCATTTATTAAGATAAATAAATAGATATTTTCATGTACGTAGTACAATACAAACATCGGGAATCGCCAGAAAACAGGTAATCAACAGTGGCTTTTCTTTTAGGACCTATTCTCATGGAAAAGCCACTATAACAGCAACCTCATTATTCAATCCGGTTCCCTTCAACAAAAAGCAAAAAAAACCTCGTGCTATTCATTACATCGTAATTAAATGAAGACGGTTGGCACGATATTTAATATTGGCTTCAGCCACGATCAGTCAATGTCGTTCAGTCCAACAATATTAGGTATAGCAGGAGATTGATGCGGCCTGCCGCGCTTTGTCTGTCTCATTGTTACCAGCTTCGGACGCTGATATTAAAAAAATCACAATTGCTTATGGTCTTATCCTGACAAAGGAAATTCTACTCTGTTTTTAAAGACGTTAAAGTTGGGTTTACTTTGGAGGGGAAGGCCAATCGATTCCCCTCTTGTCCCGACGGCGACGACCTGTGTAGAGTGCTTAAGTTATTTTTTTCATTTTATGGCATCACTGAAGTGGATATCTATATTGGAAGTAATGTTGTCTTTGGTCTTTGATGTTCATGTGTATTTTTATTAAGGTGGAATGTTCAAATTTTTATTTAAGTACTTTTATTGAGATTCGCCTGTATGTAGAATTTCTTTGAGTCTGGCATTCATATCGCTGATTAACTAGTTAAAATTATTTGATTTGTTTTTATACTTAATCATATACGTACTCACCTGCCTAAATACATTTTCTTTGAAAATAAAAATTGGTATTTTAAAATTATACGAAAAATTGTATCAACATTTTCAAGAAGAGGAATTTTAATTATGTTAACTTAAAGTTCGGTGCATTTTAGGGCATAATTTCCATATTTTCATTATGAAATTAATTAAATTATTTACTTACCATAAAATGTTCCTGTAAATTGAAACGCTGCATTTTAAGGTTAATATTTCGAACGTAGTTATTAAATCTGTCTTCATTGTTTGTTTCATTAATTTTATTTGTCTTCAAAAATCAGTATGACAATACATATTTTAAATTCGACGTTGTTTTCAATTTGACAAAAGGAATCAAAACAATAGGTGGGAAAATCTAGACAATCAAATAATCTAGTCTAAATCGATTCGTGGCAATAACAAAGCGTTGACGAATTTTTGAATTTCAGTTTATTCATGAAAATTTAAATGAAATGAAAAATTTGGGTGTACTATAAGTACCTACACATCTGCCTAAACAATCGGGGAATACGAGTATATCTCACTTGTATTCCCCGATGCGTTGCTATACAGGTTTATTTAAAAAAAAACATCGTACGTTTCCTAACGACTTTTGGAGTCACCTTTCAAACAAGGAATTACTTGTACCTACAGTCCAATCAATCACACACTTCTGATTTTTCACGTCACGTCAAAATCAAAGTGATATTTTTTCTCATTAGTTACAATAAGATTGCTTTTGCATAGCTGCCATTAACAAGTCTGTCAACTATAACCATAATCACAGTGAACCTTATTCTGGATACTATAAGGTTGCTGTAGCCACTGCTGTCAGAGGTAAAATAACTGTGAACGAACTGCAGTAGAGGACTCCGCACCCTGTACGTGGCGTTTTACAATAATAATCTAAGGGTGTCGACACTAATATTCTAGTTTCACGTTTGAAGTAGGCCTAAGATTTGAAGAAGTGATGAACTAAAATGGAAAATCACGTATAAAACAAGAAAATATTCTCATCTGTAAGCCACTTTGGCTTAAAACTTATGATCGCTTACTTCTGTTAGAATGTATTATTTAGGTGGCATACGAGGGGCTTTCTTAGGAGAATATTGTCTTGTTTCATATTTTTTATTATTTTCGCTTTTTATTATTGTAATTTTAACTTTGTGTCCTCTAAAGGGCACCACATTCTATTTAATGTGACGGACGTCACATAACCTATTACTATGAATGTCGTGTGGTGTTCCACAGGGATCGGTTCTGGGGCCGCATCTGTGGGACATCGGGTACGACTGGGTGCTGCGCGCCGACCTCCCTAGCAGCGTCAGCGTAGTTTGGTACGCTGACGACACGCTGATCCTGGCGCAAGGGAGGTCGCACCAGGTGGCGTCCGAACTAATGACACACGGGGTTGCTACAATCGTCGATAGGATCCAGCAACTGCGACTCGAGATGGCCTTGCACAAGTCTGAGGTCATGTGTTTTAATGGTCCTCGGAATGCGCCACCGATGGGTTCCCAGATAATGGCAGGAGGAGTTCACATCGGCGTAGAGTCGACGATGAACTACCTGGGACTCGTCCTCGACAGCCGGTGGAACTTTGTGGAGCATTTCCGACGTTTGGCTCCCAGATTGGAGCGGGCCCTGGCTACTTTGAAGCGGCTCCTGCCCAATCTAGGGGGTCCAAACGCCTCCTGCTGGAGGCTCTACGCGGGGGTCGTACGATTCATGGCCCTATACGGGGCACCAGTGTGGGCGCCTTCACTGAGGCGCCGACCAGCCCGCCGGTTGAACGCGTCCTATAGGGTTATGGCCATCCGAGTGATCCAGGGATACCGCACGATCTCCATTGAGGCAGTGGGCCTCCTTGCCGGATTACCGCCATGGGATCTGGAGGCAAAGGTTCTCGCGCACACATGAGAGTGGCGCAGGGAGGCAAAACGCCGGCGCGTAACTTCATTAACGCCAGAAATCACGGCACAGTGGATATAGCTCTGGCGGGATCTCATAGCGACATGGAGAGTGCGATTGTTGCAACCCATTGCTGGGCACGTCACAATTACGGTGGTCAGTCCCCTCTTTGAGGAGTGGATTGAGAGGCGCCGCGGCGTCCTCACTTTCCGCCTGACGCAGGTCCTCACCGGACACGGTTGTTACGGGAGGTTTCCGTTTCATATAAGGCGGGAGGAAATGCCTGGGTGTTTCCACTGCGTTTATCGCCCTGAGGATACGGTGGAGCATACGGTAGAGGTCTTACCCGGCTTGGGCGGAGCACCGCCGTCTCCTCGTGGAGGCGATCGGAGGCGGCGATCTCTCACGTACGGCCCTGGTCCAGGCCATGGTATGGAGCAAGAGTGCATGGGTAGCCGTCACCACCTTACGCGAAGCAGTAATGCTGCGAGTGAAGGAGGCGGTGCACGTGAGTGAGAGGCAGTATATGCGCTTTCACGGCACTAGTCGCCGCAGGAGACGCCCTGGGCGTCGAGAATCCTAGGCCGATTCCAGGCCACCGTAGGCGTAGGCTTGCGGACGGAGAGTAATGGGTAGCTCGCTGTCCGGTAAGTACCAAGCCAGGGTCGACGGTGCGTTGTGTTCTACGCGCGCCTCAAAGAGATTTCAGCACCAACTGGTGAGGTCCGCAGGGGCCGATGCCTGCCAAGGGTGCGGGTTGGTCGAAAGAGATACCGTGGCCCGTGGCACACAGGCAACTGAAGGAACACGGGTGGGTTTTAGTCAATAAAAGTCTTACACGCCCTCCTGCTCCACACAGAGCCGGAGAAGTTATTTGATAATTTCCCACCCTCAAAAAAAGAAACCTATTACTATGAGGGAACAGATTGTGAACGTACATATAGACATACCAGTAAAAATCATGACCCACCGTTAAACTTCGCCGTAGATAGGTAAAAAGAGCACAGCAATGGAATTTATGCGTACTGCTTCTAAATTGGTATTGAAGGTACCTAACTTTATCCTTAAAGGTACTGGTAAACTTAAGAAGCCTTATTTCCAGCGTAATATTAGCAAAATGGCTAGACACTAACTAGTAAATACTAACTGAATTACCAACACTAATCCATCACAGAATGTATTAAATTCCTCGCTCTGGCTTGGCTTCATTAATATTGGTAGACTTATTATAATTTCGAGCAATATTATGGCAGACGTGTCGACTATCATATTTCGTCATACGACCCTATGGCACATTGAGTAGATAACACAACAGAGACCACACTTTTGCCAGCGGCTTCACCCCCGTGAGGTGTAAAATGTGTTAATCCAGGTTATAATCTATCGTGTGCCGAATTTCATACAAATCCGTTCAGCCGCCTTTGCGTGATTGAGTAACAAACATTCAAACATCTAAACATAGTAAAAAACATAACAACAATAACAATACAAACAATAGCAAATAGTTTGTATGCTTAGATGTTTTAAACTTTAACATTTTTAATATTAAAATGTGTAAGTTTGTATGTTTAGATGTTTGGATGTTCGTTACTCAATCACGCAAAAAAGGCTGAACGGATTTGTATGAAATTTAGCACACAGATAGATTATAACCTGGATTAACACATGTGATTCTATTTCCTACTTATCCTACTATAATATAGTAGGATCACGTTGCAATAGATAGGAATGCCCCCAAATTAAAACCTCGCACCAGGACATGAGTTGACTTGGGTTACCTGGAAGTTTCTAAATAGACTTCAGACTCAGGTAGGCCGAAGCAAAGAAAACCTGCTCAGATGGAGATGCATAGATGACTCCACCCTGGTGTGTAAATGTGGTGCTGTCCCACAAACAATGGTTCACTTAATATCGTGTCCAGCATGTGTTGTCGCCTGCACGCTACAGGAGTAGATGGATGCTACTGAACGTGCCCAGCACGTTGCCAAATTATGGGCTGACTGTATAACTTTATGTATTTAGATTGGTACGACACGCTAAGAAGAAGAACGTATGTTTGAGTCAATGGAATCGCCATCTTAAGGTAGAAGTTCTTCGCACGGTGGCTGATAGCAGACGGATAACAGTGGCCGAGGATCGAGTTAAATGACGAGCGATTGCAAAGGTTTACCTGTCCCCAGCAATGGACTGTTGTAGGCTAATGATGTAATGTGATTACATTACCCTTGGTCTCTGTTGATATTCTACTCATGTCTCCATATCATGTTTTCTTGACGTGTAAACAAAATGGCTGTTGTAATTAGTTTCTGTAAGCTCCCAGTCTTTAAGTAATTGTACGGGCAGCCTTACAAAAACCATCTGGATTTTATTAATATTGTCGAGGTTAAGGAGGCCGTGTCTGTGAGGTAGAAAAGGCATTTTGTTGTTGTCTACCGTCCTAGTTACTTATTGAGTTTTAAAGGCCTTTAGAAATTATGTGTCTATCTAACTGAACCGTTGAGTTCCTTATGTTCTGAATTGAGCTGCACAATAACTAATTAATGCGAGCACTGACTGGACAGGTTCACTCAAATCGGTGTGGTTTTGCCTCAAAGACAGTCATATGGTCTTCAAACTGACCAAGATTATGTCCGGATTTTTATATAGGTACATATTGTCATTGATGAATTTTATACAGGATAAACTATTAACCAGAGCGTACACTTTAACCAAAAAAATCAGCTGTTTCATAGAAAAGTGCAATACATACGCCGTCAAAGTTTCCATTCAATCTGTGTGGTTCTTTCCCCAAAACACCATTTCAGGCACCAATCTGCATGATCGGCATATGATCTGACCAAGATTGTGTCTAGGCTCTAGACTATAAAAGAGACTGTAGCCTCTGAGTTTGATTCGGTCTTGCTTCTCAGGTAGTCACATAGGAAACGCCGACCGAGTTTTCAGAATATAAATGATGAGTGTAAACGTGTTTGTACAAATGTACTGATAGAAAAAATAAGCAGTAATGAGGTCTGTCGACAGAAGCGAAAACTGAATACTTTGAGAGAAAAAAAATAATACGTAACTGTAGCATGACGGTGATGTGGTCACATTAGGATGTCGTTGACGCGAGCCTATAATTTATACCCATACTAAAATCGCTGAAAGCGGCTATGGAAGTTTTCACTTCTTAGGCTTGCTTGTTTTTCTGTTTTGCTTTTTGTTTTTTTTTCTTGATTTAATTTTGATTAGTATTATTTCGTTATAATTATTGGAGCAGTTTCTGCACTATCTTTCGCAACTAGAGGTGATCGCTCAATGTCGAGTCCTGCCAGCAGGACGCAGTTTGTTTGACCTTGATTTTAGGAGAAAATCGCTTTTGGACCTTGCGTAGCTGTAAAAAAAAAAAAATACATTGAATGCCTTCACCTTTCACAGAAGCAATATTACATTAGTAACACCACTCCTTAATCAGAACAAGTTATTTCAAAACTTCTAACTATTTCCAGAACAGGTAAACCGAAACTTCTAACTAAAATAGAGTTGGAAAGCAACATCACAAGTAGTTCGCGTCACACTTGATGCATGAGGGAGGGGACGATCTCGGGATAAGGCCGGGACGTACGACGTGCCCCGGGAACAAATGCGGTACACTACAGCTTCGGCAACAAGGAATACATTGTAAGACTGATGCGGTGCTGCCAGATTGAACGGGTGTTTTTTTATATTGTTTAGATGAGGACGTAGCAAGTATGAGGGTAAGATGGTTTGAAAGTCAAAGTTGCTTAGTGAAAAAGTTGTGTACATTGACACAATAATTACACATAACATTACGCTTTTATTCCCCAATGGGTTTAACAGAGGTGCACCTATAAGACATACAATAATTATGACTGTGTATTTCACGAGACAAGCTGATAGTTATTTTTCGAATATAATATTTTGGTTCTTGGTCGTAAATAACACCAATAAGGTTAACTTTTCGGAACTTGACGATTCAGCTTAAGATAAAAACAGATTAAAACTTTTAACAAAAAAAAAAGCAACCGACTTCCAAAAAAAAACAGTTGGTACTAAGCGAAAAAAAAGTTTAATTTCGGAAGCCAGAGGCAAAAATCGAAAAAAGTAAACCAAAGATACCGTCTTTTTTCAGTTTCGGTTGTTTTCTAAAGTAAACCCTCAGCAGTCGGGTAAAGTTTTTATTTTTCACTTTTTTAGTTAAGCTAGGTACTTAATCCATACCAATTCATTTATCACTACACGTAATGTAAACAACATTGACAAGAAATATTAGAACATCTTCAAGATACACAAATATTAAATACGTATTATCAAAGCTAACGCAATATTAAAAAAGAATATTTAAAATTGATCAATAATTTCCGGATAAATCGCACGAAACTACGGTAAGTTAATTCTATAATACACGATCATTAAACACGTTCATTTAAAGCTGTCACACACAAATTAAACTAAATTGCAACATTTGTGTACAACTCTACCTCAGAGCGCCGCAACGAGCTCGCGTTCGCAACGAAATACATTCAAAGTGACGTTGTACACATGGGAAAACTGTTTAGTATACAGCCGGTCTATTCTGTAATAATATCAACGTGAAAACTTAGGTAAAGTCAACATGAAGTGAGCTGTAAATCTCTGGTATCAGGTGGAATGACAGTTTACTTCACCTAAGTTTTCCCGGTGAGGTTTTTACACAAAAGACCGCCTCGTAACCTAAATCTTGCGATATTAGAAATAAATAATCATCCAACTCTTAAATACACAGGCTATAAATAACAACATCGTTCACGGCTATGATTATAGGCTGGATAATTTATTGTTTCATTATTTTACGAGCCCGATTTACCTAATTTTTGACTTTTACAAATTGTACATTTAATAAGACAAGCGTCAATGAAATCTAAATCAATCAAAGGTTTTGTAATAACAAATCGTGGTTTTTCTTCTGACATGGTTTAATTAAACCACCAACGCAATTTTTGTAAAAAGAACCTGTCTGTGTGATAGAAATAAAATTATTTAGAGAAAACTATTATTAACAATAAATCCTGGGTCTAAAGATAAACCTTGTTTTGTAACATGACGGAATGTGAATAAAACATCATCTATATATATCGTAAAACCAGTTTACCAGCTCTCAATCTGCAGTAGAATGAATAATCAATACAGGCAATTTTATAATGAAAATTGTGGTAACCAAACATTGAAGATTTGCTACGTTCTCACAGACAAGCACGCTGCCGCTAAAATCTCAACATTAACAATGTAAAGAACCTGCACACCTATACATTTTTCCTTTAGTACATTACCTCTGTAGGAAATGCACTGTTTTCTCCAGAGAACAAGCAGAGATTCGAGTTACATTTATGAGAACTGGGTAGTGCAGCGTAATAACATGTAGGTCGTAATGCAATTTGGTATATGGCAGCTACAAAAGTCATGGATTTATAGTTTTAAAAGTTGTAAGTGTGGTGGCCTGGATCCTGATGTGAAATACTAGTATTCTTCTTAAACATGACGTGGCTGGTACCTGAAGGCCAAACCTCGTACTTATAAAACGTACAAATTATAATTGTCATGTCAACGACAATCAATAGCGTAATAATAACGTTTTCACTTCTCATGCTCTAAAAAGACATCATTATAGCCCTTATTTGTGTTTGTTATTTGTTTTTTAATTTCCTTCATGTGACATAGACAAACTCAAACAGCCAGTAAATATACTATTATCTGTGGAGTGTGGACTATCTTCATTGCGAAAATGTTGATTTAGTTCCATGGTTTTTGCCAAGGTGGCGCCATGTGTTTTAAATTGTTAATCTGTTACTGGTTTAGAAGAAAAAAAAGACCGCGAAAATTTCAGAATTTTTGTCGAGTGTTTTGTTCGGCTTTAAATAAATTTATTAAGAATGTCCAGTGACAAATATTATGTTCCTATAAATTATGTTCCTTGGTGAAGAGTTTGACGTCCAGCAAAGAGCAAAAGACATACCTAATAGATATTGTGATTTTTATTTTATTAACCGACTTCAAAAAGTCGAAGTCGACGTCGGAAACTTTTTTAATTTTTTTTTATGCATGTTCCCCGATTACTCGAAGATGGCTGGACCGATTTGGATTTTTTTTTTGTTTGAAAGGGTATACTTCCCAGGTGGTCCCATGATCACCAAGTCAGGATCTGATGATGGGATCCTGGAGAAATAGAGAGAACTCTTCAAATTTTATAGGCACGCGAAGCGATTTAGGTATTTTTTGGAAGAGTACTTTCTCGGAGTGGTCTCATTTCAATTTGGTGAAGATCTGATGAAGAACTTTGGAGATAGGCAACGGAACTCCTCAATAAATGATAGCAAATGGACTGGGATTGCTGAAATCTCATGTCTGTCTATTGTTTACACCAGTTCATAACATAACATCATGCCGGTATGCTGTGAAGGGGTAAGCACATGTGAACCACTAAAAAGTAAAATGAAATCGTTTTCCAAAAAAAAAAAAACAACCGACTTCCAAAAAAACACTACAAAGTGAAAAATAACTTTAATTTCGGAAGGCGGTGACAACAAATTCAAATTCAGCTCCAAAGACACCGACTTCCGAAATTAAAGTTATTTTTCACTTTGTACTGTTTTTTTGTTAAGTAATATTTATTAGGTAAGTACATGTTTTTGTACTAAATTGACTATTTTTCTCGCACTCGAAGTGAAAAGTACAGTTTGCACCTCGAGACTAAACGCCAACTTAATATACCCTCGGTTTCATTGACTCCCTCGCACGCTCGGGAGTCAAACCACCTCGGGTATATTATGGCTTCGTTTAGTCCCTCGTTATAAAATATACTATTATTCAGACTCAATAAAATATAGCCTAGTCCCAGTTATATCCTACTATAATAATATCCTACTAATATTATAAATGTGAATGTTTATATTAATATGTTTGGATGTTTAGATGTTTGTTACTTAATCACGCAAAAACGGCTGATCGCATTTTGATAGATTTTGGCACACAGATAGTTTATAACCTGGATTAACATATAAGATACTTTTTATCTCGGTAGTACGTTTCCTTGGGATAATTTTTGGCCTATACACGGCCGAAGCCGCTGGCAAAAGCTATATAAATAATGTAAGTGAGTAGACGGTTAAAACTGTATGAAATCTTGATTTTCTAACTAGGAAAAACTTGTATCTTGGAAGTCAGTACCTACCTACTTTTACGTGGTAAATTAGGTGTAAAAACTTAATAAAATAACATACTTGACAATTCCAAAATTAAATCACTTAGACCTTACCGTACCTTAAATAGGTACTTAAGTCTAAAAAATTACCGGTGAGTGAAAATGTGAGATGTGTGTAGTGTAGGTATATTGTGTGAATGTGTGTGATATGTGTAGTGTAGGCGTACAGTGTGCATGTGTGTGATGTGCGTAGTGTAGGTATAGGGTGTGAATGTGTGTGATGTGTGTAGTGTAGAAGTGCGAACGTGAAGGTACCTATGTAATTTTATTATAAAATATCCAGTGTTTTTCCTTTATCATATAATCAAGGCTTACGAATCATTTGGTGACCACTGTTTTACATAAATGTTTAGTTTAAGGATATATTTTTAGGAAATAATTGATTTTGTTGTACAAATGACAACCTATGAAGTTTAAAGTTTTATGCAAAATGAGCGTTGCAAGCTGTATATCTGCAGATTGCATGTATTCTACGTTTCTATTGAAAAGCTGTAGGGTCATACGTCTGTGAACCGTCTGTGTGGCCTACGTCCCATTTGGTAGCGTAACACGGTCACTTTATGAACCCTACTGCTCATTAACGGCTTGTCTTGAAGATTAAAAAAATATATGAGTTTGCTTTAGATTCATATAAATCATTCTGCCCGAAGTACTTTTTTTGTATGGTTAATACTTTTGCTGTAAAAAAATATTTTCCAACACACAATATTTTGGCTTCTATTCCATACTCCTACTAAACGGCTTCGTTATTTGAAAAAAAAATACACTGAAAAGTAGATAGTTAGAGGTACCACAGAATCGCCGAAGCACAATTGTAAATTAATCAAAGGAATATCCCCATTTTGAGATAAAGGCTCAGAGGTTCCCTGCGCGGGCGCGGGGGGCAGTCGTGCTTTAGCATACAAACGGGAGATGAGGATAGGTACTATGGGCTTTAATACTTCACAGGTTTTGTAAAGGTCGATAGTGGGATGAAAGAATGGGAAGAACGCACTAAGTCTTTTTGAGCTCGCTCAAGTTTCGAAATCATTGTCGTCTGACTTTGGGAGCCTTTAATTTTAAACGCTATTATTTATGTATAATGTTAGTTGCACAGCTGGCACGTTCAACAAATAAATTGTAAAGTAGAATAACGGCACACGTAAGTTCTAAACGTTTTGTAAACGTGCTCACAACTTGCGTTAACATGCATAAACTCACGCTTGTAACAACACACCGACTAACTAAGTTACAATATAATTTTGCCAAATCTAAACTAAGCAAAATTATTAAGTAAACTACTGACGGTTGGTCCACTTAATAATTTTGCTGAATCTGAAATGGGTTGGTATTAAAAGTTAAATAGGGAAATAATAAGATAGTTGTCCAAACATTTTCCGTGGTTTAAATATTCATTTTAAAGAAGTAAAGAAAAAAAATGCTATAAAAAATGAAATGCATTACCTACTTATTTTACAATTCATTATTTCATTTTTAGTGGGACGGAAAGCAAACTCCAAACGCGTTATTTTCGACCATGTAGGAAGTGACGCAAAAATACATGACGTGAATCTACATATATATACATGGTGTAACAGAAATCCTATTGCTATCCTTAAGCACTAAAGATAACAGCTGGTATAGAATCACTATACATAGTTTCAGCTCAAAATAAAATACTCTAAGAATTGATACCAAATTTTCGGTATCATATGTTTCTTAAGTTTTCCAAGTTTGCCAAACTTAAGTGGCAGTCACTGGGCAGGGCACATTGCTCGCAGAACAGATGGCCGATGGGGCCGATAAGTTCTGGAGTGGCGCCCGCGCACCGGAAGATGTAAAGTTGGAAGGCATCCCACAAGGTGTACCGATGACCTTGTGAGGGCCGCAGGAGTCCGCTGAATGCGGGAGGCACAGAACCGGTCGAAGTGGCGGAGCTTGGGGGAGGCCTATGTCCAGCAGTGGACGTCTTTCGGCTGAAATGATGATGATGATAATGATGATGTTTCTTAAATTCAAATCATAACAAACGTGTCACCGCACTGCGTAGGTCAATAACTTTCCACGTTACTTGCCAATATCACGATCAATCTCTTCCGAGTGATGTGTTTATTTCAATTTGAAAAGTTCGGTTTCTGGACACTTCCGAACATGGATTCCGAGGTAGGATTAAAAAACCCTTCCAATATCGTTTGATATCATCC
Source organism: Antitype chi (assembly GCA_947359405.1). Classification (NCBI taxonomy): domain Eukaryota; kingdom Metazoa; phylum Arthropoda; class Insecta; order Lepidoptera; family Noctuidae; genus Antitype; species Antitype chi. Next base: position 4,811,686 of record OX375812.1, read on the forward strand.
AGAGAAGTCGTGCCCTTGGTATGTATATACCCTTTCCGTTACACGTTGTATATTCTATCTATGTGTAGCCATCTGTTTGAAATATGCCCAAGGTTCTGCTTGCATCTTCAGCCAATAATGTTCCCACTGCTGGGTTACAGGATTCATCTCTTCAAAGGGAGTGGGTGGTAGGTTAAAACCAGGATAGTTGAAGTCCAAAGAGAGTTAAAAACTACAAGCCAGTTTTACAAATAAAGTATTTAGATTTTTATATTGAGAGATATAGAGTGATTTTCAAAAGTGTGGCAACTATCCGGCTTTTACAGTAATTTACCACGCGGGTCCATTTCAGATTAGTAGATGCCAGGTGTCTTTTTGATTCTGGGACATGCCGGTTTCCTCACGATGTTTTCCTTCACTGTTTTGAGAGTAGAGGCGATTAAATTATTTACACAAAGTTTACTGCCACGGTCGCCCGCGTTTTATCCAATAAAGTGAAAAAAAAAAATTAAACTTGTGTTCATCGAACTAGCATAACAAGGCATAATTTCGAACAGCTATCTCGGCAATGCCATTGAAAAAAATAAAGATTTTTCAATTTAGAATTTCGAAACGGACTTCCCTTTACCACGTCTGGCGCGCGATGATAAAATGCATGAAACTGTCAATACTTTATTTTATTCCTCATTCAGGAATGGCGGAGTTGAATTGAATTTTTCGTTCGGTTTTTCAGTGGAGTTAAACTTACTTTAGTAGTAATTAGATTTAGCTAGAGACTTCGCCTGCGTAGAGGTCGAAAATTACCCCACAAGAACGTACTATCGGGATAAAAGTATAGATAATATGTATTATTCCAGGTTACAAACTATTTCATTCAAATCCGTTCAGCCGTTTTGGCGTGATTTAGTAACAAACATCCAAACTTCTAAACATACAAACTTTTGCATTTATAATATTAGTAGGATTTCTCAGGTTCCGTGTGGTGCCGGACGTAAAGAATAGCACCATCCCATTTCTTCCAGTGGGTGTCGTAGAAGGCGACTAAGGGACTTTCTAGAGAATGGGCAGCGGCGTTCTCTATGCATTTTACCACCATACTGTGATCGCCAACTTGCCTGCCAAGCGTGGCGATTATGGCAAAACCCTCCAAATTGGGGGAGGCCTATGTCCAGCAATAGATGTCTTACGGCTGAAATGATGATGATGATGAGGATTTCGCAGTAACAACCCGGAGTTTGGGCCCGGTTGAAGGCAATAGCTTCGCCTGATATAACATGGGACTTAAACATACAACATTGGATGCATCTCTGCCTAACCCTTCGGGTATTACAGGCGTTATGCTATGTGATGTGTTAAAGTGTGTTTTGTTTCCACAAGTTATAGTTAAATTTACATAATGCATATGTAAGCGAGCAAGCCTTTTATGCCTGGAGGATTTTATTTAGATTGTAAGTTCTGTTTACGTATTTTTTTTTCTGCTTGAGTACCTATAGTTTTCAATATTTTGTTGGTGTATTGATGTTCTCTATGCATTTGACCAACATACTGCGATCACCAACCCGCCTGCCAAGCGTGGCGATTATAGCAAATCCCCCCCTTTTGGGAGGCTTATGTCCAGCAGTGGACGTCTTTCGGCTGATATGATAATAATGATGATGATATTGGCGTGTGCTAGTTGACATATATGGCAAATTTAATGATTTTTTTTTGTGTTGTGTACCTAATGTTAATTGCCTACTATTGTATAGAATCAAGTTCGTCTAACTTAACAGACTGCTTTGCCGCTGGGGAGTTTGTTGCGTCACTTCTTCTTCCCAGCTAAAGCACTAGGAAGTGGTGAAGGGCGGGCGTTTTTGGGGGACTGTCTTATGTAATTTTGACGTTCAAAAAGAGCTGACTTTCAGCCTAGTTTGAATAAATGACTTTTGATTTGTTTTGACCTTTTTTTATTTATATAGCACCAAAATTGCGTTATTAATCAGAATCTGAACCATTGTGAGGGTTATTGCCAATGACGTATTAAAAATAGACACGTCAAACACGAACATTAGAGCACTCAAAAACAGCGTAAACCATGAATGTAGCTACCTACTAGTACATACAATCATACAGTGCGCGAAGAACAGGACAGATCCATACCGATTCCTGTTGTTAGAAAGAGATAAACATAATTATATATTTAGTTACGTCACTAGTGTTGCGCCGCGTCACTGGATGATACGTGACTAATACCACGACAGGCAATTACCTTGCAATTTATATTTCCAATATTGAGCGCCGGTAACGCATCTTAACGTAAATATCATTGGTTATTGTATTTCGTTCTTAAGTTCGAAAATTTGTTTGCTCAACAACATACAAAACGAAAAATTCGGTCAAAGGTTTAAGGGTTAAGTAATTCGCTCAAATAATTCAAAATCTCATATTATCATGACTAACATAGTTTTATTGTTTGTATTAAACAAAAAAAATAAGAACAAAAATAGTCTGAATAAGGGCCAATTTCACCAAACTTTTATACCTAGAATAAGGGTTATCCTGAGAATAAATTATGAATTTTTGGCAGATATTCCATAATAGAATTGTCAGACGTAAATTTTATTCTACGGATAAAAGATATATCTGACTTTGGTAAAATCAGCCCTTAGACGATTTTCTTATTATATTATTCTGCCCACAGTACAAAACCAGTTTTCAAAACAGAAAAACACGAAACGGTTTCCACTTTATTTTTGTGTAGTACCTTATAAATACACATTTCTTTATACATAATCGAATCAACTCATACATAAAGGTTGGCGCAGACAAACCGTGTAAAATAAAGCGGCGATCTCACAGGCCGAGCTATTTAAATGTAAATAAAACTTATTCTTATGTACATACGAGTATTGGAACCGTGTGCTTGGCAACTATTCCCGATATGTGTAAATATATTAAATTTCACCTAAGTTTGGGACACAATCTAATTCATGGTAGAATTAAGTTTCAGGGTCGTGTTGTAGGATCACAAGAACTTGTAGTATGCATCAGGTATCGATTTTAGTCTTTTGTGAATGAAGAAAACATTTAACTAAACACGAACTGTGATTAAAATTAAGAGGTATACGAATTCGATTTCGCTTTAGGTACCTACTTGATTATAAAGACATACTTTTACAGTCAAAATACTGCATTTTCAAAAGTTTGAATGCCATGTAGAAGTTAAAACGATTCGTAAATTATGTGATATTCTAAACCACTTACAGCAAAATTCTCAAAACAGTCACCGGTTTGAGCTCGATAAATTTAAATCAAATAATAAAAATAAATAAGTAGCTCATTGATTTGATCATAATTGAAATGGTCTTTCATGTGGTGCATTAAAACTAATAGAAATACCGTATTTAAACTGTAAAATCACGTAAATCAGCGAAATCGGAAAAAAATCGTATGCTGCCGTAGTTATAGAAATATTTTTTTCTAATTGTAATTAAACTTAAATATAATTTGAAATATGAATCTTTTATTTGCTTTTTTTTTTTTTTGAGGATGGGAAATTATCAAATAACTTCTCCCGCTCTGGGTGGAGCAGGAGGGCGTGTCAGACTTTTACTGACTAAAACCCCCCCGTGTTCCCTCAGTTGCCTGTGTGCCAGGGGCGACGGTATCTCTTTCGAACAACCCGCACCCCTGGCAGGCATCGGCCCGTTTATTTGCTTAGGTGACGGATATTATTTCTTCCATTTAGTATTCATGATTATCTGCAGAATTTGCATATGTGATAACATTAAAATTCTTACATAAGTATTCCAAAAATAACAATAAATACATTTCTCCAAAAACGAATCAACACTTCCGAGTTTTCAACTCTAATATAAAAAATAAACCACCAACATAATCTGAAAGCTTTTGCCATTCGATTGAGCACGTTCTGACGTCATAAGAGACTGGGACTTTACGTATCACGTCCACGTCTAAAGTCCAGTTCTCACGTCTCTATTTCCACATAATATCTTGAGACGACAGATCCAACACAAAATAGATATGTACAGAAGGTTTGCGAAATACAACGAGTGAAAACACATACAGCCATAGGGCCAGTTTCATCATCTAATTAGCTTTTTCCCAACGACTTTAGGGTCAGCTTTCAGTCTAACCGGGGGCAGTTGGCTATCGTGTTAGCCAGTAACTGAGTTGTGGTAGTTAGATAGGCAGTCGCTCCATGTAAAATATTGGTATTCAGCTGCTTCTGGTTAGACTGCAAGTTGACCCCAACATTTGTGCTGTTGGAAAAAGGCTAGGTAGGTAGATGATGATGACGTGTAAGTGTTAATTCAAAAATTGAAGACACTGATTAAAAACATAATTACAGTAATAAAAGTTTTGGAATCCCTATTCTTTTTGTTTGTTATTCTATCGAATTTGTGTTCTGGCGTGGAGGGTTGTTTTTTTTGGGTGCCGGATATCATCAAATAACTTCTCCCGCTCTGGATGGGAGCAGGAGGGCGTGACAGACTTTTACTGACTAAAACCCACCCGTGTTCCCGCAGTTGCCTGTGTGCCAGGGGCCGCGGTATCTCTTTCAAACAACCCGCATCCCTGGCAGTCATCGGTCCATGCGGACCCCACCAATTGGTGCTGGAGTCTCTTTGAAGCGCGCGTGGAACACAACGCGCCGTCGACCCGGGCTTGGTCCTTACCGGACAGCGAGCTACCCATTACTCGCCGTCCGCAAGCCCGCGCCTACGGTGGCCAAGAATCAGCCTTGGATTCCCCCCTGGCGTGGAGGGTACGATGCATTTATACTCTGGGGCCATAGTGTGAGATTCTTTTAACCATCTTGACTTTACGCATCGACCGCGTTCAGCACTCCAATCGGCCCTGGATTGGTGAAGGGCCAATCGTATCTCTTTATCTTTTAAGTATCTCTTCACAGATTGATTGTATAACTGACCTACTGTATCTATCTATTTTGTGAATCCTAAGTTCGTGGGGAGCGATTTCCCTAATGTTGTTCACCGAACTTACATAACATTTGAATATCTCATCATATTTCGATTTTTTATTTTGTCTATTTCCTTTTGAATGGCATCGACGGTTAGGCGTTGTTATGTGAAATTGGATCCATTTTTGTATGTGGTGGTGTTTGCATAATATAGAATGACAAGTTATTTTCTTTTATTACAATACGTACATTAACTTTTAGGTGTTAATTCCTGGGTCAAATTAAATGAGTTAGCGACACTATTGTCAGACGAGATTTGTTTCGATATCGGCCGGTCTATTCTGTAAAATCTCACACAGACTACAGATTTCCTAAATTGACAAGTTGTTTGTGGCGGGCAGATATCAACTCTTTATAATCTCAAAGAGCACCACTAAGAACCCTGCAGACTGGTCCATTGTTTCAACGCTGCAATAAGTTTTACTCGTATCGTCTTGTCCAGTATAATAAAATAACTTTACTCCTTCAAGGATACCCACATCAAAGGATTATGTCCGTCTAGGGTGATCTAGTCCTTCTTTGTTATCAGAATAATAATATTATAAAGAAAATGGCCTAATAGCGAAGAGCCTCAACCAACACCTCAGGAGGCTCTCATTACGCGGCTGGATCAAGGGCTTGATTCAGAAAGCAGTACTCCTAGACACAGCACGCATAGTCAGGAGGTTCCTTTCTCTAGAGCCCTGACCACCGACATCTTGGACCCTGCTCCTGATTTGTTTATTTGTTTATTTATTTATCCTCACACTGGAACGCCATACAGCAATTACACCAACGGAGCAAAAAATGATGCCGATGGGCCACAATTTTTTATATTTTTAAATGTCTTTATATAATTTTATATTCTAATATTGAAAAATGTAATTTATATGTGTATTTAATGGAATAAAAGATTATAAAGAAAAAAGATTTGAGTTTGTGTATATTTGTTTGTTACGCTTCCACGCTGCAGCGACTTAATGGATTTAGATATAATTTTGTATGTGAGTAGATCATGACCTGGATAAAGACATCGGCTACTTTTTATACGCTTTATATTAGCTTCACTTGTATGTTTGTTTGTTGGTTTGTTTGTTTGTTGACTCCTTTGAGCGCGATTTTGACCCACTTTAAACGGTCGGATTTCATTGAAACTTTGTAAACTTGTCGAGGAATTATGACAATTCAATAATTTAAAAAAAAAATGAGAAAAAAAAACAAAAAAAAACACGTTTTTGTAGTTAGCAGAACTAAAAAATAGAAAATAAATAATAGTTTAAAAAACTAAAAAACACGCTTTAAAAACCAAACTAAAAAAGGAAAAATAATTTAATTCAATTAAAAAGCGTGGGGTGCTTGACATTAATTAATTATAAAAATACCTCAAAAGCACCCCACGCTTTTTAATTGAATTAAATTATTTTTCCTTTTTTAGTTTGGTTTTTAAAGCGTGTTTTTTAGTTTTTTAAACTATTATTTTTATCCCGATTTTCACGGTGGATCGAGACTTATGCGGGTGGAACCGCGGGGCGAAATTAGTTTTCAATAAACTCTAACAAACACAATCTGCCTAGCATTTTTCCAACTTGGTTGGGGTCGCATTCCAGTCTTACCAGATGCAGCTGAATACTAGCATTTTACATGGAGCGACTGCTTATCTGACCTCCGCAACCAAGTTACTGGGTAACACGACACACCCCTTACTAAGACTGGTTGTGTTCTGACTACCCGTAACGTCTGTCAAATATCTACGAATACAAGCCGGACCAACTGATTGACGTGCTTTCCGAGGCATGAAGGGGTAATGGATGGTCACCCATCTATAAACCGCCCGCCGTAAGCGTAGCTGAACCTTCGATCGACCCATGCAGCTGTTATTATTTAGGCTTGAATAGCAAAATCATATCAATTTTTGATCGTTGGGCCATAAATAATTTCCCTATGTCTATCTCGCTTGCTCTTACAGGCTTTAATTATGGGGTCGCTTAGTGAAAGGCGTAACAATAAAATCCGCTATGTATTTTACTGTGTGTACATAAATAATGAAATAAATAAATAAAATAAGTATATCGATAAATAACGTTTATTATCGTATCTTGTTCATAAACATTTACGAGTTAACAAAGTTTTGATATTAAACTAAACCGGTTTTATGTGCGTTTTAATTTAGGATGATATTAGTGACTACAAGATACATACTAAATTAAATACCAGTATAAACCGTAAAAAGCATACAGATCATTAGTGACTCATCGACACCACGTGAGCAGATAGCCGTTTACCGATAATGGTCCCGGGACGTTGCACATTTCTATCTCTATTGACATTTATGGCCTCACGACTCAGTTGATAACGCGCTGACTATATTAACATGTTATTTCAATACCTACAGTATTGTGTGGGATACAATTGGTATTCAATACAATGGACGGCATACACAATTGTACATAATTGGTACACCTTCAAAGGTATTCTGGCAATCAGCCAACTGTAATGTTATTAATTATAATAGATAGATACTTGGTATTGTTATAACTGCAATTCATAATTACCTTTTGTACTCGCAACCGGCGTGCTTCTATGATCAGAGGGGAATTCTCGTAATTTTAAAAACGTTCACAGGCTGAATGTCTCAATCTGTCAAAAATAACTCGAGTTTCCATGCATTTTTGATAAGTTTTTGACATTTGATTGTCGCCGAGATGAGACTGCGACTAGATTTTGAACGTCTTTAAGGTCCAGATATCATTAAATATTCTATGAGCGATATTATTATGAGCGATAATAGTTCTTATTGCAATCTGATACGGGTTAAAATCTGTTGTAATAAATTCGAATAATAAACGAGCAAGAATTGTCGTAAAAATGCAAATAAAATCGTGTAAAATTAGATATTAACTATTTAATAATAAATAATCCATCACTGGATGCAGTTTGGCATTTGAATTTTATGGTGTATTTTTAATTATATTTATAATTATTATTGAAGGGATAAACTGGCATCAAAGAAAATTAAGAGGTAACTTTGATGATTTATTTGATACATTAAAGTATGTTTAATTATGTTTTGAGTTCCGTAACTGTATGCAAAAAAGACTTGATAATATCATAATATTTTTTCCTTTAAAAATTATTTACGGTTAAAGAGTTTAAAAAACCACCTTTTTGAGCGTTTTCAAGAAATCACCGCCTTAATTACGACAATTCGGCCTCTGATGTGTGAACATAAACGAGGCAAAAGGAGTCTGGATCGTAGAATGTGGTATTCTGTAATTTCTGCCTACCCCCATCAGAAAAAGGCGTGAGTCTATGTATGTATGTAATTATCTATTTTAATGCAAGTGTGACATCTACCAACCCGCGCAAAAAGGTGGTCTGTGTGCCAGCTTTAGGAACATAATAGGCAGATTATGCTTATTACACGCTTTATATTAGCTTCACTTGTATGTATGTTTGTTTGTTTGTATGTAACCGACTCCTTTGAGCGCGGTTTTGACCCACTTTAAACGGTCAGATTTCATTGAAACTTTGTAAACTTGTCGAGGACCGATGACAATTCAATCATTTAAAAAAAAATTGAGAAAAAAAATCACGTTTTTGTAGTTAGCAGAACTAAAAAATAGAAAATAAATAATAGTTTAAAAAACTAAAAAACACGGTTTAAAAACCAAACTAAAAAAGGAGAAAATAATTTAATTCAATTAAAAAGCGTGGGGTGCTTTTTGAGGTATTTTTATAATCAATTAATGTCAAGCACCCCCAAGCTTTTTAATTTCATTAAATTATTTTCTCCTTTTTAGTTTGGTTTTTAAAGCGTGTTTTTTAAACTATTATTTATTCTATGCAATGACAAAGACTTGCAAGGAAACAATAAGCAACATAACCATAATTTATTTAGTAACAAATATTTTAGTGCATGTTAAATACACTGTATTGTAAACCTAAAATCGATGCACTTAGACTCACTTTTAGATCAAGTGTGTAGAAAAATGCTCTTACACAAAAGTTCATTGTACATAGAGTGTTCCCATTTGCTCGTAAATATGTGAAATGGTGATATTTACTACATAAACATAACATCACGCCTTGTTTCCTGGAGGGGTTTTTTTTTGAGGATGGGAAATCATCAAATAACTTCTCCCGCTCTGAACGGAGTGGCATCGGCAGGACGTGTCAGACTTTTACTGTTGTTCATTTAGTTATCTGTGTGCCAGGGGACACAGTATCTCAGACCCCCAGCGTAGAAATTTTTCGTCGGTTATACAAATAAAATCAGCTGTGTCATAGAAAAGTGCAATACACCTACACGGTCAAAATGTATGGAGTCAAAATGTATCTCTTCCGAGTGATGTTTTTGTTTCAGTTTGTTCTGGTATCAATGTATTAAAAATTCTCTTATCTTCCGAACATGTAGAGATAGGATTAAAAAACTCTTCCAATATCGTTTGATATCATCCAAAGAAGCCGTATCCTTGGTATGTAACATACCAAGGATACGGCTTCTTTGGATGATACACGATATACGGAAAGGGTATATACATAGTAGGTATGTATATACCCTTTCCGTTACACTTTGTATAATTACGATCTTGGCATTGGGTCCCAACACTGGTACTAGTTGCCGTTCTGTTGGTCTTACGCCCAGGTTTCATACAAATTTGCACATAATTCTTTAGAAAGTAAGTACACATGGTTACACATCAAGCAGTGGCGTAGCGTGCCTTGGCGGGGCCCCGTATACAATTTGTTTGGGGGCCCTTATGAAGGATAAAGATTTCTTACAAAGGAAAAAGTTTTTTTTGCATATAATTAAAAGAAATATTTATTCATCTTAATTAACTATGTCACTTTACCCAATTTTTTTACAAACAATTCAAATTATATATGTCGCCGCGAGCGCGCCCTCTTGTAAAGATTATAATATAATCTTATGCGTAACTATTTATTATAATTGTAATAACACCATTAAGCCCGGTGCTCCTGCCCTTTGGAATATTATTATAACCATTTGCATGCATCAGTCTGTTCATTGGTTTTCTTAAGATCAACGCCATCTATTGGCCACGCTGTAATATAAAACTCGCAGAGTACTGCTGGTTTGATTATTAGATGAATAACTATAAAACTAATTATGATGCCTTAGTTAAAACTATAGTCACAATTAAAAAGGAATAATTGTTTTATTGTCTTTGGGCTTTCAGTCATTTGACACAGTACATTTGTTTATGATACATTGCTACCTACTGTGCCGAAAATGGCGCGGATTGCGAGTTTAATGATCAATAACTGATTGTTATAATTTAATATGAGAACTAAATCAGTTTCAATCAAAATTTACAATTGATAAAGTAACAAGATTATTTTACACACACATTTATTTGTGAATTCCTGTTGTTTGATTAAATTCCTTGAAAAACCGGATATGTTGTAAAGTAGTGATATTTACGTAATAAAAGTAATGACATTACTAATTAAACTTTCATCTTAAAACGCCATTGCATTTGTGATAACTAGCATTGTTTAATTATTAAAGAATTAACTCATAGCATTTGACTATTGTTAGTAAATTTTATAACACTTACTAAGTAATAAGATTCGGTACTCCTGTCTGTGCGATACGCAGTACTTCCGCCCACTTGGGGAGATGGAAAATAATGGCGGCCGGACGGTAACGCGATGAAAGTGTGTAAAAATGACAAAGATTATAATTGTGCAATATGAAACCTCTGTAACATAATGTTTTGATTTAAAAGAGTGTCCGTGGAGTTTCTTGCCCGTTCTTCTCCATATGAGACCTACTTTAGTTTTGGAATGGGCGCCTAGATTCCCTTCGCAACTCAAACTATCTGATTCACTGATAAATGAAAATCCTAAGTGTCTGTAAAAGATTTAAGTGAAAATAAATGGTTTGAGTTAAGTGTTGTGTGTGATTGAAAACCAACTACCTATATACCAACGAAGAATTACACCAGAGACGGCGTGCATTGGGTTTCCCGCCGTCTTATCAGAAGTGGGATCGCCCAAGCGATCCCCTTCCGCTCATGCTTATGCCGGACATCCAAATTGCTCAGCCACAGGCAAGACCACTGAGATTTTTCTGCCTTTCAAAGTACAAGCCTGGTAGCAACATGACAACTGCTCATAATTTTATTATAATAATGATTGCCACGGGTGCGAGGCAGTCACAATGGAAACATGTTAAGGAAGACAGAAAAAATAAAAATAAAAATTACTGCGAAGACGCACATAATGAACTTAGTTCTGATGCTATAAGTAATAATCCAGTAGCCTAGAGTTGTGTTTCATCTATTTGGCTGATAGACGGGAACATGCTGTGACCTACAATATGATCACAACTGAGGCTGAGAACATAATAATTATGGCAAAATCTGTTATATTAGCGCTATGCTCAGAAGAGAAACCGTCAATGACATAAAGAAACAAATGAAGAAATTTTAGATGAGCCTCATAGTGCACTCACAGAACAACATGCTCAGCACAGAATGACCGAAGCAGCAGAATAAACAAAGGTTTGCCGCCAGAAAATCAAACAAAATAAACGGACCATCGATGCATTGCTTCATCAATCCCGGGAAGTATTTTGTTTTATTATTTTAGTTTTTGTTAAAAGAACATGTCTGTTAGCAGTCCTGTGGCAAGGTTAAAGACTACTGTCACCATTTGCTTGACAACTTGTGAGAGTAAAATAACAACACAAGTTAAATGACTTATCAAGATTACCTCAATAGTAGATTAATGTTATTTTTCCAATATAACCTGTAATGTATCATAAGCTTCTTTTAAGAAATGGATTTCAAACTTGTTTTGATGAATTTGTGCTTGCAACATTTAACTTGGTACTTTTTGACAATTTCAAGAGTTGTAGCCTGCATTCGCACTGACTAGAAAAACATTCAGTAGACATGATTGATTACAGACTTGTCATAACTTAATTTTGCACCGCTGTTTGTTAATGTCTTACAAATTGCCTATAGCTTGTTTTTAGTGCAAAGTTCAGGACCTAATACACCATTTCCAGGTTTTGCATTGGTTAGTTACTTTCCTATAACAACGCTAACTTGTTTTTCTGATTCACTTTAATCATTAGCAGAATGATTGATATTGGCTATACCTAACATTATAAAAAAATAAAATAGAATGCTTCGAGTAAGCTTAGTGAATGACGTAACAAATTTTATGTTACAATCATTCAATATTACGTCAATGTCACTATTCAAATATTATTGGAGGTTGACACCTCATGAAAACACATGACTGTGTTTTTGTGTTTTGTCAAATTGTTTGGAATATAATCGGGTGCTATTTTTATTTAAATGAGAGTAGTGCCACTCGAAGGTAAAATCAATTGGCTGATCGTAATTTCATGAAATTCATAGTTATGAGAACTTTGACTGGTGATTAGATTTTTCCAAATAAGTCTATGAATCTTCAAATTTATAGTGGATGTGTTGCAAGATTCATACAGAAACATTTAGTTATGAAATTGTTTTGTAAAAATATTTCAAGAGAAAACTATGAAATATAAAACAAAAGTTAACAATGCCAATACAGTTCGATACATTGAAGGAAACCATAGTTTTCAACATGTTTTTATGCATACAAAGCAAAAAATAACAAAGCACTCTTTTTTTTTATAGCACTTTCTGTTTAACTTTCTCTTGTACCTAATTTAAATAACTTCATCTACCTGTAATGATGTTACAAAACAATAGATTTAATTAATTAATTACTACTAGCTCCTACTAATCTGAATTATAGTAGGAAAATAATTATTTTCCTGCACTATTATTTATCTCCCAAACTTTTCACATTCCAGGATTTCCAGGTGATTGTCATATCAAAAAGAAAATGACAACCAACCAAATTACAAGTATATCAAAACAAAATTACTGTGGGCAATCATATAGCAACTTGAGCCTTCTAAAGTTCTATGCACCCAAATACTCCAGGAATGTGATGAAATCAAGTTGGAAGTCATGATCATCATCAACAAGAACAGCTACCTTCCTCATGAAAAAGCTGGCTGACCCAGACTTAAACACAGGGTTTTAGCTGACTAATACATTCAACTTGCAGAAACAAGATCTTCAACATGAATTGTGTATCGGGTGGTACCCCAACTCTTTTAAGAATCTGACAAAGCCACATAACAATGGCGGCTACCTTATCAAGGTGATTGTTGATCGAGATCGAATTAAAAGGCAACTCCGCTGCAGCCTGTCGAACAAATGACCGTGTCGCCGGCTCAGGAGTAACCAACTGAAGGCCAATTTGGAGCCATCAAAGATGACTGTTCCAGTTATTCAACACAACATAGCTAAAATAAAAGGTGAGAAGTTTTCAAACTACTTTCCACTCACTTTGCCAACACTGCTACTATGTTGTGACAAAAGCTAAATACAGTAGCCAAGTTAATAGTACCTGCCTACATGATGCTCACATATTATGCACTAAAGTACTCTTTGAATTATTTTTACCATCTTTATATTTTTGCAATTCTGCCTGTAACAGTTTATCCTTGTCTATTTTACAATAGACTAGAATTCATTATTATTGTACTATTAGTCTATTAGTATCTGTGGGGTAACTGATAAATAACTCAAAAAGTAATGCACACGACAAAGTATTAGTCTTCATCGATGTTAACTAATAATGATCACAACTGATAGTAATCCATTAGAAGCCCTTGAGGTAACTAATCATGAAAACAATAAAACTATTAGCAAGCCCTTGAGATAATTAATAATGAAATATTAAACTATTACATTTGATGGCACGGTTGGCGCAGCGGTTAAGCGATTGACTGCTGCCCTGCGTGTCGCGGGTTCGATTCCCGCACGGAATAAATATTGGTATGACCTACAAGCAGTTGTTCCGGGTCTGTCTCTTTGTGTATGTGAGTTTCAATGTTTGTAAACGCACCCACAATACAGGAGCAATCCCCAGTGTGGGGCAATATTAAAAAAAAAAAAAAAAGTTAAAAAAAAAAAAAAAAATAAGACCGGTTAACTTAACCGGCAATTCTCTCATGTTATCCCGCTGGGTCCACGGCGTACAAGACCGCCCAGAGCCTGGTTCCTTATATCCTGTCAAATACAAGACTTCGTGCCTGCCACGGAGCAATGGTCCTAAACTCCTTACCCTTTAATCCTATCAAATCAAAGACTTTGTGCCAGCACAGAGCGGTGTTCCTGATCCTATCCTAATATCCTGTCAAATCCAAGACTTTGTGAGACTACCACAGAGCATTACCTTCCCGTGAGAATGAAATTATCCAGCTAACAGCTGATGTTACTACACACTATACTAAACAAGTGTGCTTATGAAAAGTGCTGTATTAATGCATTCAAATACAAGACTCTGTATCACAGAGCATTACCTTCTAATGAAGATGAAACTATCCAGCTAACAGCTGATGATACTACACACTACTAAACAAGTGTGCTTATGAAAAGTGCAATAATAATGCATTCAAATACAAGACTCTGTATCACAGAGCATTACCTTCTAATGAAGAAGATGAAATTATCCAGCTAACAGCTGATGTTACTACACACTATACTAAACAAGTGTGCTTATGAAAAGTGCAATATTAATGCATTCAAATACAAGACTCTGTATCACAGAGCATTACCTTCTAATGAAGATGAAACTATCCAGCTAACAGCTGATGTTACTACACACTACACTAAACAAGTGTGCTTATAAAAAAGTGCAATATTAATGCATTCAAATACATGACTCTGTATCACAGAGCATTACCTTCTAATGAAGATGAAACTATCCAGCTAACAGCTGATGTTACTACACACTACACTAAACAAGTGTGCTTATAAAAAAGTGCAATATTAATGCATTCAAATACAAGACTCTGTATCACAGAGCATTACCTTCTAATGAAGATGAAACTATTCAGCTAACAGCTGATCATACTACACACTATAGGTACTAAACAGAAAATTGCAATATTAATGCATTCAAATATAAGACTGTATCACAGAGCATTACCTTCTAATGAGGATGAAACTATTCAGCTAACGGCTGATCATACGATGCCCACTACTACACACTAAACTTTACAAGTGTGCATATGTTAGTGCCATAATAATGCATTCAAATACAAGACTCTCTGCATCACAGAACATTACCTTCTAATTAAGATGAAACAATTCAGCGATAAGCTGATCATACAATACCAACTACTACCCACTAAACTTAACAAGTGTGCTTATGCAATGCATTTAAATACAAGACTGTATCACAGAACATTACCCTCTAATTAGGATGAAACTATTCAGCTATCAGCTGATCATACAATATCTACTACTATACTGAATTTAACAGTGTGCTTATGTAAGTGCCATATGAATGCATTAAATGCTTCAGTTAAAGACGATGTAAGTAGACAGTAGATCTACAACAAGCCTTCAACATAAACTATTTCTACCAAGTCCTACAATTCAATGCATGTTGTAGGATAATAAAAGCAACAATAATCTGCCGACAAAATTTATGTCCACTATTTCAGATAACCACCAACTCAACTCTACAAAGAGGGAGGGAGAGGGCACCGGCAGGTGCAGAGCGCGCACCGCCAATCAGAACGGCCGTGTCGCCGCGAGCGCGCCCTCTTGTAAAGATTATAATATAATCTTATGCGTAACTATTTATTATAATTGTAATAACACCATTAAGCCCGGTGCTCCTGCCCTTTGGAATATTATTATAACCATTTGCATGCATCAGTCTGTTCATTGGTTTTCTTAAGATCAACGCCATCTATTGGCCACGCTGTAATATAAAACTCGCAGAGTACTGCTGGTTTGATTATTAGATGAATAACTATAAAACTAATTATGATGCCTTAGTTAAAACTATAGTCACAATTAAAAAGGAATAATTGTTTTATTGTCTTTGGGCTTTCAGTCATTTGACACAGTACATTTGTTTATGATACATTGCTACCTACTGTGCCGAAAATGGCGCGGATTGCGAGTTTAATGATCAATAACTGATTGTTATAATTTAATATGAGAACTAAATCAGTTTCAATCAAAATTTACAATTGATAAAGTAACAAGATTATTTTACACACACATTTATTTGTGAATTCCTGTTGTTTGATTAAATTCCTTGAAAAACCGGATATGTTGTAAAGTAGTGATATTTACGTAATAAAAGTAATGACATTACTAATTAAACTTTCATCTTAAAACGCCATTGCATTTGTGATAACTAGCATTGTTTAATTATTAAAGAATTAACTCATAGCATTTGACTATTGTTAGTAAATTTTATAACACTTACTAAGTAATAAGATTCGGTACTCCTGTCTGTGCGATACGCAGTACTTCCGCCCACTTGGGGAGATGGAAAATAATGGCGGCCGGACGGTAACGCGATGAAAGTGTGTAAAAATGACAAAGATTATAATTGTGCAATATGAAACCTCTGTAACATAATGTTTTGATTTAAAAGAGTGTCCGTGGAGTTTCTTGCCCGTTCTTCTCCATATGAGACCTACTTTAGTTTTGGAATGGGCGCCTAGATTCCCTTCGCAACTCAAACTATCTGATTCACTGATAAATGAAAATCCTAAGTGTCTGTAAAAGATTTAAGTGAAAATAAATGGTTTGAGTTAAGTGTTGTGTGTGATTGAAAACCAACTACCTATATACCAACGAAGAATTACACCAGAGACGGCGTGCATTGGGTTTCCCGCCGTCTTATATACAATACACTTTACTTGCCTTTTGTCCTTGTCTTTTGTTTGACTTTTGACATTTCTGAAATAAAATAAAAAATTGGGAAGTTTTGATTAATTTTTGCTTACGCACGTCGGGGGCCCCCGTAGCCCGGGGCCCCGTATAATTGATACGGCAGATACGGCGGTAGCTACGCCCCTGACATCAAGCTATAAATTCCGGTATAAGCTGATCTCGCATTGTATAGGATTTCCGTACAGTACGAGATCAGCGTAAACTGGAAATGTATAGCTTGATGTGAAGCTGTGTGTACAAATGGATTGATTCATTTATATGTACTTTCTAAGTTGGTATTTGTCCTGTACAAAAAAGCCGGTCGTATAAGCTGAACTCAGATTCCCAGCCTATAAATCAAGGGAAGTCCTCATTTTTGTCGGCCTAGCTTTTGCGATTTACTGCCGAATCGCCACCAGCATTAATGTAATTTAGCTTTTAATGCTAGCCAGACATTTTTAAACGAAAAAATGGTGGAAAACCACTTACCTCAAATTTTTCCGGTGGATACACTTTTGGGGTATCGCGAAATTCATCTGTACTGTATCTTTACGTGTAATGGACGGTATTAACATTGAATGACTTTCAATGCATTAGCTTCTAGCATTAGCACGCTTAGTTCTGAATCAAGCCACTCTCTCTCAATAATTCAGTTAATTAACTCTAATTTATCCAATATTCCAAATGTGCTATATTACTATTCACCAAAAACAGTGCAATATATATCTGAAACCTATGCATAACATAGATTTGAAATTAATCATCATTAATTTATTGACAAAATCATTACAACTATTTTGATGTGGGTTGATTGATTTTGGTAGAAGACTAGTCCTTTGTTATTTCTACCAAACATAGGCTGTCAAGGGGACTGCAGTGACAAAACATTGGTTGTCAAGGGGACTGCAGTGACAAAAACATAGGCTGTCAAGGGGACTGCAGTGACAATAACATAGGCTGTCAAGGGGACTGCAGTAACAAAAACATAGGCTGTCAAGGGGACTGCAGTGAAAAATTAAGACTATCAATTGAAGGAACAGTGTTTTTTTCTCTAGTATAAGAAATTTAAATGTCATAATTTGTAAATTTAAGTGATTAATTTATCATCGTGATCGATTATTATAATTATTTTGTCAGTAGCAGCCCGGAGTCTGGATTTATTCCCGGTTGATGGTAATTCTGCTCATCCCTTAGGGGAAATAAGGTGTCATGTTATGTGGTATAAGTAAGTAAAGTAAGTAAATTTATGAAGATTCACTTTTTTGACACCTCAGCACAACAAAAACAAGATAACAAAATAAAATGAAAAAATTAATAAAGATAAAGTGCATTAAAGTATCCCTAGATCCCACACCAGGATACCCTGTGTCGTGGGATCTAGTTATTTACAAGTTAATGGATCTGTTACAAGTGCACTAGTGGGTAGTTCAGTAATAATTTGGATGCTTACTCTAAACAACATTTTAAACTTACATATATAAAGGAAACATGCAAACACATTAAGTGGTGCTTCTAAGCGATAGACAGGTTTCATAGTAAATCGCAACTGAAATAGGCGCAGGGAAATGGTGTTTATGTAACAGCATATCGTAAGTAATTATGTGCTATCCAGGATGTAAAAAATTCCAGGACTTTCAAAACACTCAAAATCCTGAAAGATAAAGAATTTATGTGGCATGCTGAAAATGGCTGTGTATGTTTTTACTGCTGGCCAAATACAACACGTCATACTCATACAGTATACTGTTGACATTAGCATGTCGGTGACGCAAACCATTAAGATTTACCTCCAACAAAAATCGCTCAACGCTTCTAAAGAAGTTTTCATTTCAATATCATAAAACAAATATTAATATATCCAAACTAAGGAAAACAAACACTACAGCAATCTTCAGATACACAATAAAATAGCGCTCCTTTTACAGAAACAGGGCTGCGACAGTAATAAAAATAACTAGAGAGGTCAATTGGACTTTTATTAATCGACCCCTCTCAAACAATTCGTTTTAAGAATGCTTGAATTTAAAGCATCCTTTTAAGACCTACGTAATGTTTTCGAGGAGTTTGAGCGCCCCTTGTACTGAAAGTGTTCTTTTATACTTTTTAGGTATTCAAAATTATGAACGTCAGTATTAGTAATAGCTCGTCGCGACTAGTGGTGACCCAGTCGTAGTAGCCCCGACTTTCGGGTTATGGGTCCTGAACCCTAATTGCGTAACTCACGATTAATCATAATCTGTTTCGTTTTGAAACAGATTTAGCCATCTATTTCAAAACGAAACCATTGCTTCATATGTCCGAAAAATATGTCTGCTCAACAACGTAAATAACGCAATGGATATTGTTAAACTGTCAAAATGAAACCGATTATGATTAATCGCGTGTTACGCAATTAGGGTGTCGGGTACGAGAAACAAGGCAGCCGCTTTATCTTATGTAATTTATTTCATCACCACTGCTCTCAAATCGGCGAAGGAAAACATTCAGTGGAAACCGGCAAGTCCTAGAACAAAAAATTTTAAGACATGACGTGGCTTATTCCCAAAGTGCTCCATTATTTTGTTCTAAAAAGATAAGGATCTCATACATTCATTCCCAAGTTACTCCAAGGAATTATTATGATTTAAAAATACTTATTATTTTGTTCCCAGACGTGGCATCTACCAACCCGCACTGGGCGCGCGTGGTGGATTACGGTCCACTCCCTCTCACAAAGAGGAGGCCTGTCTCCCAGAAGTGGAAAAATTATATGTGTCACTGCGGGGTGCAAACTGAAAACCAGCGCTGGATGTCTAACGCCCAGCAAATTCTGAGATGGTAACCCTTTCGGTATGGGCACGCTCAGCACAATTTTACTGCAATTTTATTGTTATGTTTATTGTTCTCTTTCTTTTTTATGTTTGTTGCTGTTGTGTTGTGTCTGTGTCGAATAAATGTTTTCTATTCTATTCTATTCTATATGCTGATTGTTCTAGTCGTTAGATTTTTGTGAAGTAGATCGTCCGGTTAAGAACAAGCACCAGACTTATTTCCCTCGGATAAGCCGCGTTGTTGTGGTCACCACCCTAACAGTGTTATAGACTCTTAATCACAATTGGTATCATTCTCAAGAATATTGCTTAAACATTGCCTCATACGTTCGAAAAATATGTCTGTTCAACAACGTAAATAACGCA
This sequence comes from Antitype chi, assembly GCA_947359405.1. NCBI lineage: Eukaryota > Metazoa > Arthropoda > Insecta > Lepidoptera > Noctuidae > Antitype > Antitype chi. Next base: position 4,831,584 of record OX375812.1, read on the forward strand.
ATTAATGTTGTTGTTGACTGTCAAAATGGAAGTCATTCATGCTGTTAGTGTGTTTCGCAATAACATTTACTAAAGGGGACTAAGGTATTACCCAGAGACTGGGTTGTGGTGGTTAGATAAGTAGCCACTCGATGTAAAATACTGGTACAATACGCGCCACCACAGATGAGACTTGACCTGCGTTAGTAGTGGGGGTACAGTCGTGTACGAAATAGTTACCCATAATTTGTCTAACTATTCAGGGATTTTTCGATGACATTTAGATTAAAATTCTTTACAATATTATAATATTTATTACGAAATAATAAAGTTTACGTGGTGTGTCAAGTCTCATCTTTCGTGGCGCGCAATTTTTGAGCAGCATCCGGTTAGACTACAATGCGACCCCAACATAGTTGTCTATATGCTAGTTGGTACTAAGGACTAATCTAGATTCTTTGAAGTACATATTCATACCACTGAACCACAAAACTTTTTCACTTATGTTAAACACAGAAAATCTTACCATATTTTGCACCAGTTTCCGAAACATTGTTTAAGTATGAAAATTTCGGCAATTTATTAAGTGGTTGGTGCGTTCTAACAATTTATATGAAGACAAGACAGAGGGCAATCTGTCTTCTTCCCTCGGAGGGAGGGATAACTCGAGACTTAATTAATTTGCTAAAATGCTCTCGTCGACGTGAAGGCTTTAACATTGTAAGTCTTTCAGGAAATCACACTTTGGTACTTAGATGTCGAGATTGCGTGGGCCGCTTGTTTGCTCGTAAGCCGCTTATAAATGTTCCGATATTTTATCTTGAAATTGAAGCTTGGGAAATCGGTTTTTAGGGTACTATAATGTGTATATATTTGCAGGATCAAATACACGTGTATGTGATCCTACAAATATTATAAAGGTGAAAGTTTGGTATTTGTTACGCAATTACGCATAAACGATTTAACAGATAGGTTATACTTTTTTTTGTTATTTAGTAAATCCTCTTGGATACCCTCCATCCGGCAGAAATGAAGGGTTATGTGTCGGAATCCTACCGACTAAAATCCTTGTGTTTCTTCTAGTACCTGACTCGGAGGCCCTAGAGATACTTGTACATTTCCCACACCCCGAGAAAACTTATACCCTGGATTAAAACATGGGATACTTTTAATCCCGGGAGTAAGTTCCCGTTAAAAAGTTTCCGACATCGACACAGGCGAAACCGCGGACAAAAACTAGTATTTCATATTGTTTTAAACAAATATCGATATATAGTAGGGTAAGTCTTTTTCAAGATCCTAAGCTACGTATCTGTCAAATTTCATTGCGATCGTTTCAGTGATTTAGACGTAAAAAGGTAACAGACAGAAAGATAGAGCTACTTTTGCTTTTCTAATATTAGTACGGATCTAAAGTTAAATACAGGAAAACTAAGCGACTCATCAAGATAACGATTGGCTTCTTTGATAAAAATATATCGACCACAGTCACTGTTATTTGTGCTTGCTGACCACATATTTTATAATTCAGATATTAACTAGTTATATATTTTTATTCAAATTGTGAAAAATTCTGACACTAGAAAAGCTACGTGCATAGACTTTTTTTTATCGCAAATGGAAACAGACAAGAAAAAACAAATACAAGAAATTACCTATACAATGTATAAACAATAAAACATTACTGTTGTTGTGATTAGGGTAGGTTTTTGTCTAGCAGGAATTTGGTAAGTTAAAATACGTGTATGCTTTAAGACTGTTTCCGACTGAATGTGGTGGAGACATGCATATTTTAATAAACACGTAGCAATATCATGATATAGACCTAACATGCCACCCACCAAAAAGACATAGTTCTTATATTAATCTAATTCTGTAACATAACTTTAATTACTTTAAATATTTACTCTAAAATAAATTAATTTACTCAGTAGCAATGGGTAAAGGGCATAACTTTTTTTTTTTGGTTGGAAAGCCCGCGCCTACGGTGACCGGGAATCAGCCTGGGATTCCCGACGCTCAGGGCGTCTCCCGCGTCGACTACGGCCGTGAGGGCGCATATACTGCCTCTCCCTCACGTGCGCCGCCCCCCTCTTCGCGAGCATTACTGCTTCGCAGAAGGAGGTGACAGCTACCCATGCACTCTCGCTCCGTACCATGGCCTGGACCAGGGCCGGACGCGACCGATCGTCGTTGCCGATCGCCTCCACGAGGACACGGTGGTGCTCTGCCCAGTGAGCTTTATGTTTTGAGCGTATTTTCGTCCAATTGCACAAATTTCCTAACGATTCTGCATGTGTGTAGGATGGCTGTTTTCTGCAAATTGATGTAGAGGGATTGTTCTAGGTCTATTATTTTCAAGCTAAGGAGGAGATGGTTGGGAATAAAACCTGTCGTGGAGACCACTAGAGGAACAACATAAACTTTATCTTGTCTCCAAATTCGTGTTACTTCTTCCTAAATTATGATTATTATATCTTTTGTAGACCTACCCGATACAAACTTTTTTGGCTTTCTTACTTTCCTCAAAAAATCATTACAAAAATTACGGAATCGGTTATACGAGTATATTACTTGTAAAGCAACATTATTTGGAGATTTGTAGGTGAAGATGTTTTTTCATCCTGTCCCAATTTGATTAATTCAGCGTATGCGCTAAATTAACAATGCTCTGAAATGGCCAGGCGTTATACATGGTTTTATGTGTCTTCTTTTACGGGGAAATTTCATGATGGGCGTCTAGTCTAACTATAAAAGTAATCATTTCAATGTAGCTGAGTTATCAATGAGTTTTTGTACGGTTTGTTTTACATTTTCAAATTGGAAATATCGTAAATACACATACATATTTTTTTATCACAGTCATTAATGTCCGACTCGGCAAAGGCTTCTCTATTCTCTTTCCCCGTCTTTACATAAGCATTGGTCCTTAGCAGCTCTGGACAATAGAGCTGCTAAGGACCAATCTTTATGGAAGGAGTCCTGCTGATCCCAGCGTAGCATGGGACGTCCCCCGCTATCGACCTTAAGAAAGTGGCTAGAATAGACTGGGTGCGAAAGGCGGAGGACAGTGTTGTGGCTCAACCTGTGAGAGGAGTTTCTGAATATGGCTTGTTTATTGAGGCTAAGCAAAATTGGTATTTAAACTGCAGACTCTTTGTGCTAAATCACTTTTGTTACGACGCCATGAATTATGTACTCAACTAAGATACCTGTTCGGGTAACAGATTTCCTAAACCGCAGACTACACCCAATGACGGCCGGAAAACTTCACGTGCTCTCCGGTGCCCGGTGTATATGCGGTCGATATGAAAGGAGATTGTGTAGTCCCGTTTCCTTTCCATAGCGTTTTTTTGTGACCATCAATTCGTGACAAACGGAGGTGACAACGCACACTCGATCTCAACCATTGACTGCACCACGACTGGAAATGAGAGATTATTCCTAGCACCAAACGCCGTAACAAGGTCACGGAAATGCATTGCCCAGGCAAGTCCTTGAGAGTGTGCGGCCTTGTCGTCGAGGTAGTCAATACAATGGTGCTTTCCAGACTAATAAATGGCACATATCATTTCTGAAGCACCCGTCTAGAGAGCACATATTTCAGCCGGAAAGTAAAGGCATCATGCCGTCTATCCAATTCATTCAAACGATCTTACCACTGCTATTGCGACGTGATTTAGATATTTCGCTCCCTAGTCATCGATCACATAGTCTATTCATCTTCTCTTATAGCCATATCCACATTCCCACCTCAAACTTTTTTAGTCACATGCTCCTAATTTCTCCGCATCATAGTATATACATATGCTAACCAGGTTATAAAATAAGCATACCCGTACTACACAGGTCTGAACTCTGAGAGAGGGAGTGGGCCATAATTCACCACGCGGGCCCAGAGGGTATTGGTAGATGCCACATGTTTTATAAATTTTGGTTTTAAGACATACCGGATTCCTCATGATGCTTTACTTCACCGTTTTGAGAGAAGTGGTTTTTAAATAAATTGCGCAAAGTAATGCACCTGCTTGGGTTTGAACCAATGACTTTCAACCGTAGCCAGGGTAATTTGGGGCCATTAACACTAGGCGACCACTTAACTGCTATTAGATGAAATGAAATTATTTGTTAATGACGTATTTATCGTTGCAATTAACTGATATAGTCATTAATCTCGTTGAGTACATTTAGAATGTGTCATTAACGATAGTCACTTATTTTAATAATCATTATATTGTAAAGGTTATTCTTCTAACTTATTGTATTTCCGTATTATGTTCGTCAAGGTAGACATAAAAAATGACGATATTAAAATGCTTGAATAATTTGATGCTGATTGAAAATATCTTAGGCATATACCGAAATTATTCAAGCCAGAAGAAAATTAAGAAATATTTTATTATTTTCCAAATATATCTCCAAACCATGTTGCATACAATAGCCTTTATAACTGAAGTGTATATATTGCTAGCAGCAGGTGGCTACGATCAAACAAAATTATTTCGTGGTTGTTTTGCTATCTTAATATATATAAACTCTTCGACATCCGTCATAACCGGTACCAGTCACAGCAGCGCCTTCAAATCTTATTACGAAAGCATCAGCCATGTGTTTGAACGGTTTAATGAAGACCAGAAATTAAATAATACTGTCAAGAAAACATACTGGTTCATCATTACTTGCATGTTATTTTGGATCGCGAATTTAGCTCACAGATCTACAGCAGTTGCAAAATTATTCCCTCAATCGAGAGAGCTTATTTTTGTTCCCATTTTGATATCGCAAGCTATCTTAAGATTTACAATCGCAGTTCAACAATTTATATTGTATATTGTTGTAATGATAGTGGTTGATTTGTTTAAATGTTTGATTTCAATGATATCAATCGTTCAGGAAAAAGTAGGTAGCTGTGATAGTATTTTGCATGAGCAATGTGTTATCACGAGGAAACAGATTGATGAATGGGTTGAATTGTATCGGGATTTAGCAAATTGCTGTGAAAAAGTAACGCTATGCTTTGGAAGCCAGGTACGTATTTTTAGAATTCTTAAAATTGTCATTTTATATAATTTTTACGTTGATCTTTAGTGGTTGGAAGTGCTACTGCTGGGCATGAGGTGCTGTGTTCGGTTCCCGGGTGTCCAAAGTGTTATTGAGTTTTTTCTGTGTGGAATTTCTCAGTATCTCCCCGGGTTCTGGACTTGTTTTCGGTTGATGGCAATGGGCTTACCCCATGTTTTTAGGACGTAGACTCACTTGCACGTTTGTGCAAGAGTAGCGCTCAATTTAGAGTTGGGACACTGGGAGATAAGTAATCAACATTTTATATCTTATTATGCATTGCTCAACCTGAAATTTGTGTTTCTTTGAGTTGGGACCAGTTCAATAGACGATACATGAAATGAAATTGCAATGTCTGTGCCCTGTTATATCCAAAAATGAATGTACGAACAATGGCTGGAAATTATACACCGATGTCTTTTACATTACATAAGATACATATTAGACATGGGCGAAGTAGCTCACTGAAAAGAACAAGAGCGATTAGCTCTTTTACTCTAAAGAGCTATATCACTCTTATAGCTCACTAGCTCTTCTAGCTCAGTGACACAGACGCCGAGACGTCGACTGTTAGCTCAATTGACTCAGGCCGCTCGCGCGTCGAAGGAGACGGGTCGGCTCGCTCAATAGTGAGTAGCTCTTCGGAAGTTTGGACTCTCTATTACTCACTAGCTCTTCTATAGCTCAGTGATTCAGATGCCGACTGTTAGTTCATTTGACTCACGCTGCACGCGCGTCGAAGGAAATGGCTCGGCCCGCTCAATAGTCATTGTCAATGAATGAAATGAATTTGGAAGTTTGGAGTTAAGTAAAATAAGTTTTTCTGTTTGTTTAAATAATGTTATGACTTTACGTAAATAACACGCAAAAAATAAACAATGCAGAAAATACTTTGGCACATTATAAAAAGGAACCTTTTATAATTCAGAAGCGAACCGAATGAGCCGTTCCGCCGCTGACTTCGGTCAGTCATCAGTGTCTCGCTGATATACTGAGAGCTAACTGAGCTAGTGAGCTACTTAGCAAACGAGTGAGTGAGCGAGAGCGACGTCCATCAAAAAGAGCTAGCTGTTTTCTATCACTCGCTCACGAGCTACCCATGTCTAATACATATACATATAACCTAAGTATTGATTAGTTCGACTCGTTTGATTCGCTTTAAAATGATTTCTGTCCCTCTTCATGATCACATAGTCCTGATGGGGGATTTTAATACCCGTTTACTTACATAAACTTCAATCTCTTTTATCCTCTTTTAACCTTACTATTCAGCCACTTTCTGGTACTCATCATTCCCCTAACTGCACCCCTTCTCTTCTGGACCTGATGATTGTGTCTAATTCTAATAATGTATCTGTCCATGGCCAGCTTACTGTTTGTTTTTCTTTTCATGGCCTTATCTTTATGTCCTACAGAATTCGCCCTCCTAAGCGTAAGGCAAAATATATTTTCCTTCGGAACTACAAGGGTATAGACCTGGAGGCATTCTGCCTGGTTCTTCTTCTGGTTTCGAAACCAATCCTTCTGCAGCGAGGTGTGAGACAGGGAGACGTTATCTCTCCGAAACTGTTCACCGCTGCACTGGAGGATATCTTCAAGGTTCTGGACTGGAAAGGGGCTGACATCAATATCAATGGCGAGTACATCACTCACCTTCGGTTTGCCGACGATATAGTTGTCATGGCTGAGACCATGGAGGACTTCGGTGCATTGCTCGATGACCTCAGTAGGGCTACCGAAAGAGTGGGTCTTAAAATGAATATGGACAAGACAAAGGTCATGCCGAATGCCCATGTTACACCCACTCTCATGACGATCGGAGGCGCTACACTTGAAGTTGTCAACGAGTACATTTACCTAGGACAGACTGTCCAGTTAAGTAGGTCCAACTTCGAGAAAGAAGTCAATCGTCGAATCCGACTCGGCTGGGTAGCGTTCGGAAGGCTTCGCAATATCTTCTCGTCCCAAATACCGCAGTGTCTCAAGACGAAAGTCTTTGACCACTGTGTGCTGCCAGTGATGACCTATGGTACAGAAACGTGGTCGCTCACAGTGGGCCTTATCAGAAGGCTTAAAGTCAGGCAATGGAGCGGGTTATGCTCGGCGTTTCCCTACGCGATCGAATCAGAAATGAAGAGATCCGTAGGAAAACCAAGGCAACCAATACATAGCCCGAAGAATTGTCAAACTTATGTGGCAGTGGGCAGGGCACATTGCTCGCAAAACCGATGGTCGATGGGGCCTAAAGTTTCTGGAGTGGCGACCGCGTACCGGAAGACGTAGAGCAGGAAGGCTTCCCACAAGGTGGACCGATAACCTTGTGAAGGTCGCGGGAATCCGCTGGATGTGGGAAGCACAAGACCAGTCGAAGTGGAGGAGCCTGGGGGAGGCCTATGTCCAGCAGTGGACGTCTTTCGGCTGAAATGATGATGATGATGACCCAAAATTGCTAAGCCGGTATCACCCACCGATTTCCGTCCCATATCTCTCTAAAGTTCTGGAGCATAGCGTTCATCAACAACTTTCTGCCTTTCCATCTTTGAATGACCTACTCTGTCCTCTTCAATATGGTTTTCGTCCTGGTCATAGCACAGTAACGGCTTTTTCGAAGGTTACTGATGACATCCTCAGGGCTTTTCCACTTTCATTAACTTTGTCACCAGAATTATCTCTTCCTACTTCCATCTCTGTACCGACGATCTGCTGCTCTACAATCATTTCTTAAGGGAAGATGCAGAAGCCACCGTGTCTGCCATGAACAGTGAAATAGATTTGATTAGTGAGTGGTCGCGGTCTTTTGGACTGCAAATCAACCCTAGGAAATTCCAGACCATGATTATTGGCAGCAGATATATGCGGAATAGACTCGATGTTGCGTCGCTGTCTCCACTCTGTCTGAATGGAGTTCAGATTGAATACGCAAATACGGTTAAAAACCTAGGGGTTACCGTGGATTCCTACTTATCGTGGTCTGCTCACGTCGCTCAAGTCAGTCGGAAAATGCACTATACGTTCCATTTGCTGAAATGTCTCCAAGGCTTCTTGCCCTTGAACACCAGAATCTCTCTTGCTCAAAATCTCATTCAGCCCACCATTAGGTAACGCCGATGCCTGTTATTTGGATGCCACCGAAGAGCTTTTAAAATATAAACTTGAGCGTTTACAGAACATCTGTATTCGTTTTGTTTTTAATCTAAAGAAGTCTGATGTATCGCAACTTTCGCAAGGCACTCAAATGACTCCTCATTTGCCTTTGCAGGAACTCTCGGATACTGTTGTGCTTTTCAACCTTCTTCACAATCCTAAAACCCCTTCCTATTTGCAGGACCGTTATTCCTACGCCCGTCCTTCAGATGCGCCTGGCAGGTCACATCTTCGAAACATTCATTCCACTGATCCCACTCCACTGACTTTTACTTCTTCTCCTTCACTGTGCACACGGTGCAGTTGTGGAATGCACTTCCGCCCGACATTAGGGACTGCCAAACTGTTGCAGTTTTTAAAAGAAGAATGTAAGAACACTATCTGTCCATATCGTCCTATTTGTGTATGTATTATTTTATTAACATTATTATTTTTATTTATATTTGAGTGATATTTATTTTAAAAGTATGTATATATGTTTGTAATAATGTATGCTAGTATATTCCCATATCATTTGTTTAATTAATTTAGTCGTTTTTTTTTAAATTATAAATGTAGTTTATTTTCCCTTTTACCCTTACACACGCTGTCTACATCACTATAACTTCTCTCCTATCGCAGGTATGCTGGAAGAGATTTCTTTAGAAATAAGAATTACCTCTGTTCCTATTTTTCAGTTCTAATCTTCTTGTCTGTTTATGTATGTGTGTACATAAATGGTTAAGGTAAACATTTCCATAATACATTATCTAAGTGTAACTCTAACGGAGCGCACAGCAGAATAGCTCGCAGGTGGCAGAATTTTTTCCTACTTACTTGACACTTATTGTTATATTTTGGACAATTCACACAATATCTTTGTAAATTATAGCTTATTTGGTATTTTGGTGAATAGAATAAGCTATATTATTGTGAAGTTTCATGAATGCCCATTCAGTAGTTTTTGCGTGAAAGAGTAACACACATCCATAAATACAAACTTTTGCGTTTATAATATTAGTAAGGAAGTAAGGAAAACTTAAAATAACCAATAGTTTAATGACTTATTTAAGTCATTAAACTCTTGGTTATCTTAAGTAATCCATAGTATAGTTAAACTTAAACATTACACCCAGGTGTGTTTAATATTAAATTTATTAAACACACCAGGATGTAATGTTTAAGTTTAACCTTTAACATTTGGTGGTGCAAAATGAATTATTTGTTTTAAACGTAAATTAGTTCCTAACTGAGTTATTTAGGGTTAAATAACACTTGACTGTGCAAGTGGGCCTTTATGGGTTTACTGGTAGACTGGTTTATTGGTAAACTTTGATCTAACTCTTCAGGGAAATACGTCTCTCACGTCTAAATGGCCTCTTGCCAGGTTGGCCTCGGCATGAATTTCGACAAGATGAAAGTTATGTAAAATTCACGAGTCTTGTCAAGTCCAATCCACATCGAAGGATTGCTTCTCCAAGTGAATGAGTATGTCATGTCTACCGTAGGAAAAAATGATCCAGCTCGGTAGGCTCAACTTTAAAATAAAGTAACTGACTGAAGAATCCCGTTGGGTTGGGCAGTGTTTGAAAAACTTCGTCAAATCTTATCGTCTCGGAAGACAACGTGTTGTAGAGTAGACTGGCAGAGGCCTATGTCTAACAATGGCCTTCGATAGGCTTAGACTTTAGGCGATAGGCGTAGTGTAGTAGACAGACAAGTCTATGTGCCTAACTAGATCTGCCATCGGCTAAAATAACGTATCTTCATACAAACTTTAATTTCCCATTCAACACGTTTAGGGACAAGATTTTCAAAAATCCTTCTCTAGTGCTCACTCTGTTTAAAAAAGGAACTCTTGTGTAAATTTTCAGCATTTTATTTATTTATTTTGCTTCATTGTACACCAGATAATACATAACAAAAATAAAACATTTAACATTAAAAAATTACAACAAGCAGCCTTATCGCTTTCTGCGATCTCTTCCAGGCAACCTTGGTATAGACAGTGATTGCTTGGACATAAAAATGGGGTTGGCGTTGTCTCTCTGTGAATTTAAGATTTTCATTAAGAATATTAACATATAACTTACCTTTTTTATTTCATTTTAATAAGAAATCAATTCAGTGTAGAGTTGAAGAAATAGAAGCACGTACACAGGTAGAAACTCACATCTGAAATGAACATTACTGTTATTAAGAAAGAAAGAATACCGTTTATTTGGTCACAGTCCGTAAAACACAAAATACAACAACAAATTAAAAAAGTGTACAATAAATAAATAACTACAACGTGTGCCTCACGGCTGCGCCAAAAAGGTTCATTTCAGCATTAATGCCAGACAGACTGATGCTATCTGACGCTGGTTTTCTAATGAACCTTTAGGGAAAAGTGACGAAGAGTACAAAAACAGTTTTAACATAGGTACCTACCTAATACATAATTGTATACTTATAAATAAATAAACAAGTACACACACATATACATATATTAAATATATACCCATATTTTTGGTATTTACCTGGATAAATACCCGGTATTTTCCCAAATGGGTTAGCCTAGGTATTTTTCCTTTGGGTATTTGCCCGACACCCATCTCTAGTTGTGAAAAATATTTTTATATGGTTACTGTGATGTTGCCTATTTTGTTTTGTAGGATTAATATTATTTTTGTTTCAGTTTTACTTCACGCTAATAATATCAATTCTACATTATGTTTCGCTGACATACCTAATTTTTTACTTGAGTTTTATAAATGTAAGTATGTACCACTTGGTTTTTTAAGACACATGATTGCTATTATATTTAGAACAAAATTGCTGAAACATTCAATAACTACTGGATTCTTGGATACTGGAAGCTGTACTAAGAGATCTTCGAGAGCTCTTCAACTCTATACAGTTCTCTGGGAGAACTCCTGAAGCGGGGCGCAGGAGCGTGGTCGTTCTCATCTTCAAAAAGGGTGATAAGAACCTTTTGAAGAATTATAGACCCATTTAGCTCCTAAGCCACGTAGCTGTTTTCAAGAGTCATCACGAATCGTCTGGCGCGAAGACTATGAGTTTCAGCCACCGGAGCAGGCAGGGTTTCGTAGAGGATACAGCACCATAGACAACATCCACACAGTGCGGCAGATTATACAGAAGTCCGAAGAGTATAATCGGCCCTGTGTCTTGCATCTGTGGACTATGAGAAGGTTTTTGACTCTATCGAGACCTAGTCTGGTTTGTAGTCTCTGCAGCGATGCCAAGTCGACGAAAACCCGAAAATGACCGTCCAAACTCAGGATCAGCAAACTGAACACAACCCCTTGCGTCCAGGGGTGAGACAAGGGGACGTAATTTCCCCGAAATTATTCTCTAACGGACTAGAGGATGTGTTTAAGACGCTGAACTGGGAAGGATGCGACATTAACATCAACGGCGTGTACATCTCACACTTGAGATTTGCAGATGACATCGTCATACTGGCTGAATCGCTGCATGATTTGCAACAGATGCTGGACGGCCTAGTTGATTCATCTGTACGCATTGGTCTCCGGATGAACTTGAGCAAAACCCAGGTTATGATCAATGATCACATCACTACGGGACCGATTGCTGTCAATGGCAGTGCTCTCAAAGTTGTTCTAGAATACGATTACCTTGGGCAAACTTTGCAGTTTGGTAAGAACAACTTTGAGAAAGAATCTAACAGAAGAATTCAGCTGAGCTGGGCAGCGTTTGGAAAGCATTGTCGAGTTTTCTCGCCACGTATTCCGTAGAGCCTAAAGACTAAAGTCGTCAATCAGTGCATCCTGCCTGTTATGACTTACTGAGCCGAAACGTGGACACACACGGTATGGCTGGTCCATAAATTCAAGGTCGCTCAGTGAGCTACGGAACGAGCCATGCTCGGAGTATCTCTGAGGGATAGAATCTGGAATGAGGTGATCCGGCAGAGAACCAAAGTTGTTGACATAGCTCACAGAATTAGTAAGCTGAAGTGGCAATGGGCCGACCACATCATCCGTAGAGCCGATGACCGTTGGGGTAGACGTGTTCTTGGGTGGAGACCGCGAATCAGCAAACGTAAGGTAAGATGCCCTCAGTCTAGGTGGAGCCACGATTTTCGCCGGGTGGCTGGTGGCAGCTGGATGGGAGTTGCCAAGAATCGAGCTGAATGGCATGCAATTGAAGAGGCCTATGTCCAGCAATGGACTGCTGTAGGCTAATGATGACTACTGGATTAATCTAACAAACTATTTCCATAAAAATACTCACTTTACTCAGATTGTTTAAGGCAAACAGCTTTATTAAAACCATATAGATATGAAAATATACAAAAAAATATATTATCTTTCATCAACAAAAAATCGGTAAGTTATGATAAATTGATAAGTAAGCAAAAATAAATTCTAAAAGTAGTTCAGTTGAATTAACACCAGTCATAACATGTTTAGTAAATATATCTTTTGAACCTGGATTGTTTCCTAGCCCACTTAAACAATCGCTCGTAAACCTCTCCACAAAAGATAACAAGTAAGATCTAGATCATTAGGTGCCAATTACGCTCATTCACATAAATCTTTAAACTACTATACACAAACGCCTTACTTACCATACCAATTCATCGATGATTTAACTTGATTTGATTTGACAGTCGTTTCAATAGCTGTTGACAGCGATTCTTACGATTTTTGTTGCTTTATTAGTCCTTACCCCCTCTTATAAACAATCATTTACATACTACTTAGATAATTTTACTTTAGTTCTTTCATGTGATCAGTTGCAGTGTTCAGTACATTAAAAGGATAAAACTTTACGCTTTCTCGATTAGATTTCTTAATTCATTACAGAAAGGCGACACGAGTGCGACAAAGGAAATAGTTTATGTCATAATTCTTCACTCAGTAACGATGTTGTTGCCAATTGTTGCTGGACAAATGATTCGTAACCAAGGAATAAAGATCCATAGAATGCTGGCTAGACTGTATAATACAGTGATCATAATTGGTAAGAAATATTATGTTTTTCTGTGTGATGCCGGACGTAAAGAATAGCACCATCCATTTCTTTCCTTGGGTGTGGTAAAAGGCGACTAAGGGACTTGCTAGAGAATGGGCAGCAGCGTTCTCCATGCTTTTTACCACCATTCTGCGATCGCCAAGCCGCCTATCAAGCGTGGCCATTTTGACAAACCCCCCAGTTTTTGAGGGAGGCCTATAATATGTCCAGCAGTGGACATCTTTTGGATGAAATGATGAATGATGATTATGTTCTAGGTAACTAAACAAAATACCAACACGATTGTGAGTTGTGTCTGCATATATATTAAAAACAATGTCTTTTAATTACAGAATCAAATGCATTTGAAGCAAAATTAATAAAGGACTTTATACGTCTGATTAAAAAGAATCCACTAGAGATCAAGTTATTGTCCAAGATTCCTGCTGGGATGTACATGCTGCCATTTATACTCATGTTGGCTGTGAATCATGTCATTGTATTACTTCAGTTTAATCACATTGTTTGAATTAGCATATTTTTGCTATCTATATCATAAATATTATACATAGTGACATACATGATGTCAGATTTCATTTATGTGTAAGTAATTTTAATACACTTTACTTTAATGTTAAAGAGGATTTTAATGAAACTTGAGTATTTAATATAGCTTAGACAAGTATTAAACTTTTTATTTTGATTGGTGGAGTAGTAGAAGATTCCGAAAATTTCTTAGGCGTATACCTACGCTGATCTCACACAGTACGGAAATTCCATACAATGCGAGATCCGCTTACACTGGAAATGTATAATAGCTTGATGTGTAGCCGTGTGTACAAACAACTTTGAACACTGCTTTCGTTGTTTCTTGAAATATAGTACTTGTTATACGAGCTCAGCTTAAACTCAAGCATCCGTCGTGACTGACTTCTGTTACAGCCACGCCTTCATCATTTATTATAGTATCATCAGTGGTTTCTGTGATGCTCTCACAAGCTTTAATAAGAATTACTCTAGTTTTTCAGCACCTCTACTTGTTTGTTGTTATCATGACAGTAGTTAATTTATCCAATTGCTTAAAACTTTTTCCAAAAAAAAACAACCGACTTCCAAAAAAACACTACAAAGTGAAAAATAACTTTAATTTCGGAAGTCGGTGTCTTTGGAGCTGTATTTGAATTTTTTGTCACCGCCTTCCGAAATTAAAGTTATTTTTCACTTTGTAGTGTTTTTTTGGAAGTCGGTTGTTTTTTTTTGGAAAAAGTTTTTATTTTTCACTTTTTAGTGGTTCACATGTGCTTACCCCTTCACAGCATACCGGCGTGATGTTATGTTATGAACTGGTGTAAGCAATAGACAGACATGAGATTTCAGCAATCCCAGTCCATTTGCTATCATTTATTGAGGAGTTCCGTTGCCTATCTCCAAAGTTCTTCATCAGATCTTCACCAAATTGAAATGAGACCACTACGAGAAAGTACTCTTCCAAAAAATACCTAAATCGCTTCGTGTGCCTATAAAATTTGAAGAGTTCTCTCTATTTCTCCAGGATCCCATCATCAGATCCTGACTTGATGATCATGGGACCATCTGGAAAGTATACCCTTTCAAACAAAAAAAACAAAATCCAAATCGGTCCAGCCATCTTCGAGTAATCGGGGAACATACATAAAAAAAAATAAAAAAAAAAAAAAAAAAAAAGGTCCCGACGAATTGATAACCTCCTCCTTTTTGAAGTCGGTTAAAAATCATAGATAACAGTTGTTCAGGTGAATATAGGTAGTGCAGGTTATTATAAAAATGAATGAAAAAAAAAATTCACAGAAAACATTTTTTCAGGTTACATTTACCTCCGTCAAACTGCATAGCAGTTTGTTTGCAGACACAACTCCACTTTTGTATATACCTAATTATTAATATATATTTTTTATAATTACACTTTTTGACCTAGTTATAACTACTCTTGCATTCTGTTGCATTCCTTGAATTTAAAACAAACACGCTTTTATAAATTATTCTCTACAGTGAGGCTTTCACAATATTGTATATGAAAGTGGTACTTAGGTATTTTATTTTGAAAAGAGGTTTTTGTGAAACAATCGTTTCTGTCGAGTGGAAGTTTATAAAAAATAGTTGGGACTAAAACATTTCTACACCTTCGACCATAATAATTACTACAAAACTTCTCATATCATTGTTCCTTTGAGATCTTGTGCGTATAATATTGTCTTTAAATTCGTTGGTACAATACTGTTATAATAATTATGTGAACTTTAATAAAAAGGATTATTTTTAAAAGTAAAGCGGTCTCATGAATATTTTATGACTTTTAATGGTGCAAGGGTTCTATCTAAATACGATTTAACTGACTTTTGACCTATCTTTTTCAATCCGAATGAACCATTGTAGAACTATTGTCGTATTTTTAGCAGGAAGAAATGTATGAAGATTCGAGTAGAAAATATAAAAAGGATTAAAACATCGTGTGATGGAAAGAAATAGATATAATATTATGACGACGTATTGGGACGAATAAAGGGACAATTGTCACTTGGTGCGCTTAACAGTCATAACGAAAAAGTGACAAGTCACTTCATGCCTTAGCTATTTCAGTATTGTATTCGTCATAGTATATACTATACATTAAAAATTTCGATATTAAAGTGCTTGAACAATTTGATGTTGATTGAAAATATCTTTGGCATATATACCTACCGAAATTATTTAAGCAAGAAGAAAATTAAGAATCGTTTTATTATTTTCCTAATATTTCTCCAATCCATGTAGAATACAATAGACGTAATAATTTAACTGTGGTTCTTGTTAGCGGAATTGTACTACGAACAAATAAAATTTTAATATTGACATTATTAGTCACAGGTGTCGCGTTCGCACGGTAGGAGCGCACGCACCGAACTCGAACGAATGCACATGACCAGTTTGATATAACTAGGAGCACATAGTAATTTTAGGTTCTAGGACATACCGGTTTCCTCATGAAGTTTTGCTACACCGTCGGGTTTGAGAGATGTAGATTTGAAATGCGCCTGCCTGGATTCGAACCCACGACCGACAACGTGTAAGTCAGAGCCAGTAACACTTGGCTACCACTGCTGTTATTAGATTATATAAAATAATTACTACTAATACATTGAATCTAGCAATAGCATAGCAATTGACCGATATAGTCCTTAATATTGTTGGATACATTTATAATGCGTCAATATCGATAGTTACTTACTAATTAAATAACCACCAAATTTTTAAGGTTATTTGTCTAACTTTACTTTCATGATAGCTATTTCAGTATTGTATTCGTCATGGTATATACATAAAAAATGTCGATATTAAAGTGCTTGAACAATTTGATGTTGATTGAAAATGTCTTCGGCATATATCGAAATTATTCAAGCCAGAAGAAAATTAAGAAACGTTTTATTATTTTCCAAATACTTCTCCAAACCATGTTGCATACAATAGCCGTAATAACTGAACTGTATTTATTGTTGGTGGAATTTGACTACAATCAAATACAATGGATTCGTAGTGGTTTTGCTGTCGCAATATATATCAACTGTTCGGCATTTGTCATGACTAGTACATGCTACAGCAGCGCCTTCAGATCTTATTATGAAAGCATCTGCCATGTCTCTAAATGGTTCAATGATCACAAGAAATTAAATAATTCTATCAAGAAAATATATTGGTTCGGCATTACTATGATGATTTTTTGGATCGTGAATTTATCTTACAGATCTTCAGATCTTGCAAAAATTTTCCCACAAACGAAAGAGCATATTTTTGTTCCCATTTTGATATCGCAAACCACCTTAAGAATTACTGTGGTTTTTGAACATCTCATATTGTATATTGTTGTAATGATAGTGGTTCATTTGTTTAAATGCTTGATTACGTTGATATCGGTCGTTCAAGAGAGAGTAAAAATATACGAAAATAGTTTAAATGAGCACTGTGATATCACAAGGGAACAGATTGATAAATGGGTTGAATTGTATCGGGATTTAGCAAATTGCTGTGAAAAAGTAACGCTATGCTTTGGAAGCCAGGTGAGTACCTGGCTTAATAATACAAGTGTAATTGGAACTGCTTCGTTGGTCTTGTGGCTGGGAGCGCTAATGCTGAACATATTGTCCTGGGTTTGATTCCTGGGTCAGCCAAAGTGTTTTTGAATTTTTCTATGTGGAATTTCTCAGTATCTGTCCGGACGGTGGATTTGTGTTCTATTGATGGCAATGGGCTCACCCCCTGCTTCATAAGGCGTAAGCCCATTTGTAATAAATACTTCTTCCAAAAAAAGTTTTGGGATGTGATGGAAAATATTATCACCAGTTAATTACAATACAATCGCCATACGGTTTTTTTTGAGGATAGGAAATCATCAAATAACTTCTCCCGCTCTGGGCGGAGCGGGAGGGATGTCAGACTTTTAGTGACTACAACCCACCCGTGTTCCTTCAGTTGTCTGCCAGGGGCCCCAGTATATCTTTCGAACAACCCGCACCCCTGGCAGGCATCGGCCCTTGCGGACCCCACCTGTTGGTGCTAATAGGTACCTAGTGCTTAATTATTATAAATGAGCACAATACGACACTGGACGCGCGGGCGGCGTGGGAGCGTCGCGTGGTGACCATGTTTGTGTAGACAACTATACTCCATAGATTTAGGTAGTTAAAAAAAGGTACGTGACTTGACGCGACGATGCGAAACCTTTTATTTCAAATGCTAAAATCATATTATTTATAGTCATATAATAATAAGCTCTATTCTGAATCAGAATCTGAAGAACTATCTGTCACATTAATAATAAATCGTTCCATTGTTGCATCAATTATTTTGCTAGCTTTAATTACACAATTTAACAAAATCGAAACGCACTCGCAAATGTCGATTGTTGAGAGCGTTGTCAAAGGCGTCTACTTAACCGATTAAACGTAATACCTGCCACTTCAGTTTCCCTAATACATCACAGTTGTACTTTTTAATTTAGCAATTTGTTGTATTTTCTAAAAAGGTTTAGGGAACCTGTCTTTTTGGGCTCTTTACAATAGGCAGATTATTATAATAAATCGAACTAAAAAATTGTGCTCAAGTAGAAAAGAAAGAAGGGAAGAGTAGTTTAAGGAAGAGTAGATTAAATGATATAAATTTGATGTTGGTACACTGTATTTTTAAACAAGAAAGTGTCAACTATAAAAAAACTCTTTTTACGATTTAATTACCTAAACCTATAGAGTATACTGCCAGGGGTGCGGGTTGTTCGAAAGAGATACCGCGGCCCCTGGCACACAGGCAACTGAGGGAACACGGGTGGGTTTTAGTCAGTAAAAGTCTGACACGCCCTCCCGCTACACCCAGAGCGGGAGAAGTTATTTGATGATATCCCACCAAAAAAAAAAAAAAAACCTATAGAGTATAGGTAAGACGCGTACACACATGAAAAAAAGTTTGCGATCACTTTGAAAAATCTAAATATTTTTTGTTACGGTAGATTATATTATGATTTCATCTTTTTTTAGATTATTAAAAAATATAAATTAACAGCCTTATTCATAAAAAGTTATCGAACTTCTAAATAGTTGCTAATGTATGGTTTTCAAAGAGAAACCAGACATTAGCAACTAAACATCTAAACAGTTGCTAATGTCTGGTTTCTCTTACCTAAACCTAAACATAAACCTTTTATTAATAAATTGTTGTTTAAGTTTGGTTAAACAGTCTTTTTCTTTCTATCAAATTTCTGTTACAATTACATTATGATTAATTACTCTTTTTTTAATGAAAATTTAATAATAGTTTTATTTTTTAATTTCAAGCAGGGTATTTCTATTTAAAAAAAAAACACAACAAAGTTTTTTGCTTGATAAAGTTAAATTTAAAAAATTATATCAGCACTTTTTTTGATGTGGGAACTTTTCATTTTTCATGATACAGTTTTTAAATTTTGTACATAGATTCTTTACATCAAAATAACACGTGTTTCGGGTTTCGCATGTACTAAAACCAGGATTGTATATTCATACATAAAGAAAAATTTTGTACACCTTTTTACAAGAAATACGCGGAGGCAGGAGTACGAAATTTGACACAGTTAAAATTAATTTGGAGAAGAAGTGCAAAATGCCAAAATTTTTAGTTATTAATGCATTAGAAATACATTCAGTTTTAAATAAATTATGGTCGAACGTCGACCACTGGGACCCACTTGTATTTTTTTATGTATAGTTACTGATACTATACTGATATGTTGCCTGTTTTGTATTGTGGGATTAATATTATTTTTATGTTTCAGTTTTTCTTCTCGCTAATAATATCAATATTACATTATGTTTTACTGATACACCAAATGTTTTACTTAAGTTTTAAAAATGTAAGTACATAATATGTTTCCACTGTTTTTGTTTGTCAAGGATATTAACTGACCGCGTATCAAGCCTAACCACTCACAGTTTGCTATGAAATTGTAAAGCTGGCATTGCTGTCGACACGTTAAGGCCCTGGTAACTTTAGATATTGTCGTTATGAGCGATAATAGTTCTTATTGCAATCCGATACGGGTTATCTGTTATAATAAATTCGAATAATAAATGAGCAAGCATTGTCGTAAAAATGCAAATAAAATCGTATAAAATTAGATATGAACTATTTAATAATAAATAATCCAACACTGGATGCAGTTTGGCATTTGGAATTTTATGGTATTTTTAAATTATAATTGTTAATGAAGGGATAAACTGGTTGTAAAGATAATTAAGAGGAGACTGATGATTTTTTTGATGCATTAAAGTATGTTTTTATTTTTTTATGTTTTGAATTCCATCACTCTATGCAAAAAAGACTTGAAAATATCATATATTTTTTTTGCTTTCAAAATTATTTATGGTTAAAGAGATACACTGGTTTAATAAAACACCTTTTTGAGCGTTTTCAAGCAATCACCGCCTTAAATGCCTATCCAAAAATCCATAAAAAAAACATGCAACGCTAATAAAAATGATGAAAACAAAACAAAGTTTTAAACTACTCTTAACTACGACGGCGTTGCATACATGGGTCTATTAAAATAATTAGTAATCAGTTTGTCAGTAATTCGAAAAACGAATGCAGTATGACAATTTATAAAAAAGAGTCCATCGGTAATTAGGATCAAAGCAGTCATTGGAAACGTAAAGAACCATGGTATTGTAATTAAAAGCCCGAACTAAATTGCTGAAACATTCAATGACTACTATTTTAATATAACAAATAATTTTCATAAAAATACTCGTGTTTGCCTTAAATAACCTGTAAGTGATAGTATAAAACCATATTATAGATATGATGAGTTACACAAAGTTACATAATCTTTGAATAACACAAACACAATAGGTACGATACGTAAACAACAACGATAGTAAGTAATTTTTCAGTTGAATTAACACCAGTCATAATATGTTTAAGAGTTCTTTTGAATCTGGATGTTTTCCCAGCCCCTTTAAACGATCGGTTATTATAACTCTTCACAAAAAAGGTTACAAGGAAGATCTAGATAATGACAGACCAATAACTCTCACACAAATCATCTGAAAAATCTTTGAAACTGCCATGCATAAACGCCTTACTTACCTTAACAATTAATCGGTATGCAAGCATACTGACCTTGCTATCCTAAGAAAAGAACAATATGGTTTTCAAAATGGAAAGTCCACAACATCAGCTGGTTTTAATCTAATACACATAATCCTTACCAATTTAAATAACCGAATTCAGACAACATGAATATTTTTGACTTGTCGAAGGCTATCGACTTCGTATCACACAAATTGCTGATAGACAAACTAGAAAAGTGTGAGATTTGGGACCCAGCTTTTCTCTGGATAGAAAGTTATTAAAATAACAGAATGCGGTGTGTAGAAATCGAAACAAATATAATAACTATAACTAAAGTCATATCGAGGAAATCATAAACTTTTATCGTTCTGGTGTGCCCAAAGGGGATGTGCTGAGCTCCCTATTGTTTTTACTTTACACAAATGACCTTCCTGCAGTCATTAAAAACCCCGGTTTTCTGTTCGCTGATGACATAAATGATCTAGAATAATAGTACCATTATTAAGCATACATCTGACATAAATAATACAATTGGATCTAATCTACTAAAACAATCTACTAACAAAACGTATTTTATTAAAAAAATCAGTACATACGGACATGAAAATAAGACTTTGGACCTCAATATTTATTTTAAGGCTAGTTTCTTACTTTTGTATTATATACATCCAAAAGTTAATACTTCGATTCGCCTCCTCGATTTGATTTCTTAATAAATTACAGAAAGGTGACAACAGTGCGGCTAAGCAAATAGTTTATGTCATAATTCTTTACACAATAACCAAAGAGTACTATAATAACAATAACGATGATGTTGCCAGTTGTTGCTGGACAATTGATTCGTAACCAAGGAATAAAGATCCATAGAGTGCTGGCTAGACTGTATAACACAGTGATCATAATTGGTAAGAAGTATTATGTTCTAGGTAACTACTCAAAATACCAACACGATGGTGAGTTCTGTCTGCATTCAAAAAATAACATAATTTCCTTTCAGAATCAAACGCAACTGAAGCAAAATTGATAAAAGACTTTATGCGTCTGATAAAAAATAATCCACTAGAGATCAAGTTATTGTCCAAGATTCCTGCTGGGATGTACATGCTGCCATTTATACTCATGTTAGTAGTCAATAATGTCATTGTATTACTTCAGTTTAATCATATTGTTTGATTTAGCATATTTTCCCTAGGTATATATCATAATAATTACTACACATAATTATATGTTTAAGTAATGTTAATTAATACACTTCACTCTGATGTTAAATTACAACTTCATTATATACTCAATAGTATACTTTTGTATTTATTATGACTGTTTGCAGACTGTCATTTTGTACCACGTGAAAAAACTTTATAGATTTTAATGAAACGTGAGTATTTAATTTAGCAAGACAAGTATTAAGCTTTTATTTTTACTGGTGGAGTAGTAGAACGTTCCGAAAATTTCTTAGGCGTATGCATATTTTATAAGGATGACTATAGTTTTTCAGCACCTCATTTGGTTTGTTGTTACCATGATAGAAGTTAATTCGTCCAGATCCTTGATAATAGTCGTTCATGTGAGTGTAGGTAGGGCAGGTTATCATTCAAATGCACATGAGTAATTTGATATAACTAGGAGCATATGAGAGGATGGTTTGAAATGTTTCAAGAATGATCAAATAGCTGTGGAAAGTGACGCTTAGCTTTGGAAGACTTAGTTGATAATTTAGTTAGTTGGTACGCGCGTGGTGACAAGGGATTGACAAATAATATCGTTGATGATGGCGTGTCGTACTATGCGACTTGCGCTCCTTCAGCACGATAGACCATGACATCCGAGACTATCGACGGTTACACTGCAGTGATAGCGATGTAGAGCAACACAAGGTGCGCCCATGCGGAGACACGTAGCGGGCCAAAACGACGTGTCATGGATGAGACATAGTGGTGCCTATGGTGGATGATGGGAGAGCCTGAAGCTACAACCCTGACTCCCATTCTTCCACAGTCAGGCACGCTCAACAGTATTAAGTAACATATTTACCGAGATAATTTTTATACTAAAAAAATATTTATTATTATGTTATCCTGACAGTCATAGAATACATAAAGAATAATTTATTCAAATTGATTAATTTGTATAAATTATTATTCTAATTGAAGCTAAATATTTGAATACAAATGTAGATCATTACTTAACGGGAACTACTTATCTACCATATTAAAATAACAAAAGAAAGGAGCTTAGTCATTTTAATTTGATAAAACCACTCCACTTAAGCTTTTATTGTCGTCACGGATACACGTCACATTCAAAACAAAAATGTCTCCAATAAAGTGGTTGAACAATTTGTTATTAATGGAGAATCTCTTAGGAATATATAGGAATTATTGTACCCAGAATAAGATTCAGAAATGTCTAATAGTTTTTCAAATATTCGTCCAGACTATATTGCACGTTGTTGTCATCATTAGTGAACAGTTTTGGATTTTCAGAAGCGGTGCCTATGATCAACTGAGTTGTATTTATTGTTGTTTTACTGTATCCGCTAATGTCATTACGTTTGCATCCGTAGTGATCAGCATCTATTACAGTCGCGACTTCATCTCATATGTTGAAAGCATTAGTAGTGTCTCTGAATACTTTAAAGTTGACAAAAAAATTATTAGTTCTTTGAAGAAAATGTGTTGGTTTAGCATTACTTTTTTTTTATTTGTACTTACTTTTACTACTGCTAGATCTATGGAAATGCTAAAAGTTTGGGAAAATACGAATCGGTTGTTACTGATTTTCGTGTTCGTATCACAAATTATTTTAAGAATTACTATATTATTACAATACTTCATGTTGTTTGTTGTTATTATGATTGTTGTGCATTTATTTAAATGCCTGATTACGTTGATATCAGTTATTCAGGAGAGGGGAGGGGGCAGTGATATTAATTTGGATGATAATTGTGACATCACGAGGGAGCAGATTCAAGGATGGTTTGAACTGTATCGAGATTTGTCAAACTGCTGCGAGAAAGTGACACTTTGCTTTGGCCGCCAGGTTCTTTTATTTAGTATTGAGTTAAACAGCACCTTAATTGCGTAACACGCGATTAGTCATAATCGGTTTAATTTTGACAGTTCAAAAATATTCATTGCGTTATTTACGTTGTTGAGCAGACACATTTTTAGAACATTTGAAGCAATGGTTTAGCCATCTGTTTCAAAACGAAACAGATTATGATTAATCGTGAGTTACGCAATTAGGGTGCTGATCATACATCAGACACACTTTGGTGTTGTGTAGAATATTATGTTTATATTTAGTTCTTGTTTAAGCTTTTTTGTTAGTATATCTTTTTTATTTATTTCAGTTTTTCATAACGTTGACATTGACAATTACAAACGAAATTTTATTACTGTACAACATTATATATACAAATGTAATAAATGTAAGTATGTTACTCCTTTATTTTAGCTCCCCTCGTCCGGATGGAAAATAAATTAAAATTAACAAAGAAGATCAAGGTGCCAGTATTGATTGATTGATACTTTGATACCAAATGATGAAAAAAAAAAGTCAAATTCATTTGATCAAGTTATACAGGGTGATTGGAAGATGGGTGCAAAGCTTTAAGGCGAAGATAGTACAGACAATTTAGAATCATTTAAGCCATGGTTGTCTTAGACGAAGTCTTACCAAATATTTTTAACCAAATTTTTAAGTTTTTTTTCGGAAATTCTCAAAATTTAATGTAAACTGCATAATTATGGCCAAATTGAATGATAAATGAATTCATTTTTTATTTATTTAATTAAAGTAATGTGTAAGCAATCAAGCAAATCATGTTTTAGGCTTCTGTGTCATTAGACATTTTTTTACAGACATTTAAAGCTCAGAAAAAATTAAAAATTTGTACAATACGTCTTTTAAACCTTATTAAAAAAAAAAAAATTGGTAAGACTTCGTCTAAGACAACCATGGCTTAAATGGTTCTAAATTGTCTATACTATCTTCACCTTAAAGCTTTGCACCCATCTTCCAATCACCCTGTATATGTATGTCATTAGTAGGCGAAAAAAAAACAAGAAAGTATTTTTTTTATTTAGGTATCATTAAAAAAAAATCTTATGAATTACAGAAATCCTTCAACTCTAACGAGTACGGAAAAGATGTCATTTTAATATTAAGTTACATAACAGTGACGGTGATGCCATTAGTTGCTGGGCAATTGGTACGAAACCAAGGAGAGAAGTTCCGTCGGGTGTTGGCCCGGTTGTACAATAGAATGATTATTGGTAACTCTTTGTTTAACTAAATGATTTTAAAAGAAAACATATTTATATTCTTACGAACCATTGAAAATTGCTTTCAGCTTCACGAGAAACTGAAATGAAATTGATAAAAGACTTCATACGTCTGATGAAGAAAAATCCAATAGAGATAAAGTTATTGTCCAACATTCCTGCTGGGATGTACTACATGCTGCCAGTTCTTCTCACGTTCATAGTCAACTATGTAATTATTATGTTACAGTTTAATCATGTTATTTAATTTCATGCACTTCATAAATTTCGTTTAATATAAATATATGAATTATTATGATTGTAAACAACTTTCTTTTATTTTTGTTACTTCGTAATATACGAATATTAAATGTACGAATATACGAATGTGTTTTTTTATGGAGACAGCTTTTAGAATAGACAGAAATGTTCTAGCTGACTTTTTGGGCTGGAGGTGCCTGTACCTGACCTAACCAACCTACCTTCCTAATCAAGTGCTTGGGTTCCCAGATGGTGGCTAGGGAACTAGCCACCGTCTTTTACTCAATTTAGCCATATTTTCTAATAGCCATATCTACATCTTGTACACTTAAAACTCTTCTCACATACCCCTCATTTCACTTTTTTTGATGAAATAAAGAATCTATTTATATTATTTAATTCTTCGTGTAACAATATGTGCCTACCAGGTTTTCATGTATCAAGTATGATTTCAAGTTTTTAAAGAATGATGTAATTGTAATCGACCGATATAGTCATTCGTCGTGTTGGGTGCATTTTTAATGCATCGTTATCAATTAACTTATCTAAGTTTCCTTCCATTAACGAAGTATTACAATTTTGTTTTTGTCCACGTATAAATAATAAATGCCAATATTAAAGTGCTTGAACAAGTTGAGGTTGATTGAAAATATCTTGGGCATACAGAGTGACATGTTATATTGGCGTATTTTGTGAGACTAACAAACGTCATGTCATTTTTATTTTTATACATTTATGAAATAACAAAATTTTTACTTTTTATTTAACATGTTGTGTAATTTCTTAGAAAAACTTCATACAAACACATCAGCAAAGCGTTTTTTATATGACACGATTATGAAACGTTTTTAAAACAACAATATGAGGCATAGTAATGTAAAATATACAGGAGCACCATGTAGCTCTGACTAAATCCGTCACGTGACTGAATAATGACGATTCTTCTTCAGGGGTACCAACGGTATATTACGGGATTTAGGGAGAAAAAGAATTACCCTCCACAAATTATTTATGTATGTGCGTGTGTGTTTATGTGTGTGTGTGTTGGGTGCATTTTATGTTTATTTTTTTTTATTTTATTTATACAATGTGCGTTTTGTTTGTGCAGAATAAACAATTTTTCTTTCTTTTTCTTTCTTTTATGTTGCTACAAATATATGTTTGAACTAAAGATATTTTCGTTCGTTTTGCTAAGTTTTGATATAAAAAGAAATCATAGGGTCCTCAACCAGTGCAACCTGCCGAATACCGAAACGGTGCCGAAAGGACAACACTGATAGTCAGGCTGGTACACAAATTTAAGGTCGGCGCACTGGGGAGCGGGCTATGCTCGAAATTTCAAAAAAAAAAAAAATTGGCAATGAAATGTCCGGTAAAAATCCGAAGTTACGACATAGCTTGCAGAGTAAGCACAGTAAAGTGGCAGTGGGCTGACCATATTTGTCGAAGACCCATGGCCGGTGGAGCAGACAGGCCCTAGAGTGGAGACCGCGTATCGACACTCTCTCTCACTGGGACTGACTGCCTGAGGTAGGCGGAGGACAGAGTGTTGAAGCGCAGCCTGGGGGAGGCCTATGTCCCGCAGAGTACTGCGATAGGCTGTGTTTTTAAAGCAAGGGCCTGAAGCCAACGTCGGTGAATTTTCTATTCTCGCAATTTAAAGTACCTAGCTATTAGAACTGCGATCGTTGTTCATCCGTTCGTGATTGTTTTTTTTGTTTGTTTTATCATGATTATGGAGTCTGCCCACTACACCGTAACGTACCATAACCATCCTATGAACGGACCACTATGCCCACTAAAATGGATCAAAAGCGTTTCATACCCATGTATGCCTGTTTTAGTGACCGTTGCGTATTCATCTCGTGTCATAATTATACAACCGTACGTATCCGTTCTCTCGGGTTTCGCCCGTATGCCCGCATTTAACCTTCGCGGAGTATGCACAGACAAAACGCAGAGATATGTATATAGTCACGTTATATACTCCACTTAAGTATGTACCCTGGTGCAGGTTGTTCGAAAGAGATACCGTGGCCCCTGGCACACAAGCAACTGAAGGAACACGGGTGTGCAGTCCATGGCCCTATACGGGGCGCCGGTGTGGGCGCCTACATTGAGGCGCCAACCAGCCCGAAGGCTGAAGGCGTCCCATAGGGTCATAGCGATCAGGATGATCCGGGGATACCGCACGATCTCAGGTGAGGCGGCGGGCCTCCTTGCCGAATTACCGCCATGGGATCTGGAGGCAAAGGTCCTCGCGCACATCTGGGAGTGACGCGAGGAGGCCAAACCCCGGGGCGTTACTCCGCTGCCGCGAGAAATCGAGGTGCAGCGGACAGAGCTCCGGCGGGATCTCATGGCGACATGGAGAGTGCGATTGTCGCAACCCAGTGCTGGGCACGCCACGATAGCGGCGGTAAGTCCTCTCTTTGAGGAGTGGCTTAGAGGCGGCATGGCGTCCTCACCTTCCGCCTGACGCAGGTCCTCACCGAACACGGTTGTTTCGGGAGGTTCCTGTTTCGCATAAGGCGGGAGGAAACGCCCGGGTGTTTCCATTGCGAAGATCGCCCTGAGGACACGGTGGAGCATACGGTGGCGGTCTGCCCGGCTTGGGCGGAGCACCGCCGTGTCCTCGTGGAGGCGATCGGCGGCGGCGATCTCTCGCGTCCGGCCCTGGTTCAGGCCATGGTACGGAGCGAGAGTGAATGGTTAGCCGTCACCTCCTTCTGCGAAGCAATAATTCTCGCGAAGAGGGAGGCGGCGCACGTGAGGGAGAGGCAGTATATGCGCCCTCACGGCCGTAGTCGCCGCGGGAGACGCCCTGGGCGTCGGGAATCCCAGGCTTATTCCCGGCCACCGTAGGCGCGGGCTTGCGGACGGCGAGTAATGGGTAGCTCGCTGTCCGGTAAGGACCAAGCCCGGGTCGACGACGCATTGGGCACATAGGCAACTGAAGGAAGACGGGTGGGTTTTAGTCAGTAAAAGTTTGACACGTCCTCCTGCTCCGCACGGAGCGAGATAAGTTATTCGATCATGTCTGAAAGTTTTAGACCCAGTCTTACCAAGGGGTCTCGTGTTTCTCTGTGACTGGGTTGTTGAAGACAAATAGGCAGTTGCTTCATATGAAATATTGGTTTTCAGACTCGGAACTGACCCCAACATAGTTGGAAAAGGGCTAGGCAGATACCAGTCTCTTTAAATAAATGAATAACGTATTTTTAATGTAGGTATGTGTAAAACCGTATGTATGTGTTTAATGTTAGTAGATATTATTTGTATCATCATCATTTCAACCGAAATACGTCCTCTGCTGGACAAAGGCCGTCCCCAAGCTCCGCCACTTCGACCAGTTCTGTGCTTCAAGCATTCAGCGGATTTCTGCGGCCTTCACATGTCCACCGCAGTTTACTTGTATAATCATTGAGTTAGTTTCCATAATTCCAAGTCTAAGCGCTTAATTTGCGTACCTACTGGTGTCTAAATTACTGTAAGTAGTATTTATGAAATGTCTTGCTTTCCTCTAGACAATTTACACACAATTCCTATAGTTGGTTAAGAAGTGTTTAACGATTTAAAGAAACATTCAAATAATGTGGTGACCTTATACGACTAATATTCCATTACTTAAGTTGGTAATTTGTAATGAATTTGTTGTACAAAATGTTTTACGTCTATTCGTAAAAACTTCCGCATTACTACGTATATTGTCGTTGTCAAGCCACGCAACAATTAAACAAAAATGCTTCCGTTAAAGTATTTGAACAACTTACTGTTCGTGGAAAATCTCTTAGGCGTATATAGAAATTACTGCAGCCAGAAGAAGATCAAAAAATTCTTTATTATTTTCCAAATTTTGATTCAGACTATATTCCACACTCTTCTCTTTATTGCCCAAGTATATTTTTTATTAGGAGACGGTAATTTCTTTAGTAGTCAAATAAATTTAATTTATAGCGGTTATGCTGTCTCAGCGTATATAACCGCAATGTCATATGTCATGACCGGCATCTGCTACAGCCGCACCTTCCAATCATGTATAAGAAGCATCAGTCGTGTCTCTGAAAGTTTTGAAGATGACGAAATATTAATTAATTCTTTAAAGACAATATACTGGCTAAGCTTAACTTTTATTTTATATATTTTCATCTTGTTTGGTATCCTCAGATCTGTAGAGGTTTTAATAAAATTCCACTCACTGTCAGAGCTGTTAATTGTTGGTTTCATTATAACATCACAAAGCATTTTAAGAATTACAATAGTATTTCAGCATCTAATTTTTTTTGTTGCTATTATGATAGTCTTTCATTTGTCCAAATGCTTGACTTCGTTGGTATTAGCCGCTCAGGAGAGAGTAAGAAGCTGTGATATTAGTTCGGATGAGCAATGTGGTATCACAAAGGAGCAAATTCAAAGCTGGGTTGAAATGTATCGGGATTTAACAAACTGCTGTGACAAAATTACGCTTTGTTTTGGACGCCAGGTATTATATTTAGGATATTATTATCGTACCAAGTTCCAGCCCTTGAATCCTGCCTTTAAATATTCCGTTTAAGAAACATCTGCTTCAGTTTTCACTACTTTTCTATCCAAATGGCTAATAGAAAATGGGTGACCAGGTGTGAGGGGGGATCATCTATCATTTCTTATGTAGTTACCCCTTTCCTATCCACCCATCCATTACATTACACAAATGATGATCATCACCGTTGATCCATTGTGTATTTGGTCATCTTCTAATCTTATAACCAACCGTTTCCTCATGACATGTTTCTCATTCTTCCGAATCGCATACTACGCGTTAATTATAACAACCTAATTTCATACGCCGTATAAAAATGTCTTTGGTACATACCAAAGACATTGTTGACAAAATTGTTTATAAAAAAGAGAGTT
This sequence comes from Antitype chi, assembly GCA_947359405.1. Classification (NCBI taxonomy): domain Eukaryota; kingdom Metazoa; phylum Arthropoda; class Insecta; order Lepidoptera; family Noctuidae; genus Antitype; species Antitype chi. The sequence goes on from OX375812.1 coordinate 4,861,766, forward strand.
GAATGACATCATTCAACTCTCTTTTTTATAAACAATTTTCTAATTATATCCATTTGTGTAACATCACACAACTCTTTTGTTATTTTAGTTGTGTAATGATTCTGTGTATTAAAGTTTATATTGTCAAATTCTGAGTTAAGGTTTTTTAATACTGTTATTCTTGTTTCAGTTTTTCTTTTCCCTCATAACGTGTTTAGTATACTATGTTTTGTTGATTTATCAAATATGTTACATACATCCTTTCTATGTAAGTACGTTTTAATTAGTGTTTTGTGTTCTAACTAAACAGACTTTGTACGATTTAAGTCTACTTGACAAGTTGATCGTAGCAAATAGAACAGTGCATATTTTGTCAAAATAATCAAGTTGTTTAATTATGTAATAAATGGTTTTTAATGTTTACAGAATGTACACCACGGAAACACGGCACAGTATAAGATTGTAATAATTATAGTTGGTTACATATCAGTGTTGATACTGCCATTAATTGCCGGACAAAAGGCGAGTAACCAAGGAGTGAAGTTCCACCGGGTGTTGGTTCGGCTTTACAATACAGCAATTATTGGTAAGACTATTTTCGTAGACAGTCAAGGAAATCGCCAATGAGACTACTGGACCAACCAGGCAGTTTTTTTTTTACTAGTGTTTATACAGGTTGAAATTGAAAACATGCGACAAACCGTAATGGGAGATTGTACTCATCATTATGAACAACTTTTACTAAGGTACCAAAGATGCAATCGCAAAAAAAAAACAGCTGTTCCCTACATTTTGACGAGTCATGCGAACATAAATGTAGGGAACAGATGTTTTTTTTTTCGCGATTGCATCTTTGGTCCCTTAGTAAAAGTTGTTCATAATGATGAGTACAATCTCCCATTTCGGTTTGTCGCATGTTTTCAATTTCAACCTGTATAAGGTATGAAAGACAACTGACATTTAATTTCAGATTCAAGTGAAGCTGATGCGAGACTGATAAAAGACTTTATCCGCCTGATAAAGAAGAATCCAATAAAGATCAGATTATTGTCCAATACTCTTGCTGGGATGTACATGCTACCAGTTATACTTACGTTGACTGTCAACTATCTCGTTTTTATGTTGCAGTTTATGCATGTGTTTTAATTTTATATTGTATCATATTAGGCATATTTTGTGAATCATCCTACAATAATCATGTTGTGTATGTTTATGTCTAGCTTGCGTGGTATATAAAGCAAAGTATAAGTGCTTCAAATAAATTGTATAAAGTAAGTGCTTTTCAGGAATTCTCTTCATTAGGTATAAAGCCTAGTTATAAGAACTATATTCAGGAGCTCCTGGCTGAGTAATAATAGCCGCACGTGTTAGTCTTCTAGGTTAAGCAACGCATGCCAAGGAAAGCCTGCGGATGGGTGACTATCTATTACATAGTGACAGCCCTCCGTGCCTCGAAAAGCACGTAAAGCCGTACGTCCCGGCTCTTATTCGTAGATTTTTAATTGTCGCTACGAGTAGTCAGCAACCCGAAGTCTCACGACCAGTCTTGCCAAGGTATCGTAGGTCGTCGTATCGTATCATGTCGGGTAACACGATAGCCCTTGGCAAGACTTGTTGTAACTGGGTTGTGGCGGTCAGATTGGCATTCGCTGAATCCTGTCAGACTAGGAGTAGACCCCTACGTAGTTGTGAAGAGGCTAGACAGATTCACATAATTATCACAAATTGTACACATTATAAAGTTTATGACTGTTAAATATTATTTTTAATGTTAATAAACGAATACACCCGGACCATTTGGTGTCTAGGAATTAATTGAAATTGCGTTAGTTAATTCAATACTATTACAATGTATGAAATATTTATAATTAAAAACTTTTTGAAATAATAGGTATAGGAGAAATTGTGTTCCTGTGTTTTTGAATGGACGTCTTTAAATCCTTACTTATGATAAAAAGTGATTTTGAAAGTAACTGTCCGTTTTTACACCTAAACCATCGAACCGATCGTTACGAAATTTGACCAAATATGTAGTTTTAGACCTGGAGACGAAGATAAGCAATTCGTCTTCCTGAATATTTGTATTAAAAAAATATCTAACCCAACATCGTTGTGGTGTGGTAGAGTGGTGCAGCAAAAACTAATTGCCTTCCTCTTGAAAGAGCTCTGAAAGAATTTATACATTCATGGGCCCAATCTGTACAATAGAATAAATAGGAAACTAAGTCTCCATCAACTAAATTACTATAGCTGTAAAAATGTATTTACTAACCAGCAGAAGATCCACTTGTTGTGTGCAAATAAAACCGGTAACATGCTGTTTTACTTTTGTTTACCTACGTTTTAACTTAGTATTTTAATTTGTACTCATTGTTAATTTACTACACTAATTTGTACACTTTCTAGCATAAAGCATAGGTTTAACTTAGTTCAGGCAAATTAGGATTGTGTATGTGTGTGAGCTGTGCTCTATTAATTTGACAAAGTATTTAAAGTATATGTTTATAAATAGAAATAAAAATAAAAATAAATCTTATATAAAAAATTCTCGTGTCACAATGTTAGTTACCTTACTCCTCCGAAATGACTCAACCGATTTTGATGAAATTTCGTGTGCTTATCGGGTAGGTCTGAGAATCGGCCAGCATCTATTTTTCATACCCCTAAATGTTAAGGGTGGTCGACCCAATTTTTTTTTTTATAATTCGAACTCAATATTCATAGTTAAGACAGGACAACGTCTGTCGGGTCAGCTAGTATTTTATAAATATAGACTATTTATGTCTTGGTGAAGATCTGATGAAGAAAAAATCTCAATAAATTATAGCAAATCGACTGGGATTGCTGAAATGTCATGTCTGTCTATTGTTTACACTAGTTCATAACATGACATTACGCCGGTATGCTGTGAAGGGGTAAGCACGTGTGAACCACTAAAAAAAAAAAAAAACAACCGACTTCCAAAAAAACACTACAAAGTGAAAAATTACTTTAATTTCGGAAGGCGGTGACAAAAAAATAAAATACAGCTCCAAAGACACCGACTTCACCTATGTCGTCGCAGACAGTGACTGACACCGATATCAGCACAATAGAGGTGAGAGAACTGGCCATTCTTTAACTTGAGCACTCATAATCGCACTGCCGACCTCGAGACGTCGATACTTACTGTACTGTGGTCGTTTGGTGAGTCGCGATGGTCATCGATATTCACCAATATCATCAGGCCGATAGTAAATATATCAGTTTCGAATCGCTATGTGTATGCTGCCGACATATCGGTATCGGGTTGGTGTCAATATCTAATAATATGAAAACGCTCAATAGGTAACTTACTGGACACTTACCCTACACCTACCTACTTAACCTAACCAAAAATAATTCAGTTGACCAACTACAATATGTTATACTATGGCATGGATTTTCCGCTAAATGGTTGACAGTTCACTGTAAATAAATACGTCGCGCTGCATTTTGGGGGGGCGGAGGTAGCGTTTCAAAGGCCCACAGGCCAGAACAACCTAGCCTTAAATCCAACTACGAGTAATATTATAAATATGAAAGTTTGTATGTTTGGATATTCAGATGTTTGTTACACAATCACGCTAAAACGGCCAAACGGATTTCGATCAAATCTCGCACACAATTAGTATATAACCTGCATTAACACATGGGATACTTTTTGGAACGAAGTTCCTTATCGCGCGTTGTGAAAGGGGGCTAGGCGGAAAAAATTCTTACGAAAAGTTGTAACGACACTTTTTGCTATAGTAAGCTATTGTAAGCTGTGCGGCGTGCGCATGTTTCTCTCTCTCTCTCTCTCCCTCGCGGCAAGTACTGGCGGCAAGTACCAGAACTTCGTTCCATCCGGGTGTCCCTTGACACCTCTCAAGTTTTTTTTATCTCGGTAATACGTCCCGTAGAACAACTTCCAACCTTCACGCGGGTGAGTTCGCTGACAAAAGCTATTACTACTATAATTCTGACAATCATAGGATAGATGATTAATAATTCAGTCGTAACTATAGATACATAAACACACGTACGTGGCTGGTGATTACTTAAAGATACTTGAAATATTAACTTCGCAATTAAAAAAAAAACACAGTTTCCACCCAGTAAAACTTTTATCGCCGTCACTGAAACACATTACTAAAACAAAATGTCCCCAATAAAGTTTTTGAATAATATATTGTTTGTAGAGAACCTCCTAGGAGTATATAGGAGTTATTGTAACCAGTCAAAGATTAAAAAATGTTTTATTATCTGTCGAATATTCACCCAAAATATATTTCACTCTATTGTCATCATTGGTGAAATTGATTTGATGCTAGAAGACGATGAGTATTATCAAATGAATGTGATTTTTTCTTGTTTAGCTGCTTTTTCTTTTGTAAGCTACTTGTTATCCATCGTGACCAGCATCTGTTATAGCCGCGCTTTCATGTCGTATTACAAAAGTATCAGTCAAGTCTCCGAATGCTTTAAAAACGACACAAAATTTCTTAACTTTCATAAAAAATTATACTGGTTCAGCTTAACTTTGATTTGTCTGTCCATCGCTTTTGTTGTTTATAGATCTGTAGCGATTATAATGCAATTTTCAAAACCAGATGTGTTATTTTTTATCAGCATTTTGGCGTCACAAACAATTGTTAGACTTAACCTAGTTACTCAGCAGCTCTTTTTGTTTGTTGTTATCATGATGGTGGTAAATTCATTAAAATCTTTGTCTTCGTTGATATCAGTCGTGCAAGAAACAGTAGGCAGATATGATCTGAGTTCGGATATGGAATGTAATATCACAAGAGAACAGATTCAAGGATGGGTTGAACTGTATCAGAATTTAACAAACTGCTGTGACAAAGTGACGCTATGCTTTGGACGCCTGGTAATCATTTATTTCATTCAGACAATCATGATCTCAGAATCAGAATTAGAATCAGAACTTTATTTGCTATGCATGTAGGTACAGGTATAAGATGTTGTACATAAATAAATGAGATCGACTACAGTCTACCTTACAGTAGTCAGTAATCTAATTTTAATTTGTTTGTAAACATTCCTTTGTTGCAGTTTTTCGTTAGGCTATCAATCTCAATATCAAGCTATATTTTATTAACGTATCAAGTGTGTTACAAGATTGTTTTGAAAGTAAGTTTTCGAGATTCTAGACTGAGTCGTATCGTAAAAGTTGTTTGTATTGTAAGCTATCAATTGGTGATTCTTTATTTAATTCTTTATTTCATTTTAGAATGGGGACACCGATGAGTTCAAGAAAATTATAATTGTGATATGTTTTTATATATTTTTGATGATGTTGCCAATCATTGCTGGACAAATGACTCGTAACCAAGGGATGAAGTTTCACAGAGTCTTGGCTCGTCTTTATAATACAGTTATAAAAAGTAAGAAAACGTATTTTTTTACACGCTTTATATTAGCTTCACTTGTATGTTTGTATGTTTGTATGTAACCGACTCTTTTGAGCGCGATTTTGACCCACTTTAAACGGTCAGATTTCATTGAAACTTTGTAAACTTGTCGAGGACCGATGACAATTCAATAATTAAAAAAATAATGAGAAAAAAGGAACAAAAAAAACACGTTTTTGTAGTTAGCAGAACTAAAAAATAGAAAATAAATAATAGTTTAAAAAACTAAAAAACACGCTTTAAAAACCAAACTAAAAAAGGAGAAAATAATTTAATTCAATTAAAACTTTTTCCAAAAAAAAAAAACAACCGACTTCCAAAAAAACACTACAAAGTGAAAAATAACTTTAATTTCGGAAGTCGGTGTCTTTGGAGCTGTATTTGAATTTTTTGTCACCGCCTTCCGAAATTATAGTATATTTTATAACGAGGGACTAAACGAAGCCATAATATACCCGAGGTGGTTTGACTCCCGAGCGTGCGAGGGAGTCAATGAAACCGAGGGTATATTAAGTTGGCGTTTAGTCTCGAGGTGCAAACTGTACTTTTCACTTCGAGTGCGAGAAAAATAGTCAATTTAGTACAAAAACATGTACTTACCTAATAAATATTACTTAAGAAAAAAACACTACAAAGTGGAAAATAACTTTAATTTCGGAAGTCTTTGGAGTCTTTGGAGCTGAATTTGAATTTGTTGTCACCGCCTTCCGAAATCAAAGTTATTTTTCACTTTGTAGTGTTTTTTTGGAAGTCGGTTGTTTTTGTTTTGGAAAAAGTTTTTTTTTTCACTTTTTAGTGGTTCACATGTGCTTACCCCTTCACAGCGTACCGGCGTGATGTTATGTTATGAACTGGTGTAAACAATAGACAGACATGAGATTTCAGCAATCCCAGGCCATTTGCTATCATTTATTGAGGAGTTCCGTTGCCTATCTCCAAAGTTCTTCATCAGATCTTCACCAAATTGAAATAAGACCACTCCGAGAAAGTACTCTTCCAAAAAATACCTACATCGCTTCACGTGCCTATAAAATTTGAAGAGTTCTCTCTATGTCTCCAGGATCCCATCATCAGATCCTGACTTGATGATCATGGGACCACCTGGGAAGTATACCCTTTCAAACAAAAAAAAATCCAAATCGGTCCAGCCATCTTCGAGTAATCGGGGAACATACATAAAAATAAAATAAAAAAGGTTCCGACGAATTGAGAACCTCCTCCTTTTTGAAGTCGGTTAATAAAATAAAAATCACAATATCTATTAGGTATGTCTTTTGCTCTTTGCTTGACGTCAAACTCTTCACCAAGGAACATAATATATAGGAACATAATATTTGTCACTGGACATTCATAATAAATTTATTTAAAGCCGAACAAATTTACACTCGACAAAAATTCTGAAATTTTCGCGGTCTTTTTTTTCTTCTAAACAAGTAACAGATTAACAATTTAACACACATGGCGCCACCTTGGCAAAAAACCATGGAACTAAAACTCTCAACATTTTCGCAATGAAACTCCACAGATAATAGTATATTTACTGGCTGTTTGAGTTTGTCTATGTCACATGAAGGAAATTAAAAAACGAATTACTTTTTACTCCCTAGGGACTAAAGTGGTCACTTTACTCCCGCTTCGTAGGGCTATATTGGCGTCTTTTTAGAGCATGAGAAGTGAAAAAGTTATTTTTCACTTCTCATGCTCTAAATAAAAACTTTTTCCAAAAAAAAAACAACCGACTTCCAAAAAAACACTACAAAGTGAAAAATAACTTTTTTCGGAAGTCGGTGTCTTTGGAGCTGTATTTGAGTTTTTTGTCACCGCCTTCCGAAAAAAGTTATTTTTCACTTTGTAGTGTTTTTTTGGAAGTCGGTTGTTTTTTTTTTGGAAAAAGTTTTTATTTTTCACTTTTTAGTGGTTCACATGTGCTTACCCCTTCACAGCGTACCGGCGTGATGTTATGTTATGAACTGGTGTAAACAATAGACAGACATGCGATTTCGGCAATCCCAGTCCATTTGCTATCATTTATTGAGGAGTTCCGTTGCCTATCTCCGAAGTTCTTCATCAGATCTTCACCAAATTGAAATGGGACCACTACGAGAAAGTACTCTTCCAAAAAATACCTAAATCGCTTTGTGTGCCTATAAAATTTGAAGAGTTCTCTCTATTTCGCCAGGATCCCATCATCAGATCCTGACTTGATGATCATGGGACCACCTGGGAAGTATACCCTATCAAACAAAAAAAACAAAATCCAAATCGGTCCAGCCATCTTCGAGTAATCGGGGAACATACATAAAAAAAAAAAAAAAAAAAAAAAAAAAAAAAAAAAAAAAAAAAAAGGTTCCGACGAATTGATAACCTCCTCCTTTTTGAAGTCGGTTAAAAAGACATCATTATAGCCCTACGAAGCGGGACTAAAGTGACCACTTTAGTCCCTAGGGAGTAAAAAGTAATTCGTTTTTTAATTTCCTTCATGTGACATAGACAAACTCAAACAGCCAGTAAATATACTATTATCTGTAGTATCAAGCAAAGAGCAAAAGACATACCTAATAGATATTGTGATTTTTATTTTATTAACCGACTTCAAAAAGGAGGAGGTTCTCAATTCGTCGGAACCTTTTTTAATTTTATTTTTATGTATGTTCCCCGATTACTCGAAGATGGCTGGACCGATTTGGATTTTTTTTTGTTTGAAAGGGTATACTTCCCAGGTGGTCCCATGATCATCAAGTCAGGATCTGATGATGGGATCCTGGAGACATAGAGAGAACTCTTCAAATTTTATAGGCACGCGAAGCGATTTAGGTATTTTTTGGAAGAGTACTTTCTCGGAGTGGTCTCATTTCAATTTGGTGAAGATCTGATGAAGAACTTTGGAGATAGGCAACGGAACTCCTCAATAAATGATAGCAAATGGACTGGGATTGCTGAAATCTCATGTCTGTCTATTGTTTACACCAGTTTATAACATAACATCACACCGGTACGCTGTGAAGGGGTAAGCACATGTGAACCACTAAAAAGTAAAAAAAAAACTTTTTCCAAAAAAAAAAAACAACCGACTTCCAAAAAAACACTACAAAGTGAAAAATAACTTTAATTTCGGAAGGCGGTGACAACAAATTCAAATTCAGCTCCAAAGACACCGACTTCCGAAATTAAAGTTATTTTTCACTTTGTACTGTTTTTTTGTTAAGTAATATTTATTAGGTAAGTACATGTTTTTGTACTAAATTGACTATTTTTCTCGCACTCGAAGTGAAAAGTACAGTTTGCACCTCGACACTAAACGCCAACTTAATATACCCTCGGTTTCATTGACTCCCTCGCACGCTCGGGAGTCAAACCACCTCGGGTATATTATGGCTACGTTTAGTCCCTCGTTATAAAATATACTATTTCACTTTGTAGTGTTTTTTTGGAAGTCGGTTGTTTTTTTTTTTGGAAAAAGTTTTTATTTTTCACTTTTTAGTGGTGCACATGTGCTCACCCCTTCACAGCATACCGGCGTGATGTTATGTTATGAACTGGTGTAAGCAATAGACAGAGATGAGATTTCAGCAAACCCAGTCCATTTGCTATCATTTATTGAGGAGTTCCGTTGCCTATCTCCAAAGTTCTTCATCAAATCTTTACCAAATTGAAATGAGACCACTACGAGAAAGTATTCTTCCAAAAAATACCTTAATCGCTTTGTGTGCCTATAAAATTTGAAGAATTCTCTCTATTTCTCCAGGATCCCATCATCAGATCCTGACTTGATGATCATGGGACCACCTGGGAAGTATACCCTTTCAAACAAAAAAAAACAAAATCCAAATCGGTCCAGCCACCTTCGAGTAATCGGGGAACATACATAAAAAAAAAAAAAAAAAGGTTCCGACGAATTGATAACCTCCTCCTTTTTGAAGTCGGTTAAAAAAGCGTGGGGTGCTTGACATTAATTGATTATAAGAATACCTCAAAAAGCACCCCACGCTTTTTAATTGAATTAAATTATTTTCTCCTTTTTTAGTTTGGTTTTTAAAGCGTGTTTTTTAGTTTTTTAAACTATTATTTATTAGAACAATGTTAAGGTACCAAAATTATTTGTAATAATATCATGATTAGAAATAACAAATTTCATTTTAGCTTCACAAGGAGCTGAAGCAAAATTGATAAAGGACTTCATACGGTTGATAAAGAAGAATCCACTAGAGATCAAGTTATTGTCCAAGATTCCTGCTGGGATGTACATGTTGCCAGTTATACTCACATTGGCTGTCAACTATATCATTGTCATGTTGCAGTTTAATCATATTATTTAATCCTCCTCATATTACAAACATTATAAGTGTGCAAACATGTCCATAGTGAAAATATGAAATAACGTAAGGGACACTTTGCTGAAAGTGAGTTACATAAATCCCGTTTGAAATAGAATTTTTTGCTCTATTGGATGGTGTATTTAAAATAACGGTATCTAAAGAAAACATCCCTTACATGACATATTTTCCATAGGACTAGACAATATTTTTGTTAAGATCTTGTTGTATATGACATTTCAAATTGATATTTGTATAAAAACCACGTAAGAATCTATTCTCACAGAATTTTTTATTTACATCAAACACAATGGAATTCATTTTAACAACACTTTATATAAGTTTACTCTATAATTTGAGTATTTTTTCATTCTGTTCCATAAATACATTGATGTTCTGTGAGCGGCTAAATATAGCATGTTCCTATATTCTGACTTTTATTGACCCTTACATAATTTTTTCAGCATTGGAAATAATTTACCTGTGCTTTAGATCACACTGAACATATAAGGCACCGCAATCCGTTGCATACTTCAATAACTGCTTGATACTGAAACAATTAAACTTGAGAAATAATCAACATTAAAGCATCTCAGGTAAAAGTGTTTATTTCTCACCACAAGCTAAAAATAAAAACAATATTTTGCAATTTGAATTCTTATGTTTCAGTTTTTATTTTCGCTAGTTTTGTCAATAAATAAATATATTTCGATGATTTACGAAATATATTCAAATGTAAGTATTGTGGCTAAACCATTGCTTCATATGTTCGAAAAATGTGTCTGCTCAACAACGTAATTAACGTAATGAATATTGTTGCACTGTCAAAATGAAACCGATTATGATTAATCGCGTGTTACGCAATTAGGGTGATGGATTAACATATAAGACTTTTAATCACGGTAGGAAGTTTTCATGGAATAATTTGGGTGTCCCCGCGGGCTAAGCCACGGACAAAAGCTAGTGCTGAATAAAACTATGCTGTTGGATTTTTAACTTTTGGTGCTGAGCCGAGCGTGGAAAATCCAACAGAGCACTTTTATTTAGGCGTTATTAAGTCGACAACACAGCCAACAATGAAAAGTAGGTTCAAAAGTCCAATTGTCCTAAAACACTTTTAAGAAAATAGTGGCTTTTACATTTTCTCTTCGGTCAATAAAATACGAATTTACTAGACTCAAAATAAATAAATTACACTCTTTAGGATGTATAAGACGTCTAGATTGAACAGAAGGAAATAAGGTCCTAAACTAATTTCCTTCGGAGTTCTTCGAAATAGAAACTTAGGTAAAAAAGATGGCATTCAAAACTTTTAGGATATGTAATGCAGTGCTAAAATCTAAATCATACTTTTTTCATAAACATGAGCACTAAAATAACGTCAGAAGCTAGGTGCATGGTTCCAATTGGATGTTTCATTATAGAGAAGTGCCGGCAAGAAGCTCCATGGTTACTCTTTTAATAATAATTGGCTTTTATAATGTTTTTAAATTACAGTGATAATAGGTATGGGGGACAGTGGAGGCCTGTCAATAAGTACCGGGTACAAAATATACAATGGTCTACAAATCTACAGTCCTCACATTCACAACATGTAAAAGAAAGCTCTATACATTAAAAATCAATTACTGTTCGTTAGTCTCGCTAAAACTCGAAAACGGCTAAACCGATTAGATTTTTTTGTTTTGTTGAATAGCTGAAATATCCAAGAATTCGAGTTCGTGCGGACATTACCAATTTTTTCAACAGATGGTATCTATCGTCTCACAAACTGATGTGTTAAATAAAACTGTAATCTCTTCGATGTGATTGTCTATTCAAATAATTTTTCATTTAATCGGATAAAAACTAAAACTGTTTAGGTACCTATATTGACTTTGCTGGTTCAAATTTTTTTTTAGCGTGTCTCGAGGAATTAGTTTGAGATTTTTTATGTTAAAAAAAATCTCAAAGTCATATTATCAGATTTGATTGACTGCAAACAACAAACAGATGCTTTCGCTCGCACTTTACTGTATGCTGATATGCCACACTACATAAGGAATGCATCGTTGAAGTCATTTCAGCGTCGAAAGTAGAAACACCGGTTGAAAGACATATACATGTTTTTTTTTTTTTTTTTTTGGGTTAGAAATCATCAAATAACTTATCCCGCTCTGGGTGGAGAGCAGGAGGGCCATGTCAGACTTTTACTGACTAAAACCCACCCGTGTTCCCTCAGTTGCCTGTGTGCCAGGGGCCGCGGTCTCTTTGTGGTTTAAGTGTCTTTATTTACTCAAAAGAAATTTACTACAAATTTCACTTAATGAGAAATATTTTAACTATAATTTAATAATGATGACATTCGTGAGCAGAGCTAGTATGACACGCACAAAACAAGTACCCAATAAACAAAGACAACAATTCTAGTAACGTACATAACAAGACATTGAAGGTAGCAGCAAAAGATTCATGCGAACCAAAAAATCTAAATTTGCGGGTAAGTTACAAACACAAACCAGGGCCAGACTTAAACTTTGTCAATAATAAAAGATTTTAACCGAGTTTTAAATATTTGTAAACTTTTAGCGGTTACCCGCACCCCTGGCAAGCATCGGCCCTTGCGGGCCCCACCATTTGGTGCTGACATCTCTTTGAGGCGCGCGTGGAACACAACGCGCCGTCGACCCGGGCTTGGTCCTTACCGGACAGCGAGCTTACCATTACTCACCGTCCGCAAGCCCGCGCCTACAGTGGCCGGGAATCAACCTGGGATTCCCGAGGCTCAGGGCGTCTCCCGCGGCGACTAAGGCCGTGAGGGAGCATATACGGCCTGTCCCTCATTTGCGCCGCCTTCCTCTTTGCGAGCATTACTACTTCGCAGAAGGAGGTGACGGCTACCAATGCACTCTCGCTCCGTACCATGGCCTGGACCAGAGCTGGACGCGAGAGAACACCGCCGCCGATCGCCTCCACGAGGACACGGCGGTGCTCCGCCCAAGCCGGGCAGACCTCCACCTTATGCTCCACCGTGTCTTCAGGGCGATCTTCGCAGTGGAAACACCCGGGCGTTTTCTCCCGCCTTATCCGAAACAGGAACGTCCCGAAACAAACATGTCCAGTGAGGACCTGCGTCAGGTGGAGGGTGAGGACGCCATGCCGCCTCTCAAGCCACTCTTCAAAGAGGAGACTTACCGCCGCTATCGTGGCGTGCCCAATATGTATTTACTTTAGACGCTCTCGGTAGCATCTACACTGTGCATTCAAATAACGACGAATCTGAAAATGTTGTTGGTAAATGTTGGAGAGGCTTGTGATTAAGTTATAACAGCCGCACGGGTCAATTGATCAGGTTAAGCTACGCTGTTGGTCCCGGCTGTCATTTGTGGATATTTTACAGTAACGTTAAGGGATGTTTGGCAACCAGTCTTACCAAGGGGTATTGTATTACACAGTTACGGTGTGTGAAAGTCAGAAATGCAGTCGTTCCATGTATAAAAACTTTTTCCAAAAAAAAAACAACCGACTTCCAAAAAACACTACAAAGTGAAAAATAACTTTAATTTCGGAAGTCGGTGTCTTTGGAGCTGTATTTTAATTTTTTGTCACCGCCTTCCGAAATTAAAGTTATTTTTCACTTTGTAGTGTTTTTTGGAAGTCGGTTGTTTTTTTTTTGGAAAAAGTTTTTATTTTTCACTTTTTTGTGGTTCACATGTGCTTACCCCTTCACAGCATAGCGGCGTGATGTTATGTTATGAATGGTGTAAGCAATAGACAGACATGAGATTTCAGCAAACCCAGTCCATTTGCTATCATTTATTGAGGAGTTCCGTTGCCTATCTCCAAAGTTCTTCATCAGATCTTCACCAAATTGAAATGAGACCACTACGAGAAAGTACTCTTCCAAAAAATACCTAAATCGCTTCATGTGCCTATAAAATTTGAAGAGTTCTCTCTTTTTCTCCAGGATCCCATCATCAGATCCTGACTTGATGATCATGGGACCACCTGGAAAGTATACCCTTTCAAACAAAAAAAACAAAATCCAAATCGGTCCAGCCATCTTCGAGTAATCGGGGAACATACATAAAAAAAAATAAAAAAAATAAAAGGTTCCGACGAATTGATAACCTCCTCCTTTTTGAATTCGGATAAAAATTCTAGTATTCAGCAGCATTCGGTTAGACTGGCAGCCGACCGCAACATAGGACAAGGCTAGGCAGATGATGTTGTTGGTAAATAAGTGCAGTCTGACGTCCTTTCAATAACAACCGTGAGACGTGTCAACTCTTACACTACTCTAAAACCATTCGCATTGGGGTAATAAAAAACTTTTTCCAAAAAAAAACAACCGACTTCCAAAAAAACACTACAAAGTGAAAAATAACTTTAATTTCGGAAGTCGGTGTCTTTGGAGCTGTATTTGAATTTTTTGTCACCGCCTTCCGAAATTAAAGTTATTTTTCACTTTGTAGTGTTTTTTTGGAAGTCGGTTGTTTTTTTTTGGAAAAAGTTTTTATTTTTCACTTTTTAGTGGTTCACATGTGCTTACCCCTTCACAGCATACCGGCGTGATGTTATGTTATGAACTGGTGTAAGCAATAGACAGACATGAGATTTCAGCAATCCCAGTCCATTTGCTATCATTTATTGAGGAGTTCCGTTGCCTATCTCCAAAGCTCTTCATCAGATCTTCACCAAATTGAAATGAGACCACTACGAGAAAGTACTCTTCCAAAAAATACCTAAATCGCTTCGTGTGCCTATAAAATTTGAAGAGTTCTCTCTATTTCTCCAGGATCCCATCATCAGATCCTGACTTGATGATCATGGGACCATCTGGGAAGTATACCCTATCAAACAAAAAAAACAAATTCCAAATCGGTCCAGCCATCTTCGAGTAATCGGGGAACATACATAAAAAAAAATAAAAAAAAAAAAAAAAAAAGGTCCCGACGAATTGATAACCTCCTCCTTTTTGAAGTCGGTTAAAAATAAAAACTATAATTTCTTCATTACCGCATTAAATTAGCACATTGTTTGCGATCATACCCACATGCTTCCCCTCCAATCCTAACAATTTATGGGTTAGATATTAGGACGACATGTCTAAGGATATTTTGCATAAAATGCGCTGCCAAACTTTAAATCCATTACTGCAAATGACTGCAGAAATTTACAACACAGAGTGTGTTTTTCCTGTCATAGCACAACATTGCAAAGACCATAATTATCATAAGTTCACCGAGTCATTTAGTGTGTGGATAAAATATTTTGTAACAAGCTGCCAAAGAGTTTACTGTACTTCTGTTTGTTTTGTACTTCGTCTCCATGAAAACCTATTTTTGGAATGGATACCACTTTTCTGTTTATCGTGATCTATTTTACTGACAAGACTATTAATTGTTATAAAAACCTAGTCTTGTCGTTCTGTGCTTTTCGTTATAAAATCCTTTTTCTACACACCATATTTATAGGTACTTTCATATACCGAGGAAAGCAAAAACCATTCTAATACTCACCTTGCTAATTAAGTGGATTTCAATAAATTTCCAACTTCTCCACTTCATCCACTTTCTATCACGTGCTATGTAAATACGTGTCTACATACATATTTCTAATTACTAAACAGTTACCAGTCAATAATGAACCTTATTTCACACAACGTAAAACTTCGTTTTAATTTTCATCTACCCAACATTGAAGTGTCACCAAAGTACATTAATATTTTCCTATTTTAGTAACATTAATAGAGTCCAAGTCATGTTGTGTTGGTTTTTCGTATAGACAAGTACTTAAAATGATTATGAAAATTTTCCGACATTCAATTTAACAAAGTCTCAGGTTAACGCGTTCCATCATTCGTAACAACGTATCTTTCTACGAGTGTTGCTCCAGTCGCCATCATGAATTTATTCTACACTTTAATATATGGAGAAAATTTTATGTGTGTCTACAGAAACTACTTGAGTTTAAATAAAAGCCAAAAGGTTATAGCAGTAACGCGTATAATCGTTGAACTATCTCTTTCTATAGCCATTACCGTTAACAATGTCATTTTGACTAATTTCATTAACTTTGACTACAGTGATAAGAATAAGTTGGTGACAGATCTGTTCCAGTTACTGACTCTGATAAAGAGCTTCGTAATAATAATTGGTGGAATTGTAAATTCGGAATCGTTCAGCAAATTCTACGAGAATCTGCGAAAGCTCCATAACTGTTTCAAGGATGAAGACCACTATAAATCTTCTGAGAAAAAACTAAAGGTCAAATGTTTGGTTGGGTTCGTGGTGTCCACTGTGATGGCCGTCATACTTCTGTTGGTAAGGCTTGTTAGCTGGTATTTAGTGCAGACATATCTTTTGCGAGACCTCCTAGTACTGGTCATCTATGAATTATGGGTCGACATTCGCTACACGCTGGAACATCTTGTAGTGTATTGCGCAATAACTTGCACTTACGATTACCTCAAATGTTTGAACAAGGCTGTAAATGATTTACTAAAGAAGTACAATGAGCAAGAAGCCAATGAAATTAGTCTCGACACGAATGAGGGATGCTTTAATTTGCCTGGGAAAGTCAATAGCTGGACAGAAAAGTACCAACACATCATGGCTTGCTGTAAAAATATTTCAGTGTGTTATCAAGAATTGGTGAGTTTTTAATTTTATGCACGTTACAAAGTCCAGGAACAGTCCTAATCAAAATTAGGATATCATTATATCCTAAACTTTTTGATACAGTCACGCGTTTCATACTTTGGTCACTTTAGCAAAGTACTCGACACTCAAAATTGCTCTGATGTGAGCCTTCACTGACCTAAGTAAAGCCTTTGAAAGGGTGAGCACGAAAAATATTTCTATCTATATGACAAGGCAGTATAGAAGCTGTCTACCAAAACTACTAATAAATTTAATGGTCTTATAACCAAATAATGGCACTATAGCCTTCCATTGCCCAATATTATCAGCCACAAATATTAAATGAACGGACAGGAGTTGTTCAAGGGTAAATCTTTCGCCCTTTATTCGATGGATTATTTTAAACGTGCGGCACTGACATGGCCGGAAAAATATGGTTTGATACTACCAAGACTGATAAAAACAATGTTACTTCTTCTTAAATTTTTTGCTAGTGTTTTGATTACATAATATTATTTATATTGGTACACTAAAGTAATTTTATTTTCAGCTGCTGTTTTCCCTGGGTGTAGCCATGGTACAGTGTATTTCTTCAATGTATGGAATTTTTAACGCAATTATTAAAAAGGTAACATACTTAAAAGATATTTTTTTCCGTAGGAAGCACTTGATTCAATAACATTCTTTATCTAGTATTGATGAGTTTAGTATCAGATCGTATAATAGAAATGACTACTGTGAAATTCTTACCTGGAACCCAGTTGCCTTACCTGGCAATCGAAATCTCTTGCTCAGTTTGCTTCCATTCCTCGCTTGCGCTCGTTTAAAATAACACAGAATACAAAAAAAAGATTATTTGCAGGACTTAGAAAGAAGTTTCGCAACAACAAACGTCGTATATGCTTTAATATACCACATGTCAGCTACGTTCACTCTTTTAGTTGCTGGACAGAAGTTGCAAAATGAATTCAATACTTTCAACAAGGCTTTGGCAATTCTTGCGTGTGAAGTATCCTCTTGTAAGTTTATTTATTCATGTATTTCTGAAATTATTTGCTGAAATTTAAAGTAAATTATCGTGACATAGTGGTAAATCCAGGAAATGATGTCTTGACATCCTTAAGTATTAATGGTCCAGTCCAAGACCGAGTAAAGTTGTAAAAGGAAGTATATAGAAGCCTTTTCCCTGCAGAGGGACTACGAAAATATCCCTTAATAGAGTCATATTTAGGATATCTTAACTGCATTGTTTTTTTTTTTCAGATCGTGCAAAATCCGAAACGAGACAACTTAAGGATCTAAATCGTTTAGTTACGACGAATCCTATTGTCATAAAATTTGGCACTTTTTCTCTGGGAATGTACTTGTTCCCTATGATGTTGTCGCTTTCTGCTACATACATTGTTGTAATGCTGCAGTTTAACCATGTTATCTAACCTAATTTTAGTTTAATATTTGTGTGGTTTTCGTGTTGTAAATGTTCATAGATGTGGCTATTTGTATCCATGCATCGGAAATAATAATCATACATAACATACTCATACTTAAAGTCACGCCCTTTTCATAGGGCACAAACAACGGAAAGCCACCGGCTGCGATCCTTACATACTTCTTTTGCCTCGTTTACATATATACATCTCATCACATACGCAAGCTGGTTAAGAGTACTACGCACCTAACTTTTCTGGAGAACCATACCAATACGGTATATGTCCTCCTAGGCCGTCCCCTCCAGCGTTTCTACTAACATCTGCTTTGCAAAATACCTTTTGTTAGCCACCCTTCATACATCCTCTCAATATGACCAAACCATATAAGCAAGCATATTTTCAACTTTTGTCATTTCATCTTTCTTTAAAACGCACCCTTGTCTTATCACATCATTCCCCAGCCTATCATTCATAGAAACACCACACATGCTTCGCAAGGAACGCATTTCTACGGCATTTATTCTATTTATCATAATAAATGTATATACTATAGTCAGCCAAGCT
Source organism: Antitype chi (assembly GCA_947359405.1). Classification (NCBI taxonomy): domain Eukaryota; kingdom Metazoa; phylum Arthropoda; class Insecta; order Lepidoptera; family Noctuidae; genus Antitype; species Antitype chi. The sequence goes on from OX375812.1 coordinate 4,880,110, forward strand.
CTTAGTTATAAACTAAAATTAATGCTGTTAAAATATTTATACGCTCAACAAACAATAACAAAAACTACTGTCACTAAAAGATACGAATTGATGATATATCAAAGCAAGGGAACTTTTAAACTTATTACAATTTGATAAATTGTAAAGCATCATTAATAACTGCCAGCTATTTTCTGAGTTGACACGTGGCTAGTTCTCTTCCTATCAAAATGATAAACATGTTAGTAACAGCAGAAAACATAATGGGTGTTTACAGAAACTTTTACTGTCTGGAAATATTCAGAAAACTATTATTTATTTAAACTTCTCGCACACAAAAAGGTACAAAGGCGGACTTAATGCCTTAGGCATTCTCTACCAGTCAACCAAGGGTGCTGCAGAGATTAGATGGCAGGTCCTTAGGTTGAGAGGATTTATAATTTGTATGCTTTTTAATTAAAGTGTTTGTTTATGCATTTGAGTTTTTAATTAATATTGATTCGTATAAAATAATCATTTACTCTAAAGATAAAAGAAATAAAAAAAACCCATTAAAGTAGCAGACTTTAATGGGTTTTTTTTTATTTGCGTTATTTCGAAATCTTTATAACTGTCTTTAGACCCGTGCTCCATTTATTCAAAAGAGATTATACATATTATAACAAATATGTAAAAAAACTCAAAAATTGTTCTAATGACAACTACTGTGGACGTACAACTGTAGTTGTCATAAGAACAATTTTGAGAAGAAAAGTGTTGTCGTGGCAGCGCAGTTATTTTTGGAACGAAATCGTTTACCAAGATAATAATCAAAATCACCTCTTAATTATCTTTAAAACCAGTTTATCCCTTCAATAACAATTATAATTATAATTAAAAATATACCATAAAATTCTGAATGCCAAACTGCATCCAATAATGGATTATTTATTATTAAATAGTTTTAATATCTAATTTTATACGATTTTATTTGCATTTTTACGCCAATGCTTGCTCATATAATATTCGAATTTATTACAACAGATTTTAACCCGTATCGAATTGCAATAAGAACTATTGTCGCTCATAACGACAATTTTTAGTTACCAGGGCCATAAGGGCCTATTTTTCAATCCTCAGATAAAAAGACAGATAGGTTTTATTCGAAGAGAGCAAAAAAATCTGTTGTTCAATCGTCAAATAGACTTTATTCGTCGAACAATTCACTCATCACATGAATAAATTTATTTACCTCTTTGACGGCTAGATAACTGCTTATTCCATTGATAAAATAACGACGTTGATGTTACTAAATTTGAGGTTAGTCTTCGTGTTTTACAAGTTTAATTAATTAATAATATTTTCTTCCACGCAGATTTTTTGTCTTTGTTTGTAACAGCGTCAGTCTTTATATTTTTAACCGACTTCAAAAAGGAGGAGGTTATCAATTCGTCGGAACCTTTTTTTTTTTTTTATGTATTTTCCCTGATTACTCGAAGATGGCTGGACCGATTTGGATTTAGTTTTTTTTGTTTGAAAGGGTATACTTCCCAGGTGGTCCCATGATCATCAAGTCAGGATCTGATGATGGGATCCTGGAGAAATAGAGAGAACTCTTCAAATTTTATAGGCACACAAAGCGATTTAGGTATTTTTGGAAGAGTACTTTCTCGTAGTGGTCTCATTTCAATTTGGTGAAGATCTGATGAAGAACTTTGGAGATAGGCAACGGAACTCCTCAATAAATGATAGCAAATGGACTGGGATTGCTGAAATCTCATGTCTGTCTATTGCTTACACCACTTCATAACATAACATCACGCCGGTATGCTGTGAAGGGGTAAGCACATGTGAACCACTAAAAAGTGAAAAATAAAAACTTTTTCCAAAAAAAAACAACCGACTTCCAAAAAAACACTACAAAGTGAAAAATAACTTTAATTTCGGAAGGCGGTGACAAAAAATTCAAATACAGCTACAAAGACACCGACTTCCGAAATTAAAGTTATTTTTCACTTTGTAGTGTTTTTTTGGAAGTCGGTTGTTTTTTTTTGGAAAAAGTTTTTTCTATTATTTGCTTGAATATACATCTCGACTAAACTCACAAGTAATTTAACCTCAGCATTATTAAAGTTTGCTGAACGTTTCCCTCATTCTTTTTCCATTATTTCAATCAATTTAAAAATAACAAATAAAAACACCAGACGGCTAAACTTACAGCCTCGTAACGTATTAAAAGTGACATGACGCTGCCATCTGTTTGAATGTCAGTGACAACAATCAAAGAAATAGTCCGTCCCGTTCTAACATTCGTATTCTGTATATTTGTTTCACCTACTTGAAGTTAGCGTTTTCACAGATAAGATAATCGGTCGAATAGTTATTCCTAGGAAAATTATTATTTGAAAAATTTACATCCGAAGAATAAAGAGTCTAATAAACTTATTCTTCAGGTTGCTATTGGTACTTTTATCTGAGGATTGAAAAATCGGCCCTAAGCCGAATTGAGAGAGAATAATTAGATATTCCAAATTTAACGTCTACTACGTTGTATCTCTTTTTATTTACACAAATTGTAATTTACTATTGTAAGTGTTTGTTTGTATTTTTGAGCTTGAAGTGTTAGTATGTTTTATTTTGGTTTTGGTATAAAGTGATAATTATTATTGAAGTAAATATTTGGTTTCTTTCAAATCATCCTCAAAGTATTCCTAATCCCTTTCATACCTCTAAACACATGCACACAGTGTGCGTATTGTAAATAGTATTGGTTATCAAAATTATAACGTAACGTAAAGTTGTACATTATCTCGTATAAGTAATTTATAATCCTACACCTAGGCATGTTAATTCTTACGATCTTATTCATAAAAGTTATCGAACATTTAAACAGTTGCTAAAGTCTGGTTTACGAAAAGTGTTATTCATAAATGCATTGTATCACTAAAGCGTTCTATTAACCTACTATAAAGTTATAAACACCAGAACCCTACTTTAACAGTGTTTTAAGGAAAAAATGGCCGACACTAAAGCAGTTGATTGATTCCAATGAAAATGACATTTGACCATTTGACGCACAAATATTGTGTCTCACCAAAAAGGTCAATTAACAAGCAACAATAACAGTTACAATTTATAATTATTTTTCAAATATAAATAACAATGATGTCGCCGCATCAGAAGTGTCGAAACTGTAGACAATTAAATGGTTGCCAGTACGTAATAATGTCTATGGTCACAATTATTTGGTGAGTAGGCAGACTTTCTCGTTTGAAGGTTTAATGTGTTGGTCAATTTGTTGGATGACTTCATTAAAATAATAATAATAATAATAATAATAAAAACTTTTATTTTCTCCACCACATAATGAAAAAATCAGTACAAAACATAATAATGATTACAAAAAATAGGTACATTGATGTTGTGGAGACTGGAGCCTGTACTAGGAATACCTGTGTTACAGGTCTGGGTCTGGGTCTGGGTCTGGGTCTGTGGTCAGGTCAGGGTGTGTTAAATGGCAACATGTTGATTTTAATATGACATATTAGTTATAGAACGTTTATGAATATAAAATTTTATCAAAGGTTTTATAAACCTATCGAGCAGATTAACTAATGAACGTCTTAAACCTTCGATAAGGCTTTTTTATTAATAAGATAATTTTTTATGAAAAGAATTTGAAAATTTGATTCCTAAAATAACTCATCAAGAAAACAAATAGTGTTCATCCAATATTGGACAAATTTTTAACCAGAGCGAAAACTGTAACCATGAATTTAGTATATCGTCCTAGACCCCCAGCGCAGAAATTTTCGACTAAAAATTTCTGCACTGGGGGTCTAGAATGATATGCTGAATTCATGGTTACAGTTTGCGCGCTGATTAAAAACTTACCCTATAAATGTAGTAATTTATCAAAGAAAACATGTTGATGAAACCGGCACGTTCTAGAACTAAAAATTCGGAGACATGTGACATCTACCAACCCGCACTGGGTCAGCGTGGTAGATTACAGCTCACTCCCTCTCACAAGGAGGAGGCCTGTAGCCCAGCAGTGGAAACATTATAGGCTGATTATGTTGGCTCCTGACTGATCCCTTTCTTCCTCTACTGTTTGTATGATATCGTTTTTGTTGAACATAGGTTGGCTTGGTGTTCTATCACACGGGGCAGCGATGTGCGGCTGGTACTCAATCGCCCGGTCCAGGATGTTAGCGTGTGGACTGGTAAGGTTCTTGCCCAATATGCCTAGATGCATTAGTCTGATGGCAGTTAGCACCGCCTCCTGCTGTATGTACAGGTCAAGGGGAGTTAGTTGAAGTGCTATCTCCATACCTGCTGTTGGGGTGGTTCTCATGCAGCCAGTGGTAGCTGAACAGGCCAGTCGTTGGAAGCGTTGTAGTCTGGTAATGGTGGTCGAGAGTTTGGTCCTCGTCCACCAAACCAGAGCACCATAAGCCAACATTGGCGTGATTACCGATTTGTATAACCACAGAGTGATTTTTGGAGAAAGCCCCCATGTTTTCCCTAACATTTTTTTACATTGGTAGAGTGCAATTGTGCTTTTATTAAGTTTGTAGTCAAGATGCTTGTTCCAGAGCAGTTTGCTATGAAGGACCCCCAAGTACTTGACTTCGTCTTTAAGTGTTAGTTCTGTGTCGAAAAGTTTTGGAAGCCTGTGGCGTCCAAGAGTTCTTTGGTTGGTGAACATTATTCGTTCTGTTTTCGAGAGGTTAACCGATAGTTCGTGCTTCATGCACCAACTCTCGATTATTTTAAAGGCCCTTTTCATGAGATCGCATAAGATGCTCTCAAATTTCCCCGAAATCAGAATTGCTATATCATCCGCGTAACCCACCGAGTAAAGACTGCTGGCATTAGGCTCTACGATGAGCTCATTCACGACTAAGTACCACAGTAGTGGTGATAGCACCCCACCCTGTGGGCAGCCTCTTCTCTCGATACCTTGTGTGGTGGTGTTCACGGTAAACTGAATGGCACGGTATTTTAAAATGTTATTAATCCATTCTATGAGCGTTCACGCAACACCGTGCGTGGAAGTGCCTGTTCGAAGTTTTGTCGAAAGCGCCCTCTATATCAATGAAGGCGCCTAGGGTTGGGTTTTTGCCTTTAAGAGCATTTCCTATGCGTGAAACTACGCCATGTAGTGCTGATTCAATTTATTTGCCTGCACAGTAGGTGTGTTGGTTGGGATGTAAAGGTCTTTGTACCGAAATTTGGGATCTAATCTTCCTATCTCCCAGCCTCTTCAGTGTCTTCAAGAAGAACGAGGAGAGGCTTATGGGTCTGAAAGATTTTGGCTGGGTGTAGTCGCCCCTACCTGGCTTCGGTATAAAGATTATTTTTACTTCTCGCCATTTCAAGGAGATGTAGCGGTGGGCCAGGTAGGCTCGAAACACCTTGACGAGGTAATCAGCCAGTAAATCACGGCTCCACTTGAGCAGAGCTAGGAATATACCGTCTAGTCCTGCTGCCTTGAAAGGTAAGAAGGTGTTGATTGCCCATGTTATTTTGTCTTTATCGATTACTTCTAACGCCACTTCCCAATCTAAGCTGCTCATGCCTCTCTCCTTATGTGGTTCCCGCTTTGCTGGGTGGTAATCTGGCATCCTGGGAAGTGGGTGTAAAATAAGTTGTTTTTATTCGGTTTGCTTCACTATTGCATTGTACCTGTAATAATAGTTGTAAGTGATGAATAAATAAATAAATAAAACAATAAAAATAAAGTTGTACCAAGGCTGCAGGAATCCGCTGGATGCAGGTCGAAGTGGCGGAGCCTGGAGAGACCTTTGTCCAGCAGTGAACGTCTTTCGGCTGAAATGATGATGATGATGAAAGCAAATAATCCATCAGAGACTGATATTTGAATGCGAACGTTCCTAAAAGTTACGAAAATTGCCCCCGGCAGTCCGGTTACTATGGTTATAAGCTCAATAAACAAGGTTTGAGGACTGAATAACAGTAGCATCATTTGTCATACAACATAAACTCCCGCTATAACAGATGTGTACAACTAAACTGTCAAATATCTTTCATTGGTAGAGTAAACCTTATAACTTCCGTATACGTTGTGTGTAAATTTTTATTATTAAGGCTTTAAGTGTTTTGTGTGCAACTTTTTAAACAGAATAAAATATGTAGCAAGAATTTGCTGCGTAGGTAATTCTGAAAAACTGAATCTGCCTAACAACTGAGATATAGCCTGGGTTCGAACCCACGACCCGTACAATACCAGACTCGTATAATTCCATATAGGTAGCAGAGAACATTTTAATTATGATTTACTAGAATAATCACACTGAGGGCTTCTTGTCTAGATGTTGATGTTCATACCCTTGAACTTTGAAACTTTGAACGAAATCAATCAAATGACTGACATTCTAAATAATTTATAAATTTTCGAGCAAATTAATACCACCAATATTGTGTTTTCGTGGTAATTCAATAACTTAAGAATAAATCAAACTGTTTTCTGGATTGATAAATAAACCCACTCACTGCAAAGGTAGTAAACAAAAAGACTTCAAACGTGAATACTGATGAGGCGAAATGAGATACACAACGTTAGATAAATGTTAATATAAACAGAAAATGATTTGGGTGTTTACAGAAATAATAGTTCGCAAATGAATTATCGTAAAACTCGAATTATGCGCGTCGTTTTAGAGATACTGATTTCTATAGTAATCTTGTAAAATCGCTCTTATGAATTTACTTTAGAAGAACATTTCGATCACTAGTCAAGTGATAAATAATAAATGATTTTATGTCTGTAAGTAGGTTTGTACAAACACTTTTACACGTCAATCATATTTTTTTTAAACTAGATGAAGTCGGCGTCTCCTATCTAACTACTCTGAGAAGAAAGGCCGAAACAAACTCAGAGGTCACAGTGTCTTTTAAAGTCCAGACATAATCTTGGTCAGATCATGTGAAGACCATGTGGATTGGTGTCTGAAATGATCTTTTGAGGAAAGAACCACACAGATTGAGTGGACCTGTCCAATCAGTGCACGCATTTATCAGTAATCATGCAGCTCAACTCAGAACTTGAGGAGCTCAAAGATTTGACGGACAATACCAAAAAAAGGGAAGTTATTTGAACACTTCCAAATAAAAAAACAAAACATCCTTAGTAGACGCCATTGCTTACTGCTAGTATGTTTAGCCATAAATACCCTGGATGAATCAGGAGCTTATCTAAATACCTAAAATTTCATGATGTTTTACAGAAAGGGTTTGTAAAACTTCATCAATATATTATCAATGTGTGATTATTTCATCATAAATTACTATACATTTTATTTACAGTAAGCTTAATCATGTAACAGATATACCGCCGATGACTAAACATAGATGCAAAAATCACCTTCTAAAAATTCTGGCAGGAATGGACTATGAAAGCACGGAGAAGTTCCTTAACTCATGAGCAAAACATACATTCACTCACACAAATACGGGGTTGATTTGTATCAAACGAACGCATGCTCATAGAGTGGAAGTATTCTTTCGTAGATTTATCCAAGCAGGTGACATTACAGATGTCACCTCCGATTAGGCTCTTTTAGAATAAATTTTATTTCTTTTTGGTGTTATTTCGTCTCCTTTTTGATTTATTTTTTTATTTTTTTCATCCCTTTATTCCATTAAATACATATAAATTACATTTTAAATATTGGAATATAAAATATATCAAAACATTTAAAAATATTAAAAATAGTAGCTCACTGGTATCGGGAACAGGGTCCAAGCTTCCGTTGGTCAGGGCTGCTGAGAGAGGAAACTCCTTACTATACGCGCCGTGTCCAGTGGTACTGCTCTTATTTTTATTATAATTATCTATCGTGAATATGCATTATACTTATACTAGCGTGGCAGTTAAGAGTATGTCATGCTCACTTAAATGTCTTGCTGATGGTGGCGCGTGTGTTGGATCATTCGATTCCCTACAAAATGGTTGAGCTGGATGGTGCTGATCCATGCGTCAAGTTCGTGAACAGGCGCCGTCGGTTGAGACTGGTCATCTCCTAACCTCCATGGCTAATTTTAAATCTTATATTTAGAGTTGTTTTTTTTTTACATTGTTCTCACATATAGAAGCAACAAGAAGAATGTTCCCAAGTTTTTGTAATACTTAACATGATTAAAACGAGTGTCCATGCAGTTTCTTGCCCGTTCTTCTCCATAGAGATCTACGTTTTGGAATGGGCAACTAGCTTCAACTTTTCAACTGGTCGGCTTTTTGACAATTCAAAAGTGCCTGTAAATGGTTTAATTGAAATAAATGCTTTGAGTTTGAGTTTGAATAAAATTATGATACAATTTGTTTTTAGATTTAGACTCACTACAAATTGGAAAATCATTTTTATTATTATATCATTGTTGTTTCACATATTTTATCTTCACTACTAGTCAGAGACTTCTTAATGACCGACTGAAAGAAGAATTACGTTTGTAAGTTTAGTTCTTCTTCAACTCATGTTCAGTAAGTGAATTTTCTAATAATAAATACTGTTTTAGTCCTAACTATGTTTGTGTAAGCAACATCTTCCCATAGTATAACGGCTACTTGAAGCACGGACTGGTGAACGAGAGATACTCAGTGTATTTAACGTTAAACCTCATCCATTAACTCTACCGAAACCAAGTTCCATAGCTAGCTACCCAATTAACAAATAAACGTGAATTTAACTAGAAAGTGCACATAATGAAATGGAAAATATTGCTCTTCAAGAAACAAATATCGAATATGAATCAGGCGTACGATAAAGTGAATCCTTGTTATGAATTACTTAAATAAACCGAGGTGAGATTCTTATTTTTTTGTATATGTTGATGTTCTTACTCTAAAACTTACACATTCAATCAAATGGCTGACATTCAAGATAATAAATCAATTTTCTAACAAATTTCAACCACCAATATTGTTTTTCTTGGATTTCAATTACTTAATTAACCGGTTAAGTTTGAGTGTATTAAAAAAACCAACCCACTCCCTGCAAAGTCAGCTCGGGCTTCAAACGTGAATACTCTCAACGTCAAAATGAGATACACAACGTTAGATATGTTATTAAAAGCAGAAAATATAATGGGTGTTTACAGAAATTATAGTTCACAAATGAACTATCGTAAAACTCGAATTTTTCGCGTCGTTCTAGAGATACTGATTTCTGCAGTAATTTGGATATATAGCATTTATGATTTTTTATCAGAAGTACAAGAAACAGAGATATATCACAAGCTAAAGGGCCGTATTTTCATTTATCATTTCACGAATTTTTTGAGTTCTTGCATTATAATGATTTGTGCTATTAAAACTTCACGTTCTTACAAAATTTTCATAAAAAACTTAGAAGCGACAAAGAAATATTCAAGAAAATTAAAGAACATTTTCATCACCACAACAGCAGTATTATGCTTAAGTTTAGCATGTTTTTTACCATTCAGGATTTTTTATCTAAGTCTGGTTCGAAAAAAGCTTCCGACCCTGATTTCAGTTGTGTCATTAAAATTTGAAGTATTCGTTGAACTTCGTTTCAGTATGGAATATGTTATATTTTATATTTACATAAGTATGGTTCACTGTTTATTGAAATGTTTGAACGATAATGTATCGGATCTTCGAGACTATTATAATGACCAAGAAAACGCGTTTTGTGTTGGAAGGAAGGAAGAAAATGATCACCTTATAGAAGAACGAACGAAAAAGTGGGCAACAAACTATATGTTACTAGTTGGCTGTAGCAAAGAACTATCGGCATGTTTCAGTTTGCAGGTAAAATTCTGAATAAAATAAAATAACGTTTGGGTGTTCTAATTGAGATATAATATTGGGCTGTTTGATGTTGATCATTCAAAAAAGGCGCAACTAATCAAAACCAATGATGAAAATGTAGTAAATTTTAGCATTATTCAAAATAGTCGATGAAATTATATTTTATATAATAAGTGACCTTTTCTTTACTTGTTTCAGATGGTATTTTCGCTGGGGTTATCGTCACTGTATTATATTATTACATCATTCACATTGCTTGAAGTATTCCTTGCAAATGTAAATATTGAGAGAAAGAGAAAGAGCGAGAAAACTATGTTATGTTTATTTATATAGAGATGGACCAATAACTTAAGATTTGAAAAAGACACTGAATGCGATAAATAAAGTAATAGGTGCTTACATGCGGTTGTGACCAACCAGTTGATGTTGAAATAGGCTCGTCTGGCTGATCACAATGGTGTGCAGGTTCTTACTCTTGTGTGTGAAAGTGAATATTGAGTGTCGCATACGAGGCATGGAAGAAAGAAAAATGCTGTGAAAATGTGTTTCTTGCGAAGTACGTAGGTATGAATGATGTAACACAATATAAAAGAAGGTGTAGTGACACAAAATGAAAATAGTATACTTTAATGGTTTTTTTTTTTGGGTGGGAAATCATCAAATAACTTCTCCCGCTCTGGGTGGAGCGGGAGGGCGTGTCAGACTTTTACTGACTAAAACCCACCCGTGTTCCCTCAGTTGCCTGTGTGCCAGGGGCCGCGGTATCTCTTTCGAACAACCCGCACCCCTGGCAGGCATCGGCCCTTGCGGACCTCCCCATTTGGTGCTGACATCTCTTTGAGGCGCGCGTGGAACACAACGCGCCGTCGACCCGGGCTTGGTCCTTACCGGACAGCGAGCTACCCATTACTCACCGTCCGCAAGCCCGCGCCTACGGTGGCCGGGAATCAGCCTGGGATTCCCGACGCCCAGGGCATCTCCCGCGGTGACTACGGCCGTGAGGGCGCATATACTGCCTCTCCCTCACGTGCGCCGCCTCCCTCTTCGCGAGCATTACTGCTTCGCAGAAGGAGGTGACGGCTAACCATTCACTCTCGCTCCGTACCATGGCCTGCACCAGGGTCGGACGCGAGAGATCGCCGCCGCCGATCGCCTCCACGAGGACACGGCGGTGCTCCGCCCAAGCCGGGCAGACCGCCACCGTATGCTCCACCGTGTCCTCAGGGCGATCTTCGCAATGGAAACACCCGGGCGTTTCCTCGCGCTTTATGCGAAACAGGAACCTCTCGAAACAACCGTGTCCGGTGAGGACCTGCGTCAGGCGGAAGGTGAGGACGCCATGCCGTCTCTCAAGCCACTCCTCAAAGAGGGGACTTACCGCCGCTATCGTGGCGTGCCCAATACTTTAATGGTTAGTTGATGTTTAAAAGATGAAAGAAAGGCGACTAATAAGAGGTATTGACAAGGCAGATTTGAGTGGAAAAGTTGTTATAAAAACGTTCTAGTCCTTTCCATGTACTTACTTATTGGTGGTGTGTCTTGTTGGTGGTGCTTGTTGGTGACATCAACTGGCGTTCCGTCTACTCCCAAGAAAAAATTGCGTGAATTTATGTATGCATGTACGAGTATGTCCCTATGTACATATTAACGATTATTAAGCGTTCCAAATATTAGGGGTTAAAGTATGAAATTGCCGATTTGTACTGAAAAATGTAAACTCGTTTTTTTCAAGATAAATATAACATATTTATTTATTCTAAATATTTACCCTCATTATCTATACATTGCTGCCATCTTCATTTATGCCTTTACGATAGAACTCTGACGATCTAGATTCGATAAACTATGTGAAAGCATTTTGTACTGCCTCCTGGGAAGAAAACTTTTTATCACGTAGAAAACTGTCCAAATCGCGAAACAAATGGTATTCCGTTGGAGCAAGGTCTGGCGAGTACGGAGGATGACGTATAGTTTCTAACTGTAGCTCCTGTAGAGTTACAATGGGTTCTTGTGCAGTGTGAGGTCTTGCGTTATCATGGAGCAATAATGGTGAAGATCGATTCATGAGTCGGGGCTGTTTCACTGCCAGTTTCACCATCATTGTTCGAAGTTCGGCACAGTAAACATCTGCCGGTTTTGACTGACCAGACCTGAGAAAGCTATAGTGAATAACACCATGAAGAGACCACCAAACAGTTACCATTACCTTTTTATTGGTAAGCTTTGGTTTAGGGCACTATTGCGGCGTTTGACCTACGGTCAGCCATTGCGTTTTTTACCTATGATTATCGTAAATAATCCACTTTTAGTCACATGTCACATTCGATCCAATATTCCTTCATTTCTGTACCGAGTCAACAAGGCAACACATGTTTCAACACGCATTTCTTTCTGCAGATCAGTCAAATCATGAGGCTCCCATTTTTCATATTTTTTTATCTTATTGATTTGATGCAAATTAGTCAATAGATAGGGTAACGTTAAACCATGCTGCTAATTCCAGGGTGGTTTGACTCGGATCGGCTTCTACCATCTCCTTCAATTCAGCGTTTTTCACCTGTGTGGGCGATCTACCACGTGGTTCGTTCTCCAAGTCGAAGTTTCCATTACGAAAGCGATTAAACCAAAAACGCACGGTGCGTTCATTAGCAGTTCCCTCTCCAAACGCAACGTTGATATTGCGAGCCGTTTCTGCCACGTTGGTTCCGCGTCTGAACTCGTATTCAATAATAACTCGGATTTTCGAAGTATCCATCTTTACGACTAAGCTGAATAAAAAAAATCTATTGAAAATCGAAAATCGAATGTTGCACATTTTTTGAATGAAGAACCTCATAGGTATCACGTGAAAAAAGTATCACACAAAAATCTCACAACATGAAGATTTTATGTCAATTCGACGTGTCTATTACTCTAAAACGGCAATTTCATACTTTAACCCCTATTATTTATTTTCTGTATTCGACACTGATACATCTATTTTCCTCAGGAATCATACAAGTATTTTGGTGCTGTCCAAAATTTCCTTGCCCTGACGTATTTTTTGACTAGAACGTATTTAGTACTACTTGCGGGACAAAGACTAATTAACGAAGCCGCCAAAACAAAGACGGGTTTGTTGAAATTAAACAACACGTTATTGATTTGTGAGTAACTATGAATCAATTCTTTCTATGCATGTGTTATCATTTGTGGCGTCGAGTTTTCACATGGGTTGCAACTAATGTTCACATAGTTCAGCATTGCATATGTAAGCTGTAAGGCCTTTTATGCCAGGAGGCTTTTTAATTTGGTAATATACTTTGCTTACATTTTTCTTTTTTATTTGCTTGAGTATAGTTTTCATTTTATTTTTTAATATACTGGCATGGCTAGCTGATATAAGGCCAATGCTTTAATTTAATGTTCTGTCTAGTAATGTTAATTACTTTCCCTACCTACTATTGTATAGAATCAAGTTTATCTAACTAAACAGACAGTTGTGCTGCTGAGGAGTATTTTGCGCCACTTTTTCACTTCAGCTAAAGCACTATGAAGTGGTAAATGGCGGGCGTTTTGGGTGACTATCTTATGTAACTTTGTCGTTCGAATAGTGCTGATTCTCAGCCTAATTTGAATAAATGTCTTTTGATTTTGATAATTTAGAAATAATACTGAAGCAATTCATAAAAACAAACCAAAATAGGTGACACACATACTTATGACCTACACTATTGCTTAGGGTTCTGGGGGCACGGAAGTGCCCCCACCAAGTTGAGCAAAAAAGTGGCACGGCCGTACCATCCTTTTCTCGAAGCAATTCAGGGCATTTTCGACCCCCTAAAACTTCGTTATACCTACTAGATACTAGAAGCCTGAATTTTTAGTCACCAAGCAGGCATTGTATAAACACTATATTTCAAATTTCATTCAATTTTAACCAGTCGTTTAAGAATTATAACTAGTCAAAGTTTCTTAATTTTGTCACTCACTCACTGACCGATCATCAAAACTCTAAGGCACTTCTAACAGACATCGAAGCTTCAGATTTAGAATAAAATTAGTGTTTAGTGTATAAATTAAGGAAAAATAAAAATATTTTGCAATTTCGGTCCAATTTTCTAGATACACTAACAGCATAAATAACTTTGTAATCCCATATAAATATAAAGGATTACAAAGTTACATATTTTGCAGTTTGTTGGTATTCAAGAAGTAGAAGGTACCGGAAAGGAAAAAAAAAAAAAAAAAGTACGACTATTCACAAAAAAATAAATAAATGAGATGCCATCAAAAACATAACTTGTAAAAAAAAAACAAGTCTCGCAACTCAGTTCTTCCACCGTAAAAAGTTGTGAGATCCATGTAATACCAAGTCGGTTAATTTATTCAGTCCCTACTTAAGGGTCCTTCTGTCTTAAGTTATTACGTAATTATAATGTATAATTATGTTTTTTTTCAAAATAAATAAATATTCTATTCTATTCTTATTAGCTAACCTAGCATCTTAGAGTGACCATATCAATATTAAAAATCTTTTATGTTTTAAATAAACAGATTACACATTCATTATTGCTGGGCCTCATCTGTTTGGCGTTCCACCCAGAGCGGGAGAAGCTATTTGATGATTTCCCACCCAAAAAAACCCATTACTATTTGGTTATAACCTATTTATCGAGACCTTTTCAATTAGCCCAAACACGATACTTCAACTGTCAACATTGAAATTTTTTACACCTGTCAAAGAATACGGACAGTTTAATTGGTATTCACTGCGCTAAACTATTAATTTCCCTGACTTTACTTCTTAATTTACTACTAAGTTCAAACCTTTTATTTATTTATTTTCAGATCCAACATCGAAATCAAAGGCTATCAAGGATTTATATCTCCTAGTAAAATCTAATCCAATCAAAATAGAATACACTGGTCGAGTGCTCCAGGGAATGTATTTAATTCCGATAATACTTTCTCTGTCTGTCAGCTACGTCATACTTGCATTGCAGTTCAATCATCTCATTTGAATATTGTAATAATGCAAAAAAAAAAATATTTGTGGTTGGTTTTGTTATATGTAAATAATAGCTATCAAAGTGAATCACAATTGAGTGGATTAATGTATCACCCAAAAATATGTATTGATGTAGTATTTACTTCAATAAAACGTAGACAAAGCACAAGGAGAAACTATGATCTGTTCTAAAAGTATCTTATTAAGTGTTAACAAACTCCGTTTAGGCTAAATTCCTACGAAATCACTCTCTCAGTAAACATATTTCTCTCTAAACAAGGTTTGAACTCTCTCGAATCGAAATTATAAAATCGTCAACCAAATGTAAGGTGATAAAAATAACTTCGATGAATAGAGAAAAACATAGTATTCAAATAAAAAAAATCAGTTAGTGAGTGCAACCACCAAATGTCATATACAGGTACGTTTTCTGATGCATTTGATTTTCATGATATATATTATTAGAGCACACTATTATGTAAGCATCGTACCTCGTGGCCATCATGTATACCATGTGGGGACGACACAACGATAATGAATGTTAACACTGGCAATATCACCATTAAGTATATTCAGCGAAAAAACTAAATTAATAATATTAATTTATTATCTAAATAGTAGTGATAAACCGACAGTAGGTTTTGCCAATTCACTGACTAGCTACAGTAAAAATTTTATTCTACGGATAAAAGTTATCTTACTTTGGTAAAATCAGCCCTTAGTCATTAGTTTGAAGTCCATCAAAGTTTAATTTATTGTCATCCATATATTGACACCTTGTATGTATAAAGATAACCACAATATTCATAATTATGTTTAGTAGAGTGATAAATGATAAAACACATTATGATTACTAATACAAAAAAAATAATAATAAATGAGATGTTGCGTCTTTTTGTTTTCCTTATTTTCATTCGATTTCATATCCGAGTTGAGCATGTAACTTATAATAATTATAATGATGATGATACAAAATATTTTGAAATTGATCTCCTTGACAAACTTGACCGTCTTCTCAATTACTGCATTCGATTAGTTTTCAATATGCGTAAGAATGACCATGTCTCTGCGCAACGGTCGCTTCTAAAGGTTGCACATTTGCCAGCGCAGAGAGCAAAGGGCGTTGGCAACCTTGTTTTATTTTCTAGAATCTCGCACTTCTTGAGTCTCCCCTAGGATCTAGCCACCCACTTTCAGTACATTTGTGTCAATTTCAAATCCCAAATGACGCTGCCTCCAAGACATAGAAAAGCATTTCTTGATAGCGTGATATTAAAAACGAAGTCTCTAGCTTTTACTTAAGTCTTGCAATCTACGATAACGGATCACGAGGCCGTTCTACTATGTCTTAATTCCAAACCAAAAATAACGTTTGCTCAGGTCAGCGTTAATAAGATAAATATGGAGGGACTAAAAAACTACTTAGCCAGCGTTAACTGGGAACCGATTTATGTCTCAAACGATGCTAATTTTGCCATGACATACTTTACAAATTCCAACCAACGTGCTATAATTTGTAACTCTGTTTTGGAAAAGTTATCAAGACCAAATAAAGTCATCAAACCGTGTATAATACCAGGACTAGTACGATGTATGCAACATAGGGACGCTCTCCACAAAAAAGTGAAACATGAGAAAAAAGTGAGAGTGGGTGTCTAATATGTATTCTGTAATATTGTGGTGAGAAAAAAAAAACTAACTGGATTGGGAACATGAACACCGAGACACAGTGCAGACAGCAGTGCTTTTCTGTAAAAATCTCACCGTGATAATTTGCGTAAAGTGAGCTGTCATTAGCATCAATTCCTAGTGTCCGATGGAATGACAGCTCACTTCACCTAATTTCTCACGGTGAGATTTTAACAGAATAGATCGGCTGTTGGCATATAACCTTACTGCGTTCGCAAGGCGCTATTTTTCAAGGACGCTAAAATATTTTAGCGTATACAATAGTGACAGAGACTTTTTGTATTAAAAATTGTAAACCAATATGTTAAAATCACGGATTCGAGAAAAAATCAAGACTGTATTGCTAGCTCCATTATTCGAGAAATATAATTACAGTTTTTATCGTGTTCCTTACATTTGATCGTGTTAGTACAATACAGCACTTTTGTTTGAGCAATTTTTTTTCTAATTTTCACTGTTGGTGTCAGAGTGAAAGTTGTTTATATTATTAGTATACAACCGACAACCAATCACGTTGTGTAATATGTAATATTAATGTAGGATATGATAGTAGCGAAGACAGTTAGGTGGAGATGAAATATCATAGTTGATTTGGATGAATCTGATTTAAAAAATCATAGAAAACTGTGATTTGTACAAACTTCTTCATAAACGACGATAAAAAATTATATAGGTACGACTCACACTTGACTATTATTTTATAGATAATAATTTGTAATGTGTCAACACTATTTTAAGATGACAAATTTAACGTCATCATATTGCCAAGCAAATAATCACATTTTCGAAAATCATTTTATGAATTAAAGGTTTTATTTATAACAAAATATTACAGTCTTAAAATAAATAATTAGACGGTGTGTACAAGTATTTAAAGTTAAAAAAGGAAGAGCTCACTGGGCATCAAAGAATTCGTCCGCATCGCTGTCAGCGGGAAAAGTGCCCAAAAGGCTGGCAGCGTTGCCACGTTGGATGACATTGTTGATTTTTTGACCTAAGAATAGGCCAGCCTTTTGGTCACGTGAAAACCGACTAACCGTTTGGCAATGTCCCGAAATACTCGATGAGCACTCGAACCCCAAGGCCCTTGTGTTTCAACCCCAAACCGCTCAAACATAGCTCCCAATAAGGTTGTTATATTTGCGCCGTTTGAGGTTTTCTGTACCTGCAGGAGCCGCACCAGCGCAGCCCGCCGTGCTCAGAAGATGGGATAGCGCGAGGGTATCGACACAGGTAGCATCCCACACCAAAGGCCTACCCAACTTTCAAGGCATTATGGTCATTCCGTCTGGCCTCTTTCCACTGTCGCGTGCCAAGCCATTGGGTTCTAAGACAGCTGGCACCCCGGCGGCGGTGACAAAAACCCGACGGATGATGTCATTAATGCTGGCGTGCCATGCCAGCCAACCAGCGCTCTTGCTGCAAGCAAGGCTATGGTGTCCGAGGTGACCAACTGCTTCACCGCACTGACAGCGATGCGGAGCCACGCAAGGAGTACCCAGACGCAGACTTGACAGATTTTATGAATTAAAACTAAAATAAAAATACAATATATTTTTTCTGAGCTATCGCAATTTCTTAATTTAATTTGTTATTATTTTGTTAAATTTTTATTTCGTACAGGCGCAGGATGAGCGAGTTTTTGAAAATTTTGACACAGGGCCACCCCTCGATGATGTCCCGCAGGACTCTGAGCGCGAGTCGATTTAGCCCGATTTACTATTTTTGAGTTTGCAAAAAAAAAAAAACTATCTGTTAAACTAAAAAATTCAACTGTTAAATTCCCTCATAAATACAATTCCCTCTTCGTACATGCAATTTCCAAATTATTTTGTGCTGCTATTAGGAAATGATTTTGAAATCGACCCTGTTTCGGATTTTTTTTTATCGAGCAAATTACAATTTATCGTGTTTTTAACCGTTAATTTCCCTCAAACAAAGATGTATCTATGACATATATTTTAGGGCTCAAATACATTAATTTGACCGTTTAATGTTGATTCTGAAACAGGTCATTTCGGATAACCACCCGTTAATTTTTTTTAACTTGTCACCGCGCTTTCCAGTGCCACGGGCCACGGTATCTTTTTCGAACAACCCGCACCAAAATCTGCATGAATACTGGAAAACCAAATCCACTTATAATACTCAATACTCAATACTTTAATGCATTCCATAATGTGTACATAAAACAGTTGGTATGATATTATAACATCGAATCAATTATGGACCCTGTCGGGCACAGCAAAGTTAATTTTTATAGGAGAGAGGATGAAGGCGCTTTTTGTTAAGAAAAAAAAAAATTAAATTAAAATAGGTAGTAGCATTTAGTTACATTCGTTTTTATAGTAGTAAGTAAGTATTTATATATTTGGTTTTAAATTATATTTATATATTGTTATATTATTTATTACACGATTTATATTATTAACACCATAAGTTATAATAAACTAAATATGTATTTACAATTTTATTCAGTCTTGAAGAATGTTATTATTATTAATTGTGCACTGTTTAGTATATACATTTCAAAATAAATTTAAAGTATTTTAGTGTTTAAAAATAATATAAATTGGTATTTTTAAAGTGAAGTTTAAAATGAAATGTAGGTATTAGGTAAAAAAAAAATGTGTTTATTTTTGTTGGAATTTATCTCTAAAATATTCGTCAATAGTGTAGTAGCTTTTGATTATCAGAAATTGTTTTAATTTATTGATAAAGATATTATTTTTATTTATGTTTTTTATGTGTTCCGGTAACTTATTGTATATTTTAATGGACATAACAAATGTACTAGAAGAGTGCATTTTTAATCGTGAAGTGGGTATGTTTAATCTGCTTTCATGTCTTAGTGCAATTTTTGTTTGGATATCTCCTCTTTTGGTATAGAATTTCGGATATTTTCGTACAAATTTACACATTTCAAGTATGTAGAGGCACGGCAGGGTTAATATTTTTAGGTCTATAAAGTGGGGTTTACAGGAGTCTGTATCTTTGATGTTCATTAAAATTCTAATCATTTTTTTCTGTTGAGTGAATAATATAGGCGCGTCCGTACTATTTCCCCATAGAATAACTCCATAGTTGAGCCATGCAAATGCGTACGCGTAATAAGTTACTAGTGCTGTTTTGAGGTCTGTTGTTTTCTTAATTTCACGGAGAGCGTATGAAAACTTGGATAATTTCGTTCTTACTTTATGAATATGTGATTTCCAATCTATGTGTGAATCTATGTCTAGGCCTAAAAGGGTGAATTTATTTACTGCTTCTAATTTTGATCCGTTATATTTAAAACTAATACATAGAGGTATTTTTTGTCGCGGGTGGAAAGTTATTATTTTTGTCTTATCGTAGTTAATTTCAAGGTTGTGTTCGTTCATCCAGTGTATTGCAGTGTCAAGTATAGAACTCAATTTTTGGTTTAAATTTATACTATTATCACATGATGTTAAGATAGAGATGTCATCGGCGAATAATACGCATGACTCATTGATGTGGTCAGGGAGATCATTTATGTAAACAAGGAATAGCAGGCACCCTATCACACTTCCTTGTGGTATAGAAGCGTTTACGGACATGTTTTGGGATCGAATTAATTCTATTTCTTTTGACATATGATTGAAATGTTCTATTTCTACAACTTGTTCTCTGTTTTTTAAATAAGATATGAACCATTCGTAACTTTTTCCACGGATACCGATGTTATATAGTTTATTTAATAATATATCAAATTGCACCTTATCATAAGCTTTTGTCATGTCTAATAACAATCCTACAGCATATTTTTTATTATTAATTATATTGAGGGCTTCTTGTATAAATTTATAAACAGCCAAAACGGTAGATCGGTTTTTCCGAAAACCATTTTGACTATCATTGAATATGTTATATTTTTCACAAAATGCATACACACGATCGCACATGGCTTTCTCAAATATTTTTGAGGCTGTTGGTAAGAGAGCAATGGGATGGTAGTTATTTGGGTCGGTTTTATTATTTTTCTTGTGGATCGGTTTTATAAGTGCTTTTTTTAATAAATCGGGAAAAACGCCTTCTTCAAAAGATTGGTTAAGTAATATGTAAAATGGCAAGGTTAATTCGTCAGCGCATTGTCTAAATAGAGTGGGGGGGAGTTCGTCAATTCCATGGCTTTTCTTGTTTTTTAAATTTTTTATTATTGTATTGACTTCGT
This sequence comes from Antitype chi, assembly GCA_947359405.1. Lineage (NCBI taxonomy): Eukaryota > Metazoa > Arthropoda > Insecta > Lepidoptera > Noctuidae > Antitype > Antitype chi. The sequence goes on from OX375812.1 coordinate 4,900,735, forward strand.
AAGGATCTACTGGGCTAAGATATAATGTATTTTGTGTAGCTGAAATCGTCGGGGGTCCTTTTGATTTGCTGCCGGGAAGTATTGTGCTGTCCCCAGCAATAGAAGCAAAGAAACTATTAAATATGTTGGCTACCTCTTGGGGTTTTGAAGTCAAGGTATTATTTATTTGTAGGGTTATGTTGTGTTTAACACTTTTAAGTTTCTTATTTGTGCGTTCATTGATTATTCCCCACATTGTTTTAACTTTATTGTTAGATTGCATCATTTTATTTTTAAAGTGTAGTTTTTTTGCAACTGTGACGGTTTTCTTCAATGTTTTTTCATATTTGTTATAATATTTTGTTAATATTGGATTTTTTGTTTTTATTATTAATGTCTTTAACAGTCTTTTATTTAAACACGATTTTTTTAAACCTACAGTGAGCCAATATTTTTTATATTCTGATTTTAATTTAATTTTACGCAATGGTATACATTGATTTAGAATAGAGATGAGTATGTCATTAAATGTTTTATAATTTATGTTAATGTTATTATCGGTTCTCAGAATATCATTCCAATAAAGTTTTTGTATTTTCTCTTTGAACTTTGATATATTTGTGTTATTAAATAGTCTTTTCATTGTGTACCAGTTATATGTTTCTGATTGTTTAGGTATTTTTAAATGTAAAATTGTACTATGGTGGTCGGAAAAACCTAGCTCTTCTGTAGTTGTGTACATGTCTTTGTGGCCAAAGTTTGTGAATATTAGATCTATGCACGTTGCAGTGGTTGGTGTAATACGTGTAGGGCTTTTTACATGTTGAGTAAAATTATGTTCCTGCATAAAATTTAAAAATTGGTTTGTTTTTAAATTATCCGATATTATGTTAACATTAAAATCGCCGCCTATTATTATATTAAGTTTGTAGTATTTATTATTTATATATTTTAGAATTCGTTTTAATTGCTGATAAAATACTTCTTCCTCTCTTCTATTCCAGTACATAGTTACTATCAATAAATTTTCTATTGGTAATTCCGTGGCGCATAGTTCTATTATATATTCTATGGACATTTCTGAAATATCATTTCTATTTATGCTGTCGATATGTTCTTGTAGAAGTGTACAAACACCGCCACCCGTTCTAGTACTGCGACAGAAGGAAGATGCAAATTTATATCCATTAAATTGAATGAGATCAAGTTTTTCTTGAGTTAGCCAAGTTTCCGAAATACATATTGCTTTATACAATGGGTTTTTATCAATGAATGCTTCGAGTATATCTTGTTTGTTGTTAAGGCTTTGAATATTTTGGAACATTATTTTAAATGGTTGGTCGTTGTTTACGAAATGTCTGGTTCTCAGCCTCGTTTGACATATTTGTAGGGCAAAGTTGGTTAGAGTTGTTCAATATTGTATCATTTTCTTGGGTGTTGTAATCGTATTGATGTTTGTTGTTTTCTATGTTAATCAGTTTTCCGTCTATATATAGGTGGTTGTTTCTTATAATTAACGAGTTCTTTTTTAAACGACGAAAACAGGAGGACGTTCTGAATACAAAGCGTATATTTTTTATGTTGTACATAGTATTTGCTTCAATAATATTTCAAAGCACAAAGAAAAAATGATTAATAGCTACTCACAGATCGATAACTTGTTGTTCAATTTCAACAACCCCATTTTTGTTTTGGCGGCTTCGTTAATTAATTTTTGTCCCGCAAGTAATACAAAATATGTATAACTCGAAGCATATATCAGGCATAAAGTACTTTGGAAAGCACCAAAATACTTAAATGGTTCCTTAAAAAGAAAGGGCTATCAGTTGCAAAAACAAATCGGGAATATTTGGAATGCTTAATAAAAGTACATAATTATTTACTAAAACACATACATAATAAAAAACCGGGTCCTCCAAGCCTGTACAGGTCTTCTATATATCCTGAGACGTCTATGTTGACTATATCACGGAACAGTTCTATTAATCTGTTGTGAAGTGCACTTTCAGGCTCTTTGTAGTAATCGGCCAGGCCGTAGAGTACAATTTTTCTTTGGTTATTCTCTTGGATATTTGGAACTTTTGATGCTTCTGTAGCTAGCTTTCGTATTTCTTTCTTTAACTTTTCATTTTCTGTTTGAAGATTTTCTAATTTTTTATTAATGTTTTCTATTTCTTGCTTTCTTTGGTCATTCTGTGTTGTTAAGGTGTTTGTTTTATAATCTAAATCTTGTCTTAGTTCTGTAATAGCATTATATATTTCTATGTGTATTGTGTTTCGTAATTCTTGTATAATAGATTTGTTGTTTTCTTTAAGATGTGTGATTATTAGTTCACTTAAACCGTGCATTGTTAAATGAGTATGTGTATCATTCATTGTCTTAACATTTTCTTCTGTGTGGGTAATATCATTTTTTTCCGTAGGAATGGTGTCGCCCAAAAAACTCACGTCGTCGTAACAAGTTGTTTCGTTATTTGGATTTATTGTTTTTTTTCTCAAAGTGACAAAAGTTTCCTCAGGTGATGTAGGTGATGTAGATGATAGCTGATTGATGTCAGTGCCTCTAGAGATACGTAAGGGGGTGTTTGTATTTCCAGTCTTGGGTATTTTACAGATGCAAGTCTGACATTTCCACGTATTTTTAATTTCCAGTGTCATCTTTTTAGTGTAGTAGTCTTTAGAAACACCTCCGCACTCTAGATCGTATCTGCATTTACATAGCACACAAATAAGATTTTCTCTTATGGGTAGCTTATTTTTACAGCCAGCGCATACAGGTGTAGATGCCATTTTGGTACTGCTTCTGGATACTTTTATGAGGTGTAAGCTAGTTCGCTGTGATAAAAATTCGAATAAGCGACCTCTAGCGTGTAGTAGCAAAAGTTCTTCTTTGAACGATTTTTGTGATACGTAGTGTCAATGTTCAGCGATAGATGGCGCTATTTTACAGTTTCGAAGAGTATGACTAGCACTTTTAAGGAATTTATTTTCTTAGGTGTTATTTCAATAATTATGTACCTTTTCTGAAGGTCCCTTTCTTCTTTTTAGTATATCTTCCTATTTATCACTTTTCCAAAACCGTTCTCACATTCTTGTTCGTAATTTTTCAAATTGTGGAGCCAGTTACAGCTTTGTAGTTGTATTGTTTATTTTTATATCACTGGATAGATGTTTCACGCGTACTCCAATATCACACACTAAATATAACTTAAACGTTCGAATAAATACTTTTTCTTATGTATCTAATCACTTATACTATTTTTATGAATTAAAAACACAGAGCAACTTGTTTGTTTACGCACGGTGGCGCCCTCTCATATTCCCGCCCCCTAATATTCCTTTAACTGACATATAGCCTAAGTTCAACCCCGCGAACTCGTTAAATTCAAGATAGGCAGCAGTATAAAATTAAATGGTAATTCCTAGTGCGGGGCAGCGTTTATTTAAAAAAAAATAAAAATAAGTTATGTACAAATTCAATTATATTATTATACAGGGTGTCCGGTAATTAATGGATAACCTTGAAATGGTTCATGGGGGACCTAATGGCCATTCAGAAAAACACATTTTTATTTGTATTTAATCTGTAAAAAAGAAAACAACCGACTTCCGAAAAAACACTACAAAGTGAAAAATAACTTTAATTTCAGAAGGCGGTGACAAAAAATTAAAATACATAGCTAAAGACACCGACTTCCTAAATTAAAGTTATTTTTCACTTTGTAGTATTTTTTCGGAAGTCGGTTGATTTTTTTTTTTTTACAGATAAAATACTAACAAAAATGTTTTTTTTCTGAATGGCCATTAGTTCTACCATGAACCATTTCAAGGTTATCCATTAATTACCGGACACCCTGTATATTATTGTACTAAAATAATCCGTTAAATAAAAGGTTGGGCACTCATCATTTTTCTTGTCAATGTTGATGGTCTTAATGACTTACAAAATCAATCAAATACGACTTATCAATTCTCTAAGAAGAATAATCAACCAAGATTGTTTTATTTTGTTAATTCAATTACTTAAAAATAAATGAAATTATATTGTGAATCGAAAAATTAACCCACTCACGGTAAAGTCACCTCAGGCTTTTAATGTGAACACAAACTTGCGACGTCAAAATGAGACGCACGACGTTAGACGTGTTAATAAAAGCAGAAAATATAATGGGTGTGTACAGAAATTATAGTGCGGAAATAAATAATCGTGTAACTCGAATTATGCGCATCGTTTTAGAGATACTGATTGCTTCAGTAATTTTGTTCTATAGCATATATGAAGTGGCTTCAGAAGTACATTCCGATAACAATTTCACGGATTATATTTTCAAGCATTATAATCGTTACATGATATTTTTGAGTACTTGCACTATTATGATATGTGGTATCCAAACTACACGGTCTTACATCATTTTCAAAAATAATATAATAGCCGTGCACCAATGCTTGAATACAGAACCGACACACAAATGTACGAGAAAATTGAAAAAAATTTTCTTTATCACAACAGCAGTATTGTGGTTCAGTGGAGCATGTTATATGGCTTTAAAGATTTTGAATAAAAGTCTAGCTCAAAACAAGCTTCCTACTCTGAGCTCAGTTGTGATATTAACAGTTCAAATATTAGGTGAACTCCGTTTTTCTACAGAACATGTTATATTTTACATTTACATAAGTATGATCCAATGTGTATTGAAACGTTTAAACGATTGTGTATCGGCTCTGCAAGAATATTATGATGACCAAGAAAAGGAGTGCCGTGTTGGGAGGAGGGAAATTAATAATCATCTTACAAAAGAACGAATGGAAGAGTGGGCAACAAACTATATGTTATTAGTAGATTGCAGCAAGGAGCTATCGGCATGTTTCAGTGTTCAGGTAAATTTGCTAAGTAAAGTTCACTCACTGCTTTTTTGATTATAATAACGTATTATAGTAACGTACAAATATTTAAATTGCGTAAGATTGTGCCTATGCAAATACGCTTCATTAGCTAGACGAGAACAACCGGAGATAATGTGTCTGATGAATTCTCCCGGACGGTGGCATGCCCGACAGATGTTTAACGTGCCGTCTATTATAATAAATCTCCAGTAATTGCTCGTCATCATAACTTCGTCCATAATTGCACAGACAAAACCTTTAGTTTTCCCAAAGAGATCACCGAAACGCAGCCAGGCTACGGTCGCTAATAGATCTACATCGGGTCCATATAGGGCCCGGAAAAAGCGTCTGTGAAGCTCCTTACTCTGCCGTACCTCCATGCGATCAGTGTCAAGCGCTATAGGCTTGCGCTAGTTCTCTTCAGCCAAGGAGAGCGGGGTGAGGCCCTTATCCACCGCGACTACATCTCGATGCATCCCCACGTCAGTTTCTAGGAAATACTCTCTGAGACTGCATTTCTCGCGATTGTGGAGGGTCTTAGCGTTCAAGAAGCATCGACCTCCACACTTTTGCGGGAGAAGACTGTATTTCCCGCTGCATTACCAATAACCGTAGGTGATGTATTCGATATGCAGTCAGCAGCGTACGGACCCTCCTATTCAGGAAGTCGAGTTCGATCCGAGTCCATTTAAGCATGCCGAAAGAGTACATCAAAACCGGCATGACCCAACCCAGAGCGGGAGAAGTTATTTGATGATTTTCCACCCAAAAAAAAATAATTAAAGGACGCGCCTATAGAAGTGCGTTTTCGCCTGATAGAAGACAATTAAATACTTACTTTAGGCGGCCAAAGAAGCTAAGCATAATTATTATTATACAGGTATTATTAAAAAAAAAAACTTTTTTTCATTACTTACATTTTGTTTCACTTGTTTCAGATGGTATATTCACTGGGCCTATCGTCACTGCATTATATTTTTTCATCATACTCAATTTTTCGAAAATTCCTTGCAAATGTAAATATCGAGAGAGTTTTATGCGTATATTCATAGAGATAGAACGATTTGTAAAGATGTGGAGAAGAAAGTAAATGCGGAAATACATAGCACTATTCGCTTACAAGCGATTGTGACCAACCAGTTGATGTTGAAAAAGGCTCGACTGGTGCCTACGCTTTTGTTAATGGAACGAAATGTTAGAGGTCGCAAAAGAGGCATGAAAGAAGGATTGCTGTGAAAATGTGTTCCTTGCGAAGTATGTGTGAAGTATCTAATATTACTGTGAATTATATATTAAGGAGTGCTGTCATAAGACTTCGTAGCGGTTTTAAATAAGATGTAGTGACATAAATTGAAAAGAGTATGTTTAGATGGTTTGCTCATGTTGAAAGGATGAATGTGAGGCAGGAAGAAGAAAGGAAGCGGTTGGTTGGGAAGAAACGGCATAGTCCTAAAACGGCATTTACTTACTTACTAGTTTTATTCTTCAGAAAGATCCGTTACGTAGTACCTACTCGCACCTAGCGTGCGTGTATGAACGTAAATTAAGCAAAAAGTTTGAGTGACGATAGTAGCAGTGTGGCATTTTGTAGTTTTTGCCTATCCCCATGGGAAAAAGGCGTGGTTTTTCATTATGTATGTGTTTTAAGTAAATAATTATGTAGTTTTATTAAGCATTCCAAATATTCCCGATTTGTTTTTGCAACTGATAGCCCTTTCTTTTTAAGGAACCATTTAAGTATTTTGGTGCTTTCCAAAGTACTTTATGCCTGATATATGCTTCGAGTTATACATATTTTGTATTACTTGCGGGACAAAAAATAATTAACGAAGCCGCCAAAACAAAAATGGGATTGTTGAAATTGAACAACAAGTTATCGATCTGTGAGTAGCTATTAATCATTTTTTCTTTGTGCTTTGAAATATTATTGAAGCAAATGCTATGTACAACATAAAAAATATACGCTTTGTATTCAGAACGTCCTCCTGTTTTCGTCGTTTAAAAACCATTATAGCTACCTATATCCTTATCGTTACATATTATTAAACAAAGTTCCCCGTCGCGTCTGTCTGTATATTTCGCGATAAAATTAAAAAATACTGAACGGATTTCCATGCGGTTTTCGCCACTATTTGAGGTAGTTACCGTCTTAAAAATATAGCCAGGGTAATTAATTGTTACGCAAATCAGTAAATTTACCTTGTTAAAGCTATTTCAAAATATTGTTAAGCAATGGCCGTTGTATTTGAATATACGGAAAGTTTAAGATGGTAGTCACTTTGCTTAAGTATTCATTCCCTGACTTAAAGTACTTACCTACTATTTATTCATTTTCAGATCCAACATCGGAATCAAAGGCTATCAAGAATTTATATCTCCTAGTAAAAGCTAATCCAATCAAAATAAAATTCACTGGTCACGTGATCCTAGGAATGTATTTAATTCCGATAATACTTTCTGTGTCTGTTAGCTACGTCATAGTTGCATTGCAATTCAGTCACCTCATTTGATTATTGTTATATTGAAAAATACACATTTGTAGTTGGTTTTGTTCTTTAAACAAAATCCCTCTTATTTATAAACGTTGCTTAAAGTAGTGATAAGCGTCTGTTGAACCATACATTTTTGACGTTTAAACATAATTTAACTTTACGCATTATTTATAAACAAGAGGGTAACTCATATATCATAGTGAAACACAATTGAGTGGATAAATGTATCACCTAAAAATTTGTATTGGTGTGAGCGATAGCAAATCCTGCTCAGGAAAAATTCTCAGGAAATCAGTCACCAACTCAACTTCATCTTCATCATCATTTCAGCCGCAAGACGTACACTGCTGTACATAGGCCTCCCCCAAGCTTCGCCACTTCGACCGGTTCTGTGCTTCTCGCATCCAGCAAATTCCTGTTGCTTTCACAAGGTCATCAGTTCACCTTGTGGGAGGCCTTCCAACTCTACGTCTTCTGCTACGCGGTCATCACTCCAGAACCTTTTAGCTCTATCGGCCATCTGCTGCAAGCAATGTGGGCTGCCCATTGCCACTTAAGTTTGGCAATTCCCCGGGCTAAGTCGGTCGCCTTGGTTCTCCTACGGATGTCTTCATTCGACTTAATAATACATTTATGTATGATTATAATTATTATGTTTTAAGAGTGATTTGAATTTGGAATACCGGGTGTATTCAAAATCACATAAATTTCTGATGATTTTTTAAAATTATATCCACAGGTTCGTGTTCTTATGAAAACGAATCTGTGTATATCATGAAAAATATTTCAAATTTGTGTCATTGTCTGGTCCAAAATATCTGATAGAATAGGTTGTGAAATGGATAATCATTTGATAACTTTTTCAATAGGATATTTTAGACCACACTTTTATGTGAACATCGTAGGTGTCTCGTGGCAATCATCATGTACAATGTGGGGACGACAATACGATACTGAATATAAACACTGACAATACTAATCAGTAATTTTAAACCCTCAAGTTAAACAAAAAATGAAAACATAAATACCTGAATAGTAGTTATGAATCGACCTAGGGGTTTTGCCAAAAAACTGAAAAGCTGGTGACTAATGTTTTTGGTTGAATCAAGATTTTTCATTATAATTAGTCTTTAGTTATAAAATCAAAGTTTAATTTAATGTCGTATTGTCGTTCCAACCCTTTAGGTAAATGTAACAACAATATTCTTAATTAATGTTTAGGAGAGTGATAAATGATAAGAAACAATTTTTTGTTTTCATTGGATTATCCATTGCAGTTAAACATTGAACATAAAACAAGATGACGAAATAATATCTGTGTTTTAGATGTACCAGAAAGTATATGTCTTTACTATTACTTTAATCACATAAAGATCACCAGTCAAAATTCTTATCAATAATATTTGCACAGAAATTTACATTTCACATTTAAATGATCGGAATATGAAGGGATGCTTGAAGAAGCCTCCTCGTCTAAATGCTTTTATAAGCTTTTAATTAACTTGCCTTGTTAGTTAGTTAGTTAGTATGTATTGGTAACATCTTCCAAACTGAATTAAAAACACTTCTTCTAAACCTCGTTGAACACCGGAGTTGAAAGTTTACATGTTTATTCTGTTTCCAAGATAATGCATTTTTTGATGCATGACCTGATTCTACACTCAGGGTTAACTCCAGACGAATAAACTTCTTAACGGTCAACGGTACAGACACGAGATTGAATGTACCCATTTATTTAAGATGGTCAGTTCTAAAGTCCACGTGATCTGGCTGCTGTACCCAGGATTGGCTTCAGACGAGGACATTCCTCAGCATTCAAAAGCAGAGACATTTGATATTATTAAACACATTCAATTATAATAGTCCGTTCTAAAGTCCACATGATCTGGCTGCTGCACGGATTGGTTTTAATCGAGGGAACTCCTCAAACGTCAACAGTGAAGACCGACAGTTTATACATGCAATCAATTACGATACTCCGTTCTAAAGTCCACTATGACCTGGCTGCTGCACCCATAATTAGCTCCAGACGAGAGAACTCCTCAACGGTCAACAGCTCAGACTAAATTTAATATAGGCATTTAATTATGATAGTCTGATCGAAGGTGGAGGACTTGTGGCTAAGTGATAATAGCCGCACAGGTCGGTCAGTCAGGTTAAGTTACGCCTGCCGCGGTTGGCCGGTTGGTCCATATTTACATACCAAGACCTCTCCGTACCTCAAAAAGCACGTTAAGCCGTTGGTCCCGGCTGTTATTCGTGGATGTTTGTTTGACAGTCGTAAGAGGTCGTCAGAATTTCGAAAATCTGACAATCAGTCTAACCATAGGGTATCGGTGTATAGGATAGGGGGGGGTAGGGAGTTACCCAGTAACCTTGTTGTGGAGGTCAGATAGGCAGTCGCTCCATAAAAATACTATTACTGAACTGCATCCAGTTAGACTGGAAGCCAACCCCAACACAACTGATAAGAGGCTAGGCAAATGATGATGAGGATGGAAATTGGATGAAAATAAGGAGAACAAAATCATGCAACATATAATTCATAAAAAAAAATATATCCATCGAAATGTTTTGTCATATAACAATTTACTAAACATAGTTGATATTACATTGCCATATACAGGCTGGGGACGTCATTACGGCACTAAATTCTTTGAAGGACATCTGTTAACGCCAATTTAAGATATATGAAGAGAAGCATGACCTACATTGATTTAGTTGCCAATAAACCTCGTAAAGGACAGACGCATTTCATTTCGAAAATCATTAACACCGTGCTAACAAAAGTCAACCTTATCACCCAAAACATATGGTCGAATACGAGCCGGATCGAGCCTCATTAAGGATTGACGGAGCGCCGCCGCCGTGAGAACAAAAGAACCGCATTCCAGTGAGCGATAAGGGAACACCTGGTGTTGTTTTGCACGGATTTCTTAGAATTGGTCAATAAGTGTGTGTGTAAAGTGTATCGGTGTATCATTTGAACATTAATAAATAACTTACAGCAAATAGACTACATTTTAAAAGACTCAAGTGATTTTATACATAAACAATGACAACTCAAGCAGACAAAGCGTTGTGTACTAGAAGATTTGGCGTCAATACTCAAAAAGACGCAAATAAACCTTAAAAAGTGTCCAAAAGAACGGTTATCGAACCCAGGATATTTAAAAACACGTATTCAAACAATTGAAGAATACTGGGTAGCCTTTAAGAAAGCACACCATGATCTGTTGATAAATACAACTCGGGAACAACGTGGAGTTATTCCGTACTACGTGAATGAAGAATTCCTCCTTCATGAAGACTTATATCTATGTATGTTAGGAGATCTTAGAGACATGTTGGCTTCACGTACTTCGAAGACGACTGACCAACCTTCATGCAGCAATACGTCGTGTGATGGAAAATTACGAGCTAAAGTGATGCTACCTAACATACAACTCCCTCCGTTTTCCGGTAACTACGAAGAATGGCCTACATTTAAAGACTTGTATGTGTCATTAATCCATAAATGCACTACACTAAGTGAAGTTGAAAAATTACACTATTTGAAGACCAGTATCACGGGCGAAGCGGCATCGTTATTGAAGCACATTCAGGTGACGGGTGCTAATTATGTTCAAGCTTGGGATACGTTGAATCACCGATACGATAATAGGCGCATAATAGTAAACGCATTAATGAAGCGATTATTTTATCAGAAGAAATGTACCAATCAAACTGCAGCACAACTGAAAGCCCTCCTGGATTGTACCACTGAGGTTATTAATAGCTTAAAAAACGTAGAAGTGCCTACCGATTCCTGGGATCCAGTAATTATATTTCTGGTTATGCAGAAGTTGGACCCGGAGTCACACAAAGAATGGGAACAGACTGCCTACTCGGTGAACGCTCAAGAGCTGCCTACATGGAAGGAATTGCGCGAGTTTTTAGAAGCGAAATTCCGGACGCTTGAAATGGTTTCGCCGACGACTGCCACTAAACCTACCAAAGAGCGTGTTCTTCATGTTACAGCAACAGAAAATGATAAACAAAAACCATGTGCTTTATGTAAAGAAACGCACACACTGTGTCATTGCAGCCTATTCAATAAAATGACGATTAATGAAATAAGCGAACATGTCAAAGCAAACAAACTATGTTTCAACTGCCTTGGGGCAGGACATTCGGTGTTCAAGTGCCGTATGCCAATGTCGTGCCGCACCTGTAAGAGACGGCATCACACACTTTTACATCAACCCAAGAAGATTGATGAAGCGGCTTCAAATGTAGAAACCAAGCAACCGACTTCATCTAGCCAAGCAGATGTAGAAGAAAAGAAAGTACACACAATGATTGCGTCTCATTATACCGCGGGGCAGAAGATATCTCTATTAGCTACCGCAGTAGTAATTTTGAAGAGTGAACATGGACACACTACTGTTCTAAGAGCGCTGATAGACTCAGGATCTCAAGCATGTTTTTTAAGCGAGAAAGCAACTCAGATCCTGAACCTAGAAAAATCACCAGTAAATCTTATCGTCTCCGGAATGGAATCCATGAGAGTCAAGGTCAAGCATGAGGTCAAGTTTCAAGTATTATCACGATGGGAAAACCAATTCAATTTACCTATCAGAGCCTACGTGATGTCCAAGCACTTGACCTCCAATATACCAATAAACACCACGATGGGGACTGATTTGCCGCATATAGCAAACCTCCCACTAGCAGATACAAACTATTATAGATCAGGACCTATTGATCTGTTGTTGGGTGTAAACGAATATTCATTAATTCTCAAGCAAGGACTTATTAAAGGTCCACCAGATACACCATGCGCCCAAAATACCTACCTGGGATGGATCTTAATGGGTGGAATAACAATCAAACTGAACGCACGAGAAAAATCCTTGACGGCCATGAAGCAAGAAATTAACATAGAAGATTTACTGACCACAATATGGGAAGTTGATACAGACACGAAAAGAAAACTTACCCTAACTGAACAACTATGTGAAAATATATACGAGAAGACACACAAGCAAGATAAACACGGAAAATACATAGTCAAGCTACCGTTTCAAACGGAACCAAAATCAGTTGAAGGCAACACAAGAGAAATAGCAAAAAGAAGACTTCTTCAACTAGAAAAAAGATTTAATCAAAACACTGAACTGAAGCAAGAATACATAAAGGTGATTAACGAATATAAAGAATTAAAACATATGGAGGAAATACCTAAGGATGAAATAAATAATAAATCAGTATACTTACCTCACCACGCGGTGATCCGTAGTGACAAGGAAACAACGAAGACTCGTGTAGTATTCGACGCCTCGTGCAAGGGCTCCAACGGTACTTCACTAAACGATGATCTCTTGTTAGGTCCAATATTACAGGATGACTTGAGAAGCATAATCATTAGATGGAGATTTCATGCTGTTTGTTATGTCTCTGACATTCACAAGATGTATAGAATGATCTGGACAAACAAGGAAGACGTTGATTATCAAAGAATTCTATGGAGAGATAATACATCAGAAGACATCAAAGACTACAGACTTTTAACTGTGACATTTGGAACGGCTTCCGCACCCTATCTCGCCGTCAAGACACTTATGCAATTGGCTGATGATGAAGGTGACAAATATCCCGAAGCTGCAAAAATATTGCGTGAAGACTTTTACGTCGACGACGTTATGTCCGGACATGATGATCTGGAACAAGCTATAAGAATCAGTCAAGATCTCAAAAAGCTACTGCGTCTAGGTGGCTTCGAACTGAAAAAATGGTCTTCTAACAACCGTGATTTTATGGAGACTATTGAACCAAGCGAAAGATCATCCAATGCACATTTAGAACTAAACATTGATGGAACAATTAAAGCCCTAGGCATACAATGGAATTTAGGTAAAGACCAATTCGAATATAATCTGAACTTACCAGTTATCGGCCATGCAATCACGAAGCGAAGCATTCTATCCGACATTCAAAAGTTGTTCGACCCGCTTGGATGGATTGCACCTTGCTTTGTAACAGCGAAGATTTTTATTCAACAACTCTGGCAAGAAAAGATTGATTGGGACGAAGTCTTGAATACGACACTGGCTGAAAAATGGGCTTTAATACGATCTGATCTCGAACATGTAAACGGAATCTACATAAATAGATGGTTGGGAACGTCAAGCTCAAGAAATGACTCTATAGAAATCCACGGATTCTGCGATGCCTCTGAACAAGCATATGGTGCTGTGGCATACTGCCGAGTCATAAACCTGGATGGCACAGTAAAAAGCACAATCATTGCTGCAAGAACAAGAGTAGCTCCCTTGAAAACCATTTCATTGCCTCGACTGGAACTGTGTGGAGCATTGCTTCTATCCAAACTACTCAAGCAAATAAGGCAAGCAATGAGGATACCTACAACACAAATCTATGCTTGGACAGATTCTTCTATTGTTATATCCTGGTTACATGGAGATCCGAACAAATGGAAGGTGTTTGTGGCAAACCGCGTTGTCGAGATTACAACCAATGTAAGTTGCAGTCAGTGGCACCATGTCCAATCTCACGATAATCCAGCTGATATTGCGTCAAGGGGTATGTTAGTGGCCAACTTGAAAAGTTGCGACCTTTGGTGGAACGGACCACAGTGGTTATTACACCGGAAGATACAGTTCACTAGACTAAACATTACACCAATAGACCTAGAAAGAAAGAAAAGTACCATACGAGCTCTGAAAATAACAAAACACGAAAACGAAGAAAGTAATAAATTATCCGCACAGCTCGGCGACTTTGACACTCTGACTGATCTACTGAGAGCCATCACCTACTGCCGACGATTCCTGAAACAAAAGAAATTAAAGGAAAACATAGGTAATACAATCTCAACGGAAGAACTCCAACTATCCTTGCAAACCTGTATAAAAAGAGAACAAGAGGAAGAATTTAAAGAAGAGATAGAAAGCTTACAAAGAAAGAAAAGAGTTAAAAAAATCAAGCAAGTTAAAATCATTAAATCCTTACCTTGACGAGACTGGTGTTCTCAAGGTGGGCGGCAGGCTCAGGAACGCAGAGTTGAGTGACGCATGCAAGCATCCAATCATTTTGGGTCGAAATAGTAAACTAACCTATCTTATAATAGCAGAAGCTCACTCGAAGACGTTGCATGGAGGTATACAGTTGATGCTTACTTACCTCAGATCCAAGTATTGGATACTGCGAGCAAAAACGCTGGTCAAACAATACATCCATCGTTGCTTGGTGTGTGCTAAACTAAACGCAAAAGTGAGAACACAAGTAATGGGTGACTTACCAAGCGTACGGGTGAAACCAGCACGACCATTCCTCAATTCAGGTGTCGACTTTGCGGGACCATTCCAAGTATTGATGAGTAAGGGCAGAGGAGCCAGAACTAGCAAGGCTTATATCGCTATATTCGTTTGCATGTCCACCAAAGCACTTCATTTGGAATTGGTTGGTGACCTAAGTACAGCAGCGTTCATAGGCGCCTTCAAAAGGTTTTGCGCCCGCAGAGGAAAATGCATAAATCTGTGGAGCGACCAAGGGCGAAATTTTGTTGGCGCTAACAAACAATTATATCAAGCCTGGAAGGAAGCTGGTTTGCAATTTGATGGAAAAATCGGTGAACTACTTGCTAACGACGGGACTCAGTGGCATTTTATACCGGCATATTCACCTAACTTCGGAGGACTATGGGAGGCCGGAGTAAAATCCATAAAATATCACATGAAGAGAGTTCTCACTACAAACCTGACATTCGAAGAAATGACGACGGTTCTCTGCGAAATAGAAGCATGCCTGAACTCGCGTCCGTTATGTCCAATGGACGACGACACCATGCAAGCACTGACACCTGGTCATTTTTTAATAACGGAAGCACCAGTCACCGTCCCGAACCCAAACATAAAAGACGCTAAAATAAGCAATTTGACGCGCTGGCAATATACTCAGAAATTGTTGAGCGACTTCTGGTCGAGATGGCACAAAGAGTACCTAACGAGACTCCAGCAGAGACCAAAATGGTTAAAACGCGAAGAAGAGTTTAAGAAGGGGGATATAGTGCTGATCAAGACAGACAACCTCCCGCCGGGAAAATGGTCCATGGGACGCATTACCGACAAGCACCCCGGCCCCGACGGTTTAACCAGAGTTTACAGCGTAAAGAGCGGTGATAGTATAACTAAGAGATGTGTAACAAAGTTATGTGCTTTACCAATCGATACAGTACCAGATGAAATTATGGTTTAACGTACTCGTATCTAACTTTATTTTGCAATAAACTTCACTTAATAAATAATTGTTTTTAAAGGACTATCTTAGTCCTATGGTGGGCGGCTTATGTTAACGCCAATTTAAGATATATGAAGAGAAGTATGACCTACATTGATTTAGTTGCCAATAAACCTAGTAGTAGTAGTTTAGTTGACTTATGTCATGTATCAAATCTACTAATAGAAATTCAATCAACTACATAGTATAAAATGATGTTACCATGATAGTCTGTTCCAAAATTTTTGATGAGAATGTAATCAAATGGATCAGAATAATCGCTGGCCGTGGGACAAGTACCAAAACGAGTGATGTAAAAGACTCGACTACTCAGCACATTCTTGTTTACCTAAAGGTGCGCTTACACGAGCCACTAAAATTGCTCCATCCTGGTGAATTCTCGTCAAATATGACGTCACAACTACATCCAGCAATTTAGAGCAATGGCAACATGTAGCAACCTGCTGCCAGAGATACGGCCACACAATACCATGCAATATGGAGCAACTTAAAAAACTAGGCAATACGCCGCCGCCGCCGGTCGGTTTCTCTCGCAAAAACGAGAGGTAGTTAAACGTACAAACGAGACGGAAAGAAAATTGCCAAAAATTTCCAAACCGATTGGATATTCGGCAACTCATATTGGCGACATTGAGAAATGTGAAATATATGGAGCAATCAGAAGCAATATTCCCGAAACAATTTCCGCATTTTATTGTAGTTGCACCAGATTGCTCCACTTAATTGATCCAGATTGGTCTATTAGTGTGGCCGAGTAATTATTGCTCAAGAAAATTCCCGCGTAAGAGCACCTTAAAGTATTTGCAAGTTGGCTGCCTGTACAACAATCTCTGGGTCCGAATATACAAAATTAAGGGTGTCTACGTGCTTATGGCCGATTCCTATATTTTACAGACCGTTATTGGTTAAAATGAGGACTCTTATATTTTTATCAATAATTAAGCAAATACTTCGTAGCTTTGCATAGTAGATCCTCCTATATGGAAGTAGCTATCACAGGTAAAATTATATAACGAATATATTTATATGCCCAGTTTAGCAATAAAAAATGCTACCATTGGTAAGAAAAACTATTCGTTTTTGTTTATAAGAACCGAGCTTTAGTCAATATGCGTTGTCATGGCAATAAGGCCTAAGCATGTCATGGAAATTTAATTTTAATAGCGGATTGAACATTAATGTTATTGGTTAGTTCTTCTTCTGTCATCTATATTTTTCCATAATTCATAGTACTTATTATAATTTGTACCGTTCCACTTTTAAATAAGTATCTTGATACGGCTTGGCTTGTTCCAACGTTTGCTTAAAATGTTCCATCTGTAACTATTAACATTTTTGGCCAGTAATGTGAATATAACGTCTAAAATGGCAGAAAATGAAATAATAGAGATGTTAATAACCACAGAAAATATAGTGGGCGTTTACAGAAATTACTCGTTCCTCCCAAAAAGACGTCGAGTTTTTATAATACTGCGCACTGCTGTGGAAGTTATTCTAACCATTTGTTTGTTCTGTAACCGAGTTTATGGATTATCTGAAGATCTTATGAAAGGAGAAAACTTTATGTCGCACGTCAAATTTACTTTCCACGTTGTAGTTCTCTTTGGCGGTACCATAATCATACTATGTGGCATCCGAAGCTCGAATAATTACAATATCTTTATAACTAAATACAAGAGCGTGCAGAATTGCTTCCGAAATGAACCGACCTACATCAAACGCTTGAAAAAGCTGAAGATATTCTTTAAATTGGCTTCATCCATATTTCTTTTAACTTGCATAATCAATTTGGTATTAAAAATTACAACTAGGTACTATTTGCAAAGCTTTGAGTTCTTGTTACCTTACTTCTTGTTGATGGTGGTGGAAATGATGCTTGAAGTAAGGTTTATGTTGGAACATGTCGTGTTATACGTTTACATAACTATGCTACAGTCTTATTTGAAATGTATCAACCAGTTTATATCGTACACTCAAACGAAATATGATTACTTTGAGAAGAGGTTATACAAAGACAGAAGACATAATAATGAGATTTTACCCATTGAAGAAGTGGAAAATTGGGCTAAAATGTATGAATGTTTGGCGATTTGCAGCAAGAACCTTTCGATGTGCTTTAAATTGCAGGTAAATATCTGAAGATAGTCGGAAGGGTGCATCTTTTATCGAATATTAATTGATCAACCACTATAAATCGAACTTCTAAATACTCGAACGTTCATAATATCGAATAGTTAATAAATCGAACATTCAATAAACGTACACTCAAATACATCGAGTGTTAAAAATTTCGAATGTTTGTTTGATCGAGCGTTCAACGCATCGCATATTCATTCTACGTCACGCTTGTTCCAAAGAAGCCTTTATTCATAGTCATTGACTACGATTGCTTAATAGTCGATTCACATGAATTTACTCACTTAAAGTTATGAAAAAAGATCACAGCAAGTACACGCAATAAAGTGCATAAAATTTAAAACGTGCCAAATGCCTAATAGGTACGTATTTCTGTAGTTGTCGATTCACGCAAAAATAATATCATTATTTTAATGTGTCGATTCGCCCGATTCAGGTGAGTAAATTAAGTGCGAATCGATTAATATACTATTATGATGATTTCACGGCTCTAATAATAATATAATCTATTAAACAAATCAAGTATCTTGACTTGGCTCGCGAGGTTGTCGACATGTGGGATGTGGACTCAGCGATCATTGTACCGATAGTCATATCAGCCAATGGTTTGATACCAAAGAGCCTCGACTCGCATTGTTAGGAGGTTCCTCTCTCTGGAGCCCTGACCGCCGGTAGCTTGGACCCAGCACCCTAATTGCGTAACTCACGATTCACCATAATTGGTTTCGTTTTGAAACAGAAGGCTAAACCATTGCTTCATATGTTCGAAAAATGTATCTGCTCAACAACGTAAATAACGCCATGAATATTGTTTAACTGTCAAAATAAAACCGATTATGATTAATCGTGTTTTACGCAATTAGGGTGCTGTTCCTGTTCCTGATACCGGTGGGCTACTATTTGTTATATTTTTAAATGTTTTATATTCTAATATTTAAAAATATAATTTGTATGTCTATATTGGAATAAAGGAAGTAATAATATAATCTATTAATAATATTTTTATGTATGTTTCAGATGAGATTTTCATTGATATTTTCATCTGTACATTATGTTACTTCGGCTTACGGTATATTCCGCATAATTTTAATAAATGTTAGTACTTATCATCATCATGTGCTTAGCCTATTCCAACTATATTCGGGTCCGATTCCAGTCTAACCGAATACAGCTGAAAGGAACGACTGCCTATCTGACCTCCTCAACCCACTTTTTGGGTAACACGATCAGACTCAGCCTCTCGGGCTTCTGATGACCAGCAGGCTTAGCACGAGCACGGTTTTGTCAAAGGAAGCACAGACATGACTATTAACTAAATGATGTACAATAGGAGAAAATAGCTATGTTTTTCTATAAATTATCACAGTTGTGCGTTCTAAATGAATCATGATTTTGTAGATAATCGTTTAAACTTTGTGGCCGTAGAGTAGAAAGTTTGTTGTCAGTGTAATTTGACAGTTTGGGAAGAAATAGTCTTCATTTTAAAGTACCTAGACAAAGATCGTTAGAAACGAAAGACAAAATGACAGATCGTAGAAGAATATCTACGGTGCGATGTCAAAAATGGAGAAACGAAATGTCACTTTGTACTGAAAAAGCACTGTCTATTCTTCGTAGAAATAGAAAGCGTCATGCTAAGCTTGTTGTAACGACTGTCAAAGATCCCTGAATAACAGCCGGGACCAACGGCTTAACGTGATTTCCGAGGCACGGAGGGGTCTTGGTATGTAAACTGATCACTCATCCACGGACCAACCGCGGCAAGCGTAGCTTAACCTGATCGTTCGACCCGTGCGGCTGTTATTACTAAGCCACTTGCCCCTCAAATGTTAGAACGTATATGCCATAAATATATTCCAATTATTTTCAAAAAGGTCTGACAACCAGCGTCACTAGGTTCTGGAGGTCAGATAGGCTATCACTCCATGTAAAATAGGTTTCAGCTGGATCTTAATAGTCAAAAAGCTGAACCTAACATGCTTGAGAAAAGGCCAAGCAGATTTTTTTGATATTACTATTATTTTAATAGTTTGTCATTTAAAAAACAAATATTTGTTGTTTTCACAGAACATTGACGATTATTTCGGCGGCATCAACATAATGTATGTTTTGTTATTTTATATATTATGCACGTATTTGGTGATTTGCGCTGGTCAAAATATATTCAATGAATGGTCAAAAACACACAGAAAACTATCAAAACTATACAGCACATTATCAGTAGGTAAGTATCAAAACTCAATCAACTCAGCCTATCTCAGTCCCCTGCTGGACATAGGCATCTTTCAGGCTGCGCCACAACACTCTATCCTTTGCCTTCCGCATCCAGTCTGTCCCAGCCACCTTTATAAGGTCGTCGGTCTATCTAGCTGAGGGGCGTCCCACACTACGTTTGCCGATACGCGGTCTCCACTCCAGGACTCGTTTGCTCCACCGTCCATCGGTCCTTCGACAAACATGACCAGCCCACTGTTTCTTCAGCTTTCTCACTTTACAAACTATGTCGGTGACTCCAGTTCTTTTCCGGATAATTTAATTCCTGATTTTATCTTCAAAGAAACCCCGAGCATAGCCCGCTCCATAGCGCGCTGAGCGTCGATTCTTAAATTTGTGGACCAGCCCCACTGTCAGTGTCCACGTTTCGGCACCGTATGTCATCACGGGCAGGACGCACTGGTTGAAGACCCTAGTCTTCAAGCATTGCGGAATAGGTGACGAAAAGACTTGACGTAGTTTCCCAAACGCTACCCAACCCAACCGGATCCTCCTGTCGGCTTCTTTCTCAAAGTTGTGTCTACTGAGCTGGATGACATGCCCTAGGTAGTACTCCTTCACAACTTCGAGAAGCGATCCTTCGATGTGGATTGGACTCGGCAAAACGAAGAAAATTGCACATGACTTTCGTCTTGTCCAAATTCATGCCGAGGTAAGTATAGTTCCTGTACAATGTCGTACTTTTTTATTTAGCACTAACAATGATAGTGCATTGTTGTTAACAGAGAACAGTAAAGTTTGTGAGTTTGTGAGGTTGTAGGGGGTAATCTCTGGATCTACTGAACCGATTTTGAAAATTATTTTACTATTAGAATGCCACGTTATATGTGAGTGTGATAGGCTATATATCAACCCGAAATATGAAAATAATTTTTCGTAGTAGTCGGATTTGCAAAGTAAGTCGGTGAAAAAACGGTCGAACGAAAACGTTTCTTACGAACGCTGCCTTAAGGATGAGAGATATATGATTGAGTTTTACAAAAAAATTGTAGAACTTGATAATGCCTACAAAAAATTCAGCGACAGCATACGTCTAACTTTTTTATTTAAGTCACAAAAAGTAGTTTTTGTATTTAAAAAAATATTTAAATTGTTTGATCAATTTATGAATTATTATCAAAATAAGTACATTTTTCATCTCAAGTGTTTAAAACAAAAGCCTTTTCCGTTCTACTGCATTTAATTTGGTCAAATGGTTAAAGAGATAATAAAACATAGGGATGGAACCACGACCGTGTCGCAATCTATTGAATGATATTAAAATGCATCTTCTGGGCACGCTCGTTCCATCATAGACCATAGATTTCCAGCAGGCGTGATCGAGGTCAAAAGTGAGCCCAATTTTTTTTTTTGTTTTACTCAATAATTTCTGGCGAAATATGGTTGTACAGAAAGTAAGCTTCTGCCTTACCCTTCGTGGAATGCAAGAGAGATGTTGTGTTATGTCAGCTTTTAATAATTGTCTATTATTTCAGAGCCAGCCGCGCCAGAAACGAAGAGTATCCATAATTTAAATCAACTTGTGCGAGTAACTCCTATTAAAATTGAATACACCAATAAAATACATCTTGGGAAGTATCTGATACCTATAGTTCTATCTCTATCTTTAACTTATTTGATTACGGCTTTGCAATTCAATCATATTATTTAAATTATAATCGTTTTCAATAGCACTTTTTAGGGTGCCGTATCAAGAAAAAAACGAATCCCCCAGAACTTGTCATGTTGGTTACACGTATCCTTAAATTAAAAGTCTCAGAGTAAAATGGCTGTCACATCCGGACAGATGGACAGACATCTGTCCTGTTGGTCCGGAGACTATGCACTATATCGCTGAAAATATGGAAGAAGGTGTATTGTGTGCTAAACAATGGTGTGATGAAATTACGAAAAAAATTATTCAATGCACATGAGTGTATTATTAGATATAACGATAATTATGGTTCTAAGTGACTTTGATATCTAAGTCATTCGTTTCTGAGGTATTGAATGACATATTTTCGCATACAGCCGCCACAGAAAAACTATGAAAAATAAATAATAGTTTAAAAAACTAAAAAACACGCTTTAAAAACCAAACTAAAAAAGGAGAAAAAAATTTAATTCAATTAAAAAGCGTGGGGTGCTTTTTGAGGTATTTTTATAATCACTTACTGTCAAGCACCCCACGCTTTTTAATTGAATTAAATTTTTTTCTCCTTTTTTAGGTTGGTTTTTAAAGCGTGTTTTTTAGTTTTTTAAACTATTATTTATTTCCTATTTTTTAGTTCTGCTAACTACAAAAACATGTTTTTTTCTTCTCATTTTTTTTATTATTATTGAATTGTCATCGGTCCTCGACAAGTTTACAAAGTTTCAATGAAATCTGACCGTTTAAAGTGGGTCAAAATCGCGCTCAAACGAGTCGGTTACATACCTACAAACAAACAAACATACAAGTGAAGCTAATATAAAGCGTGTAACAAAGTTATTTACTTTGTTTTTCATAGTTTTTCTGTAAAATACTATGAAATACAGACTTATTTTAGCGGTCGATAAAATCCAAATAGTGCATGTATAAATATTCATCCGAACTAAGGAACCTTCTGCCAGGGGTGCGGGTTGTTCGAAAGAGATACCGCGGCCCCTGGCACACAGGCAACTGAGGGAACATGGGTGGGTTTAAGTCAGTAAAAGTCTGACACGCCCTCCCGCTCCACCCAGAGCGGGAGAAGTTATTTGATGATTTCCGACCCAAAAAAAAAAACGAACCTTTCACTACGCGTGGTCCGACATGCACTCGGCTCGCTTTTTGTGTTTGCGTGCTTATATATTCATTCCCTGTCTTCATATTGACTGTTGCTATATAGGAATGGCGTATTCTGTTCATATATTTGTATCTGTGGTTAATATATATGGTATACAGGTTAGCATCCGCAAACTGGAACCATGATGACTTCAGCCCATGATTCTAGACTCCCTAGTGTAGGAATTCGGTTATCAGAAAATCATCTGCGGTTTAATAGAAAACTGCAATACCTACGCGGTCGAAATATATGGAACAGGATGGATTTTTTTTCGAATAACCGAAAATTGAGATGAATTTCATTGGTTCTTTGTTTGAGGGTGGGAAATCATCAAATAACTTCTCCCGCTCTGGGTGGAGCGGGAGGGCGTGTCAGACTTTGACGAACTAAAACCCAGCCGTGTTCCTTCAGTTGCCTGTGTGCGAGGGGTCACGCTATCTCTTTCGAACAACCTGTACCCGTGGCAGGCGTCGGCCCTAGCAGACCCCACGAGTTGGTAGTGGTACTGACATCTCTTTAAGGCACGCGTGGAACACAACATGCCATCAACCCGGACTTGATCCTTACCGGACAGCGAGCTACCCATTACTCGCCGTCTGCAAGCCCGCACCGACGATGGCCGGAAATCAGCCTGAGATTCTCGACGCCCAGGGCGTCTCCTGCGACGACTAGGGCCGTGAGGGCGCATAAATTGCCTCTCCCTCATGTGCGCTGCCTCCCTCTTCGCGAGCATTACTGCTTCGTAGAAGGAGGTGACGGCTTCCCATGAACTCTCGCTCCGTATCATAGCCGGACGCGTGAGATCGCCGCCACCGATCGCTTCCACGAGGACACGGCAGTGCTCCACCGGGCAGACCTCCACCGTATGCTCCACCGTGTCCTTCGGGCGATCTATGCAGTAATAACTCCCAGGCGTTTCCTCCCGCCTTATCCGAAACAGGGACCTCCCGAAATAACCCGTGTCCGGTGAGGACCTGCTTCAGGAGAAAGGTGAGGACGCCGTGGTGCCTCTCAATCCACTCTTCAAAAAGGGGACTTACCGCCGCAATCGTGGCGTGCTCAGCACTGGGTTGCCACAATCGCATTCTCCATGTCGCCATGAGATCCCGCTGGAGATTGCAGTGGGGTCCAAAATCATATACTGAATCCACGGTAACAGGTTGCCTGTAATGTCATTGTTAACCTGTTTAAGCCAGTCAGCAATGTGGCCTTACGAACTAATATTATATAATATAATAAATAGTCACTATTCTTTGGACACCTGTCGCACCACTTATGAATGAGCGATTAGCTAATCAACGATTTCCTCGCTCAAAAAACTTGAAAGATTCGAAGAGATGTCTCGTGCAAGAAAAAAGATACATATTAATAGTTGATCGCTGACTGTTCACACGCCGACGAGTACTCGTTTGTCACAGCGACAAAAGCTATCAAAGGTATCACTCTGATAGCTCTTGTGACGCTTGCTTGCCGGGTAGAACTCTCGCTGAGAGACTTAAGCTCTTAGTACATAGTCATACCAGCGAGTAATCACTTGTCACCCTGCGCACTCGCTGCTCACCAACTCGTTTTTTCTACTCGCTTCTCGTTAATCACCGGCTAAAGGACAAGGGCCTGAACAGAGGGGCCAATATGCGCTGCCTGGGCTATTCAAGTGTGTAATTAGAGTAATAAGTTAAAATGTCCAAAAATGTATTCGACTTGCCTTATTGATTTATAATACTTATTAGCGTGAAATAAAGATTTATAAAAGCTTATGGATTGAACCTGATAATTTTAGTGTTTTATTTCAAACAGTTCCGTGTGGTGTCGGACGTAAAGAATAGCACCATCCCATCTCTTCCCGTGGGTGTCGTAGGAGGCGACTAAGGGACTTACTAGAGAATGGGCGGCAGCGTTCTCTATGCATTTTACCACCATACTGCGATCGCTTACCCACCTGCCAAGCGTGGCGATTATGGCAAGCCCCTCCAAATTGGGGGAGGCCTATGTCCAGTAATGGACATCTTCCGGCTGAAATGATTTCAAACAAGTCGTGCGCCCCATGGGGTCTCCTATCCGCAAAAAGGTGGAATTTCCATACAAACGTTCATCCCTCATTTAACCCTTTAAGGGGAAGACTTAAAAACATCCTGCCTTATAAATATTGCTTATCTTTTATATAAAAGGAATTTTTGTGCATTAAATCTGGTATTTTATCATGTAGATTGTGGTATGGTTTGAAAATACTAATGTAGGTATTGGATTTGCAGCTTATTTAAAACTTTATTTGCTATAAGAGATAACTTTATATTTTGCCTCAGACTAATCAGAATTATTCAGAATTATTTGTTTTATTAAAATTAAAAGTTTTAATAAATCTCGAACATTTTTTCCTTGATAAGTGAGTCAACTTTTTAGGACAACGAAAGCTTTGAAGGTATTCATTAGGTTTTATATAAATAACTATAGCACAGCAAGAACACAAAAACGTACCATTGCACAGTCTCCATTAGTGGTGACGGTAGTTCAGAGCTTAACAGTAAAACAACTGGGTTTTGCCTAAAGGCTAAACACAGCTTATGATCTTCTTCAACACACTTTAGTTTAGTTGACGTATATAATCATACAACGACTTTAGCATCAGTACAATACGGAAACTCTACAACACTTGCATTCTACCTTGCATCACATATGGCTGTGAAACATGGTCTCTTTCAAAACACCACCGAGATAAGCTGCAATGCTGCAAAGAGCGATGGAGAGAAGCATGATAGGCATCAAGAAACAAGACAGGAAACAAAACACCTTTATAAGAGCCAAGACAAGACTTATGGATGTACTTACGAAGATAGACCAACAAAAATGGAGATGAACAGGCCACATGCTAAGGAGTACTCAGGAAAAGTGGAGTAAAATTTTGACAGACTGGTATCCCAGAGATGGAAAAAGGAAGCGGGGAAGACAGTTTAAGAGATGGGAAGATGAGTTGAAGCTTACAGCGGGTTCTTACTGGAGAAGGGTTGCCAGAGATAGAACACAATGGAAAATGTTAGAGGAGGTCTTTGCCAAAAGGCACACTGAACTTAGAGATATCCTCTAAATGATGAAAACAAACACTTCAAAACAGACGGAAGTTCAGGATAGAGGGCTTATTGATTGATTGATATAATCATACAAAATTAGTACATATTTCGAAAAACGCGACCTTCAACTATTTAGAATGCTACAGGGCGGAGGGGTCTGTCTGACTCTAACTGACTAAAACCAAACGGTGTTCTTTAACTACCTTTGGCTGGGTTGCTGGTAGACCTGCTCATTTTGACACACCAAAAAGCATGTGGAAATTCATGCACACCACGTCCCTCTAATATTCAGGCCTTCAAAATACTACCTTGCAATGTCTCAGTAAAGATGCTAGAAAACTTAAATCAATTACTACTTATATTGACATGTATCATGTTTATTCAAGCTTTAATTTGAAATTGTGGACTCAGTCTCGCGATATTCTAATAAACGAAGAATACAAATGTATAACAATATTCCCTTTCTCTAAAAGAATACATTTAAGGCGGTGATTTCTTGAAAACGCTCCAAAAGGTGGTTTTTTTTAAACCAGTGTATCTCTTTAACCGTAAATAATTTTGAAAGCAAAAAAATACATGATATTTTCAAGTCTTTTTTGCATAGAGTGATCGAACTCAAAAAAATAGTTAAACATACTTTAATGCATCAAAAAAATCATCAAAGTCACCTCTTAATTATCTTTAAAACCAGTTTATCCCTTCAATAACAATTATAATTATAATTAAAAATATACCATAAAATTCCAAATGCCAAACTGCATCCAATGATGGATTATTTATTATTAAATAGTTAATATCTAATTTTATACGATTTTATTTGGATTTTTACGATAATGCTCATTTATTATTCGAATTTATTACAACAGATTTTAACCCGTATCGTATTGCAATAAGAAGTGTTATCGATCATAACGACAATATTTAAAGTTACCAGGGCCTTAAATAAACTTGACAGGGTGGCCAGTGGCGCTGTCTGGTTTGGACATGAAGTAACTAGGAATCACTAAAAAGGTACGATAAGGGAGACACTGGCTGAATACTGTCAGTCTAGCAGACCGTCGGATCGATGGTTGCGCGGTGACTGTCTTCTGATGACAGTGATGATGTAGGGGAGCCGCTGTAGCACCACATCAACGACGAACTGCTATATTTGGCACAGTCCTGGTGATATTGAACCTGCTGAACCACTCATACCATAATTTCTGGTGTAGACTATCCTGGACCGTTAAACTTATTCCATCATGAACATTGAACAAGTTAATATGCATCGGAATTAAATATTTGACCCAATCCCGTAAAACATTTGAGTGGATTTGATTTATTGTTTCCACTTTACTATGCGATGCACTCATTATGCAACATAAATGCTGTCCTGTGACTAGGCATCAAAAGGCAAGAGCACACTAAGCGCATAACACAGAAATGTTTCATCATTCTGGCACATGTACATTTTTGGATTATAAACAGTCTGTCAAAAGGAGACGTCTGTTTTTTTGTTAAAGTAGATAGGTACTGTAAGACCTGAAGGTCCTAGGTACCGGGGGCTTATTAAATGAAACGCTTGTTTGCGTATAAATATAACCTATATAGTTTATTCCACGTTTTAGACCTTGACAGCCCCGCGCCTGTTTATCAACTTTTTATCTCCGAAACAAATCTTATTCTAAAAATATTTGAAGGATGGATTCTAAACTGATCTTCTTGACAGTTCGAATGTGATAAAACCATTTCGTTGCCTGCCTGTATATGTACATAGAAGTTGCATTCGGTAAGCAACCAACTCTTACAATACCTACTGACAACTGACACAAAAATTAAGTTTAATTGTCACTTTTTACGCAAAGCAGGTAGGTTTCAATACTAATAACCTTATTTACTACCCATAACTTATTGAGTTCATCTATTACATGGCTAAGTGCTAATTAAATAGAGACTTCCTATGAGGTCACTACGCGTCATCTTAAAAATCACTTCTTTTTTCCTCATGAATCCCGTCTGTGGAGAACGGAAGGTTATATCGGGTCCTACTGACATAAGCCTCACTATTCTACTATTATAATTATGTCAGAGGCCCGGGATATAAATGTACATTCGCTGCGCCGACTGTTTAAAAAAATCACCTGAAATCTCTGAGTGTAACCTCAGCTTTTTTCCACTTTTCTCTTAATGGAAGATGCACGTCGTATAATGCTGACTGCGCTGCCGAAAAAAGGGTTTTTATTATACCCAGGCATGACACCAGAATGTGTGACTCAGGGAAATAGCGACACAGAGAGCTATCAGGACAAAAGGGAAATATTACAGTGGGATTTTTAGGAAATAACATTAGATTGTGACTGGCATTTTGCAACGTAATGTCGCAAGCTCTGAAGAAAATTCGTTTATTTGCGGAAAACATAACGCAAGTAAAGAGCACACTCACACACACACAATGAAGTTTCGTTGTAGTCGAGCTCTGCGAAAGGGTTTTTTTGAAAATTCATGAAAGTATGTATAGAATTTCAAAAATTTTGCAGTTCAAAAAACACTGTTCTCTCAATCATCGATACGTCACGGTCAATCCTCTGACTGCAAATATTATACGCTAGTAATCACCAAAAAAAATTACAGACGCGGCGGGCGGGGGACTTTGTTTTATATTTTGTAGTGAAGTTATATGTAGGTCTAAGAACCAAGGTCTCACAGCACAATGTAAGGAAAAAATCTGAAAACGTTAATTTGTGTGATAAACACATTTTATTGTGTTGTGTTCATGGACTTCAAATAACATTTTAGTATAGAAATATAAGTGCATAACATAGCACTTTCTAAAATGTAACGTATTCCAATGTATATTTCTATCAGTAATAACACTATGTAACTTTCATCAGCATGTGTACATCTAATTCTGACGGTAATCAAAATTACATTTAGAAAACTAAATATTGATGAGGCTAATATGAAAACTAGTTTGAACTGTTTAATATATTTTTTGTATATTTCGACATTCCAGAAGAAATACTGCGCTTCCGTGAAGTTATATACAGGTTGAAATTGAAAACATGCGGCAAACCGTAATGGGAGATTGTACTCATCATTATGAACAACTTTTACTAAGGGACCAATGATGCAATCGCAAAAAAAAAACAGCTGTTCCCTACATTTTGACGAGTTATGCGAACATAAATGTAGAGAACAGATGTTTTTTTTTTCGCGATTGCATCATTGGTCCCTTAGTAAAAGTTGTTCATAATGATGAGTACAATCTCCCATTTCGGTTTGTCGCATGTTTTCAATTTCACCCTGTATAAATAATTCGTGAGAATGTGAGCTTTGAACAGCAAATACTATGATGGCGAAACCACTTAAAAGGAAAGTCAAGTGATATGCGACCAACAGCGACGTAACATTTTCACGGAGTCTTAAACTTGGAGAAAAAACGATGAAATTCCGACAAAAGACAGCCACAGTAACCATAATTTCAACAATAATACGGATTAAAATAAGAATTTTGTGTTTTTTTCCAACAGAACTATAATTTCTGTGAACGCCCATTATATTTTCAGCGGCTATAATAATTTCGTTTTCAAACATTTTGAGGTGATGCAAACTTTCGTCCCTGCTCGGGAATGAAGTGAGCACTTACACAATAATTTGTCTAAGGTATGCTGACTAATATTACTAAATCGTTTACGAAAACTGTTCCTGATGATTCAAATTATTATTTATATGCATATATTATTGATAAGTATCTTAATTGATAACCATTATGCGATTAAAGCAACAGTAAGGAGGCAGTATGTTAATTAAATAATTATTTTCTACCAGAGCGCAGCCCGCAGCGTAACAATTTGGTAGAAAGACGTTATAATTACTTCTGTAACTATACGCATTACATTTTGAACTTATCGACATTGTGGTAAAAAATAATAGTTTCGTTAATAACCTTTTCAGTTACTATAACTACTGGGTTTTTTTTTGAGGATGCGAAATCTTCAAATAACTTCTCCCGCTCTGGGCGGAGCGGGAAGGCGTGTCAGACTTTTACTGACTAAAACCCACCCGTGTTCCTTCAGTTGCCTGTGTGCCACGGTATCTCTTTCGAACAACGCACACCCTTGGCAGATAACTACAGGTTCGCTGGTATTTTGACGCACATCCTGTAACGATAGATTCAGTACGTCATTGTGATATTTTTGTTTTTTTTTTCGGTTATATTATAAAGTCATTAGCTGTGCCATACATTTTGACCGCGTACAGATTGCACTTTTATGGATGAAATAGTAGATTTTATTTAATAACTGACCTTTGGCAGCCGTTAGTTAGTCTTCCATTTTGTTGCCATTGTAATTGACACAATTTTTTGGAGCTTACATTTTTTGGTGGATATTCATTACTTTGGCAGTTTTGAGGTTGATTGTTAAATTATTCATATTAAGCCAATTTATTATGTCAGTAATAGTATTTTATTCAATCTAATTTTAATTTTATTATGCCGCCCGGGTTTTTCTTTTTTTGGGTGGGAAATCATCAAATAACTGGTCCCGCTCTGCATGGAGCAGGAGGGCGTGTCAGACTTTTAATGAATAAAACCCACCCGTGTTCCCTCAGTTGCCTGTGTGCCAGAGGCCGTGTTATCTCTTTCGAACAACCCGCACCCCTGGAAGGAACCGGCCCTTGCGGGCCCTTCAGTTGGTGCTGACATCTCTTTGGGGCGCGTGTGGAACACAAAGCGCCGTCGAGTCGGGCTTGGTTCTCACCGGACAGCGAGCTACCCATTACTTGCCGTCCGCAAGCTCGCGCCAACGGTGGCCGGGAATCAGCCCAGGATTCCCGACGCCCTGGGCGTTTCCTGCGGAGGCTAGGTCCGTGAGGGCGCATATACTGCTTCTGCGTCACATGCACCGCCTCCCTCTTCACGAGCGTTACTGCTTCGCAAAAGGAGGTGCCGACTACCCATGCACTCTCGCTCCGTACCATGGCCTGAACCAGGGCCGGACGCGACCGATCGCCGTTGCTGTTCGCTTCCAGAAGGACACGGCGGTGCTCCGCTCAAGCCGGGCAGACCTCCACCGTATGCTCCACCGTATCCTCAGGGCGATCTATGCAGTGAAAACACTCGGGCGTTTCTTCCCGCCTTATCCGAAACAGGAACCTCCCGAAACAACCGTGTAAGGACCTGCGTCAGGCGGAAGGTGAGGACGCCGTGCCGCTTCTCGCCACTCCTCAAAGAGGGGACTTACCGCCGCAATCGTGGCGTACCCAATGCCGCTCGGGTGACTCGCGATCGTGGTGATCGATATGGGATGATTCTAACGCTATTCGCGAACCAACCCACGAGTATCCTACCGACTGCGCTAATTACGTAAACTGCAGACAGTGGATCGAAAAAAAAAACAAAGTGATTTTAAAACTTATTTCATTTAATGGTATTATTTTCGTGAAACCTATTCGATGTTAGAATATGGAATGACACAAAAATACAAAAATTGCTACTGTTGAATTTTGCTGCGTCGACGGCTCGTGGCTCGGCGAATGTCATCGTTGCAGTTTCTATGCGGTTGGCGTAAACATGTAGGAATGTGCGGCGTCAGCGATATCCATTAAGGATCCGTATTTAACTTCTCCATCCACAGAACAGCAACTAATTGCTCATATTGAGAGAAAATGTTGCTGGGAGTTGATCTCGTTTTCTGGTTACATCTACATACGTATAGATCTTAGGAGTTTGTAGCTCCTTTTTTTGACCTCCTCTAAGGCTCCAGCATTTATATCTGCGGCTTATTACCAAAATGATAAGTACGGTTGCGCATAGTACAATGATGTAAACCGGTATGGTTGTATGGTACAGGGCAACCTGCTGGATTTTATCGATCTGAATAGGGTTTTCCATCAATACTGTGTTCTGAATACTGTGAAGTTCTTCCAAGTTGACTGAATTGAAGCCGATGATGTGAGTGGAATCAGTTGTTTGATCCATTATATCATAAGGGATCTTTGATAACTTTAGTGGCTGTCCTTTTATTTCGTTGTTGTCGTTGATGATTATGAAATCTGTTGTTACCAGATAGCAGTCTAAGGGTATGGTGACGAAATAACTTCTTTGTAGAATATTAAAGTATTTTCTGCCGCAGGCTAATAATTGTACTTTAGACGGTTGAGGAAATAATAAAACGTAGTGTTAATCGTCCACTTTTTCTACGGCTTGTTTGGAGAGCGCAATCTTGGTGAATTGGCAGGTGCCTTCTAGACCTAGGTTAATGATGAGCTCTTGGATACAATCAAGCTTCGTCCAGATCTGATGACTTGTCTTCCTTTCAAAGAGATGTATGCTACTGTACTTCGGTTACTCAGCCTCTATGTACACGAATGATTTCTCGTTTGTTGTATTGTAGGGAGAGAAAGGAATTAGGGCAAGTTGTTTCATATTAGGCACAATGGATAGTCTATATAAATCGTAAACATCTATAAAGACTATAAGAAACCTGTTTACTATTACTATTCTCTTCTCAATAAAGTAGGAACCTGGTTTTATAAGATATTCTCGTAGTTCTAAATTTAAGACTTGAGCTTGATTGTATACTGATTTTAACCTATCTATTATTGATCTTAATACTTCCTATCGTAGAATGATGAGTGCTGGCCGCACGTATAAAATCCATTTTATTTTCTAACCTAATTAGCTCTAAAATGACATCTTCTACTTCATTGGTTATGATTCCTAAAATTTGGGCAAACTTTGCATATTTGATTAAGCTGTAATCTGTTTATTCTCTTTTCTCTAGAAGTAATCCTAACGTTGCGTTAATCTTTTCCTAATTTTTTTGTTATTTGGTCTAAGATGGCACCATTTTGGGACATCCATTCATTACTTAGACTAATATGGTTGTTGAATTCTGACACTATTTTATTTTCATTACTTTGCAAAGTTTTATTAACTCATCATATTTCAGGGCATCTAGATAATCTAAGTTGCCAGTAACACTTTTTATTAGCAACCCAAGGCAATCTACGAGACCTCTTTTGACTTTGACAGGTTCCAAAGACCAGTCTCTACTGGCGGCGCGCGCTCACGAACATGATCAGCATCATTCAGCTCAACTATTTTGAAGGGAACTTAATGATCCAACACACACGCCACAACTAGCGAGACATTTGAGTGAGCATGACATACTGTCAGCTGCCAGGGCACATTCAAGCCAATAAAAGACGTACCCTGTAAATGGTAGCTTTATAGTAGGAACATAGTGCTCACACATAATTATATGCTATGCAATAATACAATACAAAAAATTGAATTGATACAATGCAAATGTTTTACCTACAATTTTCAAGAGATCCAACAATATTTTCGAATGTTAATCAAATTAGTTCAAGCGACCTTGTTATGCAGCTGGATACATAATTATGTAGATCCAGTAATTCACTGTGCTATTTGGTTTAGTAATTGGAAAAAGTCATAGTCAATTCATCGCTACTATTAAGATATAATTTAAGTTTCTATTTTTAATTTGGCTTTTTGGTTTTAAGTATTTAATGGTTTCAAATGACTTCTATGCACCAGAATTGCCAGTGTTAACATTTATTCCGGATTGTCATACCGACAAGATGGCCACGAAACACAACATTTACTTAATAGTCTGTCTTAATATTTCTCATCAAAAGGAAATGAAATGGATCAGAAAACGTATCTTTGGATTTCAGTTTGAGGTTCTACTTACAAATTTATTTGAAATTCGATATTAAATCAACGTAAAAAAAAATCTTTATCAATATTGCGGTTAATCATATGAGTAATCCTTTTTTTACAATTTCATTCTAATAAACATATTAAAAAATGTTTTTGAAAATATACAACGTGTAACTTATTATACACAAGACCAATTAAAGTAGTGAGTTAAAAGCATAATACAATGACATAACTTATTTTTAAAAACCGTCAAGGCCGGGTGGCCCGTTATCGGGACGGCTGATTTACGCGGTTCAATCTCTATTATTTATAATTAAAGTCTAATTTCGTCTGTGTTAGTTTCGCTCTATGGCCTGACGGATATTCTCGTTAAATATATCATTCAAGTCCAAAAATATTGTCTGGCAACATAGAAAAAAAAAGTTCAAAGTGACACTTCGAAACTCTTTGATGGTCAGTAGAGGCTTTCTTGATTTTTCCAATTTTTGTGCATAAATAAAAATAAATAAGTTTTTGTGCATAATCTACATTAATTGAATGAATATTCAGTGCCACATAAATGGTAAAATAAATAAAAACTGACAGAATTCTTGTTTACTAGCGTTATTGTTTACATATTTCAACACACTTAAATTATATGATTAAATTGCAAAGCAACAATCACGTAGGTGATGGAGAAAGATAAAACTGTCGGAACTAGGTACAGTCCCAATGTTATTTTCTCGGTGTACTGTATTTTAATTGGATGTATTTTTATGAAAATTGTAAAATGTTTGAGACGCGTTGTTTCTGGAGCTTCTGGATCTGAAAAATAAATAAAAAGTTTATAATGTCACATGACATATTGTAGATATGACACCGAACGCAGCAAAATGAAGCCAAAAGGCATGGTGGGCCGGCACCAAATAATTTGGTAAGAGAATAATTATGATACATAGTTATTATAGCATCACAAGCTGTTATTTCAAGGATAGCTCAATGACAAATTAATGTGTGATTTTTAAATTTCTTCAAATGGTTTGTTATACAGGGTGATTGGAAGATGGATGCAAAGCTTTAAGGTGAAGATAGTATAGACAATTTAGAACCATTTAAGCCATGGTTGTCTTAGACGAAGTCTTACCAATTTTTTTTTTAATAAGGTATAAAAGACGTATTGTACAATTTTTTTATTTTTTCTGAGCTTTAAATGTCTGTAAAAAAAATGTCTAATGACACAGAAGCCTAAAACATGTTTTGCTTGATTGCTTACACATTACTTTAATTAAATAAATAAAAAATGAATTCATTTATCATTCAATTTGGCCATAATTATGCAGTTTACATTAGATTTTGAGAATTTCCGAAAAAAAACTTAAAAATTTGGTTAAAAATATTTGGTAAGACTTCGTCTAAGACAACCATGGCTTAAATGGTTCTAAATTGTCTGTACTATCTTCGCCTTAAAGCTTTGCACCCATCTTCCAATCACCCTGTATAATAAGAAAAACTAAATTATTGACTCGGATTTTTTAGAAAAATAGATTTTTTCAACATTATTTTTTTGCCATAATTATTTTGTGTACAAATTGAAAATGCGGGTCAGCCACGTGTAAGTAAATTAAAATTAATTATAATGATATTGTTGATTGTTTTTAATGTTCAAAATCAAAAGAAGTTTCTTGAAAAAGATGATCAAATGTCAATCTCGCGTAATTTTTTGGAATTTATGTTTCGAATTTTAGAGATTTTCAAACAATGAACAAAATTGATTTTAGGTGCACAACACATATTAAAACCTTTTTTTTCTTCCTGTTCTAGTCGTGTCAGCATTAAGGCTCGGATCATCTCTTTGTAAACAGGGTGTAACAGAAACCCTATTGCTATCCTTAAGCACTAAAGATAATAGCTGGTATTTCTATATATGGTATATCAATTCTTCTTCAATATATATCAATTCTTAGAGTATTTTATTTTGAGTTGAAACTATGTATAGTGATTCTTCACTATACATAGTTTCAACTCAAATTAAAATACTCTAAGAATTGATACCAATTTTCGGTTTCATATGTTTCTTCAATTCAAATCATAACAAACGTGTCACCGCACTACGTAGGTCAATACCTTTCCACGTTACTTGCCAATATAACGATAAATCTCTTCCGAGTGATGTGTTTATTTCAATTTGAAAAGTTCGGTTTCTGATATCAATGGATTAAAAATTCTCATAATTTCCGAACATGTAGAGATAGGATTAAAAAACCCTTCCAATATCGTTTGATATCATCCAAAAATACCGTACCCTTTCCGTTACACGTTGTATATGTTGGCGTCAATCGAGTTAATGGATGGAGTTTAAACACACTAAGTACCTCACACAAAGTGCTTTAATTACCTTATGAATACTGCAGGATCCTATACCAACAAAGTTATGACTAAAACAATATTAGTAATAAAAAAGTGACTTACATGCTGAAAACGATTTGTATAATTTGGCCAAACTTCTTCTGAATTTTATACCTTCATTTAGAAGTCTCTGACCACTAGTGAAGATTAAATATGCACCAGACCAAGAATATAACATACCTTGAATTGCGATCAAGGCACTTACGTACAAACCCCTAACCTGTAAACAGAAAGGATTGAGAAGATCGGAGAAATGGGAGAGTAAGAAATAAATAATTAATTATTCATAGACCATATAATGGAATAGGTATTAACAGTGAATGTAGACAGTTATGAAACAAGAGTGGTTAACTTTATGAAAGGTGATAATCTGATACGGAAGATATACACACTGAGATGATAGATGAAATAATGTATGAAGAACGGACATACCTACCAAGTACATAATTAAGTGGGTTATGGGCCACAAGTAACTAAAACATTGTAACAATATAATTTATACTTACATGCGTTAAAATTATTCTGAATATCACATACATTGAAATAATATAAAGCACTGATGACAAAGCAAATGTAAACAACATCTGAAAAACAAATGATAAAGTTTTGAATAGATTCTGTTGTTTAATTATTATTATGTATTATAGGAATAGCTTATGGGAAACAGGTTAATATAACTTTCCGTAACGTAATATTTACCTGACTTCTGAAGCACTTTGATAGTGACTTGCTGCAACTCTCTAATCTTTGGTACTTTGTCACCCACTCATCAACTTGGGCCACCGTTAGAAGATCATTATCTTGGCTAATATGCGAGTGTTGTCTCTTTTCAATTACAGTATACTTCGGTTCTACGTCACAAATGCGAGTGTTCATAGATTTCAGATAATATTGTAATATCGAAATATAAGTGTATAACATAACAGTTTCTAAAATGAAACGTATTTCAATGTATATTTCTATTAAAGATAATACTATGTAATATTCATTAGCAAGATTCGATGATTTACGGACTCTACAGGTTACCAAAATTACGTTAACGACACTAAATGTTGAAGAAGCTAATATGAATACAAGTTGGAACTTTTTAATATATTTTTTGTATATTTCGACATTCCAGAAGCAATACTGGGCTTCCATAAAGTTGTTTATAAATACTTTGTGAGAATCTGAGCTCTGAATAGCACACGTTATGATGCTGAAACCATGTAGCAGAAAAGCCAAGTGATATGCGGCCATCACCAACGAAGCATTTTCACGGAGTCTTAAACTTGGAGAAAAAACTATGAAATTTTTACAAAAAACAGCCACAGATACCACAATTTCAACAATAATATGGATTAAAATAAGGATTTTGTGACATTTTCCAACATTTGTATAATTTCTGTGAACGGCCAATATAGTTTCAGCGGTTTTCATAATTTTATTTTGTAACATTTTGACATGAAGCAAACGTTCGTCGTTGTTTGGGAATAAAGTAATTACTTATGTCTAGAGTATGGTGACGAACATTACAAAATTGACTATGAAAACTGTATCAATTTAATGAGTGGGGACAGTCATTAAAATAATTAAAATAATATCTTGATTAATATCTTGAGTGATGACACTGATGACCTTTATGAGGACAGAATAACAATGATGACGAAATATTCTTATAAAAATTGCTATTTGGATATCAGTGATAGAATATAACAATGTAATTTATCAGAAGACATTATAATATAGTCTTATGTAGATTGAATAACTTTTGGCAAACGATAGTAACATTGTAGCAAAAAAAAATGGCAATGTTAATGTCAACCTGAATTTGCCGCCGCAGAATTGCCAGTGTTAACATTAATTGTCATATTGTCATTACGACGTGGTATACAATCATGATGGCTACAAAATACCACGTTTATATGTCGCAGGTTTTTCATAAAATTAGGTTTTTGATTAAAAACCTAGGTTTTTGATGAAAAACCGGAAGATGACACATTTTAAACTCAATTTCATCATAAACCTGTAACAATCCAGACTAGTTCAGATTTTTGATCAAAAACCTGAACTAGTTTGGGTATATGATGATCAATCTGATATTCATTTCCGTTGACAGGGACTTAAGGACTTCCTCCACTTTTGTTTCGCCTGCACTCGCCTGCGCTCGCCTGCACCCAGCCCTTTCCCCGCTTCTTCAGTCACAAAACACAACTCAGACAGGCAGCCCGCGTTCATTTTTGCGACAAATAATTACGTAAAATATAATGAAGTGAATAAATCTCATTAAAATTGTGCTAGTGCTTACTACAAATGGCATCTACAGGAAACTAAGTGGATAAGCAATTTGTATGTAAAGAAGATTTTGAAAGAGCGTTTACTAGTTTGTTTGAAGGCCAAAAGAATAAAGAGAAACCATTGTGGACACAGAAAAGAATAGAAGAAGCTATTAATAATAGTAATTTCCGCGGCTTATCAAAATCAGATTGGGCACGCCACGATAGCGGCGGTAAGTCCCCTCTTTGAGGAGTGGCTTGAGAGGCGGCATGGCGTCCTCACCTTCCGCCTGACGCAGGTCCTCACCGGACACGGTTGTTTCGGGAGGTTTCTGTTTCACATAAGGCGAGAGGAAACGCCCGGGTGTTTCCATTGCGAAGATCGCCCTGAGGACACGGTGGAGCATACGGTGGAGGTGCGCCCGGCCTGGGCGGAGCACCGCCGCATCCTCGTGGAGGCGATCGGCGCGGCGATCTCTCGCGTCCAGCCCTAGTCCAGGCTAGTACGCAAAATACGCGCTTTGACGTGGAGTTGCGGACAACAGCCCGTTTTACCTACCTAGTCCAGGCTATGGTACGGAGCGAGAGTGCATGGTTAGTCGTCACCTCCTTCTGCGAAGCAGTAATGCTCGCAAAGAGGGAGGCGGCGCACGTGAGGGAGAGGCAGTATATGCGCCCTCACAGCCGTGGCCGCCGCGGGAGACGCCCTGGGCGTCGGGAATCCCAGGCTGATTCCCGGCCACCGTAGGCGCGGGCTTGCGGACGGCGAGTAATGGGTAGCTCGCTGTCCGGTAAGGACCAAGCCCGGGTCGACGGCGCGTTGCGTTCCACGCGCTCCTCAAAGAGATGTCACCACCAACTGGTAGGGTCCGCAAGGGCCGATGCCTGCCAGGGATGCGGGTTGTTCGAAAGAGATACCGCGGCCTCTGGCACACAGGCAACTGAGGGAACACGGGTGGGTTTTAGTCAGTAAAAGTCTGACACGCCCTCCTGCTCCACCCAGAGCCGGAGAAGTTATTTGATGATTTCCCACCCAAAAAAAAAATCTGATTAATATAATGCAGGTACGAGAACTTGAAACATTTCATTTCATAATTGGATTGAAGGAGGAGAATATTGATTGGATAATTTTGATAAATAAATAATTGTTTTCTTTCTTCTAAGTTGCAAATCATGATGGATTGTTTTATTTATTTCATATAAATTGATTTATTTGTCATAAAACAATGCAACCCCGATTTTGGCAAGAACTTTATCATAAACCCAAATTAGTTCAGGTTTTTGATCAAAAATCTGAACTAGTCTGGATTG
Organism: Antitype chi; assembly: GCA_947359405.1. NCBI lineage: Eukaryota > Metazoa > Arthropoda > Insecta > Lepidoptera > Noctuidae > Antitype > Antitype chi. The sequence goes on from OX375812.1 coordinate 4,940,272, forward strand.
TTACAGGTTTATGATGAAATTGAGTTTAAAATGTGTCATCTTCCGGTTTTTGATCAAAAACCTAGGTTTTTGATCAAAAATATTCTTAGGATTCAGTGTGTACATAAATGGTAAATTAAATAAATTTTATAACATCATTCTTGTTAACTAGTTTAACTGTCTAAATATTTCAACACACTTAAATTATATGATTCAATTGCAAGGCAACAATTACGTAGGTGATGGAGAAAGATAAAACAGTCGGAACTAGGTAAAGTCCCAAACTTATTTTCTCGGTGTACTGTATTTTAATTGGATGTATTTTTATGAAAATTAAATTCTTTTTTAGACTTGTTGTTTCTGGAGCTTCTGGATCTGAAATTAAAAAAAAAGTTTATAATGTCAATTAATGACAAATTGTAGAGATGACAACTATTACTGAAATATAAAGCCAAAAGACATGATGCACCGGCACGAAATAATTTGGTAATAGAATAATAATTGTGATTCAAATTTATTAAAGTATCGAAGGATATTTAAAATCATAGGAAGATTTTAATTTTTCAAATGGTTTGCTAATAGGAAAAAATATTATATTTTTTTTGCCATATTTTGTATAGAAAATGATAGAAAATGGTCCAGCCAAGTGTAAGTAGGTACACTATAATAAGTATAATGATATTGTTGATCGTTTTTAATGTTCAAAATCAAAAGTAATTTCTTGTAAAAAGATTATGAAATGTCGGTCTCGTGTAATTTATTGAAATGTTTGTTTCGAAATTTAGAGATTTCCATGAATCGAGCTATGACTAAAACAATATTAGTTATAAAAAAGTGACTTACTTACTGACCAAGACTTGTATAATTTGGCCAAACTTCTTCTAAATTTTATACCTTCATTTAGAAGTCTCTGACCACTACTGAAGATTAAATATGCACAAGACCAAGAATATAATAAACCTTGAATTGCGATCAAACCAGTTACGTAAAAACCCGTTACCTGTAAAAAGAAAAAATCGAGAAGACTGGGGAAAAGAGAATAAAAAAGAAATAATTTATTATTAATCGAACTTATAATGCTGCGGAATAGATATTCACAAATAATGTAGATAGTTATGAGACAAGAGAGGTTAGCTAGTGATAATAATATGACATAGAAGACATACACACTGAGATGACAAATGAAAGAATGTATGAAGAAGTGAAAAACCTACCAAGCACATTTCTAAGTAATGGGCAACAAAAAGCATTTTTTTATTTTTTGGGTGTGTCATCTGGCTGGTCAACCTATGAGGTTGTCGGCTGCTTAACCGGACTTAAATGTGGCAACCTAAATAATTAAGGCCTCCAGCTAGGGCTTAAAAACTTAAAACTAGAGTAACTACTCGCTAAGGGCACCCCTGTGAGGTACGGACCTCGGACCAAGGGACGGGCTGGATCGGAATGATATTATTATTTAGGGACGAATTTAATGCTACAGGCTCAGTGACGCGTACTGGCTCGTGCAATGGACGGGATGGATATTGATTGGGATATAGCGGTGGGCCTCGGCGGCGAAACAGCTGATTTTTTTTCTGCGCTGGGGGCTAGAATATTATGCTGAATTCATGGTTACAGTTTGCGCACTTGATAAAAACTTTTCCTTCATAAATTATTGTTTATTTTATTTTACCAAATGTATGATAGGATGAATGCAAATGTTAAATAAAGGTAGGTCACTACATCGGTCATGAGCAATATGAGAGGGGCGGGCAGGAGTTTGTACACCTTATTGGTGATACCATCCGAACCGGAGGCATTACCAGCTTGGAGCCCTTTAATGATGTCTTGTACTTCGTCTGGAGTGACGGGAGGCAGAGGATCATCAGGTTCTCCAACTGGAGGGAGGGTGGCCCTACGTTCGACTTCAGCATCCACTTCCGCTACGTGCGCTTGGGCAACCGGTTGAGCACTGGCAGTGCATTAAAACTCTAGGCTATCGGCTACGCATTCGGCCGTGTCGTGTGGGTCGCTGGCTATGCTATTATCGAGGCAGGTGAGAGGAAGCCTGGAAATCTATTCAGAGGAGCGAAGTTTCCTCTGAAGATGCCAGAAGGCTTGATAGGATCTCCGACTAAGACTATATGGTCAGGGATGGGGTCTAAGTGAGGCAACGTGGTGAATAGTAGTATTTCATCTACTTACGTCTGAGGGGGCTGATTTTATGTTTAGATTTGTTTCTATATTTAGAATTGTTTTTATATTTAAATTTGTTTTTATATTTAGAATTGTTTTTATATTTAGAATTGTTTTGATATTTAGAATTGTTTTTTTTTTACATTGTTCTCATATATAGAACCAACAAAAATAATGTTCCCAAGATTTTGTAATACCTAACATGATTTAAAAGAGTGTCCTTGGAGTTTCTTGCCCGTTCTTCTCCATAAAGATCTACGTTTTGGAATAGGCATCTAACTTCAACTTTTCAACTGATCGACTTTTTGACAATTCAAATGTGCCTGTACATGTTTTAATTGAAATAAATGTTTTGAGTTTGAGTTTTGAGTTTAGGATCGCTCGGGCCCAAAACGCATGACTACGGGGCGATGCGATAGTCGGAGAATAACAAATACAATAAAACAATATCATTTATACTTACATGCGTTAAAATTACTGTGAATATCACATATGTTGAAATAATGTAAAGCACCCATGACAGAACAAATGTAAATAACATCTGAAAACATTTAACTAAGTTTTGAATATATTCTGTTAATGTAGGCTCTATGTAATTATGTTAACTACTATATAGGAATGGCTAGTGGGAAATAGGTCACGTAACGTAATATTTACCTGAATTCTGAAGCACTCCGATAGTGACTTGCTGCAACTGTCTAATCTTTGGTACTTTGTCATCCACTCATCAATTTGGGCCACCGTCAGCAGATCATTCTCTTGGCTCATATGCGAGTTTTGTCTTTTTTCTATTACAGTATACTTCGCTTCAATGTCACAAATGCGCTTGTTCATAGATTTCAAGTAATATTGTAATATCGAAATATTAGTGTAGATTATAACAGTTTCTAAAATATAACGTATTTCAATGTATATTTCTATTAAAAATAATACCATGTAATATTCTTTAGCGAGATTCGATGATTCACGGACTTTTAGAGTTACCAAAATTACGTTAACGACACTAAATGTTGAAGAAGCTAATATGAATACAAGTTGGAACTTTTTAATATATTTTTTGTATATTTCGACATTCCAGAAGCAATACTGGGCTTCAATGAAGTTGTTTATAAATAATTTGTGAGAATGCGAGCTTTGAATAGCACATGTTATGATACTAAAACCATGTAGCAAAAAAGCCAAGTGATATGCGGCCATCACCAACGAAACATTTTCACGGAGTCTTAAACTTGGAGAAAAAACGATGAAATTATTACAAAAAACAGCCACAGATATCACAATTTCAACAATAATACGAATTAAAATAAGAATTTTGTGCCATTTTCCAACATTTGTATAATTTCTATGAACGCCGATTATAGTTTCAGCGGTTAACATAATTTTATTTTGAAACATTTTGACATGAAGCAAACGTTCGTCCTTGTTTGAGAATGAAATGATTACTTAAGTCTAGATTATGCTGACAAACATTACAGAATCGTTTATGAAAACTACTTAAATGTATAATCATTAATCAATTATGATTATAGCTTGATTAGTATCTTGAATGATGACCTTTAAGATAACGGAATAACAATAATAACGAAATATGCTTATACGAATTTATTTTTGAATATTAGTGATCGAATCTACAAATATAATTTGTCAGAAGACACAATTTTCTGGTCTGGTCTTTTATATAAAAACGAATAGATTTGGCAGATGATAGTAGTACTATTTGCAAACGCCTTTTTAATGGCAAAGCTATATTAAAATCAACCTCAATTTGCCAAAACAAGATAGCGTGTTGTTTGTGATATGTTGTGATATTGTTATAGCATTTACTTACTCAAAAATGAATAAAACTATTAAAACTGGAGTGCGGGAGATGTTGTTTCGCATGATTTCGACATTTATAGAAAACCAATAGGAGAAAGACGCTGAATGGGTTGCTTGACATTAATTGATTATAAAAATACCTCAAAAAGCACCCCACGCTTTTTAATTGAATTAAATTATTTTCTCCTTTTTTAGTTTGGTTTTTAAAGCGTGTTTTTTAGTTTTTAAAACTATTATATATTTTTATCTTGCCTTTTGAGGTTGAATCCATTCCATAGTTACACTTCTGATGAGACTTTCTCTAACTATATCTGTTCTTAATAAGTGACTTCTTATCCGTCTGACAGACCGTCCACAATTAATGCAGCTGTTTTGACGTACAGATCCTTCCGGCTCTTGTTGTGGAGCAACGCTAGCAGTTACTACCAACCAGCAGTTGTGGCAAATCTCTTGACACCTAAAACAATATTACTGTCGGTAAATAATTGTATGATTATGCAAACCAAAATCATTTTATGGTTTGTATATTTACCTGCTGTAGTGGAACCCACTGCTGTATCACGCTAATTTCTTCGGGTTCTAAGGTTATGTTATGATTTTAAATCTCGGTCCGGTTAAAACCAAATTTCACAAAATGTTCTTCAGTCATTGTATAAAACGTTATTGATCGATATCCAAAATCGAATGCAGTGATCCTTGATTCCAGAGTCAAAGTTGTCGTTGAAGGTGAGAACAAAATCCGTAATACAAAGTAAAAGTCGTTCGTAAAAATCTGAATCAAGTCCTTAAGTTACCGGCCAAATCCGAATTCAGGCCAAACTAGTTTGTTCTAGGCCAAACTGGTTTATTAAGCCGGGGCAAACCGAACATATATTATAACAAACCCAGGCAGTAAAAGAAATCAAAGAAAAATCAAAACACGTCCACATTGAGCGTTCACAACAGGCAAAGTGTCAGACGTCAGATTCAATTCAATGTTCTCATTGTCACTATCACGAAAAACTAATAACATTAAATCGATTTATGTATCGATTACTTTTAAATAACCGACAATTCATTTATTATTCTTATTCTTTCTTTTAACGAGTACACAGTCGTTTTGATTTTCATAATAAGTTTTCTTTTAGTTGGTTTTTGATTACAATACCAGTAAAGTCTCGTGGATACGCCGTTGAGGTTATGGTATTTGTTTATAAATCGATTTAAATCGTTTGATTAATGAAAATACTTAAAATATTATTTTGATGCTGGCAATATTTAGCCAGCGTCAAATCAAAAAATGTCTTGTTTTTTCAATAGAATTACTTTTTTAACGAAAATTATTTTAGATAGTACCTAGTGGCAATCATTTGGATGAAAGTAAATACATTTATTATGGCAAAATTAATGCATAAATTATTTTTCTCTTATAATGTTTACTGAAGGTCTTAAATGGGCATTCCCCTTTATATGGCACCATTCTATAAGTATATTCGAGTTCTGAGGTAACAAATATAAAAAGTTGGTACAACCGGCACCCTAATTGCGTAACTCACGATTGATCATAATTTGTTTCGTATTGAAACAGATGGCTAAACCATTGCTTCATATGTTCGAAAAATGTGTCTGCTCAACAACGTAAATACCGCAATGAATATTGTTGGATTGTCAAAATGAAACCGATTAAGATTAATCGCGTGTTACGCAATTAGGGTGCGGATGTAGGACATCCTCTTTTTATAGAAGTTGGTTAAAAATGACCCTTAAACGATTACCTACATTAAAATAAAGCTATCTCAGCTTCATTATAGTTTTATATTCTGTAATTTAAATGTAAAGTTACTATCATCTAATCGATTGTATCTTCTAAACAATATTTTTATATAACATTGTTAACCTGCAATGCGATTACCATGTAAGTCATAGAAAATGAAATAACCGCAGGTATTAAGTACATTCCCAGATTTACTTTAGAAGTATATTCCATTTGAATATGATGCTTTTGTACAAAAAGAATGAACTTCTTTAGAGTCTTCGTTTCTGGCGCATGAGGATCTAAAACGAAACAATAGATTTCTGTGAAATTAAATTAAATTGGCACCCTCTAGGATTTTAATGACGTAAATGACAGGGTCTCGTCCAGCACACCAATTGTGTCTTATCTGAAGTATTTTGAGGCAGAACCGCGCTAAGGGGCAATCGCGCCGATTGCCTTACATAAGGCGGCGCCAAAATAATCTTGACCATTATACTGCGTCTTGACGATAGTCAAATGTAGGAGCGTAGCTACCGCCACGGCGCGCTTTTTGGGAACCTGTATCATTGATACGGCTGATCAATGATATGGGCCCTCAAACTGCAGGCGCCACCCGACGGGAGGTGTAGAGGCAAATAATCGTTTCATATGTTTGAACTTAAAATAACGAAGTAAAACTTTTTGAATTTTAAAAATGAATAGCGTTGCCATTCTAAGTTTGTTACGACTTTACCCCGCAGGTCAATCGTATTATCAGCATCATTGAGGTGTAGGAGTATGGTAAGTACTCCGATTTATTTAGTTTCGGAACAGCATAGGTAGTATCTTCTTTGTCATGCATCTATTATTCCAAATTTTTGTATAAATTCCTATTCTATGTATTAAAAAATAAATGTGGTGTATGGACAATACAGAAGATGATAATATGAAAATCAGCAACATTATATTTATATTTTGGTGCTATTTGTTATGACTGTTGACGGGTCGCAACCAGTATTATGGGTTGTATGAAAAAAAAAAGACTAACAGTGACCATGTCTTTTTTTAAAGTGGATGTTGCATACACCCCGGCTAGGTTCTGGTAATACTCTATCAAGAAATATTCACTTACTTGTCGACAACGTGTTGTATAATTTCGTTAGCCCTCTATTTGTTCTCGAACTTTCATTCAGAAGATTTTGCCCCGCAACCGTCAGGAAATATGTGCAAAATATTGAACATGACAGGAAATATATCGAAACGCCGAGCTTATGACGGTCGTGTAAAACAAACTGTTACAAACAGAAATCACAGTTATATTTAATTCTTAATATGAAAGAAATCAAAACATGAATTTTGTGTTTATATTTACTTTCAGGGGCCTTAGTCTGCTATTTTTATAAATTCGTCATTCCAACACGATCCCATTGTCATTCATTTGTCATTTTGCTAAAAGTTCGTAATCTGCTAAATTCATAATGGTCGATCATTGGTCAGTCAATGGTCTCGTAATGGAATTGTGTCTTAATGGAATTTTCGTATTGCCATTATTATAAAACTCGTTTGTAGAAATGTTTTTCGAAAAACGACTACTAAATTTGAACATTTATTCATGCCAGATTTCATTTATATATATTTTTACATACTATTTATTAGTATTTTATGCAATCTAAAGTAGTAGGAAGTTCGTAAATTAAGTCAGTCATTCATTTGCCATGATGTACGAGATTACCAATAAATGCCATTTCTTTCAATAGAGTATCAGTGGCTGACCATTGGAAAGTCATAATGACGCCATTTTATTAGTAGATTACCAAACTTGTCAAAATCAACAATTATGAAATCAATGATAGACCATTCTGACACTATTGTAATAGCAGACTTGAGGCCCTGTGTGAATGCATAAAATATCCCGTACGACGCAACAATACAATGAATTACTGACAAAACCAATGAAAATACCATCTGAAAGTAATAAAAACACTGAATATTAGTCATAGTCAAGGACATAAAATGTTCGTCCAAAAACCTGTAGTAGAATCATGGGGAGTCAGACTTGTGGTTAAGATTTTTTTTATAATTTTTAATTCTTTGATAGAAAAAGTATTCAGTGAAGTAGTGTCATCAAGCAGGGGTTTGAAGAATTTACCTGCACATTAAAGCAAACTGACAGATTTCTGCTGCAACTCAATAAGCATTTAAACTGTGTAGCCCACTGTTCTACTTGTTCAACAGTAAGAATAGCATTCCACTCGCTGCTATCTGCGCATAACCTCTTTTCGATATCATTGTACTTTACTTGAATATTTAAAATACTATTGTTCAAACATTTCAGCAAGTTGAATATCATGGTTATGTAAACATGCATTATTGCATTCATCAAAATAAATCGTTCTTCAGCGAATAAATCTGAAATTGTAAGTATGAATCCCTCTGCAGAAAAAGATTTAGCTTTAATTTCGTCATACAAATATGCCACTAAAAAATATGCACTGAATAAAGAAGTCACTGCTGTGATAATCAAAAAACCGATTCTCAACTTTTTTGAGAATTTGATGTAATTCGGTTCGTTCTGGAAGTAATGTTGGACTGACATGAAGTTGTCGATGAATAGTTCGAAAGAATGTGAGCTTAGAATACCACTAATCATGATAACTTGACCTCCAATGAAGTTCATAATCTGAAACGTTTCCACCATGTGCATCAGCTGAAAATTTAAGTTTGCAGAAATAATGAAGATATTATTTCTAAGGACCAACGCTGCAAAAACGAATTCGATAAACAAACGTATAATACATAAAATTTTAAGGCTTTTGGATAGAGAAACGTAATTTCTGTAAATCCCTATTACATTTTCTGCTTTTATTAACATATTTATATTTTTTCGTGCTGCCATCTTGTAACTAAGAGCACACGATCAATGTACTAAACTAACGGATTGAGTTTTTTATGGTGTTACTTCTACATTAGTACCTGAAGATATATCGGGTATTGTTTTTTCACTGTTCAATAATAATAAGTAGATTATTAATGCTAAAGGTGCTTGTAAACGGGCCATTTTTTGGCTACAATTTGTAGCTGAAAATGTTACCAGCAATCCCAGCAACATTCAGCAATACTTTTGGAGTTGCCCTGGCGTTTTCACCGGCGATGAATTTGTAAACATGTGTTTACAAAGTTCTGTTTTGTGAATTTATCGCTATTCTACTATTCTCACCTCAGTTAGTGCAGAGTCTTAAAATAAAACTGCATCAATTGGCATCATAAGAATATAAGATGAGGAATTACGTTTTGCACCGTATATCATAACGGACAGAACAGCCTTCAAACATTGCAGGATAGGCGAAGAGAAGAACTGACGAAGTTTCCCTAATGCTGCCCAAATGAACTGGATCGTTCTGTCCGCTTCTTTTTCAAAGCTGTGTCTACCGACCTGGAAGACTTGCCCTAAGTAGACATACTTCTTCACAACTTTCTGAAGCGGTCCTTCGATATTGGTTGGACTTGCCAAGACATACGAATTGTGTATGACTTATATTATGTACCATTATTCCAAAATCTGTGATTGCACATTTTCCAGACATATTGTACAACAAAATGTTGCTTTGTTGCCAATAGTTGACAATGTTGATGCAACATATTTCACAAAATATATGGCCGGTTTGTAAATACCCCTACGAGTTCGTTTTTAATCAAATAAGAACCAGTCAGAAATTGACAGATCAGTGACACAATCAAAGGTGATTAATTGTTATATTATTTCAATTTCTAATTGTGATTTGCAATATACAATATGCCCGAGTTTCAATTTATAGTTATAACAATAAGTCTTTTAGGTTGATTAGGTAGAGTATACATAAATAAACTTTAACATTATTTTTTGTAACTAAAAAGGGGAAGCGACCTAAACACAAATATGTACTAACATAATTTGGAAAAACTAAAATTTTATCAGCCTGGGCTAATTTAGGAACAGTATATGGTAATTAGATTTAATTAAAGGGTTTAATTTTTTTTTTTTAAGCTGGACTAGTTTAGAGGTTTTATATCAAAGTAAATCATCTTAGTTCATAAAAATCATATCCACCACAAGGCCATAAAACAATAATCTACAATTGGTACAATTATAAAGTTTATGTACAGTCAAATGACACAACATAACAAATCATGCCTGTTTATCCCGAAGGCTTAGGCAGATTTGTACCTGTAGTTCACCCATACTTTTCCAATTATGTTTAAGGGCCTACGTCCCGTTTGGTAGCGTTACACGGTCACTTTATGAACCGTACTGCTCATTAACGGCTTGTCTTGAAGATTTGAAAAATATATGATTTGGCTATAGATTCATATAGATCATTTTGCCCGAAGTACTTTTTTTGTATGGTTAATACTTTTGCTGTAAAAAAATATTTTCCAACACGCAATATTTTGGCTTCTATTCCATACTCCTACTAAACGGCTTCGTTATTTGAAAAATAAAATACATTGAAAAATAGAAAGTTAGAGGTACCACAGAATCGCCGAAGCACAATTGTAAATTAATCAAAGGAATATCCCCATTTTGAGGTAAAGGCTCAGAGGTGCCCTGCGCGGGCGCGGGCGGCAGTCGTGCTTTAGCATACAAACGGGAGATGAGGATACTATGGGCCTTAAGTGCCATGTAATAGGAGGTGAGCCATTCAATAAATAAACAGTTAAATAATTGTGTTAAAAATTAAGCTAAACTGGCTTGTTGGTCTAGTGGTCTTCAGCATGAGGACCTGGAGTCCATTCTCAGGCCGGGCGAAATATAATCAGGTTTTTTTTATCTGGAATTCCTCAATAGCAACCTGGAGTCTGGATTTGTGCGCGGTTGTTTACAATAGCCACGCTCCTTATAACATAGGACTTAAACATAACTGGCGAACTTTCGTTGTACTACTCGTATAGGTACACCACTGCCTGACTCTTCGGCGAAAACTGCCTAAGCCGCGTTTGTGTCAGATATCTCGACTCGTACATCATGTAAATTACAGATATAAATGAAAAAAAAAAATTGTTTAAAAAACTAAAAAACACGTTTTAAAACCAAACCAAAAAAGGAGAAAATAATTTAATTCAATTAAAAAGCGTGGGGTGCTTGACATTAATTGATTATAAAAATACCTCAAAAAGCACCCCACGCTTTTTAATTGAATTAAATTGTTTTCTCCTTTTTTGGTTTGGTTTTAAAGCGTGTTTTTTAGTTTTTTAAACTATTATTTATTTTCTATTTTTTAGTTCTGCTAACCACAAAAACGTGTTTTTTTTTTCTAATTTTTTTTTTAAATTTTTGAATTGTCATCGGTCCTCGACAAGTTTACAAAGTTTCAATGAAATCTGACCGTTTAAAGTGGGTCAAAATCGCGCTCAAAGGAGTCGGTTACATACAAACAAACAAACATACAAGTGAAGCTAATATAAAGCGTGTAAAAAATACCGTATGGTCACAAAACTGACCCCTTATTACATGGGACTTAACCGGCGAAATTTGGGTGTACAGGTGTACCTGTACACCCAAATTTCGCCGGTTGGAACGCTAGGGCAGAGGTAAACCTGTAGGTTTACCTCTGCCCTAGCGTTCCAAGGAAAAAGGCGTGATGTTATTGTATGAGTTATATATGAAGCTGAATAAAAAAATCACCTACAAGAGCCACTTTATTCCTAAAACCTGCCAACATAGCTTACTGAAACCTGAATGATATTTTCAAAAAACTAGGCTAACATATTTCATATTTTGTCCGGACGCCGTCTGAATACGAACCTCAGTACTCTTTTATATTCCGAGCCGATATTGCTCTATTGATCCATTATGAACCATACACCTTCGTCTTTTTCCTGACATTCTATAGTAACGACTTTTATATATGTATATTATGTTAAAGGAGATATGAAAATGTATGCGAGTCTACAATAGACTTGCATACATTATAATCATCATCATTTCAGCCGAAAGACATCCACTTCTGGACATAGGCCTCCCCCAAGCTCCGCCACTGCGAACAGTTCTGTGTTTCCCGCATCCAGCGGACTCCTGCGGCCCTCACAAGGTCATAAGTCCACCTTGTGGGAGGCCTTCCAGTTTTACGTTTTACGGTACGCGGTAGCCACTCCAGAACCTTCCGGCCCCATCGGCCATCAGTTCTGCGAGCAATGTGCCCTGCCCATGGCCACTTAAGTTTGGCAGTTCTTTGGGCTATGTCGGTTACCTCGGATTTGGATACCGTCTTAATTAATTTCCATGCTAATCAATCTGACTAGCCTTTTCCCAACTATGTTGAGATCGTCTTCCAGTATAATCAGATGTACCTTAATACCAGTTTTTTACATGGAGCAACTGCCTGTCTAACGTCCACAACTAGTTACTGGGTAACATGATACCCATTGGTAAGGCTAGTTGTCAGACTTTCGGGCTTCTGACGACCAGTAAAGACTGCAAAAGATCTATGACTAACAGCCGAAGCTAACGGCTTAACGTGCTTTCCGAGCGGTCTTGATACGTAAAAAATGGTAACACATCCACGAGCCCAATCTCACCCATTTAGCCATGAGCGCTTCCCTTAGGTAATTTTCATGTATTGCCTCTTAATTTAGCGTCATGTTCTCTTAGTTGATTTTTGAAAGAAAGAAAATTAGACTCGCACAGAAATACCACAAACTTAGATGCTTAACTAATAGGGCCTACTGTGATGTCACGGTCAGATACAGAAATAAAATAATAAATAAAAATAAGATAATATGTGTAAAATAAATAAAAAATAATGTACGTAAATAATATTTTTTTAAAGACTTCAAAAAGGAGGAGGTTCTCAATTCGTCGGAACCTTTTTTTTATGTATGTTCCCCGATTACTCGAAGATGGCTGGACCGATTTGGATTTTTTTGTTTGAAAGGGTATAATTCCCAGGTGGTCCCATGATCATCAAGTCAGGATCTGATGATGGGATCCTGGAGAAGTAGAGAGAACTCTTCAAATTTTAAAGGCACACGAAGCGATTTAGGTATTTTTTGGAAGAGTACTTTCTCGGAGTGGTCCCATTTCAATTTGGTGAAGATCTGATGAAGAACTTTGGAGATAGGCAACGGAACTCCTCAATAAACGATAGCAAATGGACTGGGATTGCTGAAATCTCATGTATTTTTATTGCTTACATCAGTTCATGACATAACATCACGCTGGTATGCTGTGAAGGGGTAAGCACATGTGAACCACTAAAAAGTGAAAAATAACTTTTCCAAAAAAAAACAACCGACTTCGAAAAATTAAAGTTATTTTTCACTTTGTAGTGTTACAAAGTGAAAAATAACTTTAATTTCGGAAGGCAGTAACAAAAAATTTAAATACAGCTTAAAAGACACCGACTTCCGAAACTAAAGTTATTTTTCACTTTGTAGTGTTTTTTTGGAAGTCAGTTGTTTTTGTAATTCGCGTGTCTGCACCGAATGTAAAATTTATTACTTGTCTTGTATTTTTGGAGGTCTTATCAAAGATTCAGGAATAATGGAACAGAATTTGTAAGATGGTTGTAGCTTATCCTTAGTTTATTTTATTTCGTTTATTTAAAATATTTTATCACAAATGCTCTGAAAATGGTGAAGGAAAACATCGTAAGGAAACCGGCATGTCCTAGAATTAAAAAAAAAATCGAAGGCATGTGATATCAGCCAACCTGCACTGGGACCGCGCGGTTGATTATGGCCCACTCCCTCTCACAGAGAGGAAGCCTGTGTCCTAATAGAAGGAACATTACTCATAAGATTTTAAAACATTCAACAAATTAAGTAGGCACAGGTATGAAAACTATACTCCCTAGTTTCAATTATAAAAAAAAAACAATTCCATAATTGCTAAAAGTCTAATTCGTATTTGGAATTCAACTTGATGCTTTATCGTTCCAATTCCTAAATTTAAATGTTGTTTTAGCGCCAAATTGACACCGTGTCATGACAATACTTGCAAAAATAATGTTCCTCTTTTAACAAGCTACCGGAATAAACAAAGCAGTCTTAATACATCTAAAGTAAATATTTAATGATAACAAGCCTCCATTACCGAGCTTAGCTGCCGCAGTGCTAGTTCTTGTGAAATATTCCCTCTTTTATTACGACCAAGTGACTAGTCAGACTAGGGCTTTATTTCACTAGGACGCCAGTGGTAGCGCAACCATAGTCGTGCTGTCAAAAATGTATGGTTGGTTGCGCAACCGATCTAACGCTTGGTGAGATAGCCTCCATAAAGCTGTGTATATTTTGCTGGCAGCGCCACCATGGTGTCTAGTAAGATATAAGCCTGAGATTATGGTCGTCTACAGTGCCTTTATTTAAGAAGAAAAAACAACAAAGAAGTAGGTTTTATGCTGAAAAGAAGGTCTTAAAAGGGTGAAGGTTTCAACGATGCCGATGTTTTATGTTGTAAAGCTGTGTAATTTCATTACTCGCCTGGATACAATTTTAAATCTGGAATAATATTAGCATTTATAAATGTATCTTACTTTTTCTTTTTCTTAAAAAAAAAAACGATTTTGTTTTGTTAAAGTTAAAGCTGTAAGGATATTTTTAGGGTTTCATTGTGGGGTGCCTATCTTCGCATCCTATCGGCCATCTTAACGGCTAGATGTATTTTTATGTTTAAGGTGTCTATCAACTCGTCTGGGTTGCATGATAGTTGTTATATATTAGTGATTTTTATTGATTTATAAAGATAATTAAAAGAGGTTTTTATTCATGATGATTAATTATTACTTAGATGTTATTGATTAATGGCAACATTAGAAGATGATTACATAAAGACATCGATTCAACCATTCCAACACTTCATATTCTTTAGATTTACCCTCTTACTAATAAACACAGAATAAAGTTATTTTAAGTTTAGCCCTATAAAAACGTATGGTTATTCCTTTGTTATTCCTGGTATAACTTTACTCCGTGTTTATTGGTAAGACTTCTATCTCACCCAAAACTATATTGTATAAACAAATTATACGACAATAAAGTCGCTTGATCCCAAACTATGATTTAGAAATTATCAAAATTACACAAAATGTGATAACAAGCGATTTAAGCAGAAAAATGCCCATATTATGTTGTTCAGTGGATTAAATTGTACACCAATCTCTGCCCGACATGTGTGTCTCGTCACGATAACCAACGCCTTAACATCCACATAACATATTATTTATTAACATCAAGCATTTTCCTTTACCCGTTTGGTCGGAAGAGACATGTGTCACAAACATTTGGGCCAATATTTGCCGACTCACGACATGTCTCGACGGCGACAAGGCTAATTTATTTGTCTTACGTCTGCTGTCACTTGTTAAATGTCTCTGGCGGTCTGTGGAAATGTAACTGGCTGCTGTGTTCTATTGTGACAAGTGTATTGTGACAAATGTACTGCTATTGCACCTAATATCTAGTAATTTGTTGTTTTTGATGTAGAAACACAGTGGAAAAACTGAGTACACCGATGATAAAGATCGGTTTTGTTTCACACAAGATAGATCTTACTGTGGTGGGCTTGTTGGTTGGTTTTTTTTTTGGGTGGGAAATCATCAAATAACTTCTCCAACTCTGGGTGGAGCAGGAGGGCGTGTTAGACTTTTACTGACTAAAACCCACCCGTGTTCCCTCAGTTGCCTGTGTGCCAGGGGCCGCGGTATCTCTTTCGAACAACCCGCACCCCTAGCAGGCATCGACCCTTGCGGGCCCCTTTAGTTGGTGCTGACAACTCTTTGAGGCGCGCGTGGCACACAACGCGCCGTCGACCCGGGCTTGGTCCTTATCGGACAGCGAGCTACCCATTACTCGCCATCCGCAAACGGTGGCCGGGAATCAGCATGGGGCCTGTCCAGGGTGTAAAAGTGCGTGGAGTCCCTCCGCGCGGAAGAAGTGAAACAGACTCACTGTGTTGCGTCGGTTGCGTTAAACGTTTAACGCAACCTTGTTGCAAGTGGCATAAGAAGTTTCACTTCAAAAACCGACTCACTCTCTTTCTCTCTCCTATTTTCTACTTTTGTGTATCTTTCTTTCTCTCTCCCTCGGTAGCGTTAAACGTTTAACGCAACCTTTAGCGTTAAACGTTTAACGCAACCTTGTTGGAAGTCGCATAAGAAGTTTTACTTCTTATGCGACTTCCAACAAGGTTGCGATTGCTATTGTACAGGATTTCCGCACAGTGCGAGATCAGCGTAAACTGAAATTGAATAGCTTGATGTGTAGCCGTGTGTACCTATTATGATAAATGATTTTATTTCTATAAGTAGGTTTCTATTATCACTTTTAGACATCAATCATATTTTAAAAACTAGATGAGGTCGGCGATTCCTATCTGACTACATACTCTGAGAAGAAAGAGCACGGTTGGCGCAGTGGTTAAGCGATTGACTGCTGCGCTGCGTGTCGCGGGTTCGAGCCCCACACGGAACAAATATTTGTATGATCTACAAGTAGTTGTTCCGGGTCTAGCTGTTTGTGTATGTGAGTTTAAATGTTTGTAAACGCACCCAGAATACAGGAGAAATTCCTAGTGTGGGGCAACGTTCTTAAAAAAAAAGGCTGAAACAAACTCAGAGGCGTCTCTTTTTAAGTCTAGACATAATCTTGGTCAGACCATGTGAAGACTATGTGAATTGATGTCGGAAATTGTCTTTTGAGAAAATAACCATACAGATTGAGTGGACTTGTCCAGTCTGTGATCGTATTTGTCATTATTTTATTTTTTATTTCAGTGTTTAAATTTCATCTACACTTTGTTACAATACTGGAAATCATTGAATCAGTTCTGAAACATGAAATCTTCCCATAAACATTATCAACTGGATCATTAGGTTCATTCTAAAAAGGGTTCAAGTTTTAAATATATGTTTTTTGCTAGTCTATGCAAATACGGCCGTCGGTAAACGTGTAGGCGTGTTTTTGAATCGCTAGTAATGGTGACTACATTGATGCTGGATCACGTTCCTATCGATTTTAGTTTGATATGTTGCCTACTTACCTATCTATGTCACAGGCACAGTAGAGATTATTATTAGTATTAAGAGTAGGTATTCATCATACCGTAATATGTATACCTATATCTATACAGGATACATTTTTAACCAGTGCGCAAACTGTAACTATGAATTCAGCATTATCATTCTAGACCCCCCCCCCCCCCTAGCATAGAAGTCGGTTATTTAAAAAAAAATCAGCTGTTCCATACATTTTGACCGCGAAGGTATTGCACTTTTCCATGAAACAGCTGATTATTTTTTGTATAACTGACGAAAAATTTATATGGGGTCTAGGGGGTCTAGAATGATATATGTGTGTGGTTGACACACACGCAGACACACAAGCATACACTTTTCATGGTTAAAGTCTGTGATCAAACTGAGAAGAGATTAATAATATTTGTCTTTAATGTACCTAGAATATAGTCTTAGTGAATGCCAAACAATGTGTCAAATAATCTTTTTTACTTGATCTGAGTCAAATTATTATAATTATGTCATAGTCATAGTATATTTATCCTATAATTTGTCTATAAGATATTTGTACTTAATTTTTCAAACATAAAATTGAAATGAATAATGAAAATGCCCAAATACGTACGTGATAAGTAACGTATTACGAGACGATAAAACGACGATAAATGAAACACTGGCAATACTAATGCTTTAGAGTAGGTATTTAAGATTTTAGCGGCATGTCAAAAGTACTGTGAGAGGGATTTATGAAAGTGTTGTTAACTTTATACTTGAACTTGATAATTGTTTATATAAACTATGTTTTTAATTTTGTAATTAAAGAATGGAAGAAGGAAATAAAATAAATACATAAGACCGAAGTAGCTACGACGTTCCCTTTAATCATCCTTCAATGGCCGCCATCTTTAACAAGGAACAATCCTCACTGTCCAATTAGTATGCGTGAGGGCTCAGTCGAGCAAAGAAGCGATCGACAGTATAATATTTCCCATGGACCTTTTTTATGGTTTGTTAAACCATCGGGTTTCTGCTATATACGCTGGCTTTCTCACTGTATAGTTTCACATCAATCAAACTACATAACTTACGGTCAAATCTTGTGATCGATTTTTCCACCGACTTCCCGAAATTACATTAAGTTGATATACTTACTAACTTTAAATTAAGTACTTATTAAATGACTTATTATGCGTTCGTTCGCCGTTCGTGTATGTTGAAAGTTTTGCACTATCGTTTCCACCTTACTAGTACCCATCCATCATAAGATCAGCTTTATGACATTGTAGGAACTTACGTTTAATAATTTTATCAGAACTGCATAGATGATAAAAATAGTGCATTACGATACGTGTGACTTTAAAGTATTCCGTAACGAGCTAGGTAAACGCCGTGCATTAATAGACTTACTTATGTCACCAGTATCGTTTACTAGTTTATAGCTCATGTGACACAATGGTGCCGATTCTGTTGTACACCGAACTAAACTAACTAAACTATCACTAAAATTCCTTACTTTTGACTATGAGAATCTTAAAGCTATTCTGCAAAAAAAAATCTCTAAACTTAAAAAATATTTTGACACAACTAAAATCGAATTTGACAATCGTGACTCCTGCAGGCTTAGCATGACGCTTTCTATTTCTACTCTACTGTAGAATAGAAATCGTTGTCTACATTTCTCGGTGAAAAACTGACAACTGTCTAGACGGAAATGTAATTTTTGTCTAGTCTTCCGTCGACAAAACGCTTCTCTACGGTTGTCGTGCTAAGCCTGCAGGTGGTATTTTTTTTTCTTTTGGTTTCGCAACGTGGTACTTGTGTGCTCTACGCAATGATTTTTTTAAGAGCTGAATGAAGCATGTGCCTCGATATTTTTATATGGAATTTTTCACTTTTTGTATAAAAAAATAAAAAAAATTACCTACATGATGAGATTATGGGGTTTATGCGTTTATTAAAGGGGGTCCAAATTATCATCATTAATTGTGCGATAGGACACACCATTTTCGAGATATAAGCAAACGAAGAGAAAAAAAAGATTCTATACTGTTTTTTCACCTGAAGTCGAAGTGTTGGTGTGAATTTTAGTTCGTGACCGCTAGTTTTATTCCACACGTTTTCAATCGCGATTAAAAATAGTCAGATTTAGTTAGAAAAATTAATATAAGTAGTCAAAATTTTTGGTGAAAAACGACAAACTCAGAACAGCAAAATTACCATCTTCGCTAAATTAATAATTCAGTGCAATCTTAGTGCTGTCAAACTAAATTATAGTTAACTTGTGTCACTTTAGTCAATTTCAGAATGGGAAATCGTCGTTTGACAGGAATAAACTAAATTTTGGTGATTTTTAGTTTAGTTTAGAGAATTTTGTGCCAACAGAATCGGCACCAATCTCTCACTTAAATCATGCATTTTAGTGGCTTAAATAGTCACAGAAAATTGTGACATAAGTTCAAGTTTAGGTCACACAGTGCTATAAAATATATTAATCGGACGGATTACGGGAAGTCAGCGGGAAGTGGATGAAAATTCGTTAAAAAATACAACCGTTCGTTCCATCAGTGTCAAACCTAAAAACATCATTCCAAAAGTACCTCCTAAAACGTAATTATCCAAAGACCCAAAATAAATCAATAATCCTCATTCATCACCTATGATAAAAATCACATAAAAACATCTCCTCTGCCTAATTAAATATTCTTTTGCGATACACCTGCCCATTATTTTTAATAGACTACCTTCGAACGGCCATGATCGCGCGTTTAGACCACCTAGGAACCTTTCAGGATCATTTATGGCGTCATAAAAGCTATCGGCAACAAAAAGGTGTTGGGTATTTAATGTCCTTATTATATGGATGCCTATAAATACACGAAATTGGCAAGTTTGTTGTTGGAAAAGATATTTTGGTGGTGAAAGTGAACGCGTATTTTTTTGGGTACAAAATTGTAGCTATTAGTCAACTCACACGAAAATACTCGCCCGAATCGGGCGAACCGTCACTTTTAAATAATATAATATTTTATTGAGGTGACTCGCACGAAGTTAATTCATTTGTGGGTGAATCGACAATTCCAGAAATACGAATTAGGCAACTGGCACGTTTTGCATTTTATGTAACTTATAAAGTTAGTGTAGTCAGTTTCCTTAATTTTCGCTGTTTCCTTAACGGTTTATTCAAAACGTTGCCTAATTCGTGTTTTTATAGAATTGTCGATTAGCACACAAATACATTCACTACGTGCGATTCACCTACAAAAAATAACATTATTTAAAAGTGATTGTAAATGATAAATGATTTTATTTCTGTAAGTAGGTTTGTACAAACACTTTTACTCGTCAATCATATTTTTTTTTAAACTAGATGAGGTCGGCGTTTTCTATCTGACTACTCTGAGAAGAAAGGCCGAAACAAACTCAGAGGTTACAGTCTCTTTTAAAGTCCAGACATAATCTTGGTCAGATCATGTGTACGTAGGGACCGTCGATATAGTGGCAATAGTGTTGATATTCTTTAGAAAGTTGCGTATTACTCGCTACCGACGTGCATGTTGGACCAGATGTATAACGTAAACGAGGGTAATATAGTATATTAGAATCGTTTAAGGTGGAATTCTGTAGTTTCTGTTTACCCCAGGGAAAAAAGGCGTGAGTTTATATACGTATTCATAATTTCAGCCGAAAGACGTCTACTGCTGGACATAGGCCTCCCCCAAGCTCCGCCACTTCAACCGGGTCTATGCTTCCCGCATCCAGCGGACTCCTGCGGTCCATCTTGTGTCATCTCTACGTCTTCCGGCACGCAGTCGCCACTCCAGAATCTTTTCCATCAATCGGCCATCTGTTTTGCGAACAATGATTGCCACTTAAGATCGGCAATTTTCGGGCTATGTCGGTGACCTTGGTTACTTGTCTTCTACGTAGGTTTGTACTTCTCTCTTCTTACAGAAATAAAAGTATTTACCATTCATCTGACTACGAAATAGCCAAATATTTTTTAGGAATAATATTCTTACATTTCGAAAATTCCGGACATTTAAAACACTATAACCGTAACCTACAAGTCAATTCATCGCACCCGTCCGTCGAGGTTGATTCGAAGATAGCTCTCGTGTCATTCGCTTATGGGGCTCATATGTTACCCGACCCACGTAACCCTTATCTGAGAGCTACTCATGGAAAATACTCCATAACCTTGACATTATAAAGAGTTGTTTCGTAAAAGGAGATTGAAATATTATCTCGCTGGATAGATAAAAAAATGGACCAGCGTGAGTTGTGTTATGTGTTATACAATCCTACTAATATTATAAATGTAAAAGATTGTGAGAGCACTTTTGAGAGCAGTGATGGCTCAGTGGTAACGGCTGCGACTTATGAGTTGTAGGTCTTAAGTTCGAATCCCGGCTGGTGCTTTACTCTCTGTAAATTATTTCATCACCACTGCTCTCAAAACGGTAAAGCAAAACATCGTGAGGAAACCGGTATGTCCTAGAACCAATAAATAATTCGAAGACATGTGACATCTACCAACCCGCACCGGGCCCGCGTGGTGGATTGCGGCCCATACCCTCTCAGAGAGAGGAGGCCTATGTCCCAGCAGTGGGAACATTATAGGCTGATTATGCATGTTATGCAAAAGTTTGTATCTAGATTTAAATGTTTGGATGATTGTTACTCAATCACGCAAAAACGGATGAACAAATTGAGATGAAATTTGGCAAACAGATAGTTTATGACCTGGATTAACTCATAATATACTTTTTATACCGTTATTACGTTTCTGTGGGATAACTGTCAATCTCCACGCGCGGGCGCAACTGCTGGCAAAAGTAAGAGGGAAATAAAAGAAACTAACAAGTTAATTAATATAGTTTTAAAATTTAAAAAAAAAAACATGTGACTTCCAAAAAAAGCCGTTCAAAGTTAAAAACAATTTTAATTTCGGAAGTCAGTGGCAAAAACTAAATTACAGATCCAAGACAGTTTTTTTGTTAAAATTTAATAATTTTTTTCTCATTTATTTGAAAGATTATAGACACAGCACCCAAATATTTGTTGCGCAACGCATTTGTCAATTTGTCGTATTACAATCAAGGCAAGACAAGAATTTATACGGATAAATTAAGTTGGTAGTCAATTTGCTTTAACATATTGAACAAAGGTTTTTTTTTTTTTGGGTGGGAAATCGTTAAATAACTTCTCCCGCTCTGGGTGGAGCGGGAGGGCGTGTCAGACTTTTACTGACTAAAACCCACCCGTGTTCCCTCAGTTGCCTGTGTGCCAGGGGCCGCGGTATCTCTTTCGAACAACCCGCACCCCTGGCAGGCATCGGCCCTTGCGGACCCCCCATTTGGTGCTGACATCTCTTTGAGGCGCGCGTGGAACACAACGCGCCGACGTCGACCCGGGCTTGGTCCTTACCGGACAGCGAGCTACCCATTACTCGCCGTCCACTAGCCCGCGCCTACGGTGGCCGGGAATCAGCCTGGGATTCCCGACGCCCAGGGCGTCTCCCGCGGTGACTACGGCCGTGAGGGCGCATATACTGCCTCTCCCTCACGTGCGCCGCCTCCCTCTTCGCGAGCATTACTGCTTCGCAGAAGGAGGTGACGGCTAACCATTCACTCTCGCTCCGTACCATGGCCTGCAAACAAAGGTGACTATGAAGTTTTTAGCGCATATAGTTTAGGGTTTACAATTCTAGCCACACCGAGAATAAACTTTTCTTTTATTTCACTCTATATTTGTTACCATTCGATAGGACCTTTTAGTTGGCACTCTTATATATGTTGGAGGAAATGCATCGCATTGAAATTAAAACTGACCCCAAGATTACTTATATCGGTTTATAAACGACGGAGTTCTGACCTAACAAACATTTGTAGACTTATTGAGAGCCTCCTCCTTTTTGAAATCGGCTAAAAATAAAAGCTAGCTCCATCATGTATTTTCAAGAAACGTCCAAAATACAGCCGAATTATTATCGAAGGATACCAAAGTCAAGCAAAATTAGGTAATACTCACAAAAATTAGCAGGTAACCTAGTATTGCGAGGCACAGATTATACCAAGCTGCCAATACTTATTGTTCCGAAGAAATTTAGTGGCCATTTATCAGGAACACAAAAGGCTCTGTACAATAAACCTTTGCCAAGTTGAGAAGTTGTATTACAAGTAAGTTTTAGCCTTTATTTTTGTGGCAAGTTTTCGGGTACTTCAACAGTTCAGATTATAGAAAAAAAAATATTTATACCGCACGTATTTTAGGGTTTGTTTTCTTTTAAATTTGCATGGGTGATCATCTTTGAATACCAAAACCCCTGCGTGCCTCGGAAAACACGTTAAGCCGTTGGTCCCGGTCCCGGCTGACGTTCAAGGATCTTTGACAGCCATTACGGGCCGTTAGAAGTCCAAAAATCTGACAAACCAGTTTTACCAAAGTTTATCGTATTACCCAGTAGTTCATTTAAATACATGCCTATTATTTTTGGTCATCACAAGTTATTATCTGTGAATAGGCCATGAAAAGTGTTAAGTCACAATTTTGTTTGTCGTAGAGAAGTTTGTGACAATAGGTTGACTTTCCACAGCAAATATAATAAATTAATGATTTCTTTGTGATTTTTAAGCTATGTTCAAAGTTGTGTAAAGTCTACTTATACTTAAAAATTCTTACGATACTCAACAGTATAAAAATATAGCGTCGAGTTGTATGGTACCAAAACATAAAGCTATTTACACCGTTCTATTTTTGTAACATGAAACTGGATTGTGACATGAAATAATAGCAAATAGTAAAATAGTAATAGTCATTTATTTCCAAACTTCAGTAGGTACTGTAGAGTGTAGAGTAACTTGTGGAGTGTTAGGACGTTACACTACGAAACAATAATGGGAGCTTGAATTCGTGTTTCCACGTGTATTTTAAATAATAATAATTTATTTAATAATAAAAACGTATACAAAAAGAGTACATTTAGCTAACAGTAGGAAATTTCCCATACAATTATAGTGCCTAAAAATAAACTATTTCTAAAATATTTTTACTAAAAGTGCAAGTGGTAATGTTTCGGAATTAGAATGATAGATAGCGACCCACCCGATCTAGGTTCATTCAAACCTGTGTTTCGGGCCATCACTTTACATTTCAATTAAATTGGGACATTAACATTTAAAAATTAAATTGATATAAAAATAATCGATTAACAACTATGAGTTATAGCATATTGGTAATTAAACATTAATACCTAGTACAACTAAGCCAATGTAAATACTACAAAAGTAAATACTTACGAGGGAATAAATTATCGTCATGACATAATTTCTAGAAGTTTTTCTGTGTCTGTGTAACTGAGCAACGCTAGGTATTCTGATAACTTAGTACTACATTTTTTATAGCTTAAAATATAGATGCTCGTTAATTTGTTAAGTCTATTATACAGAAAAGGACCTAAAAACACATAAAATCGATTAGCAAACGCATGTCTAGTTTGAGGTTTTATGAAAACTAAATCCTTCCTTCTCTTGTCGGAAGGTACTGGGTTAAAAGGAAGTGCAGTGTGCTGGTGTAGTACTATGCTTCGAATGAATAATTGCCGAACTGTTAGTACATTACATGCAATGTAGAGCTGGTTCGTAGGAAATCTAAAAGGGCGAAAGGTAGCAACCTTTAGAATTGCTCTTTGAGCACGCTCTAGAGGAAGTAAAATGGTTTTTGCTGCACCACCCCAGGAAGTTATGCAATAGCTAAGAATGGATTGACACAAAGCTAAATAAACCTCTTTAATTAATTTATAGTCGGCTAGGTTCCGTAAATTCTTAAAAACATATATTAATTTGCGCACTCTAGTACAAAGTAAATCGATATGTTTACGGAAATTTAGATTCGAGTCAATAGTGACACCTAGATATTTCAAATGGTCAGCTTTAGCCAAAGTAGTGCAAGAACATGCAGTGTCAGCGTACGTGGTACAATTATGTGCGTAAATGTTTAGGTTAGTAAGCGGTATATTAGTATTTCTCATTGCAAATAAAATGTATTTTGTTTTATCTGCATTTAATGTTAGGATGTTATTACGGAGCCAATCGGACACTATGTTAAAACCATTTTGAGCATGTTCATAGACCTCAACTTTTGATTTAGCTGAGAACAGTAAAGCGGTGTCATCAGCATAAGACATTATGACACCATTTTGAAGTGGCAGGCTGCACAGTTCATTTATATAGATTAAAAATAAGGTGGGGCCCAAAATGCTGCCTTGTGGAATTCCAAAATCACTATTTTTAAGTTCCGAGCTTGTATACTGACCTATTTTTACACACTGATGACGCTCGCTGAGATAATCAGTAAATAGTCGAAGTTGTGCTCCTCTTATCCCTAGTGTTTCAAGCTTGTGCAAAAGTAAAGTACAAGAAATAGTGTCAAAGGCTTTGGCAAGGTCTAGAAAGATACCAATTGTGTGCATACCATTATCTAGATTGGTAGCAATATAATTAGTTAATTTGTGTACTGCCTAAAGTAAAACGTACAAGGCAAGCCTGCGCTTAAAGTAATAATGAAAAATATCTGCGGAATAGTAACATACGTCAACCTTATCTTTTTTTACTAAAACTTTCTGGCTGTTCGATCAATAGCCATTATCGGCTGCCAGTAAACCTAAGGTTTCATGCTGAGCATACAACCTTTACAGTACTTACACGGTACATCATTGAGGTCTCGACCCCTAAACTAGGGGGGTCGAGATTTCTCCAGTTAGGTACATAGATCAGTATTTACACTTTTTTTTTTATTTGTTTAAAGGGCTTTGTCGCTTAGCGACCACATCGCCCAGTGCAGAAAAACATAATATTGTTGATTACGATCTATCTTTTATCTAACTTGTACAATTGTTTTGCCTTATCGGACAATGGAAAAGCGAGGATGGAATTACATAAGCCAATATCATACCTTTTATGTCGTCCTAAAACATCAATTCTAGTATTTTCATTCCAGCATTTACACTTACTTTTTACAATAATTACAATATAAAGAAAAAATATATAAAAATGCATAAACTTAGGTAATGAAATAAATATTAAGTAGACGCAGTTCATGTCCGCGACGTTTGTTTCCGTGAAAACGTTTGGTCACAACTATCTGACTTGTTATTGCTCGTTGCTTAAAGCACCTCTCGTGTTGAAATCTAGCCTAGGTTTACGATTTACAGCCATTCTCAACATGTCACAAACGTCACTAAACTGTTGTGCATTGAAGTTATGTGTGATATTGCAGAATTGAGGCAGATCTTCCCAAGCATTGCTCTCAAGGTGTTGTCCACATACTCTAGCACCGTCAGGAATATATAACTTATATTCACAGAAAATGTGAATCTTGATCGTCTCTGGTATTCGATGGCGGGTTGCGTTTTGGCAAGTGTTAAAGATACAATGCCCTGGAGTGTTTGGAGCTCGAGTGTAGTCTGGAACCTGAAGCTCTCGTAAATTCTGTTCTACTTCTGGAATGACAGGTTGGTTGGTGGTTCTTACAACGTTGTCAATTCTCTGCCAACATCGGTGACACACACGTCGTGTATTGTTGAACTCCACCTGAAAATGGTAAAATACGATCTTGTTGATGTTATGTTGTATTTTTATGAAAACATTTATAACAATGTGGTCTGTAGATATTCAGGCCTACTATTATAAATTGCATACTTGTATTGTTTTCACATTTTAAGTAATGCAAGTAAAAAAATATCTTATGTAGCCGAAGCGACGACTAAGCGTATAGATAACAATAGCAAACGCACAATAGGTGATCAGAGAAGTTTTTTTAAAATAAGAACTATAAACGTGCGAACTGAGTCATAAAAGGATCTTAGGATTGAGAGAAAGCTGCACGAGTCATTATTAATATAAAGGGATGGCGGTAGCTGGGACTGCCAGTGTTTTTTTTTTTTCTATGAAGCGAACACCCTTAGCCGGAGACCATACAGCCGCGCTACATAGAAAATAAACACGTGCAGTTGGTAGTCTGCAGCTCAGTTCGGAAAGGCCCTTTTACACACAACACTAGGGCAGTTCAATATATACGTAAAAATAAAGCCATTTGTCACATGACACTGAATTTGAATTAAAGCTGGATACGTCACATATTTTAGACGACATTTTTAAATTGTAAATAAAAAAAGGATAGCACAGTTCGAGTCCGCGCCGTTTGTTATCGTGAAAACGTTTGGACGCAACGGTAACCCGACCTTACCTACTGAGAGAAGTTCCCAGAATAATCCATAGTCAGTTTTGCTAGGCATAATCACGCCAAGCTTGCACTATGACAACTATAAAAGAAGGGTCACATTGACATCAAACTAATCCACTCAAAGATAGAATTCTCTAACTCAGCCCAGTGTAGTGAGCACAGTTTCGTGACGTGCAAGTGAAGTGAGCCCACAGATGACACGACTAAGCAGAGCACTTATTCAAGCAATGAGCAAGCGCGTGCAACACAAGCATATCTAAAATCAAGCGAGCACCTACTCCACGATGCAGCTTTCAAACCAAAGTTACGGTGAGGGGTCCCCTAATTCCATCTACTGCCATTGAAACATCCTAATGTTTCGTAATCGTCACGCATAATTACTTGCCACGCGCCACCGATTTATAATCATGACGGCTTTTTAGTTTTCCGGTGCCAGCCTGGCTTTTATATTCGTTCATAGCCAGACTTTTTAAGGTTATCGTGTACTTTATGACGTACACTTTCTTCGATTGAATTTTTTTTACAATTTCGAAAGATTTCGTCCGGCATGAGGCGAAATATGTTTTAATATAGGGTTTTGTAACAAATGTTCCTATGGTTCCCGATACTGCTGAAGCCATTTTTTTTGCCCAATACTAGATTTAGTAGGCTCATTGCATTCCTTATGAAGTAAGTTTTCATCGTTTTTGGAGGTTTTCAGTTATGAACAGATTTACAGCCAATATTAACCCTATTACGGCCAATATTTTTATTAATTCTCTCTATGCCTTAGCTGTGTACGTGCTTTGTCAACTCTTGACAATTACACCAGAATCTGTGTTCTAACTAAACACGTTTTTGCGCTATACGAATTTGAATTTTGACTCATAGTGAAAAATAGAGGGTCGCGCGCATGCGCATGCACACGCAGTGTGATATCATAATTATGTAAAATACATCCTGATTCTTTTTTTTATAAATATATCCTATCTTTGGAATGCTCAACTTTTAATCTAGAACTAAAACTCTCGTAGTTAGGTATTAGCGTTTGAAATCTTACATGTATTTGTCGGTCAGAAATATTTAACTTAACACCAGTACATACTCGAGCGAAAAGACGTTTTCACGTCAAAAACAAACTTTATACGCCAGATATAAAGTTTATTTTGTATTATCAATTGACAAACGAAAAGAATGATGTTGAAAGGGACAAAACTGATTGGTAATGTGTCCCTCTCCCGTTATGTGGCAGTCTTCATTATTCATCTACTAAATTAGTAGTAGTAGGTATTTGGTCACATTTTTATTTGGAGATGAATATTATTCAACTACGAATGGCAGTAACAAAAAAATGATTTGTCTATGTTTCACATTTTTTAAACTTTGGTAATAAGACTATCGAAAGTATTCTGTCAGAACTCGAGTCACTCGAACCTCTGTGAGAGCATGCCCCGTTTTGACATTTCTAATTGATTTAAAAAAGAAACTGTCAACTGTCATTTACCCACTGATTCATTTAAGTAGGTACCTCATCTTTTTGACGTGAAAACGTCTTTTCGCTCGGGGTTCTGGTGGTAACTTCAATATTTCTGACGCAAAAACATGTAAGATTTCAACTGCTTATATCAACAAGACTTTCAGTGATAGAGTAATGGATGACGATTCAAAAGATAGGTCATATAATTTTTTTTTTTTTTAAATTAACGGGATATAATTTGCCTATGACGTCACACTGCGTGTGCACGAGCATGCGCGCGACCCTCCCTTTTTTTGGCCAGCAGCAAGATTGCTTTCAAACTCCTTTACACATAAAAATGAAAATTTCATATTCATAGCTATTACAAAAAGAGGTTTACGGCCTACAACAAAGTGTTTACAGGACGTGATGTTAAACCGGAGTATCGGATACGAACCGATGTATCATTATTTGTTGTAATCATAAACTCAGTTTGCGCAATATTGTGTAAACACTTAAGCGGTTTAAGGGTTAAAGTTATATTTTCGTTGTTTTGTCCTTCATTCAGAAGCTAGGGGCTCGTGACTGATACAGCCGCACTTGTTGAAAGTTAAGCTACGCTTGCCGCGGTCGGTTCGTGGATAGGTCAATTTCATATCGACCCATCCTCGAAAATTCAGATTTTCTTACGTTAATTGCAATTTGCTGGTCAGTGACAAACTGTATGTTGAACAAAATATGATTCGCAATCGTAACTTTTTGGTGAAATAGTCATTCAATGGAACTAAATGAACATAAGAGTGTTGTATTGATGATTTTCATGATTACAGTCCTGTAAATTCATCCGCGTTATGGTGTTGTTTTTATTTGGGTGGGAAATCATCAAATATCTTCACCAAGCTGCTCCACCAAGATCGGGAAACGTTATTTGATGATTTCCCACCGAAAAAACAAACCCCTATAATGTAACATAATAATACAATCCAAACAAATTTCAAACGAATATATCCGCATATTATTTATTTATTTAACTATTTATGCACACACATATAAACAGAAAAGAAGAAAGGAACAGATCATTCGCTATCTCATTTTCAAATACAGCTATCTACTAACGGTACTAACGAGTACCATCAATATTAAGAAGAATTGAAGTTATTTGATGATTTCCTATCTTCAAAAAAAAAAAAACAATTAACCCATCATGATACCATTCTATGAGTGATAAGCTGGAATAGAAAGGCAGTTTGTCTACATCCTCTGCTTGGATTAAAACTCAGAATATAGAAAACTTACAACTCGTTGGTCGGAGTCGTTATAACTCGGCCACTACTGTAATGCTATTCTGTAAAAAAAACACCGTGGAAACTTAGATAAAGTGAGCGTGAAGTGAGCTGTTAACAGTGTTAATACATCAGGGCCTCAAGTCTGCTATTACAATAGTGTCAGAATGGTCTATCATTGATTTCATAATGGTTGATTTTGACAAGTTTGGTAATCTACTAATAAAATGGCGTCATTATGACTTTCCAATGGTCAGCCACTGACACTCCATTGAAAGAAATGGCATTTATTGGTAATCTCGTACATCATGACAAATGAATGACTGACTTAATTTACGAACTTCCTACTATTTTATATTGCATATAACACTAATAATTAATATGTAAAAATATATATAAATGAAATCTGGCATGAATAAATGTTCAAATTTAGTAGTAGTTTTTCGAGAAACATTTCTACTAACGAGTTTTATAATAATGGCAATACGAAAATGCCATTATGACACAATTCTATTACGAGACCATTGACCGACCAATGATCGACCATTATGAATTTAGCAGATTACGAACTTTTAGCAAAATGACAAATGAATGACAATGGGATCGTGTTGGAATGACGAATTAATAAAAATAGCAGACTAAGGCCCCTGGTGGTATGACATTATAGAGGTATGAGGAACAGGGTGTAAAGTTCACTCATACCTATTGATAAAGGGAGGATCCTCCGACCAGACGGGTGTTGTGTCTGGTGGGCAACTGCCCGACGGTTGATGTCGGGATGTTGTACTTATGCGAGTCTTGCGGGAAACTTTGACTGCGCAATCTAGGATTTCTGTGACGTGAGTCTTGCGTAGTTTGCCTGTGGCACTTTAGATGGCGCCACTTCTCTTTTTGTATTTTTAGATATTGTTGCGAAGTATTTTCTGTAGTACCGCTACAACATAAAAAAACATAATATCATGCCATGTTTTCCCGAGAGGTTGGATAGAGGATTACCCATGGCCATGGCATGTATGGATCATGTAATAGGGGGTCAGCCTATTGCCGGGTACACATCTCGACTTCGGGCTGCTACTGAGAAATTCCAGAAAGAAAAAAACAATAACACGTGGTCTGACCCGGGAAACAAACCTAAGGCCTCATTTTCAGCAGTAGCGCTTACGACCACTAGAACAACGAGGCAGTAACTTGGACAATTCGGGCTAAAAATAAACTAGGGAACGCACGATACAAGATAATCTCTCAAACGAATTCCAAAACACGTATTAAAATGGCTCGTATCAAACGCCCCTACACTACAAACACACGCACATACATAGGTATAGTAAATTACCAGTGTTGCTGTCAAACTAAAGCTAGGATTAGCGCAGCGCGATATCGCGGTACACTGTTTCATTCGCGATAATCTTGTTGTGATGTTATACATTATACCTACTACCTACTGACGTCTGTCATATCTTGCATGTCATTTTAACTATTGTAAACAAATAGGTAGGTACAACTGTGGCCAGGTGGTGGTTTACTTTAAGGTTGAATAGTGATCCACCGCCAGTGTCCGCCATGGTACTTGCGATAGATTTTTGACACTGTCAGTGCTTCTGACACTCCTCACGTGATTTATAAATTCTTTCTTGGGTGCCGCTGAGACGTCACAATTGTATGGAAATTAATCGAGTATTTCTATTTTCTATTCAATCTCAGTATGAATAAGCATGCAAGTAATCTACTAAACTACTATTAATCGTTATGTCAAAGTTAATGTCAATAGGTTTTTGCGTGAACGAAATATATTTTTACTTACTTATTTTTATATTACATACCTACCTACATAATATTATTATAAGGATTAAAATATCCATTCTCCTTCCATTCTTCAAATATTATGTGTTCTTGTGTGGACTTAGGACGATATACCAAGCAAGTGAATATACCGGATTTCATTCATAATGGGCATCTCAAATACGTACCCACTTCACAAAAGCGATAACCGGAATGTTACAGGGTTTCATAATTCTTTGTAAACTTTCATGTTACAACTTATGTAAGCATAAAAGAAATACTTTGACTTCGATCAAAGAAAAAAGTACTTTAAAAACCAAGCTACCAGTAAAAATTAATCCAGTAATAGAAACTTTGCAACAATGAATTTACTAAAACGAATTCATTTGGTTGTTTTTCGGTGGAAATATGAATAATTTAACAATTAACTTTTTGGTCGGGAGTCGAATAAATTATAAGTTTGTCTGTTCACGTAGGACCTCGTTGAGGGTTCGTCGCTCCTTAATGTCCCTCGTAACGTGATGTGTAATAATCGCTTTTTGAATTATATTAAAAATCCATTTTGAACTTGCAGTAGGTTTAAAGTGGATTTGATGTTGGGACTAATTGGGACATTGTCAAAATTGGTCGTCTGGTGGGAAGGGTGAGGTCAAAACCCCAGAGACAGCTGGGGTTATAGGTAAAATGTTGCGGTTTTGACAAATTACGGTGTTGAATGGCATTATTTACTTGGAGTTCGTTTCAATGCTTCCACTCAAGCGATTAGCTAAAAAACGTAGCTAGCATAGAAAGCGTAAAAATAATGGAAACAAGCTTTATCAGAATCAAGTGGAATATGATTGATTTCCTCTGAACTGTAAACCGCTCTTATGGTACCATTATCGCATGAAATCTTCTTCAAAAATGAAATTGTTTATTCTGTAAATAAGATGGAATCACTTTTAGTTGTATTTAAATTATTTAAAAAAAATCAGTGATTTCTCAGTAGAAGCCTGGAGTCTGGATTCAAGCCCAGTTGATGGCAATAGGGTCGCCCTATCTAACATGGGACTTAAACATAACGCCGGTACACCTCTGCTCAAATCATTGGGGGTGAATAACGTAAGGTTATATTACGTCTTATTTAAAAAAAATCCTACATGGAGTCGACATGTTCTATTTAACTGCCCATGTGAAGTAATGGAATACAAAACTTAGAGTCTCAACTTACGAAATATAGTCACTGACACACCAAATCCAAAAAATCATGCAACCAAACAAAATATTCGTTTAACCCCTATAATGTTCACGGGCGGGTTCCCAGATAACGGCAGGAGGGGTTCACATCGGCGTCGAGTCGACGATGAAGTACTTGGGACTCGTCCTCGACAGACGGTGGAACTTCGCGGAGCATTTCCGACGATTGGCTCCCAGACTGGAGCTGGCTGGGGCTGCCTTGAAGCGGCTCCTGCCCAATCTAGGGGGGCCAAACGCCTCCTGCCGGAGGCTCTACACGGGGGTCGTGCGGTCCATGGCCCTATACGGGGCGCCGGTGTGGGCACTTACATTGAAGCGCCAACCCGAAAGCTGAAGGCGTCCCATAGGGTCATGGCCATTCGGATGATCCGGGGATACCGCACAATCACCGGTGAAGCGGCGGGGCTTCTTGCCGGATTACCGCAATGGGATCTGGAGGCAAAGGTCCTTGCGCATGTTTGGGAGTGGCGCGAGGAGGCCAAACGCCGGGGCGTAACTCCACTGCCGCGAGAAATTGCGGCACAGCGGACAGAGCTCCGGCGGGATCTCATGGCGATATGGAGAGTGCGATTTTCGCAACCCAGTGCTGGGCACGCCACGGTTGCGGCAGTAAGTCCCCTCTTTGAGGAGTGGCTTGAGAGGCGGCACGGCGTCCTCACCTTCCGTCGGACGCAGGTCCTCACCGTATACGGTTATTTCGGGAGGTTCTTGTTTCGGATAAGGCGGGAGGAAACGCTCGGATGTTTCCACTGCGAAGATCACCCAGAGAACACGGCGGAGCATGCGGTGGAGGTCTGCCCGTCTTGGGCGGAGCACCACCGTGTCCTCGTGAAGGCAATCGGTGGTGGCGATCTCTCACGTCCGGCCCTGATCCAGGCCATGGTACGGAGCGAGAGTGAAAGAAAGAAAAGGTATTTATTGTGACTCGCACAGGAAGATCACATACTAAAATAAACACAATTTTACAAAAATTATAAAAAACAAATTTCTCGCATTTTTTGCATGGGTAGCAGTCACCTCCTTCTGCGAAGCAGTTATGCTCGCGAAGAGGGAGGCGGCACACGTGAGGCAGAGGTAATCTATGCGCACTCACGGCCCTAGTCACCACAGGAGAGGCCCTGGGCGTCAGGAATCCCAAGCCGATTCCCGGCCACCTAAGGCGCGGGCTTGCGGACGGCGAGTAATGGGTAGCCCGCTGTTCGGTAAGGACCAAGCCCGGGTCGACGGCGCGTTGTGTTCCAGGCGCGCCTCAAAGAGTGGTCAGAGCCAACTGGTGGGGTCTGCAAGGGCCGATGCCTACCAGGGGTGCGGGTTGTTCGAAAGAGATACCGCGGCCCCTGGCACATAGGCAACTGAGGGAACACGGTGGGTTTTAGTCAGTAAAAGTCTGATACGCCCTCCTGCTCCACCCAGAGCGGGAGGAGTTATTTGGTGATTTCCCACCCAAAATACAAAAACCCTATAATGTAACATAATATAATAATACAACCCAAACAAATTCAAAACGAATATTTCCGCATCTTACTTCGTATTTCATTCGCTATCTCATTTTCAAATACAGCTATCTGCTAACGGTACAAACGAGTACCATTAACATTTGAAGGGTTCTATTGTGGTACCGAAATTGTCACCGAAACACGATTTAATTCCTAGATAATTATTTTACGTTAAGTGTTACTTTTTTTTTTGATCTGGAATTTATCAGTAGCAGCCACGAGTCTGAAATTGTGCTCGGTTTGGGGCAATAGGCTCGCCCCCTGACACATGGGACTTTACACTGATATCGAGGTATATGCCTTGGGGGCGTGGCACGTGCCGCCTCGATACTATCAAATGATAGTATGTTCAAACGGCGGCTGTACGCTTCATTCAGTCGCTTTGCAACTGCGTACAGTGCACTTTGATACGTAAAAAACCAAAATGCCGAGTTGTGCAGTAATTATTTGTAAAAATAGGCCAAATACCATCAACCTGAAGACAAATGGCGTGTCCTACCACCGTTATGTAAACAATTAAGTCACTGTTTTATATTTTAAATCAATGTTTAAATGATTTACTAACTTACGTCCGGAGCGACACGAACTAACCCGAACTAGCCCGAATCTTTCCGAACTCAACGAACGTTTTGAATTTAGAGAAGTGCAATCGTTTGTGTGCGGCTGATTTTATCGATATGCGTATTATTGCAGTTGAATATTTTTTACAGAACTCAATGGATATTCTCGTATTACACGTATAGTAAAAGATTTAAATTAGTTATTCATTTAATGTTGTTTGAACCAAATTAAGACATTGTTATTCCAATACAGTAACTCGTGAAGTGTAAAAACTTAAAACTATGCCTAAAGATTTTGACAAATGAACAGTTTTTAATTTATAGTACAATATGAGAAATTGATAACTGATAAGTAATATGATAAATAAATATTATATTTCATCCATGTATTTTTGAGTTTGCATATGAGTATAACATTAACCTAACTGAATTAAACCAAACCTGAATGTAGGTAGGTATTTTTGATTAAAATATATTTTTAAAGATTAAATAATATATTATATAATTACATAGCTATGATAATTAACAAAGAGCGTTCCCTTTAACCGGTAATACAATACAAAAAATATTATCATTTTGTTTTAGTAAAAATAGACTATATTTTCGGATAGGTATATAAAAAATAAATTATTAGAAGAAAATTAAACGAAGTTATTATAATACAAGAATGTGCTAAAATTAAATATCGATAAAAATTAACGACCATTGCTTTCGACTCCCTAATTGCATGCGTGTGCATTGGATGTTCGCAAAAAGTAAGTGTTTACAAGTGAAAGCTCCGCCCATTCTATGTATGTGTGCTATTAGAAATTGATGTAGTGTAGCTGCTTTCTTCTTAGTGTGCGTGTCCAAGTTTTAAGTGTGTGTCGTAAGTACACTATTTGTTAATGTTGTAATCTAAGGATAAGCTACGATTATCTTACAAATTCTGTTCCATTATTCCTGAACCCTTGATAGGACCTACAAAAATCGACAACAGAACATGACGCTAAAGTAGACATTTGATTAATTGTGAATAGTAATTAACATGGTAATGATCTAAGACTATTCACGTCTATACAATAGGCTTGAATAGTCTCTCACATACAATGGTAACTCAAATTCATTTTTGTAACTCCCATATTTAATTAATTGATAAATATAGTAATATAATTAATAATTGAGATTAATTTTTTTTGTAACGTTTTAGTTCGTTTTAATATGTTTTTTTTTCTTTTAATTTTTCTAACACGAAATGGTTCTTTTGTGATTTTGTGTTACAACTCAATCAAGACACGAACAATAACATTAACGAACACCTGTGGAAATAAATGTGCAGTAAAGTTGAGCTGGATTTAGGACAACGGGACCTGACCTCGAGCCCATAGGTGCGCAGCAGTGGCAGGAGTTCGCTGTTAAGCTTTTAAAAACCATCCTTTCCTACACTTATTTATTGAATGGAAATATGCTCACCCCCTATTACATGGCACTTAAACATAATTGGAAAAGTATGGGTGAACTACAGGTACAAATCTGCCTAAGCCTTTGGGAAACACAGGCATGATTTGTTATGTTGTGTCATTTCACTGTATATAAACTTTATAATTGTAACAACTGTAGATTATTGTTTTACGGCCTTGTGGCCGTATGATTTTTATGAACTAAGAAGTTTTATAGTGATACTAGCTGTCCCGACAAACGTTGTCCTGTCTTAACTATGAATATTAAATTCGCATTCAACACGTGGTGGTTATGCCATTAAATTGTAGCTTATGTGAAACGTTGGTACTTTTAACACAGCGCCATCTATTGAATACTTACTCAATCCAGTCAACAAATACCGCCATCTGTTAGAATCGTTTGGAGTTAACAGATAATTGTGACTGTCAAATAATAAACAAATAATTTGTAATAAAATAATATTGCAACTATAAATTGTGGCTATCCTATCTTTCAAGTTAAATCAAACTGCACACGGTGTGCAAATTTGATTAAAATTGTTTAAGTAGTTTAGGAGTCCATTGCGGACAAACGACGTGACGCGTAATTTATATATACTAAGAAGAAAGAAGATTTTTACAAAAAATAATGTTTACGTATAGGTTTTTGTTATAACTATAAAAGGAAACTAGGGCATATTGTATACTAGTTTCCACCCGCGGCTTCGCCCGCGTGGGGTCTGAAATTATTCCACGGGAACGTACTACCGGGATAAAAGTATCCTATGTGTTAACCTAAGTTATAATCTGTGCTAGATTTCATCCAAATCCGGTTAGCCGGTTTTGCGTAATTGAGTAACAAACATCCAAACATCTTCACAAATTTTCACATTTATAATATTAGTAGGATTAAATTCAGAAATTGAAATAATATAACAATTAATCACCATTGATTGTATCACTGATCTGTCGGTTTCTGGCTGGTTTTTATTTGATTAAAAACTATCATGTAAGAGTTTTTCCGAACCGGCCACATTGTTTGTACAATATGTTGCTACAACATTGTCCACAAACTGGCAACAATTTAAAAAAAAAAATTGTAGATCATTTATTTTGGATTCTTTATTTTCTCATTTTTTTAAATCATGGTCTGCAAGTTTGAGTACTTTTAGCGGGATACTCAAATGTCAATTCTTTGGTATAGATAGTTCGTCAAATCGTTGAGCTCTTTAAGTTCTAAGTTAAGCTACATGAATACTGACAAATACGTGCACTGACTGGTCAAGTCCACTCAGTCCGTGTGGTTCTTTCCACAAAAGACCATTTCAGATACCAATCCCCATTATCTTCACACGATCTGACCAAGATTAAGTCTGGACTTTAAGGAGACTGTGACCTCTGAGTTTGTTTCGGCCTTTCTTCTCACAGAAATCAGATAGGAAACGCCGACCTCATCTAGTTTTAAAAATATGATTGACGTATAAAAATGTTTGGACAAACCTACAAACAGAAAAAAAATCATATGTCATTTAATACGGCAACATTTTATGGTACAATATGACTAGATAATGTTGCTGATACATGTTGTAAGCTACAGAAGAAAATATAGTAATTGCCACAATGGCTGGGTGAACAGAATGAAATTAAAACAAATAAAAAATAGGTCGAGTTCTTTAACAAAAAGATGTACAATTGATGTATAAGATGAATATTTACTACTGGATAACGTGCTTAACATTCTGTCTAAAACTTTTTGAGTTATTTTTAACTGCAATCAAAGATTTTGAAATAATGGTACATAACATAAGATCACGCCTGTAATCACCAAAGGGTTAGGCAGACGTGTACCAATATAGTAGTACAGCAACATTTCACCAGTTGTATTTATCATCTAGTGTTGCTGAATGTTGCTGTTATTCCTGGCAACATATTTCCGCCACATATTTCAGCCAAAATATGGTCCGTATACATCACCTTTAGTATTAATAATCTCCTTAATATTATTGAATAGTGAAATAACAATACCCGATATATCTTCAAG
This sequence comes from Antitype chi, assembly GCA_947359405.1. Lineage (NCBI taxonomy): Eukaryota > Metazoa > Arthropoda > Insecta > Lepidoptera > Noctuidae > Antitype > Antitype chi. Next base: position 4,978,436 of record OX375812.1, read on the forward strand.
TACGAATGTACTCGTAGAAGTAACACCAAAAAGTGCCCAATCCGTAAGTTTAGTAACTACGTCGTGTGCTTTTAGTTACAAGATGGCAGCACGAAAAAATATAAATATGTTAATAAAAGCAGAAAATATTATAGGGATTTGCAGAAATTACGTTTCTCTATCCAAAAACCGTAAAATTTTATGTTGCATACGTATCTTTGTCGAAATAGTTTTTGCAGCTGTGGTCCTTAAAAATATCTTCATTACTTCTGCAAACTTAAACTTTCGGCTGATGCACATGGTGGAAACGTTTCAGATCATTAATCTCATTGGAGGTCAAGTTATCATGATTAGTGGTATTCTAAGCTCACATTCTTTCGAACTATTCATCGACAACTTCATGTCAGTCCACCATTACTTCCAGAACGAACCGAATTACATCAAATCTTCAAAAAAGTTCAGAATCGGTTTTTTGATTATCACAGCAGTGACTTGTTTATTCAGTGTATATATTTTAGTGGTATATTCGTATGACGAAATTAAAGCTAAATCTTTTTCTGCAGAGGGATTCATAGTTACAATTGCAGATTTATTAGCTGAAGAACGATTTATTTTGATGAATGCAATAATGCATGTTTACATAACCATGATACATGACTTGCTGAAATGTTTGAACAATAGTATTTTTCATTTTCAAGTAAAGTACGATTATATCGAAAAGAGTTTATGCGCAGATAGCAGTGAGTGGAATGATCTTCTTCCGGTTGAACAAGTGGAACAGTGGGCTACACAGTTTAAACGTTTATGGAGTTGCAGCAAAAATCTGTCAATTTGCTTTAATGTGCAGGTAAACTCTTTAAAACTCTGCTTGATGACATGCTACTTCAATGAATACTTTTTTTTCTATCAAAGAATTTGGAAATTAATTAGATTTTCTTAACCAGTTTTACTCCAAATGATTCTACTACAGGTTTTTGGACGGGCATAATTATGTCCTTGACTATGACTAATATTCTGTGTTTTTATTACTTTCAGATGGTATTTTCATTGGTTATGTCAGTAATACATTGTATTGCTGCATCATACGGGATATTTTATTCATTCACACTGAATGTAAATATAAAAATGCTAAATTCATGTTTTAATTTCTTTCATAATAAGAATTAAATGCAACTCTGATTTCTGTTTGCAACAGTTTGTTTTCCAGGACCGTCATAAGCTCAACTTTTCGATGTATTTACTGTCATGTTCAATATTTTGCACATATTTCCTCATGGTTGCGGGGCAAAATCTTCTGAATGAAAATTCGAGAACAAATATAGTACTAACGAAATTATACAGCACGTTGACGATAAGTAAGTGAATATTTCTTGATAGCCGGGGGTAAGCAACATCGAATTTTATAAAAAGACGTTCACTGTTAGTGTTTTTTTTTCATATAACTCAATTTGCCATAGTACTGGTTGCGTGCCGTCAAAAAACATAAAAATTAGTACCATGCATTAGCAAGAAAACAATTTTGCTGTTATCATAATTATTATCATTTACTGTAATGTCCGTAGACCACATTTATTGTTTAATAAAAACGGAATTAATACTAACGTTAAGGATGATAAATGCAAGAAGAAGCAGATGCCATGCTATGCCCTAAACAAATTAGAGTATCACACGATAATAATAATAGGAGTGACCTGCGGGGTAATTGTGTAACAAAGTTAGAACGGCAATGCTATCCATTGTTATAACGCAAACACATTAACTGCGTTAGTTTAAGTTGCCACGCCGATGACTTTCTCAAACATATGAAACATCTCGCGTCGAGGGGCACCTGCAGTTTGTGGGCCCAGTTCATTGATCAGCCGTGTCAATAATACGGGCCCCAATACGATACCTACAAGCCTGCATTTGACTATCGTCAAGGCACAGTATAATGGTCATGATGATTTTAGCGCCTCCATATCTAAGGCATACGGGGCGATCTACCGCAATCCCCCCCCCACCCCTTAACGTGTCACTGTCTCAAAATCCTTCAGATTGTAAGTGTGTTACACAATTGGTGTGTTAGACAAACCTGTCGTTTTTTTTATTTTTTTATTAGCCCACACTGTCCCACTGCTGAGCAGAGGCCACCCCCAAATCCTTCCAAGCATCCTTTTTCAGGGCCACCTCGATCCAACCCTTGCAATAGGTTTCTAGGTCGTTCTGCCACCTCTTCTTGGGCCGGCCTCGGCGGCGCCGTCCGTCGCTGTATGGAGACTGTCGTTTATGTCTGACCCTATCGTTTACGTCATTAAAATCCTAGAGGGTGACAATTTCATTATTAATTTCACAGAAATTCATTGTTTTCTTTTAGATCCTGATGCACCAGAAACGAAGACTCTAAAGAAGTTAATTATTTTTGTACAAAAGCATCCTATTCAAATAGAATATACTTCTAAAGTAAATCTTGGAATGTACTTAATACCTGCGGTTATTTAATTTTCTATGACTTACATGATAATCGCTTTACAGGTTAACAATTTTATATAAAATATTATTTAAAAGATACAAGATATATTATTACATTAAATTACATAGTATAAAGTAGCTTTATTTTAATGTAGTCGTTAAAGGTGACCGTGAAATCAACATTTTCTGATGTTTTTATGCAATTTATTAGCACCTGAAGGACTTTTTATAAAATAGTCTTTCAATGGGATTAAATGAACTTAGAGGGTTGTATTGATGACTTTAATTATGTAATCATATACGATCTAAGGTTGAAAGTCGTTGTAAGTTATAACCAGAGATCGGATATTCGGATGCATAATTATTTACCTACAGATATTTTTTAGCTATGAAAGTATGGAAGCGGCTTCATAAATTATTTGTAATATTTATTAAAAACCCCGGGATTCTTGGATTGCATAACTATTCAGATGTGTATTAATTTAAAATTAATGTTTAACCCGATACTAATATGTGTATGTAATGGAGGAGGGGTGGTTTGCATTAGTTAAAACCAAAAATTAACAAATTACTTACCTAAATTAAGACTTTTTCGATACAAAAGCGCATTCCATGTTAGCCAACATCTCAACTTTAGGTGAATATGCATCCGAATATCCAAATATCCGAATATTCTTTGGTTATAATCCACATACAACCTGACACTGTCCTGCAAATTGCAAACAACTTAAGAAAATTGTCATATTGCAGACTACTTTTTTTTGAGAGTGGGAAATCATCAAATAATTTCTCCCGCTCTGGGTGGAGTGTCAGACTAAAACCCACCCGTGTTCCTTCAGTTGCCTGTGTGCCAAGGACCACGGTATCTCTTTCGAACAACCCGCTCTTACTACCTTGGTGCGGCCACATTAAGGGCAGGCCTTTTGACATATTATTAAGAAATATCGGGTGCGATTGTTCAATATCTCAACCATCTTTATCAGTAAGAGGTGTACGTTTTCTAATTTTAGTTTATTTTTTTAGTCAGTGGCAGTAAAGTATTGCTTTCCTAAAAAAGCGTTTCCTTCACATTTAAACAGCCGTCATGAAAATTGGTAATTTTCACAAGTATTTGACAATAAGGTGACAAAAAACGCTTCTTAGCATACCACACCCTAAGTGAGATTTTTTTCAAAAATCATCAAATAACTTTCCCGCTCTGGGTGGAGCAGGAGGGCGTGTCAGACTTTTACTGACTAAAACCCACCCGTGTTTTCTCAGTTGCCTCTGTGCCACGGTATCTCTTTCGGACAACCCGGCAGGCATCGGCCCTTTTAGGCCCCTTCAGTTGATGCTGACATCTCTTTGAGGCGCGCGTGGAACACAACGCGTCGTCGACCCGGGCTTGGTCCTTACCGGATAGCGAGCTACCCATTACTTGCTGTCCACAAGCCCGCGCCTACGGTGGCCGGGAATCAGCCTGGGATTCCCGACGCCCAGGGCGTCTCCTGCGGCGACTAAGGCCGTGAGGGCACATATACTGCCTCTCCCTCACGTGCGCCGCCTCCCTTTTCGCGAGCAACACTGCTTCGCAGAAGAAGGTGACGGCTACCCATGAATTCTCACTGCGTACCATGGCCTGGACCAGGGCCGGACGCGAGAGATCGTCGCCGCCGATCGCCTCCACGAGGACACGGCGGTGCTCCGCCTAAGCCGGGCAGACCTCCACCGTAAGTTCCACCGTGTCTTAAGGGTGATCTACGCAGAGGAATCTCCCGAAATCACCGTGTCCGGCGAGGACCTGCGTCAGGCGGAAGGTGAGGACGTCGTGCTGCCTTTCTAGCCACTCCTCAAAGAGGGGACTTACCGCCGCAATCGAGGGAGATTAAATTAGTTTATGCCTTGAAATTTTCCGGATTTTTGGTTGTTGCGTTCTCAAATATCAACTATGTATGGAAGCTCTCGTTCAACTAAAATTGACAGCTCCTATAGATTCGTGTTGATTCTTTTATGTAAAAACTAAACTTAAGTTAAGGTATTGATATCTTTTTCCTTCTAATGAAAACAGAAAGAGACGGAAATAAATAAAAGCTTTTACATTTAGTTGAACTAAGATTCTCTTTGACGCAACTTACTACGACTAAATAAATTTATCATGCAAAAAATCACGCTAAATTGAAGGCAATCGACCGTAATTTAGTTTGTAAGTTCTAAAGTGTGAATTGTCTCTTTCTTTCGCGGTATGTCAGTAAGAGAGGGCAATATTCTCATTTTTGTTTAGATGGTGAACAAAAGAAACGGCACCATTGTCAAATTAGATTAGCTTGCAAAACTCCGCAGCCGGGATGGGTATCATATAATAGTATATCTAAACATGACAAAATGGTAATGAAAAAATTGGCCGTAGACCAAAATTACCTAAATCAAATATCAATACTTTTTTACTACACCTTGTTTGAAAAAAACAAACTCGAAGAAGAATTATTTGTTTCAATAATACAGGCACATATAAGACACATTTAAATGAAGCAAAATACATTCAATAGAATTGATTTTAGTTGCCAAGTCTAAAAAGTATTTTCGTATGAAGAACCAATTTAGTCTGCGAAGTTTCGCTAGCTAATTTAACTTGACCTTGCATGTCCATCCCTGTCCAGTTTTACAGTAAAAAAAAGGATGAAAATAGCGTTAATTAAGGTTTGCTTGTGCTCAGCAACATTGGTGACAATGTTCAGTTAAGATGTTATGCGTAGGTATTTATATTTTCGATAATATTTAAATATTGTTTTCACATTTAAAAAAATATACCTACATACAACAGTATGTAGATGTTTTTTTTTATATTATGTAAACATTTAAAAAATTAAGCTTCGGTATAATAAAGTTCTGCAGATACATAATAAAAAAAATGTGTTTAAATGCGTGTATTTTATTACTATTATTAAATGAATTGTAATGTTGGTGTACCTGGTTTATTTATTGAAATTAAAAGCTTTTACGCTTAACCCTGATCGCACCCTTGCACCGAACATCACGTCACGCATCAGTCACGCGCATTTAGTTTTGAGAAAAAGAACGAATGTTTCCTGACATTGTATAAATACATACTAAAAATAAATCTATTGACTGTATAAATAATATATAAAAACATCATTGATTATATTTTTTTTAAATATGGAAAGACTGTCTCGTTGATCTACTGGTTGCAAGCGCTAATGCTGAGTAGGAGGTCATGGGTTCGGTTCCAAAGTCGGACATAGTGTTATTGTAATTTCTCAGTAGCAGCCAGAGTTTGGATTTGTCCCCAGCTGTTTGGAGCAATGGGCAGAGGTAGAAAGTCTTTTTAACCGAAAAAGAAGGAGGTTATCAATTCGACATTTTTTTTAAATGTTTGTTCGGGTATAACTCCGTCATATATAGACGGATTTGCAAAAGTATGTTGTTCAAAAGGGGTTTATTCCGAAATAGTTCCCTATAAATTTTGTATAGATCTGAAGAGGAGTTTCGGAGACAGACAACAGAACTCTTCAAAAAATCACAGCAAATCAACCGCGATTACTGCTATTGTATATCGCATGCATTGCTTTGACCCCAAGGATGATGAAATTTCGAATTGGTGTGTACTATAACTAAAAGCTTTAAAATAAAAAAAACAAAAAAAAAACAACCGACTTCCGAAAAAACACTACAAAGTGAAAAATTCAAATACATATCCAAAGTCACCGACTTCCGAAATTTAAGTTATTTTTCACTTTGTAGTGTTTTTCCGGAAGTCGGTTGTTTTTCCACAAGCTTTTATTTTACTTGCAACGTTTGTATGTGTGTTTGTTCGGGTCAAATCGTGCGAGCTGAAGAATGAAAACCTGGGGGCCGATTCTACTAATTTGCAACGTTACACGTTAAACTGTGTTTCCACAACAGTTCGATTTCGATCGCCGTTCGATAGTTACATAAAAAGTCATTCTACTATTTTATAAGCAAAATGGAAACTAAACTTAAAACGAATTGCAACTGAACTGTAGCGGGAACACAGCGGGTAACCCGCGTTACCAACATGCCAAAATAATATGTTTTATTAATACCAAAAAGAAAAAAGTTGAATCTAAAAATGTTACTAAACACGAATATGTGGCACTAAAAGTATTTTCTATAATTAAAAGACATAATGATCATAATTTTATCATTAACTTTGTCCTATAGTAAACGTCACGCTCATGTTCGATTTTGTTAGTAGAATAGGTTTTGACATTGTTTCAATCGATCGTTGGCGTAACTAAAACGTAACCGCAGCTGTGTCGCAGCTGGACCGTTGTTCATTTTAGTAGAATGCGAAAACGCTTAAAAGTGGTGATTCGGTTGCGGTTCTATTGCGTTTTTTTAACAAATTTGTTAGTAGAATCGGCCCCCAGTTCTCTTATCCTTCGGATCTGAAAATTCACATATTGATTCTGTTTTGGACTGCACACCATTCATTTTTATGATGCGTGACATGATCCTATACCTACTCAGGATAGGCTCCAGGCGAAGGAATTCTATAACAGTTAACGGTACGGACACAATTTTTTTAAATAAGTACGCATTTAATTAAGATAGTCCGTTCTATAGTCTACCATGACCTGGTTGCTGCATCCAGGATTGGCTCCAGTCGAAGGAACTCCTCAACGGTCAAATGTACAGGCACGAAATTTTGTATACAATGTCAATTATGACAGTCAGTTTTAAAGTATGGCATGACTTGGTTAGTGCGATTCAGTTGGATCCATGACTTGTGTAAAGACGTTTTGGGTTCGTTGGATTGGTCTTTACTAGTACCTTTCAAGAGAAGGTGGTAGAACAGATATTTAAACAAGTTCTTATTCTAAAGAGTACAAAATGAAAATTAAACAAAAACAAAATGCAAAAGAAAAAACTGACGTAAACATAGAGGATTGGTAATTAGCTATATTCAAAATAATAAAATAAAAAAAATATGATTATAATAAATTTATTTTATTAATAAAATATTATTATTACATAGATATGAAATATTAATGTTCTATGTTTACGTAATTTATATTTAGTACTTTTTAGTTCATTAAAAGCTTATTGTAGGAGACTTCTCAGGGTGTGTTGGGTTTTAAATTATTAGAACGCGTTTCTTAGTGTTAAGTGTATATTAATTAGAAACAAACTTATCATAAGAGCCCAAACGTAGAAATGGAAAAAACAATCAAAACTAATCAGGGCGGGTCGCGAGCGTGACGTACTAACTCGCGAGCCGTTCGCCGTCGTCCACTATCGGTTAGCGCGGGAGTTCTGGCGGGGGTGTATGTCGCCTGTCGCCGCGCTTAAGGCACGTTCACGTTCACACACAGTTGGTGAAGAAGGCCGTACTACATTATTATTATACAGAGGTTTTTCATACTACACTTCTTTAGACAAGTTGTATTCCACACAATCTGGTGAGTCAAGTTTAACCAAATATGAAAATTTATTTAAGGGTGTGTCCGGAGCGAAATCGCAGTGCTGTTATGATTCCCCGCCTCTCCATATTGGCACTGTCTACCCACGTACTTTTAACGACGCTCGGTTATATAATGGTATACCATAACCTTTAAGCGGCTCTTTTCATTGAAGTATTCTTGCCATTTATGATAGCAAAGGTGTTTTAATCTACTGTAAAGTTCGGTTTAATACGGGATACACGAATACTTTTCACCGTCGGTTGATGCCTTTTTAGCCTTTACCTTCAATGCCAATATGAAAAGGCACCCATTGTTTTGTTTTTGTTTGTTTTTTTTTTAAAAAAAACGTTGCCCCACACTAGGAATTTCTCCGGTATCGTGGGTGCGTTTACAAACATTTAAACTCACATACACAAACAGCCAGACCCAGGACAACTACTTGCAGATCATACCCATTGTATTTCAACATTTTTATTCTTACTTTTAAGTTTACATATCAAATGTAATACAGCATAGGCCATTGCCTATGCCATATTAGATTCGTTCCCGTTTGGACAAGGTGCATTATCTCAGTAACTGTAAAGCACTGCGACATATTTATAAAATTAAAAACTCAGAACATGCTATTGAGTCAATATAGGACAATGTCTCTAAAACTGCTATTAATTCCGCGTGCATTATTGAGATAACAGAATCCACTTTAAGTTTCATCGAGGCATTTGTAAATGATCCAATATGGATTTTTTCATTCATGTACTGTAAGCAAGGGGATGATTTCAATATTATTAAAATAATTTTCAATGTCAAGGAAGCAAGCTGCGGTATGGAACTCCTCCAAAACCCCGTCTATATTCTAGAACCGAGATTAGGGCCTATTTAAACTAGAGCGGCACTTTCTAAAACCCATTGTACTATCAGAGAAAGAAATAACAAACAACGAAGAAAGTAAAATATAAAAACAAAGAGCGAAACTAATTCTGCTGTGCCGGTACTATCGCTGTCAAACGCTCGCCACCATTGCCAGCTGCATATAGATTAAGGGTAACGGGTAAGTTCAAAGTGTCGTATCTTTTGAACTTTTTTTTTTGGGTGGGAATTCATGAAATAACTTCTCCCGCTCTGGGTGGAGCAGGAGGACGTGTCGGACTTTTACTGACTAAAACCCACCCGTGTTCCCTCAGTTGCCTGTGTGCCAGGGCCACGGTATCTCTTTCGAATAACCCGCACCCCTTGCAGGCTGTAGTGAGTGCTATTGAAATTTGGTTCTGAATGTACCAACTGTCTTTATTGTACTAAAAGGAGGTGGCAAGTCGTTCCAGCAACGAAAGTCAGCGCAGAATAGAGGACCAAGCTCGAGGTTTGCCAACGAGCGATGGAGCGCAGTATCCTCGGAGTCCGACTTACCGACCGGATACGGAGCACGATACTGCGCTCAAAAACATAAATCGCAGACGTCACCCAAAAAGCAGCCAAGCTCAAATGGGACAGGGCTGGACACGTTTGCCGCATGTCGGATGCATTGTGGGCTAAGACCACCACAGCATGGTTACCTGAAAACGTCCTTCGGCATCGCGGAAGACCTAGGCATAGTTGGCGGGACGAACTTGACGTTTACAAGAGGGATTGGTCCATATTATCCCAGGATCGAGTAAAAAAAAAAAAACTTCTACTAATCTTCTTCGTCATTATCGGCTTAGCTTTGTTCCAACCATTTTGAGGCCGGCTTTCACTCTAACCGGATGTAGCTGAATACCAGTATATTACATGAAGCGACTGCCTAACTGACCTCCACACCCCGGTTACTGCGCACTACGATACCCCTTGGTAAGACTGGTTGTCAGACTTTCGGGCTTCAGACGACCCGTAGTAACGGTCAAAGGTCGGTTATTCAAAAAAAAATCTGCTGTTTCATACATAAGTGAAAAATCTACGCAGTCAATCTTGATGATAGACCAAATTATGTTTTAATAACCGCAAAAACTTCAACGCAGGTAGGTTCCAATTCGTGGACTGAACCCATGGTTACAGGACGTGCGTCGAAATCACTGCCACACTGTAGGTATAGTAACTGAAAATGTTATTTACGAAACTATACGCTTTTACCCAAATGTCGCTAAGTTCAAAATGTAATGCGTATAGTTACAGAAGTAATCATCTTTCTACCAAATTGTTACGCTGCGCGCTGTTAGAAAGTAAATTTCTTAATTAACATACTGTGACCTTACTGTAACTTTGGGCACGCCACGATTGCGGCGGTAAAGTTCCCTTTTTGAGGAGTGGCTTGAGAGGTGGCACGGTGTCCTCACCTTCCGCCTGACGTAGGTCCTCACCGGACACGGGTGTTTCGGGAGGTTCCTGTTACGGATAAGGCGGGAGAAACGGCGGGGACGACACGGTGGAGCATACGATGGAGGTCTGCCCGGCGTTGGCAGAGCACCGCCGTGTCCTCGTGGAGGTGATCGCCAGCAACGATCTCTCGCGTCCGGCCCTGGGCGGTTACTCTCTAACTCCGTCAACGGAAATACGGGCCCGTCCGATAATAGTTCGAAACTTCAAAGTGACACCTATAGCTGATTAATTAACTTTTTTGGACGGGTAAAACCATATATTGAGTAGTGACAACTGTCAAATCGTGTAGTAATTCATTCTTAGTTTGGGCCTCAAACTAATCATAGGTCCGTAAGTGATACGGAGTAGGAAACGCCCGTAACTTCGACCGAGATTATGGATTTCGTGCTTAGAAAGAAGGCCGCCTGGTTCAGGCCATGGTACGAAGCGAGAGTGCATCGGTAGCCGTCACCTCCTTCTGCAAAACAGTGATGCTCGCAAAGAGGGAGGCGGCGCACGTGAGGGAGAGGCAGTATATGCGCCCTCACGGCCTTAGTCGCCGCAAAAGACGCCCTGGGCGTCGGGAATCCCATGCTGATTCCCGGCTACAAGGCAAGGGCGGTCCGCAAGGGCCGATGCCTGCGATGGGTGCGGGTTGTTCGAAAAAGATACCGTGGCTCCTGGCACACCGGCAACTGAGGGTACACGGGTGGGTTTTAGTCAGTAAAAGTATGACACGCCCTCCTGCTCCACCCAGAGCGGGAGAAGTTATTTGATGATTTCCCATCTAAAAAAAAAGCTGTAACTTTAATCGCATAATAGTCATCAATTAAGATACTTATCCATAATATATTCCCATAAATAATTAATCATTTGAATAATCACGAACAGTTTTCGTAAACGATTTTGTACTATTAGTCAGCATACGCTGTACATATTATTATGTAAGTGTTCACTTCATTCTCGACCAGGGACGAACAATGCTTCATTCAAAATTGTTTGAAAATAAAATTATGATAACCGCTGAAAATATAATGGGCGTTCACAGAAATTATAGTTCTGTTGGAAATTATTACAAAATTCTTATTTTAATTCGTATTATTGTTGAAATTGTGGTTTCTGTGGCAGTTTTTTGTCAAAATTTCATAGTTTTTTCTCCAACTATAAGACTCCATGAAAATGTTACTTTCCTGGTGATCGCATATCACTTGACTTTCCTTTTAAGTGGATTCAGCATCATAGCATGTGCTGTTCAAAGCTCACATTCTCACGAGTTATTTATAAATAATTTCACAAAAGCCCAGTATTTCTTCTGGAATGTCGAAATATACAAAAAATATATTAAACAGTTCAAATTAGTTTTCATATTAGCCTCATCAATATTTAGTTATTCTAAATATAATTTTGATTATCCTCAGAATTAGTTATACACGTCATGTTAATGAAAGTTACATAGTATTGTTACTGATAGAAATATACATTGGAATACGTTACATTTTAGAAAGTGCTATGTTCTGCACTTATATTTCAATTTTACAATATTATTTGAAGTCCATGAACACGCATATTTGTAACATTAAAAAACTTTTTCCAAAAAAAAACAACCGACTTCCAAAAAAACACTACAAAGTGAAAAATAACTTTAATTTCGGAAGTCGGTGTCTTTGGAGCTGTATTTGAATTTTTTGTCACCGCCTTCCGAAATTAAAGTTATTTTTCACTTTGTAGTGTTTTTTTGGAAGTCGGTTGTTTTTTTTTGGAAAAAGTTTTTATTTTTCACTTTTTAGTGGTTCACATGTGCTTACCCCTTCACAGCATACCGGCGTGATGTTATGTTATGAACTGGTGTAAGCAATAGACAGAGATGAGATTTCAGCAATCCCAGTCCATTTGCTATCATTTATTGAGGAGTTCCGTTGCCTATCTCTAAAGTTCTTCATCAGATCTTCACCAAATTGAAATGAGACCACTACGAGAAAGTACTCTTCCAAAAAATACCTAAATCGCTTCGTGTGCCTATAAAATTTGAAGAGTTCTCTCTATTTCTCCAGGATTCCATCATCAGATCCTGACTTGATGATCATGGGACCATCTGGGAAGTATACCCTTTCAAACAAAAAAAACAAAATCCAAATCGGTCCAGCCATCTTCGAGTAATCGGGGAACATACATAAAAAAAAATAAAAAAAAAAAGTTCCCGACGAATTGATAACCTCCTCCTTTTTGAAGTCGGTTAAAAACGAAGTATACTATAATAGAAAAAAGACAAAATTCGCGTATTAGCCAAGAGAATGATCTGCTGTCGGTGTCCCAACTTAATGAGTGGGTGACAAAGTACCAAATATTAGAGAGTTGCAGCACTTCACTATCGGAGTGCTTCAGAAATCAGGTGACTATTCCGTTACATAAAGTTTTAAAAACCTGTTTCCCAACCATTCCTATGAAGTAGTCAAGATAATTAAATAAAGCTTACATTAACAGAATGTTTAAAAATCTTCCTCACTTATTTTTCAGATGATATTTTTATCCGCTGTGTCATCAGTACCTTACATTTTTTCAACGTATGTGATATTCAAAACAATTTTAAAAGGCGTAAGTATTTAATAAGTTAACCAATTATCAAATTCACATTACTACATATTAAAGCCAATCCCTCTTTCACATTGCTTTAAAAAAAATAGTTTCTTGTTTCTCTACGTTACATGTAATAAACAATGAATTACTTTTTTTTGTGTCCCAAGCTTTATCAAACTTTTCTTTACAGGAAACAATATTTTTCGTCACTGCCTTGATAACATTACAAAGTATATTATATTCTTGGTGTTGTACATATTTTATCTTTACTACTGGTCTAAACTAGAGACTTCTAAATGAGGGAGTGAAATTCAGACGAAGTTTGGCAAAATTACACAGCTCTTGGTCAGTAGGTAAGTGAATTTAGAGGTACTTAGTGCATTTACACACCATCCATTTTCATTATAGACAGCAAATCCTATAGTAGCTCACTAAAGAAATTTTAATCCTCGTTGCTGAAACGAATTTAACAGGTTTTATGTGTTAACAGAGTAAAAAGCTAGATTCTACTGGACAATATGAAGGTATTTTGATGCAAGTTAGGAATATAATTAAAACAAGTTTGTATATTTTTTAGATCCAGAAGCTCCAGAAACCAATCATCTCAAGAAATTAATAGTTTTCATAAAAATACACCCAATTAAAATACAGTACACTGAGAAAATAACATTGGGACTGTACCTAGTTCCGACAGTTTTATCTGTCTCCGTCACTTACGTGATTTTTGCCTTGCAATTTAATCATATAAGTGTTTTGCGTGAACATTATATAGATAGTAAATAATAAATAATAAAAATTTTGTATAGCATAATCAGCCTATATAATTATGGTGACTGGTAATTAGTGACCGATATTTAAACACATGATTGTAATCATCATAACAAATAACTTTCCCAAAGAAACGATTTTTTTTAAATATATTTTCTTGACCCCAATTTTATTACCGCAATAGAATATTGAGTTCCTAACAAGAATAATACACCATCAGCTGTAATTTAGTTTAGTTACCTACAAACAAAAATAAATAATCCAGTTTTACCATGCATTAGTCTTTTGTCATTAATTTAACCACCGTACGGATCGCGCGAGTGCTATCAGCTGTGAGTCGTTGACCCTGAGGTCAAGCGACACAACAGATGCGCGCGCGGCCCATTCTAAAATTAATAAAAAAAAAAATGCGTGGTAAAATTGTTTTTTTTTGTCTGTAGTTAACTAAATTAAATTACAGCTGATGGTGTATTATTCTTGTTAGGTACTCAATATTCTATTGGGGTAATAAAATTGGGGTCAATTAACTAGATTTAAAAAAAATCGTTTCCTTGGGAAAATTGTTTGTTATGATGAGTAGAATCATGTGTTTAATTATTGGTCACTAATTACCAGTCACCTTATATAGCATAATCAGCCTATGATGATCCCATACCTGGAAAACAGCCGGGATTTGAACTCACGAGCGACAATTCCTAAAATCCCGGATAGGCAGCAGATAAAAAAATAATCATAAATTATTAAAACAAGTTTTTTTTGCGGGTTAACTCATTTTTGTTTTTGAAATTTTGTTTGTTTATTGATTTCAGTATTATAATTCTTCTTTAATTACTTAATTTATTGTTATTATAAGAGAATGTTTGCATTAATAATATTTCTTGACATTTGTACATCATATCATGTGGCAAACATGTTTGTAGCAAATAAATATTATGATATCTTAACTACCAATGGTGTTGTTGTCATTTCATTTCAAATACCTACTTGTAAATTAATTAAATTGTTTTGTGGATGGAAAAATCAACCCCCTCACTGAAAAATAAGCTTGTGCCTACTGCGAATTTAAATACAGGTGGTACACAGAAAATATAATTCTCAAATGGATTATCGTAAAACTGGACTTATACAATACTGATTTATGCAGTAATATTGGTAAATAGTAGAATTTGAATAACTTACTTAGAACTTGTTCTAGAAGAACGTTTTGGTCACAATACATGTTACCGTATCTTGTTGGTACTTGCAATAAAATGATTTTTGCCATTCAAACCTCACGTTCTTCTATGAAAATTTAATTAAAAAAAAAACATAAAAAAAAAATAGCGGTGCACCAATGCCTTAATAAACATTGCAACTACGCACGTGATGATGATGATAGGTACTAACATTTATTAAAATTATGCGGAATATGCCGTAAGCCGAGGAAACATAATGTACAGATGAAAATACCAATGAAAATCTCATCTGAAAATACGAAAAGATTATTAAAATTAGATTGCATTATCATAAGATTCGTGAAGGGCGAGTTAATTCGTGTGAATCGGCTACTAAGCCATCATATTCATTGACGATGAATAAAAAGAAAAATGTACTGTACATTTTTTTATATATTCTTGTTCCATCCCTAGATATTTACCTGCAATTTAAAGCACATCGAAAGGTTTTTGCTGCAAATTGCCAAACATTCATACATTTTAGCCCAATGTTCCACTTCTTCAATGGGTAAAATCTCATTATTGTCTTCTGTCTTTGTATAACCTCTTCTCAAAGTAATTATATTTCGTTTGAGTTTACGATATAAATTGGTTGATACATTTCAAATAAGACTGTAGCATAGTTATGTAAACGTATAACATCACATGTTCCAACATAAACCGTACTTCAAGCATCATTTCCACCACCATCAACAAGAAGTAAGGTAACAAGAACTCAAAGCTTTGCAAATAGTACCTAGTTGTCATTTTTAATATTAAATTGATTATGCAAGTTAAAAGAAATATCGATGAAGCTAATTTAAAGAATATCTTCAGCTTTTTCATGCATTCGGTATAGGTCGGTTCATTTCGGAAGCAATTCTGCACGCTCATGTATTTAGTTAGAAATACATTGTAATTATTCGAGCTCCGGATGCCACATAGTATGATTATGGTACCGCTGAAGAGAACTACAACGTGGAAAGTAAATTTGACGTGCGACATAAAGTTTTCTCCTTTCATAAGATCTTCAGATAATCCATAAACTCGGTTACAGAACAAACAAATGGTTAGAATAACTTCCACAGCAGTACGCAGTATTATAAAAACTCGACGTCTTTTTGGGAGGAATGAGTAATTTCTGTAAACGCCCACTATATTTTCTGTGGTTATTATTAAGTCTATTATTTCATTTTCTACCATTTTAAACATTATATTCACATTACTGGCCAAGAAATAGCTTTTGATGGAATAACTTAAACAGATGTTGAAACAAGGCAAGCTGTATCAAGACACTTCTTTAAAAGTGGAATGGTACAAATTATAATAAGTACTATGAAATATGGAAAAATATAGATGACAGAAGAGGAACGAACCAATAACATTAATGTTCGACTTTGTCCCGCTATTTAACTTACATTTTCATTAGGCCTTGTTCCCATGACAACGCATGTTGACTAATTATTATTATTATTATTAATCATTTTAATTCAGAATTAATTATTACATTCCATAATTTGTTAGTAAAAAATACTTAAAACTACGTTAGTAAAATTATTAAATTATTGTACAAATTGACCTACTCGTATTACATTTAAACATTACCAAAATTGAGCTACTTAATATTATAGAGGGCACCACCCGAGCCGTGAATTGAATTCCAGTGTCTCACAACTGGGCAATCAACCCTTTCCAATATGGTATTCAGAAGGCTGTTGGTGCTGCCCTGCACGCGGCGCATCAGGGAGGCCACTCTCTTACGAACGATCGCCCTAAAGCAATCCGTTTTGGCCTTAGCAAACATACCTGATGCACTACAAAAGCGAGGCAACCCCAACAACATCCTGAAACCATTATTATATAGGACCCGTAGGGCATTGAAAGATCCACGCGTATACCGGACCCACAGGCTGCAGGTATAAAATGACTGGCAGTATGCCTTAAAAAGAGCAATTTTCACGTCTCGTGAGCACCGTGCAAACCTGCGCGCCAGCATTGCTAATGCTCAGTTCCTATAAACAAAAACTCATAGTCTTGCTTAACAATGGTAGCATTTTTCTTAATGTTATTTTACTTGTGATAGCTACTTCCTTATAGGAGGATCTACTATGCAAAGCTATGAGGTCTTTGCCAAAGATACAAGAGTCTTCATTTTAACCAATAACCATCAGTAAAATATAGGAATCAGCCATTAGCGCGTAGACACCCTTAATATGTGTAATCGGACCAAGAGATCGTTATGCAGACAGCCAACTTGCAACTCCTTTTAAAAATGTTGCCACTATGCTGAGTAGTCGCGGCCTTTACACCGCTCTTTTAGCGGTGGTGGCGGCGGCGGGCTTTTGCTTGCGGTGAGACAGGTGTCTTTTAGGCACCTGTCTCACCGCAAGCAATTAGCGAGAAGCAAATAGAGCTAGCGAGTTTGTCCTTGCAACGAACAGCGAGTACGGGTACCACTAAGTATATTTTAGTATGACTCTTTGAATTTAAATCTTCCTGACAATTATAAGAAAACTATAAGTAATCTAATGAATGTATAATAATAATAATTTAATTTTAATATCGCAAATATTCCAATCTTGTTGGAACCTATATATTCGAGCCGTTTGGGGTTGAAACTCTAGGGCCATGGGGTCCGAGTGCCCACTTAGTTTTCCGAGATATTTCCAAGCGGTTGTTTGACTCTTCACGTGACCAAAAGGCTGGCCTATATTTCGGCCAAAGAATCAGCATTGCCATACAACGTGGCAATGCTGCCAGCCTTTTGGGCACTCTTCCCGTTGACAACGATGCGGACTTATTTTTTGATGCATTATGATTATTTTATTTTTTATATACCTGTACATATTATTAGCTTTGTTTTGTGTTTAACTAATACATATTATAGATAAATAAATATTTAAAAACATTGTTAGGATAAATAAACATTTAATAATTTGAATTTAGGAAAAAAAATAAAAAAAATATCTATTTCAAATTTAATTTATTTATATTTTTTATTTTCTAATACTATGGGTGTATGTGTAAAAACTGGCCTGTTTTTTTTTTCATATGACAATCGGGAGCCTCTCACCGAGCCTCCATGATAGTGACGCTGAGTGCGGAGGTATCTGCTCTCTTTGATGGCTCTTGTCGCTGCAACACTTGCAACACCAATCTTTTGTACATTTCGTGAATTTAAAAATTGTTGATAGCTAGTCGCATCCTCGTTTTAGTGGGACAGCTGTCTTAGTATGTCTTAAGCGTAAAAGCCTTTTAATTTGATTGGACTACAAAAAAAACAATTCCTAAGTTTAAATATATTTAATTTAAACAAAATACACACATTTGAAAATTTTACATTCATAATACAAAAAAAAACCGGATACTATTTTAAATAACTTATTGGCAGTATATTTAACTTTAAAACTAAACATTGTTGCCAGTTTTGTTTTGTACAACCTTAACTTAATTTAGGCTATTTCTATCTTTATCTCTATTGTAAAACCAGAAAAAGATGGTCTGGTACACGGTTAAATTAAATTAGCTAGCCAAACTCTGCAGGTGTGATCCATGTACTTTTTGGAAGGAGCAACTAGAATCTCTCTTTAACAACTTAAAAAGGTAGGTACTTGAAAAATGATTTGAGTTTTTTATCATGTTAATAAAATCTGCCTAGCCATTTCCCAACTATGTTATTGTCAGTTTCCAGTCCAACCAGATGCAGCTTAATACCAGTATTTTACATGGAGCAACTGCCTATCTGACCCCTACAATCAAATTTATACTCGTAACAGCAGCGAAGTTTGCACAAAAAAAAATGATTAAATAAACGGATATTTCAAAGTAACAACTACACTATGTATCGTCATTGACACCATTTTAATTTGTAGGTCATTTTTGTTTGGATATCGATACCCATCACGGCTACTGTTTTTCACTTCATTAATTTTCCTCTTTGTAAGATCTGTCAGTTTTTAACAGACTTCAAAAGAAGGAGGGTATCAATTCGATATGTTTATATATATACAAGGTGTAACTTAAATAACGCACAACCTCTTAAGGGGTCATTGTACTCATCATTATCAACAAGTTATACTATGGGACCAAACCTGAAATCGTAAAAAAAAATCAGCTGTTCCCTACATTTTGACGATTTATGCGAATACAAGTGTATGGAACAGCTGATTTTGTTTCGCGATTTCAGGTTTGGTCCCATAGTAAAAGTTGTTGATAATGATGAGCACAATAACCCCTTAACAGGTTGTGCGCTATTTAAGTTACATCTTGTATAATAATACACAGTCAAAAGAGCCCTTACTTAAATATACAATATTTTATATAAAATTATTAAACTGCAATGCAATTATAATGTAACTCATAGAAAGAGACATAACCGCAGGTATTAAATACATTCCCAGATTTACTTTCGAAGTATATTCAATTTGAATAGGATGTTTTTTTACAAAGATAATCAACTTCTTTAGTGTCTTCGTTTCTGGCGCTTGAGGATCTAAAACAAAATGGAATGGAATCTTTTTTAATACCTCATTGAGAAATACACTTCTTTAACGATAATTATGTTTGAGATATTCATCAACCTGGCAACTGAAATACCGCAATGAATGTTATTAAATTGTCAAAATTAATGTTATTAAATTGTCAAACAAACTTAAAATGGCAATGCTGCCATTTTAGTTTGTTACGCGATTTTTCGCTACTAACATCATCGTCATAATCTTCCTACCCATTCTACAATTTGTTTAGTTTAGGTTCAGCATAGTATATTTTACATGCATCTCTATTAGCCGTAATCTTAGAATTAATTCAATTTCTATTAGCCCTTCCAGTTTGTTACTATAATGGCAATAAAAATAATCTGGTCTACAGACATTGCAGAAGTAGATATAAAAAATGTATGATGTGATGCAACTTTTACAATGTTTTTTTAATGCATGCGACCAATATTATGGCAAATCGAGTCTTATGACAAAAAAAAAACAAAACGACTAACATTGACCATCTTTTTGTAAAATTCGATGTTGTTTACCTAGGCTAGGTACTGTAGATAGTCTATCAAGAAATGTTTACTTACTTATCGTCAACGTGCTGTATAATTTCGATAGTCTTCTATTTGTTCTCAAACTTTCATTGAGGAGATTTTGCCCCGCAACCATAAGTAAATATGTGCAAAATATTGAACATGACACGAAATGTAATGCAACGCCCATCTGATAACGGTCCTGTAAAAAAAAGCTGTTAGTAAAACACAAATTAGAGTTTTAATCAATTCGAAATTATAAAATAATTTCAAACATGAATTAATTTTTTATATTTACTTTTAGTGTTATTGACTGAAATATAATGTACGACGAAGTAAGATAATGTATTAAAGACATTGCTAGTGAAAACACCATCTGGAAATGAAAAAGAACAAAATGTTAGTCATACTCAAAGCCCTCTATGTCCTCCAAACAACTGTACAGATCACGGCACGTAAGTTGGACTATAATGACAGATATTGGTTCAACTAACGTGCTGCTATCTTTAATTAATTTCCAAACTTCAGTACACACTATATCAATGACTATGATAGACGGTGGCCTCATTCTTTTTCCGTGTGAGGGAACGAGTGCACGGGCTCCTATCTTTGGTTGTTTTGTTCTAATGTTAGTTCAACTTACGTGCCGCGGTCTGTAGTAGAATTTGAAAAATTTCAAATTCATTTATTGATAAGTAATAATGTTGTAGAAAAAGAGTGGGCGGTGACCCCCAAATCTTGGGGGTCGGAATTGTGATCATTTTCATAGTGAGGTACATAGTAGTATTAAATAACAGGAAAAGATAAACTAAGGAAAAAAAACTAAACTAAATCAATTAAAATAAAATAAAACACTTAGTATACCTTTCTATAAGCGTAAGATCACACAAGGCAAAATAAAATAATAATCAATATATGACCAATTAGGTAAGAATAAAAATATTAATAATTTCGAAATGAAAATGTTAATCAACAAAAATCTAATTAATTCTAATAAATTCTATTATCTTAAAATCCATTTGACAAATTTAAATGTGAAGTGTAAGTGAGAGTATAATATGTTAGAGTGTAAGTGATATTGCGTTTATGTGTGTATTTTGAAGTTGATATAATATTAATTATCTGCATATAAATAATATTTTCCGTTTCGTCGTAGGAGAGAGTAAAAAGCCATTTCTCTATTAGCTTTTTGCACAGGGATATTTTTAGGTCTATTATATTGCAGTGCTTTATAGCCTAAGCTGTTGAGAGAGATCGAGAGGTTCTATGGACAGTTATACACGCCAACAAGCAACACCGTTACGAATCTGGCATACGACCCAAGAGCCAGATTGACCCGACATTACACCGAAGACATCCCGGACGTTAGCTTGTACGAGATTAGGATGGCTCTGAAGCAGCATAAAAATAAGAAGGCGGGTGATGACAGAATTACGGCCGAACTCCTGAGGGCCGGTGGAAAACCCGTTCTTAAGGCCCTCCAGAAGCTGTTCGATTCCGTCCTTGTCATTGTCCTTTGGGTGACTTTAAGCCTTCTGATAAGGCCCATTGTTAGCGACCACGTTTCTGTACCATAGGTCATCACTGGCAACACACACTGGTCAAAGACTTTCGTCTTGAGACACTGCGGTATTTGGGACGAGAAGATATTGCGAAGTCTCCCAGAACGCTGCCCAGCCAAGTCGGATTCGACGATTGACCTCTTTTTCGAAGTTGGACATACCTAACTGGACAGTTTATCCTAGGTAAACGTACACGTCCACATCTTCGAGTGTAGCGCCGCCGGTCGTCATGAGATAACTCTCATGATGATCGGAGGCGCTACACACAAACACTACAAAGGTCATGTCGAATGCCCATGTAACACCCACGTTTTATATGGGCATTCTTGTCCATGTTCATTTTAAGACTCACTCTTTCGAAAGCTCTACTGATGTCATCGTATACTGCACTGAGGTCCTCCATGGTCTCAGCCATGACAACTATATCATCGGAAAACCGAAGGTGAGTGATGTACTCGCCATTGATATTGATGACAGCCCCTTTCCAGTTCAGACCCTTGAAGATATCCTCCAGTGCAGCGGTGAACAGTTTCGGAGAGATAACGTCTCCCTGTCTCACACCTCGCTGCAGAAGGATTAGTTTCGAAGTGTGGTCCTGGAGTCGGACTGGCATAGTGGCGTTCTCATACAGACACTTCAGCACATTGATGTACCGATAGTCGATCTGGAACCGTTGATGAGACTGCAGTACAGCCCATATCTCGATCGAATCGCAGGCTTTTTCGTAGTCCACAAACGCTAAGCAGAGAGGCAGGTTATACTCTTCGGTCTTCTTTATAACCTGTCGCAGCGTATGTATGTGGTCTACGGTGCTAAAGTCTTTACGGAATCCGACTTGTTCGGGAGGCTGGAAGTCGTCAAGCTTACGCGCGAGACGGTTTTCTACCGGCCTTAACATGGGATGTCAGAATTCTAGCTAACAAAATTAAAATACTTAAATACTAATCGACTTCAAAAACAGTGGAAATTATATGTTCATATACAAACATCTAAACATCCAAACTTACATATTTATAATATTAGTAGGAAGTAGAATGTTCATCAATATTTTCGTCATCGGTGGACCAATCTAATATTTCTTTCTTTCAAAAAACAAGAAAGCTTGCTCGGTGGTCCCATATAATTTTACTAACTTCGCTTGGGTAGTTTATGAGTTAGCCGTGATATAATACGTACGTATATAATCCACTTTTTGTATCTTGATGATGTACAATACTTCCTGCCACTCTTGTTTACAGAGCAAGTAGTGATATATGAATTGGGGTATCACTCCTTTCTATGTAAGCAATAGTGACAGAAAGTATTAAGAGAAGTCGGTTGTTTTTTGAAAAAACGTGTTCTCAAATTATTTGATTACAAAATTAATCAATAAAGTTGCAGCAAGTAGTTTTAAGGAATTTAGATACCTGGACATTAAAGCAAGTTGATAGATTCCTGCTGCAACTCTTTAAGCATTTAAACTGTGTAGCCCATTTTTCCACTTGTTCAATTGTTAGAAGATCATTCCACTCGCTACTGTCTGCGCATGACCTCCTTTCGATATCATTATACTTTACTTGAAAATCAAATATAGTATCATTCAAACATTTCAGTAAGTTTTGAATCATGGTTATATAAACGTGCATTACTGCATTTATCAAAGTAAAACGTTCTATAGCCAATACATCTGAAATAGTAATTATGAAGGTTTCTATATAAAAATATTTAGCATTCATTCCGGAACACAAATATGCGTTAAAAGTTAATGCACTTGCTATACAAGATACTATGTTGACAATCACAAAACCGATCTTCAACTTGCTTGAATATTTGATGTAAGTCGGTTCGTTCTGGAAATAATGGTGCACGGACATGAAATTCTCTATGAATAGTTCATAGGAACGTGAGCTTAGAATTCCACTTATTATGATAACAGGACCACTGAAGAGGTTAACAGTCTGAAAGGTGGCCACCATATGTACCATCCGATCATTAAAAATTTCAGAAAGAATGTATATATTCCTAAGAACTGCAGCTGCAAAAACTATTTCAACAATGATACGTATGTTACATAGCATTTTACGATTTTTGGATAGAGAAACATAATTTCTGCAAATCCCCATTAGACTTTCAGCTTTCCTTAACATATTAATAACTTTTCTTGCTGCCATCTTGATAGCACGCGGTCTACTAAACTATCAAATTGAGTACTTTTGGTATTACAATAATGGTAGAGAAGTTTTCGATATAGAATCTATATCGAGAACTGGGTTGGTTTACAATAATATTATGGAAATTAATAATTTGAATGGCGTTTGTAAGCGGGCCATACTTGGCTGCTATTTGTGGCTGAAATATGTTGCCACGAATGACGTCAGACAAAACAACAAACAACGGTTGATTACGGAACTACGGCCGAACTCGTAAATGCCGGTGGAAAACCCGTTCTTAAAGCCATCCAGAATCTGTTGGATTCAATCATACTCTAGGATAAAATGCCACGGGAATGGAACGGAGGTAAACAATAACAGCTGCCCGGGCCGATCGATCAGGTTAATCTACGCTTGCCGCGGTTGGTTCGTGGATGGGCGACCATCTTTACGTACCAAGACTCCTCCGTGCCTTGGAAAGCACGCTAAGCCATTCTGTTCGCGACGATGCGTCACTACATAGTGTTTTAGTTTGTTTTTGACATTAACTTAAATTCATAGTGATAAGTGTTCGCGACGATGCGTCACTACATAGTGTTTTAGTTTGTTTTTGACATTAACTTAAATTCATAGTGATAAGAGTGATAGTTAAACCAATAACAGTGGTGAATAAGTGCCTAGTATAGAAAAAACCGTAAGTACCACCTCTGCAAACCTCATTTGAGTGGGCTATATAGCCGTGATTATAGTTTTATAGTGCGTCCAGGTAACCTAGTACCGAGACCTAGCCCTGGACCTAACTTTTAATATCGTAAATTTAATATAAAGCCCACTTAATTGAGTTTGTATGTCGTGTTGCTTTAGTTAAGCGATATTTAAGATTTATGTTTTTTGTTAACCCTCTTTCAGGGCGCGTCACGCCCTGAATACTATAGATGTAAGGTTTTAAATATCAGATTGTTGTAGGTCTATAGACCAGCCTGAGATATCTATAATTAGATTTCGCATAGCTTCACTAGTTTTCGAGAAAAACAACTTACAAAATAAAGTTTAGTAACATTTTTCAGATTTTTTCGGTTTTTCTCGAAATATTCTTTCAGTATAGAAAGATATAGTAAATATGGATATCTCAGGAGATGGGGAATTTTGTGGGGAATTCAGGGATATGTAACATGCCATATGTACTTTAATAAATTAACGTGTTATATGCTTATTTCCGACAAAACTATAATAGAACTTAGAACAAATAAAACTTTAAAACAGGAAGTAATTAGCGGTCCTCGTTACGGTAAAGATTCATAGTACGATAGTAAACATGTAATTTCGAGTAATTTGTAGTCATCGGCAAGATTCTTATTTAAATCTTTAATTAACTTAAATATATAGATATAGTCAAAGTAGTGTTCCGAAATTGCTTCCTGAAGAATTATAAAAAACTTGTGTTATTAATCAGGTAAAGTAACCCCTTCAGTAAATAGTCAAAAAACACCCCCTTTCCTAGACGAATGTCTGGAAACTGTTTCTTAGGGGGCAGAATGTCAAAAACGTTGGTATGGTAACATGAAGAACGGAAGAAGGTAGCCACCCTGAAGATATCTGGAATCTATCGGTGCAGGACGTCAGCGCCGCGTGGACTGGGAGATTTACACCCTCCCTACACACCCTTCGCATCCATGCGATCACGCCCGTCCGGCACATCTGCTGGTCCTTGCGAGCCGGATCTCTTCAGGAGGGATACATGTGGACCCGTCCGGGACATGTCTGGATAGCTGAAGACTTATGAAGGAAGAGTGACGTCAGAGACTGAAACCTTATTCAAGAGGAAGTTATCAGAAGCCTGAAGACTTATGACTGACGAGTTACTCCCGTTCCTGAAGCTTTGTTCCCGGAACCTGAAGTCTTATATCCGAAGATTTGTTCCCGGAACCTGAAGTCTTATTTCCGAAGATTTGTTCCCGGACCTGGAGCCCCGTTCCCGAAGATCATTCCCGGACCTGAAGCTTTGTTCCTGAAGGATTATCTTTCAACATAGAAGATTTGAAGTTTGAAGATTCCGTTGAAGATCCGGTTTGAGATCCGGTTTGAAGATT
Organism: Antitype chi; assembly: GCA_947359405.1. Classification (NCBI taxonomy): domain Eukaryota; kingdom Metazoa; phylum Arthropoda; class Insecta; order Lepidoptera; family Noctuidae; genus Antitype; species Antitype chi. The sequence continues at coordinate 5,003,950 of OX375812.1, forward strand.
CCGTTGAAGATCCGGTTTGAGATCCGGTTTGAAGATTCCGTTGAAGATCCGGTTTGAGATCCGGTTTGAAGATTCCGTTGAAGATCCGGTTTGAGATCCGGTTTGAAGATTCCGTTGAAGATCCGGTTTGAGATCCGGTTTGAAGATCCGTTTTGAGATCCGGTTTGAAGATTCGGATTTGGAATCCGGTTTTTTTTGGAAACTGGTTTTGAAATTTGACTTTGAAGATCCGGATTTTTGGAATCCAGTTTGAAGATTTGAACACCAGTTTAGAAGAATTTATTCGGTCGAGATCCGCCTTGAAGATTCAAGATTGAACTTTGAAGATACTGAATTCAATTTGAAGATTGAATACTGACCTTCGAAGATAGAAGATTCGAGACCCGCATACCGAAGTCAACATGCCGGTAACAAGATCACAAGGCAGGGCCCCTAAAGCATGGACAGTGGAGGTGAGCAGAAGACACGGTATTCCGGCCATCTGCTACGAGCAATCGCCGCGTTCACCCTCCACCACTGAAGGGACCGACCCGCCACAGCAGCGCCCCCTTGTTTCGCGGAGAAGTGAAGACTTACCTGCACGAGCACGGTCCGAAGAGATGGAACAGCCATCTACAGTTAAGAAGGGAACCAGAAGAGAGGGATCTTCAGATAGAACGTTGCAATCTTCAGATAGAACGTTGAAGCAATCAGATAGAACGTTGCAATCTTCAGTTAGAACATTGAAGCCTGCAGACAGAAGGGAAACACTAGATGAGACGTACAGCCGAAACTTACCGATGACTACCCGGGGTGACGCCCGTACCGAACATAGCAGGCCGCAGTCGACTACAGATAGGACGACGCGGCCAAATAAGAAAATTTCAAGAGCACGTGAAGACTTACTGAAGATTAAGTTGGAACTTGCTCAATTAGCACTTCAAAGAGCCGAGGAAGAAGATTCCGACGGCTATATGGATGACAGAGACTCGAACGATGAGTACGTGCGCTCCTGGCTTGAAGAGGCGCCGAAGCCTGAGCCGGAGAAGAGAGCCAACGCCGCCGAGGGGGACAATAGTAATATAGGCCATGAGGCACCGCCCCCCCCTGTGGACTTCGAAACTATAGTGGATCTCGATAAGCAAGTACCGTTGTCGCATCCTACAGTGAATGAAGTGAACAATCGAATCCCACCAAAGGGAACAGAAGCCAAAGGGGAAGACTCACTCCGTCCTTTCATAACGGAGCTGACGTCCGCTATAGCGTCGCTAGCCGACAGGAAAACAGAACAGTGGACACCGAACCACCCCTCGGCGTCGAAGGTCATCATGACCTTACCGAACTTCAATGGGGCCCATACAGAATGGCTTTCATTTCGTGCCATCTACGAGACAACTCGAAGATATTTCAACGATGTTGAAAACACAGCAAGGCTTAGAAGAAGCCTGCGGGGACGAGCGCTAGAGACAGTGAGCTCAGAACTCATCGGACATGCAAAGCCAGATGACATCATGAGGGAATTAGAGCTGCAGTTCGGCCGTCCAGATTCAATAGCTCAAGCAGAAACAGACAGACTGCGAGGATTGCCGCGCTGCGGCGAAGCACCCAAGGACATTTGCAACTTTGCAAGCAGAGTCAGAAGCGGTGTGGTCACTCTGCGCGCGCTGAAGAAAGATCACTACCTGATCAATGCTGAGCTGATGCGGTTGCTGACCGAGAAGCTACCGAACTCCCTACGTGTACAGTGGTACAGAACGTACACAGAGAAACACCAATCGCTGCCAGACCTCACACTCTTCAGCGAGTTCATCACAGAGCAAGCTCGTTTCTGCAGTGCGTTCGCTCCGCCTGAGAACATCGGCCCTACTGAGGCAACCTCGAGCAAGCGTGTCACCCAGAGGACCCACACAGCTGTGGACAAATCCGATAAGAAATGCCGCATCTGTGAGAAAGACGGACATCACACTCTCGAGTGCAAGAAGTTCAAGGAGGGATCCAGCGACAAGAGATGGGAGCTCGCTAAGAAGTTCAGCCTGTGTTTCCGTTGCCTGCGCACACGTCGTCCTGGTCACACATGCAAGACGAAGAAGTGTGACGTAAAGGGGTGTACAGCTACGCACCATCAGCTTCTTCATTATAACAAGAAGCCCGCTGCAGAGGGTGTCGAAAAACCCGTTACTCAGGAGCAGTCGAACAACGTGGAGTCGAAGGAAACAGTGGCCAGCTCAAGAACGACTTCAAGTCACGCTTACCTCAAGATGGTACCGGTCAGAGTGATTGGACCGGCGGGAGAAGTGTCCACATTCGCACTTCTCGATGATGGATCAACCGTTTCCTTGATCGACGAGGACGTAGCGAAGCAAGTCGGGGCAGAAGGCCGAATCGACCCTCTGAAGATAGGTGCGATCGGTAACACCATGATCGACACTCCAAGTTCACGAAGAATCACGGTCACACTCGCGAGCGAACTGAAGAATAAGGTGCCGTTCAGAGCGCGCACCATACCGAAGCTAAACCTCGCTCCACAAACCGTCAGTGAAGAAGACGTCGCACACTGCAAACATCTGGATGACCTGAGGCAACAGCTGATATACGACACTGGCGCGCCGAAAATACTCATCGGTCAAGATAACTGGCATCTGTTATTGGCCAGTGAGATCCGCAGAGGTCCGAAGAATCAACCTGTCGCGTCACTCACAACGATGGGCTGGGCTCTACACGGTGCGCACACCAGAATTCTGGGTCAGCAGGTGCACTACTGCAACCGAATCATAGCGGGCGATGAAGACATAGACGAACAGCTTCGCAAGTTCTTCGCCTTAGAATCGCTGGTCATCAACCCGAGACGGCCAGACTCCGACCCCGAGAAGAAAGCAGAAGATATCTTGAGTCGTCACACTCAACAGTTAGAAGATGGACATATAGAAACAGCCATGCTGTGGAAGAATGAAAGCATAGAAATGCCCGATAGTTACGGGACGGCTCTCAAGAGGCTTGTCTCAATAGAGAAGAAACTCGATAGCAAACCGGCTCTTCGAGATAGATACACAGAACAGATGGACTCTCTCGTACAAAAGGGATACGCAGAGAAGGCGCCCAAGACGAGCACACCGGGTAGGACTTGGTACCTACCACATTTCGACGTGTTCAACCCCATGAAGCCCAAAAAACTCCGCATCGTGCATGACGCAGCTGCCAAATCGAGAGGACTGTCACTCAACGACTTCCTTCTCACTGGACCGGACTTACTACAGTCACTGCCCGGCGTCATGATGAGGTTCCGCAGACACTGCATAGCCATCTCTGGTGACATAGCGGAGATGTTTATGCAGGTGAAAGTGCGAAGTCAGGATAGAGACGCGCTCCGGTACCTGTGGAGAGGCAATAAAAGAGAGGGAGCGCCAGAAGAATACCGTATGACGTCCATCATATTCGGCGCGGCAAGCTCGCCGTGCATGGCCATTTTCGCGAAGAATTGGAACGCGAAAAGGCATATAGATGAGCATCCAGATGCAGTGGAAGCCATAATACAGAATCACTATATGGATGATTACCTCGATAGTTACAAGACCGTCGAAGAAGCGACGCGCATTGCAACAACAGTGAAAAATATTCACCTACAGGCGAAGTTTGAACTCAGAAAATGGGTGTCGAACAGCACAGAGTTAATAGAAAACATAGATCCGACACAGATCCGAACTGAAATTGTCAGTATCGGAAATACAGATGACACAGAGAAGATACTCGGCCTGATATGGAGACCGAGTGAAGATACGTTGGGCTTCAACCTGACGCTTGCACGCCTACCAAAAGGCATATTAGAAAAAGAGGCGCCCACTAAAAGAGAGGCGCTCAAGATAGTGATGTCACTGTACGACCCGCTCGGACTCGCTTCACCAGTAACCATTCGAGCCAAGCAAATACTGCAAGAGGCATGGAGGCGAGGAGTCGATTGGGATCAGTCGCTAGACCAAGACTTAGCGACTCAATGGAAAAGTTGGATACAGCATTTACTACAGCTCGGAGAAGTCAGCATACCAAGATGCTACCCGGGGTACAGCGAAGCTATAGAGACACAGGTTCATGTGTTTACCGACGCGAGCGAGATGGCGTACGCGACGGCAGTGTACTGGCGAACCACAGCAACAGATGGTCAGCAGCGAGTCAGCCTCGTCATGGCAAAGGCGAAGGTAGCTCCACTAAAGCTGCAGTCAATACCGCGCCTCGAGCTGCAGGCAGCGGTGATGGGAACCCGCGTAGCCGCAGCTGTTATACGTGAGCACGACATCAAGCCCGCATCGGTGACGTATTGGTCAGACAGTAAGACCATACTGACGTGGATAAGAAGAGGAGCGCGAGTATACAAGCCTTTCGTAGCTCATCGCATAGCTGCTATAGAAGAGAATAGCAGAATCGAAGAATGGCGATGGGTACCTACGAAAATGAATATCGCCGACATAGCTACTCGTGACGTACCACGCCACTTTAACTCACAACATGAGTGGTATCGTGGTCCCGACTTCCTGTACGGAGAACCGTCGTCATGGCCGTCAGAGAGCCCTCCAATCACAGAGGAGACAGGGGAAGAGAGAACGCTCACCGCCGTCGAAGAAGCCGATAACCGAAAGCTTACAGAAGCCATACCGGATCCAGCAAGGTTCTCTAGGTGGGAACGACTACTCCGTGCGACGGCAAGCGTTCTACGCTTCATATCTTTATGTAGAGCAACGAAAGAGAAAACGTTCTACAAAAGAACCAGGAGGAACGCTGAACAGGATCCTGACTGGCGTAAACAGAAGAAAACGGCGCCCCCTCCCCCGAAGCGAGCAGTGAAAACGACTGATTCTCAAGAAAAGAAACAGATCATAGAAGCAGAGTTTCTCCACGAAGCCGAGAAGCTACTGGTGCAGGCCGTGCAGCAGCAATCGTTCGCACTAGAAATCGCTAGACTGCGAGAACAGAAGACGTTGGACAAGGACAGTCGACTGCGGCCGCTACAAATAGAAGTCACAGATGGCGTTATACGACTGAGAAGCCGTATAGCCGCTACCGAAGAAATAGCAGACGATGTGAAGCGTCCGCCGATACTACACGGCGACCATCACATCACCCAGTTATACATAGACTGGACACACCGTAGCCTGCAGCATAGTGGGACAGAGCTCACTATCAACGAGGTCCGACAGCACTATTGGGTCGTAAAGATGCGACCAACCGCAAAGAAGGTGCTGTCACGATGTCTGCAATGTCGCATTCGCAAGGCGCAACCAACCGTGCCTGCGACCGGCGACCATCCGAGGACGCGCCTGGCACATCACCAGCGGCCGTTCACATACACCGGGCTAGACTATTTCGGCCCACTGTCCGTAACCGTCGGACGACAGCGTCAGAAGAGGTACGTAGCCCTATTCACGTGCCTCACCACCAGAGCCGTCCACCTCGAGATCGCCGCCAGCCTCAGCGCAGACGCCGCCATACTGGCGCTGCGCCGCTTCGCTGCTCGTCGGGGCTGCCCCGCCGAGATACACTCCGATAACGGTACCAACATGCACGGTGCCGACAAGGAGCTCCGAGAGGCCTTCCGAGAGGAGGCCAGTCGCCGAGGCGTCGTGTGGCGCTTCATAACGCCATCAGCGCCATTCATGGGAGGCGCCTGGGAGCGCCTTGTTCGCTGCGTGAAGTCCGCGCTGTGCACTGTGCTCCTCGAAAAACATCCGCACGAAGAGGTGTTGTCCACACTGTTGTGTGAGGCAGAGTACACTGTAAACAGCCGGCCACTAACACATGTGTCTGTAGACAGCGAAGACGACGAGTCGATCACACCGAACCACTTCCTACTCGGTGGATCGGCGAGACTACCATCACCCGGCGTGTTCACCGAGCGAGACGTGGACAGCAAGAGACTCTGGCGACGATCCCAGATACTCGCTGATATGTTCTGGCGTCGCTGGGTCAGGGAGTACCTGCCGGAGCTTCAAAACCGGCGGGAGCCGCGCACCCGCGGGCCCGAACTGCAGGTGGGCGACCCCATACTCATCGCAGACGGCCAGCTGCCTCGCAATACGTGGCCGCGAGGCCGTATAGTTGCCCTGTTTCCCGGGGCCGATGGAGAAGTCCGGACCGCTGAGGTGCGCACTGCCGGCGGCACCTTGAAGCGTCCGGTGAAGAAACTCGTCCCACTACCCAAATAGCCATGGTGACGAGCGCCGAGGCGGCGAGCGCCCTGGTGGCGAGCGCCGACGCGGCGAGCGCTCGGGTGGCGAGCGCCCGGGTGGCAAGCGCCGTGGCGGCGACCGCCCTGGCGGCGAGCGCCGCAGCGGTGGAGCAACAGCAGAGCGTCGTGGCGGTGAGCGCCCCGGCGACAAGAGCCGAGGCAGCGAGCATCGCAGCGGCGGGCGGCGTGACAACAGGCGTCGCGGTGGCGAGCGCCGCGACTCCGGTCGCCGCTCACCGGTGCTATGCAGCGCCGCACCGACATCGCTACGAGTCGTCACTGCACTGCACGGCGGGAGAGATGTTCGCGACGATGCGTCACTACATAGTGTTTTAGTTTGTTTTTGACATTAACTTAAATTCATAGTGATAAGTGTTCGCGACGATGCGTCACTACATAGTGTTTTAGTTTGTTTTTGACATTAACTTAAATTCATAGTGATAAGAGTGATAGTTAAACCAATAACAGTGGTGAATAAGTGCCTAGTATAGAAAAAACCGTAAGTACCACCTCTGCAAACCTCATTTGAGTGGGCTATATAGCCGTGATTATAGTTTTATAGTGCGTCCAGGTAACCTAGTACCGAGACCTAGCCCTGGACCTAACTTTTAATATCGTAAATTTAATATAAAGCCCACTTAATTGAGTTTGTATGTCGTGTTGCTTTAGTTAAGCGATATTTAAGATTTATGTTTTTTGTTAACCCTCTTTCAGGGCGCGTCACGCCCTGAATACTATAGATGTAAGGTTTTAAATATCAGATTGTTGTAGGTCTATAGACCAGCCTGAGATATCTATAATTAGATTTCGCATAGCTTCACTAGTTTTCGAGAAAAACAACTTACAAAATAAAGTTTAGTAACATTTTTCAGATTTTTTCGGTTTTTCTCGAAATATTCTTTCAGTATAGAAAGATATAGTAAATATGGATATCTCAGGAGATGGGGAATTTTGTGGGGAATTCAGGGATATGTAACATGCCATATGTACTTTAATAAATTAACGTGTTATATGCTTATTTCCGACAAAACTATAATAGAACTTAGAACAAATAAAACTTTAAAACAGGAAGTAATTAGCGGTCCTCGTTACGGTAAAGATTCATAGTACGATAGTAAACATGTAATTTCGAGTAATTTGTAGTCATCGGCAAGATTCTTATTTAAATCTTTAATTAACTTAAATATATAGATATAGTCAAAGTAGTGTTCCGAAATTGCTTCCTGAAGAATTATAAAAAACTTGTGTTATTAATCAGGTAAAGTAACCCCTTCAGTAAATAGTCAAAAAACACCCCCTTTCCTAGACGAATGTCTGGAAACTGTTTCTTAGGGGGCAGAATGTCAAAAACGTTGGTATGGTAACATGAAGAACGGAAGAAGGTAGCCACCCTGAAGATATCTGGAATCTATCGGTGCAGGACGTCAGCGCCGCGTGGACTGGGAGATTTACACCCTCCCTACACACCCTTCGCATCCATGCGATCACGCCCGTCCGGCACACATTCGACCCGGCTGTCATTCGTGGATCTTTGACAATCGTTACGGGTCATCAGAAGCTTGAAAGTCTGACAACCAGTCTTACCAAGGGGTATCATGTTACCCCGTCACTAGGCTGTGGAGGTCAGATAGGCAGTCGCTCCGTATAAAATATAGTGTGCAGCTGCATCCGGTTTGCCTGGAAGCTGACCCCAGCATAGTTGGGAAAAGGCTAGGCAGATGATGTTCCATGATGATGTATGCCATGTGTTGCAAGCGGTTTTCAAGAATCATCAAGAATCGTCTCGCTCGCAGGTTTGACGATCTCCAGCCTTACGCACATTTTTTTCTTTTTTTTAAACAACGTTGCGGATGCGTTTACAAACGCAAATGGCAACGCGAACGCGAATGGCAAATCGTCGTTTGATTATTAAATAATTGAGAATAAATTATTTAAACGTTCTAGTTCGTTTTATTAACAAGTAATAATTAAGCTTATTTTTCTAAAACTTTTTTGCCTTTTAATTTTATTTTTACTTTTTAGTATTTACGATGCGGGATTTACTACGGTGTAGTTCAAAACAGCGTTTTTCCGTTATGTAGCTCGTAATCATTCGTAGAACTCACACATTATATGTGTTATTTTGAGCACTTAAAGTGTTATGTATCTTTGGCCACCTTCCAGCTCCAGCATCAGACCCTGGTTACCATATAGGATCAAAGTACTCGTCAATACGAATCAAACGAGCCCAAATTGGATGTGGTTGTGTCGTTTTATTGCGCAGTTCCTATGGCCACTTTTCAGCTCCAGCATCAGACCCTGGTTGCAATATAGGATCAAAGTACTCATCAATACGAATCAAACGAGCCCAAACTCGATGGGGTTGTGTCGTTTTATTGCGGAGTTCCTATGGCCACCTTCCAGCTCCAGCATCAGATAGAATCCATAATACTGCATTATCATGCGATATACATATGCATGCAAAATTTCAGCTCAATCGGAAACAGAGAAGTAGGTCAAATTTAACTTGCAAAATTTCATTACAGACACTTGTACAGTTGAAACTAAATAAAAGCTTGTAAAAAAATTACTCAAACTAGCTGTGACCGAATGTTTCTATAAAACGAAATATTCCTGTCTCCAAAATTGTATAATCGCCCACATGTTTCTGGATACAATAAAATTGACCTCTACAGCGCCTGTATGAGGCACGTAAGATATGAGAAAGGTTTTAATATTGGATAATACGACTAATTAAAAAGTAACAATTTAGTTTTTTATAATAATACGGTTTAAGTTGAAAGGTTGAAACTTCTTTCGGCCCATAACAGTATTTTTTACACAAATAACAAGTTCAAGAACATACATACATAACAAGAACAATCAAAGGCAGTAAACGTAGGTACGTTCGGCTTACGCGGCACTATGTATGTGTGCCGTATGATTATGAAATGAAACATGCGCGAGCGCGAGTCTTATCGTATTCGTATCTTTCCGATCGTCGTAATAACATGCGTTGTTGCCGCTCCGCTTAGAAGAGCCGAACGCAATGCGCGAGGCGCTTGGTTCGGTTTGGTAACGTCGCAGAAAATGTTGGTTCTTGTTAGATTTGAGCGAAGTAACAATATTGGTAAAGCTAATTAAATACCGGTAAATCCTATGATTTAACGGTAATTTTAACGTTAAATAGCTAACGGAACGGAACGAAATGTTTTGGTAGTTTTACCGGTATTTTATTGGTAACGGTAACCGTCCCTGGCTGAAAGTCACCCAAGAGGCAATGGAAAGGATTGTGCTTAGAGTTTTTCTGCGTGATCGAATCGGAAATGAAGAGATCCACAGGGAAACCAAAGTTACTGACAAATCCCGAAAAATAGCGAAACTTAAGTGGAAGTGGGCACATTGGTCGCAGAACAGATGGCTGATGATGCTGAAAGGTTCTGGAGTGGCGACCTCGTACCCGAAGACGGAGTGTTGGAAGGCCTCCCACAAGGTGGCCCGATGACCTTGTGGAGACCGCAGGGCTCCGTGGATAAGACAGGCACAGGGGAGACCTTTATCCAGCAGAGGACGTTATTCGGCTCATATCATAATGATGATAAATGACAGCAACATTAAGCAGTACTTTTCATATTGCCCTGTACGTTGTCGCCGACGATGTCACCAATATCGAAAACATGTCAACATTGTTTTTTCTTTATTATTTCACTTTATGGCATTGTTTAAACAGGATAGATTATTAAGACGGGGTAGTTAGTTATAAGGCAGGTGTACATCTACTTATGGGAAAGGTATTTTTATGAATTTCTGGTTATTCTACTACTCTTACCTCAGTTGGTAGTTCAATCCTTATACGAAACTCCATCGATTGGCATCATAAAAATAAAACAAGAGGATTGGTATTTATTCTTCCTAACTGTACCTATCATTGTTCCTGGTTGATGGCAAAAGGCGAGGACAGACATCGGAGAGGGCAACCTCTATACTATAGGACTTAAACGTAACTGTCGAAATGTATTAAATGTACACTTCAGCCTAACCCTTTGGGTATTTCAGGCGTGATATTTTTCTCACGGTCAACTAGCCTGTTCTACATCTCTGTTTGTTAATTGTTCTGAAGAATTTCATTCAGTTTCACCAGCCACTGTTTTAATGAATGATGAAATTTTACGCTCATTGTCCAGACATATCGTGCAACAAGAAGTTGCTTTGTTGTAGTTTACAATGTTTAAACAACATATTTCACACATAATATGGCCGGTTTGTAATGTCCCTAATATACGGGTACTAGTTTTTTTTATCTATTGTAGAAACCGACAGTAAGTGACAGATAAGTGACATGATCGACGCTGATAAATTGTGATCGCTATGAGTGATTGTAATGAGGCTTTTATTTTGATTAGGTGCACCTGATGAAACTCAAATGTCTACACAGGCATGAAATTTGTAATACAGTTTACATAATACACAAGACATATAATTTTTCTTGCAATTGGACAATTTAAGTATATAAACTTGAAGCCAATATAGTCAAAATATCAATGTTGTTACGTTGCAACAACATTGATAAACAAAAATTTCAAGTATGTACAAATAATAAATTAAACAGTATAAACTAGTATTTTTTGAGATTATACAACGGGGCTGCTCTTAATATTGATTCTTAAAAAAGTGTGCAAATAATCTAAAGCAGTGAATATGAATGTAAGTAATTATAATTAATATTATAATTGTGAAAGTTTGATGTTAAAATGTTTGAATGTTTGTTACTCAATCACGCAAAAACGGCTGAACGGATTTGGACGAAATTTGGCACACGGATAGTATACAACCTAGATTAACATATAGGATACTTTTTATACCGGTGGTACGTTCCCGTGGGATAATTTACGACCTTCACGCGGGCAAAGCCACTGGCAAAAGCTAGTTTTGAAACACGATTTATTGATTTGTTTGTCCATTTACACAATTAGTGTAATAATATAACTACAATGTTTCTCCACTATGAAAACACCAGCGCTGGCGCCATATTGTGACGTCATACATGCTTTTCTAACACTTGCACGCGTTAAAATAAACAATAACTATATGAAAATAACATAACGATAATAAATAACGAATAATAAATGAAAATAAATAACGATGTTTTACAATTCTTTTATTACCTACCTAAGCAAAGTTAGGTTAAATTAGCAAGAAAAACGATTCTTTGTTGGCTCATAACTTTTTAATAGCTTTTTATTTTAGTGTTTTATTTCCGTACAGACAATACTAATAATGAGACAAAACCAGACCATGTTTAATTTTTAATGTACATTATCGAACAGTGTAGTAATACACTGACGTTTGTATGGAAAAAATATCGACAAGATTCACCTTAACTTCAACTGATAATCCAATGAAAATAAGGAAAAAAAAATGTTATTATCATTTAACAGTCTACTAAATATTAAATATGAATATTGCTGTTACATTTACATACAGGGTGGGGACGACATTACAACATTAAATTAAACTTTGGATCTAATATCTACTAATGAGTAATTATAATGAATTATCAACCTAGTCTACAAACAGAAATTCAACCATATACAGTTAGTCACCAGCTTGTCGGTTCTTTGGCAAAACCCATAGTCGATTCATAACTACTATTCAGATATTTATGTTTTTTTTTTTTTTAGCTTTATGGTTTAAAATGACTGATATTAGTATTGCCAGTGTTTATATTCAGTATCGTATTGTCGTCTCCACATTATATACATGATGATGGCCACGAAATACCTACGATGTTTACATATAAGTCTGTCCATTTAATAACCTTTTCAATCAGACATTTTAGACCAGAATTCAAAAACAGATTTGAAACAAAAACTATACCACAGGTTCGTTTTCTTATGAAAACGTAACTGTGGATATCATTTATTTTTTTTCATCAGAAATTGAGGCGATTTTGAATACACGATTTTGAGTATTATTAAGTCTTAGTTCTTAGTTTAGTTTAAAGAAAACGTTGCCCCACACTAGGAATTTCTCCTGTATTTTGGGTGCGTTTACAAACATTTAAAATCACATACACAAACAGCCAGACCCGGAACAAGTACTTGTAGGTCATACAAATATTTGTTCCGTGCGGGAATCGAACCCGCGACACGCAGCGCAGCAGTCAATCGCTTAATCACTACGCCAAACGTGCCGTCGAATTAAGAGATCCGTAGGAGAACCAAGGCAACCGACATAGCTTGAAGAATTTCCAAACTTAATTAGCAGTGGGCAGGGCCATGGGCGTAGCCAGCCTTGGGCTCAGGGTGGGGCAGCAGTCTAAAATAATATGTAACTAGCAAACTATACCCGCGGTCTTACCCCGGTTAATTTTTTCATACAAAAAGTTTACACCCTATAGCACCCTGTATCTGTATGTATAATTCGAATTTTCAAAACACTTATGCTCACCTACCTACACCACGAAATCTTCCATCCAATTTTTTTTTATTTTGGGTTGGAAAACATCAAATAACTTTTCCCGCTCTGGGTGGAGCAGGAGGGCGTGTCAGACTTTCACTGACTAAAACCCACCCGTGTAGCTCAGTTGCCTGTGTGCCAGGGGCCGCGGTATCTCTTTCGAGCAACCCGCACCCCTAGCAGGCATCGGCCCTTGCGGACCCCACCAGTTGCTGCTGACATCTCTTTGAGGCGCGCGTGGAACACAACGCGCCGTCGACCCGGGCTTGGTCCTTACCGCACAGCGAGCTACCCATTACTCGCCGTCCGCAAGCTCGCGCCTACGGTGGCCGGGAATCAGCCTCGGATTCCCGACGCCCAGGGCGTCTCCCGCGGCGACTACGGCCGTGAGGGCCTGATGCAGTAATTTTTGTTTTAGTCGCATTTTTTTTGTGACCACTGTCGAGTGTGAACTTTCTTACGGATGTTATGTATTGTAGTTAGTACCTAGATAATTGTTTTTTTTAGGTTTGGTTATGTACCTTACAGGTCAGAGCCAGGGTGGGGCAAGGGCCCCACCCTGCCCCACCGTGGCTACGCCCATGGGCAGGGCACATTGCTTGCAGAACAGATGGCTGACGGGGCCGAAAGGTTCTGCAGTGGCGAACGCGTACCGGAAGACGTAGAGTTGGAAGGCCTCCCACAAGGCGAACCGAAGACTTGTGAAGGCTGCAGGAATTTTCTGGATGCGAGAAGCATAGAACCGTTCGAAGTGGTGGAGCTTGGGGGAGGCCTATGTCCAGCAGTGGACGTCTTTCGGCTGAAATGATGATGATGATGAAATCGAGTTGGTGACTGATTTCCAAAGAATTTTGCCTGAACGGGATTTGATAACACTTTATATCAGCTACTTTTAGAACAGATCATAATTACCCCTTGTGCTTCGTCCTCTTTATATCTAAACAAAAACAACAATATAATTATTTTTAGGTGGTACATTTATCCACTCAATTGTGATACACTTTGATATGTGATCTACCCTCTTATTTATATACGTTACGTAAAGTTAACTGATGTTTAAACGTCAAAAATGTATGGTTTAACAGACGCTAGTCACTACTTTAAGCAACGTTTAGAATAAACAAAGACGATTTTGTTTAAAGAACAAAACCAACCACTAATATCTTTTGCAATATAACAATAATCAAATGAGGTGACTGAATTGCAATGCAACTATGACGTAGCTGACAGACAGAGAAAGTATTATTGGAATTAAATACATTCCCAGGAGCATCCGACCAGTGTATTCTATTTTGATTGGATTAGATTTCACTAGGAGATATACATTCTTGATAGCCTTTGATTCCGATGTTGGATCTGAAAATAAATAAATATTAGGTATGTTAGGAAATGAATACTTAAGCAAAGTGATTACCATCTTAAACTTTCCGTATGTTCATATACAACGGTCATTGTTTGACAGTGTTTTGTTGTTGTATGTTCCATATTATACGTCGGCAACGATTATGTTCTATCTTTTTTATTGTGACGAAAAATAGAAAATGAAAATCTATATTTACGTTAGATAAATTAAACTGAAAGATGTTTTTTTTTTTCAGGAAACCTCATATATCTAAGACTTGCAACAAGCGGTCTGTTATTTTGTACCCCATAACGAAAAATATGAAATGAAAACGAAGTCTGTTGAATCAAAAAAACTTTGGGTACAAATTCAAAATTCAAATTCAAATGTTTATTGCTCAACACAGTACATAATTATACATTTCTAGATGTCAAGTGAGTGAGTGAGTGTCTATAGTCGCTTGCCCATCGTCTCTTGCTTAACAATTAATTTCTCTAGCTATATTTCTGAGATGGTGGTACTAACTCAAACCATGGACACAAAGAGCAAAGTGGTCATTTGGAGATAACTGAAAGGTGATTTTAGTTTCCTGCTCCACTCAAGAATCGGTCCCGGTCTTCTACGCAAAACAAAACTTACCAACACTGTATTATTGTTACTGAGCCATAATACTCGTATTGTTGATAAGGACGACGCAAAGATTGTGTTAGGTATTTGCTTTAATAATATTTCGGAACAGTTTTAAATATTTAAGGTGAAATTGTCACATATTAATAAGTAGCTCCTATCCGCGACTTCGTTGGCGTGGAACTCGTAAGTCACCACAATTTACTAAAATTTCAGCCACGATTATAAAACTTTTCTGTATACTACGTTTGTAGTTTTGGCTACAGTACAGTTGTTCGTGTGAGAAGCAGCTTGTTGATAATATGTTATGTAATTAAAAAAAAAACATTTCTATCATCATCTGCCTAGCCTTTTCCCAACTGTGTTGGGGTTGGCTTCCAGTCTAACCGGATGCAGCTGAATACCAGCATTTTACTTGGAGCGACTGCCTATCTGACCTCCACATAAACTGGGTTATACGATACCTTTTGATAAGACTGCGAGAGGTTCTCAAGACAACGCGTTAATTTTTTATATTTTTATGATGTTCCACATTATAAGCTTCAATAATATATTTCAAAACAAAGAAAATATTCAGTTACTCACAGATCGATAATTTGTTGCTTAATTTCAACAAACCCATTTTTGTTTTTGTGGCGTCGTTAATTAATTTTTGTCCCGCAAGTAGTACAAAATATGTATAACTCAAAGTATATATCAGGCCAAAAGTATTTTGGAAAGCACCAAAATACTTCAATGGTTCCTAAAAAAAGGGCAGTCAGTTGCAAAAACAAAACAGGCATATTTGGAATGCTTAACAAAAGTTGATAATTATTTACTTAAGAACTCAAATATAACATGCATACATAAAATCACGCCATGGGGATTGGCAAAAACTACAGAGCGTCACACTGCCACTGCTACTATCGTTATTCAAACTTTTTGCTTCATTTACGTTCATACACGCACGCTAGGTGCGAATAGGTACTACGCACCTAATCTTTCCGAATAATATAACTAGTAAGTAAGTATAGTCGTTTTAGGACTATTCCGTTTCCTCCCGGTATGCTTTGTAAATTTTTGCTGTTAGTCGCCATTTATTCAACCTTTCAACATGAGCAAACCATCCAAACGTACCCTTTTTAATTTCTGTCACTACATCTTATTTAAAACCGCTACGATGTTTTATCATAGCATTCCTTAATATATAATTCACAGCAATTTTAGATACTCCACACATACTTCGCAAGGAACACATTTTCACAGCAATCCTTCTTTCATGCCTCTTTTGCGACCCCCAACATTCGCTTCCATTAACCTAAGCGTAGACACCAGTCGAGCCTTTTGCAACATCAACTGGTTTGTCACAATCGCTTGTAAGCGAATAGTGCTCTTTATTTCCGTATTTACTTTCTTCTCCACATCTATATAAATCTTTCCATCTCTATGAATATACGCATAAAACTCTCTCGATATTTACATTTGCAAGGAATACTCGAAAAATTGAGTATGATAAAAAAATATAATGCAGTGACGATAGGCCCAGTGAATAGAACATCTGAAAAAAGTGAAATAAAATGTTAGTTATGAAAAAAAAAGTACTAAATTTTTTAAATAGTAGCCGTATATTTAATAATAGCTTATATTTTGGAAGTGAAGATACTGTTTTCCTTTATCAGCTAGAAGAAGAGCTCGGAAAAATAAGGTGGCACATTGGGTTGAGTGAAGTCCGAAGAGAGGGGGAAGACACAATAACCCTTGAATCGGGCCACCTTTTGTATTTTCGAGAGGGAGACCAGGTATTCCAGGGCCGGATCGGGTTCCTGGTAAATAAACCTCGTTGTGATAACGTTATGGAAGTTTCCAGTGTCTCGAACAGGGTAGCGTACGTCATATTAAATCTAACCCAGAGGTATAGCCTCAAGGTTATTAAGGTCTACGCACCAACCTCAGCACACTCTGATGACGATGTGGAAGAAATGTTCGAGGTCATTTCCAAATCCTTGCATTCCACCACTAAGGCCCACTACAATGTTCTCATGGGGGATTTTAATGCTAAAGTGGGAGTACAGATTTGCAGCGAATCGGTAGCAAGATCCTACGAGATGGCAGCAGAAATCATGGGAGCAAATGCTTGTCAACTTCCTTGAGAAGGAGGGGCTTTTCTTGATGAATTCCTTCTATAAGAAACAGTCCCAAAGAAAGTGGACGTGGCGAAGCCCCGTAACTATGACGAAAAATGAGATAGATTTCATCATAACGGATAAAAATCATATTATCAGGGATGTCTCGGTGATCAACAGGTTTAATAAAGGCAGTGATCACAGACTTGTTCGAGGCTCTCTGATTATCAACTTCAAGCTCGAGCGAACGCGTTTGATGAAGTCTAGGCTCCGTCCAAATATGCTCCAAACTATGTTGGGATCCGAAGCCTTGCAGTCAGACCTGGAGCATCGATTTGCTGCCGTGGAACCACAAATGACGTCGACCACGCGCTCGATCAAATGGTGGATATCCTCAGGGAGATACGAGATTTTGTAGAATGCGGCGTACGGGCAAGAAATCCAAACTTTCGCAAGAGACTCTGGAGCTTATAATGGAACGACGTGAAAACCCACCTATCACTTCGTCAGAACAACGGGTGCTCAACAAATATGTACGAACATTGGTACGACGCGACCTCCGACGCTCCAATACACGCTCTATAGAGGAAGCGATTGAGCAAAATTGGGGGTCAAAAGTATTCGTCTAATATCTTGGGAGGAGCCACCTGACGAAGTTAACCAAAGCAAGTGGGGATATCGTCGTTTCGAAGCCGGAGATCCTTTCGGAAGTCGAAAACTTCTACGGCCACTTGTACGAATCGCATGCATCTCGACCTGATCCTGAAAATGACGATTCTAGAGCCACCTTAACCCTGATTTCACAAAAAGCCTGCCCGAAGTCAGCCAAGACGAAATCGAAGCGGCTCTTAAACAGCTTAAAAATGGAAAAGCCCCAGGTAAGGAAGGACGGGATTACAACCGAGCTCCAGAAAGCGGGAGGAAGACCTGTACTAAGAGAGCTTCGGGAGCTCTTCAAATCTGCCCTGTTTTCTGGGAGAACTCCAGAAGCGTGGTGGAGGAGCGTGGTCGTTCTCTTCTTCAAAAAAGATGTTAAGTCCCTTTTGAAGAATTGCAGACCCATTTTGCTCCTAAGCCACGTATATAAGCTGTTTTCAAGAGTCGTCTCGAATCGTCTTGCGCGAAGACTCGACGAGTTTCAGCAACTGGATCAGGCAGGGTTTCATGTAAGATTATACAGAAGTCCGAAGAGTATAATCTGCCCCTGTGTCTTGCATTTGTGGACTATGAGAAGGCTTTTCACTCTATCGAGACCTGGTATGTTTTGGAGTCTCTGCAGCGATGCCAAGCCGACTGGCGATATATCCAAGTGCTGAAATGTCTGTATGAAAACGCGTCAATGACCGTCTCAACTCAGGATCAGCAAACTGAACACATCTCTTTGCGTCGAGGGGTGAGACAAGGGGACGAAATTTCCCCAAAATTATTCTCAAACGCATTAGAGGATGTGTTTAAGACGCTGAACTGGGAAGGACGCGGCAATAACATCAACAGCGAGTACATCTCACACTTGAGATTTGC
The DNA here is from genome assembly GCA_947359405.1 of Antitype chi. Classification (NCBI taxonomy): domain Eukaryota; kingdom Metazoa; phylum Arthropoda; class Insecta; order Lepidoptera; family Noctuidae; genus Antitype; species Antitype chi. Next base: position 5,022,173 of record OX375812.1, read on the forward strand.
AGATGACATCGTCATACTGACTGAATCGCTGCATGATTTGCAGCAGATGCTGAACGGCCTAGTTGATTCTTCTGTACGCATTGGTCTCCGGATGAACTTGGACAAAACCCAGGTTATGTTCAACGAACTCTTTTCTGAACCTTTTTAAAGAATCGACATAGGGATCAGCTCAATTCAAATATTTGTACTTTATTATAATCAAAAAAGCAGTGAGTGAACTTCACTTAGAAATTTACCTGAACACTGAAACATGCCGATAGTTCCTTGCTGCAACTTACTAATATCATATAGTTTGTTGCCCACTCTTCCATTCGTTCTTTTGTAAGATGATTATTCACTTGGGAGGACCCAACACAAAACTCCTTTTCTTGGTCATCATAATATTCTTGCAAATCTGATACACAATCGTTCAAACGTTTCAATATACAGTGGATCATACTTATGTAAATGTAAAATATAACATGTTCTGCAGAAAAACGGAGTTCAGCTAATATTTGAACTGTTAACATTACAACTGAGCTTGGAGTAGGAGGCTTGTTTAGAACCAGACTTTCATAAAAAATGCTTAAAGCCATAAAACATGCTTCAAAAAAGCACAATACTGCTGTTGTTGTAAGGAAACAGTTCTTCAATCTTCTTGTTGGCTCTGTATTTAAGCATTGGTGCAAAGTTACTATATTATTTTTGAAAATTAAGTAAGACCGTGTAGTTTGAATAGCACATATCGATATAGTGCAAGTACTCAAAAAAACCATGAAATGGTAATAATACTGGAAAATACAATTTATTACTTTATTATTGGAATTTACGTCTGAAGTCACTTCATAAGTGTTATATAAAAAATATACTAAAGATATCAGTATCTCTAAAACGACGCGCATAATTCTAATTTTACGATAGTTCATTTCTGAACTGTAATTTCTGTAAACACCCATTATATTTTCTGCTTTTACTAACATATCTAACGTTGTGTGTCTCATTTTGATTTTCACGTTCGAACCCTGAGCAGACTTTGCTGTGAGTGGGTTGATTTTTCAATCCACAATATAATTTTATAAATTTTTAAGTAATTGAATTACCAAAATAAAACAATATTGGTTAGTTAATCTTCTTAGAAAATTGATTAAATATCTTGTATCGCAGCCATTTGATTGATTTTTGGAGTTCAACAGTAATCTAAGACCATCAACTTCGACAGTAAATTAATGATGAGTGCCCAACTTCTTTTTTTATATCCCATAACTCTAGGGTTATATTATTCTATAAGTAAAAATAATACAAAAAGTCCGAGTATAATTATGTGGTCCAAAAATGTATAGTTTTGAAGATATCATCAATCATAATTAATTTAGGTCAAAAATTGTCACCCGTATGAAGTACGAATCTTTACTTTGCGTTGTTGCCAAATTCCGCAGTAGTGAGGTAAAGAGACTAGACTCTCGATGTGTGTATGTATCTTAGTTTCATTGATAAATACGAGTAATTATTTTCATTGAAACCAATCATTCATATTTAAAGCTACGAAAATGCGACGTTGTCATATTTCACGTAAGGGTGTTTTATAATAATAATCGTGACTTTGTCGAATTATTTTGTATGAAAAATTAAAACATTACAACTTATTGCATGGGACTGAAACATAACTGGCGAAATGTGGGTGTACTACAGTTACTTTTTTTGTTAAGAATGACATCTCGCAGTTCAACCTATGAGGCTATCGTCTGCTCAACCGAGCTTGCCTGTGATAATCATAATAAATTGAGATTACCACCCAGGGCTTAAAAAAACTTAAAACTATAGCGACTGCTCGCTAAGGGCACCCCCTGTGGGGTACGGAACTCGGCTTAGGGCATCGCTGGTAGAGGGCTGCAAGGAAAAAACTGAATTGGGTTGATTATTATTAGGGGACGTACTTAATACTACAGGTTCAGCGGCGCGGACTGGTACGAGCAAAGAACGGGACGGACATTGAACGGGACATGGAGACGGGCCCCGGCGGCGAGGACGGAAGGACGGCGGTTTGCGACGGTGTACCCTGAGGATGCTAGTGAGCTTAATACTCTCCTGGAGGAGAGTTGTAGCGTCGCCGCCGTCGGGAATGGTAAGAGTATGCCTCGATCGGCGAATCTTCCTAATACGGGAGGGAGTGTAGAGGGTGACTGCCGCGATCAGGGGATTGGGATGCTTCACAGCTGAGTCAAAGAGACGTTTGGATAGGCGTTTCATGCACTGCTGGACAGTAGGTATTCAGATATCCAGATAGAGATTCTCGTTTCGGACATAGAAGGGGGCTCCCGTGACCTTTCTAAGGAAACGGTTCTGGAGCGTCTGCATCTTATGGATGTAATGGGGCATAGCGTGTGCGAAGACGACACACGCATAAGTCATGATAGCCATATGACCGCGGTGTAGATACGCAATTTGCACCTAAAGGACAAGGGATTTCGCACCTAAAAAAGAAAACCTTATAATGTTCCCAATTTCCCATAACTGACATAGAACTACAACGCGTAAAATTCAGAATAGGGAGCAGTAAAAAATTAAACAACTATTTACTAAAATAATCCGTTAAATAAAACGTTAGCCATCACTCGTCATTTTTCTTGTCTAAGTGGATGGTTTTACTGTTGAACTTACAAAGTCAATCAAATGGCTGCGATTCAGGATAATTAATCAATTTTCTAAGGAGATTAACCAAACAATATCGTTTTTATTTGGTAATTCAATTACTTAATAATAAATAAAAATTATAATTTGGACTGAAAAATTAACCCACTCACGGCAAAGTCAGCTCAGGCTTCTAACGTAACTACTTGCGACGTCAAAATGAGATACACAACGTTGGATGTGTTAATAAAAGCAGAAAATATAATGGGTGTTTACAGAAATTACAGTTTGCAAATAAATAATCGTACAACTCGAATTATACGTATCGTTTTAGAGTTATTGATTTATTCAGTAATTTTGTTATATAGCACTTATGAAGTGGCTTCAGATGCACATTCTGAGCACAATTTAACATATTCTATTTTCAAGTATTATTATCATTTCGTGACTTTTTTGAGTACTTGCACTATAATGACATGTGCTCTTCAAACTACACGATCTTACACAATTTTCAAAAATAATATAGTAGCCGTGCACCAATGCTTAAATACAGAACTCACTAACAAATATACAAGAAAATGGAAGAACTGTTTCTTTACCACAACAGCAATATTGTGGTTTGCTGGAGCATGTTTTATAGCTTTTTGGATTTTTAATGTATATTTGGTTCGTGTCAAGCCTCCTACTCCGAGCTCAGTTGTAATGTTAACAGTTGAAATATTAGCTGAACTACGTTTTTCTACAGAACATGTTATATTTTACATTTACATAAGTATGATCCAATGTGTATTGAAACGTTTAAACGATTGTGTATCGGATTTGTAAAAATATTATGATGACCAAGAAAAGGAGTTTTGTGTTGGGAGGAGGGAAACAAATGCTCATTTTACAGAAGAAAGAATGGAAGTTTGGGCAACAAACTATATGTTATTAGTAAGTTGCAGTAAGGAACTATCGGCATGTTTCGGTTTTCAGGTAAATGTCTAAGTAAAGTTCACTCACTGCTTTCTTGATTATAATAACGTACCTATTATAATAACGTAGGTACGAATGTTTAAAATTGAGAAATGAAATTGAGCTGTTCTTTCTTTATTCTATTAATTCTTTAAAAAGGTGCAAAGAAAAGTAACTATCGAAATTAAATTATATTATAATATTATTAATCGGAGACGGTATTGACCTAGATGTACGAAAAAACTGCATACCGATGGATTGCTTAGAACGAGTAAAATAACCCTACCCAAGTAAGGAAAGAAAGAATATTACTGCTTGCTCTGTTGATCGCTTATGTGAGGTAGCATGTGCATAGGTTGAGGGCCATACTTTCTTATCTGTTTATATACCACCAGCCTGGAACTTGTCATCATTTTTGATAATTATGGAAGAAATATTTGGTGAAGATTTTTAAGATAATAAATTAGTTTTTGTGTGTGTTGACCTAAATATTGATCTGTTAGTTAATTCACCAGAAAAAAGTAAGCTTATCTCATTAAATCATTCAATTTAGAATTTATATTTATTGAAAGAAGAAATAAAATATTTTGATTTTTGTTTTTTTTTTCAAGTCGCATACTCCAAATCCTGGGGTAACGGAGCTATAGGCTGACAAATTATGTGTGATAAACCATTAACTACTAAGGATTTTTTTAACAGTTGTATCAAAATCAGTCAAACTATCGAATATACAGACACATAGAAGGCGATGAAACGACTGTGGAAACGACGATGACACTATAGAAGCTATCGATTGTAAGCACACTAAAAATGATCTATTTATTCACGTCTCCCTTCTCGTTAATTATGTTATAATTATATTAATGTAACTAGGTATTTAAAATAAATAAATAAAGTGTATGTCATCAGTGTGTCAGTACAGTCGACAGCATTACTGATTTTGGTACTAGAGTTACGAAAATCTTTATTCGATAATGATTTTTCATGCATACTTTGTCTATAGTTCTGATACCCCATGAGTTTGGAGTCTGCGACTTAGGTAGGATTGTTTTGCTCGTTATAAGCAATACATACATACACTTAGTTCGCACCGATTTATGGGTTTTTGATTCATACATTTTGGACATTCTCCTTTAAACAAATTATTTTTGTTACTACCTGAAATTTTGTTTCACTTGTTTCAGATGTTATATTCACTGGGCCTATCGTCACTGCATTGTATTTCTTCATCATTCACATTTTTTCGAGTATTCCTTGCAAATGTAAATATTGACAGAGTTTTATGCGTATTTTCATAGAGATGGAAAGGTTTATAAAGGTGAAGGAAATGCTGAAATAAAGAGCACTATTCGCTTACATGCGAATGTGACCAACCTGTTGATGTTGAAAAAGGCTCGATTGGTGCCTATGCTTTGGTATGGAAGTCAATGGTCGCAAATGATGGATGAAAAAAGGATTGCTGTGGAAATGTGTTTCTTGTGAAGTATACGTGGAGATCTAATATTACTGTGAATTATAGATTATGGAATGCTGTTATGAGACATCGTAGCGGTTAAGAAGATAAATAAGATGTGGTGACACAAATTGTAAAGAGTATGTTTAAATGTTTTGCTCATGTTGAAAGGATGAATGAAAGGCAACTAATAGCAGAATGGGGAATGCTTACAGAATGCCTGAAATGGACAGAAACTACTAACAGTCCTTAGTTATATTTAGAATCAATTACTTTTAATGAAATAATTCTCAAGTTTGTACCTATACGATGGTAAAAATATAACGATCGTTAAATGTTTAACTTGATATCCGTCTAATTAATTTTTATTTTGTATTTGAGTTCATTGTTTATTTGACATGAGTAATCGATACAGCCTTACAGAAATCTTCTAATAATCCTTAACGAACTATTTTATAGAATGATTGCACAGTTATAATTAATTTAATATAATTCGTCCCATTTATACCATAAAATAATATATGCATGTCAATATTCATTAAAATCGAATTATGTTCAAAATAGAAAACCTATCGTAGGCTGTACAATGATCAAATATATCAAGCCTAGCCAGAAGGCTAAGTTCGGAAGACAATGCACTGACATAGGTACAGCTCCGTTAATCTATTTTAGTTATTTTAATTGCGTTATGTCCTATGGCAATCTGCTCTGGAGAAAAGCCGCTGATATTTAAAATATATTTTCTTCAAGAACGAGCTGTTCGAGCTATTTGCTACTAGGTGCTAGAGTTTCCCTAAAATATTTATTAAAAGATACTGGTATTCACACGGTGACATCTCAATTCACCTTCGCTAACATCTTAAACATATATTAGGCAAATTATACACTCATACACTAAAACAGTGATATTCATAATACTAATACTAAAAATAAGGACAAACTACGTGCTCCCTTTCACCGGCTTCACAAGGTTTATAACTTATTTGTTGGGCTTGGTATAACCTTTTTTAACAAGTTGCCCTCTTCTTTGCTAGATTTACCTTATAATGCATTTAAAGCCAAAGTAAAATCCATCCTTTGTTCTAAGGCATATTATATATTAGGCAATTACTATGTTTTGTTGGTAGGTATATTGGCGTGTGCTAGCTGACATAATTATGACAATTATTAATGTTATTTTATGTTTTGTATTTAGTAACGTTAATTACTTACTTATTTATTGTATAGAATCAAGTTCTTCTAACTTAACAGGCAGCTGTGCTGTTGGGGACTTTGTTGCGCCACTTCTTCTTCCCAGTTAAAGCACTAGGAAGTAAGCAGGCATTTTAGGGGACGTCTTTTGTAATTTTGATGTTCAAAATGTGCTGACTAAATGCTATTTTGTTTCTTAACCTTATTTATTTAATTTTATTTAAAAAAAACTGGCTTCTGCTACCATCCATTACAATTTCAATAATTATCAGAAACCTAGGTTTTTGATAATTATTGAAATTGTAATGGATTCCCTAGGATTTGTAGTGCAATTTAGCGTATATTTCATTTTTGTTCATTTCAAACATTTCCTTTTACAAAGCATATGTAAGTGGAAATACCGAGAGGAAACGCCATAGTCCTAAAACGACATAATGTACTTACTAACTGTTTATATTCTTCAGAAAGATCAGATGCGTAGTACCCATGTACTCCTGCATTGCTATTCTGTAACCATCTCACCACGTGAAGTGAGCGTAGGGTGACCTGTCATTGTCATTCCACCTGATGCTTGGTCAATCCCTAGCATCAATGGGATTACACTGACAGCTCACTTCACGCGGTGAGATGGTTACAGAATCGACACGCTGTATTCGACACGGCACCCTGTTTGCGTGTATGTGCGTAAATGAAGCAAAAAGTGTGAGTGACGATAGTAGCAGTGTGGCCATGGGACAAAGGCGTGAATTTATGTATGTATGTTATGTTTGTGTTCTTGTTTTTCTTTTTTTTTTCTTTGGGTACGATATCATCAAATAACTTCTCCCGCTCTGGGTGGAGCCGGAGGGCGTGTCAGACTTTTGCTGACTAAAACCCACCCGTGTTCCCTCAGTTGCCTGTGTGCCAGGGGCCGCGGTATCTCTTTCGAACAACCCGCACTCCTGGCAGGCATCGGCCCATGCGGACCCCACCAGTTGGTGCTGACATCTATCAACTTTTACTAAACATTCCAAATATCCCTGTTTTGCTTCGCATCTGACATCCGTTTTTTTTTAGGAACCATTTAAGTATTTTGCTGCTTTCCAAAATGTTTTTGCCCTGATATATACTTTGAGTAATACATATTTTGTACTACTTGCGGGACAAAAATTAATTAATGAAGCCGAAAAAACTAAAATGAGTTTGTTGAAATTAAACAACAAGTTATCGATCTGTAAGTAGCTATTAATCATTTTTTTCTTTATGTTTTGAATTATTGTTAAAACAAATGATATAGAACAACATGAACAAATATACGCATCAAATATCTTTATTAGAACTAAAAAGCCAATGCTTATTAGAAAGGCTATCGCTACTGCTTGTATGAATTGCGAATTTCTCCAAAATCCACCTTTATTTTGATTTATAGAAGAAGTTTGTTGCGGGGCTTGTTGCTAAGTAATAACAGCCGCACAGGTCCATCGACCAAGTTAAGCTTACCGCGGCGATTTACCGCGGTTGGTCCGTGGATTGGTGACCATCTTTTCATACGAAGACTCCTCCGTGTCTCGGAAGGCACATTAAGCCGTTGGTCCCGGGTATCCTTTGTGGATCTTTAGCAGTCGTTACGGTTTGGCATAAGCATGAAAGTCTGACAGGCAATCTTACGGGTATCGAATTACCCAGTTACTGTGGTGGTAAGATAGGCAATCGCCCCATGTAAAATACAACAAAGTGGGAAAAGAACTAGGCAGATGATGATAGAAGTGCTTTGTAAAAATTTAAATACATGTTTCCAATATGTGGTTCTATTCTATTCTTATTTAATGGCAATTAAAGCCGATGTCGACTATTCTGCCAATGTCTAAAGTCAATATGTGGTTATTTCATTTAAACTATTATATGTGTTCCGATTTATAATTAAGAAAAAGACGTGCTACATCTTATTGTCGTCTTTATTAAAAACAGTATGTCTAAGTGCAATAATTCAGTGATGGTATGTTTTTGCGTAGAAGACCGGCACCCTAATTGCATAACACACGATCAATCATAATCTGAATCCTTTTGAAACAGATTGCCAATCCATTGCTTCAATGTAACATTTACCAAAAAATGTCAAATCAGTAAACGCAGTCTTCGACGACCCAGCTTACTTGTCCTGCCAAGGACACGTACGAACTATGCTAAAAAGAATATCACCTATGAAGGAGCACAATTTTATAATAATTTACTATCCTACGTAAAAAATGTAAGCTCTTTCAGTGGTTTTAAATCAAATTTATCACATTACATATTGGAAACCAGTCACTAATAATGTTATAGTTAAGTTGCGAATGAAACCGCTGAAGGTGTAACCCAACCAAAATAAACCCAAAATAAATGTTATTACTATTGTATTGTATCAGTGACCGTTACCTAGAATAAGCTTATTACAATATGTTATCTTGTGTTCTCATGTAAGTGGCTCTTTTGTCTTTTTTGAGAATAAAGTATTTAAACCTTATATGTTCAAAAAATTACGTGTCTGCTCAACTACATAAATAACGCAATGAATGTTGTTGAACTGTCAAAGTGGAACAGATTATGATTGATCGTGTGTTACGCAATTAGGATGCTGGTCCAATTCCTGGGTGACGCAGGAAACTGAAATTGCCTTTCAGTTATCTCAAATAACCACTTTTCTCTTTGTGTTTGAGCTAGTACCAACAGGTCAGAAATCTAGCTTGAGAAATTCATTGTTTTGCAAGTTGGCAATTTGCCTTATTAAAGCTATTTTATACAACTGTACAAAAATGACAGTTGTAAATGAACATATGGCCAGTCAAGGATGGGTATTCACTTTGCTTAAGTATTAATTTCCCTGACTTCACTGAAACTACTTACATTATATCTATTTATTTTCAGATCCAACATCGAAATCAAAGGCTATCAAGAATTTATATATCCTAGTAAAAGCTAATCCAATCAAAATAGAATACACTGGTCGAGTACTCCTGGGAATGTATTTAATTCCGATAATACTTTCTCTGTCTGTCAGCTACGTCATAGTTGCATTGCAATTCAGTCACCTGATTTAATTATTGTTAGGTATATTGCAAAAAATATTTGTGTTTGGTTTTGTTCTTCAAACATAATAATTATCATATATCAAAGTAAATCACAATTGAGTGGATTAATGAATCACCCAAAAATATTTATTAGTGTAGTTTTTAACCCCCAACGCAAAAAGAGGGGTGTTATAAGTTTTACCACTATAAATGTGTGTCTGTCTATCTGTCTGTGTGTCTGTTTGTGGCACCATATCTCTTAAACGGGTGAAATGATTTGGGTGCGGTTTTTTATTTGGATAAAACGAAGACGAAGCACAAGGAGTAACTATAATCTGTTCTAAAAGTATCTGATATAAAGTGATAACAAATCCTTCACTTAATCGACTAAGTACTTAATACATTATTCTATGAAATGATTTTAAGGGTGATTTAAATTTGGAATATTGGGTTTAATTAAGTATTCAAAATCGCATCAATTTGTGATGAAAAATTTTCATCCAAATGTTTTGTTATCCATTTCATCCTTCCTTTTCATCAAATATTTTAGGACAGTCTTTTATGTAAACATCGTAGGTATCTCGTGGCTATTATGTGTACACTGTGTGAACACTGGCAATACTAATGTCAGTAATTTCAAACCATCAAGTACCCGTAACAAAAAAAAAAAACATAAATATCTGAATAGTAGTTACGAACTGACTATGGGTTTTGCCAAACAACCGACAAGCTGGCGACTAACTGAATTTATGTATTTGGTTGAATTTCCGTTTGTGGGCTGGGTTAAATAACTAATGAGGAACGACTTACCTACCCAGAATTGGGACACGTTGTATTTACAAAGTTTAATTTAATATTATGTTATCGTATCGTATATCACCGTGTTTGTAAATGTAACAACAGTATTTGATTATATTTATGTTTAGTGGAGTGATAAATGATAAGACACATTTATTTGGTTTGTTTTTCCTTATTTTCATCGGATTATGCATGCAGCTATTAAGCATTAAACATAAAACAGATCTGCCAGGGGTGCGGGTTGTTCGAAAGAGATACCGCGGCCCATGGCACACGGGCAACTGAGGGGGTGGGTTTTAGTCAGTAAAAGTCTGACACGCCCTCCCACTCCACCCAGAGCGGGAGAAGTTATTTGATGATTTCCCACCCAAAAAAAAAAAACAACACAGATGACGAAAAAATATTTTGTGTTTTAGATACACCAGAGAGTATAATTATGTCTTTACTATAACTTTATCCTTTACCTTATCACATAAACGTCATCAATCAAAATTCCTATCAATAATATATGCACAGAAATAATCATTCCAATGATCGGAATAGTTTTCATAAGAAATTTTGTAATGCTAGTCAGCATATAGCCATGCCATTCTGTAACCATCACTGTGAGCCGAGTGAGCGTAGAGTGAGCTGTCTGTGTCATCCCACAGATGCTAGGGATTGACCAAGGATTACATTTACAATCATAATTGAGATTAAATCTTGATTACGATTGTATGCTAATTCTATTGATCATTTTATTACGATTTCAAAGCTAGTGTTTATGTGTGCATCATGCATTACATTACATTATACGCGCACTCGCGCTTCAGACAATATAAGGACTAGTCTAGGAAAAAATAGACCAAAACAACATTGAGTTTCTGACTAAGTTTTTGAGTTGCTATTTTATTTGAAAAACCTCCCAAAATGTAATGCATGATGCACACTTAAAGACTAGCTTTGAAATCGTAATAAAATGATCAATAGAATTATAAGTTTACAACCTATTTATGTACAAATCTTATTTATTATTCATTATGATACAATTTGTTTAGTTTTTTTTCAATCATTGTTCCTCTCAACCTAAGCACTTGCCATCTAATCTCTTCACCACCCTTGGTTGACTGGTAGAGAATACCTAAGGCATTAAGTCCGCCTTTGTACCTTTTCGTGTGCGAGAAGTTTAAATAAATAAATACTGCTTGGTCATCCCTAGCATCAGGTGGAATGACACTGACAGCTCACTCCACGCTCACTTCACCCAGTGAGATGGTTACAGAACAGCATAGCTGCAGTCATAAGTGCTCACTTTATTCCCGAGCAATGAATGAGGGACGAATGAATGCTCTATGTCAAAAAGTTAGTAAATATAATTATGATATCCACTGAAAACATAATGAGTATTCACAGAAATAATAGGTCTCAGATCTTTATCATTTGTCTAAATATATAAAAGGACTGACTGACTGATAAATTAAAGCACAGCCGAAATTACTGTGACAAAGAACATAAAATTTTGCACACGGGTTCCTTTTATAATGTAGGGGAGCATTAAGGGCCTACGTCCCGTTTGGTAGCGTAACACGGTCACTTTATGAACCGTACTGCTCATTAACGGCTTGTCTTGAAGATTTAAAAAATTTATGATTTTGCTATAGATTCATATAGATCATTTTGCCCGAAGTACTTTTTTTGTATGGTTACCTAATACTTTTGCTGTAAAAAAATATTTTCCAACACGCAATATTTTGGCTTCTATTCCATACTCCTACTAAACGGCTTCGTTATTTGGAAAAAAAAATACACTGAAAAATAGATAGTTAAAGGTACCACAGAATCGCCGAAGCACAATTATAAATTAATCAAAGGAATATCCCCATTTTGAGATAAAGGCTCAGAGGTGCCCTGCGCGGGCGCGGGCGGCAGTCGTGCTTTAGCATACAAACGGGAGATAATAAACGGGATAAACGGGATACTATGGGCCTTAAGAACGCGGGCTGTTGGAAAATCGACTTTTAAGAAGGTGAAAAGGGCGGTTTTTATTTGTAATCTTTTCAAGGGGAGCGCACTCCACAGAGAGATGACTGAAAGAAGAAGGATGAGTGAATCAAGTCTGTGCGATAAGTGAGACATTAAAGAAGGCGATTGCTAGATAAACGAAGATTTTTGTTGTGGTTGACACAAAAATATTGAAAGGGGGGTCTAGATAACTAGGGGAGACTCAAGTGGAGGGGGAGTCTAGAAAAGTAAACAAGGTGGTCGACACCCTTTACTCTCTGCGCTGGAGAACGGGCAACCACTTTAGAAGTGACCGTTGCGCACAGACATGGTCATACTTACGCAGATTGAAAACGAATCGAATGTAGTTATTGAGAAGACGGTCAAGTTTGTCGAGGTAATCAGCATTCAGATCACAGTAGCACACATCACCATAATCGATGATAGAGATAATTAAGGACTGCACAAGCATTGTCTTCGTACTCATTGGCTATACATCTTTCAGTCGGTATGTACAGAGCACGCAGCGTTCCAATAACCTTCTGGCTGACCTAGGGTCTTGAATACGCCCGTTCAGGGTACTATCAATGTGCAAGCCTAGGTCCTTCACTTCAGTACTAAATGGAACGATCGTACTATTGAAGAGTACTGGTTACGAGGTTGTTCTATCCACCATACTCAAACTCCGAGAACTACCGATGATGATTAGCTGACACTTGTTAGGGTTTACTGCCACCCCAAATCGATCGGACCAGGCTTTATGACTATTAAGTCCCTTTCCAGTCTGTCGGTAGTTTCAGGTATTTCTTCAACCCTCCCATGATAGTATAATTGCAAATCATCAGCATACAGATGATAAGCACACTGAACTTCGGAAGCTATAAGATAAATAGAATTAGAAAACAGAAGAGGAAAAAAAATACCGCCTTGAGGAATGCCAGTTTCCAAATTACACTAGCTTAATGAAGAATCGCCAACATGATTGGACTGCTGACGTACCTGAAGGTAAGAGGAGAACCATTCTAGAGCCTCGGGAGAGACCATAGCATAGAAAAAAATGGCTAATACGATGTCATGACTGACGGTATTAAAGGCATTTGAGAAATTGAGCAACTTTAGTGCAGTTACTTTTGTATCTTCCAGTCCTGCCTTTATATCACTAGTCACTTACCGCTTAGTAAAATAATATAGGTAAAGGTTATACAAAAAGATAATTTACATTACAAAAAATATTAATTCATTCATTTCTCGTGTAACTAAATTTTGAAAATATTCTGTATCATCATCATAATTATTATAAGTTACACACTCAACTAGGATATAACATTGAATGAAAATAAGGAAAACAAAATTATGCTACATTTCATTTATTATTATTTTTTTGTATTAATCATAATGAGTTTTATCATTTATCACTGTCTCTACTATACATAATTATGAATATTGTTGTTATATGAATAAATGGGGTGGGGACATCAATGTGACAATAAATTAAACCCCGTAGGACATCTAACTAATTACTTACCCAGTTTGCAAATACAAATTCAATCACGCTATTATTAGCAATTCACTGTGGCTAGTCTGTGAATTGGCAAAACCCGTAGTCTGTTTATTACTTCTTTTTAGATATCATATAAAAAATATAATTTTAAGGCACCCACTGGACTGTTAAAAATTACTGCCATAAGTATTGCCAGTGTAAACATTCACTTTCGTATTGTCGTCATATGGAATACATGATGGCCACGAGATACGATGTTGACATAATAGGCACCTCTTAAATATCTGATGAAAACGTATTTTTTTGTTGAATATACTTAATGATTATATTGCCAGTGTAAGCATTCATTATCGTAGTGACGTTCCCACATGATATATAGTTTGATTTAAAAAATTTAGAGTTGAAATCTTCGAATTGTAGATACAGATGAATGTGTTACTTAATTGACTTAGTAAGTAATTTCGTAAGAATTTAGCCTGAACCGGGTTTGATATCCCTTATACATAAAGGTACTTCCAGATACTTTAGAACAGATCATAGTTACTACCTTGTGCTTCGTCTACGTTTTATTGAAGTAAATACTATACAAAATATATTTTTGGGTGATACATTAATCCACTCAATTATGATTCACTCTGATGATAAGTGATATTATTTAAAAAAAAACTGTGGTTGGTTTTGTTCCGTAGAACAAAACCAACCACAGTTTTTTTTTGCTATATTAATATATTTCTATTCTTATTATTGCTCATGTTCATTGAATGCGTTTCACAAGGTAAAAACAAGGATGATAACAAAAGGCTTAGTGCTAAGAGCGTTGTATACCCTGTAAAACAAAAAGCAAAACGTATTTGACAACTGAGATCGGGGTCGAAAGCTTGTTTCGAAGCAGACTTTTTATAAACAATCCTTAATAGTAAAAAACTTGCTAAACTTAAGCATAATACTGCTGTTGTGGTGATGAAAAAGTTCTTTAATTTTCTTGAATATTTCTTTATCGGTTCTTTATCGAAGCATTGGTGCACAAATTCAAAGTTTTTTTTTTTTTTTTGTAAGAACGTGAAGTTTGAATAGCACAAATCATTATAATGAAAGTACTCAAAAAATTCGTTAAATGATAAATTAAAATACGATACGTTAGCTTGTGATAGCTCTGAATCTTGTACTTCTAAAAAAAAACATAAATGTTATATTACCAGATGACAATGATGCCGCAGATGAACTTCCGAAGAGAGGCTCTGATATGAAAGTGCTAGGCCCGTAACCACTTCTCCCCCTGCCTTTCTCACAATTTGGTGCGTGGATTCGCCAAAGGTCAACCGAACTCCATAACAACAGATAATCACGGGCAACAGACTGTAGACAGTCTAAACTGGCTTTACTAATTGTACACCCACGATTAACTAAAAATTTCTCAGCCTGAGTAGAAATAACCTTAGAATAATAATAGGAACAATTACGGGCCATAACCCCCTTAACAAACATCTTTTTAACAAAGGCGCCACAGACAGCCCCGCTTTGCAGGGGCTGACTGGACGCCAAGGAATCAGCCGCCTACGTCATCCTGGAATGCGAGACTGTGGCTTCTCAACGTAAAGAAATCCTCGGAACAGTGAGGTCGCTCCGCGAAGCCTGTCAAGCTCCCAGGAAGCGTCTGTACTTTTGGGCGGAGCCAGGCTATCTCTGTTAGCCAGAATCCCCACAACGGACCGAATGGGAGTCTAACTGTGGAAAAGGGAGTCTCATCATCATCATCATCAACCAAATGACTGTAGAAATCAACATCTCTAAAACGACGCGTATATTTCGAGTTTTACGTTGGTTAATTTGCAAACTATTTTTTTGCTGCTTTTATTAAACCATCCATCCAAATTAAACACACAAGTTTAATTTTGACGTCGAAAGGAATCACGTTCAATTTAAGTTTAAGCTGACTTTGCAGTGAGAGTGGGTTGATTTTTAATACACATAATAACTTCCTTTATTTATGAAAAAGTAATTGAACTACCAGAAACGAAACACTATTTGTAGTTAGTAAAATTAATTAATTATCTTAAATGACAGATATTTGATTGATTTTATCAGTTTAAGAGTAAGAACATCAACAAAATATATAATATAAGTTATGAGTGTTAACGAAAAAAAAGCTTTTTTGTTTTCAGTGTTGTCTGCTGCGTCCGAATTCAGGCTTTGCGTCAGCTCAGACCCAGACAGATTTGCTATACGGAATCCTTTGAATCATATCAGGTAGCTGTTTTTTACTGTCCAAATATTGTCACAAAAATACTTATATATATACTATAATGAAGCTTGTTATGTGATCAAGGCGCTTAAGTTAAATAGTGTTTCGTGAAAGATATATATTTTATCAGATGAGTTCAATTCTGGTGTATGTTAATCGAAAAATATTCTCTATCATCATTTTTATTTTATGCCTTAATTCGAAGGTAAATTACATGAAAATAAGGAACACAAAATAATACTACATTTAATTTATTACTTTCTTTATCTATCGTAATATGATTTAACATTTATCACTCTACAACATATAATTAAGAATATTTTTAGGTGAAGCCCAATAAAAACTAGCTATTTTGTAATCTTTTAATGTATCATTACCAGAGATTGGATATTCGGATGCATATTTACCTAAAGATAGTTTTTAGCTTTGAAAGTATGGAAGCGGCTTTACAAGTTATTTGTAATATTTATTAAAAACCCCGGGATTCTTGATTGCATAACTATTCAGATGTGTATTAATTTAAAATTAATGCTTAACCCAATACAGATATGTGTATGTACTGGAGGAAGGGTGGTTTGTATGAGTTAAAACAAAAAATAAACAAATTAGACTTTTTCGATACAAAAGCGCATTCCATGTTAGCCAACATCTCAACTTTAGGTGAATATGCATCCGAATATCCGATCTCTGATCATTACCTGTAACACCTTACCTGCTTACCGTACCTATTCATAATAATCGGATGTAGGGTAAGCAGGTAGCTATAAACCAATCATGGAAACAATGGCATTTTCCACAAAAATAGGATCTAACTTGCAAAGACACACAAGTATACCATTAACAGGCGCTTAAACACACATACACAAAATTATAATGTTTCCCACGGTCTAATCGAAGCTTCTCGAAGGAAATGGGAGCAGGTTTCGACTTGTCGAAGAAATCGGGCTTACGCTTGAGCTTTGGGCACTTGACATATTTGCTGTAAAGACAAAATTTGTAAATGTTTGCAGGCGGGTCCTCTCACTACCTGCTCCACCGCCCACCGAATTTAATTAATTATACCTATATTTGTACCATGGTAGAAAGTTACTTAGAATAGAATATAATAGAATAGAAAACATCCCCATGGTCAGTCAGTTCTGGAAACGCAACACGAAGCGTTTCTTCGATAAAACCGAGAAACACCGCAAACCCTTGATTGTGAAGGCCGCCACTTATGTCCCCAGTAGGATTAGCTCTGTCCGACGGCCGAGACATGTCCTCACCAACCCAGACGACTCCATTACTCTCCTTCAGGAAAGCAATACGGCCACCAGTACAGTTCGCACACACCGCACACAACCGTCATTCCGACCTCGCCGCCGAGGTCTTCGCGCCCCGCGAAGACCCCGAGTAATGGCGCCTAACGTCGAGACCCCCGACCGACCCTTGCTCGTTGAAGCGCCAGCCCGCGCCGCAGCTGAGCCAGTAGCTTTAAATTCCCCGATCAATAATAATAATGCCAATATTTTGATCCAGCCTGTCCCCAATAACAGCTGTCCCCCTATCAGTGACGCCCTGAGCCGAGGCCCGTACCCCACAGGGGGTGCCCTCAGCGTGCAGTCGCTTAGTTTGTAATTTATTTTAGTTTGTAAGCCCTGGCTGGAGGCGTTAAGTTAATTCTTAATGGCAGCCCCAGGAAAGCCCGGTTGAGCAGTCACGGCCTCTCAAGGCCAACTGCGAGATGCCCAAAAAATAATAATAGAAAAACCCCGACCGACCCTTGCTCGTTGAAGCGCCAGCCCGCGCCGCAGCTGAGCCAGTAGCTTTAAATTCCCCGATCAATAATAATAATGCCAATATTTTGATCCAGCCTGTCCCTAATAACAGCTGTCCCCCTATCAGTGACGCCCTGAGCCAAGGCCCGTACCCCACAGGGGGTGCCCTCAGCGTGCAGTCGCTTAGTTTGTAATATATTTAGTTTGTAAGCCCTGGCTGGAGGCGTTAAGTTAATTTTTAATGGCAGCCCCAGGAAAGCCCGGTTAAGCAGTCACGGCCTCTCAAGGTCAACTGCAAGATGCCCGACAAAAAGAAAAAAAAACTTGAGAGGTGTCAAGGGACACCCGGATGGAACGTTAAAAAAATATATATATAAAAGACGAAATGAAAATATCTGGCTTGCTTTCTATAAGAGAGAGAGACAGACAGAGAAACATGCGCACGCCGCACGGCTTACAATAGCTTACTATAGCAAAAAGTGTCGTTACAACTTTTCGTATGATTTTTTTCCGTCTCGCCCCCTTTCACAACGCGCGATAAGGAACTTCGTTCCAAAAAATAATAGAAAACATTTATTCAACACAGGCACAACACAACAGCAACAAACAGTAAAAAATAGAAAAGAGAAAAAGAGAACAATAAACATAACAATAAAATTGCAGTAAAATCGTGCTGAGCGTGCCCATTCCGATAGGGTTACCATATCAGCATTTGCTGGGCGTCAGACACCGAGCGCTGGTTTTCAGTTGGAACCCAGCAATGACACACGGACGCAGGTAAATAAAATAGATACATACTTGAATATTAGTAGTAAAAATGTTTATGAATACGTAAATAAACAATGTAAAAGATTTTTGTGTGCAACTCAGTTCAGAGACTTTTTTTTTAATACCTACGAAACTACAATATAAAATAGCGCCTGTCACCTGACGCGGGGACGCTTCATCGAGCAGCCGCAAAAAACCAACGAAGGAAATGTGCCTGTGTGTGATTACTTAAGGTAATCTTAAATAACAATTGTTGTTTCAATAGAATCTTCAGTAGTCATCACTTAGTCATCAAGTTAACAAGTAAATGTGAAATAGTGGCTCCGCTGTGCACTATTAGTCGCGAAGTACCCTATACTCAGCTAACCAGTCTATCAGTATTTTACCATAGGATAATATTGTGTTCTGTTGTTTGTATAGCCGTGTATTTAATGCTTATTTCAAACTGTGTTTTATAAAACTATGTGTGTGTGTGTAATAACTCTTGAAAAGTGTGCGTGTGCGTGTGCGTAATCTATTGATTAGCCATAACTGCATTAAAAGTGATTACGTGAATATAAGTGATTATTTTAACTTCTACGCTGGTTTACTTTCACTCCTTTATCAAGGGAACACCGTCACCCCCGCCTGGAGGCAGATATGTCCCCGCGTGAGGGAGAGGCAGTATATGCGCCCTCACGGCCGTAGCCGCCGCGGGAGAAGCCCTGGGCGTCGGGAATCCCAGGCTGATTCCCGGCCACCGTAGGCGCGGGCTTGCGGACGGCGAGTAATGGGTCGCTCGCTGTCCGGTAAAGACCAAGCCCGGGTCCACGGCGCGTTGTGTTCCACGCGCGCCTCAAAGAGATGTCACCACCAACTGGTAGGGTCCGCAAAGGCCGATGCCTGCCAGGGATGCGGGTTGTTCGAAAGAGATACCGCGGCCTCTGGCACATAGGCAACTGAGGGAACACGGGTGGGTTTTAGTCATTAAAAGTCTGACACGCCCTCCCGCTCCAGGCATCAGCATCAGGCGTCTGCGGCAGTTGTGATGCACGGGTGGCGCGAGCGCTCGCGCGAGCTCCAGCGCCGAGCCGAGCGTCACTTTTAATCTTGCCACGACTAAGACCCTGCGTTTGCGTCAAAAATTTATAAAAAATCGAGTTATTTTTGACAGATTGACACTGAGATCAGGATGTGAACGTTCTTAAAATTACGAGAATTGCACCTCAGATTGCTATAGTCCACGTTTTTTATTTATTCGCTCCTGGAATTGAGCAATCGACGTAAAATCGACAACATATGGATGCGGGAAGCACAGAACCGGTCCAAATGGCGGAGCTCGGGGGAGACCTATGTCCAGCAGTGGACGTCTTTCGGCTGAAATGATGATAATGCTGATGATAATTGACCTTCGGCCATCAAATAATGTTCTTTTTTAAATTTTGTTTTTCTTTTCGTTCCATTCGTTTTCGACATGGGACATTCTAACACGTGGGTAAAGTATTGGCAGCTTATTTACATAATTGGACCTTGTATGACACGTTTACAGTAATTTCACTCTTTGTTTCCATCATAGCCTATGAACATAACCCAGTCACACCGAACATCGAATCACAGTGCGGGAGAAGTTATTTGATGATTTCCCACCCAAAAAAAAAAAAAAAAAAAAAAAAAAAAAAAAAAAAAAAAAAAAAAAAAAAAAAAAAAAAAAAAAAAAACCGTATATCTAACAATATTGTTGTTACATTTAAACACAAGGTAGCCAAGGTAGGGCCCGGATGTCAAAACGAGTTAATTAAACTTCGGAGGACATTTAACTAATGACTTATGCAGACTGTAAATAAAAATTCTATCAACTACAAAATATCTAGATAGTCACTGTAACTATTCGGTTGATTAGCAAAACCATAGTCGGTTCATTACGGCAGGGATGAATAATGTTTTAATTAAATAATATTACTAACCCTTAGTTGATAAGTTATTTTTGTACTAACCATTGGACCTAAGTTGTCAAGTTAAATAAATAAATTATTATATTATTACTACTATTTGAATATTATATTTTCTTTATGTCTAATCTGTTCAACTCATAACAGCTACAAAACGAATTATTGACGAAAGTCAACATTTGTTATCGTCTTAGTACCGCTATGGACCAACAGATGGCGTTGTGCCGTGACGTCACTTTTATATAACTCGGTGTTAAGATTCTCCGACGAACCATGACCCTAGCGGTATTTTGTAATTAATAAATTGTCTTACTCTGGAAACAAGTTTTATTTCTATCTACCTAACTATATTTTTGGGACGTTGTACAAGTGGTCCTTCGAAACCGGATAAAGGATTGGTGTGCATTGTCTTATTGTGGTGGAGTGTCAGGTTGTATGGTCAACCTGCTGCGAGTGTGACGTCAGCGCGGCCAGTGGGATAGTAAGCAGCATCGGCGGATCGTACAAAATTGGCGCTTTAAGCGTATATGTACAAGTGGTGCACAACGGTCTGCGCCTGGTGCTGACAGTGCGTGTTGGCGTGAGCAGCAGCTGCGGTGCGGGGGGCAAAGTGCCCGCACATCATTGCGACGAGCTACGTAAAAGTGAGTGACAAGTGAAGTGATGTAATACGAGGATAAACTGTGAGTACTTTTAAATATCAAGCAAGTTTAGACCTTATTAACTTAGAAAATTTGAAGTAACAATTTGGACTTAGAATAATTTCAAGAAAAAGTGAACTACGGGGAACCTATGCCCGATTTTGCAGAGAGTTGTTCAAGTTCAAAGACTTGTGATTTTTACGTGTCGTCCACGAACTTAGCATAACGTTCCAGAACAGTTTAAAATATATATTCAACATGGAAGCTTTGAGTAATTTGCAGTTTAATTTAAGTTCTACTATCAGTAAAGCAAGGTCTAACTTCAAGAAATCACCTAAGGAGCGAGTAACCAGTTCATACATAGAAACTAGATTAGAAAATTTAGAAGCTAACTGGTCAGCGTTTTCTGAAACTCATATAAAACTTGTATCATCGGTTAAGTCTATTGATTTCGATCAATCGGATTATAACATAAAAAATGTATATGAGACCACGGAAGAAATATTTACTGATTATAAGGCAGAATTGAAGGAAGCATTAAAAAAAATTGAATGCTCCGATAGTATATGTAAACAGCCTGAAGCATCTGCAAAGGGTTCTAAAGAAATATGTTCTGTAAAATTGCCAAAGATTGAGTTGCCTAAGTTTACTGGAAGTTATTCTGAGTGGATTAGTTTTAGAGATTTATTTAAATCCTTAATACACAATAATAACCTATTAGACGATGTTCAGAAACTACATTATTTAAAATCACATCTGTCTGGAGAAGCTGAAGGTCTTTTACGGCACATTCCTATTACCAGTAGTAATTATGCGACATGCTGGACTCAATTAGAGAATCGATATAATAATAAAAAATATTTGGCGAATTGTATAATTAAACGTTTTATGAGTCAAAAAAATATTGTAACCGAATCCTCCAGCGCAGTTAAGGAGTTATTAGATACTTCTAATGAATGTTTACATGCTTTGGAAAACTTAGGCATAAAGGTTGAGCATTGGGATGTTATAGTTATTTATGTGTTGAGTTTAAAACTGGACACTGACTCACGTAAACAATGGGAAATAAAAATTAGTGATTGTTCAGACGACTTGCCTACAATGATTCAGTTCAAATCTTTCCTTGAACAAAGATTTCGGTCTTTGGAATTTTTAGATAACAAAGGTCAACGTCATCAGTCCAATCGTAATGTGCCAGTCAAATCTCTCCATGTATCAACTACATCGTGTATTTGTTGTCAAGATAACCACAAGCTTGCTAATTGTAAAAAGTTTGCTGGTCTCGAGATGGATAAGCGTCGTAATTTTGTCCAAACAAATGGTTTATGCTACAATTGTCTAGGGGCAAATCACTCCGTATATGCATGCCGCCAGTCCACAAGGTGTCATGTTTGTAAAAAGAAGCATCATAGTCTTCTTCATCTCAATAATGTCTCCAAACCAGTTGGTGATAGTAACAAAACTGATCAAGTTGCAGAAAGCAGCGCTTCTGCTGATACCACTTCAACCCAGAGTAACTCCACTAATATTGTAAGTTGTTTTGCCAATAGTAATAGTCAAATATTATTGGCCACTGCGCTAATTGAAGCGGAATCAAAGAGCGGTACTGCTATAGTATTAAGATCCCTGTTAGACCAGGGGTCTCAGGCTTCCTTTGTGACGGAGTCTGCAGTCCAGCTCTTAGGTCTCAAAAGAATACCAACTAAAGGTTCAGTTTCCGGTATAGGTTGTGATCAAGGCCAATCAATGATTTCATTAAACTCGACGGTTCTCATTAAGGTTAAATCACGCGTCGACCCTAGTTTTATTATCACTGTTAAGGCTTATGTTTTAAAGAAACTAACGACTATTTTACCGGAAAGGAAGGTTGTAGCAAACGTTTTGACCACAATCTCGTCTTTGGCTTTAGCAGATCCTTCGTTTGATACTCCGAACGAGATTGATTTGCTTTTAGGAGCCGAAGTTTATGGCCAGATTTTGTTAGAAGGTTTAATCAGAGATCCACCTGGTCGGCTCATCGCACAAGATACTAGACTAGGATGGATCTTGTCTGGTCAAGTAGGTGAAATCAACCAAAGCGAGACATGCTACAATACCGTGGTAACATTGCATTCCACTCATACAGATGAAAATACTCTCCTTAAAAAATTCTGGGAACTAGAATCTGAGCCTAAGGGCGATTACGGTAAGGTTTACTTGACCCCAGAAGAACAGAAGTGCGAAGAGGTATTTAGGACCACGACTAAACGAGACGAATGTGGTCGCTATATTGTGCATATGCCTTTCAAGTCAAGTGATCCTGCTTGTAAATATGGTAGATCGAAAGACATTGCTCTTAAACGCTTTTTAACCTTAGAAAAGCGATTTCTAAGAAATCCCGAGTTCAAGGCTCAGTATTCAGCGGTTATAAATGAGTATATAGCTCTTAATCACATAGATATAGTACAAGATAGGGATAAAGAAGGTTCTGTGTACTTACCTCATCATGCCGTCATCCGAAACGACAAAAGTACAACGAAGTTGCGCATCGTATTTGATGCTTCATGTATGGGTAGCAACGGGGTATCTCTTAATCACGATTTAATGGTGGGGCCTCCTCTACAACCTGAGCTTCGTCACATTATCATGCGTTGGCGTTGTGAACCAATCTGTCTGGTAGCGGACATCATCAAGATGTACCGACAGATTAAGGTATGCGATGATCACACAGATTTTCAGCGAATATTATGGCGCGAAAATCCAGATGACGAAATTCAGGTGTTACGTCATTTGCGAGTAACGTTTGGAACAGCATCGGCGCCTTACCTAGCAGTAAGATCACTGCAGCAATTAGCTCAGGACGAAGGCACTGAATTTCCTTTAGCAAAGGCCCGTGTTGTGTCCGATTTTTATATGGATGACCTTATGACAGGATGTCAAACGATAGAGGAAGGAGTCGAAATATATAAGCAGACATCGGAGTTGCTTAAACGTGGAGGGTTCGAGCTCCAAAAGTGGGCTAGTAACAACAGAGAATTATTAAGATTGATTGAAGACAGTGAACAAATCTCACAAACACATGGAAACCTGGAACTTAAGACAGATGCCATTACAAAAATATTAGGTTTAACGTGGGACAAAGACAATGACGAGTTTGTTTACACTATTCAGCTTAATGATCTGGATTTGCCGGTGACGAAGCGTAAGGTTATTTCGGACATAGCGCGACTATTCGATCCCCTTGGATGGTTAGCACCGACAATCATCACTGCGAAGGTATTTATTCAACGAATATGGATGACTGGGATCGAATGGGACGCAGAACTACCTGAACCCTTGCTGACAGAGTGGCTTGACTACCGGAAGAACCTTTGTCACCTTATCAAGTTTCGTCTGCCTCGTTGGATTAACTCTGGCAAGGAGAACAGGGTTCTAGAATTGCATGGCTTTTCAGATGCGTCCAATGTGGCATATGCCGCGGTGGTATACGTTCGCATCATTGATGGAGATGGACATATTCACACAACCTTGGTGACTTCAAAAACCAAAGTTGCTCCTGTTAAGCAGGTATCAATCCCGCGTTTAGAGCTTTGCGGAGCTGTATTACTAGCAAAGCTTCTTCAGGAAGTCGCTTCAACTCTAGAAGTTCCCAAACAGCACTTATATGCGTGGACAGACTCATCCGTCGTATTGGCTTGGCTAAGCAGCCACCCTAGTCGGTGGAAAACGTTTATCGCGAATCGTGTTTCCGAAATACTTACCATAATGGAGAGAAGTCAGTGGTCACATGTGTCGTCGTCGGAAAATCCAGCGGATTGCGCATCTCGGGGAGCAAGCCCTTCTGAGTGTAACGATCTGCAACTCTGGAAAAGAGGCCCAGTATGGTTACAGAATGAAATAATAGACTATAATAGAGGAAATATCCAAGTAACTACGCTAGAAGAAAGAAAGATTAAAACAAAATGTCATGCAACTGCAGTAGAATGTGATGAAAGTCTATTTACTAGATTTTCTAAGTTCGGTAGGTTAATAAGAGTAATAGCTTACTGTAGAAGATTTTTACGAATGAAGGGTTTTGAACCTAATGAAAATAAAATAACTACTTGGCTAACTACAAAGGAATTAAATAAAGCCGTACTTACCTGTATCAAACTCTGTCAACTCCAGTTCTTTAGGGATGAAATAGAAGCTGTAAAAAAAAACCGTAAATTAAATAAGGGTAGTAGACTTACCTCGTTGAGTCCTTTTCTTGACGATGACGGGATCTTGAGAGTCGGCGGTCGCTTGCACCGAGCTTCTATTGATGAGAAAATGAAGCACCCCATCTTGATCCCTCATAGATCACACTTCACCAATCTATTGATTGCGGAGGCTCACGAGAGAACTTTGCATGGCGGGCCACAATTGATGCTCAATTACTTAAGATCCAATTACTGGATACTCAATGCAAGGACTCTCGTTAGGCAATATGTTCATAAGTGTGTAACTTGTATTCGTCATTCAAAACAAACACACCAACAAATGATGGGTCAATTACCGAAAGCCAGGGTGTCCGCTCAGAAGCCCTTCCAATGCAGTGGTGTAGATTACGCAGGTCCAATTAGCATCCGAACCTCTAAAGGCCGTGGTCATCACTCCACTAAGGGGTATATATGCTTGTTCGTGTGCATGTCCACTCGGGCTATTCATCTTGAGGTTGTCAGTGACATGACTTCTCAGAGTTTTCTTGCGTCATTTAAGCGATTTGTAGCCAGACGTGGCCGAGTATCGGACTTGTGGAGTGACAATGGGACCACATTTGTTGGTAGTGCAAGGGAATTGCGACAACTTTTCAACGCTGAAAGGTCTTTGGTAGCTCCGGAAATAGCTGATTTCCTATCTATGAATGGTACGACTTGGCATTTCATACCTCCCCATGCTCCAAATTTTGGAGGATTGTGGGAGGCTGGTGTCAAATCCACGAAGCACCATTTGAAGAGAATAATAGGCACCAGCACATTGACATTTGAAGAAATGACAACTGTGCTGGCTCAAATTGAAGCTTGCCTCAACTCAAGGCCGATCTCGCAGCTCTCTAACAGTCCAGAGGACTCGTGCCCTTTGACTCCTGGGCACTTTCTCGTGGGTGAACCTCTAATATCTGTACCTGAGGCAAATTATGAAAATTCATCCATTAGTAATCTTAAGCGGTGGCATCTTACGCAAAAAATGCTTCAAAATTTCTGGCGTAGGTGGTCACTAGAGTACTTAACTCAATTGCAGCATCGATATAAATGGACAGATTGTAAGCCTGAACCTGAGATTGGAGACGTGGTTCTGGTGAAGGAGGATGGTCTTCCACCCGCTAGATGGATATACGGGGTTATTAAAAATAAACATCCAGGTTTGGACAATATTACTCGCGTTGTAACCATACGGTGTAAAAATAATGAGATTAAAAGACCCATATCTAAATTAATTATTTTACCTGTTACCACTTAGTTGAGTTTGTTTGTTAGATACAATAGTTGATTTGTAATTTAGATATAATAGTTGAGTTTGTACTTTAGATATAATAGGTAGTTGATAAATTTGTACCTTAGATGTAAGGGACTTAGGATATAGTCAATAACCAATCATTAGTTTAAGTTTATATTGTCATGTTACTGTTGATGGACAGAGCCGTCCATGGTGGGCGGAATGTCTAATCTGTTCAACTCATAACAGCTACAAAACGAATTATTGACGAAAGTCAACATTTGTTATCGTCTTAGTACCGCTATGGACCAACAGATGGCGTTGTGCCGTGACGTCACTTTTATATAACTCGGTGTTAAGATTCTCCGACGAACCATGACCCTAGCGGTATTTTGTAATTAATAAATTGTCTTACTCTGGAAACAAGTTTTATTTCTATCTACCTAACTATATTTTTGGGACGTTGTACACTTTACTTCTTTAAGGCACTTACTGGACTGTTCAAAATTACTGCCTAAGTATTGCCAGTGTTAACATTCACTGTCTTATTTTCCTCCCCACATGGTATACGTATTTCGTGCCCATCATGGCCACGAAATACGATGCTGACATAACAGTCAGATCTAAAATATCTGATGAAAACATAATCAAATGAATCAAAAAACGTACATTTGGATGGTAGTTTGAGTTTCTACTTATAAATTGATATGCAAGATGTAACTTAAATAGCGCACAACCTGTTAAGGGGTTATTGTGCTCATCATTATCAACAACTTTTACTATGGGACCAAACCTGAAATCGCGAAACAAAATCAGCTGTTCCATACACTTGTATTCGCATAAATCGTCAAAATGTAGGGAACAGCTGATTTTTTTTTACGATTTCAGGTTTGGTCCCATAGTAAAACTTGTTGAAATTCTAATTTTAAATCACCTTCAAAATTTTTTTCAATTGATAATTGAGCCTACTTTAGTAGAATTTCCAACGTTTGGCTCCCAGAATGGAGCGGGCCGGGGCTGCCTTGAAGCGGCTCCTGCCTAAACTAAGGAGGCCATACGCGTCCTGCTCGAGGCTCTACGCAGGGGTCGTGCGGTTCATGGTCCCTATACGGGGCACCGGTATGGACGCCTTTATGGAGGCGTCAACCGGCCCGCCGATTGAAGGCGTCCCATAGGGTTATGGCCATCTGGATGATCCGGGGATATCGCACGATCACCGGTGAGGCGGCGGGCCTCCTTGCCGGATTGCCGCCATGGGATCTAAAGGCAAAGGTCCTCACGCACATTTGGGAGTGGCGCGAGGAGGCCAAACGCCGGGGCGTAACTCCGCTGCCGCGAGAAATCGCGGCACAGTGGTTTGAGCTCCGGCAGGATCTCATGGCGACATGGAGAGTGCGATTATCGCAACCCAATGCTGGGCACACCACGATAGCGGCGGTAAGTCCCCTCTTTGAGGAGTGGCTTGAGAGGTGGCATGGCGTCCTCATCTTCTGCCTGACGCAGGTCCTCACCAGAGACGGTTGTTTCGGGAGGTTCCTGTTACGGATAAGGCGGGAAGAAACGCCCGGGTGTTTCTACTACGAAGATCGCCCTGAGGACATGGTGGAGCATACGGTGGAGGTCTGCCCGGCTTCGGCGGAGCACCGCCGCGTCCTCGTGGAGGCGATCGGCGACAATGATCTCTCGCGTCCGGCCCTGGTCTAGGCCATGGTACGGAGCGAGAGTGCATGGGTAGCCATCACCTTTTTCTGCGAAGCAGTAATGCTTTCAAAGAGGGAGGCGGCGCACGTGAGGGAGAGGCAGTATATGCGCCCTCGCGGCCTATGTAGCCACGGGAGACGCTTTGGGCGTCGGGAATCCCAGGCTGATTCCCGGCTACCGTAGGCGCGGGCTTGCGGACGGCGAGTTATGCGTGGCTCGCCATCCGGTATGGACTAAGCCCAGGTCGACGGCGCGTCGTGTTCCACGCGCGCCTCAAAGAAATGTCAGCAACAACTGATGGGGCCCGCAAGGGCCGATATCTGCCACGGATGCGGATTGTTCGAAAGAGATACCACGGCCCGTGGTACACAGGCAACTGAGGGAACACGGGTGGGTTTTAGTCAGTAAAAGTGTGACTCGCCCGACTGCTCCATCCAGAGCGAGAGAAGGTATTTGATGAATTCCCCCCTAAAAAGAAGCCAACTTTAGTAAAATCATAAACGAGAATGAAGGTGATCATTTTCGTTTATGATTTTACAATAACAGTTCAAATAATACCTTTTTTCCAAGTGGTGAGACATTGAGCTAAAACCTTCTAAATACAGATGAATGTGTTACCAAGCCAAAATTATTTAGTGATTTTGTAAGACTTTTGCCAAAACAGGCTTTCGTTCGTCTTTGTTTTATACAAATAAAAACGAATACACCAATAAATATTTTTGGGTTTAATTAACACAATTGTGATTCACTTCGATATTTGATATTATTTATTCAGAACAATACCAACCACAAATTTTATTTATTGCAATATAACAATACTCAAATGAGGTGACATAATTGCAATCCAACTATGACGTGGCTGACAGACAGAGAAAGAATTATCGGAATTAAGTACATTCCCTGGAGCACTCGACCAGTGTATTCTATTTTGATTGGATTAGCTTTTACTAGGAGATAAAAATTCCTGATAGCCTTCGATTTCGATGTTGGATCTGAAAATAAACAAATATCAGTTGAGTACTTAAAGTAAACTAATACTTATGCTTAAAGTGACTATCAGCTTAAACTGTTTGTTTTTTTAATTTACAACTGTCACAGCTTCACATGGCTTTAACAAGGAGATATTGACAAATAATTTCTCTGGATTTATTTATGATATAAAACACGATATAAAGTACATCAAACTAAGGACACAAAGAGTGAAGTGGTAATTTAGAGATAACTGAAAGGTGATATTACTTTCCTGATTCAAGCAGGAACCGGACAGGGGTCCGGTTCCTGCTTTTCCGTAAAAGTTTTTTTTTTTCGTAAAAGTAGGGACTTTAACGGCAAAAAAAACTATTATTGCACTGAGCGCATCTCGCTTGCTGCTTGCTGTCACACGTCATTATGTCTTTGATAAAGACGACACAACGATCTACTACGTCTTCGCCTTACATTCTAGCAGTATGCTGTATGGCTGTGTACAGCTGTGTTTCTAATAAGGATGTTGGTAGATACGTTTTTGTTCTATAATATTTGCTCCAACAATATTTTGAAACATTTCAAAAAAATACAAAAATAATAACTTACAGATAGACAACCTGTTGTTTAATTTCAACAAAACCCTTCTTGTTTTGGCGGCTTCATTAATTAGTTTTTGTCCCGCAAGTAGTACTAAATGTGTATTACTCAAAGTATATACCAGGCCAAAAATATTTTGAAAAGCACCAAAATACTTATAAATTTCCTAAAACAAAAGGGCTGTCAGTTCCGAAAATCAAACTAGAATATTTGTAAAGCTTAATAAATGTTAATATTTACTTAAGGCGCACATTCATACATAAACCTCGCTTTTTTCTAATAACGTCCTAATAAGTAAATATATATCATTTTAGTATTAGGACGTTTCCTCCCGGTATTGCTACTCATAATTGCCTTGTAAATACCCTCTATTATTTTCCTTTCTTTCATTCTCTCAACATGAACAAACTATCTAAGCATCCGCTTTTCATTTTGTGTTTCTTCTGCTTCTTTGAAACTGCTGCCTTGTATTTCATAACATTAATTAATCTATCATTCATGGTTACATTAGTTACTCCACACATACTTCGCAAGGAACATATTTTAACAGCAACTATTCTTTCAACATTCACTTCCATACGTATGCGAAGGCACCAGCACACCATTGCTAAAAGCCAGTAAAATAGGGCCATTTTTAACCTCAACAGGTTGGTCATAATAGCATGTAAGCCAATGGTGCAGCTTAATTTCCGTATTTAATTTCTTTTCCACATCGTTATAAACTTTAGCATCTTTATATATATATATGTACACTTAAAGACGCAAGTAGTACTAAATGTGTATTACTCAAAGTATATACCAGGCCAAAAGTACTTTGTAAAGCACCGAAATACTTATAAATTTCCTAAAACAAAAGGGCTGTCAGTTCCGAAAACCAAATATTTGGAAAGCTCCACCTACTTTGATCCTCCCACACACTTTTTGGTTCATTGACGTTCATTCGCGCACGCCGGTTGCGAGTAGGTAAGTACTACGCAACCCGATCTTTCTAAAAACGTCCCAATAATTAAATATATACCTATCATTTTAGTATTAAGACGTTTCCTCCCAGTATTGCCACTAATAATTGCCTTGTAAATACCCTCTACTAGTCGCCTTTCTTTCATTCTCTCAACATTAACAAACTATCTAAGCAGCCTCTTTTCAATTTGTGTTACTTCTGCTTCTTTGAAACTGCTGCCTTATATTTTCATAACATTAATGAATCTATCATTCATAGTTCCATTAGTTACTCCACACACACTTCGCAAGGAATATATTTTAACAGCAACTATTCTTTTAACATTCACTTTCATACGTATGCAAAGGCACCAGCACACCATTGCTATAAGCCAGTCGAAAAGGCCCATTGTCAACCTCAACAGGTTGGTCATAATTGCATGTAAGCGAATGGTGCAACTTAATTTCCGTATTTAATTTCTTCTCCACGTATTTCTTTATGTATATATTTACACATGAACACTATCCTTCTCGATACTAACATTTTCAAGGAATACTTGAACAAATGTGAATGATGAAGAAATACAATGCATTGCTGATAGGCCCAGTGAAAATATCATCTGAAACAAGTGAAACAAAAAGTCAGATAAAAAACTAAAAAATAGAAAATAAATAATAGTTTAAAAAACTAAAAAACACGCTTTATAAAACCAAACTAAAAAAGGATAAAATAATTTAATTCAATTAAAAAGCGTGGGGTGCTTTTTGAGGTAAATATTTTTATAATCAATGCCCACCCCACGCTTTTTAATTGAATTAAATTATTTTATCCTTTTTTAGTTTGGTTTTTATAAAGCGGGTTTTTTAGTTTTTTAAACTATTATTTATTTTCTATTTTTTATTCTTTGTTTTTCTTTCATTTTCCTCAATTTTTTTTAAAATATTGAATTGTCATCAGTCCTCGACAAGTTTACAAAGTTTCAATGAAATCTGACCGTTTAAAGTGGGTCAAAATCGCGCCCAAATGAGTCGGTTACATACAAACAAACAAACATACAAGTGAAGCTAATATAAAGCGTGTAAAAATAAAATGTTATTTCTTCAAAATATATTTTCAATAATTCTACTTAAATATATTTCGATGCCCCCCAGTGGGTTCCGGCATTGTTGTTGTGGGGGGGCTCAGTAGCAGTGGTCCGTTCCCACGGTAAAGCGAAGAGGAACACCAAGGTGGGGCCGCTCGTCAGGGCTTTTGCTTCCAAGCCGACGACGTGGCGGCCAAAAAGTAGGTTGCGGTGAGGTTCACCGCAACTGAGGCGGGCCGCGATATCGAATGGAAGGCATCGCGGTTGAGGGTTACAGGCTGCGGCGGAGGAGTGCCGGTACTTTTGAGTAGCGCTCTTCCCTTCCGTGGCCTGGACGGGGCCGCCAGAGTTTGATGGCACACGCGGTGGGGCCGCAGGGGAAGAGGAGTTGTCGGTATAGCGTTGGCCGCTCTCCCTGTCCCCTGCGGCCGAGAAGTAATAGGCGGCGGGGCCACTGCGCTGACCCATCGCAGGGGGACCAAGAGTGCCAAGGGTGCCAGGGTCATCTGGGGCCCTTGTGCTACTTGGTTCCTGGGGTGGTTACGGCGTGCCATGTGTCGTGGTGCGCCAAACTGGTGGGGTCCGCAAGGGCAAATGCCTGCCAGGGGTGCGGGTTGTTCGAAAGAGATACCTTCGCCCCTGGCACACAGGCAACTGAGTTTTAAAATAATAAAAAAATATTTCGATAGTTTCGATGTTCAGCACCTTTTTACTCAACATTGGGAACAGCTCAATTTATAATTTTATTTTTTAACTAGCTTCCGCCCCCGGCTTCGCTCGCGTGGATGTTGGACATTATCCCGCGGGAATGTACCACCGGGATGAAAAGTATTCTATGTGTTAATCTATGTTATAATCTATCGGTGAGCCAAATTTCATCCAAATCCATTCAGTTGTTTTTGCGTGAAAGAGTAACAAATATCCATACATAAAAACTTTCGCGTTTATAATATTGTAAGTAAAGATTTGACGTAAGTTAAAATGATTTTATTCAAGAAAGTGAATGTGAATATTATTAAGAAACTTACCTGAAAACTGAAACATGCCGATAATTCCTTGCTGCAACCAACTAATAATATATAGTTTGTTGCCCACTCTTCCGTTCGTTCTTCTGTAAGATGATCATTTCCTCCCGTCCACTCAAGACAAAACTCCTTTTCTTGGTCATCATAATAGTCTTGAAGATCCGATACATTATCGTTTAAACGTTTCAATAAACAGTGAACCATACTAATGTAAATGTAAAATATAACATGTTCAATGGAAAAACGAAGTTCTGCTAATATTCCTACTGTAAATATTACAATCGAGCGCGGGGCAGGAGGCTTGTTTTGAATCAGACTATCATAAAAGATCCTTATAGGTAAAAAACATGCTCCAATAAAGCACAATACTGCTGTTGCAGTGATGAAAATGTTCTTAAATTTTCTTGAACATTTGGTTGTCAGCTCTGTATTTAAGCATTGGTGTACAGCCACTATATTTTTTTTGAAAATGTTGTAAGACCGTGAAGTTTGAATAGCACCTATCATTACAGTGCAAGTACTCAAAGAATTCATGACATGATATCCAAAAATACGTTTTGTTAACCTATTATCGGAACATACTACAAATTCATACGTGCTATTTAACAAGATTACTAAATAAATCAGTATCTCTATAACGACGCGTACAATTCGACTTTTCCGATTATTCATTTGCGAACTGTAGTTTCTATAAACACCCATTATATTTTCTGCTTTTATTAACACATCTAACGTTGTGTATCTCATTTTGATGTCGAGAGTATTCACGTTTGAAGCCTGAGCTTACTTTGCAGTGAATGGGTTGGTTTTTTAATCCACTCTACATAATGAATTACCAATAAAAACAAAATATGGTTGTTCAAATTTGGTAGAAAATTGATTTATTATCTTGAATGTCAGCCATTTGATTGATTTTTTTTAAGTTTAAGAGTAAGAACATTAATATAAACAAAAAAGAAGTGTCCTACGTGAGATTATTTTAGTAATTCATAACGAGATTACACCTTATCGTGCTCCTGATTCATATTCAATACTTGTTTCTTGAAGGACAATATTTTCCATTTCATTTTGTGTACTTTCTAGTTTAGTTCAAGACTACTTCTTAATTGGATAGCTATGGTAAATAGTATCTTTTTAGGCTAATCAAAACAAAGAAGTTGCAAGACGCACCAAAAATGCCTGGAAGAGCTATTGGTCCATGAAAGATTTAGTGAAGGGCAACCTTCCTCTATTGGTCAAGAGAAGACACATCGACGTGAGCATTCTTCCTATTCTCAGTTATGGTTCTCAAACTCAGTCTTTATGCTCGAGGCTTGCCATAGAGCTATGGAACGGAGTATTCTGGGTATCAAACTTGTGGACCGTTTTAAGAATACAACACTCCGTTCCATTACTAAACTAACTGATGTCACTTGGAAAGCTGCCAGGCTTAAATGAAATAGGGTTGGACACATCTTAAGTTAATAAATAAATAAAGATTGGTCCTTGACAGGTCTGGACAGAGAGAGGTAGAAAGAGAGGGACTAAACAGTATTTATTATAAGAAAATTCACTTACTGACCACGAGCTGTACAATTTTGCCTTACTTCTTCTAAATACTGCCTCATTAGGAAGTTTCTAACAAGTAGTAAAGATAAAATGTACAACACCAATGATACAATCATCAAAATTATTTACCTATTTCTGGTGAGTCTAAATCTAAAAAAAAATCTGTATCGTCATTTTATTACAAGTTTAAGCTTAACCACGATAGATAATCCGATGTACACAAGGTAAAGAAAATGATACAACATTTAATAAAAAAACAATTATATTTGTCGTGTCTAATGTGTTTTATGATTTATCATTCTGCTTATTATAATTACACATATTTTTGCTACACATTTATATACGGGATTCCCCCTCCCCCATTCTGTATATGAACGTAAAACAACAATATTACTTATACGTTACGTGTGCGTTAATACGACATTATATTATACTAGGAAACCAATGACTCACCCAGCCTACAAATAAAAAGTCAATCAACTACATTATGTACAGTCGATATTAGCTAGACCGTTTCTTGGCAAAACCCATAGTCGGTTCATTAGTACTATTAAGATTAAAAAAAAATGGTACCTGCTGTACTATTTAATTACTGCCGTTAGTATTGCCAGTGTTAAAATTCACTGTCGTACTGTCGTTCCCACGTGATAAACACGCTGGCTACGAGATACGATGTTGACATAATAGTCTGATCTAAAATATCTGATGAAAACGTGTGCAAATGAACAAGAAAACGTACCTCTAGATGTCAGTTTGAGTGTCCACTTATTAATTGATACTAATAATTATTACTTACACCCGGAATTCAAATTTTGAAACACTTACAAAAAAAACCATTTACAATTGAGCCTACTTTAGTAAAATCATAACGGAAATTAAGGTGATAATTTTCGTTTATGATTTTACAATAATGATTCAAATAATATTTTTTTCAAAGAGTTGAAACCTTCTTAATACAGATGAACGTGTTGCTAAATGAATTTAATTGAGTGATTTATAAGAAATTTGCCTTAACAGGGATCGATAAACGAGAATGAAGGTGATCATTTTCGTTTACAATAACCGTTCAAATAATACCTTTTTTTTAAAGTTTTGAGATATTGAGCTAAAACCTTCTAAATACAGATGAATGTATTACCAAGCCTAAATTAT
Organism: Antitype chi; assembly: GCA_947359405.1. Taxonomy (NCBI): domain Eukaryota; kingdom Metazoa; phylum Arthropoda; class Insecta; order Lepidoptera; family Noctuidae; genus Antitype; species Antitype chi. The sequence goes on from OX375812.1 coordinate 5,057,468, forward strand.
TGAGTGATTTTGTAAGAATTTTGCCAAATCAGGCTTTCATTTGGTGGCTCGTCTCTGTTTTATACAAATATAAAAACGAATACACCAATTAATATTTTTGGGTCTAAGTTACTCAATTGTGATTCACTTCGATATGTGATATTATTTACACTGAACAATACCAACCACAAATTAAATTTATTGCAATGTAACAATAATCAAATGAGGTGACTGAATTGCAATCCAACTATGACGTAGCTGACAGACAGAGAAAGTATTATCGGAATTAAGTACATGCCCTGGAGCACTCGACCAGTGTATTCTATTTTGATCGGATTAGCTTTTACTAAGAGATGAAAATTCTTAATAGTCTTCGATTTCGATGTTGGATCTGAAAATAAACAAATATCAGTTATGTACTTAAAGTAAAGTCATGGAAACTAATACTTAAGCTTAAAGTGACTATACGCTTTAACTGTTTATTTGTTAATTCATAACTGTCACTGCTTCACAGTGGTATAAAATGGCTTTAGCACGGAATATTAAAAAATAATTTCTCTGGCTTTATTTTTGATATAAAAGTACATCAAACTAAGGACACAGAGAGGGAAGTAGTAATTTGGAGATAACTGAAAGGTGATATTACTTTCCTGCTTCAAGCAGGAACCGGACCCCTACTTTTACGGAAAAAAACTATTATTGCCCTGTATTATTGCACTGAGCGCATCTCGCTTGCTGCTTGCTGTCACACGTCATTATGTCTTTGATAAGGACGACACAACGATGTGTTACGTCTTCGCCTTACATTCTAGCAGTATGCTGTATGGCTGTGGACAGCTGTGTTTCTAATAAGAACGTAGGTAGATAAGTTTTTGTTCTATAATATTTGCTCCAACAATATTTTGAAACATTTAGAAAAAACTATAAAAAAAAAACTCACAGACAGATAACCTGTTGTTTAACTTCAACAAAACCGTTCTTGTTTTGGCGGTTTCGTTAATTAGTTTTTGTCCCGCAAGTAGTACTAAATATGTACTACTCAAAGTATATACCAGGCCAAAAGTACTTTGTAAAGCACCAAAATACTTATAAATTTCCTAAAACAAAAGGGCTGTCAGTTCTGAAAACCAAACTAGAATATTTGGAAAGCTTAATAAATGTAAATATTTACTGAAGGCACACATAATTACATAAACTTCGCTTTTTTCCCGTACTTTGATCCTCCCACACACTTTTTGGTTCATTTACGTTTATTCGCGCACGCCGGTTGCGAGTAGGTAAGTACTTCGCAACCCGATCTTTCTAAAAAACGTCTCAATAAGTAAATATATATCATTTTAGTATTAGGACGTTTCCTCCCGGTATTGCCACTCATAATTGCCTTGTAAATACCCTCTCTTAGTCGCCTTTCTTTCAATCTCTCAACAGTAACAAACTATCTAAGCATCCTCTTTTAAATTTGTGTTACTTCTGCTTCTTTGAAACCGCTGCCTTGTATTTTCAAAACATTAATGAATCTATCATTCATAGTTACATTAGTTACTCCACACACACTTCGCAAGGAACATATTTTAACCGCAACTATTCTTTTAACATTCACTTCCATATTTATGCAAAGGCACCAGCACACCATTGCTAAAAGCCAGTCGAAAAGGGCCCTTTTCAACCTCAACAGTTTGGTCGTAAGCGAATGGTGCAACTTAATTTCCGCTTTTAATTTCTTCTCCACATATTTCTTTATGTATATATTTACACATGAACACTATCCTTCTCGATACTAACATTTTCAAGGAATATTTGAACAAATGTGAATGATGAAGAAATATAATGCATTGCTGATAGGCCCAGTGAAAATATCATCTGAAACAAGTGAAACAAAAAGTCAGATAAAAAATAAAATGTTATTTCTTCAAATATTTTCAATAATTTAACTTAAATATATTTCGATAGTTTCGAGTTTCTGCACCTTTTTATTCAACATTGGAAACAGCTCAATTTTAAATTTTATTTCTTAACTAGCTTTCGCCCCCGGTTTCGCCCGCGTGGAAGTCGAACACTCTCCCGCGGGAATGTACTACCGGAATAAAAAATATTCTATGTGTTAATCGAGGTCTATCTGTGTGCCGAATTTCATCAAAATCCATTCGGTCGTTTTTGCGTGAAACAGTAACAAATAACCATACATAAAAACTTTCGCGTTTATAATATTGTAAGTAAGGATTTGACGTAAGTTAAAATTATTTTATTCAAGAAAGTGAATGTGAATATTATTAAAAAACTTACCTGAAAACTGAAACATGCCGATAGTTCCTTGCTGCAACCAACTAATAATATATAGTTTGTTGCCCACTCTTCCGTTCGTTCTTCTGTAAGATGATCATTTCCTCCCGTCCACTTAACACAAAACTCCTTTTCTTGGTCATCATAATAGTCTTGAAGATCCGATACATTATCGTTTAAACGTTTCAATAAACAGTGAACCATACTTATGTAAATGTAAAATATAACATGTTCAATGGAAAATCGGAGTTCAGCTAATATTCCTACTGTTAATATTACAATTGAGCGCGGGGCAGGAGGCTTGTTTTGAATCAGACTATCATGAAAGATTCTAAAAGATAAAAAACATGCTCCAGTAAAGCACAATACTGCTGTTGAGGTTATGAAAAAATTCTTAAATTTTCTTGAACAATTGGTTGTCAGCTCTGTATTTAAGCATTGGTATACAGCCACTATATTTTTTTTGAAAATGTTGTAAGACCGTGAAGTTTGAATAGCACATATCATTATAGTGCAAGTACTCAAAGAATTCGTGACATGATATGCAAATAGACGTATTGGTAACCTATTATCGGAACGTACTACAAATTCATACGTGCTATTTAACAAGATTACTAAATAAATCAGTATCTCTATAACGACGCGTATAATTCGACTTTTCCGATCATTCATTTGCGAACTGTAATTTCTATAAACACCCATTATATTTTCTGCTTTTATTAACACATCTAACGTTGTGTATCTCATTTTAATGTCGAGAGTATTCACGTTTGAAGCCCGAGCTTACTTTACAGTGAGTGGGTTGGTTTTTAATCCACTCTACATAATTAATTACCAATAAAAACAATATTGGTGATTCAAATTTGCTATAAAATTGACTTAGTATCTTGAATGTCAGCCATTTGATTGATTTTTTAAGTTTAAGAGTAAGAACATTAATATGGACAAAAAAGGAGTGTCCTACGTGGGATTATTTTAGTAATTCATAACAAGATTACACTTTATCGTGCTCCTGATTCATATTCAATACTTGTTTCTTGAAGGACAATATTTTCCATTTCATTTTGTGTACTTTCTAGTTTAGTTCAAGACTACTTCTTAATTGGATAGCTATGGTAAATAGTATCTTTTTAGGCTAATCAAAACAAAGAAGTTGCAAGACGCACCAAAAATGCCTGGAAGAGCTATTGCTCCATGAAAGATTTAGTGAAGGGCAACCTTCCTCTATTGGTCAAGAGAAGACACATCGACGTGAGCATTCTTCCTATTCTCACTTATGGTTCTCAAACTCAGTCTTTAAGCTCGAGGCTTGCCAGAGAGCTATGGAACGGAGTATTCTGGGTATCAAACTTGTGGACCGTTTTAAGAATACAACAATCCGTTCCATTACTAAACTAACTGATGTCACTTGGAAAGCTGCCAGGCTTAAATGTTATTGGGCTGGACACATCTGAAGTTAGACTCCTTTAATAAAGATTGATCCTTGACAGGTCTGAACAGAGAAAGGTGGAAAGAGAGGAACTAAACAGTATTTATTATAAAGAACATTCACTTACTGACCACGAGCTGTATAATTTTGCCTTACTTCTTCTAAACACTGCGTCATTAAGAAGTCTCTGACAAGTAGTAAAGATAAAATATGCGCAACACCAATGATATAAACATCAAAATGATTAACCTATTTCTGGTGAGTCTGAATCTAAAAAAAAATCTGTGTCGTCATTTTATTACAAGTTTAAGCTTAACCATGATAGATAATCCGATGTACACAAGGTAAAGAAAATGATACAACGTTTAATAAAAAAACAATTACATTTTTCGTACCTAATGTGTTATATGATTTATCATTCTGCTTATTATAATTATACATATTTTTGCTACACATTTATATATAGGATTCCCCCTCCCCCATTCTGTATATGAACGTAAAACAACAATATTACTTATACGTTACGTGTGCGTCAATACGACAATATATTAAATTAGAACACCAATGACTCACCCAGCCTACAAATAAAAAGTCAATCAACTACATTATGTAGTTTCGTATAAGGCGGGAGGAAACGCCCGGGTGCTTCCATTGCGAAGATCGCCCTGAGGACACGGTGGAGCATACGGTGGCGGTCTGCCCGGCTTGGGCGGAGCACCGCTGTGTCCTCGTGGAGGCGATCGGCGGCGGCGCTCTCTCGCGTCCGGCCCTGGTGCAGGCCATGGTACGGAGCGAGAGTGAATGGTTAGCCGTCACCTCCTTCTGCGAAGCAGTAATGCTCGCAAAGAGGGAGGCGGCGCACGTGAGGGAGAGGCAGTATATGCGCCCTCACGGCCGTAGTCGCCGCGGGAGAAGCCCTGGGCGTCGGGAATCCCAGGCTGATTCCCGGCCACCGTAGGCGCGGGCTTGCGGACGGCGAGTAATGGGTAGCTCGCTGTCCGGTAAGGACCAAGCCCGGGTCGACGGCGCGTCGTGTTCCACGCGCGCCTCAAAGAGATGTCAGCACCAATAGGTGGGGTCCGCAAGGACCGATGCCTGCCAGGGGTGCGGGTTGTTCGAAAGAGATACCGCGGCCCCTGGCACACAGGCAACTGAGGGAACACGGGTGGGTTTTAGTCAGTAAAAGTCTGACACGCCCTCCCGCTCCACCCAGAGCGGGAGAAGTTATTTGATAATTTCCCACCCAAAAAAAAAAAAAAAACTACATTATGTAGAGTCGTTATTAGCTAGACCGTTCTTGGCAAAACCCATAGTCGGTTCATTAGTACTATTATGATAAAAAAAAAATGGTACCTGCTGTACTATTTAATTACTGCCGTTAGTATTGCCAGTGTTAAAATTCACTGTCGTATTGTCGTCCCTACGTGATAAACACGCTGGCTACGAGATACGATGTTGACATAATAGTCTGATCTAAAATATCTGATGAAAACGTATGCAAATGAATAAGAAAACGTACCTCCAGATGTCAGTTTGAGTGTCCACTTATTAATTGATACTAATAATTATTATTTACACCCGGAATTCGAATTTTAAAACACTTCCAAAAACAACCATTTACAATTGAGCCTACTTTAGTAAAATCATAAACGAAAATTAAGGTGATAATTTTCGTTTATGATTTAACAATAATGATTCAATAATATTTTTTTTTAAGAGTTGAAACCTTCTTAATACAGATGAATGTGTTACGAAATGAATTTAGTCAGTTATTTTATAAGGACTTTGCCTTTGTATCAGATACTTTTTGAATTGATCATAGTAACTCCTTGTGCTTGATCTTCTTCTTATAGAAATTTTACCTAACACACCAAGACATATTTTTAGGTGATACATTAATCCACTCAATTATGATTCACTTTGAAACGTGATATTATAACCGAACAAAACCAACCACAAATATGTTTTAGCAATATAAAAATAATTAAATCAGGTGACTGAATTGCAATGCAACTATAACGTGGCTGACAGTTAGAGCAAGTACTATCGGAATTAAATACATTCCCGCGAGCACTCGACCAGCGCATTCTATTTTGATTGGATTAGCTTTTACTAGGTGATATAAATTCTTGACGGCCTTTGATTTCGATGTTGGATCTAAAAATAAATCAATAATAGGTACGTACTTTAAGTTAAGTCAGGGAAATTAATAGATAAGCAAATTGATTTCTAACTTTAATAGTGCACATGTTCATTCGCAACTGTCATTGTTTGACAGTTATATAAAAGACAAATTAGCTGAACAGTTAATTTCCTTGGCTATATTTCTCTGGCTATAACCCAATAACGTAATAAATAATTAATAAAGAAAATAGCATAACATTTTTAGGTCTCACACTAGATGAAAATTATGATTGCGAAACACATATTGAAAATCTATATAACAATCTAAACAGATTTGTATATGCATTATGAGAACTACGCAAAACAGCGAATGAAGAAGCTGCACTCAGGGCCTATCACGGCTACGTAGCATCTGTATTGAGGTAAGGCTTATTCCTATGGGGCAACTCGGTTCAAGTTCAAACAGCTTTCATAGCGCAAAAAAAATACTTGAGAGCAATAACTGGGGCGCCTCCATAAAAGAATTGTAGACCATTTTTTAATAACTAAAGGTTTTGACTATTTTTTCTATTTATATTTTAGAAATAGCCATATTTTTAAGGAAAAAGTCACACTTCTACTCCATAGTAGCCGAAAATAATAGATTAACAAAAATCACCAATTTAAAAAAACAATTTTGTAACAGCACTCTCCACTATAGAAACAGTTATCTTATGTTCATAAAAGTTTACAACCATATTCCAAAACGAATATGAGAACTACCATTACATTTCACTTCAGAAAACAACTAAAAACTTGTTCATAATTCTAATATTATTATAAGTTTTAGCGCATGAAATGAAGTTAAATAAAAACAAATTCGTAGCATCTAAAAAAAAAAAAAAAAAACTTGGCTTCTCCAAAATAATTCACTACATATTTTTTTTTATATAGTATATTTATAGTTATTATACATAGATATTCGTTTTTTTTTATATTAATACGAAGGTTCTTATTGTGTTTTATTTAATTAATATTGTTTAAATGTGTCCTTATATATTAATATACCTTATTTTACTAATTTAGAAGCATAAACATCAAATTAAGCAAAATCTCTTTAAATTTTAAATTGGTCTCTTATAAAACTATTCTGACTCACGACTCGTTATTCATAGGGAACCTCCCGCTACTTCTAAAAAAATACCAATACTTGGGAATCGAACTGACAAATACAGATAACTCACGATTCATCACAATTTGTTTCGTTTTGAAACAGATGGCTAAACCATTGCTTCATATGTTCGAAAAATGTGTCTGCCCAACAACGTCAATAATGCAGTGAATATTGTTGAACTGTCAAAATGAAACAGATTATGATTAATCGCGTGTTACACAATTAGGGTGCTGGTTCGTATTGGAATCGTACAACCACTTAGTTATTTAACTTTGTCTTAGTCTTGAAAGTTAGCTAAATAGCCGTTATTGACTGCTTAGCTTTTGAAAGGTATAGCAAGATGTTAATTATACCTGTGCTTTGTTTGTATTAACCCAGTGAAGTAATGAAATAATTCGACTGTTGTCATACACTGGTATTTTCGACTTTTGTAATACTCAAACCTCTGTGATACAGTTTTTGGATCCCTATAAGAAACTGGATCAATTTGCATCACATTTTTTTTGTTAAAACTGCACATATTTTTGCTGACTGTAATTTCTTTTTAAATTTATGAATGCGAATAAGAACAGTCTCCTGAAGCCGTTTTCATGTAGTGATAACGGTTGAGTTAACTACCCTTAATGCGCGCTTAATGGAAAAGCGTGATGATAATCATTTAAAAGGTTAAATCATTTTCTAGCCTTTTGGCCCATCGTTTTACAATTTGCGTTAAACTATAGAAGAATACGAATAAATTGCAATACGAGCAGTATTGCAATTTATCCCCCATGACAAATAGTGTGATAATTTATACCCTACGGCCTGCGCAGACATATTGGGAATATTTATGCAAAATTTGAACAAAATCTATTCAGTAGTTTTCGCGTGATCCTGGAACATGCATTCAGACAAACAGACAAAAATTATGAAAAATATATTTTAGACTTTGCAAAAATTACTTGAAAAAAAATCTCAATGTACAGTTTTGACATCGCTACAATTTTATTACATGTACCTATAGATTACCAAAATGTTTATAGTTGACAATTGAGCTTACTTTATTGGTGTTACAATTACGATTAAAACAATTTTTTTAGAACAAAGTGCTGAGACATAGTGCGCAGTGAATGATTTCGTAAGAATTTTGCCTGACCTAGGTTTGTCACACTTTATCAAAAAACCAATACTTTTGGACCATATCGAAGTTACTCCTTGTGCTTCGTCTCCTTTATAGCCAAATACGAGTATATAATATACAAGTACACGAATACAAATTTTTGGGTGAATTCACTCAAGTGTGATATTATTTATACAAAAACAAAACCAACCACAAGTATTTCTTGCAATAAAACAATATTCAAATAAGGTGACTGAATTGCAATGCAACTATGACGGAGCTGGCAGATAGAGAAAGTATTATCGGTATTAAATACATTCCCTGGAGCATTCGACCAGTGTATTCTATTTTGATTGGATTCGCTTTTACTAGGTAATATAAATTCTTGAAAATCTTCGATATCGGTTTTGGATCTGAAAAAAATACTTATATTAGGTAAGTACTTAAGAAAAGTCATGGAAATTAATAGCAAAGCAAAGTGACTATCAGTTTAAACTTTCCGTATGTTCAACTGTCATGAATGCCGATTCTGTTGTCACAAAATTCTCTAAACTAAACTAAAAATCACCAAAATTTTGTTTATTCCTGTCAAACGACGATTTCCCATTCTGAAATTTACTAAAGTGACACAACTTAACTATATTTTAGTTTGACAGCACTAAGATTGCACTGAGTTATTAATTTAGTGAAAATTGTAATTTTGCTATTCTGAGTTTGCCGTTTTTCACCAAAAATTTTGACTATATTAATTTTCCTCACTAAATCTGACTATTTTTAATCGCGATTAAAAAAGTGTGGAATAAAACTAGTGGTCATGAACTGAAATTCACACCAACACTTCGACTTCAGGTGCAAAAACAGAACTGTATCTTTTTTTTCTTTTCGTTTGCTCATATCTCGAAAATGGTGTGTCCTATGGCAAAAATGATGATAAAATCGACCCCATTTTAATAATAATAATTAATAATAATAAAATCGTTTATTTATAAAAGGGGCACGGTTTACAATAAATACCTTAACAAATAAAATAGAGCACAATTGCTAATTTGCCTGAACTAGGTTAAACCTGTGCTTCAGGCTACAAAAAATGCACAAATACTTAAAGTAATAAATTAACAATGTGTATAAAGTAATAACTAAAATAAAACTTAGGTCAACAAAAGTAAAAATGCATGTTAGCGGTTTTATTTGCAGACAACAAGTAGATCTTCTGTCTGTGCATAATCAATGGATAGTAAATGTTTAAGTACAGTTTTTTTACAGCTATAGTAATTTAATTTATAGATACTTAGTTTTTTATTTAATCTATTGTACAGAAATGGGCCTAAGAATGTATAAAATCTTTCTACAAAGACATGTTTTGAGGTTGCATTCGTTACGCATACTATGTCATTCCGTCTCTTGTTAGTATTGTCAGCATTGTAGGTAAGCATGGTGTGCTGTTTTAATACTAAGTGCATAATGAAAAGCTGGCGAACAGTGAGTACGTTGCAGGATTTGTATAGCAGATCTGTAGGAAAGAAGAAGGGATGAAAGTTTGCTACCTTTAAAATTGCTCTCTGAGCTCTTTCAAGAGGAAGCAAATTAGTTTTAGGTGCACCACCCCAAGAAGTGATACAGTATTGAATAATTGATTGACATAGGGCCAAGTAAACTTGTGTGATTAATTTTGAATCTGCTAACGTTCGCAATTTTTTAAATACATATATGAGTTTGCGCACTCTTTTAGTTAGGCATTCAATATGTTTTCTAAAAGAAAGTGTGTCGTCCATTATTACCCCCAGGTATTTAATGTAGCTAGTTTTAAGGATAAAAGGGCAATTACACATGCTGGCTTTACGGTTTCCACATTGATGGGCATATAGATGTGATTTTGTAAACCTATAAGCCCCATAATCTCAACATGTAGGTAATATTTATTTTTTTCATACAAAAAGTGAAAAATTTGATATATAACACGAGGCTGGCCCCCTGCGCACGCTTCGGTTCTTAAAAAAATAATTGCGTAGGGCACACAAGTACCACGTTGCGAAGCCAAAACAAAAAAAAAATACCACCTGTAGGCTTGGCACGAGAACCGTAGAGAAGCGTTTTGACAATGGAAAACTAGACAAAAATGACGTTTCCGTGTAGACAGTTGGCAGTTTTTCACCGCGAAATGTAGACAAGCGAATTCTATTCTGCAGTAGAGTAGAAATAGAAGGCGTCATGCTAAGCCTGCAAGAGTCGCGATTGTGAAATTCGGTTTTAGTTGTGTCAAAATGATTTTTAAATTTAGAGATTTTTTTTGCAGAATAGCTTTAAGATTCTCATAGCCAAAAGTAAGGAATTTTAGTGATAGTTTAGTTAGTTTAGTCCGGTTTACAAGAGAATCGGCACCATTGTTTGATAGTTGTAAAAATGGCTTTCGCACGGCAAATCGACAAGTTTGGTTAACTTTCTCTGGATTTATTTCAAAGATGTTAGTATCTGAAACTATGCACACAATAAGCATAGTGGTCATAAGGAGATAACTGAAAGGTGATTACAGTTTCCTGCTTTACGCAGGAATCGGACCTGCACCCTAATTGCGTAACTCACGATCAATCATAATTAACTCAAAATACCTAAAATTTATACTCACAGATCGATAACGTGTTGTTTAATTTCAACAAGCCCGTTCGTGTTTTGGCGGCTTCGTTAGTAAGTCTTTGTCCCGCAAGTAGTACTAAATGTAAACTAGTCAAAGTATACATCAGGCCAAGAACACTTTGAAAAGCACTAAAATACTTATAAGTTTCCTAAAACAAAATGGCTGTCAGTTTCGCTAACTGGAATATTTAGAATGGTTAAAATAAGTTGATATTTACTGAGCTACACATACATAACATACGTATTCACGCCTTTTTCTCATGAGGGTACGCAAAAACAACAGAACTTCACCTGTTACGATCTTCACACACACTTTATGCTTCAGTTACGTTCAATCGCGCACGCTGGTTGCGAGGAGACCCGTATTGAACGATATAATTGTCTACAGAAAGCATTGTTCACCGATGAACGGTAATACGAAATAACCTTTAGGCGATACCATTATTATTACGTCAAGTCGACGATGAAGTACCTGGGACTCGTCCTCGACAGCCGATGGAACTTCGCGGAGCATTTCCGACGTTTGGCTCCCAGACTGGAGCGGGCCGGGGCTGCCTTGAAGCGGCTCCTGCCCAATCTAGGGGGGCCAAACGCCTCCTGCCGGAGGCTCTACGCAGGGGTCGTGCGGTCCATGGCCCTATACGGGGCGCCGGTGTGGGCGCCTACATTGAGGCGCCAACCAGCCCGTAAGCTGAAGGCGTCCCATAGGGTCATGGCGATCAGAATGATCCGGGGATACCGCACGATCTCAGGTGAGGCGGCGGGCCTCCTTGCCGGATTACCGCCATGGGATCTGGAGGCAAAGGTCCTCGCGCATATCTGGGAGTGGCGCGAGGAGGCCAAACGCCGGGGCGTTACTCCGCTGCCGCGAGAAATCGAGGTGCAGCGGACAGAGCTCCGGCGGGATCTCACGGCGACATGGAGACTGCGATTGTCGCAACCCAGTGCTGGGCACGCCACGATAGCGGCGGTAAGTCCCCTCCTTGAGGAGTGGCTTGAGAGGCGGCATGGCGTCCTCACCTTCCGCCTGACGCAGGTCCTCACCGGACACGGTTGTTTCGGGAGGTTCCTGTTTCGTATAAGGCGGGAGGAAACGCCCGGGTGTTTCCATTGCGAAGATCGCCCTGAGGACACGGTGGAGCATACGGTGGCGGTCTGCCCAGCTTGGGCGGAGCACCGCCGTGTCCTCGTGGAGGCGATCGGCGGCGGCGAGCTCTCGCGTCCGGCCCTGGTGCAGGCCATGGTACGGAGCGAGAGTGAATGGTTAGCCGTCACCTCCTTCTGCGAAGCAGTAATGCTCGCGAAGAGGGAGGCGGCGCACGTGAGGGAGAGGCAGTATATGCGCCCTCACGGCCGTAGTCGCCGCGGGAGAAGCCCTGGGCGTCGGGAATCCCAGGCTGATTCCCGGCCACCGTAGGCGCGGGCTTGCGGACGGCGAGTAATGGGTAGCTCGCTGTCCGGTAAGGACCAAGCCCGGGTCGACGGCGCGTTGTGTTCCACGCGCGCCTCAAAGAGATGTCAGCACCAAAGGGTGGGGTCCGCAAGGGCCGATGCCTGCCAGGGGTGCGGTTTGTTCGAAAGAGATACCGTCGCCCCTGGCACACAGGCAACTGAGGGAACACGGGTGGGTTTTAGTCAGTAAAAGTCTGACACGCCCTCCTGCTCCACCCAGAGCGGGAGAAGTTATTTGATAATTTCCCATCCTCAAAAAAAAAAAAAAAAGGGTAATTCTATAAACCGTACGGGACTCGGTTGCGAGTAGGTACCACGCGTCTGATTTTTCTATCGAACGTCACCAATAAGTAAGTATTGGTCATTTTATGATTAGGACGTTTCCTCGCGGTATTTCCACTCTCATATGCTTTGTTAATACCGCCTAGTCGCCTTTTATTCATTTTTTTTAACATGAATTATCTGAGCATACTTTTTTCAATATGTGTCACTAGATCTTAAGTATATAAAAATGCTCCGCTGCTTTTTTATCATAGCATTGCCAAATCTGTCATTCATAGTTACATTAGTTACTCCACGCATACTTTACAAGGCAATTATTTCCACAGCAATCCTTCTTTCACGCCTCTTTTGCAATACCCAATATTCACTTCCATACATAAGCATCACCACCACACCGTTGTGAAATCGAGCGTTTTTCAACAACAACTGGTTTTTTTATTGGGTGGAAAATCATCAAATAACTTCTCCCGCTCTGGGTGGAGCAGGAGGGCGTGTCAGACTTTTACTGACTAAAACCCACCCGTGTTCCCTCAGTTGCCTGTGTGCCAGGGGCCGCGGTATCTCTTTCGAACAACATTTTATTTACGCATTTACTTTCTTCTCAACATTCTCTATATGCTTTACGATACTTACATCTGCAAGGAATACTCGAAAAATTGTGTATGATGAAGAAATATAATACGTTGACGATAGGCCCAATGAAAATATCATCTGAAACAAGTAAAATAAAATGTTATTTCCTCAAATATTTCGAATAGTTTCGATTTACTGCAGCTTATTTTAAAAATCGACACTGAGAGTAGTTTACCCAAGAAAATGAATGTGAATGTTATATGAAATTTACCTGAAAACTGAAACATGCCGATATTTCTTTGCTGCAATCAACTAATAACATATAGTTTGTTGCCCACTCTTCCGTTTGTTTTGCTGTCACATGATCATTTTCTTCCGTCCTCTCAACATAAAAGTCCTTTTCTTGGTCATGATAAAAGACTTGAAGATCCGATACATTTTCGTTCAAACGTTTCAACAAACAGTGTATCATACTTATGTAAATGTAAAATATAACATGTTCTGTACAAAAACGAACTTCAAGAAATATTTCTATAGAAAACATTAGAACTGCGCTCAGGGTAGGAGGTTTGTTTAGAACCAGACTTTCATAAAAGATCCTTAAAGGTAAACAACATGCTCCACTTAAGCTTAATACTGCTGTTGCGGTGATGAAAAAGTTCTTCAATTTTCGTAAATGTTTTACTGTCGGTTTTGTGTTTAAGCATTGTAATACCGCTACTATATTTTTTATAAATATTTCGTAAGAACTTGAAGTTTGAATAGCACAAATAATTACGATGCATGTACTCAAAAAAATCGTTATATGATAATAATACTTGAAAATACGATTACTTAACTTGTGATCGAAAGGTTCTTCTGAAGCAAATTCATAAAAGTGATTTAACAACATTACTGAAGAAATCAGTATCTCTAAAACGACGCGTATAATTCGAGTTTTACGAGAATTCATTTGCGAGCTATAATTTCTGTAAACACCCATTATATTTTCTGCTTTTATTAACACATCTAACGTTGTGTATCTCATTTCGCCGTCAAAAGTATTCACGTTTGAAGTCTAAGCTGCCTTTGTAGTGAATGGGTTGATTTTTCAATCCAGAAAACAATTTTATTTATTATTAAGTTATTGAATTACCATCAAAACACAATATTGGTGATATTAACTTGCTTGAAAATTGATAAATTAACTAGAATGTCAGCCATTTGATTGATTTCGTAAGTTCAAGGGTATGAACATCAACATCTTGGCAAGAAAAATTATAAGTGCCCTACGTGGTAGTCTTGTGCCTGCTCGGTCATTTTTAAGATCGCTCCGTACCAGTTCATTTCGGTCAGTGAACTAGTTCCTTCTATTAGTTCTATTGGCTCTATTCGGTCTTCACTCTCAGTCAGTACTTTCGTAGATCACGGAGCAAAAAAGTCTCATTGAAATCGTATCAGTCATTTCAGTCGCTGTCATTCTCGTTCTCGGTCTTCGCTCTCAGTCAGTACTTTCATAGATCACGGAGCAAAAAAGTCTCATTGAAATCGTATCAGCTAAATCAGTCGCTGTCATTTTCGTTTTCGTTCAGACATACGGTGGCTCGGCTCTTTATAAATGTACGAGGAGCTATTAGAACTAATAGACCGATTACAAGTCGGCATTCGGAAACGTTTCTTTTAGGTAAAAAAACGGTTCCTATTCGTTCATCGTTCACGAACTACACAAGACTACTACGTGGGATTATTTTAGTCATTTTTCTTTTCCTGCAGTCTATACGAAATTATATAAAAGTGTAGATCGTGAGTTCGAACCCAGGCTGTGTCTCAGTTGTGGGAACATTATAGGCGGATTATGCTTTTCAGAATTACCTACGCAGAACATTCTTGCTACCTATTATATTGTGGATAAATATTAGATACTCATAACGTCCGGGAGGGCATGCGTGCCCACACAACAGAAAATTAATTGTTTAAGGATTGACAGGTCACATTGTAAGGCAACAATCACGTGAAGTGATGGAGAACGATAAAACTGTCGAAATTAGGTTCAGCCCCAATGTTATTTTCTTCCCCCCAGTGGGTTCCCGCATTGTCGTTGCGGGGGGGCTCAGTAGCCGTGGTCCGCTCCCACGGTGAAGCAAAGCGGAACCCCAAGGTGGGGCCGCTCGTCAGGGCTTTTGTCTCCAAGCCGACGACGTAGCGGCCAAAAAGTAGGTTGCGGTGAGGTGCACCGCAACTGAGGCGGGCCGCGATGTCGAATGGGAGGCATCGCGGCTGAGGGTTACAGGCTGCGGCGGAGGAGGAGTGCCGGTACTTCTGAGTAGCGTCTTCCCTTCCGTGGCCTGGACGGGGCCGCCACCGTTTGATGGCGGACGCGGTGGGGCCGCAGGGGAAGAGGAGTGTCGGTATAGCGTTGGCCGCTCTCCCTATCCCCTGCGGCCGAAAAGTGGTAGGCGGCGGGGCCACTGCGCTGACCCGTCGCAGGGGGACCAAGGGTGCCAGACACGGGTTCGTCTGGGGCCCTTATATTACTTGGTTCCTGGGGTGGTCACGGCGTGCCATGTGTCCTGGTGCGCCGAACTGGTGGGGTCCGCAAGGGCCGATGCCTGCCAGGGGTGCGGGTTGTTCGAAAGAGATACCGTCGCCCCTGGCACACAGGCAACTGAGGGAACACGGGTGGGTTTTAGTCAGTAAAAGTCTGACACGCCCTCCTGCTCCACCCAGAGCGGGAGAAGATATTTGATGATTTCCCATCCTCAAAAAAAAAAAAATGTTATTTTCTTTGCGTACTGTATTTTAATTGGATGTATTTTTATGAAAATTATTAAATTTTTGACATGATTTGTTTCTGGAGCTTCTGAATCTGAAAATAAAGAATAAAAAGTTTAAATGTAATTCTATATTTCCCAGTTGCATATAACATAACATCACGCCTGTATTTCCCGAAGGGTTAGGCAGAGGTGCACCTACAGTAACACCTCGTTACGTTTAAGGTCCATAGTATCCTCATCTCTCGTTTGTATGCTAAAGCACGACTGCCGCCCGCGCCCGCGCAGGGCACCTCTGAGCCTTTATCTCAAAATGGGGATATTCCTTTGATTAATTTACAATTGTGCTTCGGCGATTCTGTGGTACCTCTAACTATCTATTTTTCAGTGTATTTTTTTTCCAAATAACGAAGCCGTTTAGTAGGAGTATGGAATAGAAGCCAAAATATTGCGTGTTGGAAAATATTTTTTTACAGCAAAAGCGCCTGCGATGCCTGCCAGGGGTGCGGGTTGTTCGAAAGAGATACCGCGGCCCCTGGCACACAGGCAACTGAGGGAACACGGGTGGGTTTTAGTCAGTAAAAGTGTGACACGCCCTCCCGCTCCACCCAGAGCGGGAGAAGTTATTTGATGATTTCCCACCCAAAAAAAAAAAAAAAAAAAACCATACAAAAAAGTACTTCCGGCAAAATGATCTATATGAATCTATAGCAAAATCATATATTTTTCAAATCTTCAAGACAAGCCGTTAATGAGCAGTACGGTTCATAAAGTGACCGTGTTACGCTACCAAACGGGACGTAGGCCCTTAAGTCTCATGTTATGGGGGTGAGTCTATTGCCATCAGCTGGGCATAAATCCAAACTCCGGGCTGCTACTGAGAAATTCTAGATGAAAAACTCAAATACTTTTTGATTTACATTACAAAATATTAAAAATGTAATTGGAGAAGACGACTTCAAAACAACAAATGACCACTATGATTTAATCTATGACATAAGAAGCACCTTTAAAGAAATAGACTACTTATACAAATATAATCCTATGCCTAGCTACCTTTAAGATAAATAGCAGTTCAAATCTGTATAACTGGCGAGTATAAAACTTTGCCAACTTATTGTATCTAGATATAATGACACATTTACATGCATACCTAGTGGATGTAGGTTAGAGCCTAATGGCTCTAACCTACATCTTACTTATGACAGTAGAATGTTTAGCAATTTGACAGGAAGACTGAATAACAATGGAATGCGCACCATATATGACGATATAAAACGGCAAATGGAAGATATAATTACTGTAAACCTAATGACAAACTAAAACTACGATCTCGAACAAGAGGGTCAATTAAAGACAAAAGGAAAACCAGGTGACGACTCTCAGTTTTTTCTCTAACTTTGGATTGCATCAACGAAACAGAGTACAAAGAAATAAAATAGGTCCACTGACTAGGTTTACACGAATTTTCCAAAATATCTAAAGCATCGGAAACCAAGTAGAATTAATAGAATAATTACTTTTAGATTCTGAATTTGATTTTATCTCAATATCCGAATTGTGGAAAAATTAAAATGATTGTCAATCAATCTTGCCCCAGGGATGTAAAATAGCGTTCATTTTTTGTCGCAAAACCCGCGAAGGCGGAGGAGTTTGTATTATTGTTAAAGACTCATTAGATTTAATTGAACGAAAGACATTGTAAATCATTCAAAGGAGTATGTTATAGAATTTAGTGCCATTGATGTTCCCCAACTAAACTGTACTTTTACAGTACTAGCAGATCGTCATATTGATATATTTCTTCAACAATTGGGTAAAGTTTTACATAAATCAAATGTTAAAAAATCACATAAACACCTAATAATAGAAGGAGACTTGTAACATAAGCGTGTATAATAAAAATAAACAGACTCTGGAGTTGTTAAACTTTATGAAAACATATAACCTGCAACAAATAATCCGCGAACCAACACGAGTAACCAAGACGACAACCACTTGCATTGACCTACTTTTTACAAACTACCCACCGCTCATCAACAAAGCAACTGTCAAAGATTTTGAATGTATTGAACAAAATATTAATTCATAAAATTGTTCAAAACGAAATAGAATTACGAAAAATAGCCAAAGAATCACCGTTTGCGTAACGCTAGAAAACTCGCAAACGAACTACTGATTGAAATATATACATATTTCATTTACTAGCTTTATGAGAAAGAGAGAAAGAAAATGTGCGCGCGCACTGCTCTCTCTTGCTCCTACAATGTGATACAGACAATAGGCCTGCAGTGTGCTTAGATATACGGAACGTGCAGTTATATCCCCCACTCAACTTCCGTTCGCCTTGCCCGATCACACTTTTCGTAACGCGTACGTCACGCGTTCGCCAGCTTGCTCCCCAAGTCAAGCGTGCGTAAAGAAGTTTCACTTCAAAAACCTCTAAAGTAGCAGGCATCCTTCTACAAGTAAATGATTTATATCAACCAGTAATAATTAAAAACACGAATACATTAACAAACAGTTCAAAAAGCACACGAATCATAATGATAGTTTTCTGAGTATTTCTAAGACATTAAAAATTTCCATAGAAACCCATTATGTTTTCAGCTGTTAATAATGTTAGGTCGTATATCAAATAATGTTAGTCTATTGCAGGAGTAATAGTGTTCTGTGGTCTATGGTATTGATGTGTCAGGAAGTCACGGATTCGTAAAATAAATGTCTTAGAGAAATATTATATATTTTGGATAAATAATCTTGTGTTATGAGCTTATTAGTAATTTATTATTTTGTCAAAGTATTTTAATTGATATAATAATTCTTGATTTTGAGCGAAGTTGCCAGAGGAAATTGTATTGCGGTGGGTAAATAAAAATTATAAGTTGGTTACGTTACGTGTTTTATTCCTGGCCAAAAGGTCAGAAGCGGGATATCCAAGAAAATTTCACATTTTCTTGTCACGCCCACGGCTCGGAGAAACGTAACTAACGCATTCCGAATAATATTTTTTTTTGGATTTTGGTAATTAGAGGACATACAGAATTGAGACTTTTGGGGTTTTTTTTCCATACTTTTCAAAATGGCGGTTACAGTTGTAGTTAAAAATTTATTTTGTTGAAGATGTTTGAAAAGACTTAAAAGGTTTTCTTTTTACCTTAGAAAATTCAGACAGGATAAACGCGTAAAAGTATGCCCGGTTAATGGCAATAGGTTCGCCCTATTACATGGAATAGAAACATGGCGATATGTGGGATTACCACAAAACTATTGGGTTGTGGAGGATATATAGGCAGTCGCTCCATGTAGAGTGCTGGTATTTGGCTGCATTCGGTTGGACTGGGAGCCGACTCCACCACCTGGATGGTGGAAAGTCTACGCAGATTGTATGTATGATGTATTGGTTTGGGCAAAAAAAAACTAAGCTCGTATTTTAAGTTTCAGAGCTCGCTGAGATGGATTGATATGAAGGAAATGCTCGAGGTAAAGAGCCTTATAAAAAAGGAACCCGAGGTAAAGGGTGTTATTAAGAGGGAACCCGAGGTAAGGGCCCTGTTGGAAACAAAACCCGAGGTAAAGGGTGTTATGGAAAGGGAACCCGAGGTAAGGGCCCTGTTGGCAACAAAACCCGAGGTAAAGGGTGTTATGGAGAGGGAACCCGAGGTAAGGGCCCTATTGGAAACAAAACCCGAGGTAAAGGGTGTTATGGAGAGGGAACCCGAGGTAAGGGCCCTGTTGGAAACAAAACCCGAGGTAAGGGTTAAGGAATACTTGTCATGTAACCAGTCGTGGGGAAGGGCTGGCACATGCAGAGGAAGAAGAACGCGAGGCAACGTGTCAAAAGTAAATCGTGGACGATTTGGACTTGTAAAGGAATGCACACTGCTCGAGGCAAGAGCAAGACCACACAAACTTGGATAAAAACCAAAGTATTATTTTGGGGACAAAGTATCAAGCGGAAAATGTGGACTGGAACGAAAGAAGAGAAAGACACAGAACGGACGTTGCAAAACGATCATCATGGCGACGAAGAAGGCGCTATTACTCTACTACGTCTTCAGAGTCGGCAGGTGAATCGCCATCACCAAAAATAAGAAGGAGATCAAAAGGAAAAGAATCTGATAGTCGGTTAATGGACCAGGTTTTAGCTATTTTAGAAAAATGTAAAGGTTCTGATAAGCCTAAAATGTCTTTTAACACTAATGTTATACCGGAGTTAGACCCTTTGTCTAAAGAACAGACCATATTGACTTGCTTGACCAAAATTGAGGAATGTGCCGAAATTTACGGCTGGGAAGATAAAGAAATAATTCATTACTCTCTGCCTAAGCTAACCGGTGTAGCAAAGACATGGTATCAGGGTCTAACTTCGATATTGCATACATGGTCAGAATGGAAAAGAAAGCTGATTGAATCTTTCCCGTGCAGGGAAGATTACGCAGAGCTTTTAACGGAAATGCTAGCTAAAAATGCAAAATATGGAGATTCACTCGAGCATTATTATTATGCGAAGGTAAACCTATTAAATAGATGTAATATATATGGCAGGCAAGCAGTAGATTGTCTTCTATATGGAATAGACGACCGTGCGGTGAAGGTTGGCGCTCAAGCAGCTCAGTTTAATGAACCAGAACAGGTACTAAAATATTTTAGAACCGTTAAAAGTTGTCCTAGTAGAGATTCGCAAGACTATAAGCGGAAATCAACTGAGCGACGATTTCCAAGCAACTCAAATAGACCAGGCCCATCTAAACCAGGTGCGTATATTAATTATAGTATAAAATGTTTTAATTGTAATGAGGTGGGTCACCCAAGCTTTAAATGTGAAAGAGCTCCTGTGAAATGTATAAATTGTGACCGGCCAGGCCATCAAACCACTAACTGTCTTAGGAATAAGAGGACAACAAATGAAACGGATAAAAACAAAACACCAGGTAATAACCAGACGCTAAGACAGGTTTCAGAAGTCACAACAGATGCTTCTGGTTTAAACAAGTACGTCTTGGATATCAAGGTGAATGAATTGACAATCTTGTGCCACATTGACCTGGGGAGTCAATGTTCTCTTATTAAGGTAAGTGATGCAAAATCTCTAAATCTTCAGATCATTAATCGCCCGAATCTACCGATACTCAGAGGCATAGGCGGTAACTTGATATGTCCGCTAGGAGTTGCCGTAACTTTCATTGAAGTTCAAGGATTGCGAGAATTAATAGATTTATACGTTGTAGAAGATTATGTACTGATACCTCCAGTTTTATTAGGCCACTCATTTTCAGAAAGACCTGATATACTTATTATTAAAACTCAAAATGAGATCAAATTCCAGAGACTTCCACCAAACAAATTAGATGTTATGGTGTCTACTGAAACTGAAATTCCTAGCAATACATTACAAGCGGTACAAATCTGTACGCATGCGCAGCTGGATTGTGATGTTTTTATAATGGTACTTTACGAGGTACTGAAGGTCATGAGTATTATTTACTTCCTGGGCAGTATGAGATCAAAAACGGTAGTGGAGCATTCTTAATTTATAATATATCAGCGTCTCCTAAGCACATCACCAACGGTACCCGTATAACTCGTTCTCTGCAAAGAAACTCGGTCTCATCGAGTAATACACTAAATACGTTTAGCGTCACGTTTGGCGATATTGAAATGGAAACAACAATAAAATGTAATCGTCATTTAAATGAAGACCAATCCAAGGAACTATAAGGTTTACTTGCAAGATATAGTCATTGTTTTTCTAGTGGACTACATGACTTGGGTTACACGCTAGTTACCAAGATGACCATCGAACTCAACGACGCCGATCCGGTGGTTTACCGCCCGTATCGCATGTCGTTTACTGAAAGGTCAATGGTAAGAAACATGGTACAGGAGATGCTAGACAATGATATAATCAGGGAATCATCATCGCCTTACGCGAGTCCTATCGTCATGGTTCAGAAGAAAACAGGTGATAAAAGATTATGCGTCGATTACAGGGCTCTTAATAGAAAGACAAAGAAAGACCACTACCCTTTACCCAGGGTAGAAGATCAACTGGATCTACTTGCAGAGTTTATCTGAAATGATAAATGATTTTATTTCTGTAAGTAGGTTTGTACAAACACTTTTACACGTCAATCATATTTTTTTTTAAACTAGATGAGGTTGGCGTTTCCTATCTGACTACTCTGAGAAGAAAAGCCGAAACAAACTCAGAGGTCACAGTCTCTTTTAAAGTCCAGACATAATCTTGGTCAGATCATGTGAAGACCATGTGGATTGGTGTCTGAAATGGTCTTTTGAGGAAAGAACCACACAGATTGAGTGGACCTGTCTAATCAGTGCACGCATTTATCAGTAATCATGCAGCTCAACTCAGAACTTGAGGAGCTCAAAGATTTGACGAACAATACCAAAGAAAGGACATTTGGGTAGGCCGCATAAATTACTCAAACTGCCAGATTAACATTAAAACTAACTGAGAAAGAGATGAAACACAAAACAAAAAAAAAAACAAAACATGACCCACACAGTCCTCACATTCACAATAATTAAAACAATAATAATATTATACTTCTCAAAGTAAATATTCATGTCAAAGTGTATATAATAATAATCAAGTGTTGAAGAGTATAAGTTTGCAAACAAAAAAAAAAAAAAAACAAAAGAACAACATTCATTATGGAAAAATTGGAGCAGGTCAATCCCAAGATGTTTTGTCCAAGATATTGGTGGGCATACCATTTAAAATCCTGACTGATTGCAATGCACTCAGGTCAACGTTAGTGAAACGGGACCTCATACCTCGAATCGCACGTTGGTGGGTTATACTTCAGGAGTACGACTGCACTATAGAATATCGTCCCGGAGCTCGAATGGCGCACGCAGATGCATTAAGTAGAAATCCAGTGGATAACTCATTAATGCCCGGTTTCTGAAGTTCCCAGTTAAACTCCCAATAACTATTGATTCAATAAAGTTATGTATAAGATAAACGTTGGTTAACTGACACTGGGTTTCTGACTCCGCAACAAGCCATTAAATAACTATGTAACCCATAACTAGTTCCTCAGTTGCCGCCAGATGGGTCTTTTCAGGATTTCGTGTTTAAAAATCGTTTTTGTACGCAGATGTTGTCACAATGCCATGTCGACATCATTGTATTCTTTTTTTTTTTTCAAAGAAGCGTTGCCTTTTTTTATTATTTTAAGTTACAAGTATTTGTCTTTCCAATCGTTTGTGCTTTATCCATTCTTTTGTAAAAAATAATGACAATGGACATTTGCGATTCATAAGGGGAGCTAGAGCAAGCAGATCCGATCATAGTGTTCTTATCAAATCTATATTATCTGAATTTAAATTCCTCATCCGTAAATATTTCGAAAGGATTTCTCCTAAGTATTAAGTTTCTTGATGCCTACTGCTGTATTAAAAATAAATATAATAATAGTCTAATTTGGAGCTGCTTTTATTCATTATACTAAAACTCATTGTTTTAGATTTTAATAATTAGCTTTTACTTGCCACTTAATACACGTTATAAGTATAACCCAAAAATTTGATACAGATTGACGATGAAATGAAACGTCAAATAGCTATGGAACCGATAAACGGCCAAAATTGGTCAGTTAACTTAACCTGAGTTTAAACGGAGTTTATATTACATTGCGGTGTTCGGAAACGCACTTTCACAAGTTATCGAACCAATAGCGCTAATGAATAGATAAACTGCCGATACGAGTACCTCAGAAACCGGGCATAAGTGAACCACATATTTTGGACATCTTACCAATACAGCAATCTGACCAAAACTGGATCTCAACTGTGCAATCCGCTGATGATGAAGTTAAGAAAATTAAAGAAATTCTGTTGGACCAGTCTGCTGAAGAGGCCGTTGACGTGCATAAAAATTATAAACTAAAGAACGATAGAGTTTTCCGTATTGTACCTAGAGGCGTGCGTTGGCAAATCCTCAAGATGAATCATGATGATGTTGGTCATTGTGGGTTCGAGAAGACATTACATCGAATTCAGGAGCATTACTAGTTCAGGAAAATGCGCAGGTTTGTAAAAAAATACGTTTCCTCTTGTCTCGAATGCGCTCACCATAAGGCTCCTGGCGGTAAACGGAAAGGTGAACTACACCCTATCGAAAAAGTCAGTACACCTTTTCATACCATTCACGCAGATCATCTAGGACCATTCGTAAAGAGCAAGGCAGGAAATTGTTATCTACTGGTAATTGTAGACGGTTTCAAAAAAATACGTTAGTATAAATCCAGTCAGAAATACCAAAGCCATAACTTCAGTAAGGGTGATGAGGCAATTTGTAAGTTACTTTGGAGTTCCAGCACGTCTTAGTGACTGACAAAGGTACGAGCTTTACCAGCAAACATTTTCGGGACTTTGTTGAATCCTATGGCATAAAGCACGTCCAAAATGCCGTTGCTACACCCAGGGCGAATGGGCAGGTGGAGAGGTTTAATAGGACCATTTTGGATGCTTTATCAACCTCTAGTCATGGTGGAGATGATAAGTCATGGGATGACCACATTTCCGACATACAGGTAGGCATTAACACAACAAAACATAAAACGACTCAGAGGAGCCCGTCGGAATTGTTATTCGGATTTAATGTGACTAGCAGAACTGAAGGTAAGTTAAACGAAATTATCAAAGAAACTCTCCATCGGACACCTGTGGAAGAATTAGATGCGTTAAGACAACACGTAGGCGAAAAGATAAGAGAGCCACAGGTAAAAGATGCTACTAATTATAATAAACACAGAAAACCTTCAACCCTGTATAAAGAGGGTGACTTAGTAAGAGTAGAAAGACAGGTGCCACATGATGGTAAGTCACAGAAACTTACCGTTAAATACCAGGGTCCCTACCGCATAATAAAAGTGCTCCCTAATGATAGGTTCCTGGTTGAGGACACACCTCTGACTCATAAACGAGGGAGAAAGTATGAAAATGTTATAGCAATCGACAAGATTCAACCCTGGATGAATTTCACTAGAGACTTAGAATCCGATTCACCTGGAAATTATTGCTCCAGTGAAAACGAACAGACGTGTGTCCAAAACATGGAATAGGTAACAAAAATATTAAAACTATTAAAGTAATCATTTATTATTATTATTATTATTAGCATACCTTTTTATTTTTTATGTTTTAGGTTGGTTTTATGTTGGGTAAACTATTAAGCTAAGTAATAAGGTTATTTAAAACAGGCTTCGAGGCTATAAATATTTTAAGATTTATACTGTATTTGTTGTTGTTTTATATTGTTTTCTTTTTGTTAAATTTTAGGTAGTGGCCTACTTAGATTCGTTTAGTGGAATAGTTTATAATTTAATAACTTTTGCATGATAATAATAACCGTAAAATATGACGGAACTTATTACTTAAATCACCCACATCTGAGAAATAAAATGACTACTGATGGTTGCAAATAAAATAAAAAGCGATGGGACTCGCTTGAAACAGGATGGCCGAGCTGTTAGGTCGTATATCAAATAATGTTAGTCTATTGCAGGAGTAATAGTGTTCTGTGGTCTATGGTATTGATGTGTCAGGAAGTCACGGATTCGTAAAATAAATGTCTTAGAGAAATATTATATATTTTGGATAAATAATCTTGTGTTATGAGCTTATTAGTAATTTATTATTTTGTCAAAGTATTTTAATTGATATAATAATTCTTGATTTTGAGCGAAGTTGCCAGAGGAAATTGTATTGCGGTGGGTAAATAAAAATTATAAGTTGGTTACGTTACGTGTTTTATTCCTGGCCAAAAATAACATAGTTATCATTTTGATAGATGGAGAACTAGCCACGTGTCAACTCAGAAAATAGCTGGCAGTTATTGATGATGCTTTACAATTAATCAAATTATAATAAGTTTAAAAGTTCCCTTACTTTGATAATATCATCGGTTCGTATCTTCTAGTGATCGTTACTTCTGTTATTGTTTGTTCATAGTATACATACTTGAACGGCATTAATTTTAATTTCTAACTAAGAGCTTGGTTAACTATACATTTATTATGCTATATAGAATAAATGCCGTAGAAATGCGTTCCTTGCGCAGCATGTGTGGTGTGTCTATGAATAGGCTGGGGAATGATCTGATAATACAAGGGTGCGTCTTAAAAGAAGATGAAATGACACAATTTAAAAGAGTATGCATAAGTAGTTTAGTCATGTTAAGAGGATGAATGAAGGGCGGCTAACGAAAGGTATAATACTAGGCAGGTATTAGTAGAAATGACGATAGGGAACGGCCTCAGATGACATATTTAATAGTGACCATATTGGTGGTGATTTTCTCCATAAAGGTCTGGTTCGTAGTGTAGCGGAACTACAGAAAAATACTTAGCAACAAATATAATGTTGAAACACAAAAAGTGATGTGGCTCCATCTACAATGCCACATGCGAACTACGCGTCTGGACGTCACAGAAATCCTACATCGCGCGGTCAGAGTTTACCACGAAACTGACATATATACCACAGCCCGACATCAACCGTCGGGCAGTAGCCTACCAGACACAACAGCCGTCTGGTCGGAGGATCCTCCCTTTTCATTAGAGTATGAGTGAACTTTACACCGTGTTCCTCATACCTCTATACTGGTGACCCCGACGTGATGTAATGCTTATATGTGAAGGAAGTGTCGAGGTAGGGAAATAATACAAGACATAAACTCGTCAAGAAATTCTTTATTTTTACCTATCCCGTAAACACTTAATTGGTGACCCCGACGTAATCTCATATATATTTACTCACAACCGGCTTGCATGTGTGACCAGATGTATGAATGTAAACGAGGCAAAAAAAATATGTTAGGATCATAGCAGGTGACGTTCCGTAGTTTGATCGTACCCTCATGGGAAAAGAAGTTACGTTATGTATGAGTATGTTATGTATGATAAATATTTCCGAGGCATGGATACAAATAGCCACATCTATGAAAATTTACAACACGAAAACCACACAAATATTAAACTAAAATTAGGTTAGATAACATGGTTAAACTGCAGCATTACAACAATGTATGTAGCAGAAAGCGACAACATCATAGGGAACAAGTACATTCCCAGAGAAAAAGTGCCAAATTTTATGACAATTGGATTCGTAGTAACTAAACGATTTAGATCCTTAAGTTGTCTCGTTTCTGATTTTGTATTATCTGAAAAAAAAAAACAATAAAATTAAAGTTATCGTCAATATGGCTCTATAAAGGAACATTTTCATAGTCCCACTGCAGGGCCACCAAGGCTTCTATTTCGTTTTTCAACGTCAAGACATAAATTCCCGGATTTTCCACGATGTCACGATGAGATAAGTAACTTTAAATTTCAACAAATAATTTCAAACTTACGAGAGGATACTTCACAGGCAAGAATTGCCAATGCCTTGTTGAAAGTATTGAATTCATTTTGCAACTTCTGTCCAGCAACTAAAAGAGTAAACGTAGCTGACATGTGGTATATTAAACAATATACGACGTTTGTTGTTGCGAAACTTCTTTCTAAGTCCTGCAAATAATCTTTTATTTGTATTCTGTGCTATTTTAAACGAGCGCAAGCGAGGAATGGAAGCAAACATAGCAAGAGGTTTCGGTTGCCAGGTAAGGCAACTGGGTCCCAGGTAAGAATTTCACAGTAGTCATTTCTATTATACGATCTGATACTAAACTTGTCAATGCTAGATAAAGAATGTTATTGAATCAAGTGCTTCCTACGGAAAAAAATATCTTTTAAGTATGTTACCTTTTTAATAATTGCGTTAAAAATTCCATACATTGAAGAAATACACTGCACCATGGCTACACCCAGGGAAAACAGCAGCTGAAAATAAAATTACTTTAGTGTACCAATATAAATAATATTATGTAATCAAAACACTATAATTTAAGACGAAGAAGTAACATTGTTTTTATCAGTTTTGGTAGCATCAAACCATATTTTTCCGGCTATGTCTACGTTTATAATAATCCATCAAATAAAGGGCCAAAGATTTACCCTTGAACAAGTCCAGTCCGTTCATTTAATATTTGTGGCTGATAATATTGGACTATGGAAGGCTATAGTGCCATTATTTGGTTATAAGACCATTAAATGAATTAGTAGATTGGTAGACAGCTTCTATACTGCAATGTCACATAGATAGAAATACTTTTCGTGCTCACCCTATCAAAGGCTTTACTTAGGTCAGTGAAGGCTCACATCAGAGTAATTCTGATTGTCGAGTACTTTGCTAAAGTGACCAAAGTGTGAAAAACGTGATTGTATCAAAAAGTTTGGGATTTATTGATATCCTAGTTTTGATTAGGCCTGTTCCTGGACTTTGTAACGTCCATACAATTAAATACTCACCAATTCTTGATAACACACTGATATATTTTTACAGCAAGCCATGATGTGTTGGTACTTTTCCGTCCAGCTATTCACTTTCCCAGGCAAATTAAAGCATTCCTCATTCGTGTCGAGATTGATTGCATTGGCTTCTTGCTCATTGTACTTCTTTAGTAAATCATTTACAGCCTTGTTCAAACATTTGAGGTAATCGTAAGTGCAAGTTATTGCGCAATACACTACAAGATGTTCCAGCGTGTAGCGAATGTCTACCCATAATTCATAGACGACTAGTACTAGGAGGTCTCGCAAAAGATATGTCTGCATTAAATACCAGTTAGCAAGCCTTACCAACAGAAGTATGACGGCCATCACAGTAAACACCACGAACCCAACCAAACATTTGACCTTTAGTTTTTTCTCAGAGGATTTATAGTGGTATTCATCCTTGAAACAGTTATGGAGCTTTCGCAGATTCTCGTAAAATTTGCTGAACGATTCCGAATTTACAATTCCACCAATTATTATTACGAAGCTCTTTAACAGAATCAGTAACTGGAACAGATCTGTCACCAACTTATTCTTATCACTGTAGTCAAAGTTAATGAAATTCGTCAAAATTACATTGTTAACGGTAATGGCTATAGAAATAGATAGTTCAACGATTATACGCGTTACTGCTATAATCTTTTGGCTTTTATTTAAACTCAAGTAATTTCTGAAGACACACATAAAATTTTCGACGGATATTAAAGTGTAGAATAAATTCATGATGGCGACTGGAGCAACACTCGTTTTAGAAAGATACGTTGTTTCGAATGATGGAACGTGTTACGTGTGACTTCGTTAAATTGAATGTCGGAAAGTTTTGATAATCAATTGAAGTACTTGTTTATACGAAAGGCCGGCAAAGTGCGAGTCGGACTCGCGTACTAAGGGTTCCGTACCATTGTCTATAAAAACGGCAAAAAAATCATGTCTGTTGTATGGGAGCCCCACTTATATATTTGTTTTATTTTAATTTAATTATTTATTTTTAAAGTGAATATTTAACTTAATATTCTATGAATATTTCAAGCATCTACTGGTAGCCGTTATCAATATCGAGCCAAAACGAGCAAAATTATCACGTTTCTTGTATGGGAGCGCTTTTAAATATTTATTTTATTCTGTTTTTACACGCTTTATATTAGCTTGGGTTGTATGTATGTATGTAACGGAATCTTTGAGCGCGATTTTGACCCACTTTAAACGGTCAGATTTCATTGAAACTTTGTAAACTTGTAGAGGACCGATGACAATTTAATAATTTTAAAAAAATTGAGAAAAAAAAAAGATTTGTAGTTAGCAGAACTAAAAAATAGAAAATAAATAATAGTTTAAAAAACTAAAAAACACGCTTTAAAAACCAAACTAAAAAAGGAGAAAATAATTTAATTCAATTAAAAAGTTTTAATTGATTATAAAAATACCTCAAAAAGCACCCCACGCTTTTTAATTGAATTAAATTATTTTCTCCTTTTTTAGTTTGGTTTTTAAAGCGTGTTTTTTAGTTTTTTATACTATTATTTATTTTAGTATTTGTTGTTATAGCGGCAACAGAAATATATTATCATCTGTGACAATTTCAACTGTCTAATTATCACGGTTCATGGGATACAGCCTGGTGACAGACGGCATAGGACGGTAATAGGGTCCCGTTTTACCCTTTGGGTACGAAACCCTAAAAACCAACACGTCATGCCTTGGACTCTGTTAATGCTACTAAAATAAGAAAATATTAATGTACCTACGTGAAACTTCAAGGTAGGATAGATGAAAATTAAAACGAAGTTTTACCTAATGCGAAATAAGGTTCATTATTCATTGGTAACTGTTTAGTAATTTGAGATATTACATACACGTATTTACATTGTACATGTTAAAAAATGGATGAAGACGAGAAGTAAAAATATATATTTATTGAAATCCACTTAATTAGCAAGCTGAGTGACAGACTGATTTATGGTTTCTTCGATGTATGAAAACACCTATGAATATGGTGTGTAGGAAAAGGATATTATGAAGAAAAGCACAGAAAGACAAGACTACTTTTTCTTTTTTTACAATTAGTATTGTCAGTTAAATAGGTCACGTGAGAAAAGTGGCTGTCAATTCCAAAATTAGGTATTCATGGAGACGAATTACAAAACAAACATAAATACAGTAAACTCTTTGGCAGCTTCTAACAAAGTATTTTATTCATACACGAGATGACCCGGTGAACATCGTATCACTATGGTTTTTGAAATATTGAAAACACTCAGTATTGTTAATATTTGCAGTCATTGGCAGTATTGGATTTAAAGTTTGACAGCGCCTATGATGCAAAATATCCTCAGACATGTCGTCCATATGTCTAACCCACAAATCGTTCAGATTGGAGGGTATGCATGTGGATATGATAATCGCAAACAATGTGTGAATTTAATGCGGTAATGAAGAAATTACAGAATTTTTGAGCGTATTATTCCAATGCAAATTTTCATAATTCTAATACAATTCGTCGTTATTTTAATGCACGCGACCCAGAGCGTCTAAAGTAAAGTATGTATTTCAACAGGTTTACCTACTTTTAGCAAATTTTAATTTGACTTTAAGAAATTTTAAATATTAAAAATCTCAAACTAAGTTCTCGGGTGACGCTATTTTCTATATTTTCTGTTCCTGAATGCAAAATATAATTTAAATAAAAATTACTTTGGTTACGAAAATAATAAAAGTACAAAGTTGTTCAATTGACATGGCGGCTACTATTTCATGGTGTTCAAAAACAGATTTAAAAAAGTGAAGAGTTTTTGGCGGGATCGGGTTGGAACATGTCGCACGAATTTACATTTTCATTAAATGTAGTGAAATAGCGAGTTAAATTGTATAATTTTGGTACCTAAAGAATTATTCAGTTTAGGTACGTGTGAGTGCACAAGTGTAGTGAAGGTGAAAATAACGTGACCAACGTGGACTTTTCGTGTTCCCCCCAAAAACTCATATTAGGTTGTTGTAAAGTTGCTACCGCTTTACAATAACTTTGGCTTGACTGACTAAAGACGACTATGACTGTTTTGTAACTTCGTGCCCAATATCGGGCCATTTATTTGATCGATAAGAAAAATTACTTGACACTGGCTAAATGCACAAACCGTGCGAAGCCAAAACACAAAAAACGAAAGCGTCATAACGTTAGACGTTAGGTTTGATTTTGGTTTTATTGTTTTAAAGTTATTATATAATTTGCCCTAATTAAATACTAAATATATATATCATTCAAAAATCTCTTCAATAATTCGATAAAAATATCATAAAATATGGATACTACACCGGTAAGTAGTCTGTTCCTTGTTACGATTTTATATGACCTAATGGTGAAATTGTAATGATTGTGTGATTTGTTTTACCTATTTGCTCTTCTGAGCAAAAAGGCAATGACGAGAAATGAAGTAATTTATTTTGTGGAGTTAATAAAAAAATGCTCTGTTTTAACCACAAATGAAACAAACGCCAGCTCCAACAAGTTAAAAGATGAAGCATGGGTCACTATGGCGGCTACCTTCAATGTGAAATGTGGAGGTTTCCGAAAAACCAAAGAGCAACTCAAGTTAAAATGGGACGATTTGTAAAAGGCAGCCAGAAAAAGAACGCAACAAATTCGCATGAATTGGTTAAAGGTACCTACCTTAAAATTATATACTACGATTATACGTACTAGTCAATTTTGTAGCAAGTGTCAGTAGCAAACATAATATTTATATAATTAGGTTGCTACTCAAGGCAAAAGAATACAAGGCATTATTATCCTATGCCTAGGTCTAATTATCTTTGATAATTTGTACCTAATGTATTAAATAGGCCATCTATCATCATTTTATTTTGTTGCAGACTGGTGGTGGGACAGCAGATTTCATTCCAACTGATGAAATCCTCGACAAAGTGGCGAGTTTAATGAGGTCCACCTGCACGGGCTTTGATGTTCCCTTTGGTGGTGATGAATACTGTGGTGGTACTGTGCTTGTAGACTTGGAGGTGGGCACTGATGCAGACCAAGATATTGGTGACAATGCAAGAGTGCAAATACCCACAGATGATTTCCTTCCATATACAAATGAAGGTTTTATTATGATTTCTAATTATAACAACTTTTTCAGATTATCATTCATCCATCAAAAATTTATGTGCTAGGCATGTGTTGGTGTAGCAATGATGCAAGCACTATAAAACAAATGACTAAATATTTGAAAAAAACCTTAAATATATACTAACCTTCCATGGCTCTATTTTATTTGCAAGGTGAGGTTTTTACTGTCAATGTCCTTTTATAAGTAAACCATTCTATTACATATTTTTTTTTTTTTTTTTATTATATTTGCTACGGTGACAGCTGTCACAGTCACACTGTGACAGCGATCAAAAAAAATCTCAATATTGAGTTGGATCAGAAAGTACTTCCCTAGTTATAGCCAGCCTTTAGCTATCTTTAGATAACAGTTCCATAGCTTTAAAAAAAGAAGAATCAGGAAAGACGGTGGTTATTGGAGTAAAAGTACTATTTAGTGTTACAATATTTAATGTTAGAACAATCTGACTTATTTTATTGTCCCTATTATTCTCACATACGTTAACCTAACTGGTCAAATGTGCAAACAATTAATTTGAAACAGGGTACAGTATTATACAATTGTCTTAAAACTATCTATATCTAATACATCTATGCAAATTTTAAATTGTTTTGTCTTTATTTGTGTTTGTTCCAGCTAATCACCATATTGGCTGAACCAATTCTCACGTAACTATCACTGGCAGATAGCTGCTTTTATTAAGAGTAACTTAGGTTTCGAAATATAAAACAATCCGAGACACTCCCTCAGAGAGAATTTTAAGGAGATTAATGTAATGACTGTGCCTTCACAATATATTTTTGAAAATATTTTATATGCCCATAAAAATATTAAATTGTTTAAAACATACAGTGATATACATAGTATAAATACTAGGAACAAACACAAATGTGTTGTGCCAACAACAAGGCTCAACAGAATAGGTTGGTCATTCAGATGTCAATGTATACGCTTTTATAACAAACTTCCAAGCCATGTTCAAGATCTAAGTCTCAATAAATTTAAATCATTCATTTAACGTAAGTGCCTGAAAGCCTTTTATACCGTTAAAAATTATATTGAGGACAACAAAGCTTGGGATTGACCTACTCCAATTTTTGCACACTGAATGTTGTTTTTTTGTTTTTTTTTTGCAAACTTACACTCTTCGACATTTGATTATTATTATATACACTTTGACATGAATATTTACTCTGAGAAGTATAATATTATATTGTTTTAATTATTGTGAATGTGAGGGTCATGTTTTGTTTTTTTTTTTGTTTTGTGTTTCATCTCTTTCTCAGTTAGTTTTAAATGTTAATCTGGCAGTTTGAGTATTTATGCGGCCTACCCAAATGTCCTTTATTCGGTATTGTTCGTCAAATAGTTGAGCTCCTCAAGTTCTGAGTTGAGCTGCATGATCTTACATATATATAAATAAAAAGAAAAGTCCTGGCTGACTGATTGACTCATCAACGCCCAGCCCAAACCCTTGGACCTAGACAGTTGAAATTTTGCACAGAGGTTTGCTTTATAATGTAGACAAGGAATAAGGAAGGATTTTTCGAAATTCAACCCCTAAGGGAGTTAAATA
The DNA here is from genome assembly GCA_947359405.1 of Antitype chi. NCBI lineage: Eukaryota > Metazoa > Arthropoda > Insecta > Lepidoptera > Noctuidae > Antitype > Antitype chi. The sequence goes on from OX375812.1 coordinate 5,091,309, forward strand.
TAGGATGAAAGATCCGTGCGGGTGAAGCCGCTGGCAAAAGCTAGTTACTGATAAATGCGTGCACTGAATGGACAGGTCTACTCAATTTGTGTAGTTCTTTACTCAAAAGACCATTTCAGACACCAATCCACATTATGTTCACATGATCTGACCAAGATTATGCCTGGACTTTAAGAGAGACTGTGACCTCTGAGTTTGTTTCGGCCTTTCTTCTCAGAGTAGTCAGATAGGATACGCCAACCTCATCTAGTTGAAAAAAATGTTATTGAGGTGTAAAAGTGTTTGTACAAACCTACTTACTACACAACAAGCCGAGACTAACCGGCTCTTGTGACGCAACTTGTATGGGCTTGTTTTCATGCGAGTCGACACAGGTTGCACTGTCCCGAATAAGTAAAACAATGTTTACGCGTGTTTCTAGTCCAAAAGAACAACAACGACACAAATAGCATAAGCATTGTAAAATTTGAAATTTTTTATGATATATATTATAAAATTTATAACATAAAATATTAAATAATATGATTAAACTGCAGCAAAACTATGACATGGTTGGCAACCAACGTGAGTATAACTGGCAGCATGTACATCCCAGAAGGAATGTTGGACAATAACATGATCTCAAGTGGTTTCTTTTTTATCAGACGTATAAAGTCCTTTGTCAATTTCATTTCAGCTTCGCCAGAATCTGAAATCATTGTAATTATATTTAAAACATTAATCGTGGGTTGCAAAACATTAATTTTGTTTATAATGCCTGAAGGGTTAGTCAGAAGTGTACGTTTAGGACACTTATTATGTCGCCAGCGTTTGTAATTCATAACCCGTACTGGAAATCGAACCAGGATCTCATGCTCGGCAGTAGCGCTTGTGAACACAAGACCAGCGACACAGTTCTTGGAATAATTTGTTGTTATTTGCTAAATAAATGAAAAACGGGCATACGAATATTTTTAAAGAATCTCACCAATCTTCATTGTATTATAAAGTCGAGCCAACACTCTATGGAGCTTTCTGCCTTGGTTACCAGTAAATTGTCCAGCAAAAACGGGCAAGAGCATTACTACTGCATAATTAAATAAAGCAAACATCGCTTTCTTCAACTCAACGGTGTATATTCCCTTCTATAATTAACAAGAAATATACATTATTTTTGTTGTCATAGAGTACCTTTTCCTCCTTATCATATCATCCGTCTTGCCTATTTCCAACTTTGTTGGAGTCGGCTTCTAGTATAACTAGATGCAGCTAAATACCGAGATATTTTTTAGCGATTGCTATCAGAGGGGCAATTCTCGTAATTTTAAAGAACGTTCACAGTCTGATCTCAATCTCAATCTGTCAAAAATACCTCTAGTTTCCCTAAATTTTTGACAACTTCTTGATGTTTGATTGTCGCTGAGATGAGACTGCGACTAGATTGTTAACGTTTTTAATTACGAAAATTGGCTTTTTGATGCCTACACCCAATACCTACTAAGTAGCATGTGAAACGATTAGAGCCGTAGAGCCAGACTGCGCAGGCTCATAACAACCACGTAGTTTAAAAAGAGATAAAATCGACGGTCCCTACGTACAATACTCTAAGTGGTAGATACGTGATTTGCATGTTTTGTTTTCGTGACCTTCAGGCCAGCCTATACTATCGCTTAGTTTCAACAAAAATAAGTCTAAGATGGCAAAACGCAGTTTAAATCCATCGTGACTAGAGATCGGATATTCGGATGCATATTTACCTAAACATAATTTTTAGCTGTGAAAGTATGCAAGCGGCTTTATAAATTATTTGTAATATTTATTAACAACCCCTGGATTCTTGATTGCATAACTATTCAGATGTGTATTAATTTAAAATTAATGTTTAACCCGATACAAATATGTATATGTACTGGAGGAGGGGTGGTTTGTATTAGTTAAAACAATAAACCAATTACTTACCTACATTTTAAGACTTTTACTTTTAGTGTCATGATCTCTGATCATGACACTACATTAACTAGAACATGATATACATGTGTTTGAAACTTTAAAGCGCTCTCCTGTAAAATTTGTCATTTGTAGTTAGGACATTATACGTAAGGACTGTCGAAATAACACTAGCATGTCAAGTGTTTACATATTATAATACCATAGATATACAGGAGTATACGACTAGGTCGTAGTTAAGTCACTGTCTGTTCTGAGCCCTCGACAAAAGCATAGGATTAAAGAGATACCGTCCTTGGCAGCACGTGTCAGACGTGCCTGTCAGCACAGACTCGAAAGAATAGGTCTTATTGATCAGGCCATAGGACGGCAGGTAGCGCTCGGTTCAGTATAGCAAGCAATTCAATACAGCTTGTGTGCTTCAGCGCAACGAACGGGGCAGGGTAACGTGCAGAATTTCCTCAGGGTGTTCATAGAATGTTAGAAGTGCGCATGTTAGTGTTGCGTGTACAAAACAGCAACCGCGTGCTATGGTTATATCCCCCTTAGCAACGGTGTGGTAGGCAGGATAGACGGAAGTGCACATATTGCAGCAGCTGACAAGCAGAGAGGTATAACAGCAGCGTAGCACAATAATAGATAATAACATAATGGCGTGCATTTAAGCTTTTATGAGGCGAGTTACTGGCAATTTTTTTCGGGTGTTCTTTTCAATTGCAAAATGCAATTCATTATACCTCCAAATCAAAATCCAGGTAATTACTCAATACTTACATTTGAACATATTTTGTAAATCATCAAAATATAGTTAACTATTGACAAAACTAGCGAAAAGAAAAACTGAAACATAAGAATTCAAATTGAACTAACACAATTAAAATTCAAAGAATCTAGGGAGCCAATGGATTATAAGATCGATTAACTTAATTCCAAACACAAGTACCTACCTGGCGTCCAAAGCATAGCGTCACGTTGTCACAGCAGTTTGCTAAATCCCGATACAGTTCAACCCAGCCTTGAATCTGCTCCCTTGTGATATCACATTGTTCACCCGAACTAATATCACAGCTCCTTACTCTTCCAACTCTCTCCTGAACGGCTGATATCAACGAAGTCCAGCTTTCGGATAAATAAACGACTATCATAATGACAACAAACGACATAATTTGCTGATAAACAACAGTTAATCTAATAATAACTTGAGATGAAAAAATTAAAGCAATAAGAAATGAATTCATTTGTTGGAATTTATACAAAACGTCCAAAAACCTGAAGACAACGAATGCAATAAATAATAATGTATAGATCATAGTTGACCAATATATTTTCTTTAGGGATTTGTTTAATTTTATGTCATATTTAAACCTATCAGAGAGACGACTGATACTTCTATAATAAGACATGAAAGCACGGCTGCTACAGATGCCGGTCATGACGGCTGACACAGAGTTTATAAGGCCTGAAGAAAACAAATAAATTACATTCAATTGATCAAACACAGCAATTCCGATCGACAAATGATACACTTTAATAGAAATGACAAAAGAGAACAAAATAGTCTGGAAGAATATTTTGAAAATAATCAAATATTTCATTATCTTCGTCTGGTTACAATATTTTCTGTGCACGCCTAACAGAGTCTCCAGAAACAATAAATTATTCAACCACTTCAAAGCAGCCATTTTTATTTGTAATGTTGTGTCTCGATGACGACGGTAGAGTAATGGTTTTAATGGACGGAGGCAAACAATTTTCTTATTTAAATTTTCTTAGTTAAGTACCTACAAATTTAGTTGACTGTTAATATATAGAATGACACGACGTTATTAAAGATGTTCGTTTTCATTTTGATCTTCATCAAAACAACAGCATCAACCTATATTATTGAATAATCAGGAAACAGATGGCCATGCTTTTGGTAACGCTTGTCTTTATCGTTCATTCCATCAATTTTAACCCTGTTCGTCCATTAATGGCGTATAAACAAATATCAAAAACATTTAACTTAATAAATATCTACTAACAAAAAATAACCCCATAGTTTTAGGCATCTGTCCATTTACGTAAATGTTGGCGTGACTAAGTTACAAACATCCCAATTTTTATGCAAACATAAACGTTTGGCATATGAGTAGGATTAAATAATATGATTATGAGCGTTTATTCTGAAAATGGGCAACGTCGCAAATAGCTGTCAAATATTTATTTATATATTTGATACTTCACGCACAGAAATGTACAGAGGCGAACTTAATGCCAAAGGCATTTTCTACCAGTCAATATTTGACAGCTATTTGCGACGTTGCCAACTTTCAGAATAAACGCTCTTAAACTGCAGCATAACAATAGTATATTTGACAGCCAACGTGAGTATATCTGACATCTTGTACAGTTTTTTGTTTTCTATTCACAAAATTAAATTTTATTCGAAAACACCAATTGGTTTCTTACTAAACTACAACTATATCCGACGACCCAATTTACTTATCTCTTGGTGACTGTACACTGCAGGAATGTTAGTCAAAAAGGAAATGGAATTGGGCCATTACTGGCATTCCATTTCCACGACTTCTCCTCCTTCCCTGGGTCGGGAGTCCGCTGCTGGGATGCCAGGCTGTGGGAGAGGCGCAGATGCCCCAACAGCCGTGATCCTGGTTTTGTGGTCCGCCTTACAGGATTTCTCGCCAAGTCTGTGCTCCACAAGCTTTCCTGCAGCTGCAATAAGACTGCAGTTTGGGGTCACGGAGCACAGTGGCCGGTTTTACCGCAGCGATAGCAAAAATCACTGCGGTCGATTTGTACAGTGCATTGCTCCCGGAATTATGTTCGTTTTCCAGGCACCTGAAGCACTACACAGCCCTTGTTGGCAGGAGTTATAATCTGGCAGACACCCATCCCACTAGCTACCGTCTACCGTCTGCGACCTTGTCAGCTTGTGCTTCATCTCCCAAAGCACCGACTTATAGGTCACTCCACTGTCTGAGGCTTCGGACTGCAGTGTTAACACTAGCCACAGAGCATGGGGTCATGACCTAGGGTGGCTGCGTGGCCTTTTCAAGAGCCGGGCCCTTAGGGGGTACTGGCAGTGTCACCCTCTTTTTTCGGCTTCTATTAAAAATCGTAGACCACGCCTCTTGAGTGGGAGGCAAAAAGTGCGGTTCGACAAAAAGTCTCGTAAGATGAGAACAAGATGGTCCCGGCACACCGAGTTGTTGGTTAAGCTTGTATAGTAAGCCATTATGCCAGACTTTGCCTTTGCTATATCGAAGAACATCGCCCCTGTCCTCGCATTACGCTGGAACCCAGCGCTTATGTGCACTACGATGCGGTAGTCTTGTTGTACGCATGAGTGTTGGGTTCCGAAACCAAACTGCTCATTGGGGAAAAGGCTCTTTGCTTCAGTATAGTCTTTGAGACGCATATGAATAAGCCTCTCGTAAATTATGCCAATAACGTTCAAGAGACTCACGAGACGGTAACTGCGGGACTCAAACTTGGGCTTGCCTGGCTCTGGAATACCGATAACAGTGGCTTCTTTCCACGCTTGAGGGAAGATTTTGTTGCTCAGGGGCCATTCAAGATGGCGGTCATACGGAATATGAAAGGGTTTAAAGTTAACGTCAGCGCCTCTAGCAGATTCAGATACAAGACATTCGGAATCTAAAGCTACGGTTGATAACTCTTACGTCTTTTTCACTTAGATTATAATTGCTTCTCTCAATAAAACACAGTTACATTTCATACAATTACTTTATTTGACACACACAATATTTATCCTAATCGATCGACCGAAGCCGCATTTACCTACTAATTATAATAAAACACTAATAACACTCACTTATTTTCATTTCAGTAATTATCTGCAGACGGTTTGGTTACATATAGGGGTAAGCAGACAAGCCGCCAAAAACACGTCAGTAGTATAAGTTTTGGATCTCTATTACACCGATGGGGTCGAAAAGTTCTGGAGTGGCGACCGCGCACCGGAAGACGTAAAGTTGGAAGGCCTCCCACAAGGTGGACCAATGACCTTGTGAGGGCCGCAGGAGTCCGCTGGATGCGGGAAGCACAGAACCGGTCGAAGTGGCGGAGCTTGGGGGAGGCCTATGTCCAGCAGTGGACGTCCTTCGGCTGAAATGATGATGATTACCACTCGAAGATGCATCGCGGTATCCCTCACATTTGTGCGAAACCCGGCAACCTTAGTCACCCACTGTTAAGTAGTGGTGATAAGCTTTTTTCCTACAAAACACGAAAGAGATGTATTATTTTGAACTACTTGCTTAGTAATTAACTTGGCTTGAGAGTCGTGGATCACTACAACCTACATGGGCATTTATGAAACGTCAGAAGCTAGGGTGCACGGTTCCAATTCTTTTTTTTTTTCTTTTTTTTTTACATTGCCCCTCACTAGGAATTTCTCCTATATTGTGGGTGCGTTTACAAACATTTAAAATCACATACAGCAAGGAACTCACTCTTTTAAAATAATTGGTGTTACAATATTCCTAAATTACAGTGTTAACAGGTAACAGGGATTAAACAAAGTAACAGGTGGGTTAACATGCAAGCAAAAGCGTTTGACATTAATAATAATTTTTAAGTTTATGTTAACTTGGGTTAAGTGTCAAGTGAAAAAACAAGAAAATGGGCCTATAAATAAGAATATTCGGTAGCTCGACCGCCGCATATAATGAATTATACCGCTGACCGACCTCTCGATTTCGTCTCCGCCCCATTTCGCCGTGGGTGGTCCGCCCTTATCGCAAAGTCGAAAAAAACAAAGGATATTTATAAGTGGGTTGTTTGAAGTGTCAAAGGGATATACTGTCAATTATTAAAGTAGAGGTATTAAAGTATAATTAATTAAAGTAAGGTTATTAAGGTAAAGACATCTAATGATATTAGAACTTACTTACGTACCTTAGATACTTTGATGTTGATTATTTTTCAAGGTTAATTGTGTCAGTTTCAAATAATATCATTGACATATGCATCGAATTGCAGTGCCTTATACAGGCTGTAAGGGTAAACACCATTATCCTTGGAACCAGTGGTTTGGTTTCGTTTATAGAACGTAAAATCAATGAAAAAAAAACAATCTTTTTTTTAAAGAAAATCTGCTTTTTTCCACAAGAAAATTACACCCTACGCGCGAGAGCAACAAACTTGCGTCTCAATACGGGAGGGGGAACTGGACGCGTGTACCATGCCGCGTGGCCCGACACCGACGCACGGGTCGCGACCCCGGACAATCAACTGTCAGTCTCGCTAGCGAGCGTACGTAACGCCGCGTCGTAGCGTCGCTCATTTCTCGCGCGTATTTTTGTTTAACAGACCTTATATCCTGTATATGTTCAGTGTGATTGAAAGCACAGGTAAATTGTTTCCAATGCTAAAAAAATACGAAAGGGTAAATATGACTATGTTAATTCAGGTCAAAAAGGACAGGACTTAAGGAACAGGCAGCAATTTTAAGCCGTTCACAGAACACCGGGACAGACTGAAAAAGTACTCAAATTACAGAGTAACTAAAATAACGTGTTGTTAAAATGAACTCGATTGTGTTTGATGCATGGACAAAATACTGACAGAAAAGATACTTACGTGGTTTTTACACAAATATTAATTTAAAATGTCATATTTATACAACAAGTTCTTAATAAAAATATTGTCTAGGCCTCAAGCTAAGGTACATACATCTTTTATGAGGTACTATGTTAAATGTGATAACAAAATACCTTGTGATATATTGCAATTAAATTAAAGGAAATTTAAAACTCATATTATAAGTAAACTTTGTAAACAAGCACATTACAAATTAGAGGATTATATTCAAGATAAAAATGCTTGGAAACATGCTGTTTCTGCTCCATAGGACAATCTAGAGTCTAGACAAAATCAAACTGGTTGCTGGTTAATTCAATTGTATAATTTATTATATTTATGACATTAATTTACACTCAGTGATATTATTTTAACTCACACACTGACTTATTACTTGTTAATATTCTAGGAATATTACGATATTCCTCCGACATATTTGCACACATTGTTAGAGTAAGTATACGTACTTACTCTAACAATGTTTACAAATATGTGCGCAACATGTATCTATCATAAAATTAATTAATCTGTAATTGCTTCACTTTCATTCTTTTTACCTATTTTGGTAAGGTAATTTAATTCTGGGTGCATCGTTTTCACAAATAATTACATAATGAATGTATGTTAAATTTTATACTAAAAATATTTTAAAATTGTAATGGTGGAGGTTCTTGCCCATTCTTCTCCACACAAAACTACATTTTGGAAAGAGCAACTAGAATCAATTCTATTTTAATGTAAATGTTGACATTCAAAAGTGCCTATTTGAAATAAATGCTTTGACTTTGACTTTGCCTTTAATGGAAAATATGTGATATAAGGGATGTTTTATTTATATACTGTTATTTTAAATAAACCATCCAATAGACCAAGAAATTCTGGTTCAAACGGTATTTGTAACTCACTTTCGACAAAGTGTACCTTACGTTATTTCATATTTTCACTATGGACATGTTTGCTCACCTATAACGTTTGTAATGTGAGTAGAATTAAATAACATGATTAAACTGCAACATAACAATGAGATAATTGACAATCAACGTGAGTATAACTGGCAACATGTACATCCCAGCAGGAATCTTGGTCAATAACTTGATCTCTATTGGATTCTTCTTTATCAGACGTATGAAGTCCTTTATCAATTTCGCTTCAGCTCCTTGTGAAGCTAAAATGAAATAACAAATCATGATATTACAAATAATTTTAGTACCTTAACATTGTAGTAATAAAATAATAAAATCTTACTTTTAATAACTGTATTATAAAGTCGAGCCAAGACTCTGTAAAACTTCATCCCTTGGTTACGAGTAATTTGTCCAGCAATGATTGGCAACATCATCAAAAATATATAAAAACATATCACAATTATTATTTTCTTGAACTCATAGGTGTCCCCATTCTAAAATGTACAAAATTAAATAATGTAACAACAATTGATAGCTTACAATACAAACAACTTTTACGATACGGCTCAGTCTGGAATATCAAAAACTTACTTTCAAAACAATCTTGTAACATATTTGATAAGTTAATAAAATATAGTTTGGTATTGACATTGATAGCGTAAAGAAAAACTGTAACAAAATAATGTTTACAAACAAATTAAAATTAGATTAGGTACTGATTAACGTATCATGATTATCTCAGTGAAATAAATGAATACCAGGCGTCCAAAGCATAGCGTCACTTTGTCACAGCAGTTTGCTAAATTCTGATACAGTTCAACCCATCCTTGAATATGTTCTCTTGTGATATTACATTCCTCATCTGAACTAATATCATATCTGCCAACTGTTTTTTGCACGACTGATATCATCGAAGACAAACATTTTAATGAATTTACCACCATCATGATAACAACAAACAACAAGAGGTGCTGAGCAACTATTCTAAGTCTAACAATTGTTTGTGACGCCAAAATGCCGATCAAAAATAACAGATTTGTTTTTGAAAAACGCATTTGAACCGCTACAGATCTATAAACAACAAAAGCGATGGACAGACAAATCAAAGTTAAGCTGAACCAGCATAATTTTTTATGAGAGTTATGAAATTTAGTGTCGTCTTTACAGCTTTCGGAGACATGACTGATACTTCTGTAATACGACATAAAAGCGCAGCTGTAGCAGATGCCGCTCACAATGGACGACAAGTAGCTCACGTAACCAAAAAAAGAAAAATAAGAAAAAATTAAATTAATTTGATAATATTCATCTCCTTCTAACATCAAATCAATTTGACCAATGATGAAAATAGAGTGAAATATATTTTGGGTGAATATTTGGAAGATAATAAAACATTTTTTAATCTTTGACTGGTTACAATAATTCCTGTATATTCCTAGGAGGTTCTCTACAAAAAATATATATTTAAAACACTTTACTGGGTACATTCTGTTTTCAGTTATGTGTTTCAGTGATGACGATGAAAGGTCTACTGGGTGGCAACATTGAGTATTTTTAATGTCTTAATAAATATTTCAAGTGTATTTAAGTAATCACCAGCCACCTATATGCTTTTATGAATCTATCATTACGACTGAATTATTAATCATTTATCATAATAATTATGATTGTCAGATTATAGTAGTATGTACTAGCTTTTGCCAGCGGCTTCGCCCGCGTTGAGGTCGGAAATTATCACATGAGGACGTACTACCGGGATAAAAGTATCCTATGTGTTAATCTATGTTATAAACTATCTGTGTGTCAAACTTGATCCAAATCCGTTCAGCTATTTTAGCATGATTGAGTTACAAACATCCAAACTTTTTATTCGTAGGATTTAACATACATATGTAGTATTAAACAACCAACCAATCATGAATTAATGACCTAATTCTTTCTATAGAACCACATACAGTACAGGTCAAAATGTTATCTGATATGTATAGCGAAATAACTAGCGCTATATCACCATGGATGGAACTAACACATTTCGTAATTGTTATTTAGGTATTATTGTTATTTATATTAATAAAAAAATATTTTATATGCTTTCTTCTGTAAATACGACTAACGAGGTTGCTATAATTTTTTCAAGAAAATTAATTCAGATGAATTGACTCAACTCCGCAAGTAACAGTTGTTTGTCCATAACGTTGATCAGGGATGTAATAATAATCATAAATAGTGATAGTATCTTGACTTGGCTGGCGAGGTCGTCGTCATGTGGAATATGGACTCAGCGATCATAGTACCAATAGACGTAACAGCCTATGGTTTGATAGCCAAGTCAAGACCAACACTTAAGGAGGCTCTCGTTAGGCAGCTGAAACAAAGGCTTGATCCAGAAAGCGGTACTTCTGGATACGGCTCTCATTGTTAGGAGATTCCTCGCTCATTGTTAGGAGTTCCCGATACGGTTGGGATTCAATTTTTTTATATTTTAAATGAATAAGGATTAATATTTAATTTTTAAATTACTAAATAAACATACAAATAAATACACAAACAAAGGACACTTAAGCGTCGAAGTATTCGTCCGCATTGCTTTCATCAGGAAACATGCCCAGAAGACTGGCAGCATTGCCACATTTAATGGCAATGCTAATTCTTTAGCCAAAGAACGACCCAGCCCTCTGGTCACGTGAAGTGTCGACCAGCCGGCGAGAAATTTCCTTAAAGAGGAGACGTGCACTCGGGCCCCTTGACCCGAGCGTTTTGACCCCAAACGGTTCAGAACTGTAGTTAACCATAATGTTACAGTATTTACGCTGCTTGAGGGTCTCAGCAACCGCCGCAGCGGCGCCAGCACAGCCCGCTGTGCTAGGATTATGGGAAGGCGCAAGGTTGTCGACACAGGTTGCGTCCCACACCAGAGGTTACCCCACCTTCCAAGGCAATGACGTCATGCCGTCTGGTTTCTTCTCTTATTTTTAAATGTTTTTTATTCATATGTATTTAATGAAATAAAAGAAATAAAAAGTGATATCGTATATTTATAAAAAGGAAACATATACATTAAATACCTTGATAAATTAAATTGAGCACAGCTCACACACATACACATTCCTAGTTTGCCTAAACTAGGTTGCACAAATGCCTTTTTTTTGTGGATGGGAAAATATCAAATAACTTCTCCCGCTCTGGGTGGAGCAGGAGGGCGTGTCTGACTTTTACTGACGAAACCCGTGTTCTCCCTCAGTTGCCGGTGTGCCAGGGAACGGGTATCTCTTTCGAACAACCCGCACCCCTGGCAGGCATCGGCCCTTGCGGACCCCACCAGTTGTTGCTGACATCTCTGACGACGCGCGTGGAACACAACGCGCCGTCGACCCTGGCATTTATTTTTTATTGTTTGTTTAACGTGGAGAAATGCCTACTGCACTACCACGGGGAGATAGCGCAGTTATGTAGGACTGTAACCCACTAAAACTCCACGGTGTCCTCCAGTGCCGCTTGAGGCGGGAACACGGAAACGCGCAAGCCATCCGCGAACCCGCCGCGGCTGTCCGGCACCGGACCCTCCTCGCAGGGGAGTAACCCCTATCACCGGCGCACCAGGACACATGACACGCCGTGACCACCCCAGGAACCAAATAGCATAAGGGCCCCAGACGACCCCGTGTCTGGCACCCTTGGTCCCCCTGCGACGGGTCAGCACAGTGGCCCCGCCGCCAACCACTTTTCGTCCGCAGGGGATAGGGAGAGCGGCCAACGCTATACCGACACTTCGATTCCCCTGCGGCCCCACCGCGTCCGCCATCAAACAGTGACGGCCCCGTCCAGGCCACGGAAGGGAAGAACGCTACACAGAAATACCGGCACTCCTCCTCCGCCGCAGCCTGTAACCCTCAGCCGTGATGCCTCCCATTCGACATCGCGCCCCGCCTCAGTTGCGATGAATCTCACCGCAACCTACTTTTTGACCGCTACGTCGTCGGCTTGGAGGCAAAAGCCCTGACGAGCGGCTACACCTTAGGGGCCCTCTTTGCTTCGCCGTGGGAGAGTGACTACAGCTACTGAGCCCCTCCGCAAGGACAATGCGGAAACCCACTGGGGGGTTTGTACCTATGCTTCAGGCTAGAAAGTGTACCAAGAAATGGAATAAATTAACATTTAGTTTAAATCAAGAACTAAATTAACGTAAGGGTCAAGAAAAGTAAAATAGAATGTTAGCGGTTTCAAACTCAAAGCATGTTATTCCAATTAAACCACTTACACTTTTGAACTGTCAAAAAGTTGATCAGTTGGAAAGTTGAAGCTAGTTGCCCATTCCAAAACGTAGATCTCAATGGAGCAGAACGGACAAGAAACTCCACGGACACTCTTTTAAATCAAGTTGGATATTACAAAATCTTGAGAACATTATTCTTGTTGCTTCTGTATGTGAGAACAATGTAAAAAAAACAATTCTAAATATAAGATTAAAAATAAGCCCTGGAAGTTAGTACTTCCGACCCACTGGAACCACAGCTGGCTCTGGCAAGCAACACTGACTCAGCGCACTATCGACCTCCAGTCTCTGGCGGGGGAGTGATGTAGCGGCACTACAGAAAAATACTTCGCAACGAATATCTTAAAACACAAAAAGTGATGTGACGCCATCTACAATGCCACATGCCAACTACGCGTCTGCACGTCCCAGAAATCCTACATCGCGCAGTCAGAGTTTACCCACCAGACACAACACCCGTCTGGTCGGAGGATCCTCCCTTTTCTATAGAGTATGAGTGAACTTTACACCCTGTTCCTCATACTTCTATAACTGTGTCTGTACACTTAAAATAACAATCAATAAAAGAAATAGAATAAAAATACTTACTTTTTACCGCTATAAAGAAATGAGGGACTGTGCTTACGTCAATTACGCGCGTTGGCTGACGCAATATTGTGAAACAAGTCCAGCCCGCATGGTGCTCCTCCCTCCCCTTACGCCTCCCCGGTATTCCTTATAATTTCGCTAATATAACAAAATACCTTGTGATATATTGCAATTAATTTATAGAAAATTTAAAACTCATATTAAAAGTAAACTTTGTAAACAAGCACATTATAAATTAGGGGACTGTATACAAGATAAATATGCTTGGAAACATGCTGGCCCTGCTCCATAGGACAATCTAGAGTCTAGACAAAATCAAACTGGTTGCTGGTTAATTCAATTGTATAATTCATTATATTTAAATGACATTGATTTACACTCAGTGATTATTTAAACTCACACACTGACTTAATACTTGTTAATATTCTAGGAATATTGTATACTTACTTTTACAATGTTTTCAAATATGTGCGCAACATGTATCTATCATAAAATTAATTAATCTGTAATTGCTTCACTTTAATTTTTTTTGCCTATTTTGGTAAGGTAATTTAATTCTGGGTGCATCGTTTTCAGAAATAATTATGTAATGTATGTTAAATTAAATACTTAAAACATTTTAAAAGAGTAATGGTGGAGGTTCTTGCCATTCTTCTCCATACGAAACTACATTTTGGAAGGAGCGACTAGAATCAATTCTATTTTAATGTAAATGTTGCCATTCAAAAGCGCATTTTAAGTGCCTATTTCAAATAAGTAAATTCTTTGACTTTGACTTTGCCTTTTATAGAAAATATGTGATGTGAGGGATGTTTTATTTTGATACTGTTATTTTAAATAAACCATCCAATAGACCAAGAAATTCTGGTTCAAACGGTATTTGTAACTCACTTTCGACAAAGTGTACCTTACGTGATTTCATATTTTCACTATGGACATGTTTGCACACCTATAACGTTTGCAATGTGAGTAGAATTAAATAATATGATTAAACTGCAACATAACAATGAGATAGTTGACAGTCAACGTGAGTATAACTGGCAACATGTACATCCCAGCAGGAATCTTGGTCAATAACTTGATCTCTATTGGATTCTTCTTTATTAGACGTATGAAGTCCTTTATCGATTTCGCTTCAGCTCCTTGTGAAGCTAAAATGAAATAACAAATCATGATATTACAAATAATTTTAGTACCTTAACATTGTAGTCATAAAATAAAATAAATATTACTTTTAATAACTGAATTATAAAGTCGAGCCAAGACTCTGTGAAACTTCATCCCTTGGTTACGAGTCATTTGCCCAGCAATGATTGGCAACATCATCAAAAACATATAAAAACATATAACAAATATTATTTTCTTGAACTCATCGATATCCCCATTCTAAAATGTACAAAATTAAATAATGTAACAACAATTGATAGCTTACAATACAAACAACTTTTACGATACGGCTCAGTCTGGAATATCAAAAACTTACTTTCAAAACAATCTTGTAACACATCTGATAAGTCAAAAAAATATAGTTTGGTATTGACATTGATAGCATAAAGAAAAACTGCAACAAAAGAATGTTTACAAACAAATTAAAATTAGATTACTGATTAACGTATCATGATTATCTCAGTGAAATAAATGATTACCAGGCGTCCAAAGCATAGCGTCACTTTGTCACAGCAGTTGGCTAAATTCTGATACAGTTCAACCCATCCTTGAACCTGTTCTCTTGTGATATTACATTCCTCATCCGAACTCAGATCACATCTGCCTACTGTTTCTTGCACGACTGATATCAACGAAGACAAAGATTTTAATGAATTTACCACCATCATGATAACAACAAACAATAAGAGGTGCTGAGCAACTATGCTAAGTCTAACAATTGATTGTGACGCCAAAATGCTGATCAAAAATAACACATTTGTTTTTGAAAAATGCATTTGAACCGCTACAGATCTATGAACAACAAAAGCGATGGACAGACAAATCAAAGTTAAGCTGAACCAATATAACTTTTTATGAGAGTTAAGGAATTTAGTATCGTCTTTAAAGCATTCGGAGACTTGACTGATACTTCTGTAATACGACATAAAAGCGCGGCTGTAGCAGATGCCGGTCACGATGGATAACAAGTAGCTTACGTAAGCAAAAGCAGAAAAATAAGAAAAAATCACATTGATTTGATAATATTTCTCTCCTTGTAAAACCAAATCAATTTCACCAATGATGAAAATAGAGTGAAATATATTTTGGGTGAATATTTGGATGATAATAAAACATTTTTTAATCTTTGACTGGTTACAATAATTCCTGTATATTCCTAGGAGGTTCTCTACAAAAAATATATATTTAAAACACTTTACTGGGTACATTCTGTTTTCAGTTATGTGTTTCAGTGATGACGATGAAAGGTCTACTGGGTGGCAACATTGAGTATTTTTAATGTCTTAATAAATATTTCAAGTGTATTTAAGTAATCACCAGCCACCTATATGCTTTTATGAATCTATCATTACGACTGAATTATTAATCATTTATCATAATAATTATGATTGTCAGATTATAGTAGTGTTGAGGTAGGAGTCCCTGGTAGTGTGTGAAGTGAAAGACGGTTGAGATTAGAATGCCTGTATTGCCAAACTACACCTATTATATACAAAAATATTTACAATATTATTTAAGGCTACCTACATGCATATTATAATAAAATAAACAAATCATATGTCGGTAAGACGAAAATGTTCGCATTATGGCTCACATATAAAAGCTTGCGCCGGGCCTGGGTCGACAGTATTACACCAGCCACCGGCGCGCGCGCATGATGAATGGATGCATATATACATGACGTAGGTGCAGCTACAGGACTCCCCCTCAAGCGAAGCGTACGGGCATCTTCACGAGCCTTCCGGATCTGGTTCTCCGCTCATCATTCACTGATGTCTTAGGGTCTGTAGTCGAAGATGATGTTGAGCTTGAAGTTATGTTCGCGGTGCGATGTTCGCTGTCTGTGTTGATTGTGTACGCAGGTTTAAGGCGGTCAATGGAGACGTTTGCAGTTCTGCCGGGCATCTGTATCTTGAAGTACTTGTCGTTTCTTTCCAAGACAAGGTAAGGCCCTTCGTACGGTCGTTGCAGTGACTTGCGGATGGTGTCTATTCGTAGAAACACTGAGTTGCATGTTTGCAGATCTTTATGCACGAACATACTGCGCTTGTTGCTATGCGGCACATACGATGGCGTAAGTTGAGTGATAATTCGATGTAATTGTTCCGCACAGTCGTGACTCATTCTTGTGTTGCTCGTAGATGGTGATATGAAGTCGCCGGGTAGACGTAGTGCTTGTCCGTATGTTAGTTGAGCCGGGCTTGTATGGGTATCGGTCCGGGCTACAGCACGAAGTCCCATGAGCACTGTAGGTAGTTCATTCAGCCACTTGTTGTTGTCCGCGAGTCTTGCCATGAGTGCCGCTTTTAGTGATCGATGCCAACGTTCGACGATTCCATTACTCTGCGGGTGGTAGGCAGTAGTACGGGTTTTCTCAGCGCCCAATAGTTTTGCGAGTTCGTGAAACAGCTGACTCTCAAACTGTCGTCCTTGATCTGTCGTGATTGTGGTTGGACAACCGAAACGGCATATCCATGTTTCATAGACGTTATTTGCTATAGTTTCTGACGTCATGTCTTGCATTGGGATAGCTTCGGGCCAGCGTGT
This sequence comes from Antitype chi, assembly GCA_947359405.1. NCBI lineage: Eukaryota > Metazoa > Arthropoda > Insecta > Lepidoptera > Noctuidae > Antitype > Antitype chi. Next base: position 5,108,322 of record OX375812.1, read on the forward strand.
GGCGCGGTCGATGATTGTTAGCAGGTACCGGTGTCCGTGTGCTGACGTAGGTAGCGGACCAACGATGTCTATATGTATATGTTGGAATCTTTCGCAGATCGGGAACGTTTCGATGTCGCTGCGCGTGTGACGTTGTACTTTTGATTGTTGACACGCTGTACATTGTCTTACCCAGTTGCCAATGTCGACGTTCATTGATGGCCAGAAATACCGATCTTGAATCATTTTCCGCGTCGTTCTTATGCCGGGATGACTAGAGTTGTGCACGGCCTTGAAAGCGATGCAACGATAGTCATTTGGCAAATACGGTCGTAAGCTTCCTGTCGATGTTTCGCAGTATATTGGCTTGATTGTTCCGGGAACCGTGATTTTCTTTAGTTGAATGTTGGTTTGTTTGATAAGTGTTGGTATCGTGTCGTCTCGCTCTTGCGCTGTAGCTAGCTGTACGTAGTCGATTGGAGTTGGTACGTCGATTGTCTCAACTCGCGAAAGGGCATCCGCCACTACGTTATCTGTTCCGCTAATATGCCGAATATCTGTTGTGAACTCGCTGATAAACAGTAGTTGCCGTGTTCGCCGCTGCGTGTCGCTAGCTGACGGTGGTTTGTGAATGGCGTATGTGAGCGGTTTATGATCGGTGTAGATTATGAGTTCACGTCCTTCGAATATGTTGCGGAAATATTTCACAGCCATATAGATTGCCAACAACTCTCTATCGAATGTGCTGTATCGCTGCTGCGTATCAGAAAACTTCTTTGAGAAGTAGCCGAGAGGAATCCAATTGTTGTTGACCCGTTGTTGTATAACAGCGCCAGCGCAGGTGTTCGATGCGTCGCACATTAGAGATAATGCGTTTTTCGTAGACGGTGATGGATGAGCAAGCATAGTGGCGTTCTGTATGCCCACTTTGCACGCTTCAAAGGCTTCTTCAGCTTGTTTTGTCCAGTTGATCTTGGTTTTGTCTCGTTTTTTCGAGTTGTGCAGGAATGCATTCAGTGGTGCTTGAATACCTGCAGCGTTGGGTAAACTGTCACGATAAAAGTTCAATATCCCAAGGAAACGTCGTAGTTCTTGAATGTTTTCAGGCTTGGGGTAGTCGGTAATAGCTTTGACTTTTTCTAGTGGTGGTTTGATTCCTTCTTCTGATACATCATAGCCGAGGAACTTGACAGTTTGCTTGCCAAAGACGCACTTCGACGGGTTTATGGTAATCCCGTAATCGTCTAATCTTTGTAGGACAGCACGTAGATCATCATAATGTTTGTCCTTGTTTTCAGAAGCAACGATGACGTCATCGACAAATTGAAAAGTGTTGTCGCATCCGCTGAGCACTTGATGGATGAACCGCTGAAATGTTTGTCCAGCGTTCATAAGTCCGGGACACATGCGAGGAAATTCATATAACCCGAACGGTGTTGTTATTGCTGTCTTCTCAATATCGGGTCCATACACGGGCAGTTGTTGATATGCACGGCAGAGGTCTAATGTGGTGAAGATCTTTTTGCCGTGGAGAAGATATGTAAAATCTTTAAGACGTGGAACTGGGTAGCGGTCGGGTTTCGTAACCGCGTTCAATCTTCTATAGTCTCCACATACACGTATGTCACCATTTTTCTTGGGAACTACATGTAGTGGGCTTGACCACGGGCTCTTGCTTGGTCGGCACAGACCCTGTTGCATCATGGTTTCGAATTCTTTCTTCACAGCCGGATAGAGGTGCGGTGCTAATGGTCGAGTCTTGCAATACAATGGCGGACCGGTGGTTTCGATGTGATGTTCGACCCGATGCTTTGGTGTTTCTTTCATTGATGATGGTCGAGCGATGTTGGGGAATTCTGCTAAAAGCTGGTGGTACGGATGTTCCATGTCTATGCTTCGTACCGTTGGCTCGTTGGAGTATGACATTGGTGCCCTTACGAATAAGTTCGTGACTTTATCGATGAGTCGTTCGCCAGCGATGTCGACTAATAAGCGATGGTGCCTCAGAAAATCAGCGCCGATGATTGGTTTGCTGACTGCTGCGATAACAAACTTCCAGCGATATGGTCTTCGTAGTTTGAGGTCCAATTCGAGTGTCTTCTCACCGTATGTGGAAATAGAAGTATTGTTGGCCGCATATAGGCAAAAACTTGTAGGTGTAGCCTTCATACCGGCTTTCTTCGGAATGACAGAGATGTTGGCGCCGGTGTCAATCAGGAACGACAGGCGTGAGTTCCTGTCGGTGATAAATAGGCGGTGTGAAAGTGTTCTCGCGCCGGTTGCCGCCTCAGCCAACGCAGGTTTTAGTTTTCCGAGGTCGTCTTTGGGTCTTCAAAATTGCAAGGACGTGTGCACCGTTGAGCTTGTTTTCCGAACTTTCGATGATAGTAACAGGTCCTATCATTTCGAAACGATGAATCACTGCGGTTGGAGCGGGGTCTAGATGGTGTTCGTGACCTGGAACGATATCTTCGAAATGGTCGTCTGTGTCGATACGATGATTGATTCGTTTTCAGTTCGGCGATCTCACGAGTTAGTAAGTCAATCTTCTCAGTAAGTTTCTCTGTGATGGTCATCTCGTGAGTTGTCGCTTGGCTTGTACAGGTGGAGACAGCAGCGATAGTTTGTGGATGTGAATGTTCCAGGATCTTATCAGCCATTTGCGCGAGATCGTCGATGTCTGACTTCTTCGCGATGTTATCGCTGACTGCGAGGACAGCGCGGACTGGCTGTGGTAGGTGGTTCGTCCACATGATACGTAGCGCCGAGTCAGATATGTTGTCACCAGCGAGGTTTTTCATGCGCCGCAATAATTGTGACGGCTTCATATCACCTAGTTCCATTTCAGACAACAATCGCTGGACTTGTCTTTGTTCGGATTCTTCGTAAACCTGCAGTAATCGTTTCTTCAACGTTTCGTATTTGTCGGTTTCTGGTGGTCGGAGGATTATATCGGCTATTTCGTCGATATCCTGGCGTTCCAGCTGGCCAATGACGAGCTCGTACATTGCCTTGTCTCCCTTCTTGTGTGGAGAAACGATGGCTTCGAACTGCGCGAACCATAACCGCAGTCTGTCGCGCCAGATCGGTGGAATGCGAAGAGTAGCTGACACACCGGACACTTCTTGCTCGTCTTTCTTCAAATCTACGTTGGATGTCATTGTAGCTTTGTAATCACGTCGGGGTCACCACTGTTGAGGTAGGAGTCCCTGGTAGTGTGTGAAGTGAAAGACGGTTGAGATTAGAATGCCTGTATTGCCAAACTACACCTATTATATACAAAAATATTTACAATATTATTTAAGGCTACCTACATGCATATTATAATAAAATAAACAAATCATATGTCGGTAAGACGAAAATGTTCGCATTATGGCTCACATATAAAAGCTTGCGCCGGGCCTGGGTCGACAGTATTACACCAGCCACCGGCGCGCGCGCATGATGAATGGATGCATATATACATGACGTAGGTGCAGCTACAGTAGTATGTACTAGCTTTTGCCAGCGGCTTCGCCCGCGTTGAGGTCGGAAATTATCACATGAGGACGTACTACTAGGATAAAAGTATCCTATGTGTTAATATATGTTAAAAACTATCTGTGTGTCAAATTTGATCCACATCCGTTCAGCTATTTTAGCATGATTGAGTTACAAACATCCAAACTTTTTATTCGTAGGATTTAACATACATATGTAGTATTAAACAACCAATCAATAATGAATTAATGACCTCATTCTTTCTATAGAACCACATACAGTACAGGTCAAAATGTTATATGATATGTATAACGAAATAACTAGCGCTATATCACCATGGTTGGGACTAACACATTTCGTAATTGTTATTTAGGTATTATTGTTATTTATATTAATAAAAAATATTTTAAATGCTTTCTTCTGTAAATACGATTAACGAGGTTGCTATAATTTTTTCAAGAAAATTAATTCCGATGAATTGACTCAACCCCGCAAGAAACAGTTGTTTGCTCATAACGTTGATCAGGGACGTAATAATAATCATAAATAGTGATAGTATCTTGAATTGGCTCACGAGGTCGTCGTCATGTGGAATGTGGACTCAGCGATCATTGTACCGATAGACAGAACAGCCTATGGTTTGATAGCCAAGTCAAGACCAACACTTAAGGAGGCTCTCGTTAGGCAGCTGAACCAAAGGTCACCAAACCAGAAAGCGGTACTTCTGGACACGGCTCTCATTGTTATGAGATTCCTCTCTCATTGTTAGGAGTTCTCGATACGGTTGGGCTTCAATTTTTCATATTTTAAATGGATGAGGATTAATATTTAATTATTAAATTACTTACTAAATATACAAATAAATACAAAAACAAAGGACACTTAAGCATCGAAGTATTCGTCCGCATCGCTGTCATCAGGAAACATGCCCAGAAGACTGGCAGCATTGCCGCATTTGATGGCAATGCTAATTCTTTAGCCAAAGAACGACCCAGCCCTCTGGTCACGTGAAGTGTCGACCAGCCGGCGAGAAATTTCCTTAAAGAGGAGACGTGCACACGGGCTCCTTGACCCGAGCGTTTTGACCCCAAACGGGTCAGAACTGTAGTTAACCATAAGGTTACAGTATTCACGCTGCTTGGGGGTCTCAGCAACCGCCGCAGCGGCACCAGCACAGCCCGCCGTGCTAGGAACATGGGATGGCGCAAGGGTGTCGACACAGGTTGCGTCCCACACCAGAGGTCTTCCTACCTTCCAAGGCAATAACGCCATGCCGTCTGGTCTCTTCTCTAATTTTTAAATGTTTTTTATTCATATGTATATTTTACCAGCCAAACCCAATTTCAGGCCAAACTAGTTTGTCCTAGGCCAAACAGACTTATCCTACGCGTGTTATGTCGCAGTCAACTAGCTTAATTAGCCATTTCGTTAACAGCCTTTGGAAGTAACGCTCGCCGGCCGCTGCGCTGCCGCGGCGCCGCTCGCTTCGCTCGCTCGGCTCGCGCGCTTTTGGTCACAGGTCTAACCTAACCCATTTAATCGGCGTGCCCCAGCTTAATAAACCAGTTTGGCCTAGGACAAACTAGTTTGGCCTGAAATCGGGTTTTGCCGGTAACATAAATAATAAAATAAGAGAAATAAAAAGTGATATCGTATATTTATAAAAAGGAAACATATACATTAAATACCTTGATAAATTAAATAGAGCACAGCTCACACAAAAAATCTCAAAAACAGGCAAAGGTACAACCTATGCCTTTTTTTTTGAGGATGGCAAATTATCAAATAACTTCTCCCGCTCTGGGTGGAGCAGGAGGGCGTGTCAGAGTTTTACAGACTAAAACCCACCCATGTTCCCCCCAGTTGCCTGTGTGCCAGGGGCGACGGTATCTCTTTCGAACAACCCGCACCCCTGGCAGGCATCGGCCCTTGCGGACCCCACCAGTTGTTGCTGACATCTCTGACGACGCGCGTGGAACACAACGTGCCGTCGACCCTGGCATTTATTTTTTGTTCAACGTGGAGAGATGCCTACTGCACTACCACGGGGAGATAGCGCAGTTATGTAGGACTGTAACCCACTAAAACTCCACGGTGTCCTCCAGTGCCGCTTGAGGCGGTAACTCGGAAATGTGCAAACCATCCGCGAATACACCGCGGCTGTCCGTCACTGGACCCTCCTCGCAGGGGAATAACCGCTATCACCGGCGCACCAGGACACATGGCACGCCGTGACCACCCTAGGAACCAAATAGCATAAGGGCCCCAGACGACCCCGTGTCTGGCACCCTTGGTCCCCCTGCGACGGGTCAGCACAGTGGCCCCGCCGCCAACCACTTTTCGTCCGCAGGGGATAGGGAGAGCGGCCAACGCTATACCGACACTTCGATTCCCCTGCGGCCCCACCGCTTCCGCCATCAAACAGTGACGGCCCCGTCCAGGCCACGGAAGGGAAGAACGCTACACAGAATTACCGGCACTCCTCCTCCGCCACAGCCTGTAACCCTCAGCCGTGATGCCTCCCATTCGACATCGCGCCCCACCTCAGTTGCAATGCATCTCACCGCAACCTACTTTTTGGCCGCTACGTCGTCGGCTTGGAGGTAAAAGCCCTGACGAGCGGCTCCACCTTAGGGGCCCTCTTTGCTTCGCCGTGGGAGAGTGACTATGGCTACTGAGTCCCCCCGCAAGGACAATGCGGAAACCCACTGTGGGGGTTTGTACCTATGCTTCAAGCTAGAAAGTGCACAAAGAAATGGAATAAATTAACATTGAGTTTAAATCAAGAACTAAATTAACGTAGAGGTCAAGAAAAGTAAAATAGAATGTTAGCGGTTTCAAACTCAAAGCATTTTATTTCAATTAAACCACTTACAGGCACTTTCGAACTGTCAAAAAGTCGGTCAGTTGGAAAGTTGAAGCTAGTTGCCCATTCCAAAACGTAGATCTCAATGGAGCAGAACGGACAAGAACACATGCCACATGCCAACTACGCGTCTGCACGTCCCAGAAATCCTACATCGCGCAGTCAGAATTTACCCACCAGACACAACACCCGTCTGGTCGGAGGATCCTCCCTTTTCTATAGAGTATGAGTGGACTTTACACCCTGTTCCTCATACTTCTATAACTGTGTCTGTACACTTAAAACAACAATCAATAAAAGAAATCGAATAAAAATACTTACTTTTGACCGCTATAAAGAAATAAGGGACTGTGCTAACGTCAACTACGCGCGTTGGCTGACGCAATACTGTGAAACACGTCCAGACCCGCATGGTGCTCCTCTCTCCTCTTACGCCTCCCCGGTATTCCTTATAATTTCGCTAATATAACAAAATACCTTGTGATATATTGCAATTAAATTAAGCTTATTATTTTCCGAGTGACTAATAACTTAAAAGTCGACTAAATGTTTGCAACAAATAAAATAACTTGCCAGCGATTAAATATTTTCGCGACTATTATACTATGTAAGGTTCAAAATTAAAGGTGTTATAAAAACTAAAAACTAGCAGCTGCGTTTAGGTAGCAAATAAACTATACCAGTCAAATAAAATATATAGAAAATCTAAACCTGCCCTAATAATACAATAATAATATATTATTTATGAATGCCCATTTTCTATTTTATTTTCGCCATTAAGTTTCCGCTTAGATATTAATTCTGTTCCCAAAAGAAAAACTTGACGCTAGTTTAAATTAAAACGGAGCTTATTACTGATATATTAATATGCTACCTATTACTTATTAAGATACTCCTTATTAGCTGCCAACCCATTATATATGGTACCCACTCTATTTTTTTTTTAAACCTATATTCATTTTACTTAGTTGCCGCATTAAATACATGCCATTAAATTATAGGAAATTTAAAACTCATATTAAAAGTAAACTTTGTAAACAAGCACATTATAAATTAGGGGATGGTATTCAAGATAAATATGCTTGGAAACATGCTGGTCCTGCTCCATAGGACAATCTAGAGTCTAGACAAAATCAAACTGGCTGCTGGTTAATTCAATTGTATAATTCATTATATTTATGACATTGATTTACACTCAGTATTTATTTTAACTCACACACTGACTTATTACTTGATAATACATATTCTAGGAATATCGTATACTTACTTTTACAATGTTTGCAAATATTTGAGCAACATGTATCTATCATAAAATTAATTAATCTGTAATTGCTTCACTTCTGGTAATTTAATTCTGGGTGCACCGTTTTCACAAATAATGATATAATGAATGTATGTTAAATTAAATACTTAAAACATTTTAAAAGAGTAATGGTGGAGGTTCTTGCCATTCTTCTCCATACGAAACTACGTTTTGGAAGGAGCGACTAGAATCAATTCTATTTTAATGTAAATGTTGCCATTCAAAAGTGAATTTTAAGTGCCTATTTGAAATAAATGCTTTGACTTTGACTTTGCCTTTTACAGAAAATATGTGATGTAAGGGATGTTTTATTTAGATACTGTTATTTTAAATAAACCATCCAATAGACCAAGAAATTCTGGTTCAAATGGTATTTGTAACTCACTTTCGACAAAGTGTACCTTACGTTATTTCATATTTACACTATGGACATGTTTGCACACCTATAACGTTTGTAATGTGAGTAGAATTAAATAACATGATTAAACTGCAACATAACAATGAGATAATTGACAGCCAATGTGAGTATAACTGGCAACATGTACATCCCAGCAGGAATCTTGGTCAATAATTTGATCTCTATTTGATTCTTCTTTACCAGACGTATGAAGTCCTTTATCAATTTCGCTTCAGCTCCTTGTGAAACTAAAATGAAATAACAAATCATGATATTACAAATAATTTTAGTTCCTTAACATTGTAGTAATAAAATAAAATAAAATCTTACTTTTAATAACTGTATTATAAAGTCGAGCCAAGACTCTGTGAAACTTTATCCCTTGGTTACGAGTCATTTGTCCAGCAATGATTGGCAACATCATCAAAAACAAATAAAAACATTTATCAAATATTATTTTCTTGAAGTCATCGATATCCCCATTCTAAAATGTACAAAATTAAATAATGTAACAACAATTGATAGCTTACAATACAAACAACTTTTGCGATACGGCTCAGTCTGGAATATCAAAAACTTACTTTCAAAACAATCTGGTAACACATTTGATACGTTAATAAAATATAGTTTGGTATTGAGATTGTGAGCGTCGAGTAAAACTGTAACAAAAGAATGTTTACAATTAAATTAAAATTAGATTACTGATTAACGTATCATGATTATCTCAGTGAAATAAATGATTACCAGGCGTCCAAAGCATAGCGTCACTTTGTCACAGCAGTTTGTTAAATTCTGATACAGTTCAACCCATCCTTGAATCTGTTCTCTTGTGATATTACATTCCTCATCCGAACTCAGATCACATCTCCCTACCGTTTCTTGCACGACTGATATCAACAAAGACAAAGATTTTAATGAATTTACCACCAACATGATAACAAAAAACAATAAGAGCTGCTGAGCAATTAAGCTAAGTCTAACAATTGTTCGTGACGCCAAAATGCTGATCAAAAATAACAGATTTGTTTTCGAAAATTGCATTTGAACCGCAACAGATCTATGAACAACAAGAGCGATGGACAGACAAATCAAAGTTAAGCTGAACCAGCATAATTTTTTATGAGAGTTAAGTAATTTAGTGTCGTCTTTAAAGCATTCGGAGACTTGACTGATACTTCTGTAATACGACATAAAAGCACGGCTGTAGCAGATGCCGGTCACGATGGACGCCAAGTAGCTTACGTAAGCAAAAAAAGAAAAATAAGAAAAAATCAAATGAATTTGATAATATTCATCTCCTTCTAACATCAAATCAATTTCACCAATGATGAAAATAGAGTGAAATATATTTTGGGTGAATATTTGGAAGATAATAAAACATTTTTTAATCTTTGACAGGTTACAATAATTCCTGTATATTCCTAGGAGCTTCTCTACAAAAAATATATATTTAAAACACGTTACTGGGTACATTCTGTTTTCAGTTATGTGTTTCAGTGATGACGATGAAAGGTCTACTGGGTGGCAACATTGAGTATTTTTAATGTCTTAATAAATATTTCAAGTGTATTTAAGTAATCACCAGCCACGTATATGCTTTTATGTATCTATCATTACGACTGAATTATTAATCATCTATCATAATTATGATTGTCAGATTATAGAAGTATGTACTTGCTATTGCCAGCGGCTTCGCCCGCGTTGAGGTCGGAAATTATCACATGAGGACGTACTACCGGGATAAAAGTATCCTATGTGTTAATCTATGTTAGGACAAATTTGTTAAAGTTTGCCCCTTTGTCAAGGGCCGCTCGTATTATTAATAATATGCCGACGGAAGATATTTTCGATGACCTGCCGAAATTTGCATCAGGAGCACAAAGGTGCATTGAAGAAGGCATTATTTGAAATAGTAATTTTTATTTAATTTTTTGTTTTATTTTTATTGTTCAATTTTATGTTAGTGTATTTTATAGATATAAATAGTTTAATAAGTCTGTATAACATCGTTTTGGGAAGCTGTTAGATGTTGTACCTACTTGTTGGTGTTACTAAATAATTAAATAAATAAATAAATGTTATAAACTATCTGTGTGTCAAACTTGATCCAAATCCGTTCAGCTATTTTAGCATGATTGAGTTACAAACATCCAAACTTTTTAGTAGTGGGATTTAAAATACAAATGTAGTATTAAACAACCAACCAATCATGAATTAATGACCTAATTCTTTCTATAGAACCACATACAGTACAGGTCAAAATGTTATCTGATATGTATAGCGAAATAACTAGCGCTATATCACCATGGATGGAACTAACACATTTCGTAATTGTTATTTAGGTATTATTGTTATTTATATTAATAAAAAAATATTTTATATGCTTTCTTCTGTAAATACGACTAACGAGGTTGCTATAATTTTTTCAAGAAAATTAATTCAGATGAATTGACTCAACCCCGCAAGTAACAGTTGTTTGCCCATAACGTTGATCAGGGATGTAATAATAATCATAAATAGTGATAGTATCTTGACTTGGCTGGCGAGGTCGTCGTCATGTGGAATATGGACTCAGCGATCTTAGTACCAATAGACGTAACAGCCTATGGTTTGATAGCCAAGTCAAGACCAACACTTAAGGAGGCTCTCGTTAGGCAGCTGAAACAAAGGCTTGATCCAGAAAGCGGTACTTCTGGATACGGCTCTCATTGTTAGGAGATTCCTCGCTCATTGTTAGGAGTTCCCTATACGGTTGGGATTCAATTTTTTATATTTTAAATGAATAAGGATTAATATTTAATTATTAAATTACTAAATAAACATACAAATAAATACACAAACAAAGGACACTTAAGCGTCAAAGTATTCGTCCGCATTGCTTTCATCAGGAAACATGCCCAGAAGACTGGCAGCATTGCCACATTTAATGGCAATGCTAATTCTTTAGCCAAAGAACGACCCAGCCCTCTGGTCACGTGAAGTGTCGACCAGCCGTTGAGAAATTTCCTTAAAGAGGAGACGTGCACTCGGGCCCCTTGACCCGAGCGTTTTGACCCCAAACGGTTCAGAACTGTAGTTAACCATAATGTTACAGTATTTACGCTGCTTGAGGGTCTCAGCAACCGCCGCAGCGGCGCCAGCACAGCCCGCTGTGCTAGGATTATGGGAAGGCGCAAGGGTGTCGACACAGGTTGCGTCCCACACCAGAGGTTACCCCACCTTCCAAGGCAATGACGTCATGCCGTCTGGTTTCTTCTCTAATTTTTAAATGTTTTTTATTCATATGTATTTAATGAAATAAAAGAAATAAAAAGTGATATCGTATATTTATAAAAAGGAAACATAAACATTAAATACCTTGATAAATTAAATTGAGCACAGCTCACATACATACACATTCCTAGTTTGCCTAAACTAGGTTGCACAAATGCCTTTTTTTTGTGGATGGGAAAATATCAAATAACTTCTCCCGCTCTGGGTGGAGCAGGAGGGCGTGTCTGACTTTTACTGACGAAACCCGTGTTCTCCGTCAGTTGCCGGTGTGCCAGGGGCGACGATATCTCTTTCGAACAACCCGCACCCCTGGCAGGCATCGGCCCTTGCGGACCCCACCAGTTGTTGCTGACATCTCTGACGACGCGCGTGGAACACAACGCGCCGTCGACCCTGGCATTTATTTTTTATTGTTTGTTTAACGTGGAGAAATGCCTACTGCACTACCACGGGGAGATAGCGCAGTTATGTAGGACTGTAACCCACTAAAACTCCACGGTGTCCTCCAGTGCCGCTTGAGGCGGGAACACGGAAACGCGCAAGCCATCCGCGAACCCGCCGCGGCTGTCCGGCACCGGACCGTCCTCGCAGGGGAGTAACCCCTATCACCGGCGCACCAGGACACATGACACGCCGTGACCACCCCAGGAACCAAATAGCATAAGGGCCCCAGACGACCCCGTGTCTGGCACCCTTGGTCCCCCTGCGACGGGTCAGCACAGTGGCCCCGCCGCCAACCACTTTTCGTCCGCAGGGGATAGGGAGAGCGGCCAACGCTATACCGACACTTCGATTCCCCTGCGGCCCCACCGCGTCCGCCATCAAACAGTGACGGCCCCGTCCAGGCCACGGAAGGGAAGAACGCTACACAGAAATACCGGCACTCCTCCTCCGCCGCAGCCTGTAACCCTCAGCCGTGATGCCTCCCATTCGACATCGCGCCCCGCCTCAGTTGCGATGCATCTCACCGCAACCTACTTTTTGACCGCTACGTCGTCGGCTTGGAGGCAAAAGCCCTGACGAGCGGCTACACCTTAGGGGCCCTCTTTGCTTCGCCGTGGGAGAGTGACTACAGCTACTGAGCCCCCCCGCAAGGACAATGCGGAAACCCACTGGGGGGTTTGTACCTATGCTTCAGGCTAGAAAGTGTACCAAGAAATGGAATAAATTAACATTTAGTTTAAACCAAGAACTAAATTAACGTAAGGGTCAAGAAAAGTAAAATAGAATGTTAGCGGTTTCAAACTCAAAGCATGTTATTCCAATTAAACCACTTACACTTTTGAACTGTCAAAAAGTTGATCAGTTGGAAAGTTGAAGCTAGTTGCCCATTCCAAAACGTAGATCTCAATGGAGCAGAACGGACAAGAAACTCCACGGACACTCTTTTAAATCAAGTTGGATATTACAAAATCTTGAGAACATTATTCTTGTTGCTTCTGTATGTGAGAACAATGTAAAAAAAACAATTCTAAATATAAGATTAAAAATAAGCCCTGGAAGTTAGTACTTCCGACCCACTGGAACCACAGCTGGCTCTGGCAAGCAACACTGACTCAGCGCACTATCGACCTCCAGTCTCTGGCGGGGGAGTGATGTAGCGGCACTACAGAAAAATACTTCGCAACGAATATCTTAAAACATAAAAAGTGATGTGACGCCATCTACAATGCCACATGCCAACTACGCGTCTGCACGTCCCAGAAATCCTACATCGCGCAGTCAGAGTTTACCCACCAGACACAACACCCGTCTGGTCGGAGGATCCTCCCTTTTCTATAGAGTATGAGTGAACTTTACACCCTGTTCCTCATACTTCTATAACTGTGTCTGTACACTTAAAATAACAATCAATAAAAGAAATAGAATAAAAATACTTACTTTTTACCGCTATAAAGAAATGAGGGACTGTGCTTACGTCAATTACGCGCGTTGGCTGACGCAATACTGTGAAACATGTCCAGCCCGCATAGTGCTCCTCTCTCCCCTTACGCCTCCCCGGTATTCCTTATGATTTCGCTAATATAACAAAATACCTTGTGATATATTGCAATTAAATTATAGGAAATTTAAAACTCACATTAAAAGTAAACTTTGTAAACAAGCACATTATAAATTAGGGGATTGTATTCAAGATAAATATGCTTGGAAACATGCTGGCCTTGCTCCATAGGACAATCTAGAGTCTAGACAAAATCAAACTGGTTGCTGGTTAATTCAATTGTATAATTCATTATATTTAAATGACATTGATTTACACTCAGTGATTATTTAAACTCACACACTGACTTAATACTTGTTAATATTCTAGGAATATTGTATACTTACTTTTACAATGTTTTCAAATATGTGCGCAACATGTATCTATCATAAAATTAATTAATCTGTAATTGCTTCACTTTCATTTTTTTTGCCTATTTTGGTAAGGTAATTTAATTCTGGGTGCATCGTTTTCACAAATAATTATGTAGTGTATGTTAAATTAATACTTAAAACATTTTAAAAGAGTAATGGTGGAGGTTCTTGCCATTCTTCTCCATACGAAACTACATTTTGGAAGGAGCGACTAGAATCAATTCTATTTTAATGTAAATGTTGCCATTCAAAAGTGCATTTTAAGTGCCTATTTGAAATAAATGCTTTGACTTTGACTTTGCCTTTTACAGAAAATATGTGATGTAAGGAATGTTTTCTTTAGATACTGTTATTTTAAATAAACCATCCAATAGACCAAGAAATTCTGGTTCAAACGGTATTTGTAACTCACTTTCGACAAAGTGTACCTTACGTTATTTCATATTTACACTATGGACATGTTTGCACACCTATAACGTTTGTAATGTGAGTAGAATTAAATAACATGATTAAACTGCAACATAACAATAAGATAATTGACAGCCAATGTGAGTATAACTGGCAACATGTACATCCCAGCAGGAATCTTGGTCAATAACTTGATCTCTATTTGATTCTTCTTTACCAGACGTATGAAGTCCTTTATCAATTTCGCTTCAGCTCCTTGTGAAGCTAAAATGAAATAAAAAATCATGATATTACAAATAATTTTAGTTCCTTAACATTGTAGTAATAAAATAAAATTAAATCTTACTTTTAATAACTGTATTATAAAGTCGAGCCAAGACTCTGTGAAACTTCATCCCTTGGTTACGAGTCATTTGTCCAGCAATGATTGGCAACATCATCAAAAAAATATAAAAACATATAAAAAATATTATTTTCTTGAACTCATCGATATCCCCATTCTAAAATGTTCAAAATTAAATAATGTAACAACAATTGATAGCTTACAATACAAACAACTTTTGCGATACGGCTCAGTCTGGAAAATCAAAAACTTACTTTCAAAACAATCTGGTAACACATTTGATACGTTACTAAAATATAGTTTGGTAATGAGATTGTTAGCTTCAAGAAAAACTGTAACAAAAGAATGTTTACAAACAAATTAAAATTAGATTACTGATTAACGTATCATGATTATCTCAGTGAAATAAATGATTACCAGGCGTCCAAAGCATAGCGTCACTTTGTCACAGCAGTTTGTTAAATTCTGATACAGTTCAACCCATTCTTGAATCTGTTCTCTTGTGATATTACATTCCTCATCCGAACTCAGATCACATCTCCCTACTGTTTCTTGCACGACTGATATCAACGAAGACAAAGATTTTAATGAATTTACCACCATCATGATAACAACAAACAATAAGAGGTAATGAGTAACTATGCAAAGTCTAACAATTATGTGTGACGCCAAAATGCTGATCAAAAATAACAGATTTGTTTTTGAAAATTGCATTTGAACCGCTACAGATATATGAACAACAACAGCGATGGACAGACAAATCAAAGTTAAGCTGAACCAGCATAATTTTTTATGAGAGTTAAGTAATTTAGTGTCGTCTTTAAAGCATTCGGAGACTTGACTGATACTTCTGTAATACGACATAAAAGCGCGGCTGTAGCAGATGCCGGTCACTATGTACGACAAGTAGCTTACGTAAGCAAAGGCAGAAAAATAAGAAAAAATCACATTGATTTGATAATATTCCTCTCCTTGTAAAATCAAATCAATTTCACCAATGATGAAAATAGAGTGAAATATATTTTGAGTGAATATTTGGAAGAAAATAAAACATTTTTAATCTTTGACAGGTTACAATAATTCCTGTATATTCCTAGGAGCTTCTCTACAAAAAATATATATTTAAAACACTTTACTGGGTACATTCTGTTTTCAGTTATGTGTTTCAGTGATGACGATGAAAGGTCTACTGGGTGGCAACATTGAGTATTTTTAATGTCTTAATAAATATTTCAAGTGTATTTAAGTAATCACCAGCCACGTACATGCTTTTATGTATCTATCATTACGACTGAATTATTAATCATCTATCATAATTATGATTGTCAGATTATAGTAGTATGTACTAGCTATTGCCAGCGGCTTCGCCCACGTTGAGGTCGGAAATTATTACACGAGGACGTACTACCGGGATAAAAAGTATCCTATGTGTTAATTTATATTATACTCAGCGATCATAGTACCGATAGACGTAACAGCCT
Organism: Antitype chi; assembly: GCA_947359405.1. NCBI lineage: Eukaryota > Metazoa > Arthropoda > Insecta > Lepidoptera > Noctuidae > Antitype > Antitype chi. The sequence continues at coordinate 5,124,207 of OX375812.1, forward strand.
ATGGTTTGATAGCCAAGTCAAGACCAACACTTAAGGAGGCTTTCGTTAGGCAGCTGAACCAAAGGCTTGACCCAGAAAGCGGTACTTCTGGACACGGCTCTCATTGTTAGGAGATTCCTCTCTCATTGTTAGGAGTTCCCGATACGGTTGGGCTTCAATTTTTCATATTTTAAATGAATAAGGATTAATATTTAATTATTAAATTACTAACTAAATATACAAATAAATACAAAAACAAAGGACACTTAAGCGTCGAAGTATTCGTCCGCATCGCTGTCATCAGGAAACACGCCCAGAAGACTGGCAGTATTGCCACATTTAATGGCAATGCTAATTCTTTAGCCAAAGAACGACCCAGCCCTCTGGTCACGTGAAGTGTCAACCAGCCGGCGAGAAGTTTCCTTAAAGAGGAGACGTGCACTCGGGCCCCTTGACCGGAGCGTTTTGACCACAAACGGGTCAGAACTTTAGTTAACCATAAGGTTACAGTATTTACGCTGCCTGAGGGTCTCAGCAACCGCCGTAGCGGCGCCAGCATAGTACGCCGTGCTAGGAACATGGGATTACGAAGGGTGTCGATACAGGTTGCGTCCCACACCAGCGGTCTTCCCACTTTCAACAAATTCATTACAAAATAGTTACTTAAGTAATTGTCTTTTAATCGTTTCGATCGTTCGTTCGTCGTATTTTAATATTTCTTTTACCAACTATATTGAGGTCAGTTCTCAGTCTGAAAACCAATATTTTACATGAAGCGACTGCCTATCTGTCCTCTATAACCCAGTCACTGGGAAACACGAGACCCCTTGGTAGGTTGCCCAAAAAGTCTTGGTAGGACTGGTTCAAAGACTTTTTGGCGTCGACACGGTCAATAATTATTATAATGAAATGACATCATTTCTATAATTTGTTTAAAAATTTTGGTTATTAACTGTGTTTAACAGTCTTGTGTAAAAGTAATTTAATTTTGTTAGATCATAATCAGGAGAAGTTTTTATTCAATGCGCAAACTTTAACCATGAATTCAGCATACCATTCTAGACCCCTCAGCGAAGAAATTTTTCGTCGGTTATACAAAAAAGAATAGCTGGTTCATAGAAAAGTGCAATACCTACGCGGTCAAAACGTATGGAACAGCTGATTTTTTTTGTAAAAACGACGAAACATTTCTTCGCTGGGGGGTCTAGAATGGTATGCTGAATTCATGATTAAAGTTTGCGCATTGAATAAAAGAAAATCCTGTATATCTCACTTCAAAATCAAAAAAATCAAAATCAAAATATTTTATTTCACATAAACCTGCATGAAACATCAGAAACTAGGTGCACGGTTCCAACTCGTCACTTCCTATGGACCATGGTTATGGACTATGGTTCCTTCAACAGCAAAATAAAGTTTCACTAATTACGATCATATTAAATACGTTGACGTTTTTTTTTTATACTTGTCCATAGTAGGTATTATTTTAAGTCTGTTAGTTTTAAATTATGTAAATAATATTAATTGGCATTTCTGCCTTGTTGTTTTCGCCTTTATCACATTCCCAATGTTCCCGTCGAAAAATTCCGACCTATACGCGGGCGAAGTCACTGGTCAATGCTAGTCTCTAAAAAAATCAGTAAAAGTAAACACTCTGTTTTCACGCACAACGGTCCACTTGAAGCACTAAGTGCGAAAATCAAACCCAGTAACGTAGAACATAGAACACTCTGTTTAGACGACGTTCCTTCGTAAGCACTCGATTGGATGTACCGATTTTACATTTTAGTGTCGTGATAGTTTGCACTGCGTGGCAACGTCGCGTTACAATGTTCAACGATTAAATATCATTAAATGATTGACCTAGTGAAATAGTAATTCTACAGTCTTCAAAGCTCAAAATCAAAACTCTACGTTTTGACCTAATTACTGGACCGATTTCGGTAATTTCTTGTGTATCGTCAGCAAAGACGGTAACAAGTATGTGGTTTCATTTATTGCATATAATTATGTGGTTTCGAAATTTTATAAGGGTGAGGAAGAACATGCCTTCACCGGCCAGCCAGCCTAACGAAAGGAATAGATATCCTTTCAAAGCTTCTTTTTGCGACCAATAGATGTCCCAGGAAAGTAACAACGGTGCGTGTAACAACTTATTAAGCTACCATTACTTTTAGAAATAGTTCCCGTCATCTATTTTCCTATTACCTAAATCATTTTGGCATTAATACTATTTGCTTACTTATGTTGGTTAGAGTAATAAAAACTATAAATTAATTAATTATTGTTTCTACATCCACGGCAATCAAAGTTTGGTCGCATTTTGCCTTCCCATGTAATCACACAGAGACATGCCACACGGTCATCTTAGTGGCACTTGGCGAGCCTTTTGACAGATTAATAAAATAGATGCGATTCATCCGCGAAACTAGAGTAATTACAATCGGAGCAACTATACATCCTGGTTTTACCCTAACATAGGATGAAAAAATTATGTAATCATAATAAATATGATTTAATTTTATCTTGGTATTGGCATTGATAATCAACAAAAAATAAACTTGACCAATAACAATTATGGTTGGCAAAAAAGTCTGAACGAATATATGAAAAACAATAAAGTGATTCCTAATTTTCTTGTGTTTACAATAATTCCGCGATATTCCTAATAGTCTCTCATTATATAAAAAAATCGTTCAACCACTCTATAGCAGACATTATTTTGTAGTATGTGTGGGTAAGCAACGAAAAAGTAATACTTTAAATGGACATTCAATGGTTTATTTTGGTTAAATTAACTCATAATTTTAGTAAGTGATATCGTTAGTATCAGACTGTCAACAAAGATGACGCGACATTTTCGTACAAAATAAATATTTTGTTACTCATGCGGCTAAATTTAAGTGATATATATAATAATCAATAATTTTAACACATTTTACAATCATCATTTTGTAAAACGAACAAAGATATATTATGAAAAGATGTTTGAGAAATTAAATTATACAATATTGTTAAATTGCAACAGAACAATGACATAGTTGACAGTCGACATGAGTATAACCGGCAAAAAATAAGTTCCAGCAGGAATATTAGCCAATAACTCAATCTTTAGTGGATCCTTCTTTATCAGACGTATGAAGTCCTTTATTAATTTTGCTTCTGCCTTCTTTGAATCTGAAAACATTTTTATTTATTAATTAAGCATACAATATTTTGATACAAGAGACTACTGCAGGTCAGGCTTCCCTCTTTCCAATTGGCTCTGACTAATGCCAGCTGAAGCCAGTCTCACGGACAAATGTGCTCCGCCAAAATGCCTCCCGCAAAGTATTCTGCTGTTTAGGACCCACTACGACTTTGCGTAATTATTTTTTACAATATCTTATCCAACATGGCGATATCTCAACGAATGCATTAATACCATAACTAGATTTTCCCAGCGGCTTTGCCTACGTAGAGGTTATTAATGATCCCACAAGAACGTACTACCGGAATGAAAAGTATCTTATGGCTTAATCCAGGTTCTTTTTTTGTGGGTGGGAAATCCTCAAATAACTTCTCCCACTCTGGGTGGAGCACGAGGGCGTGTCAGACTTTTACTGACTAAAACCCACCCGTGTTACTTCAGTTGCCTGTGTGCCAGAGGCCGCGGTTTCTCTTTCGAACAACCCGCACCCCTGGCAATGATCGGCCCTTGCGGACCCCACCAGTAGGTGCTGACATCTCTTTGAGGCGCGCGTGGAACACAATGCGCCGTCGACCCGGGCTTGGTCCTTAACGGGTTAATCCAGGTTATAAACTATCTATGTGCCAAGTTTCATCGAAATCCATTCAGTCGTTTTTCCATGATTGAGGAACAAACAACTAAACAAAAAACAAACATACAAATAAACTTTCACATTTATAATATTAATAACAATACGTTTGCTTACCAATATTAACCATTTTATTATAATGTCTGGCCAAAATCCTGTGATATTTCACCCCTTGGTTAAGAACCAACTGTGCAGCAATGATTGGAAATATTGTCAAAAGCATGTAACTTACTATAACAATCGCTGTGTTCTTGTCTTGAATCTGTAATGTTATTAAAAATAATAACAGTAATATTTAAAAAGAAGCGAAGAATTTGGCAATAAAATTGTCATTGCTATTTTTCGCAGAAAGAAAAGAAGAAAATTTAAACAAGCATACTTACATTTAAAACACTCAAATAACACATTTGGTAAGTCATTATAATGTAGTAAAATACTGACATTATTAACGAACAGGTGAACTGAAACATTTGAGAAAAATTACAAAACAATGGATGACCGAAGCAAATAATCAACACAAGAACTCAACTCAAACTTTAATTATATCGTCATCATCATCATCATCATTTCAGCCAAAAGGTGTCCTCTGCTGGACATATGCCTCCCCCAATGGGGGGTTTGCCATAATCGCCATGCTTGGCGATCGCAGTATGGTGGTAAAATCCATAGAGGTCGCTGCTGCCCATTCTCTGGCAAGTCCCTTAGTCGCCTCTTACGACACCCACAGGAAAAAATGGGATGGTGCTATTATTTTACATCCAGCACCACACGGAACTATATTGTATCCCTTTGTGGGGTGGGTACATAAATAACAAAAAAAAAAAATAAGATAACATTCTCTTCCCTCTCACAGAGAGAAGGCTTGCGTCCCAGTAGTGGGAACATTATAGGCTGGTTATGAAAAATAACATATTTGAGACACCAAGGTACAGTACCTGACTTCCAAAGTTTAGCGTAATTTTTTCACAGCACCTTGCTAAATCCCGATAAAGTTCAAACCATTGTTGAATTTGCTCCCTTGTGATAAAACATTGCTCATCCGAACAAAAATCAGAAGTCCCTACTTGCTCCTGAACGGCTGATATCGAGGAATTTAAGCTATTGCACAAAAGTACCACTATCATTATAACAACAAAAAATATAAATTTCTCGAATAATAAACTCATTCTTATCAAAATTTGTGATAAAAAGACGGGAACACAAAAAAGCACATACGTATCATAGTCTAGTTGATCAAAATCGAAAACAAGATATACTGATCTATGAACAGCAAATGTTATAGAAAATAAAATAAAAGTAATACTGAACCAGCGCAATTTCTTAAAAGAATTTATTAATTTCTTATCGTCTTTAAACAGTTCTGAGATATGACTGACGCTTTCATAAAATGACATGAAGGTGCGGCTGTACCAGATTCCAGTCACTGCTGAAGAAACATAACTGATAATGCTTGAAATAACAAGGGCACAATATATATGATTTATCTGATTATACAGATCTCCTTTCAGCAATAAATATACTTCACTGATACTCATTAGAATATGAAATATAGTCTGAACGAATATATGGAAAACAATAAAAAAATTCTTAATCTTTTTTTGGCTACCATAATTCCGGTATATGCCAATGACATTCTCCAGAAACAATACATTATTCAACCACTTCAATGAAGACATGTTCGGTTGTAATACGGTGTGTTTCGGTGACGATGAAGTTAAAATGTGAATACATATTAAATAGTATGTAGTTGCTATGTGACGTACTTTCAATATTTCTTATTACTCATGTTTTAGTCATGTTTGTTTTCATTATCTGTCTTATTAATAATGATGGCAATGTATTATAAAATTGCGATTAATTATACATATAATATAAAAATATGCGTATTTCACGTCAGTTTTAACTTTCTTAGATTTTTCGGGTCCTGCTGGCAGGGAGACAGTCGTGTAATAAGAAGCAGGGAGTCAGGGTCCTTAAACAGGGCAACTGAGAGATTATTTTCTCTCTGCTTCTCTGTGATGTCTATCGTGTAGAGTTATAAGAGACAGAGAAACAGGGCTTTAAACTTCTTGTGCATCTGTCTAAGCTAAGTGCTTGACATCTCATAACGTTGTCGCGCTATAGAAAAAGAAGTTTTTCTTTAGGTGTCATCGAAATATATATAAAAATATACCTTATCTTTGGAGTAAAGAACACAAATACAGAAATGAGAGGTGACGGCTCTAAAGTACTTCTACAAATTTATAAAACGTCACCGCTAAAGCAAGTTCTTGACTTTTAGTTATCTAAAAGTCAAGAACTTGCTTTATTACATTATTATTTATCATTACGGCACCGACTTTATAGTCGGTAATGCTAGACGTGCAACAGTTTCCACGTTCGACTAACGATTGTGGGAGGAAGCAATTTCTAGCGTAGGAGCAATGTGCAGAGCCCTAACTAGTGGGCATGGGACACAACAAACAGGGCCCGAGAATAGGCTTCTTCAGACAAGCGCGACGCGCTTCTTGTAGAACAATTTCCGTGAAATTTTAATAGAAATGGTTCTACGAGAGCCGCGCGTACGTAATAGGCTTTAAAAGCAAGTCTAAGATCAATAGCATTTATTTGTCCAAAACTTAAGGAAAACCACCATATTATACATGTTCAAATTAAAATAAATGCCGAAATGTCGTAGCCGTAATGGGTATCGATTTCTGGAAGAGTCTGCCCACTACACCGTACCATACCATGACCGTACTATGAAACGACTACTAAGTCCACTAAAATGGATCCACAGCGTATCCATCTCGTGTCATATACAACCGTACGTATCCATTCTCTAGATTTTCGCCCGTATCCGGGTATAGAGCCGTCGCGTCGCGGGCTATGCACGAATAAAACGCGCAGTTACAGCGCGTTTTGTACGCGTACACGCGTGCGCTACACTCCAACTGATAAAACAAAAACAAAAAAATCCTGAACGGTTCCTATTGGAACCGCAACCGTTGTTCTTCCGTGGTTAGGTACGTTAAATTGTAAATATAGAAAATTCGTCGACGCTGGTTTCACGCCCTGGCCTCACTCAACTACTCAGCCTATCACAGTCCACTGCTGGACATAGGCCTCTCCCAGGCTATGCTTCAACACTCTGTCCTCCACCTTCCGCATCCAGTCTGATCCAACGAGAGAGAGTGCCGATACGCGGTCTCTACTCCAGGGCTCGTCTGCTCCAACGGCCATGGGTCCTTCGACAAATATGGTCAGCCCACTGCCACTTTAGCTGGCTTTCTCTGCATGCTATGTGATTAACTCCGGTTTTTTGCCGGAAAATTTTAATCTTTAAAGAAACTTCGAGCATAGCACGCTCCATAGCACGCCGACCTTAAATTTGTGGACCAGCCTAACTGTCAGTGTCGTCCCTGAGGACACGGTGGAGGTCTGCCCGGCTTGGGCAGAGCACCGCCGTGTCCTCGTGGAGGCGATCGGCGACGGCGATCTCTCGCGTCCGGCCCTGGTGCAGGCCATGGTACGGAGCGAGAGTGAATGGTTAGCCGTCACCTCCTTCTGCGAAGCAGTAATGCCCGCGAAGAGGGAGGCTGCGCACGTGAGGGAGAGGCAGTATATGCGCCCTCACGGCCGTAGTCGCCGCGGGAGACGCCCTGGGCGTCGGGAATCCCAGGCTGATTCCCGGCCACCGTAGGCGTAGGCTTGCGGACAGCGAGTAATGGGTAGCTCGCTGTCCGGTAAGGACCAAGCCCGGGTCGACGGCGCGTTATGTTCCACGCGCGCTTCAAAGAGACGTCAGCACCAACTGGTGGGGTCCGCAAGGGCCGATGCCTGCCAGGGGTGCGGGTTGTTCGAAGAGATACCGCGGCCCCTGGCACCGAGGCAACTGAGGGAACATGGGTGGGTTTTAGTCCGCTCCACCCAGAGCGGGAGAAGTTATTAGATGACTTCCCATCCAAAAAAAAAAACTGTCAGTGTCGTTCTTTCGGCACCGTATCGGCATTCCGTGTCCCTTATCCGGCTGGACGCACTGCTTGATTTAAATAAAATCATCACATACATTACATAATATTTTCATGCTTTAGGGCCTAGACTCATAAAAATATTTTTAATGCAAATATTTCTTTTATAAAACTTAGCAAAACGAACGAAAATTTTCGTAGTTAAAACATATATTTGTGGCAGCATACATAAATAATTTGTGGAGGGTAATTCTCTTTCTCCCTAAATCCCGTAATATACCGTTGGAACCCCTGAAGAAGAATCGTCATTATTCAGTCACGCGACGGATTTAGCCCGAGCTACATGTGCCCCTGTATATATTTTACATTACCATGTCTCATTTTGTTGTTTTAAATAAAAACGCTTTTTTTACGTGATATTTTTCTTCGTCGTTATTAAGAAATCAAACAACATTTTAAGTAACTAAACATTGTGTTATTTAATTTATAATTAACAATAAACTGAGTATCAATGTTGATTGTTGTTATTAATAGTAAGTTTCTTATGTCTCAAACAGATGTGCCTCAATAATATTCGTCCAAAAAAACGCACAAATATCCCATCAGGTGTAAGACATAAAACTACATTTTCCAAACGCCAATATTACGTCATAGGTACCTATATTGTATATAAGAAACTACACAAAATACTAAACATACCTACTTGATTTAAACAGACACACGTTAAAACACAAAATCACTCAATGGCTACTACAACAGGATTACCTCACAATGGAAAATTTTCAAACTTACATCATAAAAATACAATCGCAAAAAACCACGCATATATACATACACACACATGCACGCATAGACACACACACCCCCACGCACTCACACCTACACGCACTTACACGAACTCTCACTCACATACACATTACACTAAGTAACACTTATTTTATAAAATAGCTCATGTAACATCGACACTGCTTCACTTGTTACAAAATATCAATTCTGTACCCATATGGCTGAACCCTATCTCTTAAACAAGCTTGACCTAGTTTAAGGGATAGAGTCTATATAATTATGCTTAAAGTGTAAAAAAAAATGTATAACCAACACTGTATACAGTACAATGTGTCTTGTTTTATGAAATAAATACTTTTACTTATTATATTATAGTATGACATTCATGTGATTAAAGTCATCCCTTCTTAACAAAAAATGCACTTCATTAGTAACAATTATAGTGTACACACGGCTACATATCAAGCTATACATTTCCAGCATAACCTAATCTCGCATTGCATAGGATTTCAGTACATTGCGAGATCAGCGTAAACTTGATGTGTGGCCGTGTGTACAACAAAATCTGGATGAATGTATGAAACACAATCAAATATTTCTTCACTTTCTTCTGGGTACAACAATTTCTGTATATTCCAAAGATATTCTCCACAAACAATAAATTGTTTAACAACTTTATGGGAGACATTGGTCTTCCCTCAATGACGATAATTAAGTAAATTATGGGCTTTTTCATTTAGCAAATAGTTCATAGTTTGAGTAATTAAATGTGAACATAATTGTTGGCACAACTATATTTTACACTACCCGTGCCTGCGAGTCTGCTTTGAATTCAAAAAATCACCATCAGTACCTACCACTTATTCTCATGGTATATGGTAAATATTTATGGTAAATTTCGCTTCAGCTCCTTGTGAAGCTAAAATGAAATAACAAATCATGATATTACAAATAATTTTAGTTCCTTAACATTGTAGTAATAAAATAAAATAAAATCTTACTTTTAATAACTGTATTATAAAGTCGAGCCAAGACTCTGTGAAACTTCATCCCTTGGTTACGAGTCATTTGTCCAGCAATGATTGGCAACATCATCAAAAATATATAAAAACATATAAAAAATATTATTTTCTTGAACTCATCGATATCCCCATTCTAAAATGTTCAAAATTAAATAATGTAACAACAATTGATAGCTTACAATACAAACAACTTTTACGATACGGCTCAGTCTGGAAAATCAAAAACTTACTTTCAAAAAAATCTTGTAACACATTTGATACGTTAATAAAATATAGTTTGGTAATGAGATTGTTAGCGTCGAGAAAAACTGTAACAAAAGAATGTTTACAAACAAATTAAAATTAGATTACTGATTAACGTATCATGATTATCTCAGTGAAATAATTGATTACCAGGCGTCCAAAGCATAGCGTCACTTTGTCACAGCAGTTTGTTAAATTCTGATACAGTTCAACCCATCCTTGAATCTGTTCTCTTGTGATATTACATTCCTCATCCGAACTCAGATTATATCTGCCTACTGTTTCTTGCACGACTGATATCAACGAAGACAAAGATTTTAATGAATTTACCACCATCATGATAACAACAAACAATAAGAGGTGCTGAGCAACTATGCTAAGTCTAACAATTGTTCGTGACGCCAAAATGCTTATCAAAAATAACAGATTTGTTTTTGAAAATTGCATTTGAACCGCTACAGATCTATGAACAACAAGAGCGATGGACAGACAAATCAAAGTAAAGCTGAACCAGCATAATTTTTTATGAGAGTTAAGTAATTTAGTATCGTCTTTAAAGCATTCGGAAACTTGACTGATACTTCTGTAATACGACATAAAAGCGCGGCTGTAGCAGATGCCGGTCACGATGGACGACAAGTAGCTTACGTAAGCAAAGGCAGAAAAATAAGAAAAAATCACATTGATTTGATAATATTCCTCTCCTTGTAAAATCAAATCAATTTCACCAATGATGAAAATAGAGTGAAATATATTTTGAGTGAATATTTGGAAGATAATAAAACATTTTTTAATCTTTGACTGGTTACAATAATTCCTGTATATTCCTAGGAGGTTCTCTACAAACAATATATATTTAAAACACTTTACTGGGTACATTCTGTTTTCAGTTATGTGTTTCAGTGATGACGATGAAAGGTCTACTGGGTGGCAACATTGAGTATTTTTAATGTCTTAGTAAATATTTCAAGTGTATTTAAGTAATCACCAGCCACGTACATGCTTTTATGTATCTATCATTACGACTGAATTATTAATCATTTATCATAATAATTATGATTGTCAGATTATAGTAGTATGTACTAGCTTTTGCCAGCGGCTTCGCCCACGTTGAGGTCGGAAATTATCACATGAGGACGTACTACCGGGATAAAAGTATCCTATGTGTTAATCTATATTATACTCAGCGATCATAGTACCGATAGACGTAACAGCCTATGGTTTGATAGCCAAGTCAAGACCAACACTTAAGGAGGCTCTCGTTAGGCAGCTGAACCAAAGGCTTGACCCAGAAAGCGGTACTTCTGGACACGGCTCTCATTGTTAGGAGATTCCTCTCTCATTGTTAGGAGTTCCTAGGGTTAGGAGTATGGTTGTATAGGTTGCTTATGGTTAAACAACGTATATTTAGTGTAGGCACACTAAATATACGTTGATTATCCATACGCAACCTTTATTTAAAGCGAGTATCCGCCTAGTCTTTTACCAACTATATTGAGGTCAGTTCTCAGTCTGAAAACCAATATTTTACATGAAGCGACTGCCTATCTGTCCTCTATAACCCAGTCACTGGGAAACACGAGACCCCTTGGTAGGTTGCCCAAAAAGTCTTGGTAGGACTGGTTCAAAGACTTTTTGGCGTCGACACGGTCAATAATTATTATAATGAAATGACATCATTTCTATAATTTGTTTAAAAATTTTGGTTATTAACTGTGTTTAACAGTCTTGTGTAAAAGTAATTTAATTTTGTTAGATCATAATCAGGAGAAGTTTTTATTCAATGCGCAAACTTTAACCATGAATTCAGCATACCATTCTAGACCCCTCAGCGAAGAAATTTTTCGTCGGTTATACAAAAAAGAATAGCTGGTTCATAGAAAAGTGCAATACCTACGCGGTCAAAACGTATGGAACAGCTGATTTTTTTTGTAAAAACGACGAAACGTTTCTTCGCTGGGGGGTCTAGAATGGTATGCTGAATTCATGATTAAAGTTTGCGCATTGAATAAAAGAAAATCCTGTATATCTCACTTCAAAATCAAAAAAATCAAAATCAAAATATTTTATTTCACATAAACCTGCATGAAACATCAGAAACTAGGTGCACGGTTCCAACTCGTCACTTCCTATGGACCATGGTTATGGACTATGGTTCCTTCAACAGCAAAATAAAGTTTCACTAATTACGATCATATTAAATACGTTGACGATTTTTTTTTATACTTGTCCATAGTAGGTATTATTTTAAGTCTGTTAGTTTTAAATTATGTAAATAATATTAATTGGCATTTCTGCCTTGTTGTTTTCGCCTTTATCACATTCCCAATGTTCCCGTCGAAAAATTCCGACCTATACGCGGGCGAAGTCACTGGTCAAAGCTAGTCTCTAAAAAAATCAGTAAAAGTAAACACTCTGTTTTCACGCACAACGGTCCACTTGAAGCACTAAGTGCGAAAATCAAACCCAGTAACGTAGAACATAGAACACTCTGTTTAGACGACGTTCCTTCGTAAGCACTCGATTGGATGTACCGATTTTACATTTTAGTGTCGTGATAGTTTGCACTGCGTGGCAACGTCGCGTTACAATGTTCAACGATTAAATATCATTAAATGATTGACCTAGTGAAATAGTAATTCTACAGTCTTCAAAGCTCAAAATCAAAACTCTACGTTTTGACCTAATTACTGGACCGATTTCGGTAATTTCTTGTGTATCGTCAGCAAAGACGGTAACAAGTATGTGGTTTCATTTATTGCATATAATTATGTGGTTTCGAAATTTTATAAGGGTGAGGAAGAACATGCCTTCACAGGCCAGCCAGCCTAACGAAAGGAATAGATATCCTTTCAAAGCTTCTTTTTGCGACCAATAGATGTCCCAGGAAAGTAACAACGGTGCGTGTAACAACTTATTAAGCTACCATTACTTTTAGAAATAGTTCCCGTCATCTATTTTCCTATTACCTAAATCATTTTGGCATTAATACTATTTGCTTACTTATGTTGGTTAGAGTAATAAAAACTATAAATTAATTAATTATTGTTTCTACATCCACGGCAATCAAAGTTTGGTCGCATTTTGCCTTCCCATGTAATCACACAGAGACATGCCACACGGTCATCTTAGTGGCACTTGGCGAGCCTTTTGACAGATTAATAAAATAGATGCGATTCATCCGCGAAACTAGAGTAATTACAATCGGAGCAACTATACATCCTGGTTTTACCCTAACATAGGATGAAAAAATTATGTAATCATAATAAATATGATTTAATTTTATCTTGGTATTGGCATTGATAATCAACAAAAAATAAACTTGACCAATAACAATTATGGTTGGCAAAAAAGTCTGAACGAATATATGAAAAACAATAAAGTGATTCCTAATTTTCTTGTGTTTACAATAATTCCGCGATATTCCTAATAGTCTCTCATTATATAAAAAAATCGTTCAACCACTCTATAGCAGACATTATTTTGTAGTATGTGTGGGTAAGCAACGAAAAAGTAATACTTTAAATGGACATTCAATGGTTTATTTTGGTTAAATTAACTCATAATTTTAGTAAGTGATATCGTTAGTATCAGACTGTCAACAAAGATGACGCGACATTTTCGTACAAAATAAATATTTTGTTACTCATGCGGCTAAATTTAAGTGATATATATAATAATCAATAATTTTAACACATTTTACAATCATCATTTTGTAAAACGAACAAAGATATATTATGAAAAGATGTTTGAGAAATTAAATTATACAATATTGTTAAATTGCAACAGAACAATGACATAGTTGACAGTCGACATGAGTATAACCGGCAAAAAATAAGTTCCAGCAGGAATATTAGCCAATAACTCAATCTTTAGTGGATCCTTCTTTATCAGACGTATGAAGTCCTTTATTAATTTTGCTTCTGCCTTCTTTGAATCTGAAAACATTTTTATTTATTAATTAAGCATACAATATTTTGATACAAGAGACTACTGCAGGTCAGGCTTCCCTCTTTCCAATTGGCTCTGACTAATGCCAGCTGAAGCCAGTCTCACGGACAAATGTGCTCCGCCAAAATGCCTCCCGCAAAGTATTCTGCTGTTTAGGACCCACTACGACTTTGCGTAATTATTTTTTCCAATATCTTATCCAACATGGCGATATCTCAACGAATGCATTAATACCATAACTAGATTTTCCCAGCGGCTTTGCCTACGTAGAGGTTATTAATGATCCCACAAGAACGTACTACCGGAATGAAAAGTATCTTATGGCTTAATCCAGGTTCTTTTTTTGTGGGTGGGAAATCCTCAAATAACTTCTCCCACTCTGGGTGGAGCACGAGGGCGTGTCAGACTTTTACTGACTAAAACCCACCCGTGTTACTTCAGTTGCCTGTGTGCCAGAGGCCGCGGTTTCTCTTTCGAACAACCCGCACCCCTGGCAATGATCGGCCCTTGCGGACCCCACCAGTAGGTGCTGACATCTCTTTGAGGCGCGCGTGGAACACAATGCGCCGTCGACCCGGGCTTGGTCCTTAACGGGTTAATCCAGGTTATAAACTATCTATGTGCCAAGTTTCATCGAAATCCATTCAGTCGTTTTTCCATGATTGAGGAACAAACAACTAAACAAAAAACAAACATACAAATAAACTTTCACATTTATAATATTAATAACAATACGTTTGCTTACCAATATTAACCATTTTATTATAATGTCTGGCCAAAATCCTGTGATATTTCACCCCTTGGTTAAGAACCAACTGTGCAGCAATGATTGGAAATATTGTCAAAAGCATGTAACTTACTATAACAATCGCTGTGTTCTTGTCTTGAATCTGTAATGTTATTAAAAATAATAACAGTAATATTTAAAAAGAAGCGAAGAATTTGGCAATAAAATTGTCATTGCTATTTTTCGCAGAAAGAAAAGAAGAAAATTTAAACAAGCATACTTACATTTAAAACACTCAAATAACACATTTGGTAAGTCATTATAATGTAGTAAAATACTGACATTATTAACGAACAGGTGAACTGAAACATTTGAGAAAAATTACAAAACAATGGATGACCGAAGCAAATAATCAACACAAGAACTCAACTCAAACTTTAATTATATCGTCATCATCATCATCATCATTTCAGCCAAAAGGTGTCCTCTGCTGGACATATGCCTCCCCCAATGGGGGGTTTGCCATAATCGCCATGCTTGGCGATCGCAGTATGGTGGTAAAATCCATAGAGGTCGCTGCTGCCCATTCTCTGGCAAGTCCCTTAGTCGCCTCTTACGACACCCACAGGAAAAAATGGGATGGTGCTATTATTTTACATCCAGCACCACACGGAACTATATTGTATCCCTTTGTGGGGTGGGTACATAAATAACAAAAAAAAAAAATAAGATAACATTCTCTTCCCTCTCACAGAGAGAAGGCTTGCGTCCCAGTAGTGGGAACATTATAGGCTGGTTATGAAAAATAACATATTTGAGACACCAAGGTACAGTACCTGACTTCCAAAGTTTAGCGTAATTTTTTCACAGCACCTTGCTAAATCCCGATAAAGTTCAAACCATTGTTGAATTTGCTCCCTTGTGATAAAACATTGCTCATCCGAACAAAAATCAGAAGTCCCTACTTGCTCCTGAACGGCTCATATCGAGGAATTTAAGCTATTGCACAAAAGTACCACTATCATTATAACAACAAAAAATATAAATTTCTCGAATAATAAACTCATTCTTATCAAAATTTGTGATAAAAAGACGGGAACACAAAAAAGCACATACGTATCATAGTCTAGTTGATCAAAATCGAAAACAAGATATACTGATCTATGAACAGCAAATGTTATAGAAAATAAAATAAAAGTAATACTGAACCAGCGCAATTTCTTAAAAGAATTTATTAATTTCTTATCGTCTTTAAACAGTTCTGAGATATGACTGACGCTTTCATAAAATGACATGAAGGTGCGGCTGTACCAGATTCCAGTCACTGCTGAAGAAACATAACTGATAATGCTTGAAATAACAAGGGCACAATATATATGATTTATCTGATTATACAGATCTCCTTTCAGCAATAAATATACTTCACTGATACTCATTAGAATATGAAATATAGTCTGAACGAATATATGGAAAACAATAAAAAAAATCTTAATCTTTTTTTGGCTACCATAATTCCGGTATATGCCAATGACATTCTCCAGAAACAATACATTATTCAACCACTTCAATGAAGACATGTTCGGTTGTAATACGGTGTGTTTCGGTGACGATGAAGTTAAAATGTGAATACATATTAAATAGTATGTAGTTGCTATGTGACGTACTTTCAATATTTCTTATTACTCATGTTTTAGTCATGTTTGTTTTCATTATCTGTCTTATTAATAATGATGGCAATGTATTATAAAATTGCGATTAATTATACATATAATATAAAAATATGCGTATTTCACGTCAGTTTTAACTTTCTTAGATTTTTCGGGTCCTGCTGGCAGGGAGACAGTCGTGTAATAAGAAGCAGGGAGTCAGGGTCCTTAAACAGGGCAACTGAGAGATTATTTTCTCTCTGCTTCTCTGTGATGTCTATCGTGTAGAGTTATAAGAGACAGAGAAACAGGGCTTTAAACTTCTTGTGCATCTGTCTAAGCTAAGTGCTTGACATCTCATAACGTTGTCGCGCTATAGAAAAAGAAGTTTTTCTTTAGGTGTCATCGAAATATATATAAAAATATACCTTATCTTTGGAGTAAAGAACACAAATACAGAAATGAGAGGTGACGGCTCTAAAGTACTTCTACAAATTTATAAAACGTCACCGCTAAAGCAAGTTCTTGACTTTTAGTTATCTAAAAGTCAAGAACTTGCTTTATTACATTATTATTTATCATTACGGCACCGACTTTATAGTCGGTAATGCTAGACGTGCAACAGTTTCCACGTTCGACTAACGATTGTGGGAGGAAGCAATTTCTAGCGTAGGAGCAATGTGCAGAGCCCTAACTAGTGGGCATGGGACACAACAAACAGGGCCCGAGAATAGGCTTCTTCAGACAAGCGCGACGCGCTTCTTGTAGAACAATTTCCGTGAAATTTTAATAGAAATGGTTCTACGAGAGCCGCGCGTACGTAATAGGCTTTAAAAGCAAGTCTAAGATCAATAGCATTTATTTGTCCAAAACTTAAGGAAAACCACCATATTATACATGTTCAAATTAAAATAAATGCCGAAATGTCGTAGCCGTAATGGGTATCGATTTCTGGAAGAGTCTGCCCACTACACCGTACCATACCATGACCGTACTATGAAACGACTACTAAGTCCACTAAAATGGATCCACAGCGTATCCATCTCGTGTCATATACAACCGTACGTATCCGTTCTCTAGATTTTCGCCCGTATCCGGGTATAGAGCCGTCGCGTCGCGGGCTATGCACGAATAAAACGCGCAGTTACAGCGCGTTTTGTACGCGTACACGCGTGCGCTACACTCCAACTGATAAAACAAAAACAAAAAAATCCTGAACGGTTCCTATTGGAACCGCAACCGTTGTTCTTCCGTGGTTAGGTACGTTAAATTGTAAATATAGAAAATTCGTCGACGCTGGTTTCACGCCCTGGCCTCACTCAACTACTCAGCCTATCACAGTCCACTGCTGGACATAGGCCTCTCCCAGGCTATGCTTCAACACTCTGTCCTCCACCTTCCGCATCCAGTCTGATCCAACGAGAGAGAGTGCCGATACGCGGTCTCTACTCCAGGGCTCGTCTGCTCCAACGGCCATGGGTCCTTCGACAAATATGGTCAGCCCACTGCCACTTTAGCTGGCTTTCTCTGCATGCTATGTGATTAACTCCGGTTTTTTGCCGGAAAATTTTAATCTTTAAAGAAACTTCGAGCATAGCACGCTCCATAGCACGCCGACCTTAAATTTGTGGACCAGCCTAACTGTCAGTGTCGTCCCTGAGGACACGGTGGAGGTCTGCCCGGCTTGGGCAGAGCACCGCCGTGTCCTCGTGGAGGCGATCGGCGACGGCGATCTCTCGCGTCCGGCCCTGGTGCAGGCCATGGTACGGAGCGAGAGTGAATGGTTAGCCGTCACCTCCTTCTGCGAAGCAGTAATGCCCGCGAAGAGGGAGGCTGCGCACGTGAGGGAGAGGCAGTATATGCGCCCTCACGGCCGTAGTCGCCGCGGGAGACGCCCTGGGCGTCGGGAATCCCAGGCTGATTCCCGGCCACCGTAGGCGTAGGCTTGCGGACAGCGAGTAATGGGTAGCTCGCTGTCCGGTAAGGACCAAGCCCGGGTCGACGGCGCGTTATGTTCCACGCGCGCTTCAAAGAGACGTCAGCACCAACTGGTGGGGTCCGCAAGGGCCGATGCCTGCCAGGGGTGCGGGTTGTTCGAAGAGATACCGCGGCCCCTGGCACCGAGGCAACTGAGGGAACATGGGTGGGTTTTAGTCCGCTCCACCCAGAGCGGGAGAAGTTATTAGATGACTTCCCATCCAAAAAAAAAAACTGTCAGTGTCGTTCTTTCGGCACCGTATCGGCATTCCGTGTCCCTTATCCGGCTGGACGCACTGCTTGATTTAAATAAAATCATCACATACATTACATAATATTTTCATGCTTTAGGGCCTAGACTCATAAAAATATTTTTAATGCAAATATTTCTTTTATAAAACTTAGCAAAACGAACGAAAATTTTCGTAGTTAAAACATATATTTGTGGCAGCATACATAAATAATTTGTGGAGGGTAATTCTCTTTCTCCCTAAATCCCGTAATATACCGTTGGAACCCCTGAAGAAGAATCGTCATTATTCAGTCACGCGACGGATTTAGCCCGAGCTACATGTGCCCCTGTATATATTTTACATTACCATGTCTCATATTGTTGTTTTAAATAAAAACGCTTTTTTTACGTGATATTTTTCTTCGTCGTTATTAAGAAATCAAACAACATTTTAAGTAACTAAACATTGTGTTATTTAATTTATAATTAACAATAAACTGAGTATCAATGTTGATTGTTGTTATTAATAGTAAGTTTCTTATGTCTCAAACAGATGTGCCTCAATAATATTCGTCCAAAAAAACGCACAAATATCCCATCAGGTGTAAGACATAAAACTACATTTTCCAAACGCCAATATTACGTCATAGGTACCTATATTGTATATAAGAAACTACACAAAATACTAAACATACCTACTTGATTTAAACAGACACACGTTAAAACACAAAATCACTCAATGGCTACTACAACAGGATTACCTCACAATGGAAAATTTTCAAACTTACATCATAAAAATACAATCGCAAAAAACCACGCATATATACATACACACACATGCACGCATAGACACACACACCCCCACGCACTCACACCTACACGCACTTACACGAACTCTCACTCACATACACATCACACTAAGTAACACTTATTTTATAAAATAGCTCATGTAACATCGACACTGCTTCACTTGTTACAAAATATCAATTCTGTACCCATATGGCTGAACCCTATCTCTTAAACAAGCTTGACCTAGTTTAAGGGATAGAGTCTATATAATTATGCTTAAAGTGTAAAAAAAAATGTATAACCAACACTGTATACAGTACAATGTGTCTTGTTTTATGAAATAAATACTTTTACTTATTATATTATAGTATGACATTCATGTGATTAAAGTCATCCCTTCTTAACAAAAAATGCACTTCATTAGTAACAATTATAGTGTACACACGGCTACATATCAAGCTATACATTTCCAGCATAACCTAATCTCGCATTGCATAGGATTTCAGTACATTGCGAGATCAGCGTAAACTTGATGTGTGGCCGTGTGTACAACAAAATCTGGATGAATGTATGAAACACAATCAAATATTTCTTCACTTTCTTCTGGGTACAACAATTTCTGTATATTCCAAAGATATTCTCCACAAACAATAAATTGTTTAACAACTTTATGGGAGACATTGGTCTTCCCTCAATGACGATAATTAAGTAAATTATGGGCTTTTTCATTTAGCAAATAGTTCATAGTTTGAGTAATTAAATGTGAACATAATTGTTGGCACAACTATATTTTACACTACCCGTGCCTGCGAGTCTGCTTTGAATTCAAAAAATCACCATCAGTACCTACCACTTATTCTCATGGTATATGGTAAATATTTCTGCAGCTAAGCGCAGCCAAGCGTTACAACATTATCGGCGGTCGGACGATAAATAAAATATAAAAATAGTAGTAACTAAGCACCAGTAATTAGTTTTTCGTCTAAGTATTTATTATTATCTATGATGCTACAAACGGACTAAGCAATCCATTTATTATTCAGCGTATTCTTGAAAACATACTCACGATATTAAATAATTAATATGTGCTGCCTGTTTGTCCTCGTCAATTAAGTGTGAGGACATCACACTTTAGCCTAATTTTTGTAGTTAGACTCAGGTATTGAAAAAAGTATATATTACATACCATAGTAAACTACATATGTGGACTAACCTAAGTTTTTTTTCTTAACACCTTTCAGTCATACAGTCATTACAATCTAATGAGGGTATTCCTTTTAAATAAAGCCTAATGATTATTCCAAGTAGAATAACTGAACAACGCTGCCAGACTCCGCACAAACCTAGCAGTCGTGCATAAGCCAATCACACATAACTAAATAAAAAAATATACATGTATCACTTCAAAATTTGTAATTGAATTATGCTTAAAATTGTAGAGTGCCATGTACGTACAATTGCAATTTTTTTTTTCTAAATAACATTATTTAACTGCATTATAACAATGACATAATTGGCAGCTAACGAGAGTACAACCGGCAGCATGTACATCCCAGCAGGAATCTTGGACAATAACTTGATCTCTAGTGGATTCTTCTTTATCACACGTATAAAATCCTTTATCAATTTCGCTTTAGCTTCACTTGAATCTAAAAGTTAATGACGTAATATAATTTCTATTAACTTAGTGGTCAGTTATTCGAAAAATATCTTTAGAAACGGTCTCACCAATTACTATCATTGTATTATAAAGTCGAGCCAACACTCTGTGGAGTTTTATCCCTTGGTTACGAGACCGTTGTCCAGCAATGATTGGCAACACCGTTAATGCTAGGAAACTGACTGCAATAAATACTGCTTTCAAGTCTCCTTTCTGTAATTTATAATAATTAATTAGTTGATTCGACTAATCAGAACAGAATTCGCCTACACCTCTACTTTACTAAGTTAAGTAAGCGTTCCATACGAATGTGTATCTAATTTGATTATCAGTAGTTTTCATAATCGTATCTACAAGATGGCGGTCTGACCCGCAATGTTGTATGGAGCGGAGTACTGGACAACAGCAAAATATCATGAACAGCAATTGAACACAGCCGAAATGAAGATGCTGTGCTGGGCGGGCGGTGTCACACGTTTGGACAGAATACGCAATGACCATGCAAGGGGATCTTTCGGAGTGGCCCCAATAACGGACAAGCAAGAAAGAAAGCAGACTTAGATGGTACGGCCACTTAATGAAGAGATGATAGTTTCTCAGTAAAACAGTTTTGAATATACCTGTGCACGCATGGAAAGAGGAAGACATGCATGGTGGTCCAGTATCGAGAGGGATATGAAATTGCAGAAACCTAATTTCTATTACATTACTATATTCCAGGACAGATCGCCCTGGCGCCGCTTTACAAGAAGACATGACCCCACATAGAACTGGGATTAAAGGATAGAAGAAGAAGTATGTTCATTGTTCATAATCATATGCAAATTTAAGCAACTGTTCCGATCGAATTTGAACATGAATACTAAACAAATACTGTTTACATTTATATGTGACGCTTACTTTACCTACCATTGTAATTACAGTGTGGTCAATGAATCTTGTCTAAAATGGTACAGCGCCGACTTTTTGTGTATGGTTAAATGGATAAAAACCAACAATGACGCTCTTGGCAGTATGTGGTCGAGAAGATCAGAACTGCGAATAACAGACTAAGCTTCATGACTCCGTGGAAACATAGTCAGTCCGTACGTTATTCGGCTTAGATTTCAACCTCATCTTTTGATTGCAAAATGCTTAAGGCCTCAATCGTCCTATGTAATGCATAATATGGTTCCCAAATACAAAAAATAAGTCATAAAATTCTTACATTTAAAACGTTCTTGTTGCATAGATGGCTCGTCAGCAACATGTAGTATGTCATTGACATCATGAATGACAAGAGAAACTGAAACGTTAGAACACAATGAGAAAGCAATATGACGAGTGTAAATTCCCTTAACGTAGCCGAAAGTAACATAATACTCTTCTCGTCAATGGGAGTTTTTTTGAGGGTACTGTACCTGAAAGAGAAACTTCTGGTAATGGAAATGTTGAAGGTTAAAGTTCCAACAGTTTTTGTTGTGAAACATCTATAGGCATGAGGGAAGGAGGACAAAAAGACTGGTGTCCTATTGTCCTAGTCAGTAATGTTGAATTGTAGTATAAGGTATAAATTTTACCTGATGTCCAAAACATAGCGTCAATTTCTTACAGCAATTTGCTAAATTCCGATACAGTTCAACCCATTCTTGAATCTTCTCCCTTGTAATATCACATTGTTCATCTGAACTAATATCACAACTTCTTAGCCTCTCATGAACGGCTGATATCATTGAGTGCAAGCATTTAATCCATTGAACCACTATCATGATATAAAAAAACATTACGATTTTCTGAAAAACTATTGTAAATCTAATTAAAGTTTGTGACACAAAAACGGAAACAAAAATTAACATATCCGTATCTTCGTCCATTAGGATATAATTTATTAAAATCTGCGAAGATCTGTAGAGAGATAACACCATACATAACATTGTAGAAGTGATGCTGAACCAGTATATGTTCTTAATAGCATGAATAAACTTGTCATCTTGAAAACATTCAGAGACTCGGCTGATACTTCTAATATAAGATATGAAGGCGTGACTATAACAGATACCGGTCAGGATGTATGATACCGAGTTTGTATAAGATAAAGCAGAGAAACCACTATGAATGAGTTTAATTTGATCAAACTCCTTTCCTCCTAACAAGAAATATTCATTTTTAATGAGGATTATAGTGTGCAGCAGTGTCTGAACCAATATGTGACCAATAATCAAACATTTCTTGATTTTCTTCTGGCTACAATAATTCCTGTATATGCCTAAGAAGTTCTCCATAAACAAAATATTATTCAACCACTTCTTTAAAAATTTCTCCATTTTTATTTTCCACGTTGTCTCGCAAAAGTTCATATATTAATGAATGGAAACATTTTCTTACTTTAATGTAAGTAAGTAGTTTACTTACGTTAAGTAATGATCACCACCCTAACAGCTGTCACCAGTCAAGTAGATAGTTAAGTAGGTAGTGATGGGCTTGTGGCTAAATAATAAAAACTGGACGGGTCGATCGAAAGTTAGGCTACACTTAATGATGTCATTCCATAAATGGGTGACCATTCAATTCACCATGTACGGGTTACGGTTACGGGTAGTCAAAAAGCTGGCATGTAAAATACTGGTATTCAGCTTCATCCGGTTAAACTGGAAGCCGACCCCAACACGATTGCACGGCTTGGGCGGAGCACTGCCGTGTCCTCGTGGAGGCGATTGGCGGCAGTAAATTCTCGCGTCCGGCCCTGGTCCAGGCCATGGTACGGAGCGAGATTGCATGGATAGCCGTCACCTGCTTCTGCGAAGCAGTAACGCTCGCGAAGAGGGAGGCGGCGCACGTGAGGGAGAGTTAGTATATGCGCCTCACGGCCCTTGTCGCCGTAAGAGACGCCCTGGGCATCGGGAATTCCAGGCTGATTCCCGGCTACCGTAGATGCGGGTTTGCGGACGGCTAGTAATGGGTAGCTCACTATCCGGTAAGGACCAAGCCCGGGTCGACAGCACGTTGTGTTGAAAGAGATGTCAGCATCAACTGGTGGGGTCCGCAAGGGCCGATGCCTGCCAGGGGTGCGAGTTGTTCGAAAGAGATACCGTGGCCCCTGGTACACAGGCAACTGAAGGAACACGGGTGGGTCAATAAAAGTCTGATACGCCTTCCTGCTCCACCCAGAGCGGAACAAGTTATTTGATGATTACCCACCCACAAAAAAAGGAACACTTAACGAAGTCATTCCATAAATGGGTTACTATTCATATCATCATATGGTGTGGCTGTCATTCGTAGATCTTTGACAGATGTTATGGGTAGTCAGAAAGCTGACAGTCTGACAACCAGTCTTACTAATGGTATCATGTTACCCAGTTACTGGGTTGTAGAGTTCAGATAGGCACTCGCCACTGACATGTAAAATACTGGTATTCAGCTGTATCCTGTTGGACAGGAAGCCGAACCCAACACAATTGGGAAAAGGCTAGGCAGATTAATTGAGATAGACATGACCACTATATTATATTTCTTTTTAAATTAAGAAAATTACCCAACAGGGATAAAAGAAAAAGAACAGGGAAGAAGAAAATATATGGGTTATTTATTTTGTAATATTATAAAGCCTAAACCTACATGTTAAAATAATACACACCTAAACGTAATTACTCTAATCTACAAAAAATCCAGAACAAAACAATAAAAACCACCTCGAAAAACTGAATTAAATAACATTATTAAACTGCAATATAACAATGACATAGTTAACAGCCAAGGAGAGTATAATTGGTAGGGTATACATCCCAGCAGGAATGTTGGATAATAACTTGATCTGTATTGGATTCTTCTTTATCAGACGTATAAAGTCCTTGATCAACTTCGCTTCAGCTTCTTTCGAATCTGAAATAGGTTTTTTTTACTATTAATTTATTTACGCAATAATATCTTAACATTAAACTAAACAACGTCGTTTTACGTTTCTGTCTATTTGACCACGTTATCCTTCTTAAATACGCAACGTATTTTGATGTGGTTTTCCTTATCTTTGAAAGAATTTATTTCGAAGTTTTATGTGCGTCTTAACAAAGTCTAGGGAGCAAGACAATCATATAATCTAATAGGAAAACTGTTTAGAAGAGGTACTGGCCAAAAAAAATGTAGGCAGTTTGGCGGTGTGAGATGAAATTGTTTACACAAAGTAAACCGTCTGCCTGGGTTAAACTCGTGATTTAGAACTAGTAAGTCGCGGCTGTTACCACAGGACCACTAATTCTCTTTTAAATAATTATCCCGTTAATTGTTGTAAGTAATTTAATTGGAAACTGTGTTTAGAATCCAACTATCTGCAATAATCTCACCAATTAATATCATTGCTTTATAAAGTCGAGCCAAAATTATTTGAAACTTCATCCCTTGGTTTTGAATCAATTGTCCAGCATAAATTGGCAACATCGTTATTGCTACAAAGTTTAATACAATAAACACTGTTCTTGTTTCTCCTTTCTGGAATAAACAAAAAAAAAATTTGAGTCATTTGACCAAAATCTTAGACATATAATTATATGTATATCCTAGAGCAAGAGTGTTGAGCGAAGAACACACGGAGCCCGCCCGCCCGCCTTTCGCATCGGTGCATGATTGAGTGGATCAAACCCTACCTACATATCAATCTTTTCTTTTTATTGCATATCTGAAAGAAAAAACACATAATATACTTACATTTGAAACATTCTTGTTGCACAATTCATTCGTCAGCAACATATAGTAAATCATTGAGAGTATTAACGAAAATATGAACTGAAACATACGAATAACAATACATTATATTCTAAGTATGGAACTGAATATCAAGAGAGCGGGATTACAAAACACAAATTGACGTAAAATTACTGACTAGGACACCTAAGTATAACAAAATGTACCTGCTGTCCAAAGCATAGTGTCAATTTTTCACAGCAGTTTGCTAATTGACGATACAGTTCAACCCACCCTTGAATCTGCTCCCTTGTGATATCACATTGCTCATCCAAACTAATGCCACAATTGCCTACCCTCTCTTGAACGGCTGATACCATTGAATTCAGGCATTTGGTCAAATGAACTACTATCATGATAACAAAAAAAAAGATGATTTTTTCACAAACTATTGTAATCCGGACAAAAGCTTGGGACACGAAAACGGAAACAAATATTAAAATATCGGTATCACCCTCATCCTGCACGTATTTGGTTAAAATCCACGCAGATCTGTAGATACAAAACACGATAGCTAATATTGTGAAAGCAATGCTGAACCAGTATGTTTTCTTTATAGACTTATTCAACACGTCGTCTTTGAAACATTTAGATACATAAGAAATGCTTCCCAAATATGACATAAAGTCGCGGCTGTAACAGATGCTGGTCAAAACGGATGACACGGAGTTTAAATAAGTTAGTGTAGAAAAAAAAGCAGCAATGTTAATTATTTTAGTAAAATTCTGTACTCTTAACAATAGTTGTGCTTCGGCAATAACGATTGTAGTATGCACCACATTCTGAGCAAGTATTTGAAAAACTATCCAACGTTTCTGAATCTTATTCTGGGTACAATAATTCCTGTACATTCCTAAGAGATTCTCCAGAAACAATAATTTGCTCAACCACTTTATTGGAGACATTTTTGTTTTTAATGTTATGAGTCTCTTTGACGACGATAACAGTTGTACTAGATAGAAACATTTTGTTACAAATTGTTATTAATTTGGTAGTAAGTAGTACCCAGACACTTAAGTAATAAGTATTTTTATTTTTAACACTTGTTGCTTTTAACCTAGTTATTTTAATGTTAATAATAAAAAGTAACTTGTCAGTTTAAAAAAAACAGTTATAAGTAAGTAAAGACCTATTATTTTGAAACATCATCGATGCTATGATAGTCAGAATTCATACATATAATAAAATCGTAGCGAAGTCAAAACTTTACATTTATTTTAAATTACTTGAAAAAGTAAAACAAACCCTACAAAAACTCATTGATTACTTAGCTACATTGAAATTATTACATTTATAGTTAGACTAGCTGTGCCCGCGACTTTGTCCGCGTGGAGTTTAACAAAAAAAGTATATAATAGGTCTTTACCTATGAAATTGCCGTTTTGTATGAAAAAATTTAAACGAATTTTTTTAAGTAAGAAGCTGTGATGAATCACACCGGCGCTAGACCACCAAACAGTGACCATCACTTTTCTAGGGGTAAGTTTTCGTTTAGGGCATTGTTTAGGTGCTGAACCAGGATCCAACCAACTTGCTGAGCGCTTGCGGTTATCAAACAGAATCCATTTTTCATCGCAGGTAACAATGCGGTTCAAAATTCCTTCATTTGTGTGTCTGTTGAGCAGTGCAAGGCACGTCTCGACGCGTACTTCGCGCTGACGATCATTGAGTTCGTGGGGCACCCATTTGTCAAGCTTTTTTACCTTGCCAATTTGACGCAAATGGACCAATATTGTTTTGACGCTAACGTCGAAAGCTGCTGCTAATTCAGCCGTAGATTGTGTATCATCAGCTTCCACAATCGCCTTTAATTCGTCATTGTCGACCAAAGTCTTCGGACGACCGCGAGGTTCATTTTTCAGGTCGAAATTTCCAGAACGGAAGCGAGCAAACCAATAACAGGTGGTGCGTTGGTTTGTAGTGTTAGCTCCGTAAACGTCGTTGATGTTGCGTGCCGCTTGTGCCGCGTTGCTGCCACGACGGTACTCATATTCCATAATTACTCGAATTTTTAACGTATCCATGAT
Source organism: Antitype chi (assembly GCA_947359405.1). NCBI lineage: Eukaryota > Metazoa > Arthropoda > Insecta > Lepidoptera > Noctuidae > Antitype > Antitype chi. Next base: position 5,151,730 of record OX375812.1, read on the forward strand.
GACGAAAAAGATTGAAATGCGATGAAAATGTAACACTAATCAATAAACAAATGACTACTTTTGGAAAAAAAAATCCATGTTTTTAAAATAAAATTAATTTGAAATTAGAATTCTTACCCAAACAAAAATTATTTTGATTTGAAATGGCCAGTACTGCAAAACGGCAATTTCATAGGTAAAGACCTAATATATAGTGGCTTCCCTGGTACCTCATTAACAGCAAAACCGTGTGAAAGTCTATTAACTGCTCCCAAATTGCAATGTTAATTTTTATTCTTTTTATTAATATTATTTTTTTACAATGTCTGACATATTCTCGTCATTATTTGACATTATACATCAATTTTACTACCTACTATTTATTTTCAGTGATTGTCATCGAAATCATGTCACTTGGTTCAAATAGATTCATTTTATATAGGTAGATTCTTTTACATATTGTGAATGAGAGAACGTTGTAGGCCTTAGAGACTAGATTTGTAGACGTTTTTCTATTCTGTATTTTCATTCCTCTAAGTACCTGGTACTTATTGACTGGCCTGCACTGTCCTCCCATACCTATTATCACTGTAATTTGAAAACATTGTAAAAGCCAATTATTTTTAAAAGAGTAACCGTGGAGTTTCTTGCCGGCTCTTCTCCATAGGAAACGACAAATTGGAACCGTGCACCTAGCTTCTGACGTTTCATAAGTGCCCATGCAGGCTTATGTGAAATAAAATATTTTGATTTTGATTTTGATTTTTGATTTTGAGTATGTACTAATAAATACAAATAAAATTTCTAAAATAAAAGTAGCCTAAGTTACTCCTTATTACATCAGCTATCTGCCAGTGAAAGTACCGTCAGAATTGGTCCAGCCATTTCAGAGATTACCCGGAACAGACAGACAGACAAAAATTGTAAAAAAATATACTTTGGTATATGTATCGTGTAAACATAACCATATGCATTTAGTAAAAAGTGGTTATTTTAATATTACAAACAGGCACTCCAATTTTAGTCAGCTTAGTCAGCTTTTACTAAACAATAAATGTAGTTCGGTACATTTTCTTTATAACTTCTAAATGCGTTGTCCGAACTACATGAATCTAATTGGAATATTGCATAACATAATTCTATCATTTGAGATTAAAATTATTCAAATATTTACAATATCTGAAATTCACCTTTTCAAGTTTTACATTATTATAAAAATGCCTTGCAAACTAACTTTAGTCAGTCTTATTTAGATCAAAATATGAAAATTAATATCAAAACTAAAGTAGATAAATTCATGATAATTAACAAAATGTATTTAAATTCTAACTAGTAACTTGGAAAACTTTTCTGACTCACGACACGTTACGTTGTAGTGAGAGCGCACGCGTAGCAGTCCTAGAGAGTCCTACTTACGCCTAAGAGCGTAGATAGGCTCTCGTCGCCAACAGGTGACAGATACCAAACAAAATAACCATAGTACTGATATTACCTAAAGGCCAATAATTCGCCTACCCCGTTGTAGGTAAAGTATTCATTGAATCCAATGCACATTTTTTCATACGTTAGATATAAAAAAGAAAGATTAACGTTCGGTCCGAACTCACGGAGCTAGTCATCGGGAAAGTAATGACTTTCGAATTGTATACTTTAGTGGCAGCGTAAATGGTGTGTTTTGTCATTGTGTCATTGTGTATTATGTTTTTATTAATTTTAGTCCAGAGGTCCTAGTTTAACTTTTGTTACTTTAAGTTATAGCTATATTTGCATAATGCAGAATTGCATATGTAAGCGGGCATGCCCTTTATGCCTGGAGGCTTTTATTTAGATTGGAAGTTCTGTTTACGTTTTATTTTAATTTTCTATTATTTTTAGTTTTCAATTTTTGATAGTATATTGGCGTGTGCTAGCTGACATATGGCAAATTTAATGTTGTTTTTTTTGTGTTTCGTAATTTTAATTACCTATAGAACCAAGTTCTTCTAACTTAACAGACAGCTGTGCTATTGGGGAGTTTGTTGCGCTACTTCTTCTTCCCAGCTAAAGCACTAGGAAGTGGTGAAGGGCGGGCGTTTTGGGGGGACTGTCTTATTTAATTTTATTTTGACGTTCAAAAAGAGCTGACTCTCAGCCTTGTTTGAATAAATGACTTTTGATTTTGATTTTGATTGCAACAAGACTCAGAATTTTCGTTTGCATCTGACTCTGCAACTTGAGGCCAAGTGTGCGGAGCTTTGAACAAAATATGTAAAAATCACCTACCACAGCCTGACGTTGCGTCTAATCGCCAAGCTGTCGCAGTCACTTATCGCATAGTATGCGCCATGACTTATAGTCATCTTCTTTGTTGCGATTTTTATAGTTTTCACACCTGTTTTAATTTCACTGTTTGTTTTTTTTTTAACTTTAGAAATTTTTGTTTGTGACACTTTTTTCCCGATTAGTTCGGCTTCGTAAACTTTGACAACAGGCAGAAATATACCTACTCTGTTTATTCTAACTTTCAACAAGAGTATGGTTTCTCTTTTCTATGAACCATACTTTCAAATCGAGCTTCAGATTTCCATTGACTGTTGAGATGCATAAAACTTTTACACCGCGTTGTATCTCAGTTTGAGGCAAAATTGTTTATTGCTAATCGTTTGATTTCATAAAAAGGGGCTTATTTAACTAATCAATTGAGTAATACAGGGTGATTGGAAGATGGGTGCAAAGCTTTAAGGTGAAGATAGTATAGACAATTTAGAACCATTTAAGCCATGGTTGTCTTAGACGAAGTCTTACCAATTTTTTTTTTTTAATAAGGTTTAAAAGACGTATTGTACAATTTTTTTATTTTTTTCTGAGCTTTAAATGTCTGTAAAAAAAAATGTCTAATGACACAGAAGCCTAAAACATGTTTTGCTTGATTGCTTACACATTACTTTAATTAAATAAATAAAAAATGAATTCATTTATCATTCAATTTGGCCATAATTATGCAGTTTACATTAAATTTTGAGAATTTCCGAAAAAAAACTTAAAAATTTGGTTAAAAATATTTGGTAAGGCTTCGTCTAAGACAACCATGGCTTAAATGGTTCTAAATTGTCTGTACTATTTTCGCCTTAAAGCTTTGCACCCATCTTCCAATCACCCTGTATTACGTGCCAAACAGCCTGCATCTATTACAGTACGATTATTTCATACCGAGTCGGCACACATCTCGAGTAGCTTGAATTCTAATATATTTAAGGACTCTCCCGGCGCCGTTCAAACGATTATTGTAATGATACCAAAGTCGACGTAACGTTTATTGCTATTGGTTCAAATTGACTGTGAATGTTAAGACTGCCACGCGCACGCCATGCGCTCGCGACGCCCACGCCATGCAATCGATCTGACATCTTTCTTAGAGTTATTATACATTCCAACATGCACATGTACTAGCACAATTGCCTGCGCAGGATTTTACACATACATAAACTGATTTTTTCTTCCCATGGGGAAGACAGAAACTGTGGAAAGCCACTTGCGATTCTGACATACATCGGGTCATTCACGCACACCTTGCAAGTACTATGCACCTGACCTTACTGAAGAAGATCACCAATAAAGTTACTATAATTACGACCTTTTAGGGCGTCTCTTTCTGTCGTTTCCACTCACCTCTGCCCTTTTGTTAGTGGTCTTTCATGCATCTTCAAGCCTTTATATTTCATTAAAAAGTATAATAAAAACAAGCAACATAATACAATGCCTTATGAACGAAACCTAAAGGTAACTTGTTAAGTTCATCGCTAAATATATTTAATGGAAGCACAAAGTCTACACTCTAGATATTATAGCATGTTGTACGATGCTTAACGGCCTCGCTGTAGAAGGCAGGGTATTATCTAGATCAGGAGTTCCAAACCAGGAGGGAGGGATGTCAAAGGGGATGGAACAAGTTCGCATTTTCTAAAAAAAACAAAATAAGCGTAAACTAAACATCACATTTATTGATTCAAAGTCATTTAAATTTGTTTGAAGGTTATATATAATGAATAACTTAGAATTAAGTACTTACAATAATTCAAAGTTATTAAAAATAATGTGCTCTTTTTTTTGTTATGAAATCTTAAAGGGATGGTCATAAAATATTATTTGCTAACTTTTACCAGCGGTTTCACCCGCGTGGATGGGAAAAATATTCTATCGGGAACGTGTTATCGCCACAGACATATAAAACAGTAGCAGACCAAACATTCGCTAAGAAATGCGTACCCATTACGCACACATAGAGAGTGTTGTCGATACAGGGCCGGACTAGGGCCGGTTGCCGGTATTATATAACGATATTGAAACGACCGATAATCTTACTGAAAATCCGCGAAAATCGGTATTCTCTGGGTAAATGAAGTCTAGATTACTTATCAATAAAGTCTTAACGAATATAACCACCCATCTCTTCTCGTGGTTACTGTAAAAGGCGACTAAGGTAATATTTTAAGAAGACGGTGGGCGGCAGTCCCTTCACCTCCTATTAACGGTACACAGACCGTTGACGGGCATCAGTATCGGATAAAATAACTCTCCCTGCAGTCATTAACCCGTATGCCCAGCTTGGTGGGACCTAGAGTTAAGGTGTTGGTATGCCTGAAAGCTAGCTTATAAATATATCAGGAATTCTGAAATAAAACAATGAATTTATTGAATATATACATATTTATTTTGTACTTTTTTTAACTTTATTTATTTATATATTCTTTATTGTACACTACAAAAATACAATAAACAAAAAAATACACAATAATATATACAATAGGCGGCCTTATCGCTTTCCGCGATCTCATCCAGGCAACCATGGAATGGACAGGGGCATAAAATGGGGACGTTGTTGGTCCAAATAATGTGTTTACAATATACTAAAATAGATACACAGATATCCTAAATAATAGATACATAAATACATATATACAAAATTTAAAACGAACGAAAATAAAAGCCTATACAGAGATTATTACAGTTTGGTACGAAAACAAGATCACAACGACAAGTAATGTTCTTTATTTTCATAATTTAAAAACTACTGGTCCTAAAATAATAATATGTACAGGTATACAAAAAATAATATAATCATAGGGCATCAAATAATACGTCCGCATCGTTGTCAATGGGAAAAGTGGCCAACAAAGGCTAACGGCTCGAACATAATAGGTTCCAATAAGATTGAAATATTTGCGCCATTTGAGGTTCAGTTTCAATCCTGGAGTTTCATGTTTTTAAATCCATGCATTCCGTAAACTTACATCCTTTGGAAATCTGGAAAAATATTGGTAAGCTCAATTATTACCTGCTGAATGAAATGTTAAAATTATGTGCGTAGCCTATACCGATTTATGTCCACCATCGTTCATATTATCCATCACACAGACAGGGTAACATAACCGGCTAATGAGACACATTGATTTTCTATTGTAACGTATCACATGTGTACGCGCCGGGCCGGAGCGATTCTATAAATTTTATTATCATAGAATGTATGTTTACACTGGCAATCTGCACTCTGCAGTATTTTCAAACTATGTCACCAAAAAAATTTGAAATATCGTAGAGTAAACCGAGTCTCTATTTGATAATTCCATAATAGGTAAATATTTTCCATACAATAAAAAATATCGTCTTTGTTGCCAAATCCAACCCTGACTTCACAGCATAATACAAAAACTTACCGATGAAAGGTCAATTCAGGTGTTTTGTGGTAGCTATCACTGTCACACTGGTACGCACAGCACTTTACCATTTTATTTTTGTGTAATCGTCCCAAACAATTAATTTTTCAAGTAATATTTCGCGGTTGAAACATAGAACGCGATTCAGGATAAATGTTGCATATCCAAATGGCGGCGCGGTACAGACGGGCTACGCGTCAAATTTTGTCTATGTGTGGGTCAGTGTGACAACAGGTGACAGAACGAGATACTGCTTACGACTTGTCGCTTAGCAAAAAAAGGATAGAGAATCAAGTCCATCGACTATGGATTAATGTTTGGTCTGCTACTGTTTTATATGTCTGTGGTTATCGCGATAAAAGTAGGTATCCTATGTGTTAATCCAAGCTATAGTGTATCTGTGTGCCAAAGGAGATGTATCATAATGGGCCAGGTCTATGTACAGTAACTCAAAAAAAAGAAAAATCCGTAGAATTCGGGAAAAATACAGATAATTCAATTAAATGTATACTATTGTGGTAGTGAATTGATATTTATCAATTACTTTTATCGACTTTCAACATGGCGTCTCACCGATTTAGTCACTCTGTACTTAAAAACAATGACAGTAAACCATAAATCATGAAAGAGAACTGTTAGCAGTCACAACAGTGTCACTTCAGTGTCAGTCACTTTCCTCTCGTCGTCGGTCGTGATTGTGTTCGTTTTGTTTTGAGTTTCTGGAGTTCTTTTTAACAACCTCGCCTTCGTTTTTTTGGATTTAATACCGTTTCTTTCCCATCTGTTTACCTTATGCTTCAACCTCCACAGAAATAAACATGCCAAACGTCATTAATCAATCAAAATGACAGCTTACCTCCATGACGGGTTTTTGTTGTGTGTTGTAATTTCAAGTGTAATTTCTTGTGTTTACCAGCAAACCAAGCCATTTTAAAGTAATTGGACAGTTTAGAACTGTTTTAAATGAATTTACCAATTTTTTTAGTATAGTGTACAAGGGGACCTGGCCCAGGCTCCATACGTTTTGGAACATCTCCTAAATTCGTTCTGCCGGTTTTGAGTGATTGAGTAACTAACATTAAAACATACAAAATTTTACATTTTAATATTAGTAGAATAATGCGGGGGCATAACAACAGAAAGGTTGGGAGTCCCTGATCTAGATGATAAAGTGCAATAAAAGCGGATTTACAAGCCCAGTTGAGTGGCGCTTCTTGAGGCGGCGCCATTTTGTTACTAGACTGAAAGCGAATGTTCAGTACTGAAACTGAGACTTTATTGTTTATGGCTTATTTGCTTGCTTGTAATGTTGTATTGTTTATGATCGAGGTAGTTTTTGTTATTGTATTTTTTTTTCTTATTAGGTTCTTAGTTTCCATTTGGGTACGACTAGAAAGCTTTTTTAGTGTCAGATTTCTTCACAATTTAATCCATTTCAGTTCAATTCTAATCTTTATTACATATGTGATGTGTGTACAAGATCTTTTTTTAAAATTATTAAATACTATCTTTTGCCCGTGGCTTTGTCAATTTTTGGATATCGGAAAATGTCCCACGGGAATGTACAGACGCCAGCACAGCACGTCAAACTTCTTTGATAGATTTTCAACTTTATTCCAATACGATAAGGTTCATGTTAAATTGGAAAAATTTGACAGTTTGGGATAGCTTGACCTGCTGGCGTCTGTACTACCGGGATCAAAATATATATTTATTATTTATTTATTTATATATTCTATAATGTACACCACAAATATACAATAATCCAAAAAAACAAATTACACTATATATAAACAATACAATGGGCCACCTTATCGCATAATATATGAGTTTCAATTGTGATTAATGATGTGATTATGCAGGTATAAACGCTTTTTGTGAAAAATTTCATCTAAATCTGTTTAGCCGATTATGCGTGAGAAAGACAGTGGCATTGAGTAAAAACACCAAACTTTCACCTTTTTAATATTTATATATTACCGGCCAAACCCAATTTCAGGCCAAACTGGTTTGTCCTAGGCCAAACAGACTTATCCTACGCGTGATATGTCGCAGCCAACTAGCTTAATTAGCCATTTCGTTAACAGCCTTTGGAAGTAACGCTCGCCGGCCGCTGCCGCGGCGCCGCTCGCTTCGCTCGCTCGGCTCGCGCGCTTTTGGACACAGTTCTAACCTAACCTAACCTAACCCATTTAATCGGCGTGCCCCGGCTTAATAAACCAGTTTGGCCTAGGCCAAACTAGTTTGGCCTGAAATCGGGTTTGGCCGGTAACATATACACGAAGAACACATTCTAATACCCTAAAAACCGATTTCCTAAGGTTCAATTTCAACATAAAATATCGGAACATTTATAAGCGGCTTACGAGCAAACAAGCGGCCCACGCAATCTCGACATCTAAGTACCAAAGTGTGATTTCCTGAAAGTCTTACAATGTTAAGGCCTTCACGTCGACGAGAGCATTTTAGCAAATTAATTAAGTCTCGAGCTATCCCTCCCTCGGAGGCAAGGAGACGGATTGCCCTCTGTCTTGTTTTCATATAAATTATCAGAACGCACCAACCACTTAATATATTGCCGAAATTTTCATACTCAGACGATGTTACGGAAACTGGTGCAAAATATGGCAATTTTTTCTGTGTTAAACCTAAGTGAAAAAGTTTTGTGGTTCAGTGGTACTTACGAGTATATAATTCAAAGGTTTTAGATCAATTCCTTAAGCACCTATTGAATTATTCAATTTGTAGGAAATCAAAAGAAGTGGAGTTTCTTGCCAGCTCTTCTCCATAGGAGGCGACAAATTGGAACCGTGCACCTAGCTTCTGACGTTTCATAAGTGCCCATGCAGGTTTATGTGAAATACAATATTTTGATTTTGATTTTTTTAAGTAATCGAAGCTAGAACAGTTAGATTCCGATTTAGTGCGATTGGAAGGTCCTGACCACACCATTTCCTAAATTGTTGCAACCCAATGTAATTCTAATTCCCAACTGATAGTCGTCTGTCCAATTGAGAAATAAAATTAGTATATACTCCATTTGAAATAAGATTAGACATTTAAATAAACCTTTTGTACAGTTAAATCAACCGATTTTGACTTCTATTGCGTTGGTAGCATGACAAATGGCACATTAGAGCGCTTAAAAACAGCGTAAACCAATGTAGCTACCTTCTATAGTACATACATTCATACAGTGCGCGAAGAACAGGAAATACCCATACCAATTACTGTCGTTAGAAAGAGAAAAACATATTTTTTTAGTTACGTCACTAGCATTGCACGGCGATGGTATAGTCTCGAGCAATAACATAGAAACGCCCTTAAAATTCAAATTCATATAACAACATTAAAATCGCCAAAATATTTATGCTAGCTGTGTCCAATAATTATGGAAACGTTAAACTGTGTGAAAATAAACTACGCACACTTTTATCAAAATTTCGTTAACAATAGATTATATTACCAAAAAAAATTACTAACTTGTAATTACATAATTATGTATCCAAGGAAATGTCAAAAATTTGTTTACAGTACAGTTTCGAACAATACAATTACATAGCAGCAGATTCAAGCAGCTTGAGCTCGAAAATAAGTAGCAATTTGGGTTCAAAAGGAACCCAGGAACCCAAATTGTGGTGGGATCTTATTATATTATTTAGCATGTAGCATGACAAATGGCAGCTGCAGTAAACAGTTGTTATTGTAACTACTTTTTTGCTTTTAATGCCATCCTTATGCCTACGGTATGGAAATCAGAATCAGTTGAACGGACTGTAAAAAAGGTTTGTTTAAATGTCTAATCTTATTTCGAATGGAGTATAATCTAGTGTGATTACTAGCTTAGAACTTCCTAATTAGAGTGTTCCTAGTTAGAGTTTCTACAAATTGGATAATGTAATAATCACTTTAGTCCTTAGTACCAATTTAGAGGGTCTTCACCACGTAGACAATCTGCCTAACATTTTTCCATCTATTTTTGGGTAGGTTTCCAGTTTAAACGGGTTGCAGCTCAATACCAGTACATTGAGCGACTGTCTATCTAACATCCACAACCCATCATTATCATCATTTCAGCCGAAAGACGTCCACTGCTGGACATAGGCCTCCCCAGGCTCCTCCACTTCGACCGGTCTTGTGTTTCCCACATCCAGCTTATTCCCGCGGCCTTCACAAAGTCATCGGTCCACCTTGTTGGAGGCTTTTCCACTCTACGTCTTCCGGTACGCGGTCGCCACTCCAGAACTTTTCAGCCCCATCGGCCATCTGTTTTGCGAGCAATGTGCTCCGTCCACTGCTACGTAAGTTTGGCAATTCTTCGGGCTATGTCGGTTGTCTTGGTTCTCCTGCGGATCTCTTCATTTCTGATTCGATCGCGTAGGGAAACTCCGAGCATAGCTCTCTCCGTTGCCCTTTGGGTGGCTTTAAGCCTTCCGATAAGGCCCATTGTGAGCGACCACGTTTCTGTACCATAGGCCATCACTGGCAACACACACTGGTCAAAGACTTTCGTCTTGAGACACTACGGTATTTTGGACGAGAAGATATTGCGAAGCCTCCCGAACGCTGCCCAGCCGACTCACAGCTGCCACAACCCAGTTATTAGGTAAAATGATACTCTTTGGAAAGACTGTTTGTTAGACTTTCGGGCTTCTGATAATCTGTAACGACTGTCAAAGATCCACGTATGACACGGACTTAACATCGGACGAAGGAGTCATGGTATATAATGGTGGTCACCAGTTCACGAATCAACAGCGGCGAGTGGGCTAAACCACGGCGTTGACTCTTTAAATTTGACGAGGTCTGGATCCAAACCTGGCAAATAATGCTCCTATAAATGTGATTTTTTTTTAGAATTCTTCAACTTTCATATTTTTACGCCGCCAGTTTTTTAAAGCATAGCAAGTTTGATGCCAACCCAAACAAAAAACTGAAATATCTCATGTGCTTGCAACTACACCGACCCTTCAAACCGGCGGCTAATTGTGTGTAACTTTAACTTCCCTCGTACATTGTGCAAACCTGCGGGCCAGCATGTTACAACGGACAGCCAGCGACCTACGTTCCCTTTCAATGTCACAGTCGCCTATAACGTATCCACACAAGGCTCCTCTACGTGAGACGGAGTGAACCATAATCTTCCATGCGCGCCCAGTGCGGGTTGGTTGATGTCACACGTCTTCGACTATTTCGTTTTAGGACATGCCGGTTTGTACTCGATGTTTTCCATCACCACTGCTCGTAACAACGAACTACGTACTAATTCCAACATTCATCATTTTGAATACCTAAAAAGTATAAAAGAACACTTCCAGAATAAGGGGCGCTCAAACTCCTCGAAAACATTAGGCAAGTCTTAAAAGGATGCTTCAGATTCAAGCACCCTTAAAATGAATTGTTTGAGAGGGGTCGATTAATAAAAGTCCAATTGACCTCTCTAGTTATTTTTATTACTGTCACAGCCCTGTTTCTGGAATAAGGAGCGCTATTTTATCTCGTATGCGAAGATTGCTGTAGTGCATGGTTTCCTTACTTTGGATTTATTAATATTAGTATTAGGTCTTTACCTATGAAATTGCCGTTTTGCAGTACTGGCCATTTCAAATCAAAATAATTTTTGTTTGGGTAAGAATTCTAATTTCAAATTAATTTTATTTTAAAAACATGGATTTTTTTTCCAAAAGTAGTCATTTGTTTATTGATTAGTGTTACATTTTCATCGAATTTCAATCTTTTTCGTCATCATGGATACGTTAAAAATTCGAGTAATTATGGAATATGAGTACCGTCGTGGCAGCAACGCGGCACAAGCGGCACGCAACATCAACGACGTTTACGGAGCTAACACTACAAACCAACGCACCACCTGTTATTGGTTTGCTCGCTTCCGTTCTGGAAATTTCGACCTGAAAAATGAACCTCGCGGTCGTCCGAAGACTTTGGTCGACAATGACGAATTAAAGGCGATTGTGGAAGCTGATGATACACAATCTACGGCTGAATTAGCAGCAGCTTTCGACGTTAGCGTCAAAACAATATTGGTCCATTTGCGTCAAATTGGCAAGGTAAAAAAGCTTGACAAATGGGTGCCCCACGAACTCAATGATCGTCAGCGCGAAGTACGCGTCGAGACGTGCCTTGCACTGCTCAACAGACACACAAATGAAGGAATTTTGAACCGCATTGTTACCTGCGATGAAAAATGGATTCTGTTTGATAACCGCAAGCGCTCAGCAAGTTGGTTGGATCCTGGTTCAGCACCTAAACAATGCCCTAAACGAAAACTTACCCCTAGAAAAGTGATGGTCACTGTTTGGTGGTCTAGCGCCGGTGTGATTCATCACAGCTTCTTACCAAACGGGGTGAGCATTACTGCAGATGTGTACTGTGAAGAACTGAACACAATGATGGAGAAGCTGGCACATCTCCAACCAGCATTGGGCAATCGCTCGTCTCCGCTGCTCCTGCACGACAACGCGCGACCTCATACTGCACAGCAGACGGTCTCCAAGTTGCAAGAACTGGGGTTGGAAGCTCTCCGTCATCCGCCCTACTCACCAGACCTTGCGCCTACAGACTACTACTTTTTCCAGAATTTGGATAACTTCTTGGCGGGAAAAAAATTCAATACCCGAGAGGCAGTACAAAATGCCTTTGAAGAATTTGTTGCCTCCCGTCCAGCTGATTTCTTTAAGAAGGGCATCAATAAACTGCCACTGCGATGGCAAAGATGCATTGATTGCATGGGTGATTACTTCGATTAATACAAATAAAAAATACATGAAAAAAATTCGTTTAAATTTTTTCATACAAAACGGCAATTTCATAGGTAAAGACCTATTATTATGATTTTGAAGTGATAGCTTTTTTAGAAGCGTTGAGTGATTTTTTTTTAGGGGATAATCGTATTGGTTCGCGTCACTGATCTAGTGCATGGCTGAAAAAAATGTTTATAAAATGCGCCGTTGCCAGCCCGCGTGGGATGAACGCTCTTAAACATACAAATATAAAAAATATGACATTAAAAGTTTGCATACAATTGAGACTTGAAAAAAAAAAGTATTCTTTAAATTTTATAGTTTTAAGTTTTCACTGCGGTCCCCTTGGCAGCTTATACATTTTTTTACTTCTTAAAGGGCTTATTAAGCACAGATCAATTGTCAGTAATATTAAAAGACTTTGTATTTTGCCAAAATCAATCAACCCACATTAAAATAGTTGTAATGATTGAGTTTCAGTTAATGATGATTAATTTCAAACCTATTCTAATCATAGGTCAAATAGGTCAAAAATCAAAAGTAATTTATTCAAACTAGGCTGAGTGTCAGCTCTTTTTGTACGTCAAAAATAAATAAGACAGTCCCCCAAAACGCCAGCCATTCACCAATTCCTAGTGCTTTAGGTGGGAAGAAGATGACTGTATGTATGTTGCACTGTTTTTGCTGGATCATAATATAACACATTTGGAATATTGGATTAGTTCGCGTTAATTAACTAAATTGTTGATATGTATCGATAATAATAAAATTAAACGTTATACAATTTTATTATATTCAGATACTGTCATTAAATACCTATCTACTCTTAACCGACTTTAAAAAAAGGAGGAGGTTATCAGTTTTTTCTTGTGTGTTTGACAACTTTGACATACATGTTTTCATTTTAGATTTCCGAAGATTCCGGAATTAAAAGAAAAGTGCATAGATAAGGTTAATAGGGAAAATTGTTTTCCAACAAAATACAGCGCTGTTTGTTCAAGGCACTTCACCCCCGATTGTTTTGAATATTTAAAACAACGCCGACGTTTATTTAGTTCAGCGATACCTAGGTATTTATCATTTTTTACCAAGAACAATCAGGACCATAAAACTTTAATTCGAAAAACTTATACCAAATTAATTCATTTTAAAAATCAATAATAACAGGATACATGTTTTTCTTTTTGTAATTGACTGATTTTGATTAAATATGATTAATTGTGATTTTTATTGAATATTTTTTATAATGTTAAAATCTATTTTATCGATATCGACTATTTTCCCGTAATCAAGTAGAGCAATCCCTAACCGGAGGAATGTGGGAAGACAACCGACTAGGTGGACAGACGATATCATTAAAGTGGCCGGAAGAAACTGGATAGCCACGACACAAAACCGCCAAAAGTGGAGAGATTTGGAAGAGACCTACACTCAGCATTGGGTGGCCAAGGGTTGAAGAAGAAGAAAAAGAAGAATCCCTAACCAGGCATACCTACGCAACTTGACCTTAAACTGACCAATTGCAGCCGCGCATTCTTCCTCGTCCCCCGGCCCGCAGTAGTGAATCATGTACTTCAAAGAAATCGGCCTATACGCTCTCTAGTGGTTTAATATTCTATGATTATACCTAAAGATAGAGCTACAATTTCGCGATACCCCAAAAATTTATCCACCAGAAAAATTCAAGGTAAGCGTTTTTCCGCCATTTTTTACGTTCCAAATTCTCTGGCTAGCGTTAAACGCCAAATGACATTAATGCTGGTGGCGATTCGGCAATTAATTGAAAAAGTACATTTTTCAATTCATTTGTGCTTTCTAAATTTATACATACTGACATCGATGAAGAAAAAATACATATTTTGAGGAACCTGCACCCTAATTGCGTACCACGCTTTCAATCAGAATCAGCATAATTTTGAAGATTATGTTTCTAACTACCTTTTGCCAGCGGGTTCACCCGCGTGGATGTCGAAAATTATCCCACGGGAACCGGGGTAAAAGTATCCTATGTGTTAATCTAGGTTATAATCTATCTGTGTGTCAAATTTCATCCAAATCCGTACAGCCGTTTTTGCGTGATTGAGTAACAAACATCCAAACTTTCACATTTATAATATCAATAGTATACATTATTTCATGTTTTTAAAAATTGTCTGCTCAATAACTTAAATATGGCAATGAATTATGTTGCTGTCAAAACAAAAGACATTGCTATTGTTAGTGTGTTACGTAACCGTCTGGACTTTTAGTAAGCATAACTTTGAAATCGCTAACCCGTCTTGAGCAAGCGTGGTGATCAATGCTCACCCCTCTCTGTATAAGAAGAGGCTTTATCCTACAGTGAGAGAAAGACAGGCTCATCATCATCATTTCAGTCAAAAGACGTCCACTGCTGGACATAGGCCTCCCCCACAAGCTTGGCCACTTCGACCGGTTCTGTGCTTCCCGCTTCCAGCGGACTCCTGCAGCCCTCACAAGGTCATCGGTCCACCTTGTGGGAGGCCTTCCAACTTTACGTCTTCCGATACGCAGTTGCCACTCCAGAACTTTTCAGCCCCATCGGCGATCTGTTCTGCGAGCAATGTGCCCTGCCCACTGCTACTTAAGTTTGGCAATTCTTCGCACTATGTCGGTTATCTTGGTTCTCCTGCGGATCTCTTCATTCCTGATTCAATAACGGAGGGAAACGCCAAGCATAGTCCTCTCCATTGCCCAGAGACAGCCTGCTAATCATTATTAAGTACTTAGTATTGCTACTTTATGTCACAAGAGTGCAAGACTGGTGGTTGTGGCAAGTAGAGGTGTTAAGTCAAATGGGGAGTTGAGTCTTTCAGCTAAATACCTAACTACTGCTAACCCCCGCCACCCGCCGCCCGCCGCTGCCTGCTACTGCTAACTTTTGTTTAGTGAAAAAGACTTTTAGGATTTCAAGTTATAAACTAGCCTAGCTACTTACTAACTTGACTAGACTAGCTTTTGCCTGCCCGCTTCACCCACGTGGAAGTCGGTAATAATCCCACGGGAACAGTACCACAATAACCAACCGTAACAATCACCGGAATAATAGTAGTATAGCATTTAATCAGTCTTTAATGTTTCCACTTCAAAATATGTCTTTGTAGAAAGTTTTTATACATTGAAGAGGTAGTATACTAGGTATATAGCTGTAAAAAAAATTACTTAATCATTTACTATCCATTGAATATGCACAGACAGAAGATCTACTTACTGTCTGCAAATAAAACCGTTGATATGCATTTTTACTTTTGTTAACCTAAGTTCGATTTTAGATATTACTTCATACACATTATTAATTTATTACATTATGTACCTATTTGTACATTTTGTAGCTTGAAGCACAGGTTCAACCTAATTCAGGCAAATTAGCAACTGGGCTCTATTTTATTTGTTAAGGTATTTATTGAAAATGTGTTCCTTTTATAAATAAACGATTTTTTTATTATATTATTATTATTAATGTTTGCACTGCTGGGACAGAGAGGGTGTGAGGAAGTCAGATGTCACATGAGTTCAAATTTTTTGATTCTAGGACATGCCGGTTTCCTTGTGTTCCTTCACCGTTTTGAGAGCAGTGGTGATGATAATTTGTGTATTTTTTTTAAATGAATAATTTCGCAGATACGGATCCGGATACGGAAAATTGGCGTCAAGATCCGGGAATACGGATACGGATCTTAGCTTTCTTACGCAATTGGTGTTGGTGCGAGTGACCTTGAAACGATAGTTGATGGCTCTTGACGCTTTGCGTGACAGAACATGTTTCGACTTGCGTTGCGCGGATCTTTTGTTTTGTTTATAGTTTAGTGTGACACTGGGCTAGTAAACATTTCTGTTTGTTGTACGAGTTAAAAAAATGTCTACAAAGAAGTTTAGTAGTGCAATTTCAAATGATTAATAAGGTAAAAGATGCGTAAAAGATCCGTCAAAAATTTAACGGATTGGGATACGGATACGGACATTTTCCTCCCACGGATATCCGCGAATACGGATACGGATATCCGGAACATCACTAGTTCAAACCCACGACTGGCGGCCGTTACCACTGGATCACCACTGCTTAAAAGTATCCTATCGAGATAGACAACACCCAACTGAAAACGAGCATTTTTTACACACCAGTTTTTATAAGTACTCGGTACATAGATTTATTTTGTGTATAATGAGGTGTTGCCCTCATTAGTAAATTAATAAGGGACATGGCGGGTACTGTATTATTTTATGTTTGCTTCCATTTTGAAAGGACACAGTAAGATTAATTAACCAAAACACGGTTATATTGTTATTTAAAATTATAAATCAAATCCAAGCAAAAAACATTTATTCAAATCATTTGCAGATAATATTATACCTAAAAAAAGTGATAGTTTCGTAGAGCTTCACACGAACATTAAGTATTGAAAGTTTTATTTAAATCGTAACTACACCATTTCACATATTTACGAGCAAAATATGCACTCTACAGTAAACTTTTGTGTAAATCCATTTTTCTACCTACTTGCTCTAAAAGTGGTTCTAATTGAATCGCTTTTAAGGTCACAATGCAGTGTATTTATCACTAAAATATTTGTTACTAAATATTATGTTTATGTTATTTATTGTTTCCTCGCAAGTGTGATAATCAAATCAAATCAAAATTAATTTATTTAAACTATGTAGGATGAGAGTCAGCACTTTTAGAACGTCAAAATGACATTAAACAGTGCCCCAAAACGCCCGCCCTTCACCACTTCTTAGTGCTTTAGCTGGGAAGAAGAATTAGCGCAACAAACCAAAATACGTTGTTATTGCACAGTAAAAGCATAATCAGCCTATAATAATCCCACTGCTGGGACTCTGTGGGGGTTCGTAAATCTCACTCTTGCATGAAAATAGTTAATTATGTATTGCAATTATAACAATACATACCTATTGAGTTCATTTCTACATACATCATATCACAGTCGGCTGATTGTCAGAATACCTTTGAAGCTGTACTAATTATATACAATTATTCCATTATATTGTGTACCAATTGTATCTCACACAATACCGTAGGTATTGAAATTACATGTTACTAGGCAATGTAAAGGTTAATTAGGAATTAATTTATTTATATTTATTTAATTAAATAATTTATTTTTATTTTGTAACAGCCATATTGGTCGATAGAATGCGACCGCGGATTGCCACGGTCGGTTCAGAGACCATCCATTACCCCTTCATGCCTCGAAAATCACGTTAAGCCGTTGGTCCCGGCTGTCATTCATGGATCTTTGACATCGTTACGGGTAAACAGAAGGCACACTCCACTCCAGGAATCCACTCTTAACAAGGGGTGTCGTGCTACCCAGTAACTGGGTTGTGGAGGGCAGTCGCTCCATATAAAATACTGGTATTCAGCTGCATCTAGTTACACTGGAAGCCGGCCCCAACCTCATTGGGAAAAGGTTTGGAAGATGATTATGATTGGATTATCGTCAATATCGACAGATCACTTCAAGCTCACTTCACTTAAGTGTTCACTGTGAGATTTTACAGAAGAGACCGTCCGAAACAAAAGTCGTCTGACAAATGTCGCTAACTAATTTAATTTAACCCTGATACCTAAAAGATACTGTAAAAATAACTTGTCATTCTAGATTATGCAAAGACCACACACAAAATGGATCCAATTTCACATAACAACGCCAAACCGTCGAAACCATTCAAAAGGAAATAGACAAAATAAAAAATCGAAATATGATGAGATATTCAAATGTTATGTAAGTTCGGTGAACAACATTAGGGAAATCGCTCCCCACGGACTTAGGATCCACAAAATAGATACACACAGAAGGTCATTTATACAATCAATCTGAGAAGAGATACATACAAGACTAGCTGACCCGACAGACGTTGTCCTGTCTTAACTATGAATATTGAATTCGCATTGGTATAATTAATGCGCAACTTTCTTATTTTTTTCTTTCATAAGAACCTTCTCCTGACAATAACAAAAACAACAAAAAACAAAATTAGCAAAATTGATCCAGCCGTTCACGTGTGATGCCGTGACCAAGGGAAATAGGGATTCATATATAATTCTACTGGACGTGTGTATGTCACTGAGCTCCTCTTAAACGGCTGCACCGATTTGAATGATTTTTTTTGTATGCGTTTGGGGGGCGTCCTAGATGGTGTAGATTAAAAAAAAAACGACCTCCACGCGGGCGAAACCGCTGGCAAAAGCTAGTATATATATAATAACAGATAATAGATACAGAGATACAATTTATAAACCTTTTTAACACCAGAGGCCTTAGTTCACATAAAAAAGTTTTTAAATTATTTAAACGAAAGTCATACCGACTGCGTTCGGCACTCCGATTGACCCTTCACCAATCCAGGGCCAATGGGAGTGCCGAACACGGTCGATGCGTAAAGTCAAGATGGTTAAGGCGGAGATTTCTTGAAAACGGTCTAAAAGTTGTTTTTTTAAAGCAGTGTATCTCTTTGACCGTAAATAATTTTGAAAGCTAAAACAAAGATATTTTCAAGTCTTTTTGCATAAAGTGATCGAATTCAAAACATAATTAAACATACTTTAATGCATCAAAAAAATCATCAAAGACACCTCTTAATTTTTCTTAAAAGCAGTTTATCCCTTCAATGACACTTATAATTAAAAATATACCACAAAATTTCAAATTCCAAACTGCATTCAGTGATGGATTATTTATTACTAAATAGTTAATATCTATTTTTATTCGATTTTATTTGCATTTTTACGACATACGCTCATTTATTATTCAAAATTATTACAACAGATTTTAACCCGTATCGGATTGAAATAAGAACTGTTATCGCTCATAACGACACTATTTAAAGTTAACATGGCTTTAAAAGAAACTCACACTAAGGCCTCAGAGCAAAAATGCATTGTACCTTCCACGGCAAAATAAAAATTCGGTAAAATAACAAACAAAACGAATAGGGATTCCAAAACTTTAACTACTTTACTATGTTTTTTTTTATCATTGTGTGTAATTTTCGAATTAACACTTGTCATCATCATCATCTGCCTAGCCTTTTTCCAACAATACATGTTGGGTTCAGCTTGCAGTCTAACCAGAAGCAGCTGAATACCAATATTTTACGTGGAGCGACTGCCAATCTAACTACCACAACTCATTTACTGGCTAACACGATAGCCAGCTGTATCCGGTTAGACTAGCCTCTGGCCCTATGCCTGTACGTGTTTTCACTCGTTCTATTTCGCCAACCTTCTGTACATATCTATTTTGTGTTGGATTTGTCGTCTCGAGATATTATGTGGAAATAGAGACGTGAGAACTGGACTTTAGACGTGGACGTGATACGTAAAGTCCCAGTCTCTTATGACGTCAGAACGTGCTCAATCGAATGGCAAAACCTTTCAGATTATGTTGGTGGTTTATTCTTTATATTTGAGTTGAAAACTTGGAAGTGTTGATTCGTTTCTGGAGTAATGTATTTATTATTAGTTTTGGAATATGGTGTAAGAAATAAGTAAGAATGTAAAAATGTATATATTTATAAGCATGAAATAATCACTCCGGAAGAATAAAAATCAATAGGACTGACGTCTGTCGATCCGAGAATGATCCCCAAGTTCCTACTATACAGGTTGAAATTGAAAACATGCGACAAACCGTAATGGGAGATTGTACTCATCATTATGAACAACTTTTACTAAGGGACCAAAGATGCAATCGCAAAAAAAAAACAGCTGTTCCCTACATTTTGACGAGCCATGCGAACATAAAGGTAGGGAACAGATGTTTTTTTTTTCGCGATTGCATCTTTGGTCCCTTAGTAAAAGTTGTTCATAATGATGAGTACAATCTCCCATTTCGGTTTGTCGCATGTTTTCAATTTCAACCTGTATATCCTACTAATTATTATTATAATATTTTATATTATATTACTAGCTGCCCCGGCGAACTTCGTACCGCCTCAGAATCAATTAAAGTTGTGTTAACCAATTTACAAAACATCTTGACTCATTTCGCATAATCTCCTACAAAGTTATGACAACCTAATACTTCGAAGGCACAGAGCGTTTTCTAACTGACACACCTACGTTAGGTCCTACCTAGTAATGACAACCTGGTACTTCGAAGCCATAAAGCATTTTCTAGCTGACACACCTATGTTAGGTCCTACCGAGTTATGATAACCTGGCACTTCGAAGGCCATATTTTTATTAATAAATATCATATTTTAATACTTATTATCCTATTCCCGACGAAAACAAATCTAAAAAATCACTTCGTTTTTATAATTTACTTTTTTAGTTTTTCGTATTTTACTTCATGTTTTTTTAGTTCACAGAAGGCCAAAGTCAATAGCTTATGTATAGATACTACAAGTACCTCCGTCCGAGCTTCTTCTGATCCTGTAACACAACTTAATTTCAACATGAACTCGATTGTAATCCGAACTTGGTGAAATTCAATATATTTTACACACATCGAGAATAGTCGCCAAGCGCGTTTCCAATACTCGTATACATAAGAATATGTTTTATTTACATTTAAATAGATGTGCCTGTGAGTCTGCCACTTTATTTTACACGGTTTGTCTGCGCCAACCTATAAATATGAGTTGACTCGATTATATATAAGGAAATGTGTATTTATAAGGCAGTTACTACACAAAAATAAAGTGGAAACCATTTGGTGTTTTCTGTTTTGAAAGCTGTTGGCAGAATAATAAAATAAAAACATCGTCTTATTCAGACTATTTTTGTTCTTATTTTGTTTGTATTATTTTCAATGACGGATTATAAATAGACGCGTCATACACGAACATTAGAGCACTTAAAAACAGCGTAAACCAATGTAGCTACCTTCTACTCGTAGTACATGTGTTACCGGCCAAACCCGATTTCAGGCCAAACTAGGT
Organism: Antitype chi; assembly: GCA_947359405.1. Taxonomy (NCBI): domain Eukaryota; kingdom Metazoa; phylum Arthropoda; class Insecta; order Lepidoptera; family Noctuidae; genus Antitype; species Antitype chi. The sequence continues at coordinate 5,173,088 of OX375812.1, forward strand.
TGTCGTAGCCCAAACTGGTTTATTAAGCCGGGGCACCCCGATTAAATGGGTTAGGTTAGGTTAGAACTGTGACCAAAAGAGCGCGAGCCGAGTGTTACCGGCCAAACCCAATTTCAGGCCAAACTAGTTTGTCCTAGGCCAAACTGGTTTATTAAGCCGGGGCACCCCGATTAAATGGGTTAGGTTAGGTTAGAACTGTGACCAAAAGGGCGCGAGCCGAGTGTTACCGGCCAAACCCAATTTCAGGCCAAACTAGTTTGTCCTAGGCCAAATAGACTTAATCCTACGCGTGATATGTCGCAGCCAACTAGCCTAATTAGCCGTTTCGTTAACAGCCTTTGGAAGTAACGCTCGCCGGCCGCTGCCGCGGCACCGCTCGCTGCGTTCGCTCGGCTCGCCGAATTGAATGCGGTTTTTTTATATTTTTAAGTCGGTCAGAACCACCGTTAAAAAAGCGTTCTTAGACATGTTTTATGAAAATCGGTTCAGCCGTTTGAAGACTATTATCAGCAATTTTTTCGTTGATGAAGGCATTAGAGCATCTTCCACGGGTCTGATAGAGTCGAAATTTGGTATTCTATTACTTCAATGATTAATATCATAATTTGCCGGCACGGTTGGCGCAGTGATTAAGCGATTGCCTGCTGCTCTGCGTGTCGCGGGTTTAATTCCCGCACGGAACATATATTTGTATGACCTAAAAGTGGTTTTTCCGGGTCTGGCTGTTTGTGTATGTGTGCTTAAATGTTTGTAAACGCACCCACAATACAGGAGACATTCCCAGTGTGGGGCAAAGTTAAAAAATATATATATATATATATTTTTTGGTAATGGTATTCCAGTTTGAAGCAGCAGCTTCAACTGGAATTTCCAGGATACCTAATTACCTCACCAACAAACAGCAAAAGTATCGTGTTTGGGCTCATTGAATAGATAAATGGTGATCAGGGTCTGATGATGGAGGAAGTCGGAAATTATCCAGCGGGAACGTGCTACCGGGATAAAAAGTATCCTATAAGTTATAATCTATCTGTGTGCCAAATGTCATCCAAATAAAAATCATCCATACATAAAAAATTTCGCGATTATAATATTAGTAAGGATAAGTACGTAATCAGAATATTTTTTTAGAAAACGTATACTCATTATTAAAAGAAAAAAGTTAGCTTACAATTAAAATGTAGAGCTAAAAGATTTTCTTTCATCAGTAAAAAATATCATTAAAGATCTCTGAATGAATAATTGATAGATAAATTGTAAAGTGTGGTGTCTGTTGACTATCCACTCACCCGACCGACCCTTGCTCGTTGAAGCGCCAGCCCGCGCCACAGCTGAGTCAGTAGAGTTAAATTCCCCAAGTAATAATAATAATGCCAATATTTTGATCCAGCCTGTCCCCACTCGCTGTCCCCCTATCAGTGACGCCCTGAGCCGAGACCCGTACCCCACAGGGGGTGCCCTCAGCGTGCAGCCGCCTAGTATGTAATTTAGTTTTTAAGCCCTGGCTGGAGCCGTTAAGTTAAAACTTAATGGCAACCCCAGGAAAGCCCGGTTAAGTAGTCACGGCCTCTCAAGGTCAATTATAAGATGCCCGACTGAAAAAAAAAAACTATCCACTCAATGTGCTATAGGGTCGTATGGCGAATTATGATAGTCGACACATCTGCCATAATATTGCTCGGAATTATTATAAGTGTACCAATATTAATAAAGCCAAGCCAGAGCGAGGAATTTAATACATTCTGTGATGGATTAGTGTTGCTAATTCAGTTAGTATTGACTAGTTTCTGTCTAGCCAGAGTAATATAAGCAAAAGCTTATATTACTCTGGAAACAAGGCGTCTTACGTTTACCAATTTGCGGTTAAAGTATATCTTCAATACTATCTTAGACGCAGAACTTTTTCAATTGTTGTGATCTGTCCTCTTTTTACACGCTTTATATTAGCTTCACTTGTATGTTTGTTTGTTTGTATGTTTGTAACCGACTCCTTTGGGCGCAATTTTGACCCACTTTAAACGGTCAGTTTTCATTTAAACTTTGTAAACTTATCGAGGACCGATGACAATTCAATAATTAAAAAAAATAAAAACAGAGAAAAATAGAAAAAAGAAGGAAAAAAACTGAAAAAATCACGCTTTTGTGGTTAGTAGAACTAAAAAATATAAAATAAATAATAGTTTAAAAAAACTAAAAAACACGCTTTAAAAACCAACCTAAAAAGTAGAAAATAATTTAATTCAATTAAAAATCGTGAGGTGCTTGACATTAATTGATTATAAAAATACCTCAAAAAGCACCCCACGCTTTTTAATTGAATTAAATTATTTTCTACTTTTTTAGTTTGGTTTTTAAAGCGTGTTTTTTTAGTTTTTTTAACTGTTTACTGGCGAAGCAAAACGGTGGGTTACGAATTTATGATTTTGACTGGTATGTCTGTATGTATGTTTAACACATTAAATTGAATATGGCACCCTCTAGAGGACATAAAGTGATGAAAACAAAAAAAAATACGGTCTTAAAAGGATGAAAAAAGAAAATGTTTTCATCCGAAAGCCGTGATTGTATGCCACCTAAACGATCTCTTTCGATCAACCCGCACCCCTGGCAGGCATCGGCCCTTGCGGACCCCACCAGTTGGTGCTAACATCTCTTAGAGGCGCGCGTGGAACACAACGCGCCATCGACCCGGGCTTGGTCCTTACCAGACAGCGAGCTACCCATTACTCGCCGTCCGCAAGCCCGCGCCTACGGTGGCCGGGAATCAGCCTGGGATTCCCGACGCCCAGGGCGTCTCCTGTGGCGACTACGGCCGTGAGGGCGCATATACTGACTCTCCCTCACGTGCGCCGCCACCCTCTTCGCGAGCATCACTGCTTCGCAAAAGGAGGTGACGGCTACCCATGCACTCTCGCTCCATACCATGGCCTGGACCAGGGCCGGATTTTTTTTCGATACAGGGGCCCAAAATTGCATAATTCCTTAGAAAAAAAAATTGATAATAAGTATTCTTTGCAATGTTACCTCAGAATGAAATAAAATCTTGATACTGATTTGATAATATAAATATTCAGGAATAAAAAAATACGAGAAAAAATCACTTTGTAAGAGTAAGTACGACTTTTATTTAATACATATATCAATAATTTGGTCATCTATGGGCTTATGGCGTTATAAGTGGGGTAAATGATAGATGATAATCTGGCCAATCGACAATTTTAGGGTTATCCATTATTTACGCCATTTAATATACGTAGTACTACGTTATTTAATATACGTAGCGAGCGGTGCCGTGGCAGCGGCCGGCGAGCGCTACTTCCATGTTAGTGGCAGTTACTTGACTATTTAGTAATAGCGCAAGGATGATTCTTGTCGGTGAAGAGTCCTGTCGGCGAAGTGTCCTATCGGTGAAGAGTCCCGTCAAAGTAAAGCCTTGTCGGTGTTCATTCTGTCGGTGTAGTGTCTGTCGGCGTTTAGTCGTATACTGGACAGAATTGACAGCAGCAATCATATAGTAACCAGAATAAAGATCACTGTGATATTGACTGACTTGTTACTGGCATCAATTCAAAAGCAACCGTATTGTAACGAGAGCAAACATCATTTTGATTTTGACGTGACGAAAAATCACAATTGTGAGTGACATGTGTCTGTACAGCTGATCTATTTTGAAATATCACCGTTAGTGAGCTGTCAATAGTTCAATGCCTCCAGGTGAAAGGACAACTCACGTTACTAAGTTTTCACGGTGAGATTTTTACAGAATAAATAAACCAACGGGTAATTCCTTGTTTGAAAGGCGACTCCAAAGTCGTAAGGAAACGCACAACATTTTTTTTGTAAACAAATACAGCAACGCATAATATAGTGCTTGTATTCCCAAAGGGTTTTTTTTTGGGTGGGAAATCATCAAATAACTTCTGATGGCGTGGAGGGCGTGTCAGACATTACTGACTAAAACCCACCCGTGTTCCCTCAGTTGCCTGTGTGCCAGGGGCCGCGGTATCGCCCAGGGAGTCTCCCGCGGTGACTACGGCCGTGAGGGCGCATATACTGCCTCTCCCTCACGTGCGCCGCCTCCCTCTTCGCGAGTATTACTGCTTCGCAGAAGGAGGTGACATTCCCAAAGGGTTGGGCAGAGATGTACCTTTTATTATTTACACCCACATTTTTCATTTAATTTTGTAATACAACGTACAGACAGCCTATAACGTTCCCACTGATGGGACCGTGCCTCCTCTCTGTGCGGGTTGGTAGATGTTACATGTCTTTCATTTTTTGGTTCTAGAACATGCCTGATTCCCTCACGATGTTTTTCCTTCACCGTTTTGAGAGCAGTGGTGATTAAATAATTTACACAAAGTAGAGAGCCTGTCTGGGTTCGAATCTACACATCTCTCATCTTGAAATAATTCATGAATAACCAGAAATTCAAAAATTCGACAGCGCTTTGTTATTCCAACGAATCGATTCAGACTGTTATAAATTATTTGTATTGTCTAGATTTTCGCACCTATTGTTTAGATTCCTTTTGTCAAATCGAAAACAACACAGAATTTAAATTATGTATTGTCATACTGATTTCTGAAGACAAATAAAATTAATGCAAAAACAATGAAGAGAGATTTAATAACTGCCTTCAAAATAATAACCTTAAAATACGGCGTTTCAATTTACGGGAACATTTTATGGTAAGTAAATAATTTAATTAATTCCTTAATGAAAGTATGGAAATTAAGCCCTAAAAATGCACGGATTTTTAATTAACATGATTTAAATTGCCCTTGTTTAAAATGTTCATGCAATTTATCGTATAATTTTAAAATAGGTAGCAATTTTTGTGTTCAAAGAAAAGGTGTGAAGGTAAGTACTTACTTAAATGATTAAGTATAAAAACAAATCAAATAATTTTAACTAATCAATCAGCGATTTAAAAGCCAGACTCAAAGAAATTCTACAAAAATGCGAAGCTCAATAAAAGTACTTAAATAAAAATTTTAACATTCCACCTAAAAATTACACATGAACATCAAAGACCAAAGACAACATTACTTCCAATATAGATATCCTCTTCAGTGATGCCATAAAATGAAGAAAAAATACCTAAGCACTCTATAGGAAACTTGCACGATGAAGGGTCTGCCATCTGGTGGCGCAAATCCGAAGTTTTACGCAATTATTACTTGAAATTGATACATTACGTTATAAAATAATCTCAATAAATAAGTGAAAATGTATTGTTGTGATTTCCTTTGTCAGGTTAAGACCATAAGCAATTGTGATTTTTTCAATATCAGCGTCCGAAGCTGGTAACACTGAGACAGACAAAGCGAGGCAGGCCGCGTCAATCTCCTGCTATACCTAATATTGTTGAACTAAGCGACATTGACTGATGGTGGCTGAAGCCAAACATTAAATATGGTGTCTTCATTTAATTACAATGTAATTAATAGCACCAGGATTTTGTTGCTCGTTCCTGAAGGGAACCGATTGAATAATAAGGTTGATGTTATGGTGGTTTTTCTATGGGAATAGGTCCATAGATAAAAGCTGCCGCTGATTTTTTGTGTTATCTGGTGCTTCCCGATGTGTGAATTGAGCTACATCATACATTAAAATATCTATTTATTTATTTATCTTGCCTACTAAATGCCTCAATGCCTTCATGCCTCTTTTGCCACACCCAACATTGACTTCCATAAATCAATGAAATACTGCCACTCTAAAGACTCATTTAAGAGTTGCAACAAAAATACTTATGATCCACGTTACAAAAACACGACTTTACATTGCCCCCTTCCGAATTAACTTTACTATTCCCCTTCAACTAATTAAAACCGCAATTTACGGTAATTTCAGCCGACAATAATAACATCGATAATCTAATCTCGATTACGGTCACGGAATTAGAATAGTTTCTCGAATGGAAGGGGTAATGATCCAGTTAAAGTTTTCCGCTTAGATTCACCCGCCGACGCTTCCAGTGTAACAAGTTCAAAACGACTTTTGTAACACTTGTGATATAAAACTTCAATTAACTAGTCCCCGCTGTTTTCTAATTAAATTCTTATAGATATTGGATTAATTTTGCTTTAAAGTTTGTTTAATTAATTAATTTGTGGAAGTTATATTCTCGTTTATTTTTTACACCGTCGTCGCTAGATTTTTAATCGTCTTTAATTTTGCACCACAATTTCCATTTAGGTGAGCACTATTTTCAAGATAAAAATGGGAATTAAATCTGTACGAGATGATGTATCAGTAGATGATGATAAATTAAACAGAACGTAACGCCTGCATATAAGTGTTTAATTTATCATTATCTTTCTACCCTTGTCCACTTGTTTTGTGACAAGGGCAGAAAAATGGACCAGTGGTAACCGTAGTTGTAGGTCGTAGGGTCGAACCTAGGTGGGTACTTTATATTGTGCAAATTATTACCATCACCACTACTCTTAAAACGGTCCTGCCAGGGGTGCGGGTTGTTCGAAAGAGATACCGCGGCCCCTGGCACACAGGCAACTGAGGGAACACGGGTGGGTTTTAGTCAGTAAAAGTCTGACACGCCCTCCCGCTCAACCCAGAGCGGGAGAAGTTATTTGATGATTTCCCACCCAAAAAAAAAAAAAAAACTCTTAAAACGGTGAAGGAAAACATCGTGAGAGTGAAAAAAATATCCTAGAATGAAAACTTCAAAGACATCTGAAATCCACCAACCCAGACTGGGCCTGCGTGGTGGATTACGGCTCACTGCCTCTCATCGAAAGGCGGCGTTTGTCCCAGCAGTGGGAACGTCATAGCCTAATTATTAGGTAGGTAGGTACATAACATACAAAACGTGCCAGTAGCCTGATATTTATTTCTGAAGTCTCATCTTTCACATTCACTCATAAACACTTAAAACACTGACCTGACCTACGACGCTGACACACAACTATTGCATAATTTAACACATTACATCATTGGCCATTCCGTAATTTCTTACATCAATTTTATGACGCACACGCACATTTATCTATAGATGACGATTCGAAATGTTGCCACTACATAAAGAGTAAAATGTTTATTGAGGATGATATTCTCCTAGCATGTATGTCTATTTCCTGTTTCTTTTTTATATTCCTTTTTATTATAATTATTCTATCACATTCACAGAAAATTATATTATTTTTCTATTAGTTCGCCGTACCAGTACAGTTTCCTAATAATTGTTTGAAGCACCGGGTGACGTCATTACGTCAAAGCCGGCTGTCCCTGAAAACCAGCGCTGGGGCTCTGTCTTGCATAGGGTCGCAGCATAATGCTGAGTGATAGCCGTTTTGCGTGGATGTGACGCATGTTTCCCCCAACCTTTTCTTATTTTTTTATGTTCCTTTCTTTTTGCGTCATGTTTACCGCAAATAAACGTTTCTTCTTTCTTTCTTTCAAGTGGTCGATTCAGTTGAAACAAATAAATTAACTTCATGCCAATCGCTTAAATAAAATATTTTATAATTTAAAAGTGACAATTGGCCCGATTCGGGCGAGTTGACTAATAAGCTACCATTTTGCACTCAAAAAAACGCGTTCACTTTCAGCACCAAAACAATATCTTTTCCAACAACAAACTTGCCAATTTTGTCTATTTATCGGCATCCATATAATAAGGACATTAAATACACCACACCTTTTTGTTGCCGATAGCTTTTATGACGTCATAAATGATCCTGAAAGGCTCCTAGTTGGTCTGAACGTCCGATCATGGCCGTTCGATGGTAGTCTATTAAAAGTAATGGGCAGGTGTATCGTGAAATAATATTTAATTAGGTAGAGACTATGTTTTTATGTGATCTTTATTATATGTTCTGAATGAGGGTTATTGATTTCTTATGGGGCTTTGGTTAACTACTGGTTGGTATTTTTGGTACGATGTTATTAAATTCCACAACAGTGTAACGAACAGTTATATGAGGTCACGTAATGAGGTCACGTTTGGCGCTGACGGTACTTTGTTTTATTCGCTAACATATTACATTATATCTATCTTTATTACTGATTATTTATTTATACTGTAACTAACCGTGACATCACATCGCTCGGGGCCCTATCAGAATACCAGCGCTGCGACACTTTTTGAATTTCGCAGCATCATGCTGAAGTAGGAGCCTTTTGGCCTCGTGCAGACTTTCTGTTTAATTTTATCTTTTCACTTCCAAGAAATTTATGTTTTTACACGCTTTATATTAGCTTCACTTGTATGTTTGTTTGTTAGTTTGTTTTTATGTAACCGACTCCTTAGAGCGCGATTTTGACCCACTTTAAACGGTCAGATTGCATTGAAACTTTGTAAACTTATCGAGGACCGATGACAGTTCAATAATTAAAAAAAATATATTGAACAAAATGAAAAAAAAAGGATTAAAAAAAAACACGTTTTTGTAGTTAGCAGAACTAAAAAATAGAAAATAAATAATAGTTTAACTAAGTTTTAAACTATTATTTATTTCTTTCTTTGTTTTTCTTTCTATATTTTTCAGTGAATTTCTACTTCGTCCACGCACGCACGAACTGAAATACAGGTAGCTCTGGAGCCAGGGTCTCACCTTTTTGTGTAACCAGTTTTTATGGCAATAAAGAAATTGATTATATTATTAAAAACTCAATGTAATTTGGGGAGGTCGGTAAAAAATCGATCACAAGATTGGACTGTAAGTTAGTTTGATGGACGTGAAACTACACAATGACAAATCCAGCGTTTATAGCAGAAACCTGATGGTTTAACAGCCCATAAAAAGACCCATGGGAAACATTATACTGTCGATCGCTTCTTTGCTCTTCTGAACCCTCATGCATGCTAATTGAGCAATGAGAATTGAGCCTTGTCTGGCGGCCTAGAAGGATCATTAAAGAGATCACCGTAGTTACCTCAGTAAGTACTTAAGTAGGAAAATGAGGAAGACCATGTACAGTCACCAAAAGAGATAGATAAACAGGGTCGTCAGAATAGTTGATGTTAAGTAAGAACCTGATGGACGTTTTTGAATGATTAATTTGATAAATGAACTTCTGATCCGTAGTCAGACGCGTTATCCATTGCGCCACAGGGCCGTGTATTTTCTATTAATTTTATTTTATTTTGTTCCTAAAATAGCCACCAGTTTACTCATCTCTTTTAATGACCCTACAAAGATTAGCCTGGCCGAGGTGTACCGTTCGCATTTAAGTAAGGTACTGTCACACTGTTAAGCCCGACATCTACTATACAGCATGTATGAGAAAGGTGTGCTCATATTTTACACAACTTCAATACCTACTCAACTCAAATGTGTGGGATGGCTGTTTATTTTTTAGCTTTTACGATGCTGGTCCCGTGGAGATAGTTTTTCAGTTCGAAAGTCTGCACCACACCCGATAAATACGTGCTTAACTTAGGCTAAGTGTTATTCCTGTCACTGTCATACAACTGTCAACCCGGAATTGAAAAATGGAGACGTAAACATGTCTAAATCAAAGCACAAGCTTAGTAACGTTTAGGGCTGGTGTCTAACTTGACCTCAGTTCTAAAAAAAAATATTTACATCAGAAAAATATCATTTTTTATAAGGTTTACGAACAATTGTTTACACAAATATATTATATATTTATTACTTACAAGTAAAAGAACAAAATACGATGAATATAATAATATTGTTAATCAATGAAATAAGCTAAGTTACTTAGTAATGAGCGCTAATTAACGTGATAAAATTAAAACTTCATAAAATTTGTAACGTTGAAAATTTGGTAGCATTAGTAAGTAGTAGATACATTTGTAAAATTAAGTAAAAATTTATGAAAATCTGATTGAAATGGATAAAGGTAAAATAGATTATTTATTGACATTGATAAACATTACATAACAGAATAAGCAAAAGCAGATCGCTAAAACTCCAGTATCTCACATGAAATGGAACGAAAAATAATGTAGTCAACCGAAAAGCATTCTAAAAATATTGAGATCCATAGCCGCTGAATCGCATGGATTTCACTCTTACGTCACGGCTAGGTAGCTAGGCCAGACCGAATTTACGAGCGCGCCCTCAATATGCACATGCCCCTTTGATATATCATCACTTCGCCTTTTATTTGAGTACCTTTAGCTCCCCGTGTCAGTGAGTTGGTGAGCTAAGTAAGTTTTTTACTTACGGAAGATGCAAGAGTGATTGGAGATTGTAAAGTAATGGACTTCTGAGGCTAGACTACAGAAGTTATCATTGCCAGTCATGCAACGTAAATTCTCTAAGTATTATCTAAGTACTCCTGACTCTTGATTGTCTACATGATGCAAACGCCACGATAGCGGCGGTAAGTCCCTTCTATGAGGAGTGGCTTGAGAGGCGGCACGGTGTCCGCACCTTCCGCCTGACGCAGGTCCTCACCGGACACGGTTGTTTCGGGAGGTTCCTGTTTCGGATAAGGCGGGAGGAAACGCCCGGGTGTTTCCATTGCGAAGATCGCCCTGAAGACACGGTGGAGCATACGGTGGAGGTCTGCCCGGCTTGGGCGGAGCACCGCCGTGTCGTCATGGAGGCGATCGGCGGCGGCAATCTCTCCCGTCCGGCCCTGGCCAATGTGTAGCTGGCTGTCCAGTAAAGACCAAGCCCGGGTTGATGGCGCGTTGTGTTCCACGCGCGCTTCAAAGACATGTCAGCATCAACTGATGGGGCCCGAAAGGGCCTATGCCTGCCAGGGGTGCGGGTTGTTCGAAAAAGATACTGCGGCCCCTGGCACACAGGCAACTGATGGAACACTGGTGGGTTTTAGTCAGTAAAAGTCTGACACGCCCTCCTGCTCCACCCAGAGCGGGAGAAGTTATTTGATGATTTCCCACCCAAAAAAAAACCCATAGGATTAAGCCGGCTGCCAAAACTGTAACAAAAAAAAACCGTGTGGGGTTGGGGGGACTCCGTCAGGAATGAAGTTCCATGCGCTTTTTCTTCAACTCCGAATGTGACGTCATTTACTCGTATCTTTAAAATACTCAAACTTTATTTGACCTCACTATCGGCTTCAGCACCCTCGCAAAGCTTGAAAACGACCGCCACGTTGATATTTTTTTCTAAATTAGTAAACCGCCATCTTGGATTTTCATTTTGTCCTCGCTATTGGCTCCGGCACCTTCGAAAACCATTAAAAATTTAAGATTTTCGCAGCTGCCATCGTGGATTTTCATTTTGAACTCACTATTGGCTTCAGCACCCATGAAAAACATGAAACTATCTCACTTTCTCTCCCTCTTTCTATTAACTATATACATAGTAAAAAGTAGCATAAAGGAGGCATAACGCTTTGTTACGTAAACTTTTTACGTTATGTGTCTATTTCTACAATTTTACTCTTACTGTTCCAATAAAATATTTAGTGTTACCTTTTGTCTTAATAAACCATTCTGGTTTATGAATGTCATTTTTATTTAATAACAAGAAAAATATTTTATTGGCCGTCCAAACCAAAACTGTTGGACTCGCTGAATGAGAAAAGACCCCACCGAGATCAAATCTATTCCAGCACACTCAAAATATGCATGAGAAGATAGTATAAATTCTGGATAAAAGTAATACGCACCACAAATATACGAAAACTAGACATTTATACGATTACAGTGGGTGTTAAAACTAGCATACATTATACCCAGCCCGTATGCTTTTGTAGTTTTAAAAGCTGGAATATATTTCCTAGCGCAATTTGTGAAGCCGCGCTCCCCTTGATTTATATACCTAGAGAGTCCGACACCTCTCGCTTTTTAACATAAATTCGTGTTACTAAAACAGGGATATGCAAACGAACGGATTTTTGTAAATTTGATTTTTAAAAGCGCCATTTTTACGTTAGTGCTGGGACAGTTTTTGGTTGGTACTGGAAAATAGAGGTGGCTAACAATCGTGTGAAGAGTGTTGTGGGAAAATGCTGCGGAAGTGCCTCTACTGAATTGGGTCAGTGCTCCATTTATTTTTTAAACTGTTATGCTTATTGACTTAAACTGGCTTGCATTGCTTTTTAGTAGATTTTTATCGTTTTACGGAATACTTGACAAAGTAGCTTTATATTAATACTTGCTTTTGCCAGTGGCTTCGCCTCCGTGGAGGTAGGTGGTTATAAACTATCTGTGCGCCAAATTCCACCCAAATCCGTTTAGCGGTTTATGCGTGATTAAGTAACAAACATTCAAACGTACAAATTTTCAAACGTACAAAATTTTTAGACAGTTTTTTTCACTTTTCAGATTTTAGGCAACAAAAAAGGTAAGTACTGGCAAAATCTGAGCATTTATTTCAAATAGGCACATTAAAGGCACTTTTGAACGTCAACAAATGTTGACGCGACTATAATCTTAATGTAAATACATTAAAACAGAATTGATTCTAGTCGCCCCTTCCAAAACCACCGTTACTCTTCAAAAATATAATCACAATCTTACGTACATTAATTACATAATTTTATGTGAAAACGATACACATAGAATAAAATTACCGAACCACAATAGGTAAAAGAATTTAAATGAAGCAATGACAAATAGGTACATTAATTATTTGATAGATACGAGGTGCTCACATATTTACAAACATTGTAATTAAACGATTTTCCAAGAATAAGTAAATAAGTAATAAGTGAATAAGTAGACAAGTAATAAGTCCGTGTATGAGATTAAGTAATCCGAGTGTAAATCAATGTCATAACAATAATGTACAATTAAATTATCAACCAGTTCGATTTAGTTCAGACTCTAGATTGTCTTATGGAGCAAGACCAGGATGTTCCGAGCGTTCTTATCTTGGACATGAAAGAGGCGCAACCATATAAGAGTTTTCAATCATATTTTTAGGAGCGCAAAATGGAATTTATAAAACGTTCGATTAAATACATGCCTCAAAAACTAAATGATAAATGACAGAACTGGGTGCAGACAGCATGTTTAACTCTAAGAAGCGGACCCTCCCACGCAAGTTGAGAAAGTTAGCAAACTGAATGAAATACCCGTGGGCAGCTGGAGATTATTCCTTGCATAATAATGGTCTATTTTAAGAAGATTGGACCAGCTATACTCGCTAATTCGCCGTTTTTTTAACCGACTTCAAAAAGGAGGAGGTTCTCAATTCGTCTGAACCTTTTTATTTTATTTTTATGTATGTTCCCCGATTACTCGAAGATGGCTGGACCGATTTGGATTTTTTGTTTGTTTGAAAGAGTAGGTATGCTTCCCAGGTGGTCCCATGATCATCAAGTCAGGATCTGATGATGGGCTCCTGGAGAAATAGAGAGAACTCTTTAAATTTTATAGGCATACTTGAAGCGAATTGGGTAGTTTTTGGAAGAGTAGGTACTTTTTCGGAGTGGTCCCATTTCAATTTGGTGAAGATCTGATGAAGAACTTCGGAGATAGGCAACGGAACTCCTCAATAAATGATAGCAAATGAACTGGGATTGCTGAAATCTCATGTCTGTCTATTGTTTACACCAGTTCATAACTTAACATCACGCCGGTACGCTGTGAAGGGGTAAGCACATGTCAACCACTAAAAGGTGAAAAATAAAAACTTTTTCCAAAAAAAAACAACTGACTTCCAAAAAAACACTACACAGTGAAAAATAACTTTAATTTCAGAAGGCGGTGACAAAAAAAAATATACAGCTCCAAAGACACCGACTTCCGAAATTAAAGTTATTTTTCACTTTGTACTGTTTTTTTGAAAGTTGAATGTTTTTTTTTTAGGAAAAATTCTCAAGTCTCCTCTTAATCAGACAAAATAATACAAGGAGTATCTAAGTATTTTTAAGACCACAAAATAGGAATTATTTGAGGTGCACAAAAAGATGTGCAATACGTAGGGAAAAAAAAATACTGGGTCGCCCAGGGGTCAAAATTTGACCATTATTCCTTTTTAAATTTATGTTTGAAAAATAAAGCACAAATATTGTATATTAGACAAATTATAGGATAAACAAACTATGACTATAACATTATTAAAATTATTTGACATATTGTATGACATTCAGTAAGACTACTCTACAAATATTAATTTCTTCTCAGTTTGACCACATACTTTAACCATAAAAAGTGTATGCTTGTGTGAGTGTGTGTCAAACACACACATATATACACTTCATTCAGTCATTCATTACACACCCTACCGTGCTAGTATGTTTAATGACTTTTTTACTAATTTAATGTATTTTAATGCATTAACTTCTCCATATAAACTTTAACTGTGCTAAACATAGTCTGCCATCCAACATAGTCTGCCATCCAACATAGTCTGCCATCCAACATAGTCTGCCATCCAACATAGTCTGCCATCCAACATAGTCTGCCATCCAACAAATTTTCTTAAAACGGGGTAAAAAAAGTTGCTTCACGAATTAATACAGATAAATTTAAAACCAATGCGCAAACTGTAACCATGAATTCAGCATATAAGTCGAGACCGCCTAACATGGAAATTTTACGTCAGTAATACAACAAAATATCAGCTGTCGGGGGACGGCTAATGTAAATGTTATCCGTCTGTTTGTCGTTTTCATTGAACGTCGCCCCGACATGACAATCATCATCATCATTTCAGCCGAAAGACGTCCACTGCTGGACATAGGCCTCCCCCAAAAGGGGGGTTATGCCATAATCGCCACGCTTAGCAGGCGGGACATGACAATGCTTTGATTAAAATACTACCAAAAACTTCTTATTAAACTTAAAAGGCGAATATATTTTATTTGTTTAGTATTTAGAGGTTTTTTATTGGGTCGGGGGTTTTTAAATTTTTAATTTAACTTTTATTTCCTGCTTTTCTAACTTAATATAGTAATAGTAAACACGCTACGATCGACACATGTCCATGTGTGTTTCCCACAGTGAAATTTGTTAATAATTTATCCTCATTCCTCGTTACATACTCTATCATCAGACCCTGATCACCATTTATCTATAACCTATTCATTGAGACCTTTTTAAAATGTGCCCAAACACGATACTTCTGCTGTTTGTTGAAGAAGAAGTTGGGTTAACTTCAGTTCAAGGTTGCTTTGTTCGTCTAATATCATTGAAGTAATAGACTACCAAATTTCGACTCGATCAGACCCGTAGAAGATGCTCAAATCCCTTCATCAATCAAAAAAGAGCTGATACTCTTCAAACGACTGAACCGATTTTGATGAAACCGTTAGAAAACCTATTTATATAAAAAACTGCACCCAAATCGGTTCACCCGTGTGCCACAGATAGACAGACACACACACATCAGTGCCACAGACAGACAGACACACACACATAGCGGTAAAACTTATAACACCCCTCTTTTTGCGTCGGGGGTTAAAAATGAATGCGAATGTAAAATTTTCTGAATTAGTTTGGCCCAAAATGCATAGGATTATTAAGCTATATATAACTGAACCCATGCAGCTGTAATTTACTATATTAAAGTAGTTAAAATTAATAAAAAAAATAACAAATTGTAGCTATAATTACTTAACCGTGAGCCCACCACAGTAAGATCTATCTTGTGTAAAACAAAACCGTTCTTCATCATCAGTGTACTCAGTTTATCCGTCCTATATAAAAACAACACAGTACCTACTAGATATTATGTGCAATAACAGTACCTTAATACACTTGTCACAATAGAACAAAGCAGCCAGTTACA
This sequence comes from Antitype chi, assembly GCA_947359405.1. NCBI lineage: Eukaryota > Metazoa > Arthropoda > Insecta > Lepidoptera > Noctuidae > Antitype > Antitype chi. The sequence goes on from OX375812.1 coordinate 5,188,741, forward strand.
TTTCCACAGACCGCCAGAGACATTTAACAAGTGACAGCAGACGTAAGACAAATAAATTAGCCTTGTCGCCGTCGAGACATGTCGTGAGTCGGCAAATATTGGTCCAAATGTTTGTGACACATGTCTCTTCCGATCAAACGGGTAAAGGAAAATGCTTGATGTTGATTAATAATATATTATTTGGATGTTAAGGCGCTGGGTATTGTGACGAGATACACATTTCGGGTAGCGATTGGTGCACAATTTAATCCACTGAACAACAAAATTATGGACATTTCTCCGCTTTATTTGTTATGACATTTTGTGCAATTTAGACAATTTCTAAATCGCAGTTTGTGATCAAGCGACTTTATTTTCGTACTAGCTTTTTCCAGCGGGTTCGCCCGCGAGGAGGTCGTGAGTTATCCCACGGAAGCGTACTTACCATTGGGATAAAAATCCTATGATATCCAGTGTTAATGCGGGTTATGAACTATCTGTGTGCCAAATTTCATCCAAATCCGTTTAGCCGTTTTGTGATTGAGTAACAAAGATCTAAACATACAAACTTTCACATTTATAATATTGAGTAAGATAATTTGTTTATACAATTTAGTTTTGGGTAGATATAGAAGTCTAAAAAGATTAAATCTAAAGCTTAAGAACAGTTAAAAAAAATGGAATGGTTGTATCTTCAAGTAAACATTTTCTAATAATGCCATTAATCAATAACATCTAAGTACTTACTAATCATCATGAATGAAACGTCTTTTAATTATCTTTATAAACCGTCACGAGACGAGTTGATAGACACCTTAACTATTAAAATCCGTCTAGCCGTTAAGATGGCCGATAGGATGTAAAAAGAATCTCACATGTAAAAAATACAAAGATAAGCATCCTAAGAGAAACCTTAGAAATACCCTAAAAAATTTAACAAAAAATTATCGGTTTTATTAAAACAGAATAATAAATAGTAAGACACATTTACAAATACTAACGTTATTAGAGATTTAATATTTTTCCCGGCGAGTAATGAAATGACACAGCTTTACAACAAAAAACATCGGCATCGTTAAAACCTCCACCCTTTTTAAGACCTACTTTTCAACATAAAACCTACTTCTTTGTTTCTTTTTTTTTCCTAAGTAAAGGCACTGTAGACGGCCATAATCTAATCTGACGAGTCACTTGGTCGTAATAAATGAGGGAATATTTCACAAGAACTAACACTGCGGCAGCTAAGCTCGGTAATGGAAGCTTGTTTTCATTATATATTTACTTTAGATGTATTAAGACTTCTTTGTTTACTCCGGCAGCTTGTTAAAGAAAAGGGGGACATTATCTTTGCGAGTATCGCCATGACACGATGACATTTTTGGCGCTAAAACAACATTTAAATTTAGAAATTGGAACTATTTAGCATCGAGTTGAATTCCAAATACGAATTGGACTTTAGCAACTATGGAATTGTTTTTTATGGGTCATACCTATATCGTGAAAAATTTGTGTTTTTGCTTTTGCTTCTTATTCATTTCTACTTAGATTTTTTTTTTATGGAGCAGAAAAGAATCTGTAGCGTTCTGGGTGTTTTTTAATTGAAGATATCAACTAGGCTGAACTTGCGTTAACGTTCTTTACGTGAACAATTAAAACTAGGGCAGTATAGTTTTCATACCTGTGCTTGCTTAAATTGTTGAATGTTTTAAAATCTTTTGAGTTCCACAAAAGTAAGTTTGTGAACAAGACTGACTAAAGTATGCATAATTAAGCGGACTAAAATTGGAAATAAATAAATAATTACTTTTGAAAATCAACTTTTCTGTTCATATATTCAAGAATATATTTTAGTACACAAGACGAAAATTACTTCTAAAGTAAGTGGAAAATGCGAAGATTTATGTCGGAAAACTATCTGAATACATTTCGTAAGACGCTTAAGACGAAACTGCTCAAAACTGGTTTCATTGTTCGACTTTAGAATAGTAAATATTTCTAAAGAATTTCATCAAGTCTTGAGTGTTCCATCTTGACAATATAAGTAGGTGCGTCATACGCGAACATGAAATATGAACGTAACTGCCCTACCTACTAGTACATACAATCATACAATGCGCGAAGAATAGGAAAGACCCATACCAATTCCTGTTGCTAGAAAGAGATAAACATATATATTTAGTTACGTCACAAGAGTGTCGCCGCGTCACTGGATGGTACGTGACTAATAAAACGACAGGCAATTACCTTGTATTTTTATCAAGCCAATATTGAGCGCCGGTAACGCATCTATCTATATTACTATTTTGTAGGTCAGTGATAAATCTGCTGTTTCATAGAAAAATGCAGTACCTACGCGGTGTAAAAATGTATGGAAAGCATTTTTTTTTAGTCGTCGATGAAAAATTTCAACGGTTTAGAATCATGTACTGAATTCACGGTAACAAGACAGAAAATACATTTATTTAGCACAGACTAAAAAGGCACACAATATACAGCAAGATAATAAAATAAAAAACCAACAAAGAGTGTAAAGTGCTTCAAAGTGAGCCTCACGGCTGCTCTAAAAAGGCCCTAACAGGTTGCGCGTCGATGTCCCTGCCGCCCTCCGCCCTTTCTCTAGATTACTCGAGATTTGTGGGGACAACACGTTCGGAACAAAATAACCGAGCTCCAGCGATCTTTCGCGTCCGGCCCTTTTCCAGGCCATGGTACGGAGCGAGAGTGCTTGGGAAGCCGTGACCTCCTTCTGCGGACCAGTAATGCTCGCAAAGAGGGAGGCGGTGCACGTGAAGGAGAGGCAATCTATGCGCCCTCACGGCCCTAGTTGCCGCAGGACACGCCTTGGGCGTCGGGAATCCCAAGCTGATTCCGGCCACCGTAGGTGCGGGTTCGCAGACGGCGAGTAATGGGTAGCTCGCTCTCCGGTAAGGACCAAGCCCAAGTCGCCGGATGGCACGTTGAGTTCCACGCGCTCGTCAAAGAGATATCGGCATCAACTGATGGGGCCCGCAAGGGCCGATGCCTGCCAGGGATGAGGGTTGTTCGAAAGAGATATCGCGGCCACAGGCAACTGAGGGAACACGGGTGGGTTTTAGTCAGTAAAACTCTGACACCCACCCAGCTCCACCAGCAAAAACCAAATACTAAAGCGTCGCATTGAATGTAACATACAATGCGACCCTTTAGTATTTGGTTTTTTGGTCTCACTTTGGTGTTCCGCGCGGTCTATATGCCTTTGTTTTATAATCTGAGACTAAAACATTCTAGATTTGTTGGGACAACACACGTTCGGAACAATTTACCGCTCAATGAACTCTCAGCTAGCAGCTGTCCATCATTGAGGTCATTCGGTAAAGGCAAATATCCATTGGGATTGTATAATGTTTCAACCTTTTGGCTGTTTTCTGTGACTAACTTTGTGGTTATAGTCATTTATTTATTTATTTTTTATGGCACTCCAACAACAAAGTCAAATTCATTATCGGTAAAACCATACTTAGCCGTATTTTTACCGAATTGCAAAGAAGGGCGTTTCCGCAAACACCCTTCTTTGCCATTCGGGTAATAAACCAAAGTAAAGTAATAAACCAAATGCGTACCGTACCGTATTTGGTTGTATTCGATATCGGTATCTACGTAATTTTGTTGATAAATTACAGTAATTTACCTACATTTAATTCGCACCCAATGTAAACCCATCCTTAAAAGCCATTCCAAGCCGATTGTCCGGACAAATCACGCGGTAAGCCTCGGATTTTGAATTACGAAATTCTGAATTTGAATTGGAATTAGAGCTCTTGTTATTGTTGCACGTGAACTAAATTGAAGGCTTCGATACAACGCCGTATTTTGGCGAGATTTAATCTGCAATTTGATGATTATATAATTGTTTTTGAATTGAGTAGTGTACTCGTATGATAGGAATCTATTCATTTAATAAAACCGTAGCGGAGTCAAAATCGTACATTAAACATGCTTGAAAAAATTGATACGTGGAAATGACTCATAATGGCGAAAATAGTTTTTAGAATTATTTGTCTGATGTTCCAGCATCACGGAAATACTGGATAGTTTCTGTTCAAATTTATCCTAGATAATTATTATGTTCGTATTCTTCACAGACAGCTGTGCTGCTGGGGAGTTCGTTGCGCTACTTCTTCTTCCCAGCTAAAGCACTAGGAAGTGGTGAAGGGCGGGCGTTTTGGGGGGACTGTCTTATGTAATTTTGACGTTCAAAAAGAGCTGACTCTCAGCCTAGTTTGAATAAATGACTTTTGATCTTGATTTCTTCTGTTGTTTACTGCAAAATTGTAAATAGACGAACCATTAAAATGAGTATCATCACAATATACTTTTATGGAGCTAAGCAGTCAATCATGACACATATAAGGACGGCTATTTTAGTAAAGTTTGAACAAAGCTGGTGGCAGTAGTCCGATGACTGCTTTGCCAACCTGTGGTAATTTGTTCGACTTTCAATAATATTTATATATTTTGTGATTATTTTTGTCTTATTAAAATATAATTATACTGTATGGGTAAGGTACATTGAAATGATAAATGAAAAAAGATTATTTGGGTTCAACATAATTATGTATTGAATGAAAGTAAGGAAGCTAAACACCCAAAACTGATAATTGATCGACCAGCGGGGAATACTATGGAACTACAGATCGCTAACTCAAATCCATACTAATATTATAATAATTCTAAAGCAACTCTGTCTGAAAGAAAGAAAAGGTATTTATTGTGACGCACACAGGAAGATCTCACACTTAAATAAACACAGAATGGTACAAAAATTATAAAAAACAAATATCTTGGAAGTAAAAAATAATTAAAACATGAATAAAACAGAAAGCCCTGCACGAGGCCAAAAGGCTCCTACCTCAGCATGATGCTGCGACATTTAAAAAGTGTCGCAGCGCTGGTATTCTGGTCTGGGTATGCAGATATTACTTTTTCACGCCTAAGCCACTGAACGGATTTCGATGAAATTTGGCAAAGAGATAGATGACATCCTAGTGAACGACATAGGCTACTTTTTGTCCCGGTAAAAGTTCCCGTGGGATAATTTCCGACATAATAAGGAAATTTTATAAAAATGTGGCTGATTATTTTAGTATAGGTATTGTAATGTCTTACGAGTTTCACACGAACAAAGTCACGGGCCGAAACTAGTGCTAAATAAAGTACTAGGAAATAGCAAATAGGTTTTCAAGCTTCCATTTTGTTTTGCATTTTGACAAATCTCTACATAGTATAAAACAAAGTCGCTTTTCATGTCTGTACGCTTAGTCCTTTTACGCAAATTACGCTGTAAATTACGCAACGGATTTTAATAACAGGTTTTCAAGAATAGACAGAGTGATTCAAGAGGAAGATTTTTAAAAATACGTTAGATACGTTGTACATTTAATGTAGATCAAAATTACCATTTACAGCATATCATTAAAATTTATATCCTAAGAGTTATCACAAAATAAGAACTAACGCGCACGAAAATAAATTCACGCACGTATCCCTATAATAAACAGACTTACTTTTACAGTTTTTTGCAATTAGATGATGACTGGAGGCATTTCCGACCACAAAACGGGCGAAACCGCTGGCTAAAGCTAGTGCTACTTGAAATAAATTTGGTTAAATTAATGAAGTACGAAGCTACTACGTAAGGTCGTGCAAACACATGCTGTTGGTATGCCAGAGGGCAAAACGTCATGTTATCTATGCGATTATGTCTGTGCATTTGTTTGGCTACCCTGCTGCCCTAAGGGTAGATAACACAGGTTAATCTCGAAAAGGTTGCTTTGCTCAATTTCGCCTAGCAGGTTACAATAACGGATGTATTTTAAGATCACTTTGCGTCGATGTGACGCATACTTACCCGCAACTTGTTCTTTATGTTTACTGCGAATAAATGTAAGTACACACACACCGTCCGGAAAATTGAACACAAAAATAATTTATCGATTATTAGGAATAAAACGTATTTTTGACACGGAACTAAGGGTAGGTGAACTATACTTAAGGGAAATCTAATCGCGGGCTCGAACTCACTGGTGGGCCTGTCTAAAAATCACGCTGTCTCACCAGGCTTCGTGTCCGACAGAGGTAGTATCAGTGATGAACCTAGTGTACTCGCACAATATTATTGAGTGCGAGGAGGGTCCGGTGACGGACAGCCGCGGCGGGTTCGCGGATGGCTTGCGCGTTTCCGTCTTCCTGCCTCAAGCGGCACTGGAGGACACCGTGTAGTTTTAGTGGGTTACAGTCCCACATAACTGCACTATCTCCCCGTGGTAGCGTAGTAGGCATTTCTCCACGCGTTGCGTTCCACGCGCGCCGTCAGAGATGTCAGCAACAACTGGTGGGGTCCACAAGGGCCTATGCCTGCCAGGGGTGCGGGTTGTTCGAAAGAGATACCGTCGCCCCTGGCACACAGGCAACTGAGGGAACACAGGTGGGTTTTACTCAGTAAAAGTCTGACACGCCCTCCTGCTCCACCCAGAGCGGGAGAAGTTATTTGATGATTTACCACCCTCAAAAAAAAAACGTTATTGAGTGAGATGCAGGATCATTTTAAGTAAAAGGGCGCATAAAAAATTAATAATAGTCCTTCGTAACATTGAGTTTTATGAAGAAACCACTGCGTTAATCAATGACCAATAAAGTTTATTGAACTTTTTGATAATTAAGCTTTGTCGTTACCGACTTGGTCTTTGATCTTTCTTCTAATATTCTACTAATAGTATAAAAATGAAAGTTTAAACTACATAAAAGCAGAGGTCATGGTCTCTTTTGAAGTTCAAGCATTATATTATTTGAATTTAATGTGAGTCTAATTACAATGCAGGGCCATGTCTGAACGAGCTTATTGAAGAAAGAGCGATTTTACCACTTAATTATTTACATCCCAAAGTTTCAGTCACCTTACACCACTTCCATTGGGCACGTGTCAAGTCCACTCACAACAAAACTTCCAATTAAATCCCAAAAACAGGCCACAAATCTTTTCAAATCACATCTGGATAACAAACCAGTTAATACTGAAACGACATCGGTTCATCGATTAACTGTGGGCCACATTAATTCGCGACGTGACATCAGCCGGTTCGCAGACGGATTTGCATTTGTACCGAACGATGGATAGACGGACAAATGGCCACTAATTACACGCGCCCGCGGTTTCTGCTTGCCTGGTAGTTGCACTTTACATTGGGTGGTATTGTGGATTTGGAACGAAGAGATTTCAGTGGAAAATTTACAGCTGAGCTATAAATCAAACATTATACACTGAATGCCTCGTTGGTCTAGTGTTCACAAGCGCTACTGCTAAGCTTAAGGTCCTGCGTTCGTTTCCCAGGTCGAACAATGTTGTTCCATCTTTTAATACCTGTCTTACTAAACCAAATACTTATAGACATTCGCGACTCAATGAACAGGAAAAACGTAATTCCTCTTCCATATTAACTTATAAATAGCCATTAACCACGAGAGTTATACTGCCTAATTCAAATCCCACACTTGAATACGCATAACGAATAACTGAAACCCATAGTTTGGAAACAAACATAGTTACTTAATATTTGTTTGTTGTTCAATACTTCAAAAAATTTACAGAGACGGACTTAATAATATCGAAAGTAGACATGGACATAGACATCTTAAAAAAATAAAAAGAAACCTTGAAGAAATATAAAAGTTGAAGTACCTAGTATTGTAGGTACCTACTTGAGTATAAATGACAAAGCAAATATAGGAAAAATATTGTTATAAAAACAGAAACCATTTGATAACAAGTTCGCTAAAAGCAGTATGGATGTGTGTACGTAGCTCAAGTTCTGAGGGCCAAGACAAGTGCTGATTGCTCTCAAAGCGTTTCGTATTTCTACAACGACTTTCAACGAGATTGAAATAAACTTTTCAGTAGCTTATAGCCAAATTTGTACGTTTCTATTGCATCGGTATCACAGCTACATAGAATGCCACAAATAAAGGTTCACACACTACACTTTTGCATGACGTCTTCGTGCGTCCCACATATCTCATATCGGCAGTTGAGATTGATTGCCCAAAATAACATCGACCTTACGACAACACAGCTATTTAAGTTCAACAATGCCTCCTACGTAATTCCCGTCTGTTTTGATCAATAATCATAAAACAGTGATCCACAACTTTTTCCCATTCGCCGAGTACATAGAATGCATTCTAACAACCAATCAAACTTTACGATTGTACACCGATTCCCGGGATTTTTCCCGCCTTTCCGAACGTCATAAAAGAGAAATTGTTTCTTTCCCCATCTTCCGATAGGCACAAGTATAAATATTTATTGGAGGAAAGATAGTAAGATGTCAGTAACCTACTTATTTCGTCGTTTATAAAACATTTCGTAAAGATAATAAAGCTGTTTTTATTATTCAACAACTTTTAGTACGTTCCCGTTTTTTTTTTGTTTGAATACTGGAAATGTTTTTGTTGTAAATGTCTACTCTTCAAATATATACCAAAATAGGTTGATACTAGGTAGTATTATAAAAAATGTCATGTACTTTTTATTTGAAGCCTCGCGGTACGTAGTAACTATTCAGTAATCTGTGCTCGCGGCTTCAAATAAAGTACATGCAACACGTGTAACTATTCGTATAATACGTGTCACGAATCGAGAAATAAACTGAAAACAAAGCTTGAAAGAATCACCTCTAAATGTTTTATATTTATCTTTTGCTTGTACAAAAATAGCCCTAGTGTTCTGTAGTTTCTGCGTACCCCATGTGAAAAAGGCGTGAGTTTATGTATGTGTGTATATGTTACGGCTAATAGCCGAAGTGCGGCTACACCTAGTTTTAGCCGGCTACAACTAGGTGCAGCTGGACTAGCGCTCGCCGGCCGCTGCCGCGGCATCGCTCGCTGCGGTCGCTCGGCTCTCGCGCGTTTGGTCGCAATTCTAACCTAACCTAATCGGTCGGTAAGCAGCATGGTGCAGTTCACCGGTGACATAAGTAGGATACATCTAAGTTTAACCGGCTGCACCTAGTTATAGCCGGCTAAAACTAGGTGTAGCCGCACTTCGGCTATTAGCCGTAACATATATATCACCGTAAGATTGTGAACACCGTTAGTTTATAATCTATCTCACGAGATTGTAAACTGTCGATAAATTGTGAACTGCACCATACTGCTTACCGACCGAATGGGTTAGGTTAGGTTAGAACTGCGACCAACCGCGCGCGAGCCGAGCGAGCAAAGCAAGCGGTGCCGTGGCAGCGGCCGGCGAGCGCTACTTCCAAGTTAGTCGCAGGTATTTGACTATTTATCTATTTATTTATAATAGCGCAAGGTACTATCCATCTTGATACCAGTTCACAATTTGACGGACAGAATATAAGCTATCGAAAAATAGTGCGTTAAATTGTAAATGGTTTTTGCAGTTCACAATTTATCGACAGTTTACAATCTCGCGAGATCCTACTAATATTATAAACGCGAAAGTTTGTAAGTATGGATGGATGGATGGATGTTTGTTACTCTTTCACGTAAAAACGGCTTAACGGATTTGGATGAAATTTGGCACACAGATAGATTATTACCTAGATTAACACATAGGATACTTTTTATCCCGGTAGTACGTTCCCGCGGGATAATTTCCGACTTCCACGCGGGCGAAGCCGCGGGCGGAAACTAGTAGATTAAAAACTAACCGTGTTCGCAATCTTACGGTAACATATATAAGTATATGCAAAAGTAACCCTAATGTGGATAAGACCCAACCTTTATTCAAACTATCTTTCATCCTACTAGTCTTACTATCCTAGTAATATTATAAATGTGAAAGTTTGTATGTTTGTTACTCAATCACGCAAAAACGGCTAAAGGGATTCGGATGAAATTTGGCACACAGATAGATTATAGTATAGTAGGTAGTACGTTCCCATGATATAATTTCCAAACTCACGCGAGCGAAGCCGCTGGCAAAAGCTAGTTCATTATAAATACATGTAGTTCCATTCAAGAATCTATCATCTAAATGAAAAAGAATTTTCAAAATGGGTCCACAATTGGCGTAAATATTCATGAACATATTAATAATTAATTAATTTTAGTTTTTAATTTAATTTTACTTCGACTTGTTAGTTTTAATTTATTCTTTTGTTAATTTTATTTTATTCAAATTTGTAAATTTTTACTTTAATCTTATTTTATTTATATTTGTAAATGTTAATTTCTGATTATCAAATTCTTTTTATTTTTTAATGTCTGTAATTTAGTCTAATTCTAGTTTATTATGTCTATTTATTTCTAATAGTTAATGTATTTGTACCTATGGATCCTGACATCTGAAATAAAACGTTTTTATTTTAATTTAGTCTAATTCTAGTTTATTATGTCTATTTATTTCTAATAGTTAATGTATTTGTACCTATGGATCCTGACATCTGAAATAAAACGTTTTTATTTTAAATTTTTATTTAAACATATATTTAACATGCTTGTGTAAATTTAAAGACAAATTGACAAACTCCGTGTTTTTTTAAGAAATTGGTTATAAATTAAAACACATTTCAGATATTTATTACTTATCAATACAAAATTGGGCAATTCTGTATATATGAAAAAAGGCGAGGGTAAGATACGATCGCGACGAGATCAGAATGCAGTACGGGTCCGTCATCCCTTACCTACTTTATGGCTACCCTTGACCCCAAAGCCCGAGTCTGGACCTCATATAAACTAGAGCGTGTGACATGCCCCTTATTAATGTACGTCCCAAATCTTTTAGCTGTGTTTCTTTATTGCGGTACGGATTTAAATAACGGATAGCAAAAAGTTGCCTGATGTTTTTGTAGATTGATTAATGTTACGATTACTTAAATATTATATGGAGTGTTTGGAACAGAGTAATGCAAACTAGTGTACCAATATCTAATCTCAAATAAATAACAAGTATAAATAAGCATAATGTTCAGGTTAAAACATTAAACGTCGATCTATATGGTCTTCACATGATCAGACCAAGATTATTTCTGGTCTTCATTCTGACCCCTGAATTTATTTCGGTTTTTCTTCTAAGAGTAGTTAGATGGGACTCGCCAACCTCATCTAGTTTTTAAAATATGATTGACGTGTAATAGAGTTTGTACAAACCTACTTTAGAAATAAAATCATTTATCATTTAAAAAACTAATCCCGCGGAACGAAATTTGATCGCGTTGGTTGTGTCAACTAATTTGTGTGGAGGTGTTCAAGCTATCGTGAATTATTGCGCGACTTCCTAATCATTTAAACAATAGACGCGCGTAGTCGCAACCCGGTTCCCGCGTGCGGATTTGCCTCAGTTTGACAGGTCATTAAGCTTTTTAAACATAACTCTAAAAGTATTGAGTTACAGCACAATAAAACCGCAATATTTCGCAAGCCGGCCAACACCACCCGTCTGTCTGTCAGCAGGCTGAATCTTAGAACCGTACTGTTACGGTACCTATACCCATACATTTAGACAGTAGAAATGTTCACAGAGGGTATCTTTCTATTAACGCCATAACAAAAAATAATACAAATAAAATAAACTTAAAAAGTAAAGGGGTCCCCGTACAAGAAAAATGTTTTTTTTGTTATTTTATTTGTAATGTTAAATATTGTTCGGTGGTACGGATTCCTTTGTGTGCGACGCTGACTCGCATTTAGCTGGTATTTTTTCAAACACGTCAGTCTTTTTTTTTCTGAGTACCTACAAATAATAAATATGTGCAACCTCCTTTGATACAGAGTACCCGAGTTATATCCACAGATAATTAGTAATACTAACTAGTAACCACCCAAGTTATTGATTGGCTACTTCAAGTAGATACATCTGTAAGTTAAACTTAGAAACTTAGCTGTAGAATTCATAATCTTGGCTCCGTCTTAGCAGCAGCTTAACAACTTAAAGTCAACAAACCTGCAACTTGGTAAATAATCAAGGTAAACTAGGAGTTATACAACTTTGTGCTGCTGTATAAATAGAAATTTCAGTTAAGTCAGGTACTGATATTATTATTATTTACTTTTGTAAATGTCTTTATAACAGACTGAGGATGTTGAAGGAGTAGTATTTCATTGTGTGGGTAGTTAGGCCGTGTTCCACCTTCTCTAGAGGAATTGCGACCTCATACGGTCGCTGGGGGTGACGGGGTCCGCTTGAATTCATCCGGGCCATCACCTGGTTGGGGGAGCGTGACGAAATGCGCAAGCACTCCAGCACCACGGCTAAAGGTAGCAGCAGAACACCGTGTGGTTTTAGTCAGTAAGAGTCTGACAGACCTCTCCGCCCACCCCAGGTGGAGGAAATCCACGTGGTTTCAAACGCTAAAAAAAAAGCTGGGTAGGTACTTGGCTACTAAAAACTAACTTAAATTTTGTGCTAATTACGTTACATCCACGTGAAGTTACAAAACTAAGATAGAATTTCAATTAAGAAACTGAATGAGCTGAGTGAGTGTCATCATTTTGGTGGAATATTGATAGATAGTTAAGTGTAACTGGTGAAATTCTTCTTAGTATAGTATTGATTTCAAGTAGTTTAAATGTAATCTGGAATAGAGTTTAATGAAATAATTTTAAAGTACATTTTACATTACACAACATTTAAAAAGAAGGGTAGATGAGTCAAGCTCATACCGCATTTAAACCGTAGTATGTACGTAATACGACGCTACGATGGAGGACACCACTAACATTTAGATTATCACAATATGACATATTTCATGATAATGATTTTATTATCCTCATTGGTTTCTTTAGATGTTGTTAAAATGGCTGTTTCTGTGTGTATACGTTCTAAGTTGCACTATCTTATGTTCGTGTCCTTACATTTAGATTATTATTATGTCGACATTGGCAATTGTGTGTTAGTATGTAAGTAATTGAGTTATTTTATTTTAAATGTGTCTGTGGTTTCGACAAAACTAACATTCTTATTATTTGTATGCTTTCGAGTAAAATGTAGCGAACTGACTATCTTACTATAACATCCTATTGTAATGAGACTTACATTTACGAATAAATTTGATTTGATTTGATTCGACGCGACGTAGCGGCGGCCATGATGTTGCCGCTACGCCTGCTACGCGGCGTAGTAGATAACGCTACGCGTCGAAGTGGCATGATTGAACACTTTTTTGTTCTTCTTGCATTATTCCTTAAGTATTTTTTTAACATTCCTATGAATAATTTAAGCTTTCGCTTATACAGGATGTCCGGTAATTAATGGATAACCTTGAAATGGTTCATGGTAGAACTAATAGCCTTTAGAAAAAAACATTTTTATTTGTATTTAATCGGTAAAAAAAATAAAAAATATAAACAACCGACTTCCGAAAGAACACTACAAAGTGAAAAATACTTAACTTTAATTTCAGATGGCGGTGACAAAAAATTCAAATACATATCCAAAGATACCTACCTACTTCCTAAATTAAAGTAATTTTTCACTTTGTAGTATTTTTTTCGAAAATCGGTTGTTTTTTTTGGATTTTTTTTACAGAAAATAATAATAAATGTTTTTTTTCTGAATGGCCATCAGTTTTACCATGAACCATTTCAAGGTTATCCATTAAATACCGGACACCCTGTATGTTTTAACATGACCAAATTCTTAACAAGTTTAACTACACATTATGGCTGTATAATTAAAAATAATTATCTTTCTAATTATGTTTTATCCAAACAATTTCCGGCTTTTTCTATTAGTCGTTTTAATTAAGGTTTCGGGTCAAACTTGATGTCGTGATAAATTACTTTATCCTAGGTCGAACTAGTTTGTCCTACACACATACATAGGTATGTTAGGAACTGCTCAATAAACTTAGTAGGGTTGAAACTTTGGGACTAATCTAGTCTACGTTGTAGCCATAAACCGCAACGAAATTGACTATTTAATATAACTATACATTATATGTACAACAGAGGCGAGGAAGAGGGACGAATTTCGTAAAACTGTACTGAAAATTCAGTGTTTTCTATTATATTTTAAACAGACTTGTCGTGATTTGTTTAAAGAAACATGCTCAATGCTTTTTAAAAAAAATTGAGCTATAAAATGGTACTATACAATATAGTTCTATTTCATAACTAAACACAGTTCACGATATAGGTACGCCTTTGTCAAAACCCTTAGGAGAAAACAGGCATGATGTTATTTGAAAAATTGAAAGTTTACCAAGTAGGTTGACTTGATTGAGCAATAGAACTGACAGAGCGCGTCAGAATGTAAAAGAAGTAGCATCGTTTTTATAGAAATAAATATGATATATTAATACCAAATACGCATTTAATTGATGTTCCTGTTACAGTACTTGGCGTTCATTATTTTAAGTAAAAAAAAAAACAATTTTATTTGTATTTGTGAATGATCTATAGACTGAAAACTGTTATTTATTCCTACCTTACTCAGCTGTAAAAACACCCGTAGGCTGAATACATCATACCTACCTTTACAGACAATTCTAGTTAACCACAAAACATTAGTTGATTACAATTAAACCTACGTATCTCCTTAATGAATTACTTGCTCAATGACCCGGCAACTAATCTGCGATTTGAACCAAAGTTTAGTGACACTAACTGGGATCCCCTCTAATGTATAAATGTCACATTCATCATGCTTAGCCTCCGATATCTAGTGGCAATAGAATGAATAATTATGTGAGTATTTTGATAGTATTCTAGTTCACAGGCGTTTGCCAACCATTTATAATTTTAAAGATAGTTTTTTTATACCGCTATCATTAGTTTAGCTTTTCTTTTTGCATACATTTCTACTTCAAGGCAAATGCCTCTTTAATTCAATTAAATTCAAAACGTTTATTTCGGACAAGAACATTCGATATTTTGCATAGCGAGACGTCAAGCGGTGTGCAAAAGAGAGCGCGCGAAGTGTAGTTCACTTTATCGCGACAGTGAAGCCGTAGCACTACAGAAAAGATTCGAATGAATAATGTCCACCAAGCCTGCTCAAGGCCGCAAAGAGATGTCAGCACCAACTGGTGGGGTCTGCAAGTGCCGACACCTGCCAGGGGTGCCGGTTGTTCGAAAGAGATGCCGTGGCCCCTGGCACACAAGCAACTGAAGGAACACGGGTGGGTTTTAGTCAGTAAAAGTCTGACACGCCCTCCCGTTCCACCCAGAGCGGGAGAAGTTATTCGATAATATCCCACCCTCAATATTTTAATAAGAGCTGTTTTTTTTAAACTTAACCTCAAAACCTTTTAAATAATAATAGATAACAAAACAAACAGTCCTACTGCATAACAAATGCGTCTTCTCTTAATCTACGGTTTGACAATTATGAAGCTGTAGTTTTAGTCGTTCTAAAATCGCCAATCTGCCTTCAGCAAGCGTGGCGATCAATGCTCATAACTGGTTGACAATTTAGTCACTGTTATAATATAACAACGACCGTCATGCAAATCTGTAATTTTCATCTGTATTTGACATTAAGATGTCAAAAAACGCTTTGTATTTGCAGCCGTTTTCGTGTGACCGTTCACTGCTTTCCTATGTTAATTTTTGTTTTCCTAAAAGGCGTAGGCATTGGCGATTTCACAATGAGTAAAATTATAAATAAAAAATATCATTCGTACTCGTATTTTTTGACCCTGTGTAATCTGCCTTAGTACCTTCAAGGACAACAAGGGTTAGTAAAAAAATCTACAGTTACCATGCATTCAGTACAGGAATTTTAACAGCGTTGAAATGTATTGTCGGTTATAAAAAAAAATAGCTCTTACATTAATTTTGACCACGTATGTATTGTACTTTTCTATGACAGCAGATTTATTTTTTGATAAGCGACGCACAATTTCTACGCTAGGTCATTTGCCAAATTTATGGTTACAGTTTACGCGTCGATGCCTTATTATATACCACTTGTATAAAATAGGGTATCTACTATACAACTTTCAAAACAAACTATAAAAAATATACTTAATACATGTAATTTCGACCCTCTTCAATCAATCAAACTAACAAAAACAATAAAAACACATTCTAACCCAAAATAAATCCACCATTCTACAATAACAATCAATCACCACCATGAAATCCCAGATTAAATTCTTTATTACAGATTTGGCCAATAATTTGGCACAGAGGACGCCTAACCAAATAATGGCGGTCATCAATAAAGGCCAGCGCTGCTCCTCCCCATTTGTTATTAGGGATTTTTCATCCTCCTCTAAGGAAATGAACAAAGGATATAGATAGTTTAAGGAGAGTTTCGGTGAAGAGGAAGAACACTTCAAACTTGTACGGAAATTAGAGTCCATTTGCGTTTTAAACTTCACGTTTTACCTACAACAGTCTTTATTAAGGGGTTAATTTATAAACAAGGCGGCTTGTTGCTAAGTAATAAATACCCGCAAGGTTCGATCGATCAGGTTAAGCTACGCTTGACGCGGTTGGTCCATGGATGGGTGACCATCTTTACAGATCCGTGCCTCGGAAAGCACGTTACACCGTTGGTTCCAGCTGTCATTTGTGGATCTTTGACAGTCGCTACGGGTCGTCAGAAGCCCGAAAGTCTGACAACCAGTCTTTTTTTTGGTTGGTAAATCATCAAATAACTCCTCCCGCTCTGGGTGGAGCAGGAGGGCGTGTCAGACTTTTACTGACTAAAACCCACTCCTGTTCCCTCAGTTGCCTGTGTGCCAGGGGCGACAGTATCTCTTTCGAACAACCCGCACCCCTGGCAGGCATCGGCCCTTGCGGACCCCACCAGTTGGTGCTGACATCTCTTTGAGGCGCGCGTGGAACACAACGCGCCGTCGACCCGGGCTTGGGCCTTACTGGACAGCGAGCTACCCATTACTCGCTGTCCACAAGCCCGCGCCTACGGTGGCCGGGAATCAGCCTGGGATTCCCGACGCCCAGGGCGTCTCCCGCGGTAACTACGGCCGTGAGGGCGCACATACTGCCTCTCCCTCACGTGCGCCGCCTCCCTCTTCGCGCGCATTAATGCTTCGCAGAAGGAAGTGACGGCTAACCATGCACTCTCGCTCCGTACCATGGCCTTGACCAGGGCCGGACGCGAGAGATCGCCGCCGCCGATCGCCTCCACGAGGACACGACGGTGCTCCGCCCAAGTCGGGCAGACCTCCACCGTATGCTCCACCGTGTACTCAGGGCGATCTTCGCAATGGAAACACCCGGGCGTTTCCTCCCGCCTTATGCGAAACAGGAACCCCCCGAAACAACCGTGTCCGGTGAGGACCTGCGTCAGGCGGAAGGTGAGAACGCCATTCCGCCTCTCAAGCCACTCCTCAAAGAGGGGACTTACCGCTGCTATTGTAGCGTGCCCATCATCCTTTCGTTGGACATAGGCCTCCCCCAAGCATAGTCACTTAGACGGGTTCTGTGCTGTCCTGTGCGGCCTTCACAAGGTCATCGTCTTAAAGGAAATAAGGAAACCAAACCGCGCAGTCCAAAAACATTACTACGATCATTCCAAAAATCCCGTCCGGAAATCAAACATTCGCGCAGTGAAAACCAACTCTAACAGTTTGCCAAATGGATTCCCTAAGAAGTCTCTCCAATATAATATGGTCTATACGGTAAGTCACTGCCATATATAACGTCACTGAGCTACCTAACTCATTGACTTAGCATCGGGGTCAATGATTCACGAAGTGATTTGTCCTGTGGTTGAAATCGGTGGCCGTTAGTGAATGACTAATTTTCAATTACCTATTGAGGTGTTTTGTTTACGTCAATGCCTTTTCATAACGATGTATTATGTAATTCTAGTAGTAAAGTCGTGATGGTTTAAGGCGCGGATCACTAATTGGTTTCCCTGGGGGTCCATTTTTTTTTACTTATTTTGACGTCCGTTTGGTAGACGATTACTAGCAAGCCAGATTAAAAATATAAATCCTAGAAATTTTACTATCCTACTTCCTACTAATACTATTAATGTGAAAGTTTGTATGTTTAGATGTTTTTCTCAGTCTCAGTCACGCAAAAACGACGAATGGAGTTGGATGAAATTTAGCACACAGATAGTTTGTAACCTGGAATAACACAAAGGATACTTTTTGAAGTGAAACTTTTTATGCGACTTCCAACAAGGTTGCGTTAAACGTTTAACGCAACCGAGAGAGAGAGAAAGAAAGATACACAAAAGTAGAAAGTAGGAGAGAGAAAGAGAGTGAGTCGGTTTCAGTTCTTCCGCGCGGAGGGACTCCACACACTTTTTGAAGTGAAACTTCTTATGCGACTTCCAACAAGGTGGCGTTAAACGTTTAACGCTAAAGGTTGCGTTAAACGTTTAACGCAACCGACGCAATAAAGTGAGTCGGTTTCACTTCTTCCGCGCGGAGGGACTCCACGCACTTTTTGAAGTGAAACTTCTTATGCGACTTCCAACAAGTTTGCGTTAAATATTTAACGCTAAAGGTTGCGTTAAACGTTTAACGCAACCGAGGGAGAGAGAAAGAAAGCTACACAAAAGTAGAAAGTAGGAGAGAGAAAGAGAGTGAGTCGGTTTCACTTCTTCCGCGCGGAGGGACTCCACGCTTTTTTTATTCCGGTAGAACGTTCCTGCGGGATAATTTCCGACTTCCACGCGGGCCAAGCCGCGGGCGGAAGCTAGTTCATTTATAAAAGTGTCCATCATTAGAATGTCAGTTTTTAGAGGACCAGTTAAGTTTTACTCATCTTTATTTGGTGCCAAAACCACAGTGCGATAAAAAATTGCAACATGTATCACATAATGGCGGAAGCTGTTACTATGTTGCCGTGAGGTAACAGTGGCATAATGGCCACACATTTGCCAGGCATGGTAATTTTGACAATTTGTCCAATCCAATCCATTTGGCCTGGATTTGATCGCTTCGAATGATAGTGATTCGATTGCCAGTACGTTGTTATTTGTGCATGGAGGTTTGCGACTGCAACCTCCTTCTGTCTAAACTGATTACTCTATTCCTGTATCAGACTGGAACAGTTCAGGTCCAATAAACAGTTGTATCACAACAATTTTTTTTTTTAATAAAGTACATAATACCTCTTTAATGTGTTTTGTCAAAGCCTCATTGTAGAGAATAAAAAAAAATGTATGTCTGTTTCTGTTACATTGAATAGCATAGAATAGCGTACCTATATGTGAAAAAGTGTTTTAATTATGTTAGTGAAAACATAATTAAAACACTTTTTGTAAAGTGACTCTTATGGCAACACATTTACGCTCATAATTCAGCTTATTATACACTCGTGTTTTTTACTTTTCATTACCACACTAGTGTTTTTAATTTCACATACAATAGTGAAAAAATAAACCAAGTGCACTATTTACCATAAATATTTGTTAATGTTTTCGTTGTATGGTTAATTACTATCAGAAATGTCGACAACACGTAGAAAAGAAGAAAATTTAACAATACAAGTCTGCTTTTTTACTTGCAAGTGTGTTGAAAAACGTCGTATGAAACACTTGTGGTGCATTGATCATTACACACTTGTATCATAATCAGAGATCGGATATTCGGATGCATATTCACCTAAAGTTGAGATGTTGGCTAACAGGGAATGCGCTTTTGTATCGAAAAAGTCTTAATTTCGGTAAGTAATTGGTTTATTTTTTATTTTAACTAATACAAACCACCCCTCTTCCAGTACATACACACACATATTTGTATCGGATTAAACATTAGTTTTAAATTAATACACATCCGACTAGTTATGCAATCCAAGAATCCCGGGGTTTTCAATAAATATTACAAATAAAGCCGCTTCCATACTTTCATAGCTAAAAATTATCTTTAGGTAAATATGCATCCGAATATCCGATCTTTCATCATAATGTACTATTACGCGTAGATTATATTAGATTTAGTTCAGAAGACCAATAAATTACGTTTTTGAGGGCTATACGCTAAGATAGCCAGCGAAATACAATTGCAATTTTTGCAATTTTCAACTCAGTGTCAGGGCCTCAATCCAGGGCCTGAATTCACTGTGATCACCTGACAATTCCTTACTCGTAACCTCGTCAATCACACACGAAATCTGCTAATATTGTATTAAGAATAGTAATGAGTAAGGAATAGTTAAGTGGTCATGGTGAATTCAGGTCCAGAATTACAATCATCAGAATGAGCAATTGTGAAATGCAAATAAACTATTGAGTATTGAGTCTCAGGCAGCAGTAGAATGCCTGTAGAATTTAGACAACTCCTTTACTCCTTTATGTTATGTTCTGAATTCTCCGGTAATAAGAGTGATTTTACTTAAAACAGTTCAAGAATCCAAAACGGTCCCCTGCCGTTAACTCAGCCAACCACGCCTCAATACCGAATAACTTACGAATGTGTTAGTTTCAATTCCGAGTCAAGTCGAGCGTAAACGATGATAAATACTGAATCGCTGTACACAGCGTCGAAATATCCTTGTTTAGGATCCCGAATCCTCGATGAAATATAAACCTTCCGTGTTCTGGATCGAGAAGTCGATTCGATTGGAACAAATAGTGGTCCAAGTCTAGAGATGTTTGTTTCGTGTCTGTGTTTGTACGCGTGATTTGTATGTCCACTACATTGTGTGTGCCTTGGTGTAGAATTGTGGCTGTTTGCAATAGTAACTTCATACTTCATCTTACAATCTTGACTTGCCTTTTTTTTTTAATAATGTACTACGATGTCCGGTGTTGGTTGAAGGTTTGTATAATATAGAAAGTATTGCTAGCCAGAAAGATAAAAAGCAATAATAATTATGATAGTAGTAGGTAAAAACTATTATTGTTAAGGTCTCACCAGTGTCAATAGACTTTTTACACTTAACATGTTTATACCTATATGTATGTGTAAACCTGTCCATGGCGAGACAAGTAAGATCATAATTCTATTGATAAGACCTTAATGTACGATATTTTAAAGTAAATTTAAAACATGATACATTAAGGTACATGGTACATTAAAAACAAATATATTCTAATTTATATTCAAAAAGAAAAAGTTATAGGTACTTACGTATATTTTGTACTAATATTTCATAAGTATTTAAAAAAAAATTCGCTATTTTAGTTTCAGAATATTACGTAGGTATATTTAGAAATGTGTCTACAATACAAATATTTTGTAAGGGTTTTCTAAATGTTGAAAGGTGAGAGGATCCTAGCCCGGTTTAATATAATTAATGAATAACTCTAAGCTCACTAGAATTCATATAAAAACTTCTTCCTAAACTATGAAGTAATAAAACTTACCTTTATGCAAAATACTGCAGAACACATTCATTTTGAAGCGGCAGTATAATAACATGCAAATGGTTCAAGATGAGTTTGAAAAATGAGGTCCTAAAAAGTGAAATGAACATTACTTAGACATGCAGCAACCTTCCGAAGGACTACGTGCTTACTTTGAACTTTAAAATTGAAAGCTTTACTTGGAAATGTTTTTACAAGAATATGCTGTGAGTGCTATTAAGGTTTTCAAATATCTTTCATCTATAGTTGACAGTAATTACTTTTAGGGAAGACCACAAAACCCGTACAATTTATTTTTTATTTTTTTTGTGGGTGGAAATCATCAAATAACTTCTCCCGCTCTGGGTGGAGCGGGAGGTCGTGTCAGACTTTTACTGACTAAAACCCACCCGTGGTCTTTCAGTGGCCTGTGTGCCAGGGGCCACGGTATCTCTTTCGGACAACCCGCACCCCTGGCAGGCATAGACCCTAGCAGACCCCACCAGTTGGTGCTGACATCTCTTTGAGGCGCGCGTGGAACACATCGCGCCGTCATTGACCGGAGCCTGGTCCTTACCGGACGGCGAGCTACCCATTGCTCGCCATCCAAAAGCCCGCGCACACTTCCGTGCATTTAACACAAGCAGTCCCCGTAGTCAACTAATTAACACTTTAATTTGATATTAATTTAACAAACAGAAGTATTATCAATAATCTGCCCTTTATGCTGACGATACTTACTTAGTCTTGAAAAATGTAACCTTTAAGAGAACTAAAGTAGAAACTCTTATGGATAAGCTTAAGCTTAGTAGCCCATTGAGAGCAGTGATGGCCCAGTGGTTACGGCCACGACTTACGAGTTGTAGGTCGTGAGTTCGAACCCAAGCAGGTACATTACTTTGTGTAAATAATTTCATCACCACTGCTCTCAAAACGGTAAAGTAAAACATCGTGAGGAAACCGGCATGTCCTAGAACCAATAATTCAAAGACATGTGACATCCACCAACCCGCACTGGGCATGCGTGGTGGATTATGGCCCGCTCCCTCTCACAGAGAGGAGGCCTGTGTCCCAGCAGTGGGAACGTTAAAGCCTGATTATGGAGTAACCCATAATGTTCCCGGCTGAGACTGAGGCCTCCTTTTTGTGAGAAGAAGTTGGCAGACATCCACGGCGGCGCTGGAGCAGTGCTGATTTGTGAAATGTCACATGTCAAGTCTTCGAACTTATATGGATTATGCATCCCTATCAATTCGAAGATCTGTGTAACAATTTTTAATTTACGATTATGACTTAGTTACTATATTATATAAGGTGTATCTCTATTCATACACGAAATATCTGAAGGGGTCATTGTACTCATCATTATGAACAACTTTTACTATGGGACCAAACCTGAAATCGCGAATAATAAATAAATCGCTGTTCCTTACATTTTGTCGAGTTATGCGAACATAAATGTAGGGAACAGCTGATATTTTACAGAGGTACAAGACGCCTTCAGATATTTCGTGTATGAATAGCTACACCTTATATACTCTACTATGTCGGGGTCGGCTTCCAGTCTAACCGGATTCGGCTGAACACCAGTATTTTACACGAAGCGACTGCCTATCTGACCTCCCCAACCCAGTTACCGGGAAACACGATACACCTTTGTAAGATTAGTTGTCATACGTTTGGGCTTCTGACTAACCGTAATCACTCAAAATCAAAAATCGAAAGTCATTTATTCAAACTAGGCTGAGAGCCCGCCCTTCACCACTTCCTAGTGCTTTAGCTTGGAAGAAGTGGCGCAACAAACTCCCAAGTACTGTGTCATTCGTAAATCTTGTAGACCCCTAATGGATGGTCTTTCATCCACTAGCAGACCACGACAAGCGTACCTGCGATCGATCAGATTCGAATGATGTACCTATAGGTGAATAGATTTAATACACCTATAGGTACATAATTCAAGGTGTAATGCGCGCAACAGAAACCGTTATGGCATCTACGCTTACCGTGAAATTGAGTTAACTTCAAACAAAATGAATGGGAGCCTGGCAATATCAACGTAAGAGGGAATTTAATGCAAATTAATATAAACGACGTTGACAAACGATCGTGGGAGAAGTGTAATAGAATGTTCGGGGTGGTACTAAGGCCTAATTGAATTCACTTTGAATTTTTATCTGAATTTTTATTTCACTAGTTACTTTGCTTTTTTGGAGGGGCTTGTGGGTAAGTTATAACAGCCACATGGGTCGATCGATCAGGTTACGCTACGTTTGCGCAGTTGGTCCGTAGATTTGTGACCATCTTTACATACCAAAATCCCTCCGTGCCTCAGAAAGCACGTTAAGCCATTGGTACCGGCTGTCATTTAAGGATCTTTGACAGTTGTTAAGGGTCGCCAGAAGGCCGAAAGTCTGACAACCAGTCGTAATAAGAAGTATCGTATTACCCAGTGACTGGGTTGTGGAGGTCAGATAAGCAGTGACTCCATTCAAGATACTGGTATTCAGCTGCATCCGGTTAGACTGGAAGCTGACCCTAACATAGTTAGGAAAAGGCAGGGCAGATTAGTTTATTGCGTATATAATGTAGTAGTCAAGTCATAATCGTACATCACAAATTGTTACAGAGGTCTTCAAATTTATAGGAATGCATAATTCATATAAGTTCGAAGACATGACATGTGACATTCCACTAATCCGCACAGCGCCGATTTGGATTACTGCCCATTTCTTCTCACAAAGGGAAGGTCTGACTGAGTTTCAGCCGGGGACATTATAGTATATTTTATATCGAGGGACTAAACGAAGCCATAATATACCAGAGGTGGTTTGACTCCCGAGCGTGCGAGACAGTCAATGAAACCGAGGGTATATTAAGTTGGCATTTAGTCTCGCGGTGCAAACTGTACTTTTTACTTTGAGTCCGAGAAAAATAGTCAATTTAGTACAAAAACATTTAAAAAATATTACTTAGTAAAATAAAAATCACAAAAGATTTTTTACTAGAAGCTAAATGTACAATTCGAATTATTTTAAAAACCATGGAACTAAAACTCTCAACATTTTCGCAATGAAGATGGTCCACACTCCACAGATAATAGTATATTTACTGGCTGTTTGAGTTTGTCTATGTCACATGAAGGAATTAAAAACTAATTACTTTTCACTCCTTAGAGACTAAAGTGGTCACTTTAGTCCCGCTTCGTAGGGCTATATTGGCGTACTTTTAGAGCATGAGAAGTGAAAAGGGCATTATTATACTTAGTAGGGTGTCAAAATATAATTTTCACTTCTCATGCTCTAAAAAGACGCCAATATAGCCCTACGAAGCGGGACTAAAGTGACCACTTTAGTCCCTAGGGAGTAAAAAGTAATTCGTTTTTTAATTTCCTTCATGTGACATAAACAAACTCAAACAGCCAGTAAATATACTATTATCTGTGGAGCTTCATTGCGAAAATGTTGAGAGTTTTAGTTCCATGGTTTATGCCAAGGTGGCGCCATGTGTTTTAAATTGTTAATCTGTTACTGGTTAAGAAGAAAAAACTGACCGCGAAAATTTCTGAATTTTTGTCGAGTGTAAATTTGTTCGGCTTTAAATAAATTTATTAAGAATGTCCAGTGACAAATATTATGTTCCTATATATTATGTTCCTTGATGAAGAGTTTGACGTCAAGCAAAGAGCAAAAGACATACTTAATAGATATTGTGATTTTTATTTTACTAACCGACTTCAAAAAGGAGGAGGTTCTCAATTCGTCGGAACCTTTTTTTTATGTATGTTCCCCGATTACTCGAAGATGGCTGGACCGATTTGGATTTTTTTTGTTTGAAAGGGTATACTTCCCAGGTAGTCTCATGATCATCAAGTCAGGATCTGATGATGGGATCCTGGAGAAATAGAGAGAACTCTTAAAATTTTATAGGCACGCGAAGCGATTTAGGTATTTTTTGGAAGAGTACTTTCTCGGAGTGGTCTCATTTCAATTTGGTGAAGATCTGATGAAGAACTTTGGAGATAGGCAGCGGAACTCCTCAATAAATGATAGCAAATGGACTGGGATTGCTGAAATCTCATGTCTGTCTATTGTTTACACCAGTTCATAACATAACATCACGCCGGTACGCTGTGAAGGGGTATGCACATGTGAACCACTAAAAAGTGAATAAAAACTTTTTCCAAAATAAAAACAACCGACTTCCAAAAAAACACTACTAAGTGAAAAATTACTTTAATTTCAGAAAGCGGTGACAACAAATTCAAATTCAGCTCCAAAGACACCGACTTCCGAAATTAAAGTTATTTTTCACTTTGTAGTGTTTTTTTGTTAAGTAATATTTATTAGGTAAGTACATGTTTTTGTACTTAATTGACTATTTTTCTCGCACTCGAAGTGAAAAGTACAGTTTGCACCTCGAGACTAAACGCCAACTTAATATACCCTCGGTTTCATTGACTCCCTCGCACGCTCGGGAGTCAAACCACCTCTGGTATATTATGGCTTCGTTTAGTCGTTATAAAATATACTATTTCACTTCTCATGCTCTAAAAAGACACCAATATAGCCCTACGAAGACAAGCTCAAACAGCCAGTAAATATACTATTATCTGTGGAGTGTGGACCATCTTCATTGCGAAAATGTTGAGAGTTTTAGTTCCATGGTTTTTGCCTAGGTTGCGCCATGTGTTTTAAATTGTTAATCTGTTACTGGTTTAGAAGAAAAAACTGACCACGAAAATTTGAGAATTTTTGTCGAGGGTAAATTTGTTCGGCTTTAAATAAATTTATTAAGAATGTCCAGTGACAGTTGTGGTATATTATGTTCCTTGGTGAAGAGTTTGACGTCGAGCAAAGAGCAAAAGACATACCTAATAGCTATTGTGATTTTTATTTTATTAAGTAATATTACTATTTCCTTTATTCCTTTCAATATACATATAAATTACATTTTTAAATATTAGTATAAAATTATGTAAAAACATTTAAAAATATAAAAAATAGTAGCCCACCGGTGTCGGCGGGAACAAGGTCCAAGCTACCGGCGGTCAGGGCTCCAGAGAGAGGAACCTCCTATTACTATTACTATTATTTTCTCGAACTCAAAGTGAAAAGTACAGTTTGCACCTCGAGACTAAGCGCCAACTTAATATTACCCTCGGTTTCATTGACTGTCTCGCACGCTCGGGAGTCAAACCACCTCTGGTATATTATGGCTTCGTTTAGTCCCTCGTTATAAAATATACTATTCAATTGCATATTTTTTTTCTAATGTTTTAAAATCCACGGGAGTTTTTAAAGTTTTGTGGAACAATTTAATGAGCCGTAAATAACCTGTTAACGTCAGATTGACACTATCTTTAGTACTCGCATAAAAATAGAAATATACTTATCTATGGTCAGGAACTGTAGTTTCTACCTAGACCATCTAGAGAGCAGGCGCTGTCAAGATAATATGAAGAACTTCGTGATTTTCGTGCTCTGTGTTATACCGTGTAAGTTTTATCCCACAATATAAATACTTTGAGTAGAATATTATATGTATGTAGCAAAAATAAGCAAGTGTGTTAAAAATTATCGATACCGGTTTATTCCATCATTCAGTAACTCATAATCAACTCCTACGCACACCTAACATAAGTGTGCCAAATAAAAAACGATTTATGCCTTAGAAGTACCAGGATGTCATAACTCGGTAGGAGCACACCGAACATACGTGTTATATATTCGAGGCGTTTGAAGTTGAAATACTTGGCCACGGGATACGAGTGCTTGCTTGGTTTTTCGAGTAATTGCCGAGCGGTTAGTCGACTCTTAACCTGACCAGAGGGCTGGCCTACTTTAACCAAAGAATCAGCATCGCAATAGAACGTGGCAATACTGCCAGCCTTTTGGGCAATTCCCCATTGTCAGCGATGCGGACGAATGTTTGTTACCCTGTGATGCTTTTCTCCGATTTTATTACATACACGTACATACTATTGATATTGTTTGTCTAACGTACAATATAAAAATATCTGTTACGAAACCTTTAAGCTAAACCTTAACAAATTACGCCTGTACATAGGTGTGACAGCTAGAAAACGCTTTAAGCCTACGTTGAAGTTGTGCCGGTAGTCGTACAGCCAATGGCTTGATAGTCGAGAGCCTTGATCAACACCTGAGGAGGCTCTCTGATTCAGAAAGCGGTATTTCTTGATACGGCTCGCATAGTTAAGAGGTTCCTCTCTCTAGAGCCCTGACCGCCGGTAGCTTGGACCCTGTTCCCGATACCGGTAGGCTACTATTTTTTATATTTATTAATGTTTCTATATTTTTTATACTATTTTTTTTTAAATAGCTATGTGTATTTAGTGAAATAAAGGATGTAAATAAAATAATACATACACAACTATGACGATTTGGACAGATAGTGTTCTTTCACTACTCTTTTAAAAACTGCAACAGTTTGGCTTTAATTTTGTGTCATGCAATAGTTCAATGGAACGACCAGGCTATGCACTTTGACCAAGATGTAAGGATTGCAGAGTTAAGCCTTGTAGAGTCCTAACTCTAGAAAGCTTAACTCTGCAAACCTAGCCGAACCCCAGGGCTTGGCTCTATATTAGATCTGTAACTGACCATGACCCTGATCTGACCCTTTCTGATCTGCTCTAATTTTGACCATTACACGACCGTATTTGGGTCGCAGAAATTCATATGTGTAGTGCAGTCATATGGGCTCCTCATGAGGCGAAATATAGTGTCATGCTGGAACGTGTTCAAAATAAGTTCACTAGACACTTGTATTTCAAGCTGTATGGGGTATATCCATTGTACCCATTGATGTACCCTACACTATTTGTACTGGGTATGGTAGGGCGTTAAAGGTGCGACGGGACTTTGCGCTCGCAGCGTATGTAGTGAAGCTGCTGCGTGGCGGGGCGCATAACCCGGGAGTGTTGCGGCACCTGGAACTTTGCGTGCCTGACCGGTAAGTGTGGAGGCGGCGATACCTGCCCCTGCTTGCTGTACCTGCAGCCAGAACCAAACTGCTGGCGAGGACTCCTCTCACTAGAGCCATGCGTGTGGTGAACGAGGTTCACGAGAGGGTTGATGTATTGTGGTACAACTTCAGTGAATTCGCAAATCTTAACCTACAGATGTAGGTTAAGATTTAGAATATAGTATGTATTTTATTGGATGTAGATTAAGGATTTAGCATGTAAGGCCACTCTATCGCATTTGATCGTAGATCTGAATGGTAGCTGTAGGTGAGATTTGAATAAATAAATAAATAAGTTCTTTTAAATAAATCAGTGGTCCTTTAAGGGTTCCGTTTTTTCATAAGGACTCAAGGAACCCTAAAAACACACAAAACACGTAAGTTTATCACTGAGTAACCCGCTAAAAAACCCGCGGGATTGATTAAGTTACGAGTAACAGTTTAATCAGTCGAAAATAACCCGTTAACATCAACTTCACACTATCTTTATCTCTAACATATTATTATACTCGTAATAATAATATAAATGTACTTATCGGTGGTCAGGGACTGTTGTTTGTACCTAGACCATCTAGAGAGCGGTCGACTGTCAAGATAATATGGAGAAATACGTGTTTTTTGTGCTCTGTGTTATACTGTGTGAGTTTTGTTCTGTTAAGTACTGTACCTAGTAAATTATA
Source organism: Antitype chi (assembly GCA_947359405.1). NCBI lineage: Eukaryota > Metazoa > Arthropoda > Insecta > Lepidoptera > Noctuidae > Antitype > Antitype chi. The sequence continues at coordinate 5,217,604 of OX375812.1, forward strand.
TGTAAAAAATAATAGTTAAAAAAATTAAAAAACACGCTATAAAAACCAAACTAAAAAAGGAGAAAATAATTTAATTCAATTAAAAAGCGTGGGGTACTATTTGAGGTATTTTTATAATCAATTAATGTCAAGCACTCCACGCCTTTTAATTGAATTAAATTATTTTCTCCTTTTTTAGTTTTTGTGTTTTTTTTATTTATTTTTTTCATTTTTCTCAATTTTTTTTTAAATTATTGAATTGTCATCGGTCCTCGATAAGTTTACAAAGTTTCAATGAAATCTGACCGTTTAAAGTGGGTCAAAATTGCGTCTAAAGGAGTCAGTTACAAACATACATACAAGCGAAGCTAATATAAAGCGTGTAAAAATAAGGAAGTGTGTCGAACTCAATCAAACATTGTGATACCGGTATATTCCGTCATTCAGTAACTCATAGTGAACTCTAACAACATTAACGTTCCTATTACAGCATCGACAGTGGCGCCCCCACCTAAAATCTCTAAACGATACCGCAAAAATTACGTCTACAACAGAGACACTGACGCTTTCTACAAGCTCCACACTGAGAAGGTCGAATACTGGCATGCTAAGACACAGTGCGAATTGGAGGGTGCCGAGCTGGTCCCGGTTTCAGACCACGACATTACACAGGTGCACTCCATGTTCAAAAAGTTTCCAGACCTTGGGGACTATGTTTGGGTGGACGATGATGGACAAAGTCATGAATCTGCTGAGGAGCAAGCTATTATTGATTGTAAGTTCGTTCTTTTCTTCGCACTTTGGGTAAACAATTTGTAGTGGTGGTTAAATGAAGTTTAATGGTTACCAATTGGTACGTACCCACTTATTTCAGTTTGTCTGATGCAATCTGGGCCTGCACAGCCAGCTCCGCAAGTAACTTTGACCTTGGGTAGTGATAGCAAAAAATACCTTATTATTTCAGTTTAGTAAAAACGAGATTCATTATGGAATAGTGCAATGAAGTTACTGTCTCCAGTTGCTTGCATGGTTCATCATATCAGCCGAAAGACGTCCACTGCTGGACATAAGCCTCCCCCAAAGGGGAGGATTTGCCATAATCGCCACGCTTGGCAAGCGGGTTGGCGATCGCAGTATGGTTGTGAAATGCATAGAGAACGCTGCTGCCCATTCTCTAGTAAGTCCCTTAGTCGCCTTCTACGACACCCATGGGAAGAAATGGGATGGTGCTATTCTTTTACGTCCAGCACCAAACGGAACCATGGTTAATGGATTGCAATAATTAATTAGAATTATCCTACTTGGTATGACGATATGCAGTTCTTATGTAGGTATAAAAGATGGCATGGGAAATTAACTAAATGACTGTCTATGGAACTGGCCTAATGTGGATAACCTAGACAAAGACAAGTGGGGAGTTGGAAAGACGGAAAAGGAGCATATGCTGAGTGACGCACTAGATTACTTAGCAATATTAAGGCCCATAGTATCCTCATCTCCCGTCTGAATGCTAAAGCACGACTGCCGCCCGCGCCCGCGCAGTGCACCTCTGAGCCTTTATCTCAAAATGGGGATATTCCTTGGCAAATGTTGATTAATTTACAATTGTGCTCTAGCGATTCTGTGGTACCTCTAACTATCTATTTTTCAGTGTATTTTTTTTTCCAAATAACGAAGCCGTTTAGTAGGAGTATGGAATAGAAGCCAAAATATTTCGTGTTGGAAAATATTTTTTTACAGCAAAAGTATTAACCATACAAAAAAAGTACCCTCGGCAAAATGATCTATATGAATCTATAGCAAAATCATATATTTTTCAAATCTTCAAGATAAGCCGTTAATGAGCAGTACGGTTCATAAAGTGACCGTGTTACGCTACCAAACGGGACTTAGGCCCTTAAACTGGGATTAGCCCGAATTCCCATTATTGACATGTACATATTATCCTCAGCAGCACTTTAAAATTCTTCATAATGATTCTAGTGACTCCAACAAACGGACGTGAAGCGGATTTGGACTATCAAGGATTAATGTGTGACGAAATGACTCGGTCAGGCGACATCAAGACTAGTTTTTGTTACTTACGGAAGCCGTTCGTATGCAAAGTGGCTGCACAAGACGCGCCTTACGATGAACGCTGTGATGTTTATGGAAAAGGTAAGCGTGAAAAGAACATGATGGTATAAATCGGTGAGTTGCAAATTTGAAAAATTACGACGCGTCGTGTGTTAGAGTAAAGTTTTGTGGTAAACATGGTTGTGGTTTGTGGTAAAGGGAATGGTGAAGCCTGAAAATATTCTGGGCCCCAATTCTGTATGGTTATAATGATTCGCCGCGGAATCTTACTACATTCAAACTACGTCAATATCGTGTTTTGTAGAAACTAATGTAACGGTTTTTTTTTTTTGGGTGGGAAATTATCAAATAACTTCTCCCGCTCTGGGTGTAGCGGGAGGGCGTGTCAGACTTTTACTGACTAAAACCCACCCGTGTTCCCTCAGTTGCCTGTGTGCCAGGGGCCGCGGTATTTCTTTCGAACAACCCGCACCCCTGGCAGGCATCGGCCCTTGCGGACCCCACCGTTTGGTGCTGACATCTCTTTGAGGCGCGCGTGGATCACAACGCGCCGTCGACCCGGGCTTGGTCCTTACCGGACAGCGAGCTACCCATTACTCGCCGTCCGCAAGCCCGCGCCTACGGTGGCCGGTTCAATGATCATTTATCGATATTTATTAACAGATGTCATGTGTGATCTAAGGAATTGACGTGGTTTCGAAATAAGGAATCGTTAAGTCGTCAAAGTGAATAGGGCCCTGGTGTGCAAGCAAGAGAAATTACGGAGCTAGAGAACTGTTAATAGAGGATTAACAGTTCTCTAGTGCCAATTTGAAGAGATGATTGGATGCATGATTGCTTTGAACTATGCAGGCAATTTCTTAACACCACTTTTAATAGACCACTAGGACTCAACGAAATTTTCTTCAGGATTTGAATTGATTTTCCCTATCGCTAACAAATTTCTATCCCAATTTCCAGACTACAAATACTATTCATCAGTGGGTAGCTGCTACAAGATATCTCGGGTTGCAATCACCTGGAGCCAGGCCTACTCCGAGTGCCAAGCCGAAGACGCCCATCTGCTGGTGATCAACTCTCAGGCTGAACATGATGCTATCGTCAACTTTACGAACACTCCGGAGAATTTCAAAGGAGTCCCTTACTCAGGCCTTCGCTCCTACTACTTCTTTGCTGGATTTAGAGCTGATAAGCCAGTTGGAAATGCCCCGCGGGTGTTTATGACAATTTTTAGTGAGTATTTCCTTTTATTACCCAACTAATTAGATACTCCTATACAAGAATGTATATTTTGTAGCTGGAAAGATGAACCGGTTATATATATGTATGTATGTAACTATGTATTATTTTTCGAGTTACCTATCCCTTATGTTGTACCTGCCATGTTTTGTCTCTGCATCACCCTAAGGTTGGCTGGTAGAATATGCCTCAGGCAAATTTAAAACTATTCCAAATTTTTCCCGCTTGGGATGGCCGGCCATCCCATGATCGCTTTACGGGTTTTTGCGTCTGGGATGGCGCGCCATCCCAAGATCGCGTAATTACTTGTGCATTAAGTTTTAATAAATAAAGTGCTACCAATTTTTATGGTACGTGTGTGGCGTTTTCCTACTAAGTCATTAGTCCATATAAATTGTTATCACCAAGAATACTAGGGGGTATATTCATACTCTCTAATGTTCTAGAACTAGATCAATACAATTTTACCCTATACGTGTTCATCTTCATCTGCCTTTTTCCAACTATATTAGGGGTTGGCTTCCAATCTAACCGGATATAGCTGAATACCTGTTTTTTTACGTTAAGCCCCTACCTATCTGACCTCCACAACCCAGTTACTGGGTAATACGTTACCCCTTGGTAAGACTTTCGGGCTTCTGATGACCCGTAACGACTGTCAAAGATCCACAAATTACAGCCGGGACCAACAGCTTAACTTGTTTGCCGAGGCACGGTAAAGATGGTCACCCATCCACAGACCAACCGCGGTAAGCGTAACTTAACCAGATCGATCTACCCGTGTGGCTAATATTACTTAGCCATAAGCTCCTCGAATTACTCTATACGTGATAAATGAGTTAATGTTAAAATATATTTCCCTGATCTGTCGATATCATTTTGAAATTTGAACATACTTTTAAAATCAACATAATATTACTGAAGACCTTAGGAATCTATATCGAAATCCACTCGGATGAAGTCTACGGCAAAAAGTAATACTTCCTTGTATTCTTCCAGACCAAACTCTAGAAGAAGCTGGCTACAGTGAATGGTCAGCAACCGAACCTAACAACTTGAAAGGTCGGGAGTTCTGTGGCTCTATCTTTACGGTAGACGGAAAACTAAATGACATAGACTGCCATCAAGATTTCGGCTTTATTTGCGAAAAAGAGGTCCCAGCATCTTCATAATTTTAATATTATACCTATCGTTATTGTTGGCTGGAATAAGGGTTGAGCCAGACCGATCAACCCACGCACTTACAAGCAATCTTTCCTGCATGTTGTTACTGAGCTTCAGAAGAAAGTCCCGGAAAAATTATGTCGGGTGAATCGGTCTGGCTCAGTCCTTAGGTAAGACATTCAAGGTCCACGCTAACCAGAAGTAACTTACTCTTATTTCGGTAAGAAAAGGTATACATTAGAATGATTGCCAAGAGTTTTATAAAAGTCACCGCAACCAGCGCATTAAAAAAAAAAAATGTGATTGTGGTTACATTGTACTCACTTAAGTACTAATAGTCGTAACATATCTTTTTATTAAATATTTTAAAATCTGGTTTGAAGCGAGCATTTATTATTTTGACTACCCAGCTGCATTACGTAATCTTTCGGCTTTATTTGTAAGTTAATTGCTCACTTAGGTACTAATAGTCGTAACATATCTTTTTATTAAATATTTTAAAATCTGGTTTTAAGCTAGCATTTATTATTTTGACTACCCAGCTGCATAACGTAATCTTTCGGCTTTATTTGTAAGTTAATTGCTGTTGCCCCACATCTTAAGGGGAATCTAGTCGCGGGCTCGAACTCACTGGTGGGCCTGGCTAAAAAGCACGCTGGCTCACCAGGCATCGTGTCCGACAGAGGTAGTATCAGTAATGAGCAGTTATACGCTAGTCTACACGCACAACGTTATTGAGTGAGATGCAGGATTATTTATAGTAAAACAGGCGCGTAAAAAATTAAGAAATTTCCATCGGAAAATCGGGTTTTATGAAAAAACCACTGCATATCATTACCAATAAAGTTTTTTGAACTTTTCGATATTTGAAATTTGTCGGTACCGACTTGGTTTTGCAGATTTTACGCTTCTTTTATTCCTTAAACACGCCCAAAGTTAGGTTAAATTAGCAATAAAAACGAATCTTTGTTGGCTCCTATCTTGTTAATGGCTTTTTATTTTAGTATTTTGTTTCCGCACAGACAATATTAATAGTGAGACAAAATCATAATATCATGTTTAAGTTTTGATGCACGTTGTTGAATGGTGGAGTTTGTATGGACAAAATGTCGACTAGATTCACCTTAATAACCTTATCTCCGATGAAGAAAATGTTCCCATAGCGTTTGTGAGTGATGTAACAGACTCGGAAATAAATTGAAATGACCCAATTATTTAAAGTTTGAAACAACATTTTTTATTATTATTTCTGGTAAATTTATTATCAGTGGCGTGCAGTGCAGACCATACAGATGTACATTGGTGCCGATTCTGTTGTCACAAAATTCTCTAAACTAAACTAAAAATCACCAAAATTTTGTTTAATCCTGTCAAACGACGATTTCCTATTCTGAGATTGACTAAAGTGACACAACTTAACTATATTTTAGTTTGACAGCACTAAGATTGCACTGAATTATTAATTTAGTGAAGATGGTAATTTTGCTATTCTGAGTTTGCCGTTTTTCACCAAAAATGGTGACTATATTAATTTTTCTAACTAAATCCGACCAATTTTAATCGCGATTAAAAAAGTGTGGAATAAAACTAGTGGTCATGAACTAAAATCTTTTTTTTTCTTTTTGTTTGCTTATATCTCGAAAATGGTGTGTCCTATCGCAAAAATGATGATAATTTCGACCCCCTTATCAAACCCGTAAGCCCCATAATCTCAACATGTAGGTAATATTTTTAATTTTTTTCCATACTATTGTGAAAAAATAATTGTGTGAGAACCGTTTTGTCGACGGAAGACTAGACAAAAATGACGTTTCCGTGTAGACAGTTGGCAGTTTTTCACCGAGAAATGTAGACAAGCGATTTCTATTCTACAGAAGAGTAGAAATAGAAAGCGTCATGCTAAGCCTGCAAGAATCGCGATCTGTCAAATTCGATTTTAGTTGTGTCAAAATAATTTTTAAGTTTAGAGATATTTTTTTGCAGAATAGCTTTAAGATTCTCATAGCCAAAAGTAAGGAATTTTAGTGATAGTTTAGTTAGTTTAGTTCGGTGTACAACAGAATCGGCACCATTGTCGAACAGTTAGAGTAATACACTTCCAAAGTTTGTATGGAAAAAAAATCCTTACGATATTAGTTTAAATACTTGGTAAATGAGACCATCTAGAATTGGAGTGGAAGCAGTCGTGGCCCAGTGGTATATCGCTCCCAACTTAGGAGTTGTAGGAAGTGAGTTCGAACCCAGGCGAGCACTTTACTTAGTGTAAATTCATATTATCATTGCTCCGTTTTCATAGCACTAAGAAGGAAAACATCGTGAGGAAATCGGCATGTTCTAATGCAAAAAATTCAAAGTCGTGTCACATCCACCAACCCAGACGGAGCCCACGTGGTGGATTATGACCTTTCTCTAATAGGAGGCTTGTGCCCCATCAGTGGAAACATTATAGGCCGATTATGCAACAAATAGAATGGCATCCCGGAATCTACTATAATTATATATTTTGGTCTAAAATGTTTCGAAACGGGCCACCAATTTATCGCTTTGTGTAGCAACATAGGGCCATTATGTACGGACTTTATCTATTTCAATTTTATCCTGGATTGCCAAAATATTTAAGTCATTGATATTAGAGCTCATACATTCAGGAATATTTAAAGATTTATTTAAGCGAGCACGGATTTTTTAAGGAAATTTCCACTGGTACAAATCTAGTTCCTTTCACGGAACTTCCCATAAAGGCTATTCATGCAGGCTATCAAGCTGACATTATTTATACGGATTTCAGCAAAGCGTTTGACAAAGAACGTCACAAAATCCTAATGACTAAGTTACGCGCCTATGGCATATCTGGATCCTTGTTGGATTGACTAGGTTCGTAAATAACGGATAGACTTTTCTTTGTTGTCGTTAATGGTTTCCAGTCATCCCTGCCATGCGTTTCTTTCGGTGTTTTCCAAGGCTCCTACTTATGGCCAATTTTGTTTATTTATTTTATAAAAGATATTCCAGGGTGTTTTCTGCACTCAGATTTTTTAATGTACCTACGCTGATTGTTTGATTTTTTTCAGAATGATTAAGTCTTAAGAAGATTCATTACAATTACAGGGTGACCTTGATCGTTTTATTTAATGGTGTAGCAGTAACAACATGGAATTGAATCCCAAAAAATGTAACCATGTTAAATTCACAAGAAGGAACAATCCAATACGCAGTAGTTGCCATATATGTGGAGACGAAATAAAGGAAGTTGAAACGATAAAGGACCTCGGTGTACTATTCTAGACAAAACGTTAACTTTTATACCACACCTCGACAGTATTCCAAAAAGAGCTTCAAAGATTTTGGGGTTCGTCCTAAGAAATTGGTAAACCTTTCGTTACAATAGAACCATAATTCTACTCTATAACAGTCTCATTCGTAGCATCCTGGAATATCATAGTGTAGTTTGGCGTCCTCACTACGCAACACATTTCTTGCGACTTGAACGTATCCAGAAACGCTTCGCTTGGCACCTCGCATTTGCCAATGATAGAACGTGCAGTTACTGTGATAACAGCTTTCGGAACGGCGGAGGTAATGTATGCGGCGCGATGTGATTTTCTAATTTTACGGTTGGCTGTTCTAATTTATTGTGTAACAGGTAGCCATATTTTGCGAAAATAACGTTGTGTTCATTGAAATATTGTTAGCAAAACATTATCCTTACTAATATTATAAATGCAAAAGTAACTCTGTCTGTCTATTACGCTTTCACGCCTAAGCCGCTGAACCGATCGTCATGAAATTTGGCAGAGATATAGCCTGGAATATGGAAAAGGACATAGGCTACCTTTTTACGCGGTAATCGACATCCACGCGGGCAATAGCTAGTTTCTTAAATCTTTTTGACACATTGGATGGTTTTGCTCTTTCTCTTTTCTAGAAAAATGTATCTCACCAAAAACACTTTCGTGTAAAATGTTGCCAAAACGAGACTATATTACTCGCACTGTTAAAAAGTTATCAGATCTCATGTAGAGCCAAGCTTCTATCGTTACGCGCCCTAACTCTACAAGGACTAACTTCACAAACTCTACACCTTGGTCAAAATAATGTAGCTTGGCCATTTCGCTACATTCACATGGGCGTAAGGTGAAAAATTTATCCACTGGTTATTACTGGTGTTAATGGGGCTGCCGTGTTTCTGTAGCGCGTCCGGCATGTTTTGCCGACGCGAGTGTTGATAGCTTTTCGGCCATCATGCGCAAGAGATGCGCATCTCTGCTACGCCGTGTTCGCGGCAGCCCCAATACCATTCTTAGAATGTTGGCTGATAGGTGGGACTCGCCGATCTTGGGGCGGTGGGTACGACTGCAGGCAGACAAGTAGACAGTCCCCAGGATCGGCGTACCTCGCGCAGCTTCTTCCTAACTTTGTACATTAGTTTGTACATCGTTTTGAAGGGAACTTAATGATCCAACACACACGCCACCACCAGCGATACATTTGAGTGAGCATGACATTCTCTCAACTGCCAAGACACATTCAAGTCAATGAATGACGTACCTTGTAAATGTTAGCTTTATAGTAGGAACATAGTGCTCACACATATAATATGCAATTATACAATACTTAAAGATTGAATTTATACAATGCAGAGACATACATATATCCTCCTTCCAGTTTTGACAGAACCTATCCAGCTCATCCTGCCATCTCCTACGTGATCTACGGCGACCCCGCCTCACTGTCACAGTGCACCAGTTCTGTATGCCAATTGGGCCCACAGTTTGTCTGGCATGAGGCAGACAGGTCCTGCCCAGTCCCATTTAAGTTGGGCAGCCTTTTGAGGCACATCAGTTATCTTTGTTTTGGAGCGCAGTATTGTGTTTGGAACACGATCCGTTAATTTAACGTCTAGTATACTTCGCTCCATTGGTCGTTGGCAGACCTTGAGTTTGGACTTCTGAACGTTTGTCAAAGGCCAAGTCTGTGTAGGTTACGACGGGAAGATTACACAATGTCCATGAGCCTACGTTTAATCATGTACTGAAAACATGGTTACAGGTTGCACGTCAATGTTCTTGCCACCCTATTTAACCATCTTTTAATATGAGCAATACGCTAATAAATGACTATATATTGCTTCAATTTCAGCTGAACGTTAATGCGGAAAGTATCCATTATTCGAGACATTTTTACGCATAAAAACTAAGTTATTACTTGATGAAAACAGGTCTACAATACGACCCAATAATGTAGTCCCTAATAAAGAAAATATACAATGAATACTGAATTGGATTCATTTTTTGTGATATTGGAAGTGTCCCTAAAATAAAAAGTAAAGATAGGTACTTCATTCAGATTTAGCGAGATGCGTCTCTATTTATTTCTGGAAAAGACGTTGTTGCTAACGACCTATTAATGACCCTGGAACATGTTGGAGCATGTACTATGAGGCATACACAGAAAATCCATCATAGCCACATAACTCGACGGCTCCATTACCAGTCGGCGGGCTGTCCCTAATTGAACCACTCTGAACAGTTAATCTTTCCTCGTGTCGCCTAAATAAGATTTAAAGTTATCTGGACCCTTGTAATTTCCTTTATGTTGGCAGTAAATTGAAACATATATACGTACGCATATAACAATCTAAATATACCTAACGAATGTGGGGGCTTAATTTAATTTCAGTGCCCCCGGTGTACATATCCGAAATTTAGAAAAGTTTGGGCCCTTATTATATAAAGATTATACGAAAATATAGCCGAATTTTCTACTGTGGGGTGAGCTAATTAATTTTATGCTTAACCTTTACAGGAATAATGTTAGGCTCTGTTTGAAAGTTATCTAATTTCATACATATTGAGAAGAGCGAAAAACAAAAACTTGGTGAAGTAATTCATAAGGTTTCACATTATTGTTCTCGTCTTTTTAAACATCGGATCGATTTCTGTGATTCTCATAAGACTGTTATCTTTTTTTGCGGCGTCCTGTCGGCTTGTCCATTGAACCGGGAAATCGGGTCTTTCATTATGTCGGCGGTCGGTCGATGAGACATTGTCACGGGGTAAATCGCCCGTCATATGAAGAGTTTGAGGATAAGATGCTGATCACGCACGGTCATATGAGTTACAGTGGATAGTGACGAGCAGAAGTACTGTCATACGTGTTGAATAGTTCTCCAGGGGTCACGTTTTGTATGTGCGAGGCGTTGAGATTTTGACATTGTTATTGTTGGTTCTTTTACTTTTCTTTCGTTTTACGTAAGACTTTAGGGAACGATTATGACGCGTGCTAAGGACTAAAGATTGCTTGTTTTTTGCATTATTGGCTGGTCATCGTCATTTTAGCCGAAAGACGTTCAATGCTACATAGGCTACCGACAAATAGCCTTGGTCTTTGTTGGTTAATCTAGGCAAACTACCTAAGTTTCACTTGTTCATTCATAGATTTATAAAAGTAAGGCCAAAAATAGTGAGCACACGCTCCGCAGCGCCCGAGCTCAGTAGTACATTCGCTCAAATTACGGTTTTAATTATTATAAAAAGCAGAACTCACCATTTCGCCAAACCATCAATTCACAAACACCCAGGAGGGTAAAATTCGCTTCACTCCACAAAACGGAAGGTGTTACAATAAGCGCCGTTATAGGAAATTCTTGGGGTATTTACCCAGTTTGCCTCATCCGACGAGTGTTGACCCTTAGATATCGCCTCCCACTCGACACATCTGAACTACGGGGGGTCACAACCCGCTGGTTGTGTTATAATGATTTCCTCGACACAATAGGCCAGCAGAGCGGGTCGCCGTTCTAATTATCGTTGTTAAGAGTTTCACTCAGTCATGAGCCGGAGTTTCATTCAACAATGGTGACACGTTTCAGTTTCATTGTTCGTTAATACGCCCGCAAACTTCGACTTGATTAAGATGGCCGCCGTATACACCGTGGCGCAAAGTTGGAATGTTAATGAGAGCTACCGAACGACTTTCAGCGTCTTCGGCTGTTAAACTTCTACTTATTAATACATAGAGTTTTCTAAAATTCGTTTATGTGCTGAAATCGTGCAGTTACTGTTATAACGGCTTTCGGAATGGCGGAGGTAATGTATGCGGCGCGATGTGATTTTCTCATTTCACGGTTGGCTGTTCTAAACGGTGTAACAAGTAGCCGGTAGATATTTCGAGAATAATAACGTTGCGTTCATTGTAATGGTGTAAACAAAAACATTATTTCTTGTATCTTTTTGGACACATCGAGGGGCTTTGCTCTTTCTCTTTTCGATGAAAATGTTTACTTAGTTACGTTTTTAATTATAGATATAACAACTACCTACTTATCTAGCTATCTATATAAATAAAAAGAAAAGTCCTGACTGACTGACTGACTCATCAACCCCCAGCCCCAACCCTTGGATCTAGAAAACTGAAATCTTGCACAAAGTTTCCCTTTATAATGTAGACAAGAGGGACAATTCTCGTAATTTTAAGAACGTTCACAGTCTGATCTCAGTCTCAATCTGTCAAAAATCCCTCGAGTTTCCATACATTTTTGACAAGTTTTTGACATTTGCTTGTCGCCGAGATGACAATGCGACTAGATTTTGAACGTTTTTAGTTACGAGAATTGGCCCCAAGGAATAAGGAAGGATTTTTCGAAATTCAAATTGTAAACGCACCCACAATACCGGAGAAGTTCCTAGTGTGCGGCAACGTTATAAAAAGAAAAAGAAGTAAGAAACCGTTGGATCTTTTTGAATAAAATTTAATTTGACAAATTAAATGTTTACATACTCAGCGTATAACGTTCCCACTGCTGGGACACAGGCCTCCTCTCGCTGGTAGATGTCACATGTCTTCTAATTTTTGGTTCTAGGGCATGCCTGTTTGCTCACGATGTTTTCCTTCACCTTTTTGAGAGCAGCAGTGCTGAAATTATTTATACAGAGTAATGCGCCTGACTGGGTTCGAACGCACGACCACGATCGACTCGTGAGTCGCGGCCTTTACCACTGGGCCACGACGGCCATGAAATGTTTGTTTTCTATTAATTTTTACACGCTTTATATTAGCTTCACTTGTATGTTTGTTTGTTTGTATGTTTTTATGTAACCGACTCCTTAGAGCGCGATTTTGACCCACTTTAAACGGTCAGATTTCATTGAAAATTTGTAAACTTAACGAGGACCGATGACAATTCAATAATTTAAAAAAAATAAAAAAGACGTTTTTATAGTCAGCAGAATTAAAAAATAGAAAATAAATAATAGTTTAAAAAACACGCTTTAAAAACCAAACTAAAAAAAGGAGAAAATAATTTAATTCAATTAAAAAGCGTGGGGTGCTTGACTGATTATAAAAATACCTCAAAAAGCACCCCACGCTTTTTAATTGAATTAAATTATTTTCTCCTTTTTTAGTTTGGTTTTTAAAGCGTGTTTTTTAGTTTTTGAAACTATTATTTTATTTTATTCAAAAACATCCATCGTTTTCTTAGTTAACTTCAACGATATCTTACGACCCTAGTTTCTTATCTCTTTTAGGTGACCTTATATACCTATTTTATCAGCTAACAGTATGTTATCACAGAATAATGAGACTCCGATGACGCCTTTGTTGTGATTAAAACGTAATACGTAGATATTACAAAATCAATGCATGATGTATTTTCAAAACTATGCCTAAATAAACTAAACTAACTTAATCTGAGGTGGGCAGTAAGCTTTTTCCATCCAACATTTAATTTAATAATACTTTCACAATATCTGATTCAATCCCGTAAGTAGGTAATCATAATCATAATCATTTATTTGCAATAAGTATTGGTACAGTGTAGGTCTTAAAGTAGGTAATTGAGTTCCTAATACATAGTCAAACATAATTTGACATGCAAAACATGTACCAAAATGAAATCCCGGAAAAAAGGCTTATCCACGTTATGGCTACGACTATTCATGATGCGAGTACGTAAAATCAATCTACCTATTCCGATCACTGTTAATCACGCAAAAACGGCTGAACGGAATTTGGATGAAATTCGGCACACAGATAGTTTGTATCCTAGAATAACACATAGGTTACTTTTTATCCCAATAGTACGTTCCCGTGGAATAAAATTCCACCTCTATGCGGGTGAAGCCGCCAGCAAAAGCTAGTATTGCATAAAAATAAAAACAAGTTTCCCTGTTTTCTAACTCAAGTTGCCATCTACAAAAATACATACAATCGTCAGTTGTCATGTCATTGTCTCAGGTTATTGATGAGGCGTCGTGGCAACACTTCGGCACCTGGTGGCATCAATCACTGGCTCTAATCAGATCAGATGCTTTTGAACCTCGACATTGACTGATGCGGTCTTTCCGATGCTCTACGATCACGTTAATGTGATTCGGTGTTTATTGGGGAATACTTTTACCTGTCAACATATTTTCGAGAAGCTTTGTGGGTTGCCCCGGCTCGTTGCAGGTATTCCTCCCAGCTGGTTAACACCTGCTAGAGTTGGGTTCATGTTTGCAACTAGTGGTGATCCCCACTCAGGACTTTTCGTTCTTTATTAGACTGTATAGGTAGTTCTTTTTGCAATCTGATACGGGCTAAAATCTGTTGCAATAAATTCGAATAATAAATGAGCAAGCATTGTCGTAAAAATGCAAATAAAATCGTATAAAATTAGATATTTACTATTTAATAATAAATAATCCATCACTGGATGCAGTTTGGCATTTGGAATTTTATAGTATATTTTGAATTATAATAATAATTGTAATTGAAGGAATAAACTGGTTTTAAATATAAATAAGAGGTGACTTTGATGATTTTTTTGATGCATTAAAGACTTCAAAAAGAAGGAATGTATCAATAATAATGAAAAGTACTTAATAATTAAAACTACGATGTACAAAATAAATACAAAACAAAAGGACACTTAGGCGTCGAAGTATTCCTCCGCATAGCTGTCATCAGGAAACGTGCCCAGAAGACTGCATGGGCATGCTTAATTATGTTTTGAGTTCCATCACTCTATGCAAAAAAAGACTTGAAAATATCTTATATTTTTTATTTCAAAATTATTTATGGTTATAGAGATACACTGGTTTAAAAAAAAAAACACCGTTTTGAGCGGTTTTAAGAAATCACCGCCTTAAGGCCCATAGTATCCTCATCTCCCGTTTGTATGCTAAAGCACGACTGCCGCCCGCGCCCGCGCAGGGCACCTCTGAGCCTTTATCTCAAAATGGGGATATTCCTTTGATTAATTTACAATTGTGCTTCGGCGATTCTGTGGTACCTCTAACTATCTATTTTTCAGTGTATTTTTTTTCCAAACAACGAAGCCGTTTAGTAGGAGTATGGAATAGAAGCCAAAATATTGCGTGTTGGAAAATATTTTTTTACAGCAAAAGTATTAACCATACAAAAAAAGTACTTCGGGCAAAATGATCTATATGAATCTATAGCAAAATCATATATTTTTCAAATCTTCAAGACAAGCCGTTAATGAGCAGTAGGGTTCATAAAGTGACCGTGTTACGCTACCAAATGGGACTAGGCCCTTAATAGTTATTCGTTACAAGTTTCTGCCAACGGCATCTCCCGCGTGGAATTCGAAAAGCAACCCATGGGTACGTACTACCGGGATAAAAAGTATTCAATATGTTAATCCAGGTTATAAATTATCTGTGTGCCAGATTTAATCTAATTCCATACAGCCGTTTTCGTGGTTGAGTAACAAACATCCAAACATCTGAATTTCCAAACATACATACTCACATTTATAATATTATAGTAGGAAGTAGAATAGGAAGTGGGATTTATTTATCTATATATAATATTGTGTCGACAGCACTCTTTAAAATCTCTCTAGAGAACAGCACAATTTGTAATATAAAAATGAATCCCTATTTCCCTTGGTGATGTATCATACGTGAACGGATGGACCAATTTAGATAATTAATTTTTTGTTGTGTTTGTTATTATCAGGAGAAGGTTCATTTGAAAGAAAAAATTAAGAAATTTGCGCGTAACATTAGAAAATTTTAGAAAACTTAACGACCATATTAACTTTTTTAATATTATACCAATGCGACTTCAATAATTCATAGTTAAGACAGGACAACGTCTGTTGGGTCAGCTAGTTGGTTATAATTTGCACTTTTAGATGGAAATATTAGCTCAAGACGTCCACAGAATCTTTTGAAGTTCTAAAATTAGATTTGAAAAGTAAACCCCAAAATTAAACGACGAAAAACTTTGAAAGAAGCTCTGAAATTAATGAGGTGCTCGGGAATTCTGCGCCACTATAAATTTGAGGGTCGCCTCCTCACGTACCCAGAGTATGTGACCCCTGTGAAGCCATTTAATCTGCTAACTTCTTCGCGAATCTTAAGTATTCGAAGTAATACAGAGGTCACTTTATGTTGGCTCTTCAGTGTTCTGGAGATTGTAAGCTAAAACTTAAATTAGTGGCTGGAATACAGGTTTTTGAATAAGATGTAGGTCATGTTTTAGGGGACTTGTGTTAAGATTTTCAGATTACTATACGTCTTTATTTTTTCATTAATGTTATGAATATTTAATTAATAATGTCGTTTATACATCTTTATATTTTGATCATTCTAATCCTTTAAAAGGGTCATTGTACTCATCATTAAGAACAACTTTTACAATGGGATCTACCCTGAAATCGTGAAATAAAAATGAGCTGATCCATACATTTATGTTCGCATAACTCGACATAATATATGGATCAGCAGCTCATTTTTATTTCACGATTACTGCTATTTCGTACAGCTGTCAAAGAATGACAGTTGTATTAATTAGCTTGATTAATGATTTGAATTAAATACAGACAAATTGATAATTGTCAATATTTACTTTTCTGACATCCCAACTATGTTGAAAGGGCTTTCCGATTACTTAACAGCGATATATCAGTCTCAAGTCCAAGATAACTGAAAAACGACTACATAAATAAACCATTAGATAACCTAACTGCAAATACGAGCTGCCCTCCAACCTAATTTCTGGTCCCGATGGTAACGTTCACATGCACGTTCGCGTTAAGCCAACGACAAACAGTTGTCGACCACTCATAAAATGTAATAGACACGATATACGGACTTGTGATGTTTACGTTCAATGGTGTGTGTTTGCCATACATGTAACTGCTGTGTCACTTTGTTACGGGACAAGACATACCATCAGACGTAAAGAGAAGTGGTCGAAATCTACAATGCACTGGTTTACAAGTCATAGGAAACTGAAATGAAGTAGGCCACCAAGAAGATGGGTGGACGAGATAAAAGCTATGGTAGGTGGTGGATGAACAACAATAGCCAATGACAGAGAGAAATGGAGTCAGTTGGGGAGGCCTTTGCCTACAAGAGGCACTCAGACAGCAGTCAGTAAAATAATTATTAAAATTTCAAATAGTATATACTATTTGAAATTTTAATAATTATTTTAATTATTATTATTTTGAGTTCTTTATTTTTCTTCTCTTTTATGAGAGTTTACGACCTTACACACGGGCCGGAACCAAGTGTGTAAGGGGAAATTAAATTGAAAAGGTGGATGATAGTGTAGAAGAAGTCAGGAACTTTCGTGTGATACGACAGGTGTTGAGAATGGTGGCTTTTTGGAGCATGTAAAGTGTGTGAGATGGCATGTGTAGAGTCTCAAGACTTTGTGTGAGAGCCTTCGGTACTACACCGGTAGAAGAGAGTACGATAGGGACTATATGGACGGTTTGTGCTTTCCATTGGGTTTTTATTTCTATGGCGAGGTCTTGGTACTTACTAAGTTTTTCGGATATTGTAGTTTGAACGTTGTGTGAGTTAGGTATAGCTATATCTATCAAGTAAACTGTTTTATTTATTTTGTCGTGAACGGTGATATCAGGTCTATTGTAGTGTATAGTTTTGTCTGTAATTATAGTTCGGTCCCAATAGATTTTCTGGTTCCTGTTTTCTAATATGGTTTCAGGTTTGTATTTATAATAGGGAATCATCTCGCCTACAAGTTTGTATTTGTGCGCTAAGTGTTGGTGTATAATTGCGGCAACCTGGTCATGTCGGTGTTTATAATCTGTCTGGGCGAGGGATTTACAGGCCCCTGTTATGTGTTGAATGGTCTCAGAGGCACTGTTGCAATGTCGACATGTGTCAGTCTGATTGGAGTCTTTCATAATGTACTTTCTGTAGTTACGAGTTACTATTATTTGATCTTGGATCGCAAGCATGAAACCTTCAGTTTCAGGAAACAATTCACCTCGTTTGAGCCATTCGTTCGACTTAATTCTATCGACGTGTGGTTGGCACAAGTAGGCTCGGTGTCTTCCATGTAAGGCTTTCTCAGACCATGCTGCAATTTTTTGTTGAGTGGTTATGAGATTTTCATTAATTTGTGTGTTTCTATTTTGTAAGTTGAGCGGTGTAAGTTTCTTATCTGTTTCGATTACATGTTTGTGTAATGTCGAATGTTCTGATTTGTTATGGAAGTAAGATCTGAGTGAAAGTATCTGTTTGTTGTGCAAGTTGTGTATATCTATTAATCCTCTTCCTCCTTCTTGGCGTGGTAGTGTAAGTCGCTGTATGCATGATTTAGGGTGATGTTTTCTGTGTTTGGTAAGGAGTGTATTATTAGTGCGCTGTAGTTTTCTGATATCGGTTTTTGACCATCGAATAATTCCGAAAGAGTATGTAAGAATGGGTATTGCGAACGTGTTGATAGCTTTTATTGTGTTTCTGGAGTTAAGGTTGGTTTTAAAGATTAGGTTAAGACGATGTGTAAATTTTTTGAGCAGTTCTTGTTTTGTCATCTTTTGTTCTATCTGTCTCGATTGTTTGAAACCTAGGTATTTGTAAGTACTGTGTTCATCCATTGGCTCAATAGATTCACCTGATCCAAGTGCGTAACTGTTGTTTTGTGTTTTTCCTTTGACAATTGACAAAATTTTGCATTTGTCTACTCCGAATTGCATAATAATATCGTTAGAAAATGCTTGTGTGGTGTCTGCTAAATGGAAAAGTGATTTCTTATCTGCTGCGTACAACTTTATATCATCCATATACATTAGGTGTGTCAATGTGAATTGTGTGTTATCGTTTGTCAATGTGAATCCTGTGTTAGTTTTATCTAGTAGGTGGGAGAGTGGATTGAGTGCCATGCAAAACCATAAAGGGCTTAGAGAGTCTCCTTGAAAAATGCCACGTTTTATGAAGATTGGTTCAGTGGTCAGACTCGTGGAGGCATAATTTATTTTAAGTACCGTTTGCCAATTTTTCATGGTAGATTCTAAGAAAAATCTGAGTGTGGGGTGGATGTTATAGATATCTAGGACGCGTAGCAACCAGCTGTGCGGGACTGAATCATAGGCCTTTTGGTAATCGATGAACATGGTATGAATATCTTTTTTGCGTTTTACTGCGCTGTTCATAGCAATCGCGTCAATAGTAAGTTGTTCCTTACATCCCTGGCTATTCTTACGACAACCTTTTTGTTGTTCTGCGAGTATGTTATGTTTGGTTAAGTGTCCGTATACTATTTCACTTACACAGGCTGTCAAGATTTTATAAAGAGTTTGTAAGCAAGTGATTGGTCGATATTTGGCTGGATCTGTGGTGTTATTCATGTCCTTAGGTATCATGTATGTTACTCCATGTGTTATGTATGTTGGAACCAAATGAGGTGATTGAATGAATGTGTTTAGGTAATTATATATGAATGGGTGGATGCTTGTGAATTTCTTATACCAGTAGTTGTGAATATTGTCTGAGCCAGGAGATTTCCAGTTGTGTGTGCGTTTGATGACATCCTTAAATGTGTTTATTGGAATAAATTCAAACTCCATTTCGGGGATTTCTGGTGTTGCATCATTAATCCAGTCTGCGTGATTATTATGGAATACTGGATTTTCCCAAATGTTTGCCCAAAATTCTCGTAACGCTTCGGGAGGAGGTGTGTCAAGAGTTTGGTTCGCGGTGTCTCTGTTATTGGATGCAAGGTTCCTATAAAATATTTTTTCGTTGTTGATAAATTTGGTATTTTGGACTTTGCGGTTCGTGCATGTGAGATATCTTTTGAGTCTACTCGATGCTGCGTTTAATTTTTGTTTTAAAGTGTCCAAAAAGTGTACTAACTGTGTGTTTGAATTTTCGTGTTGCGCGTGTAGTTGGTATTTTATTTTTATTTCTTCTACTGCAGCTATTAATTTTTGACTTCTACTACCATTAATAAAATGTGTGAGCCGACCTATGCTTGCTCTTAGATTTTTGATTTTTGTTGTTAATCTAATTTCCCATTTTGGTTTCCTCTGTTTATATGTGCGGCGTTCGTTTTGTGTAGAGTCTGATATTTTTGCTCCGTTGCATTTAGCTGCCGTCCATGCTGCACAGTAAATTATTGTCTGCAATTCTTTAAATTCAGTTTCCTTACTTACAGACTTAGGGAGAATGACATTATTAATATAAGTAACTATTGCGGAAAACTTTCTAGATGTCTTCTGCTTGGGAATGTATGGCCTATTAGTGGGGTTTGTATCAGAAAACAATTGTTGAGCTTGTTGAAACATGGCTTCTATTTCTGTGTTGGTTTCCGGGGCAGCATCACAGTTAGTTTGCGTAAGTGCAAATTGACCAATATCTATATTGTTAAAGAGATTGCAGTCTTCGCCTGCATTAATGCGTGTGTGAGATATGATGTCGGTATCTATGCTATCATTTTGGAATATATTTGCTGTGACGGTGCTCGCAGGTGTGTCAGAAATTACCGCATTTGTATATTGAGTATTTATTGCATTAATGTATTCATCTGGTTGTTCTAATTCGTCCTGCAGTTGTGTGTTCAAATCATCGTTATCAATATTATGTGTGTTGATCAAATCAGAAGCTACCTGGTTTTTAATGTCTTCTAATCTGTTGGTGTGTATATATTGGTTGTTAATAATGGCTCTTACTTGATCAGATAATCTTTGCTCTGTTACATGTGCTAATTCTGGATATATATTAATAAATTTCTCATGTAGTTGTTTTCTATAGGCTGTTTTATTTGTTTCTAGTTGTGTGACAGTATAATATATTCTCATGATTGTTTCATTATATTCGTTCGTCCATCTCATGCGCTGGCCGCATTGACTGTTAATACCTATCTTAGATTGTGTAGAGTGTTGCTGTATTTGGGTATGAACTATTTTTAGTTCGGCTCTGACTTCCTCATGAATCTGATCTATTGTGTCCTGTGGTAATAATTTCTTTTGCACTATGGCTCTACGCTGGTCACCTATTCTTTGTCGACTTATTTGCATAGCTGGGTATTTTTCTAGAAACTTAGTGTGAAGCGATGGAAGGTACGCGTTTTTGTCTGTGTCCATGTTAGTAAGATGAAGGTAAGTACGTAGGATAAATTTATTCATTTCAGTGCTCCATTTCCTACGAGTTTTTGCAGTTCTAGCAGTGGGTACAGTATCGTTGACAAAATTTGTCTTATTATTATTTTTTTTTTTTTCTAATAATTTATCATTTTTTTTCTATGTTATATAACATAGAAAAAAAAATGATAAATTATTAGCATTATAATAATTAAATAAAGAACGAATTAGATTGAAATCTATTCATGTATTATTATGATGTCTGAATAAAGGATATTATTATTATTATTCTGTAGTCGCCTACAGAAAACAATATATTATTTAAAAGTGTCGATTCGCCCAACACCGGCCAGTAAATTCGTGAAGATCGACACCAGAAGGCCAATTCTCGTAATTAAAGACGTTCACAATCTAGTCGCAGTCTCATCTCAGCGACAATCAAACGTCAAGAAGTTGTCAAAAATGTATAGAAACTCTAGGTATTTTTGACAGATTGACACAGATCAGACTGTGAACGTTCTTAAAATTACGAGAATTGCGCCTCTCATCATTCTCCAGCCCTTATCGCAATGTATTTGAGGTCGGCGCAACATATAATTATTATCTTTTTCTACCACACTTCTCTATTAGTCGTCATCTCCGGAGTCACACTCTTTCTAACCATATCATCATTCACACAGTCCATCCATCGTTTCTTTGGTCTTCCCCTTCTCTTATAGCCTTCGACATGACAGCCTGCTACACAATGTTATTAAGAGTAAATACCTGCAGGCTTAACATGGATCTTTCTATTTCTACGGAATTCTCCGTAAAAAAAAAAAAAAAAAAATTTTCTTTGTCGTCCTTATAAATGTAGACTATTTCAGAAGAATAATATGTCTTCCCGAACTGTCAAAATCACACCGACAACAAACTTTCTACTCAATGGCCACAATGTATAAACGATTATTTACAAAATCATGATTCGTTTAGAACGCATAACTGTGATAAATAATAGAAGAACATAGATATCTTCTAGTGTACATCATTTAGTTAATAGTCATGTCTTTTCTTCCGTCGACAAATCGGTGCTCGTGCTAAGCCTGCTGATCTTTGCTGCTCCCAGAAAACATCTGAATTATGAGCCCTCAAAATCCCTTAATGGATGACCACTAAAAAGGGTCGCACAAATTAAATATTTGGGACACTATGTCACCGAGGATCTCAAAGATCAGGTAGATATGGATCGTGTGCGCAGGGCACTAGCAGCCAGATGCAACATGTTGGCTCACAGATTCGTTCGTTGTAGTAACGAGGTTAAAATAACTCTGTTTAAAGCTTATTGTCAAGAGTTCTACACGGGAAATTTTTGGGTCATTTATACGCGGCGGGCTCTAGATGCCCTGCGTGTGCAATATAATAATGGACTCAGAGTACTGTTGGGGTTTCCCCGGTTCTGCAGCGCATCTAACATGTTTGCTGTGGCACGAACTGACGACTTTTATGCCATTTTGAGGAAGAAGACCGCATCCTTATAAGCAGAATGAGGGCTAGCAGCAACAGTATTTTAGTAACCCTAGCTGAACAACACGATGCACCAATACTAAGACACGCTGTCCGGTTGCTTGTGCAGCAAGGATCATGTGTACCTAGTAAGGCGGTGATTTCTTGAAAACGCTCAATAAGGTGGTTTTTTTTAAACCAGTGTATCTCTTTAACCGGAAATAATTTTCAAAGCAAAAAAAATGGTATATGATATTTTCAAGTCTTTTATGCGTACAGTGATGGAACTCAAAACATAATTAAACATACTTTAATGCCTCAAAAAAATCACCAAAGTCACCAAGAGGTGATTTCTTAATTATCTTTAAAACCAGTTTATCTCTTCAATAACAATTATAGTTATAATTAAAAATATACCATAAAATTCCAAATGCCAAACTGCATCCAGTGATGGACTATTTATTATTAAATAAGTAGTTAATATCTAATTTTATACGATTTTATTTGCATTTTTAGGACAATGCTTTATTATTCGAATTTATTACAACAGATTTTAACCCGTATCGGATTGCAATACGAACTATTATCAGTCATAACGACAATATTAAAAGTTACCAGGGCCTTAATGTATAAATACTAAAGAGTTGATAAGTCCGTTGTACTTACTAACCAGTGGACCAATGTTGTCAAATCAAATAAAAATATATTAGATGTATTATTATATTATATTCATACTCAAAACTTTCCACACGACATTTTGCTCATTCCTCCGCATCACATACCTATACCATGACAACCAATTTCCACACAACTTTTCAGTTATGGTGCCACTTTCAGACTTCCTCTTAAGTACTAATTTCTTATTATATCCATTTGTGAAACACCACACGTGTAAATAGACTAATAAGCTCAAAGTTTTGACATCTTTATAATTTAAAGCACCTGCTTACTTGAGACGAGTGTTAATTACAATGTAAATTACACCTCCTAACCTACATAAACAGCTTGCACATTTGCTGTAAATTACATGTCATTCCAAGTTGTTAAGGATAACATGGTTTGAGTCGGGGTCTGTCATATTTGAGCACAAGGACATGCTCCCTAATTGGGACACACACTTTGAATCTGAATAATTTTGACGGATAGGTATAGCTAATCCATTACTTCTTAATTTCAGAAAATTTATCTGCTTAAAAACGGCTTCTTAGACGATTAAGATATTTCCAGGTGTGTCATGGCAGTTGGTAGCCTACTGGAAGCGTTTCTGCATGCTCATATAACCTATGTAAGTAGGTACCAAGAAATTTCAAAATGCCTCAAACCAAAAGCTCTATAATTAATGTCCTTTACATTATATTCGTAGAATTAAACGTATTGTCCAATTCTTCGTTTCATATAAGTAATTATGACATCCACAAGCAACCTGTTACAAGAAATTCAGAGCATGATTCTGGACCAACGTGGCAGTTTTCATCAGTTATAAAAAATCTGTCCCATACTTTGCGACCGCGTTGGTATTGCATTGCATTTTTGTTAACAGCAGATTTTTTTTTAAACCGACGAGAAATATCTGAGCTGTGCCACAGAAAAATGTGCTCAATTCATGGTAACAGATTGCGCGTCGATGGCCTGCCATCCTGTATACCCCATGGCATGATAGTGCTCTTATCAACGAGTAACTTAAACAAAGGAAGCGCGCTCCACCGGCATAATACGTCACTCTTAACATTAAAGCGATTATATCTAAAGTCGAGCGATGACGTGTTACATTTTCCCCTTTCATGACGTCATGAATACAAAACCCATTGTTAGTGTTTTCGTGTGTTTTTCAGAGAAGCTGAAATGGAGAAGGAAAGACGGTAACTGAATTAATTAGTGGGCACTAAGGCTTGATTTTTTAGTCTTGAAAATTGAACGAAATTACGGGTTGAAGGACCAAGTTTTCGTGTTTTATTTGTGGCATGTTCTTTTAACCTATTGGCCACCTCAGTCAGATAATACGACAAATGATTCCGTGCCCGTGCTGCCTACGTCGAACTTCATTACGTTAACGTTATTCCTGCCACTGGGGCACAACTGTCAAACTACGAGTGCAAGACAGAGACGGGAACTTGTCCCAGTCAAAGGTCGTGCTAAGTAATGTTTATAAATCTCAGCCTGACATTGGTAATCGCAATTACTCAGACTACTGAGAACTTAGTTATTTCTGAGAATAATATGAAATAATATTCACATTTTTGGACGAAATCTTCACTCATACACGCTTTTTAATTCTGTACTGTATTTTCAAGAAAAAAATATGCCAAGATGGCCAAGCTTGTACCATTATATTTGCCTTAGACACCATTTTCCTTAAATTTATTTCTAAGCATAATATTAATAATCCACACACGTATCAAACTCCTTCACAAAAACTAGCTTTACCTTCCCCTTAGGCGCCATGTTTTTTTTATCTATTTCTCAATTTCCTGACACCGTGCTGGGATGACAACACACCTTATTTTCAATGTAAACATAACAATTGAGAGAATACCGCATGAATACGTTTAATGGTTTCATGTTTTGGGGTCAACAGTATTAGAGAATAAATAGTTTTAAAAGCCCTTCTGCCAAGTATTTGGTAGTATACCATTCAGCGTTAATGCTTCTTTGGTTCCGTAAAGGAATTGACACCAATTAGCCATTCGCATTGAAAAAGCTCGCGATCAAAATCTTCCCCCCGCTTCTAGATTGCTTCACTTTGGTAGGTGTTGATTCGTTTTGAAACACCCAAACCGTCGACTGGAGCTTCGTTTCTGGATCGTATTGATAAATCCAAGACTCCTGTAATGATGTCATAAACACGCCGAGACAAGCCTGATTCAATGAGACACGATAATTTAATTAGCTCGCAAATAATGTGAAGGAAAATTTTGAAATTAGAACGTACCTATTTTTACTTACAAATAGGTAGGTAATCATTTTTTCAAAATAGATTTTAACTGGCAAGTCTCTCATACATAATAAAACTTTTTTTCGCAATACTTTCTGAGTGGCCTGGTATATGTCGCTTATAGAAACTCGAATTCGCAGTTTTATGAAACCGCTAGTTATTTTAAATAACAGGTCCGTTATGTTAAATAACTGAACGTCCTTTGTTAAGCTGGATAGTCATTGCGCTACGTTTGGCTACCCACTTTTAAACGTTATGCATGGCTAATCTGCAGTCACAATAAGCGTTTGGTGTGGCTTCTAATGCAGAATCGATCGCAGTAACGATAAGCAAGGGCGCCCTGACCAATTAGTTTAGTTTAGGTTAGACCTGTGTAACTCGCGTGCGGGTCGAGCAAGCGCTACTTCCAAGTTGACTGTTTACAGTATACGTCTACTCATATGCATACTCACTTCCATTACAAACAAAATAACCAGATAAACACGATAATTACGAAGGATTTTTCCCTCCTCAACGCGGAACTCTAACAAACAAAAAGAGAAAACTCCGCAGAGATTGGAATCCCGTTAGGGAAACAAAAAGTAGATCTTCCCAATCGAATTCGGCGGTTCTTAATTGACTTTTGACGTTGTTTTGCTATGTCAATATATATTCCATCTTCATAATTTTTGGAGGACAGTCTGGATAGAAAGGAAAAACCGAAAATAGTTTTTAAAACGGGATTCAGTCAATAAACCACCATATGTTCCTAAGTATCTGAAGTAGTATTAACGTAAAACACCCGGTAATAGTATCCATAAATCTACGACAAGAGGGGTAATAGCCGCCTAATTTGAATAAACTACATTTGATTTTGACGCTCAAACGGCTGATTGGATTTGGATGAAATTAGGCACACAGAGACTATAACCTAGATAAGGACATAGGGCCACTTTTCATCCTGGAGCACAGACGAATTCGCGGGCAACAGCTACACAGACACCAGATATCGAAATACTGAACGCACTAAATACGCAAAAAAACAAACTTGAGAGGTGTCAAGGGACACCCGGATGGAACGAAGTTAAAAAAAAAATATATAAAAGACGAAATGAAAATATCTGGCTTGCTTTCTATAAGAGAGAGAGAGAGACAGACAGAAACATGCGCACGCCGCACGGCTTACAATAGCTTACTATAGCAAAAAATGTCGTTACAACTTTTTCGTATGATTTTTTTCCGTCTAGCCCCCTTGCACAACGCGCGATAAGGAACTTCGTTCCAATACATAATACCTACACAAAATACCTCATTCTGTTCAAATCCCGAAAAAGATACAGCTATCGTAACATTCACTAATGAAACAGTAATAAAATTATTCTGTCTGATAGACAAACACGTACCGGGCACCTACCATATGTTACCGTAATGGTTCATATATTTACTTTAGCACCCGTATTTCACGTTCATATGCAATGCAACGTTGCAGAGTTGCAGTCCGGACTGATCTATTTTGGTGGGTATAACCGTTGGCTTTGTTTTGACCGGATACTTTTTATTGTCAGTGACGTCATCATCATTTCAGTCGGAAAAAACGAGTGAATATTTTTTTTTAGGTGTGTTGGCGCAGTGGTAACGGCCGCGAATCACGAGTTGTAGGTTGTAAGCTCGAACCCAGGTAGGCCATTTACTATGTGTAAATTATTTTTATCACTACTAATCTCTCAAAACGCTGAAGGAAAAGATCGTGAGGAAACCGGCATTTCCTAGAACTAAAATTCGAAGACATGTGAAATCTACCAACTGGGCACGCGTAGTAGATTACGGCCCAGTTCCTTTCACCAAGAGTAGGCCTGGGTCCCCGCAGTGGCCACATTAAAGGCCAATTATACTATGATATGTTAACAATTTTGAACGTAAACAATTTACTACTATCAGAAAAAGTTTTGAGTAAAACATTTAACACGAACACCGGAAAATAAAGTTTTCAAAACATAATAGTAAAATGAATAAAGATTAGATTTTAAACCGACTTCACAACAAAGAGGAGCCCGTAAAAAAAACATACAAAAAAAAAATACAACCAAATTGAGAACATCTTCCTCACGCTAAAATGGCTGAACGAATTTGAATGAAATTTGCCACATGAGCCAAATATCACACACACACATGACCTAGATTAGGCCATAAGATACTTTTTGTCCCAATATTCTCACAAGATCGAGACTTTCGCGGGACTCAATTAATACAATAATAAAAACGAATACATCTTATGAAATGCTAATCCTATTACCTACAAACTATGATAGAATTTCTACACACGAAAACGTGTCGAAGATAATCACACAGGTAACAAACTTAGGTTTATAGTAAGGCAAGGGGATACGATGTTATTTCGCCCGGACGTGTACTAATGTGTTTTTCATGTATGCATACACAATTTATCACCTTTCAGGAATATATTCTAAACTAGAAACATAGTGCTGGGGCGGCTGCTGCAAGTGCGGATAACCTCAAACGGCGCAAATATTCGAATCTTATTGGAACTTATATGTTCAAGCCGTTTGGGGTTGAAACTCTAGGGCCATGGGGTCTGAGTGCCCACGTAGTTTTCCGAGACATTGCTAAGCGGTTGGTCAACTCTTCACGTGAACAGAGCGCTAGTCTATTTTTCGGCCAAAGAATGTGGCAATGCTGCCAGCCTTTTGGGCACTTTTTCCGTTGACAACGATGTGGACGAAGTGTTTGATGCCTTATGATTTATTTTTTTCTATACTTGTACACACTATTATTTTAAGATCAGCAGGCTTGGCACGAGCACCGATTTATCGATGGAAGAATAGACATGACCATTAACTAAATGATGTACAATAGGAGAAGATAGCTATGTTTCTCTATTAATTATCACAGTTATGCGTTCTAAACGAATTATGATTTTGTAGATAATCGTTTATACTTTGTGGCCGTCTGGTAGAAAGTTTGTTGTAAGTATGATTTTGACAGTTTGGGAAGAAATACTTATTCTTCGGAAATTTTCTATATTTATAAGGACCTAGACAAAGATCGTTAGAAACGAAAGACACAATTACAGATTGTAGAAGGATATCTACGGTGCGATGTCAAAAATGGAGAAACGATATGTCAGTTTGTATTGAAAAAGCATTGTCTATTCTTCGTAGAAATAGAAAACGACATGCCAAACTATTTAAATATCTATACAAATAAATTGACCATTTAATGTTTAAAAAAATAAAGAAAACCAACCTAAAACTGTATTTTGGAATCTAAAACTTCATTTAGTAATTCGATTGGACTCTTTTGTCTCTGTGTTTGAGCAATTATACCAACAGCCTAATTTTTTCATAGAATCCTTATGACAATTGCTTTCGTATATTGTGTGCCATAAGCCATAACCTGGGTCAAATAAACGATTTACTTACTTTTTTCTTTCTCGTATTGAAAGTTCAACTACAGACTATATAAACTTGAGTGGACCTTTTTTTGTGAGGAAAGTCGTAAATATGTCAGCTGTCAGATATCGGCGCGGAGCTTGACGACTTTTGCGTCGCGTCGAGTCACGGGGTGAGCGGTTAAGTTGGTCATCGTGAGCAGAACATGAATTAAGAAACAGGTATGGACTCGTATAAGGCGGATTGAATTCATCATCTGCCCTAGTCTTTTCGCAACTTTGTTGCGGTTGGCTTCCAGTCTAATCGGATGCACAGCATCTGAATACCAGTATTTTTCGTGGTGTGATTGTCTATCTGACCTTTACAACCCAGTTACTGGGTAATACGATACACCTTGGTCAGACTTGCTGTTAGACTATCGGGCTTCTGACGACCCGTAACTACTGTTAAAGATCTGCGAATGTCAGAATGAAAACCATTGATTAGAGTGTGTTAAGCAATTAAATTGCGGGTGTTTAGAAGATTAGGTAGTAATACTTGTTGCGATACACTCACACATACTTACATCCACTCATGCACACATTTGGTTTAATTTAAGTTGATGTTAATTTACGTAGTTTTAGCATTAAAGAAAACAACGGACTTCCGAAAAAACACTAGGTACAAAGTGAAAAATAACTTTAATTTCGGAAGTCTGTGTCTTTGGATGTGTATTTTAGTTTTTTGTCACCGACTTCCGAAATTAAAGTTATTTTTCACTTTGTAGTGTTTTTTCGGAAGTCGGTTGTTTTTTTTGGAAAAGTTTTTATTTTTCACTTTTTATTTAGAGGTATTAGCCATTGTCAAAACTGGACCAAATTAAAATGGGACCACACGGGAAGCACCCGCTTTCAAATAAAAAAGAATCATCAAAATCGGTTCACCCAGTCGAAAGTTCTGACCCAACAAACATAAAAAAATATTTAAAAAATACAGTCGAATTGAGAACCTCCTCCTTTTTTTGAAGTCGGTTAAAATTAATAAGTTTTGCTTTTAATATAACACGTATTGCTATGGAAGACCGGACTCTCCTAATACAGGTACTATCTGCCTATTTTTTTGTTCATACCTATACTTGTGTTTCTTAAAAACTTCTTTTTATTGTAATTTCAATTACCTAATAAAATAATTTAAGAACCGATCAGCACGAAAATTCATGGTAGGGTTATATTGCTGACTCAAAAATGGATAAAGAATAATCGAAGGTACTCGTCAAATGTGACTCGCTTGGGCGGCTCTCCGATATTTATTTTGTTAATGTATTTCGATATTCCAATGTATATTGTATACAATGTTTGTGTATACTGTGTACATCGCACGCGGTGACTCTCACGGGGATTTCAAGGCTTTTACATTATTGGAGTGCGTCGATTGAAAAAACAGATTGCAAAAGATACAGATAGGTACTTACTTATTTTTTCGTGTAAATACTCGTATCATAACAATTTTTGGGAACTGTGTAAGCTTGCGTGTATGTAAATAAACACCAATTTAGGTGTTTATTTTTTTTATTTACTAGAGATCCGGGCTCCACACGGTTTGTTATATTAATGTACAGACGCCAGCACATCAAGCTACCTCAATCTGTCAAATTTCTTTGATAGATTTTTATCTTTATTACATAAGCACCATTTTTTCCATACAAACTTCGGGAGTGTTTTACTCCACTGTCTGACATGGCAGATCCAAAGTAAAATATGATATCGTTTTGTCTCATTATTAATATTGTCTGTACGGAAACAGAATACTAAAATAAAAACCCATTAAAAAGTTAGGAGCCAACAAAGATTCGTTTTTCTTGCTAATTTTACTTAACTTTGAGCGTTTTTAAGTAATAAAAAAAGTGTCAAATCTCCAAAACCAAGTCGGTACCGACAAAGTTAAATTATTGAAAAGTTCAATAAACTTTATTGGTTATTGATTTATGCATTGGCTTTTTCATAAAACCCGATCTTCCAAAGGACTTTTCTTAAGTTTTTCGTGATTTTTTTACTATAAATGATCCTGCATCTCACTCAATAACGTTGTGCGTGTAGACTAGCGCTCAGCACTGATACTATCTCTGTCGGACACGAAGCCTGGTGAGACAGTGTGATTTTTAACCAGGCCCACCAGTGAGTTCGAGCCCGCGACTAGGTTCCCCTTAAGGTTCAGGTTCATCTGGAAAAATTTGACAGATTGGGGTAGCTTGATATGCTGGCGTCTGTTTACATTACAAATATAAAAAAACACACAAAAAAATCTATAACACAGATTCATATACAAGATGTAACTTAAATAGCGCACAACCTGTTAAGGGGTTATTGTGCTCATCATTATCAACAACTTTTACTATGGGACCAAACCTGAAATCACGAAACAAAATCAGATGTTCCATACACTTGTATTCGCATAAATCGTCAAAATGTAGGGAACAGCTGATTTTTTTTTTACGATTTCAGGTTTGGTCCCATAGTAAAAGTTGTCGATAATGATGAGTACAATGACCCCTTAAGAGGTTGTGCGTTATTTAAGTTACACCTTGTATAAACTTACGCCTCTTTCCAAAGGGGGTAGGCAGAAAGTACAGAACGCAACCTGCTATGAACCTGACAAATTCTTTTTGTCTCGTTTACGTTTATAAACGCACGCCAGTTGCGAGTCCAACAAACCAGACCTTTTTGAAGAACGTCACCAATGAGGTCACTATATTTTCCTAAGTCTACAAAAAAACAAAAATCTATTAATGATGATGACCGCATCAAAATTCGTCGCGGAGATTAGAAGAAGAACGCGGTCACACAGACAGACACAAAAAGCGGATTTAATTTATAATAAGTTAAATAAAGAAGATGGTTTATTTTTTGCCCCACTTTAAAGAATCACATTGCAAGACGGCTTTAAGTTGACTCGCCCGAATCGGGCGAATCAGCAGTTTTAAATAATATAACAGTAATCTATGGACGACTCGCACGAAGTTTATTTTAATGTGGGCGAATCAACAATTCCAGTATTACGTATTAGGCAATTCTATCAGAAAGCTTGGAGATATTTAATCTGTCTATTCGATTCTTCAAGCAGTTCAGTGTGGGAGCCTTCGCAACATTTTCTGGGATCCTATTCCATGCTGTTATAACCCGGGTAGACATGATTATGTCATGAAGATATCATACGCTGACTTAGAATGACCTACCTCAAAAACTGAGTGTTCTGAAGTAGGTTTTATTCTACCTATAGATATCATTATACGCACTATTCTTTGTGGCACTTTTACCCGGCTGCAGTTCACATATCTTCAAAGGACTTTTGTTTTTCCGTTTTCTAACCTCAAAATCTATCTAAAAACTTCCAACCCAAAAACGCCAACCAACCTACAATTAAAACTACTACCGCACAACCGCTTCAAACCAGTTATTGCGTACATTAGTTAGCTAATTTGGAGTACAGCCAGGCAATCTCGCCATGTATCGGTGGTACAACGACTACTTATCATGCCACAAATGAGGCCCGATGTTCTACAAGCTGTAGAGGGGAAACTTTGCCCAGGATCGTGTTAACTTTGTCCGGAAATTGGAGTTCAACTTTGTTAATTTGTAGGTATCTTTTGTTGTATTTTGATACGGATCTTTGCTTAAGGAAGGATTTTGAGTTAAGAAAGGACTTATCTACAACGGAAGTCATAGTCGATAGTAGTTTTGTACATATACTTGGACTCATAATCGAATTCAGTAACTTGATAGTTGAAGGGTTACCAGATTATGACAAAAAAAATAGTTTAAAAAACTAAAAAACACGCTTTCAAAACCAAACTAAAAAAGGAGAAAATAATTTAATTCAATTAAAAAGCGTGGGGTGCTTGACATTAATTGATTATAAAAATACCACAAAAAGCACCCCACGCTTTAATTGAATTAAATTATTGTCTCCTTTTTTAGTTTGGTTTTTAAAGCGTCTTTTTTAGTTTTTTAAACTATTATTTATTATACGAATTGACAAGTTACTGAACACGATTATGAGTCTAAGTATAGTATCGAAGATTCAATAAAAAAAATAACACAATTTATTTTTCATTACAACCTCACTGAAATAAAATCTTTTAGTACAAAATATTATGGCTCTTATTTATTTTAGGGTTGGTCAGAGGTGTAACTACTACAGTACATCCACATTTCGCCATTTATGTTTTAGTCACATGTAGGTACTAGACTAGAGGGCGAGCCAATTGGCATCAACCAGGCTCAAATTAAGACTCCAGATGATAGTGAGACATTCCGAAAAGACGAACCCAATAACAGTTAGCCAGTTTATTTTAATTAAGGCCCATAGTATCCTCATCTCCCGTTTGTATGCTAAAGCACGACTGCCCCCCGCGCCCGCGCAGGGCACATCTGAGCCTTTATCTCAAAATGGGGATATTCCTTTGATTAATTTACAATTGTGCTTCGGCGATTCTGTGGTACCTCTAACTATCTATTTTTCAGTGTATTTTTTTTTTCCAAATAACGAAGCCGTTAAGTAGGAGTATGGAATAGAAGCCAAAATATTGCGTGTTGGAAAATATTTTTTACAGCAAAACTATTAACCATACAAAAAAAGTACTTCGGGCAAAATTATCTATATGAATCTATAGCAAAATCATATATTTTTCAAATCTTCAAGACAAGCCGTTAATGAGCAGTACGGTTCATAAAGTGACCGTGTTACGCTACCAAACGGGACGTAGGCCCTTAAGCAATGTCTAAGAAACAACAACTTCAAGACGAATGGAAACCGCTAACATCCATCCGATTAGTATACAGGGTGTCCCAAAAGGTTACGTAGCTGGGAAGGAAGGTGATAGGGGTGGCCACAAGGGTCACCAGAAAAATAAAAAAATTAATCCCCTCTGGATATTTAAAAAATAAATGGCATTTTTTTTTAACTAAAAAATTTACACCTTGTGGAGCTATTTTGCTAACTGTACCTACAAATATTGCTGTATTAAAAAAATGCTGTTATGTAATCGTCAATAACCCTTTATCAAATTGAAATAAAAAAAAAACAATACATATCTAACCAAGATTTTAAAGAAAATTAAGTTCTTGTTAGTTTAAAAAAAAATATCGTTTTTAAAAAAATGCCATTTATTTTTTTTAATACCCAGAGGGGATTTATTTTTTTATTTTTCTGAAGACCCTTGTGACCACCCCTATCATCCCCCTTCCCAGCTACGTAACCTTTTGGGACACCCTGTATAACCTACTTTTTCCACGAACTCATTTTATTCCTACCAACAAAACAAATGAAATGGAAAAGCTATTCTTGGCTCACACAAAGAAACCGAACATGTGCCTTTTAACAATACCCATCAAATGATTGAATAAACATCAGAGAACCTTTTTCACGCCAATATTGCGATATAATAATATCTATGTAGGTACCTAGGTACTTTCAGCCAAAAGATTCGCGTACCGGTCATTCAGAGAATGGAGAATGGCTGACCTCAAAATATTTAAAAAAAGAAAAATACGTCATAGTGTTTAAGATATACGAACTCATTTGATAAGCTATCAATGTATTACTTACTTTTTAGGGTGAATGCGCAGTGGTAGAGCGCGAAATTCAAATTTTGTTACGTTTTTTGCAATTTTCAGGTGAGTGTCAGCTTGTTTCTTGATCAAAATATGATTTGCGACTATAACATGTACGTATTTACAGATTTATAATCATTAGAATCAATAATACATCTTTATAAGTTAGATTTCTTCCATAAGAAAAAAATTCTTATGAAAAAGTGCTTGTAAAGAGTTCAACTCCCTGAGCCGTTTCAATGTCCGAAATACCGAGCAGCTTAGAACGTGTTGAGATAACCACAAGGAAAATCAAAGCTGCATCATATATGGAGATTTTCTTAACAGGTACGATCTGTTTGTAACTTTTAATATCACGTTATATTTTCAAATATGCTAGCACAGTAATAATGTATGACTTCAATTAGGAATACCTAACCATCATCATCTCTGCCAGGGGTGCAGGTTGTTCGAAGAGATACCGCGGCCCCTGGCACACAGGCAACTGAGGGAGGGAACACGGGTGGGTTTTAGTCAGTAAAAGTCAAGTCTGACACACTCTTCTGCTCCACCCAGAGTGGGAGAAGTTATTTGATGATTTCCCTCCCAAAAAAAAAATACCATCATCATCTGCCTAGACTTTACCCAACTATGTTGGGGTCGGCTTCCAGTCTAACCGGATGCAGCTGATTCCCAGTACTTTACATGAAGCGACTGCCTATCTGACCTCCACAACCCAGTCACTGGGTAATAAGATACCCCTTGGTAAGGCTGGTTGTCAGACTTTCGGGCTTCTGACGACCCATCACCACTGCACAAAGATCCACAAATGACAGCCAGGACGTGCTTTCCGAGGCACGGAGGGGTCTTGGAATGTAAAGATGGTCACCCATCCATGGACCAACCGCGCGAGCGTAGTTTAACCTGATCGATCGACCCGTGCGGCTGTTATTACTTAGCCACAAGCCCCTTCCAACAAATACCTAACCATTCTGATAGTAAACTCGCACCGAATATTGAATATTGAGTCATTGGTTTTAACATCGAAATTAAATTTTTATTTTTGTCAATCCGTGACACCTAATACATATAATTGCGGACACGCGTAGGTCCGTACGACGTTCAGCGAACTGTTTTAATTAGACATGGGATGAATTGGGATGGGTAGCTCATGAGCGAGTGATAGAAGGGCTAGCTCTCTTCGAAGGACGTCGCCCTCGCTCACTCACTTGCTCGCTAAATAGCTCACTAGCTCAGTTACTCACTCGGACTCACTAGTTCAGTACCTACTTCAGCGAGACACAGATGACCGACCTAAGGTACGAACGGCTCATTCGGCTCGCATCGGAATACTTCAGATCACATCTTTCGTTCGATTCTCCAACAAATGCTCTCAGGTAAAATACGTCATTGTAGAATATCATACGACATAAATCACTGTAAATCTATCTTCATGACGATTGATTTAAAGTAGAAAATACTTTGGCACATTAAAAAAAGCACCGTATTGTTTATTTTTTACGTGTTGTTTACGTAAAGTAATAACTTAATATAAAAAAAACTTATTTATATAAACTCTAAACTTCCAAAGAGCTATTGACAATGCAACGCGCGACGTGCGAGCAGCGTGAGTCAAATGAGGTAACAGTCGGCGTCTGAGTTACTGAGCTATAGAAGAGCTAGTGAGCTAGAAGAGTGATATAAATAACTCTTTAGAGTGAAAGAGCCAATCGCTCTTTTTCTTTTTTGTTAGCTATTTCGCCCATGTCTAGTTTTAATGTATGTATAACCATGATCGATTTTATAAAGGCTTCTTCTATAGGTACATGGAGTTTTCATATTCTACGTGAGTCCCGTCGCGTCTGGTGGCCTACTCTCTAACTCCATCAACGAAGATACGGGCTCGTCCGAAAGTAGTTCGAAACTTCTTATTGAGTCCTACAGCCAAGTAACTTACTATTTTGGACGGGCAAAAATATATCAGGAGTAGGGACAGCTGTCAAATCGTGTTGTCAATCATTTTTAGTTCGCGCTCCAAACTAATTTTCTGTCCGTAAGTGATACGGAGTTGGAAACGCCTTACTTTGACATATACGACGCACTTCGTGCTTAGGGATTAGACCTCCTGTTGTGGGGCCTTAATTCTATAGTAACCTGACCCCATCCTACAATTGCTGCTACTAATGTCACATCAAAATATTTTCGAAATAAGTGCCTATTTCTATCATTAAGAAAATACTTATTAGACCCGAGTTAACCAACTACAACATAACCATTGATTACGTAACCATCCTGTTCGCATTAAACATAATTATGTTTAATCAAACAGCGTTTTTTTCGAGTTCACTATTCAATTCTACCCAACGGTTAAATAACCGAACGTTTTTGAATGAGTGACTCGAAAATGACCGAATGATCGAATGGTTTAACATTATTTTGTGAGAGACGCTACGACAAAAAAATGGGGTCGGATGCATCTGGCTGACAAATTTAATGATGATAATGACAAATTATTCAAACTTTTTTCAATTAAATCAAGTCATTCCAGAGCACTAACTACGTTTGTATGTACGAAATCTTGTACCAAATACTTTCTAGTCATATTTCACGAAATGATTGTGCCGTGTTTGGAATATACGGGGAGTGCGCAAAATTATATATCTTCAAAATCATCTAACACAAAATCCACATCAAATAAGAAGTAACTCAAACCGTCTTGCATTTTTATTTTGTAACTAAAAGTGATTCACAATGCAAAACTTCAAACCAAAAAGCATAAATCAACGGTTAAACTGAGTTGGCCACGTCGTTTAAGTTAACCATCCGATTGCAGTGCATAACCAATGGTTAGTGCGTGGTGAACAGCAAAATATTGTTAATCAGCCGGTTATGATTTAACCGGCTGTTTTAAATTTAATGTGTTGGTGAACTCGGCTCTTAGACCCGAGCTCACCAACTACAACATAACCATTGATTACGTAACCGTCCTGTTAGCATTAAACATATGTTTAAACAAACAGCGTTTTTTTTCGAGTTCATAACCGAACGTTTTTGAATGAGTGAGTCGAAAATGACCGAATGATCGAATGTTTTAACATTACTTTGTGAGAGACGCCACGACAAATGGCGAAAAAAATGGGGTCGGATGCATCTGGCTGACTTTCGGCAGTCACTGCAAACGTGTTTGGCTATTCAAACTTCTTTTCAATTAAATCAAGTAATTCCAGAGCACTAACTACGTTTGTATGTATGAAATCTTGTACCAAATACTTTCTAGTCATATTCCTCGAAATTATTGTGCCGTGTTTGGATTATACGGGAGTGCGCAAAATTATATATTATCTTCAAAATCATCTAACACATTATCCTCATCAAATAAGAAGTAACTCAAAGCGTCTTGCATTTTTATTTTATAACTAAAAGTGATTCACAATGCAAAACTTCAAATTTAACCATGTGTTGGTGAACTCGGGTCTTAGCCTATTACCTACTCAGACTGTAAGGTAAGACCACGTTTCATACAAAATGCGAATCCATATCCTTCCTCCTTTCATATTTCTTTCTTTGATCTAAGTAAAAGCTGACTGATAGCCTCCGGAAGGATCCCCTGACCTTCGCATAATATTCTTGTAAGTAGAACTTATTTATTTGGCTGCCACAGTCAGGAAACCGATGATTGATATCGTCTGCCTGTGTGCCGAATATTTGATTGTTACTATTTATATTTAACCTACCTATATTATTAGTTAGATACCTTTGGGAGATGATAAGGGAACTTTTTGTGTTATGATAAATGATTTTATTTATGTAAGGAGGTTTGTACAGACACTTTTATAACTTACTAGCTTTTGCCTGTGGCTCCGCCCTCGTGGATGTCGGTTATCGCGTAAAAAAGTAGCCTATGTCCTCTTCCACATCCCAGGCTATATCTCTGCCAAATTTCATGAAGATCAGTTCAGCAGTTTAGGCTTGAAAGCGTAACAGACAGACAGAGTTACTTTCGCATTTATAATATGAGTAGGGAAATACGAATTAGTTGACTCGCTCAAATTAACTCCCCCGAATCGGGTGAACTATCACTTTTAAATAATATTATAGGGTATGTTCTATAGGCGCCTCGCATGCAGTTAATTTATTTTTGGGCAATTCGAAAATTCCAGTTTTGTGTAGGTAATTGGTACGTTTTGAATAAAACTTTAAGGAAACAACGAATAGTTAAGGAAAAAGTAAACTAACTTTATTACATGAAATACAAATTCCGACTAATAAGGCACTTTTACACGTCAATCATATTTTAAAAACTAGATGATGTCGGCGTTTCCTATCTGACTACACTAAGAAGAAAAGCTGAAACAAACTCAGAGGTCACAGTCTCTTTTAAAGTCCAGACATAATCTTGCTCAGATTTTTTTTTTGAGTCTTGTAAATCGTCAAATAACTTCTCCCGCTCTGGATGGAGCAGGAGGGCGTGTCAGACTTTTACTGACTAAAACCCACCCTTGTTCCCTCAGTTGCCTGTGTGCCAGGGACCACGGTATCTCTTTCGAACAACCCGCACCCCTGGCAGTTGGTCAGATCATGTGAAGATCATATAGATTGGTGTATGAAATGATCTT
The DNA here is from genome assembly GCA_947359405.1 of Antitype chi. Lineage (NCBI taxonomy): Eukaryota > Metazoa > Arthropoda > Insecta > Lepidoptera > Noctuidae > Antitype > Antitype chi. Next base: position 5,256,399 of record OX375812.1, read on the forward strand.
TTGGGGATATAGCAATAATAATTATTGTTCATATCAGAAGGTAGGTATTTTTATACTTCAAGCACACCTTACAGAGGCGATCTTATGGCTTAGGCATTTTCTACCAGTTAAGGCTCCCGCGGGCAGGCGCGACTCTCGTAGAGTTTTCATAGAAATGGTTCTTCTAGAGACGCGTCGCACCTGTCTGCGGGAAGCTCAACCATATGAGATGCAGAGACAAACAGTGAATGATTTCAGTTTCATTACACCTTCTTGTCGCACCCAGTTGAGTAACTTCCCAATTGCCATTGACAATTTATTCATAACAAACGACAGACTTCGTAAGCAGAATTTTGAACATAACGTTTACGTACACCAAAATCGCGTATCAAATCTGTATTACTGATATTCATTCTATAGTAGTTCATTATTTTCTTCAATCTAACATTGGTGCGTTTATCCTACTTGCTACTAATATTATAAATTTGAAAGTTTGTATGTTTAGATTTTTGGATATTTAGATGTTTGTATGTTTGTTACTCAATCACGCAAAAACAGCTGAACGGATTTGGATTAAACTTGGCACACAGATAGTTTATAACCTGGATTTACATAGAGTATACTTTTTATCCCGGTAGTACGTTCCCATGGGATGATTTTCGAAATCTACGCGGGCAAACCCGCTGACAAAAGCTAGTTGTTCATAAAACAACGTAATTCAATCCAATCCGTAATTCTACCAATTGAATCACCCTAGTCTGATTTCTACCTACTACATTTACTTACATGGTGTAGATACTCACCATCTATCTATCTAAGTTATAATACGAACTTAAGCTGTAAGCTAAACTAACAATTACATTTCACTCTGCAGCTGTTAACGTCATAAATAAACCAAGATTACCTACCTGGCTTTAAAACGTGCTTGTGATTTCAAAACCATTTTCTAAGTGCCCTGAAGCCCGTTATCGAATAATTCGTTGAAGATAAAAAAGAATAGGACTGCTTCGTACTGTAAAACCGTGTGATTTATAACGATAAAATAAATTCTCCCGATAAAATTCCCTCTTTTGTTTCAAAGTGGAAAAAGATTGGTATTTGATTGAAGTGAGGCTTTGGTATCTGTTCTTTTTCTTTTAAATTAAGCAATGGAATTGAAATTATCGTTCGTTTTAGTGTAATAATGCCTATTCTGTATTTAAATTGATATTTACTCGGGATTCCTTAAGGCGCTGCTGAAACGAAGGACACTGCAGAACGCTTAGTTTCTTAGCGTAAAGTAATAACATTATAACCCTGAATTCCCTTTATTACCGTCACAAAAATCGACTAAAGAAATACCTTTAAAATTATTCCGCTGAACTGTTCATTTATTTGTTAATTTTTATTTTGGTGGTCATTCGATTCAACTAACAACAAACGCATTGCTGTTTTGAACCTATTTTTTGGCGCCATGCGCTTTTGTCACATATGTACCTAAAAAATCTTTTATACGTCAGTTTCAACTAACATTAATCACCACGTTGACTCAGTGCCTTATCCTTCGCGTTAGCACCGCCGTGTCCTCTCAGAGGCGATCGGCGGCGGCGGCGGCGATTTCTCGGGTCCGGCCCTGGTCCAAGCCATGGTACGGAGCGAGAGTGCATGGGAAGCTGTCACCTAATTCTGCGAAGCAGTAATGCTCGCGAAGAGGGAGGCGGCGCACGTGAGGTAGAGGCAATCTATGCGCCCTCACGGCTTTAGTCACCGCAGGAGACGCCCTGAGCGTCGGGAATCCCAGGCTGATTCCTGGCCACCGTAGGCGCGGGCTTGCGGACGGCGAGTAATGGGTAGCTCGTTGTCCGGTAAGCACCAAGCCCAGTCCGACGGCGCGTTAGGTTCCACGCGCGCCTCAAAGAGATGTCAGCTCCAACTGGTGGGGTCCGCAAGGCCCGATGCCTGCCAGGGGTGCGGGTTGTTCGAAAGAGACCGTGGCCGTTGGCACACAGGCAACTGAAGGAACACGGGTGAGTGCTAGTCAGTAAAAGTCTGACACGCCCTCGCGCTCCACCCAGAGCGGGAGAAGTTATTTGATGATTTTCCATCCTCAAAAAAAAAACCCTTTGCGTTAAGGCAGCGTGATCCTTTATTGCATGATTTCTTTTGTTCTTCTGTAACATTACCTTACAAAGTACCTACATATTTAAGCGCAAATCAAATTAATATAGTCTATTGTAACTTAGTAACCTCAAGCTTAAGAAACGGATCCATTGCCCGGGCCCACCTCGAACTACCAGAAAGGTGACTACTGGAACCCTTTTCATAATTAAGGTAAGCACGTAGGCTACACGTGCATAAACTCTATAAAGTGACCATACAGCAGTAATCCAATTGGTGAGACCAGTTTTACGAGTCGCTCGGGATGATATGCAGCCGATACATTTTATGTTCCAGAATCTATCTAAGGATTGTAAACCTGAAAATGTTAAAAACTTTAGGACTTGGTCACATTTGACTCGTTCTTTGTAAATAATGTAACTGTCAACTCTGACATTTGCAATGTTGCTATTTGCTTCGTATTACGAATTTGGTTTGTCCAAGGTATTAAGAGGGGGTATATACAAAGGAGTTGTTTTCTGTATTTACGTTACTAATTGTTTCCTTGTGTTCGTCGTTGCTGCTGCTATTGGTTTGGGTTATTTTTGTAATATTATTTGTCTCATCAGTTTTGTAGTTATGTTGGTTGGTTTTATTCCGTATATTTATTATTTCTCCCTCGATATACTCTAATTGGTTGTTTCGGATCACTGAAAATAAGCCTTTCTTTGCGTGCATTTTCATCTAAAAATTCGGATACGGATCGTCTTGTACCTTGAAAATAATGGCAATTTTTGATGATGTACTTTGTCATTCTTTTGCTTATTAATTCTATTTCCAATGGTCGGGTAATGGTATTATTCCTGCGTAACCTATGCATATTTTCTATATAACCCCTTAAGTCAACTTACAAAATGTCTTGAAACATATCAGTTACTCTGTCATACAGATCAACTTCCGACTCTCTGGAGAAGCAGATATAGATTCTATTTCTTATATTTCTTTTTTTAGTTTTTCATTTTCTTTTATAAGGTTTTCTATTTTAGTGTTAACTTTTTCTAATTCTAGTTTCCTTTGATCATTTTGTTTTGATAGGTATTTGCTGTTTTGCTCGAAATCTTCTGCGAGTTTTACAATAGCGTTGTTAATTTTTATTTGTATAGTGCTTCGTAGTTCGGCTATTATTGATTCATTATTTTCTTTCAAACGTATCATAATAATTTCACACAAACTTTGCAATGAGTGTTCAGATTGTATGTAGGTATTTATAGATTTTTTATTATCTGTGTGGAGTGTCTCCTAGTACACTGAGATCTTCAAAAGTGGTTGTATCATTTCTGGGATATGTGGTTCTTTTTCTAAATGTGACGTTGGTTTCTTTATTGGGTGAAGTTACTTGCTGGTTGTGAATGGAGATCGGTCGGCGTATGGGAGTGTTTGAGTTTCCTATTTTGGGCATTTTGTAGCGGCAATCCTGTCATTTCCATGTTTTTTTATGATCTGCTTTAATTGCTACATTAAATACAATTTGGAGTGTGCAAACATCTCAAGAGACCATTCTCTTGAGATGTTTGCACACTCCAAATCGTATTTGCAACTGCATAATGTACAGGTGAGATGTTCGCTGGTTGAGAGATCTTGTGTACAACCCGCGCAGATTTGTGACATTTTGAGTAATTTTGCTATTGGTATTGCCGCTGTCATCTAAGAAGCTAATTCATCAACTAGGTGATAGACGGCGCTGTTATGAGTAATTGGCCTGGATGACAAACAGTTTCTGATTTGTTTAAATAGTTATTTACTTTAATTTTTTAATCCCTATCGTACCTTAGTTAGGGTTTTGGTTCGTCACACTGTTTCTGGTGGCTAAGAGAATCTTTGAGCTCAGCTTAATGGGGAGTCGATAACATTTTGTATGTTTGAATTTTGTACGCTAAAATTTCTGGCACTTATTAAAATTATAGTATTATTAAAAATATTCGTAGTATCTGTCTAAAACTGATGAACTGATAGTGCAGTACACAATTACCCGTCAGAGTCCTGTCCGGTAAATAGTTATCAGCCAGCCTTTAATTAAACACTTGAAACAATCCGAACAATAAAGGCTGACCTTTAGTATAAAAACCTCTTCTATTCGGTTTTATAAAAGTTGTATAACACGTTGGAGTTTGTTAGCAACTAGACCGCAAGTTTTAATTCTTCATTAATTAGTCGGGATAAACTTTCAGCTAGGACTTTCAAAGGCACGTGTTTATTTTTCTAATGCCGTCAAACTAGATTATCTACCAACTTGTAGTGGTCTAGGAAATTACGGTTTGGATATCAATGGTTGTTCATCATCATAATTATCCATAGCAGTAAATCTATGTTCAATGTTTGTGTGAAGTTTTCTAATTAAAAATTATGTTGTTGGCTTGCTGCGCGTTTTGGCGCTTACTGTAAGTGTAGCAAGCAATTATTGTTATAAATAAATAAATAATTAGGTAAAGTATTTAATAAAATAAAACTTACACTGTATTACACAGAGCACAAAAATCACGTATTTCTCCATATTATCTTGACAGTCGACCGCTCTCTAGATGGTCTTGGTACAAACAATGGTTTCTGACCACCGATAACCACATTTATTATTATATGCAAGTAATAAAGATAGTTTGAAACTGAACTTCACAGTTATTTACGTCTGATTCAACTGTAACACGGATCTTTACGGAGCTATTACGCCCTTTATACCAGAAGGCTCTTATTTTGGTATTATGCTTTACTTACATTTTTGTTCTTTGAGCTCGAGTTAAATTTTCATTTTATTTGTTGGTATATTGGCATGGCTGGCTGACATCCGAGTATGTATGACTAATTATTTAATTAATGTTTGTGTCTCGTAATGTCTTTGTATGTATAGAATCAAATCTATCGACTAAACAGACAGCTGTGCTGCTGGGGAGTTTGTTCCGCTATTTCTTCTTCCCAGCTAAAGCACTAGGAAGTGGTGACGGGTGGGCGTTTTTGGGGGGACTGTCTTATGTATTTTGACGTTCGAAAAGTGCTGATTCTCAGCCTAATTTGAATAAATGACTTTTGATTTTGATTTAAAAACGTCCCGCGGATTTGTAGACAAAAATACAAATACATATTGTTTATTCATCATAACAGCATTGTAGTACAGTTTACAGGTTAGACAATTTAAGTGTACTAAAACTACAACTGAAATGGTGGTGA